>CM038223.1:60024233-61468974 GCA_021442155.1 Cymbidium sinense
ATTTACTGCACCTTTTCTCGTGGATTGATCGATCCCAGTATGCTAATTCAATTATCAAATGACCGGATTACTCAAGAGTTTTTGCACGCCGTTCTTATTTTGTTTTAACGCCAAATGTGACTTCTTAAGTGGACACCTAGTTTTGATATTAAAGAGGAATCACCAATTGTTCCTATTTGGCTTGCTTTGCCCAACATGTGCATACACTTTGTTACACATCAGGTTTTGTTTGCTGTGGGGGCTATCTTTGGACGGCCTCTTCAAATTGATCAAGCTACGGCAGTGAGATCCCGCCCTCGGTAGCACGGATACTTGTTGAAGTTGATATAACAAAAAAACATCCAAAAGAAGTCTGGATTGGATCTAAAAAAATGGGTTATAATCAAAAGGTAGAATTTGAAAACTTTCCCTCTTTCTGTACACACTGCAAAATCCATTGGCATGAACACACAGATTGTTTTATCTTACATCCACATCTCAAAAAAAATAAAATTCCTATTCCTACTATTTCGGTAACTAAGGAACAACCCACTAAAATGGCATATGTGCCAAAAGTAAACCAAAATAATCCTCCTCCACAAAATCCCTCTTTATCTATACCGTCTGATATGCAAAAGGAAACTAATCAGGTGTTGAACAATGACATTGATGACATAGTTGGTTTTGGGAACTTAGAAAATATGCCTATTACTATTCCCAATGGTAACATGCAGGCCCATACAACTAATGATCCAAAACAAAGAAATTCTGATGAACTTAGGCTTGGGAACATCACCTCGATTGAAAATCTTAGTTTGGATCAACAACAAAACACAGAACATTAATCTAGAAAAAGAAGATGAAACAATTCCTACCTCCCCTAACACTTTGAATGGCCAAAATGATAGCATAACTAATCAGTCAATCTCTGATATGGAAGAAGGGGAAATTACCATCACGATTCCTTTGCTTAATAATGAAACTTTGGATCACACTAACTATTCCTTTTCAGATGGAGACACCTTGGACACCGACAGACCTTTTCAAACTGTTATAAAGAAAAAGAAATCATTCAAAATCAAAAACAGCGCTAAAAATGCGGCCAGAATCACAAGATCTTCATCAACCCTACATTAATAATTTCCTTTCTCCTCATTCTCATCCAATCAATTTTTTCCAATCCAACAATTATGATTAATTTTATCATTTGGAACATTCGTGGTATTGGGACTACTCTAGTACGCAATCGCGTAGAAGCCTTTGTCGCACTCATAACATATCTCTCCTTACTATCACCAACCACTTATCCACTCTTCTAAGATTGCGCTACCGCTAGAACACTAGGTTTTCCTAACTTTTTACAACATTAACAACAAAATTTGGTTGTTTTGGAATAATTCTATCAGCATCAATATCCTTGACAACCAACAACAACTGATTAATGCACATATTTCTGTGGGTGTTTTCACCGGTGAGCTCTTTTATTTATGCATCTTGTAATAGAGCGAGGAACATCCTATGGAATAACTTAAGATGTTTAGCTTCCTCGCTACTCAACCGTTGGTTGGCGAGATTTCAACACCATCCTCTCTACTCAAAGAAGGGGAGGGTCCTCTCTAATACTAATTCTATGGAAGATTTCGCTAATATGATTCTAGACGTAACCTCGATATAGGTTTTCGTGTCCAACTACACGTGGAACAACTCTAGACTTTGGCAACGTCTCAATCGTATCCTTTTTAACCATCTTTGGATTGATCAATGGCCTAATACCTCAATAGAACACTTAAGTAGAACCCTCACCACGCCTCTTCTCAATCCGTGGAAAGCCCCTACTTCAATACCCGCACCTATCCCCTTCGCTTTCCAAAATATGTGGTTGCAACACAATGACTTTATGTCTGTTGTTTCGACTAATTGGATGGCCCCTATTCACCCTGATAACTCCATTAAAGGCATGATCCGTTTTTGGCTTAAACTTAAAAGATTAAAACAAACTCAAATGGTGGTGGAATAAACATCATTTTAAAAACATTTTGTAAATTTTAAAACTATGGAAGATCTTGTTTGCTCTCTTGAAGAAGCGCCGCTTTCAAACCCTAATAAAATGACTAACTCAACTAGAGATAACTTGATTAAATATCAAAACATGGAGGAAACTTATTGGCACCAAAAGTCGCTACTAAACATATTGCCGATGTATTTACGTAAACACAAAATATTTCCACACTCTTTTCAACAAAAGAAAAGTTCTAAACTTGATTTATAAAATTAAAAACAATAATGATAATTGGACATCGGATAAAATGATATTTAAGATTCTTATCCAACATTTTCAAAATTTGTTAAATAACAACATCAACACGGAACCTATTTCTAATCCTCATCGATTCCCTCCAAGATTACCACCAAAACACCTCTCTTATTAGTGTCCGGATTCAAATTAGTACTTTCTCCAAAGCATGAATTGATTCTTTTGACCGGATGGTTACACAACTATATTCTTTCAATGTTGGTCCATTATTAAGTCTGATTTAATTGAAGCCGTTATTGACTTTTTCAATTGCAACCCCCTTCCTAGATCCTTCTCTAGTACCTCCATCATTCTTATCCCTAAAACAACCATCCGAAACTTGGAATGACTTAGACCGATTAGTCTTTGCACCTTCTTTAACAAACTAATTGCCAAAATAATCACCAACCATATCAATTTTGCTGTCAACATTATCTCGTAATCAAACCGGTTTCATTAAAGGGAGAACTATAGTCGATAATATTCTTTTAGCTCAAGAAATGATTCATGATATTGACGTTCCTATTAGAAGCGTAACATTGCTTTCAAACTGGACATTTCTAAAGCCTTTGACAATCTCTCTTGGGAATTCCTCTTTTATACTTCAACTTTTCGATTCTCAAAAGAATTCATTCAGATCATTAAAAGCGTCACTAATGTTTGGTTCTTCGTTATCATTAATGGAGAATCGGCTGGTTTCTTCACTTCTAAACATGGCTTACGCCAAGGAGATCCATTATCTCCCTTGCTTTTTATTATAGCTGTAGATTACTTATCCAGGAGTCTGAACGATCTATTCTATAATAAGCCAAGTATGATTTACAAAACTCAAGGTGGATTTCCCATTACTCATCTTTGCTTTTTCGATTTTATCGCCGCAATGCTTCTATACCTCACGCCAAAACCATTATGAAATTCTTTAAAAAATTTGGCAAAGAAAGTGGTCTCCTCCTTAACAAAATAAATGTTGTTTCATAACCGCTAATAAAATCAACAATAATAGGATTAATCATATAACGAGGATCACTAACTTTCATCAACAACAACTTCCATCAATTATCTAGTACTCCTCTTTTCAAAGGTCATAAAAGATCTTATCTTTTGACGAATTAATCCATAAAATATCCAATCGTATCTCCTCTTGGGAATACCATTTTCTATCCTTTGAGGGAGGTTAACACTGATTAAGAGTACCCTTAACTCGATGCCTCTTTATCTTATTCAAACTATCGTTCCAACCAACTTTTGCATTAATAGAATTGAGAGGCTAATTAATAAATTTTTTTGGGGGTCTAATACCTCTTCCTCAAAAATACACTGGTCCTCTTGGCATAAAATCTGCGGCATCTTTGAGGAAGGTGGTCTGGACTGTAAATCTATCAAAGACACCATCAACACATTCTCATATAAACTTTGGTGGAATTTTATAAGCAACAATAGCCTTTGGGCTAACTTCATGACAAACAAATACTGTCTATCTAAGCATCCATTGAATTGCTCTTATAAAACTAACGCTTCTCCTATTTGGAAAAGACTTTGTAATATCAAATGGAAGGCGGAATCTTTAATTTTTTGGGGAATTAACTCTGGCAACTCCTTCTTCTGGCAAGATAACTGGCTTGGAAATAATTCTTTTGATGAATTAATTTCCTCATGCTCTATTGATACCATCAAAGTCAAATCTTTCTGGAATAATAATAAATGGAACTTTTCCATGCTCAATGATTATATCCCTTCATCCTTTTAGACAAACTAAATAACATACACATTACACCCAACAAAAAGACCGATTCTTTTAAACTCTCCCACAATGATAATTCAATTTTAAAATGTTTGGCTTATGATCAAAGAAACTTCGTGATTATTCCAAAGTGTATGCTCGACTTTGGCATAACAATATCCCCACTTCATACTCCATTCTTACTTGGCTTATCTTAAAAACTTTGTCCCTATTGACTCCTTGATGTGGGGTAAAGGTTTTATCTTCATCAAAATGTCAATGTTGCTCCCATATTGAAAATGTTAATCACCAATTCGTGAGTGGAGCGATTGCCTCTAAACTTTGGCTTTGGTACGATAATCTATTCTCCATTGACAAATACAATGGCTCGCTTACTATTTATCAGCTCCTCGAGATATACTTTGAAAACAATATAAAAGGTCATATTAAAAATGTTACTGCGATCATTATTATCTGGTTCATTTGGATGGCTAGAAATGATGCTAAGCATAACGATATAACTATGAATCATTCCAAAATAATTGCCAAAACTAAATTCAAAATCGGACTTATTTAAATCCAACCTTATTAAATATAAACACTTAAAAGGATGTAAATTTGTTGCCTCAAAATTGGGTTTGCAATTGCCTGATACAAACACTTCTAATCAAGCCAAAATACTTTATTGGGCCAAACCACATGATAATATCATCAAAATTAACACCGATGGAGCTGTATCTCCTAATGCTTCTAGATGTGGTGGCATCTATAGAAATTTCAAGGGTGATGTTATCTTGGCCTTTGCTAATCCTCTTAGTACCAACTCAGTTCCTTTTGCTGAACTTATGGCACTTTATAATGCTCTTGTCATTTCCTTACAGAAAGGTTGCCTTAATATCTGGCTTGAAGTGGATGCCTTAATACTAATTGATCTCCTACAGTTCGAAAAAAATGGCAATGTGGAATTATATTATTTACTCAAGCAAACTAAAACTTTGCTCAATCAAATTTGTTGCAAAATCACTCATATATGGAGGGAAGGAAATGCCCGATTACCTTGCTAACTTAGGAACTAGATTGAATGAGCCCATTAATTTTGATAAACATTCTATTCCTAAACACTTACAAGGATTGGTTAACCTGGACAAGATGGGTTTGCCTTACATTAGATCTTAATATTATTTGTAAGGCATTACATCTTGTCTTCATATTTGTCAGAATGATGAAGCACCCTATGTGCTTTATGATTTTGTTGAGCTGCTGGAATCGGTCCCCCCTTATCTTTAATAGAGAATTTACTTTCTACTGTTACAATTGGTTGCATTTCGAAAGGCATTGTTGCCTCTTTTCATTCGACCGACACGGGTTGTTGGTCCTAGCTGTGAATATCTCTTTTTATGGTTTCTGCTTGTGTTTGATGTTAACTTCAGCTGCCTATGGAATAAATACTGTAAATTTCTCTGGATTGATATTGATCTAGATCACCTGTATAGCGGCCCTGATTGCTGCTTGGAACTCACGATTTTTTTTCCGGATAATTATTTTGGTTGGTTAACCGGATGCATTTCTTTAGGCCTTGCTGCCAGGTTACTGGGTTGCATTCGGCTCTTAATTTCATCCTGTATTGGTTTTGCTATTTTCTAATCCCACGGTTGGAAAAGTATGATATGGCTGTGAGTAAATATTACCCTATTTTCTCGCCAGGGTAGCCGCTTTTAGGTGACTATGGTGCACATATTATCATTTTATCTCAATCGATTGACCGAATATCCGAATGACGAACGAATGTTGCTATTGGAATTGCGCTCTAAATGCATTTACCGGGTTTTATTTTGGTTGGTTACAATTGGCTTCATCTCATTATACCTTGCTGCCTTTTGTCACTTCAAACAGTTACTGGGTTGCGTTTGGCTTTGATTTCATTAATGTGTTGGTTATGCCGTTTTCTCATCTCTCGGTTGGAAAAATATGTCCCGGCTATGAATAATTCCTCACCAGTTTTCTGCTTGTGGTTGATGTTCCCAGCAGCTGACTATGATATCCCTCGGATTACTAACGTTTCTCTCGGTTCATTTTATGACCTAAATTATCTAAATGGCACCCCAATGTCATTGCGTGCCGCTCTAAATGCAATATCTGGTGCTTATTTTGGATGTTGGCATTTCATTCCTGTTGAGATATGATGCTTTCCTTTACTACGCTCCCAAGGACATTTATAAGGGGAGGGTTTCGGACGCTTTTCGACCGATATATTCTATTGGGATGGTGTTATAAGCTCATTGACTATATTAATAGTTTCTCGCTTTCTTGTCTATGTCGATCTAATCTCTTTCCTGAATACGGCTACTCATGTGATTCTGACTAAGTTGGCTCACTCTCTTAGGTTTATGTATTCTCATGTCAAGAAGGCTATTTTGATGAAAATTTTCTTGAATGAGACTCCCCACTTTTCAGCCACTACCAGCTACCTATATAATTTCGATATAATTTTGACTAGGTTTGCAGGTTATAAAGCTCACAATACTATCAACAACCTGGATGTTTCCTAAGCTTTGTTGGCTATGATGCGGTGATGACCTCACTTTCTATTGGTTAGTAGCTCATGTGATGTAACCCTTCGTAAGTTTGGATGCTCATATTTGCATGCCCAACAGATGTGATTGTGCGAGCCTTCTCTATCACATTTCCTTACTATCATTCTCACTCTATGTTGTTTTCCTCTATTTGTTGTATGTATTACCTTAATGCTATATCTTTTGTCGCTCTCTCCCTCTTTTGGTTTGCTCCAGCTTTATCACGCATTCTATAACCTCCGTGAGCATTGGATTTAGTATTTTTTTACCTTATTATGTAAATCATCATGTACCCTTTGATTGTTTTAATGCTTTCTTATGATTTTGGATGTACTTAGATTGGGGTTTTACTCTTAGATTGTAGCTCTTTGAGCGTAGTGATTTTAACCTTTTAAGGATCTTGTAATTTTTTTTTGTGGCAAAAAAATACCCCCGTATCATGGGGTTTCCCTAAAAAAAAAAAAAAAAAAAGATGATAGTTAGTCGAATTGCCCTCGTGGATGCTGTTGTAAGCCCAAGTATGTTGTGGTTGATATGAAGCCATGGTTATCTTAGTATCTCTTGACCCATCTATTTAAATCTTCATTATTTATTTATAACTTTTAAAATTATTTTGAAATTTATTAGTGATAATAGTCACATATATAATTGGATTAATTTAACACATACAACTTAGATATATATAATTATATTCATTTGTTTCTTTTATTTGAAAATATGAATGCATGATATCAAGTGACATACAAATTACAATGATTGAAAAAGAATAGTTAAACATTATCACATATTACATTCAATCACATTAATTCCTAAGTTCAATCAAGTTAAAACTATTTAAGATCAACCAAAGTTGTTATGTAGTTTAATTTTGGATTTGAATTATTAAACTTAGAGAGGAGAGATAATATTTGTTATTTTACCCCATCCCATGTGAGTGACTTAATATATTTAAAGAAAATATAATTAAGTGATTTTTTTGGATTAACTAAGTTTCAATCATTAAGCAATTCATTTAATTTCTCTTTCCAAAGTCTCTTTAATTTTAATTAACCACTTAATCATGAGCCCCTAATGACAAGACAATGAGAAATTAAAATTTGCAATGTTCCTAGTAAGATCTAATGCAATTAGGCTAATGATTAAATATTAATTAAATTAATGAGGGATCTAATTAAATACTTACATGATTTTCTCACACCCATGTGTTAACCATATGTTCCTTAAGGATCTTTATGTTATTAAACACATAAAGAGGAACCCACAAATTCAAATTAAATTATTTGATCTAATTATCATCTAAATTTGAATTAATTTCACCATTAATTGCATAATTAATTTTCAAATAATCCATGCATTAATTAACCTTCCCATGGAAATTTACTTAGAAAGATAACTAGGAAAAAGGTCCCAATTATTTTCCATCATCATCCCTCATTGTTAATAATGATTAATCAAGTTTAATTAATTAATTTTTAATGTTTGGCATTTTCAATAAGTATTAAATCACTTAATGAGAGTAATTAAGATTTAAATTTCAAACTCTTCTAATTACCTAACCAATAAATCTCAAGAATATTATGGGAGGCACAAGACATTCCAAGGAATGAACACATCTAATTTGAGCTCAATTAACTAAGTAATTAAAGCTTAATTAAGATAATTAAGAAAACTTCAAACCCTAATTAAGCATTGTTCTCTATTCAAACATTAGGGATTTTATTTTTATTAAATTCTCCTCTACTTACCCTTTTCAAAATGGGTTTACTCATATTTTAAGGATTTTTTTACAATTAATTATGATTTTTCATATTTTTGAGTGATTAATCACATTTTAAACACTTAATTAGCCCCTTAACCTATCGGCGCTTTCCACGTGGCGCTATGGAATAGGCTATTTAAAACATCTCGTGTGGCGGTGGATGCAGTTTCGTCCCCAACCATCCAATCTCGGATTGAACGGCGGGGATTAATGTCGTGATATCTAAAGGATAAAATCAATTTTTCTAACAAATTAAATCATGATCGTCTGTTATAATCACATGGAACAGACAACGGATGATCCATCATCCCCTCGAGCGCCGGAAGACGGACACCGTTCACCTTCCACTACTCGATCTGAGCTCACCGGAGCTCGTGAGGCGTCGGGATTGACTCCAAAATGTTCGGGGAAGAGGTCTAAGGAGATTCTATGATGGAAATCGCATGAAATCATTAAATCTTTCACAAAAGACCAACACCTAGGGGATTTTCTACGGTTTGCTAGAATTTACCTCGTTGGAGCTCAAGACCGGTAGCCAACGACTGAGGTAGCTTTGCCTTGAAGAGACAAAGCTCTGTTGAGAAACTCTTGAGTTGCCTCCTCGCTGACACCTCTGTAGACCAAACATCACCCCGATAATCATCGGACTTGGTCTAGGAGTGGTCTTCGGTGCTCGAATCGATCGGGAATCGATTCATTTCGACTCGCTGGAGCTTGGGGAAGGTGTGGGATAAGTTAATAGAAGTTTGTTGTAGTTCAAGTGAGGGTGGACGGACAGAGGGCTCAAGTTTGAACGGAGCTTGGTGTCGCTGGCGATGGGGTGCACTAGGGGATCGAGGAAGACTCTAGGACTGCTCGAAATCACTTAGGGAAGCTCTATATGATGTTTGAATGGATGGAGATGAATATACTCTCCTCCCCAAGTGAACCAAGGGCTGAGATTGGCTCAACCTTTGGAAGTCATCCCAGGGTAGGAGATGATAGAATCACCGAGGTGGAGGGTCTTGAGAGGCTAAGGAGTCGCAAGGGGCTAGCAAGTCTGCACTCCTCCCCAAGTGAAACTAATGGTGGGTTAAGAGTAAGCTCACCCTCTCATGACCTAAGGCTGAACCTAACGGGTCGTTCAATGGTCCAAGTGTCCAAAATGAGCTAATATCATGGGTTGGTGAGTGGGTGAGACCATCTAAATGGGGATTTTATCCCATTTTGGTGGGTTGGTTCATGGGTTTTGACCCAAATTGGGTTTACCATGGGTTGGGTTCATTTAGGCTAACCCACGGTGACCCAAAGATGAGTCATGCCAAGTTTGGTTTGGTTTGGACTTGGTTTGTGTTTGGCTCAATTTGACCCATATGAGTCAAATTGGGTTCAATTGGGTTAGGTGATCAATTGGTCAAATTGGGTCAAATTGATGATTTGGGTAAGTTCATTTGATCATTTGGAGTGTATTGGTGTCATTGGTTTGATTTAATTTGAAGTGGATTTACATTTGACTCATATGAAACCAATTTTATCAAATTGGTCAAATTGACTTGAATGGAAGAGTTGGTTTAGGTTCAAATGATGATTTGAGAATGATTGTAGGTGTTTATTTGAATTGATTTGGATTTGAGAATGAGTTTGGTTCAATTTGATACTTTAGGTCAAATTGGGATAAATGGGTCAATTGGTTTATTTGATTAAATTGGGTTCAACTGAATGTTGAATCATGTTCAACAATCAATTTATGATGGATTTGAGTCATTGGTTTAAATCAATTTGATTTAGGATTATTTGGCCCTTTAGGTCAAATTAGGTCAAGTTTTAAGAGGTCAAATTGGCTTGGCTTGGCCCAATTGGTGGTCAAGTCAAATACTGAATTTATGATTGAGGGGAGTCATTGATTTCAATCAATTGAAGTTAGAATGAGATTTGGTTCATTTTGGCTCATATGAGTTAATTGGGTCAACTTGGTCAAATTATCAAATTGGCTTGGGTTGGCCCAATTGATTATAATTGGTCGATCGAGGATGATCAACAATCATTGTAGAGGAGATTGGATGAGTTGATTCAATCAAATTTTGGTTGGATTAAAGTTTCGATCAACTTGGTCCTTTAGATCACTTTTGGGGGAAGTGGGCCAAATGGATCAATTAAGTTGAATTGGGTTTAATTAGATTGAGTTTGATGAGTGATTTAGGATTGATTGATGGCTTTGATTGCAATTGATTTAAATTTAATTGAATTTTAGCTCATTTGGACCCTTTAGGCCAAATGGGCTAACTTGGGTTGATTAGATTCAATTGGTTTGATTGGTTTGATTGGGATTCTTGGAAGAGTTTGAAATAAAGGTTTGGATGAATGGAGTGCTTTTGTGAAAATTGATTGGATTGGTTTCAATTGAATAGGCTTTGGGTTGGATCCATAGATGATGACAAAATTGATTGATTTAGTTAAGAGTTAAATTGATTTGGCTTGGAGCTTAGATATGAAATAAAATCCAATTGAGGTTGGTTGTAGGGGTGTATGTTTGGTTGATTTGGATGGATTGGATGATAAATTTTTAAAACCAATTGGTTTTGGATTCCTAAACATATTGAACCAAACCGACCAAATAAAATGTAAAACCAAACAAATTGAATAACAATTTGGTTCGGTTATTTTGGTTTGGTTTTGGATAAACCGAAGTTCACTACATTTAAAAATTATTTGCATAATATTTTATTATAAATAATGAACAAGCAATAGTAGTTTATATTTATAATTCTTACTATAAGCCTATAACATATAAATTAATAATACCGTATATCATATAATTACTTTGGTTTATTTGGTTCCATCCAAAATTTTATTTAACAAACCAATCCAAAAACCAAAAACCAAAGATTTCATTAATTAAAACCAAAATCCAAATTATTAAGTTTAAAACTGAACCAAATTACTCAGAAACTTTGGTTCGGTTTGATTTTTTGGTTAAAACCAAATAATGCACACCCCTACAAGGTTGTGTTGGCTTGGAGTTGGTTTTAAATGAGTGTAGAAGCATGGATTTTGGTTTAGGACATAGGATAGGTAGGACCTATTTACCCTATGGTGTGATCTAAGCTAGGGGTATGCCTTCTTAAGTCTCTAGGCTTGGGTTTATTATTCTCTTAATCACTAGAAGTGTCCTATGACTAGGAAAATCCTAGTGCTTAGAAGATTCCTAAGTTTAAGGAAGGATGAGTCAATCCTCCGTCCAAAAGTGAGGTCAACAAAAAATTTAAGACAATCAGTTTAATTATGGTGGCTGAAAATGGTTTGCAAATATGAATAATCACATAGTATGATGTAGATTATATTGTATTATTTCTCTTAACCAAATTTTAAATTTTAAAGAAATTTTTTTTTGTTTATATTCTTCGTGTCTCTGGTGTGTGTGTGTTTAGTAGATTTTAATCATTCACATGCTAAATGCATGGAGACAAAATAAAATATAAATACTAAAAATAACAACATAACATTTGGACTTGACTTGAGTTTTTTGGCATCAATCAATCCTCAATTTTAGTCTTTATAGGCTGTTTTTTTTTTATCGCTTTTTGAAAATTAACTATTATTTGTGCTCTCATAGTTAATTATTATTAGGTCGCTTAATTGAAGTTTCTATATTGAAAGGACATCACACTTGCACATACAACCGATTAGTGAAAATAATTATTTAACTAAAAATATTTGTGATCATCAAATTTTAGAATATTATGTGACGACTCAATATAAATAGAATTTGGTTCATGTTGAATTGAAAGAAAATAATAGAATCTATAGAAAGCTCAATTCTATAGGCCCTCACTTCATTTTGTCTACATGAACCTAAGAGTTTATTAGGATGTGCCTAGGTAATAAAAACTTGTTAAATATGGGAGAATGGGTTAGTTGAACCTAAGTTGACCAAATTAATCTTAAATAACCCAATGTGATCAAATACATAATTTATTAAACAAATGAGCCAAAGTAATGATAAAATGTTTTCATAGAATATATATTTGTATTCTTTCTGCTTAAATCATATAGTTCGGTCAATAGACTTAATTGACAGGTATGACTCAATTTAACTCATTATTTAACCAAAATAGGTCAAATGAGTTAAAATAGGGTTAATCACTATGAATGATCTAATTAATTGGAGTTAAGCTTCATTATAATATTCTAAATATGATTTTAACCAAATCCCATCATGGTTGACAATGGGTTTGGCCAAAGTTGGTCAAATATTTCAAATCCAAGCATAAACCCCAACATTTACTTTCTAAAATAAATTTGTCTAACCAAATACTCAAATTAAATCAAACCCATGAAAGGATATTAGAAATACAGCCACACTTTTGTTCAACTCATTTGAACCCTTTATTTCAATTAATTAAGTCCAATGTTTCAATGTGTCTAAATAGGATACATTTGGAAATTGTTTGAATCAAACCAAGAGTATAATTAATCATTATAAAATTACTCAATTTTAGTCTATATTGGCTTTAATCACTCCCATTATTAACCATTCACAATGGTTAACCAAGTTATAGTAGCAAAACTTAAATAAAGTTAGGTAAGTAAAAGAATAACTTTAAATGTACTTAATCAATTTGAATTTTCTAAATAGGGATGGAATACACTTGCCTAGCTTTGTTAAATGATATTAAGCAACTCCCTAGCCATTGATTCCACAGATAATAGCTAAGGGATCTAAGTATGATTAACCATAGGTTTACCAAGGTTATGTTGAAATCCAAGTTCTATACAAAAGCTTTCATTCTACTTTGCATGATAGAGAAAATAATAATAATAATAAAATAAAAAATAAAAAATAAAACCACTCGTGTTTCTTATTTTTCACTCCCTGAAGTCTTCCAAGTCTTTAGGAAGAACTATTCCTTTTCTTCCTAAGGTCTTTATACCTTCCCAAATTGGGTTAATCAAGAGATTAAGGAGTGCAGAAAGAAGCTTTGTTAAAACCAATGTTTTAAAATCGGGACTCGGTTTAATTAAAATTTATAAATATTATATTTAAATATTAAATTTAATGAAATATATTTTAAAATATTTTTAGATGAAATATATAATTTTTAAAACTAATTTATAATTATAAATGTGCTTGAATTAAATAAATAATTTGTCCACCAAATTATTCTAAATATATTACAAACTCATTTTTAATAGCTATACTTTTCAATATAAATAGTACAATACCATCTTCTCTTTATGATGTGAGACTAAATAATATTATTTTATAAATATTCTATAAATTTTTCAATATACTTTTTTTAATATTGTAATCTTATATTTCTATATTATAAATTATATTTATATTCATAAACTTACATTACCAAAAGTTTTAAATTTTAAATCCGTTTAATATACATATGTCATGAATTATAATAATATGCTTAAATATATTACAAGCTCGTAGGAGCTCTATTTTTCAATATAAATAGTACAACACCTTCTTCTCTTTATGATGTGAACTAAAATAGTTGAATATGGAGAAACTTTTGGCTTTATGATTGAAATTTTGAATTATATGATGTGAGCTTTAGTAATATCAAATGAGATTTAAAATATAAGAATAAAAAGATAATATTTTAATTATTTACTTTATATTTTCTTTATAAATTATAATTTATAATATTTTTTTAAGAATATAAATTCATTATATTATTTTATAAATATTTTATAATTTTTTTAATATACTTTTTTTATATTGTAATCTTATATTTCTAGATTATAAATTATATTTATATTCAAAAACTTACATTATCAAAATTTTTAAATTTTAAATCTTTTTAATATACATATGTCATGAATTATAATAATATGCTTAAATATTTTATATATTATTTATATTTAACAAGGCTTTTAAAATATTTTTTTATTCTATTTTTTTTTATTATAAACTATAATTTTAATAAATTATATTCTTATGATAAATTATATTTGTATTTATAAATTCATATTATCATTTTTAAGATTTTAAATATATTTAATATATACAAAATTTTATTTATAATATATATATATAATTATATCTTATTAAACATTATATCATCTTAAAATTAATAATTATTAAAAATATTATTTATATATTTATTTTATTTATTTATTCTTATATATTTATATTATTTTATCATTTAATTAAATTAATATTTAATAATTTTAATATTAATTAAATAATCCAGTTTAACCCCGATTCAACCCCGATCGAAGCTTTGAACCTTGAACCTCTCTCTCTTCTAGTTCCATGTTCGATCCGGTTTTCACCTTGGTTAAAATTATTTTAAGCCTTTCGCAAGCTTATTTAAAATTTTAAAAAATTTGGTTCAATTAATATCACATTATTTTTACTATAAATGCTTTTATTATTATTAGACTCATTTTATCAAAACATTCATTTTATTTATATATTTGCCAGATTTAGAATTCAAATAGTCCAAAATTTAATTCAAAATTTTTTTATATATAAGATGCACTGAGATTTATACATAATTAAATGAAATTTTTTATGACATACGATCGAGTCTCAAAAAGCTCGTTGCTTTCGTGAGCATGGTTTTCGTTAGTTAACTAAGCTGAACATGAACAAATTTTTCAAGCTTGATTTATAAATGAGCCGAATAAGAATAATCCTTTGTTCGATCGTGTTCGGCTCAATTTAGCTCGAAATAAATAAATAATTATAATTAATTATATAATATTTTATTTAAAATATAATTTATGTCATTAAATATTTTTAGAAATTATATTTAATTTAATAATTAAATTAGTTGGTAACATTTTAAATCAAATAAGTTAAAATATTTTATAATTACAATTTTAGGGATTTTTTTAATTATGATAATCGGTAAGGTAATATTTAGGGTAATATCATAGCCATACAATTTATCTCAACGGCTGCGAGTTAAAACAATTCGAAGGATATATACCTTCCTCATGCGAGTCGCGACCTAGCAGCCCTAACACGATGTCTCGATCTCTCTCGAGTCTCTCTCGACTTTGCGATTTTGCCCTAATCCTGTAAGTCCCTCCGTCACTTTCTAGTTTCTTCTCTTCTTAGTGTTCTGGCGTTCAGGGATTTCTACTCTTCTTAGCAAGAGTCTTGTGAGTTGTGAGTCTTATGAGTTATAATGCTAATATCTGTAGAGAACCTCTGGATCTTCTACGGTTTTCTAGGGTTTGTGCGCCATTATTTTCTTCTTTTTATCAAGCTTCTACTTGGGACTCGGTCGACTTTGCATGTGCTATCATTCTCTTAACTCTTCTCCCTCACAATCTATATATTTCTTTTTAATGTGTAGTTTTATTTTGTTGATATGTGAAGCAATTACTCTTGCTTCGAGTTGCAATGCTATGATCTATACAGATAGAAATTCCTCTAATCCTCTTACTTTGTTTTCATGTTAAAAGGAGAAATGCTCTTAAGTTTTTACAATTTGTGACTCTGATTTTTCATTTGTAGACTTGAGTTACTTGATGTCTGTGCTATATGTTGCTATCTCTGGTATTGAAATGCTTGAAGTGCTTATTCGGTTAATCCCTGTAGGATATTCTCCACCTTATGCAGCTATGCTTGTTGTGGATGATTCGGTTATTCCCTGTAGGTTATTGAAATGCTTGAAGTGCTTGAATTGCAGACTCAGTTTGTCCGGCCATTATTTTGTTGTCTCTATTGGCATGGATACTATATATGGCTATCTTTGTTTGATTTTTCATTTTCTTTTACACTTCTCATTCCCATTTGTTCTATCGCTATTATTTTCTTTGTCTCGTTGGCATGGATACTATATATTGTTTTATTTGTTTGATTTTTCATTTTCTTTTACTCTTCTCATTCTAATTTGTCCGGCTATTATTTTACTCTTCAATTTTTGAGCTGATTTGGTGCTAATAGTAGATCAGATAAAATTAGTTGCTATATATTTTCAGTCTAGAGAAAAGTTACATTTTCAAGGTCATTTCTTTCATGTTAGATGTTGTGCTCACATCTTGAATATAATGGTTCAAGATGGTTTGAAAGAGGTGCAACAACTAACACATAAAATCAGGGAGACAATAAAATACATTAAAAAGTCTCCTTTACGATTATATAAGTTTGTTGAAGTGGAAAAATAATTAGGGATCCCCACTTCAAAGGAATTATGCATTGATGTTCCTACAAGATGGAACTCTACTTACTTAATGCTTAAGTCTGCTTTTATTTACCGCAATATGTTCGTTCATTATGCAGCTCGAGATTCCAACTATAAGTGGTTACCTTCTAAAATTGAGTAGTGTAGCTATGAGCAGATTATAAGGTTTCTTTCTGTTTTTCATAATGTGATAAAAATGATTTCATGTTCTTCTTATCCAACTACAAATATATTTCTACCTACTGTCATAAATGTAAAGAAACTACTTATTGAAGAATGCAATTTGTCAGATGAATTCATCAAGCAAATGATCATTGTTATGAAAATTAAATTTGACAAATACTGGGGAGAATATAATTTAGTCATGTCAGTGGCTGATGTACTTGATCCACATTTGAAAATGAAATTCATTACTTCCACATTTCCTAAAATATACTCTAGTTCTGAGGTAGAATCCAAGATTAAGAGTGTTGAGGATGTTATTTGCGAAATCTACAATCAATATTCAGTTGATACTAGTACTCCAAGCTCTTCAATTCCTAGTGGATCTTCACAACTAGCAGTTGATGTGCCATTTTCATCAAATTTTGATTGTATGTTAGGATTTGCTGACTTTATTGTTGCTTCTGGTTCTATTCAACCATCAAAATTTGATTTGCAAACTTATTTGGAGGAGGGATTATACTTGTGCAATAATAATTCGTTTGATGTTCTTGAATGGTGGAAGATGAGTACTCTCAAGATCATATTTTATCCAAAATGGCTAAGGATATTTTAACAATTCTCATAACCACTGTTGCATTTGAATCTGCATTTAGTGCTGGTGGTAGAGTTCTTGATGATTACAGGAGCTCTTTATCTCCAAAAACAGTCAATGCACTTGTTTGTAGGCTAGTTGGATCAGAGGTGTTCAGACATAAAAAATCCTTTGGTACATTTCCAACTAAGAGCAATCTATTTAATATATCCAAATAGATAAAGCTATTTGACACGGCCAATTTCGAACAAATAAATAAAAAAACAAGTCGAACACGAACAACATCTCGACTCGCTCAAGTTCACTGCTTACACTCTAATACTGATACATATAGTTAATTTTTTTTAAATTTTAAAATATCATCAAATAATTTAAATAATATCTAATTAATTATAATAAATTTAATTATGATTAGTATATTAATAGATGTGTTACCTGGACGACATTTCTAATGGATCAACATTGATAGAGGCGGTGTGTAGTGGGTGAATATTGCGGTCAATATTACTGGGAATCGTGTAATTAATTTTGTCTTTCCTGATCTTATCTTCATCATTTTATAATATTCATCAGGTATCTTTGGAGCCTAACCTCTTATCAATAAGTCAACTTGCTCTCATCTATTTTGATTAATTTATTAGATTGATCCTATGCATGTGAATATATATATATATATATATATATATATATATATATATATATATATATATATATATATATATATATATATATATATATATATATATATATATATATATATATATATATATATATATATATATATATTTATCTAATAAATATTTGAAAAGATGCATTATATATATAAAAAAAATAAAAATTTAGATATTAGACATATAAATACATAATTAACAAATAATCATCACACTTTAGTGGACAACTCAATATCACCTTATTGAAATCTCTCATAATGTTATATCAGATGAATTTTAATGCTATATTAAGAATAAATTCTATTTAAGGGACATAAATTTACACGTTATTTTAGTTCTAAGAGTTATTATCTTTGATTAATGCAATTCTCTAACATCATATTATGATAAGGTTTAACCTACCTACAATTAATTCTTATATTGGGTCCTCTAATTTACACACCGTCCACTATTTGACTATCACACATATTCAAGAAAACATCTAATGTATTCTTTTATTTGGTCTTGTTTACAATAGTTCATTGGCTGAAAGTCACTTGGTTCTATTCTCTCTCCAATGAGACTATCCACATCTTTGCCAACTTTTAAAAACTTTTTGTTAAATTGTTTATTATAAATTGAAGGATTATCAAGAACTTATGAGGGACAGATTAACGAATGCTCATACCAAATTATTTTTTTGCACTCACTTCTCTATATTAAAAGTTATGAATGAACTCTCTAATGGAAGCCTATCTTGACAAGGATTTTAAAAAAATAAAATCTTTATAATTAATTTCCTTATTTATAAACATTTTCATTAATTATTTGATATATTCATTAAATTAATATGATTTATGATAAGATTATTAGAATATGATAAATTAAATAATTTATCAATATATATATATACATTACTTAGGAATTTAGTTTATCTAGACTTGATAAGGGAAACTATCAAATTTCGTTAGTAGTACAGCACTAACCCTTATATAATTCAAGCCATCCCTCACTTCCTCTCGCTCAGCCACAAGCTGCCCATCATACTCACTCCGTCCAACATCACTCCAAGCAATAGATGGATGGATTTGGCTACCTCAGATGATGCAGCTCTCTCTGTGATCTCGTCGACTTCTCAGTCCTCCCCATGACCCTCCAAGCCATTGACCTCAACCTCCTCGAAACCATCTCCCACCCGGCGTTCAACTCTCCCAGTGAGGGCCTCCGCCTCCCTCCATCTCGAACCCCAAGCTCCCGTCATGCTCGCATCCTCCGCCTCCTCGCCATACTCCATCCACACGCTCTCTCTCTCCCCTTTGGCCTTCGGCGCAGCCGGTTCTGTATCTCACGCCCGCCACGGAGTTTCTATGGCTGTGATGAATCATGATAGGTGTTCATAGTATCACCTTAAGGATCGGTGGTGGTCGGATTCCATTCGATAAGGCCCATGGAATGACAGTGTTTGAGTACTCTGGAACAAATCCGAGGTTTAACAACGTTCAATGAGGCGATGTCAAGGCATTCGTATATTTTTACGAATAAGTTGTTGGAGATTTATGAGGGTTTTGATGGGTTGGATAGGTGACGTGGGAGGAGACGGCTGTCAAGATTACCAAAATACCGGATTAAGGGAATTAATTTTGATCTTCCACGTCATCTCACGAGGACTCTTCCAGTCTATTTTTTCCTTTTTGAAACGTTAAATGTGAACTTGCTTTGGTCTCTTAGAGATTGGGAGCTCGGGAATCCTGGATCAAGTTCAATTCCTCATGATATCGCTCTAGAACACATCATGATTCATCAGTGATACAAACTCAGGGCGTGGTCTAAAGCCGGCTGGCAGCTCTGAGGAGAAGCGGTGTGAGACAGGAGGCGGAGGATGCGGTGCATGTGAGCTTGGGGTTGAGATGGAGGGAGGCGAGTTCTCTGAGAGGTTGAGGCAGGAGATGGTTTGAGGTTGAGGTCAATGGCGCAGTCATGGAAAAAACATCGCAAAAAACTCAACCAAACATTCAAATTTCTTAATAGGTAATAAATATATTTCCTCCAAATAGGTCAAAGAAACTGAAGAAAATGAGAAAAATGCTTTGTACCCTCAGTATAGATGCAAAACTCCCCTAAAAACTAATCAAACAGCCTCCAAATTGCTTATAATGGAATGTAATGAATATATTTCCTCCAAACAGGTCAAAGAAATTGAAAAAAATGAGAAAAATGCTCTGTACAGTGCAGATGCAAAACTCCCCTTAAAATCAACCAAACAGCCTCCAAATTACTTCTAATTGAATCTATGAAACATATTCTCTACAAAGAGGGTTTAAAATCTGAAAGAAATTGACAAAATGGGGTGTACTCTCCAGAGTACAGACACATACAAAAAACCTACCAATCAAGATTCAAAGAAAAATGTCTTGAACATATTATATCCAACAGGGTCAAGTCTTTAAAAAATGACAAAATGGGTTGTACTCACGAGTACATAGTATAAATCATTGGCAAGGAGGTGGTTTCTCTAGTTTTAGCCATTTATATATTTGCGGGTTGTGGAATTCACCAAGTAGGTGAACTATTATGAAGAATATATTCATATATATATATATATATATATATATATATATATATATATATATATATATATATATATATATATATATATATATATATATATATATATATATATATATATATATATATATATATATATTATTTTTATGTTTGACCATTCATTGATGCATTTCTCTTGTTTCTCTAGCTTAGTGTTTGTGTTTCATTGCATGCTACAATTCTTTTGTTTCTCTTTTAGTGTGGTTGCATCTAAAATAAATATTCAAGAAAATGAGTAGTATCTTTATGTTTATTTTCCACATCCTTCATGTGTAAAAATTTTTTGCTTGTTGTTTGTTGTTAAACTCGTCATCCTCATTAGCATTATCCTATTATTAGATATCTATTTTATCGTAAGGTTTTAAATTTTCACAAAATAACAAGACATCTTTTTTTTCCATTCTTCCTTACTAAATTTCTACCACTACTAGCTATTAGGGGTGAAATATTAAAAGTAAAAAACCTAATATGTTAATAAATGAACACATGTTAAAGTAGAAGTATAGTTAATGCATAAGAGACTATCATTAATATACAAAGAACATAATCTTATTTAGCTTTCAATAAAAGATTAATCTTTTATTTTTACATGCATCGATATTAATCATCTTATTGATATATCTGCATAATTGTTAAGTCACCCAAACCTACAAAAAAATAAACTAACATACATATCTTACATCTAATAAAAGGTATTGTTAAAAAAAAAACAAAAAAATTTGAGCCAAACTTTTTTTTGTTTTTTTCTTCTTTTTGACAATAAGATTTTTTGACTTTCACTCTATCTAGATTAAGTAAATCCGTGTGATGTCCAGTAAATATTAACTTGTTCTATATAATGGAGCATTTTCTTAAAGTCACCATGATAATTAAGATAAGGTGACCACGTAGGATCATCACTTTTCATTATTATGGAGGTCCTATATAGGGGTCTTTAGCTTACAATATAATGCATAAGCTTGTCAATTTGTATACAATTATTTCTTGTTGGCATCAAAATGCCTTACTAGATTATGGCTTATTGCCAACACAATAGCCTATTAAACTATAAGCTTTCTGATATATATATATATATATATATATATATAGTAATCTCTATTGTTGTGGATAGGATTTTTCATAAAGTTCAAGCATAGTATTCTCCTCTATTTTTTGCAATTAATAAAATGAGAAAATAAAAAAATAGATGCTGAAAACTTAAACTTGTACATATAATAACTTATTGATATGTTCAAGTACTAGGAGGTTATCAAGTGTCACGAAATTATGCCAAAATGGCAATAAATAAATTTTATTGCAGTAAGATATTTTGTTGGAATTAAAGTCACAGCAGACCAATATGGTATTCATCATTATATTACAAGGCATCGATCACCAAATCTGAAAGATGCTAAAATTAACTAATGATATTATAAAGAATTACATATTGCTTATTAATTATAATAGCATTCATGAAAAACTTAATTTTAATTTACATTATTAATTAATTTAGATTGGTGGTATCCTGCGCTTCTAATATTTTAACACCTATCTCTGGAAAGCATTCATGACCACCAAGCAACCCCACATTGAGAAACAACCACATTCATCGGATACCTAATAAGGTGCCCTTGATGAAGTCATTTGCTTCTCAATACCCAAAGTCGGTGGATTTTTAAAGCAAAGTTGAAACATACTAAGATGTTCAACCCAAAGAGATATGCTATGTCCATATACCTACAAGTTGAAGTAATAAATCAAGTTATTACTAATGAACATTGCTTAAAATGATATTCACTACTATAAATGATGACATTACTAATGGAGTTTTCTTGTGGCCTTCTAGCCACTAGAATTTTCATCATGTGAACATTTTACAAAAAATTATGTTAAAAGCTAATAAATATTTTGATGGAAAAAAATAATGATGGCCAAATGTTAGTAATTTTTGATGGAGTTGTGGCCTAACAAAAAATTATGTTGGAAACTTCCGTCAAACATTAGTGAAGTCATGGTCTCAAAAAAACTGTTGAGAATTTTTAGATAAGTAAAAGCAGTTTTTAGCTAGTCATAAGAAAATTTCGTCAGTAATTGTGACTATAGCTTTTCGACCAAAACTCCTTCCTTTTTTGTTGTCCTAACTCTTGAACCTGAGATGACAAGCTCTCTCATCCCCCCTTTCTTGCCAGGTGAAATTACTTACATATTTTAGTGTTATTTAGCATATACTCTCTACTAATTATTTCTACAATGTCTTTTTAGATAGTTACCATATATTTTTTATTTCATCATCTAGAGCTTTGTCTAGGGTTTAGACCCAAATCTAAATACTTAATTTTGACAACGCTTCTTCTTTGTTTGCCAATGAAATTTACTAAATTTGAATTTAAGACAAAATTTATGAAAAATGAGATTTAGAATTTTGGAGAATTTAAAGCTATCTGTTTTTGCTATTTGGCAAGATTTAGGTTAAATCATGCTTATGTCTACTCAAATCTTGCTCTTACCCTACTTCTTCCCCTTCCAACCTCTCCACCATAGCTAAATGATTTTGTATTTACTTCTTGATATAGCCGCAAATTCCACTAGTGACACGAATCTTGATGTCGAATGCAATGTGATTCTGAGTCAAGACTAATCCAGATCAAACGCTTAAAATATAATTGAAAACTTTGTGATATCAGTCGGCTCCTAAATATGGAGTGTTTATTGTCTAATCAAGCATCTTGACAAGCCAGTTCTAACAAGCCTAATATCTTCTAATTCTGACTTCATTTGAGCATTCAAATCCTTAAAATACATCAGATGATTAAATGAATCATTTCGAGCCGTCCAGGAGTGGTTTGGATTTTGCGTGTATTTATGGAGGTGCCACTCCCATAATCTATAAATAACCCCTCTTTCTTCGAGGGGAGGTCGAAAAAAGAAGAGAGAGCTATGAGGCATGAAGAACCTCCAAGCATAATCGTTACCGTCGGCGGTCCCGACCACCGGCCACCACCATGGATCATCATCGCCGACCACCGTACCGCGTCAACAACAGCCATCGATCATCGTCGCCGCCGACCACCGCCGGTCATCGTCACCGACCACCGTTAGCCCCCGCCGCGTCAACCACCGTCGGTCCTCGCTGCCGACCACCGCCATCGACCACCACCACCGGTCCTTGCCACAGTCGACCACCGCCGTCGACCACCGCCATCGGCCACCACCGTCGGTCCTTGCCACATTCGACCACCGCCGTTGGTCACCATCGCCGACCACTATCTATCGTCGACCCGTCCATTATTGTTGGTTACCACCGATCATCACGGTCACCGGACATCAGATTTTCACCGACAGCCATCATTCACTGTCGCTGAGTGACACTAACCACTATTATAGCCCAACTACCGATACATAACTATTATCACCTGATTCTGAGATTTTCGTTGTCAAGCTTTCTCACATACAACTCTGTAATCCCATTATCGGGAAAACTTAAACTTTGTACTTCAAAATATATATATAGTGGAACATTTTTACTAGGCTAGACCCCGTGATTTTTTTCCCCATTTTTGAGATTTTTTCACGCAAAAATCCTGGAGTTTCTCGTTCTCTCTTCAAATATCTGTGTGTGTGTGCTAGATTTCTCAACAAGGCTAAGGCATAAAGTTTTATTCTACCCTGGTTTTTAGCATGCGTACTTTTGAAACACTTTGCTTGCATCAATCGTTTGATAACATCCTGAGTTAGGAATCATCAATTGCATAAAAAATCAAAAAAAAAGGTTGAGCAAAGGTGGCCCTTAAGATAGAAACATGAGGGAATGATAATGCAATTAAGTTTCTTAGTAGGGCCTATCTGGCACCATGAAATACACTAATTTTGAGAAAAAAAAAATTAGATATTGGTCATGCACACTTCTTATAAGTGTAATAGGAAGGCCTAACACTCCTCATGATTCCCCCAAGGCATTAATTTATATTTGTTGCGTGCTAGAAAACTAGTTACGGTAGAGTGAAAGTTTACGCCTTAGTCTTGTTGTGAAATCCAGCACACACACAGGTATTTAAAGAGTGAACAAGAAAACTCCAGAATTTTTACGTGGAAAACCTCAAAAAGAGGGAAAAACCATGGGGCCTAGCCTAGTAGAAATATTCCACTATGTATTTGTTTTGGAGTACAAGTTTTCCCGAGACGGGATTACAAAATTGTATCTGAGAAGGGCTGACAATGGGAATTCCACAATCAGGCAACAATAACCATATAGTAATGGTGAACAGCGGGGGTCAGCGACTATCGTTGAAGGTTGTCGGGATGGTGGCGAAGATGGCCGTCGAGGATCGGCGGCGGTGACCGACGATGGTGGTCGGCGGCGGTGACCGGCGTCGGTGGGTGGCGATGATGACCGGCGAGGGCCAGCAGTAGTGGTCGGCGGTGACGACCGGCGATGGAGATTGACAATGACAAAGATCAGTAGTGGTGGCTGATGGCGGCGAGGCGGCGGTTGGTAACAACGGGGCTGTGGCGGCCGTCAGTGGTAACGCGATTATGCGGAGGATTTTCAAGCTTTAGAGCTCTCTCCTCTCTTGCTTGGTCAATCCCTCATATGAAAATGAGGGCTATTTATAGGTGGAGGAGTCGTCTGTAAATACAAAATCGAACCACTCCTCTCCATCGGACGGCTCAAAATGATTCCTTTGATCATATGATGTATTTTGTGTATTTGAATGCTCAAATGAAGTCAAAATTATGAGATCTTGGGCTTGTTAGATCCGGCTCGTCAAGACACTCGATTTGACTATAAACACTATATGTTTAAGAATCGATTGATAATAAGAGCTTGATCTCGGTTAGTCTTAATTCAGAATTAGATTACTTTCGACATCAAGATTCGTGCTTCGACTAGTAGAATTTTCAGGGTCATATCAATATTAAATAATTTTAATGATATTACACAAATTATATAACTGTGAATGCATATGTAAGCTTACATTATTGATATCAATTTTACGATGCTTAAGGATATTAAAACTATGGATGTTACATTTTGTTAACGATAGTAAATGGATATCAATGATTAGAGAGAGGCCTTGGAAGTATAATAGACTACTTCTCAGACACAATGGAATCATTGAAAACTTTATAAGTAGAGTTGAGTACTTCATTTCTATTACTTCACGACAATCATCTTTTATGAAGCAACATTTAGATGACCATGTATGATGCATAAAAATTAGGTTATTTTAATGTCAAATAGAGTGCATGTTGATTTGTATCGAAAGGGATTTCAACCAAATTATTTGATTTGGATAGCACATCGTGAGTGTGAACCTCACTTTGACAATCATTACACTACATCAAGTATCAATCATGAGGAAATGGTCTTAATGTAGCTAGACCATAAATTCAGCAAAATTTTAAAAAAATACCTAATGTTGAAGTACAAAAGTTTTATGACTTACAACACACAAAACCATTGTGGCATGGATGCACCTTCTATTTTGAGTTATCTTTGGTTGTCATTATTAAGTGATGAAACAAATTTCAATATGTCACATGAATTACTTAATCAGTTGTCGGACAACTAAAGGAGACAACCCCAACAGAATTTAGTTCCCTAATTATTATCACACAAAATAATTTCAAAGTTATGATTATATGCACTTGAAATAGATTGTGCATCAATGATTGTATGCTTTAGTATTATAAGGATGATGCATCACAAGTTGAATGTAGATAACATAATGCACAAAGATATAAAAATTAAGTAGGAGACATCATAAGTAGAAGGAGATCCCACAAAATGGACTATTTTATATATGCTCATCGTTTATAGAGACTATTTGCATGGATGAGTATTGTTTGGTATATGAGGTGGTATTGTACACAACCATAAATTCTGAGCCATCCATTAGATGCTGAGGCTTGGAAGCATTTTGATCGCACGTACTCTGATTTTACCGTTGAATTGAGAAATTTATGTTTGGGATTATGTACTGATGGATTCACGCATTATAGTTAAGTTGTCACAATATACTCATTGTTAGCCAATTATTATAATGCTAAACAACCTTCCCCAAGAGAAGTGCATGATAAATCCTTTTTGTTTCACTCACTTATCATTCCTAAGCCACATAATCTTAAAGCCAAGATAGATGTGTATCATCAATCACTAAGAGATGATATAAAAGTTTTTATGGCAAGATGGCCTATTGACATAGACAGACAGTGGATTTTCATAACAAAACCTACCACCTTCTGTCGTTCTCTGACAAAGCTTCACGTTCTTCCAACGGACTCTGCCATATGGTTCTCCTTCATGCCAATCATTCACGACCAACCAACCTCCGTGCACCATTCAAACACCTCACGTAAGCTATCATCTTTTCTATAAATCGACACTTAATGTAGCATGCGATTATTATCTTCTTTCCTTGTATATTCTCCCCTATTATAGTAATACAACTCTTAGAGTTTATCCTATCTTCCTTTCGGGTAAGTAATCTCACTTGAGACATAGGCTCATTGCTTTCTCTCTTCTTGTCTTCATGGTATCGAGCCAACCTCTCGAATCATGAGATATGCTCAATCCAACGGAACTATGGACACATAGCAAACAACTTCCCACACTAACCATCCTCCCGCCCTAAAATTCCTCATGGGAAACATAAAATCAGTAGCCAATACTACTCTCACCACCGATAATTACCCCATATGGTGCTCACAGATACACAAGCTCTTCAAAGCCAATGGCTTCGACATCTTCCTAGAAGGCACCACCCCATGCCCCACTAAATACTCTATCGACACCAATGGCTAATGACAAACTACATGGCAACTAATGTCAAAATCTCTTTTGCGACCCTCTCCACCATTTCACAATCAATACTCCCCATGTCCTCAAAGATAGATGTGTGCGATCGGAATATATTAGCAAAAGGCTATAATCACTCGCTCGAGTTATCCAACTCAAAAACGAACTACACCACATCTCACTTCGCGACAAAATAATGATGCAATATCTCGCCGAGATCAAAACTCTTGTAGATCAAATCTCAGCAATCGACTCTCTCCTAGACCCTGAGGATATCATCTTGCACACTTTAAATGGACTACCCTCAACTTACCATGCATTCAAAATTGCCATCCGCAAGACCCAATCCTATCAACATGACAATCTTTATTCCCTCCTATGAGAAATTAACATATCCAACGATCAGAAAGAACTCACCCCTCCATAGCCACTCTCCAAGCTACTGACAAACTGGCGGTTCCAACCGAGGGCCAACCAATCCTATCACAAGTTTCCACTCATCTTAATGGACGAACCAGCCACTTTCATCAAGACTCAATCCGCTGCCAAATCTGTAACAAACCAGGCCACTCGGCCTGTCTCTACTGGTTTGCAAGGATAACAATTCTTACCACACAAGAAATACCTCAGCACTCAAGACCGAAATCACCAAGCAGGATTTGACTTCGGTGCCTCATCTCATCTTTACATAGAGCTCCTTCAAGACCCTAGACTATCAAGGGCAACATGTCACCATCGACATTATATTCCCCATCCACCATCGGGGGCATCCTTCCAACCCCAATCGTAGCTCCTTCTTAAACAACTCTTTCATGCACCTCTCTTATCTCATAACCTCCTCTCAGTTTCTAACCTTACCTCACAATTGCTCGATTACCTTGGCTAATGGCTTCCTCATAAAGGATGGGACATCCCAACAACCTCTTCTAATTGCGTATGAAGGGATACTCCATTGACATATCTAGTCCACACTCCTCTCCCACTACTTCCTCCAACCTTTGGCATCAACGACTTGGTCATCACACAAAGATATTCTTTAGCTCCAGAACAAGTCTTAGCATCAAGAATGATCTCTCCTTGTATTGTCAAAAAGCCACAGGCTACCCTTCTCCAAATCTGTAACAAGGACCAAACATCTCTTCGAATTAATTCACTCGGATGTATGCGGTCCATCCCCAATACCATCACTCCATGGACATAGATACTATGTTATTTTCATTGATGACTATTCGCTTTGATTTGATTACCACATAAATAAAGTTGCCTCAAAATTTCAACAGCGCATAATATGATACGAACAATTCTCCAAGTCCATCAAAACACTTCTCTCCGGCGTGGGGCGAATACACATCAAATGATTTCAAACATATCTTAACTCCCGGAATAATTCACCATGCGTCCCCTCGGGCAGCGAATTAGAGGCAGAGACACATCATCGGGTTAACAGAACACTCCTTCATGCGAAACCTACAACATTTTTGATCTTTCTACCTCATAAACAAACTACCCACCAAAACCACCTCTCTGAAATCACCTCACCAAATTCTCTACAAAAAACCACCTGACTACACTCAACTCAAAGTATTCAGCTCACTCTGCTTCCCCTGGACACACTCACCGACCACCAACAAACTCTCTCCGAAAGCACCTCTCTGCATCTTCCTCGGTTACTCACAATACCACAAAGGCTATAGGTGCTACAACCTCACCACAGGTAAATTCCTCATCTCAAGACACGTTCATGTTGAAGAAACAAATTTTCCTCACCTTTACAAAATACAAACCAAAACCCTCCTCCCACGGCACCTCCACTTCTCCAAACACCTATTCAATATTCTCATTCCTGACCTACAAACCACGACCTTCATGTAGGTGCCCCCACCACGACAAAACTCACCTACCCAGCAATCAACCCCTCCACCTCCATCTCCAGAACCACATACCCGCAAACACACAATGATCATCACAAACCATTGAGAAACCAAAACCCATCTTTGATCTCCTACACCTTCAAACACAACAGACATGCTATACTCAGCCTTGAAACACTCGAGCAAAGCCATGCCAAGGAGTTCCTGCACTACAACAACAAGCAACATGGACCCTAGTGCCTCCACCTACTAATCAAACAATCATGGTGCAAGTGGACATTCAAAACAAACACTGGAACCCCCCTTCGCCACAAGGCGGACTAGTGGCACAAGGCTTTAAATAAGAATCATTCACTACTTAGAAACCTTGACAAGAATTATGACACCCAGATCGATCTCTTCCTCTATACACTCCAAGGAGCACGGATTTACCTTCTCTCGTGACATTCTCCTCACCGGAGACCACAAGTGATCTCATCTATCATCAATCAAAGGCGCATTCAACATGAAGGATCTCGGACACATCTCAACTTTCCTCAAAATTCACATCAAAAAGGCAGACAACAAATACTTTCTGACACAGTCAGTATACATTCAATAACTCCTGAACTGATCCGGTATGTCCTCCTGCAAACCTGCACCAACACCCATCTCCAGCACACCTCACCATCCCCATCAAGCCTTCACCAACCACTCATGCGGCACTTGGTTGGTTGGATTCATACGATCACAAGATCGGACATATGTCTAAACCACCTATGCCAACACATGCATCACCCACTCAACCTCCATTTCCAACTCTAAAATGAGCGCTACCTTCAAGGCAGCAGAATCACCAATCGTCGATTTCCCTATTAGACTCTCGGGAAATCCGGCCGTCACTACTCTCTTGGCCGCACATTCCTCGGCTCAACACTCATCTCTTGGAAAGTTGAAAAAAAAGCGTCGCTTCGCTCCGTGAATATGCTAGCGGCCTACCGACATCATCATCCGTCGGTTAGCATGGATCTACAACAACTCTCCACTTCATTGTGAAAACACCTCGAGGCAATCACCAACAATCCATTTTTCATGCAAGTAGCACATCAAATCGACTATTGAGATCACATGCGAAAGCAATCCAAGTCGCCACATTTCAAGGATTAAATCGGCGACATATACCAAAGCGTTTACTGCAGTCGGTTCCTCTTGAGTACGCTCAACCTCAGTCGAGCAGACCATTTTCGCGGGACACTCATAAAACCACCTTACGTGGTTCTCGACAAAGCTTCCGCGTTCATAGCGGACTATGGTTCTCCTATCGCACTTATCATCTCATCCGTTCACGACCAACCAACCTCAGCACCGTTCAAACACCTCAGCTATCAACTTTTCTATCTGGACACTTAATGTAGCATGCGATTATATCTTCTTTCACTATTGTACATATTCTCTCCCTACTATAGTAATACAACTCTTCCATGGAGTTTACTTCCTATCCTATCTTCCTTCGGTAATCTCTCTGCCGGACACCTTAGCTCCTTGCTTTCTCTCTTAGTGTCTTGATTTGACTTAGCTTATTCACACATCTGTGTGTTAATATATTTCAATTGTCTAGGATTAATCCTTTGAATCAAGTAATTCATAAGATCAGATATATTATAAGGCTTAAGTTTGATGCTCCTCATGTATTATGAAAAAAAAATCTTTATTGAAGTACTCGACATGATTTAAGATTACTAAAGTTGAACTTTGAAGATGTTACTGTGAGTACATGCGCCTAAGAGATATTCAGAGTCTCAAGCGCATACGAGATGTTCAGAGATTATTTACTATAACTTGATAATTAATTTGTTTATTTTAAATTTAAAATTCAGTAAATAATTATAGACTTTTTGTATAATGATGGGGTAGCTGCGTCCCCATTGTGGAATTCTGCTTAACACCTGGCTGGATTAAAACTGGAAGGAGAAGAGAGTGTTGTGTAGGAGCCTCATGTGGTCCTCGATTCAACTCTTTAGGCTCATTATTTTAATTTTATTATTATTATTATTATTATGTTTTCAGCCTGGGGAAAGTGGTTGTCTAGTAAAAAAAAAAAATTCTTCTACAAATTGATGTATGATCACATGGACACAGTTTTTTGAAAAAGTTGAGGGCAATAGCCCAATATCATTCAAAAGTATTTTACAAGTAATCAAGGATGAAAAAAAGGACACGGCCAAGGCTTAAGGAGGCAAGGCCAAAGAAAAAACTATGGTAGAAGCACTTTACAAAAAGTTTAAAGAAAAAAAAGTGGACTCAGATCACAAAATTATACAAAATACTCCCAAAAGGATGAAGCCGACATTGCTAAGGATCATTCATTGGTTTCTGAATTGCCCTCCAGGACAGCACAGTTTTATCTATGCATATACGAAATATTATAATGCTTTAAACTATATTTTAATATATATATATATATAATATATATATTTATATTTCTATATTTCACATAAAGACAAACATGCTGATTTTTTTACTATATCTAGATAGACATATCTATAATATGAACATACTTCAGCCTCTTTCACTTAAGAATTTGTTTTGACTCTTGCTTGCTAATTCCTCACCGTCAATATTTATCAAAATTACACTATCAACTTTGTGCATATATAAATTTTTTATCTAATTTTTTAAAATTTATTACTTGCACTAGTCAATCTGCTCTCATCATTGATTTGTGTGAAATTCTAACCATTTAGGTGTAGAATTTGATGATATCAAACTTCTTTTAAAGTATTTTCTTGCATTATAAAATCATCAATGCAGACTCTCTCATTAAAATGATTGATTTTTTTAATGATTTTAATTTATGCAATGAGTCTTAATCTTGATTTATGAAGCTTATATAGATGTCAACAAATTTTGAGTTGATTAATTATTTTTATGTTTTTTTGTGATTTGATTTAATTTGATTTTAATTTTTTTTGCTCAACTTGATTTTAGTGTGAATGAATTTGAATTTTGATTTTATTTTATTTTAAATTTGAGGTATTTAAATAGTTTCAATAGCGGTTGAAGTAATTTATATTTGACTCATATGATGTTGTGTTTGATTATGAGCATTAACAAATTTTAATTTGATTAATTTTATTTTATTTTATTTTTATTTCATTTAGTAAAATTTTTATTCATTTTAAATTTATTGATTTTAGTCCATTTCATCATGGAATGAGTTTGATGTTTAATCAATTTGATTTTGTTTAAAAGTGTTTAAATTTACCTAGTATTTTTGGGCTATGTTGGGTCAAGTTAGGCCTACTAACCTAGCCTAGGTTAACATTAGGATTTTGTTTCATTTAGTTTAGATTTAATTTTAGCTCAAATTTTATTTATTTTGATTTAACCTTGGGTTATGATTTCCATCTAGCTACTAAGAAAATGCCCTAAGGGTTTATGTGAGGAAAATCTTACACTTGTCATTGGTAGGTGATAAGATTGAACAATATAAGGTAAGGGAGGCACAAGACATTCCAAGGAATGAACACATCTAATTTGAGCTCAATTAACTAAGTAATTAAAGCTTAATTAAGATAATTAAGAAAATTTCAAACCCTAATTAAGCATTGTTCTCTATTCAAATATTAGGGATTTTATTTTTATTAAATTCTCCTCTATTTACCATTTTCAAAATGGGTTTACTCATATTTTAAGGATTTTTTACAATTAATTATGATTTTCATATTTACGGTGATTAATCACATTTTAAACACTTAATTAGCCACTTAACCTGTCGGCGCTTTCCACATGGCGCTATGGGATAGGCTATTTAAAACGTCCGTGTGGCGGTGGACGCAGTTTTGTCCCCACCATCCAATCTCGGATTGAACGGCGGGGATTAATGTCATGATATCTAAAGGATAAAATCAGTTTTTCTAACAAATTAAATCATGATCGTGGTTATAATCACCGAGCAGAACGGATGATCCATCATCCCCGGCGAGAAGCGGACACCGTTCACCTTCCACTACTCGATCCGAACTCACCGGGCTGTGAGGCGTGATTGACTCCAAAATGTTGGGAAGAGGTCTAAGGAGATTCTATGATGGAAATGCATGAAATCATTAAATCTTTCACAAAGACCAACACCTAGGGATTTTCTACGGTTTGCTAGAATTTACCTCGTTGGAGCTCAAGGCAATACGGCGAGGTAGCTTTGCCTTGAAGAGACGAAGCTCTATTGAGAAACTCTTGAGTTGCCTCCCCGCTGACACCTCTGTAGACCAAACGTCACCGCGATAATCATCGGACTTGGTCTAGGAGTGGTCTTCAGTCGATGATCGATTCACTCATTGGGCTTGGGGAAGGTGTGGAATAAGTTAATAGAAGTTTGGTGCGATTCAAGTGAGGGTGGATGGATAGAGAGCTCAGGTTCGAACGGAGCTTGGTGTCGCCAGTGATGGGGTGCACTAGGGGATCGAGGAAGGCTCTGGGACTGCTCGAAATCACCTAGGGAAGCTCTATATGACGTTTGAATGGATGGAGATGAATATACTCTCCTCCCAAGTGAACCAAGAGGCAGATTGGCTCAACCTTTGGTAGTCATCCGGCCAGGGTAGGTGGCAGGAGATGATAGTGGGCTGAGGTGGAGTCTTGAGAGGCTAAGAGGCTGGGGCTAGCAAGGCTGTACCTCCTCCCCAAGTGAACTAATGGTGGGCTAAGGTAAGCTCACCCTCTCATGACCTAAGGCTGAACCAACTTTGGGTGGGTTGATGTCAAGTGTCCAAAATGAGCTAAGTGGTGTCATGGGTTGGTGAGTGGGTGAGACCATCTAAATGGGGATTTTATCCCATTTTGGTGGGTTGGTTCATGGGTTTTGACCCAAATTGGGTTTACCATGGGTTGGGTTCATTTAGGCTAACCCACGGTGACCCAAAGATGAGTCATGCCAAGTTTGGTTTGGTTTGGACTTGGTTTGAATGTGTTTGGCTCAATTTGACCCATATGAGTCAAATTGGGTTCAATTTGGGTTAGGTGATCAATTGGTCAAATTGGGTCAAATTGATGATTTGGGTAAGTTCATTTGATCATTTGGAGTGTATTGGTGTCATTGGTTTGATTTAATTTGAAGTGGATTTACATTTGACTCATATGAAACCAATTTTATCAAATTGGTCAAATTGACTTGAGTGGAGAGTTGGTTTAGGTTCAAATGATGATTTGAGAATGATTGTAGGTGTTTATTTGAATTGATTTGGATTTGAGAATGAGTTTGGTTCAATTTGATACTTTAGGTCAAATTGGGCTAAATGGGTCAATTGGTTTATTTGATTAAATTGGGTTCAATGTGTTGAATCATGTTCAACAATCAATTTATGATGGATTTGAGTCATTGGTTTAAATCAATTTGATTTAGGATTATTTGGCCCTTTAGGTCAAATTAGGTCAAGTTGGGTTAAGAGGTCAAATTGGCTTGGCTTGGCCCAATTGGTGGTCAAGTCATGTTCAATATTGAGGGGAGTCATTGATTTCAATCAATTGAAGTTAGAATGAGATTTGGTTCATTTTGGCTCATATGAGTTAATTGGGTCAACTTGGTCAAATTATCAAATTGGCTTGGGTTGGCCCAATTGATTATAATAATTCGTCGAGGATGATCAACAATCATTGTAGAGATTGGGATGAGTTGATTCAATCAAATTTTGGTTGGATTAAAGTTTGATCAACTTGGTCCTTTAGATCACTTTTGGGAAGTGGGCCAAATGGATCAATTAAGTTGAATTGGGTTTAATTAGATTGAGTTTGATGAGTGATTTAGGATTGATTGATGGCTTTGATTGCAATTGATTTAAATTTAATTGAATTTTAGCTCATTTGGACCCTTTAGGCCAAATGGGCTAACTTGATTAGATTCAATTGGTTTGATTGGTTTGATTTGTGATTCTTGGAAGAGTTTGAAATAGAGGTTTGGATGATGAGTGCTTTTGTGAAAATTGATTGGTTTCAAATTGAATAGGCTTTGGGTTGGATCCATAGGATGATGACAAAATTGATTTAGGTTAAGAGTTAAATTGATTTGGCATGGAGCTTAGATATGAAATAAAATCTAATTGAGGTTGGTTGTAGGGGTGTATGTTTGGTTGATCTGGATGGATTGGATGATAAATTTTTAAAATCAATTGGTTTTGGATTCCTAAAAATATTGAACCAAACCGACCAAATAAAATGTAAAACCAAACAAATTGAATAACAATTTGGTTATTTTGGTTTGTTTTGGATAAACCGAAGTTCACTACATTTAAAAATTATTTGCATAATATTTTATTATAAATAATGAACAAGCAATAGTAGTTTATATTTATAATTCTTACTATAAACTATAATATATAAATTAATAATACGTATATCATAATTACTTTGGTTTATTTGGTTCCATCCAAAATTTTATTTAACAAACCAATCCAAAACCAAAACCAAGATTTCATTAATTAAAACCAAAATCCAAATTATTAAGTTCAAAACTGAACCAAATTACTCAGAAACTTTGGTTCGGTTTGATTTTTTGGTTAAAACTAAATAATGCACACCCCTACAAGGTTGTGTTGGCTTGGAGTTGGTTTTAAATGAGTGTATAAGCATGGATTTTGGTTTAGGCCATAGGATAGGTAGGACCTATTTACCCTATGGTGTGATCTAAGCTAGGGGTATGCCTTCTTAAGTCTCTAGGCTTGGGTTTATTATTCTCTTCACTAGAAGTGTCCTATGACTAGGAAAATCCTAGTGCTTAGAAGATTCCTAAGTTTAAGGAAGGATGAGTCAATCAATCGGTCAAAGTGAGGTCAACAAAAATTTAAGAGAATCGGTTTAATTATGGTGGCTGAAAATGGTTTGCAAATATGAATAATCACATAGTATGATGTAGATTATATTGTATTATTTCTCTTAAACAAATTTTAAATTTTAAAGAAATTTTTTTTTGTTTATATTCTTTCAGGTCTGTGTGTGTGTGTGTGTTTAGTAGCTTTTAATCATTCACATGCTAAATGCATGGAGACAAAATAAAATATAAATACTAAAAATAACAACATAACATTTGGACTTGACTTGAGTTTTTTTGGCATCAATCAATCCTCAATTTTAGTCTTTATAGGCTATTTTTTTATCAATTTTTTGAAAATTAACTATTATTTGTGCTCTCATAGTTAATTATTATTAAAGAATTGAAGTTTCTATATTGAAAGGACATCACTTGCACATACGATTAGTGAAAATAATTATTTAACTAAAATATTTGTGATCATCAAATTTTAGAATATTATGTGACGACTGGGGTTAACATAAATAGAATTTGGTTCATGTTGAATTGAAAGAAAATAATAGAATCTATAGAAAGCTCAATTCTATAGGCCCTCACTTCATTTTGTCTACATGAACCTAAGAGTTTATTAGGATGTGCCTAGGTTAATAAAAACTTGTTAAATATGGGAGAATGGGTTAGTTGAACCTAAGTTGACCAAATTAATCTTAAATAACCCAATGTGATCAAATACATAATTTATTAAAACAAATGAGCCAAAAGTAATGATAAAATGTTTTTCATAGAATATATATTTGTATTCTTCTTTGCTAGATCATATAGTTGGGTCAATAGACTTGTGGTATGACTCAATTTAACTCATTATTTAACCAAAATAGGTCAAATGAGTTAAAATAGGGTTAATCACTATGAATGATCTAATTAATTGGAGTTAAGCTTCATTATAATATTCTAAATATGATTTTAACCAAATCCCATCATGGTTGACAATGGGTTTGGCCAAAGTTGGTCAAATATTTCAAATCCAAGCATAAACCCCAACATTTACTTTCTAAAATAAATTTGTCTAACCAAATACTCAAATTAAATCAAACCCATGAAAGGATATTAGAAATACACCACACTTTTGTTCAACTCATTTGAACCCTTTATTTCAATTAATTAAGTCCAATGTTTCAATGTGTCTAAATAGGATACATTTGGAAATTGTTTGAATCTAACCAAGAGTATAATTAATCATTATAAAATTACTCAATTTTAGTCTATATTGGCTTTAATCACTCCCATTATTAACCATTCACAATGGTTAACCAAGTTATAGTAGCAAAACTTAAATAAAGTTAGGTAAGTAAAAGAATAACTTTAAATGTACTTAATCAATTTGAATTTTCTAAATAGGGATGGAATACACTTGCCTAGCTTTGTTAAATGATATTAAGCAACTCCCAGCCATTGATTCCACCAGATAATAGCTAAGGGATCTAAGTATGATTAACCATAGGTTTACCAAGGATGTTGAAATCCAAGTTCTATACAAAAGCTTTCATTCTACTTTGCATGATAGAGAAAATAATAATAATAAAATAAAAAATAAAAAAAATAAAACCACGTGTTTCTTATTTTTCACTCCCTGAAGTCTTCCAAGTCTTTAGGAAGAACTATTCCTTTTCTTCCTTTATACCTTCCCAAATTGGGTTAATCAAGAGATTAAGGAGTGCAGGAAGCTTTGTAAAACCCGATGTTTTAAAATCCAGGGGGCCGTAGGATTAGGTTTAATTAAATTTTATAAATATTATATTTAAATATTAAATTTAATGAAATATATTTTTAAAATATTTTTAGATGAAATTATATAATTTTAAAACTAATTTTATAATTATAAATGTGCTTGAATTAAATAAATAATTTGTCCACCAAATTATTCTAAATATATTACAAACTCATTTTTAATAGCTATACTTTTCAATATAAATAGTACAACACCATCTTCTCTTTATGATGTGAGACTAAATAATATTATTTTATAAATATTCTATAAATTTTTTAATATACTATTTTTAATATTGTAATCTTATATTTCTATATTATAAATTATATTTATATTCATAAACTTACATTACCAAAAGTTTTAAATTTTAAATCCGTTTAATATACATATGTCATGAATTATAATAATATGCTTAAATATATTACAAGCTCATAGGAGCTCTATTTTTCAATATAAATAATCTTCTCTATGATGTGAAAAATAGTTGAATAATGGAGAAACTTTTGACTTTATGATTGAAATTTTGAATTATGTGATGTGAGCTTTAGTAATATCAAATGAGATTTAAAATATAAGAATAAAAAGATAATATTTTAATTATTTACTTTATATTTTCTTTATAAATTATAATTTATAATATTTTTTTTAAGAATATAAATTCATTATATTATTTTATAAATATTTTATAATTTTTTTAATATACTTTTTTTTTATATTGTAATCTTATATTTCTAGATTATAAATTATATTTATATTCAAAAACTTACATTATCAAAATTTTTAAATTTTAAATCTTTTTAATATACATATGTCATGAATTATAATAATATGCTTAAATATTTTATATATTATTTATATTTAACAAGGCTTTTAAAATATTTTTTTATTCTATTTTTTTTTATTATAAACTATAATTTTAATAAATTATATTCTTATGATAAATTATATTTGTATTTATAAATTCATATTATCATTTTTTAAGATTTTAAATATATTTAATATATACAAAATTTTATTTATAATATATATATATAATTATATCTTATTAAACATTATATCAATCTTAAAATTAATAATTATTAAAAATATTATTTATATATTTATTTTATTTATTTATTCTTATATATTTATATTATTTTATCATTTAATTAAATTAATATTTAATAATTTTAATATTAATTAAATAATAATCCCGATTCAACCTCGAAACTTTGAACCTCGAACCTCTGTTCGATCCGGTTTTCACCTTGGTTAAAACTATTAAGTTTTTAAAATTTAAAAATTTTAAAAATTTGGTTCAATTAATATCACATTATTTTTACTATAAATGCTTTTATTATTATTAGACTCATCAAAACATTCATTTTATTTATATATTTGCCAAATTTAATTCCAAAATTTAATTCAAAATTTTTTTATGAGATGACACTGATACATAATTGAAATATGCTCGTGAACGTCGGTTCGCTCGTTCCAATTAATAGCTTAACGAACAAATTTTCATTTAAGCGATTTATAAATGAGAATAATCCTTTGTTCGATGTTCGCTCAATTTATCTAAAATAAATAAATAATTATAATTAATTATATAATATTTTATTTAAAATATAATTTATGTCATTAAATATTTTAGAAATTATATTTAATTTAATAATTAAATTAGTTGGTAACATTTTAAATCAAATAAGTTAAAATATTTTATAATTACAATTTTAGGGATTTTTTTAATTATGATAAGGTAAGGTAATATTTGGGTAATATCATAGCCATACAATTTATCTCAACTCATGAAGTTAAAATAATCGAAGGATATATACCTCTCTCATGCAACGCGTAAGTCCTAAGTTTCTTCTCTCGTAATCTACTCTTCTTAGCCAGTCTTGTGTCAGAAGCCAGTTGAACCTCTGAGGTTTCTATTCCAGTTTGATACCTTGGTCGACTTTATGTATTTATTTTAACTCTTCTCCCTCACAATCTATATATTTTCTTTTAGTTTTATTTTGTTGATATGTGAAGCAATTACTCTTGCTTGAGTTGCATGCTATGATCTGAGATAGAAATTCCTCTAATCCTCTTACTTTGTTTTCATGTTAAAAGGAGAAATGCTCTTAAGTTTTACAATTTGTGACTCGATTTTTCATTTGTAGTTACTTGATGTAGATATGTTGCTATATGTTGCTTGAAATGCTTGAAGTGCTTATTCGGTTAATCCAGTAGATATCTCTCCACCTTATGCCTATGTTGTGGATGATTGGTTATTCCACAGGTTATTGAAATGCTTGAATTGCAGACTCAGTTTGTCCGACCATTATTTTGTTGTCTCTATTGGCGTGGATACTATATATGGCTATCTTTGTTTGATTTTTCATTTTCTTTTACACTTCTCATTCCCATTTGTTCTATACGGCTATTATTTTGCTGTCTCTGTTGGCATGGATACTATATATTATTTTATTTGTTTGATTTTTCATTTTCTTTTACTCTTCTCATTCTAATTTGTCCGGCTATTATTTTACTCTTCAATTTTTGAGCTGATTTGGTGCTGATAGTAGATCAGATAAAATTAGTTGCTATATATTTTCAGTCTAGAGAAAAGTTACATTTTCAAGGTCATTTCTTTCATGTTAGATGTTGTGTTCACATCTTGAATATAATGGTTCAAGATGGTTTGAAAGAGGTGCAACAACTACATAAAATCAGGGAGACAATAAAATACATTAAAAAGTCTCCTTTACGATTATATAAGTTTGTTGAAGTGGAAAAATAATTAGGGATCCCCACTTCAAAGGAATTATGCATTGATGTTCCTACAAGATGGAACTCTACTTACTTAATGCTTAAGTCTGCTTTTATTTACCGCAATATGTTCGTTCATTATGCAGCTCGAGATTCCAACTATAAGTGGTTACCTTCTGAAATTGAGTAGTGTATGAGATTATAAGGTTTCTTCTGCATAATGTGATAAAAATGATTTCATGTTCTTCTTATCCAACTACAAATATATTTCTACCTAAATGTAAAGAAACTACTTATTGAAGAATGCAATTTGTCAGATGAATTCATCAAGCAAATGATCATTGTTATGAAAATTAAATTTGACAAATACTGGGGAGAATATAATTTAGTCATGTCAGTGGCTGATGTACTTGATCCACATTTGAAAATGAAATTCATTACTTCCACATTTCCTAAAATATACTCTAGTTCTGAGGTAGAATCCAAGATTAAGAGTGTTGAGGATGTTATAAATCTACAATCAATATTCAGCTTGATACTAGTACTCAAGCTCTTCAATTCCTAGTGGATCTTCACAACTAGCTTGATGTGCCATTTTCATCAAATTTTGATTGTATGTTAGGATTTGCTGACTTTATTGTTGCTTCTGGTTCTATTCAACCATCAAAATTTGATTTGCAAACTTATTTGGAGGAGGGATTATACTTGTGCAATAATGATTCGTTTGATGTTCTTGAATGGTGGAAGATGAGTACTCTCAAAGATCATATTTTATCCAAAATGGCTAAGGATATTTTAACAATTCTCATAAACATTGCATTTGAATCGCATTTAGTCTTTGGTGGTAGAGTTCTTGATGATTCTGAGCTCTTTATCTCCAAAAGCGTCAATGCACTTGTTTGTAAGCTAGTTGGATCAGAGGTGTTCAGCACAACATAAAAAATCCTTTGGTACATTTCCAACTAAGAGCAATCTATTTAATATATCTGACAAATAGATAAACGAGCTATTTCGAACACGAGCCAATTTCGAACAAATAAATAAATAAACGAGTCGAACACGAACAACATCTCGACTCGCTCAAGTTCAGCTCGTTTACACTCCTAATATTGATACATATAGTTAATTTTTTTTAAATTTTAAAATATCATCAAATAATTTAAATAATATCTAATTAATTATAATAAATTTAATTATGATTAGTATATTAATAGATGTGTTACCTGGACGACATTTCTAATGGATCAACATTGATAGAGGCGGTGTGTAGTGGGTGAATATTGCGGTCAATATTACTGGGAATCGTGTAATTAATTTTGTCTTTCCTGATCTTATCTTCATCATTTTATAATATTCATGAGGTATCTTTGGAGCCTAACCTCTTATCAATATGTCAACTTGCTCTCATCTATTTTGATTAATTTATTAGATTGATCCTATGCATGTGTGAATATATATATATATATATATATATATATATATATATATATATATATATATATATATATATATATATATATATATATATATATATATATCTATCTATCTATCTATCTATATTTATCTAATAAATATTTGAAAAGATGCATTATATATATAAAAAAAATAAAAATTTAGATATTAGACATATAAATACATAATTAACAAATAATCATCATACTTTAGTGGACAACTCAATATCACCTTATTGAAATCTCTCATAATGTTATATCAGATGAATTTTAATGCTATATTAAGAATAAATTCTATTTAAGGGACATAAATTTACACGTTATTTTAGTTCTAAGAGTTATTATCTTTGATTAATGTAATTCTCTAACATCATATTATGATAAGGTTTAACCTACCTACAATTAATTCTTATATTGGGTCCTCTAATTTACACACCGTCCACTATTTGACTATCACACATATTCAAGAAAACATCTAATGTATTCTTTTATTTGGTCTTGTTTACAATAGTTCATTGGCTGAAAGTCACTTGGTTCTATTCTCTCTCCAATGAGACTATCCACATCTTTGCCAACTTTTAAAAACTTTTTGTTAAATAGTTTATTATAAATTGAAGGATTATCAAGAACTTATGAGGGACAGATTAACGAATGCTCATACCAAATTATTTTTTTGCACTCACTTCTCTATATTAAAAGTTATGAATGAACTCTCTAATGGAAGCCTATCTTGACAAGGATTTTAAAAAATAAAATCTTTATAATTAATTTCCTTATTTATAAACATTTTCATTAATTATTTGATATATTCATTAAATTAATATGATTTATGATAAGATTATTAGAATATGATAAATTAAATAATTTATCAATATATATATATATATGTATATATATATATATATATATATATATATATATATATATATATATATATATATATATATATATATATATATATATATATAATATATCTTAGAATTTAGTTTATCTAGACTTGATAAGAAACTATCAAATTTCGTTAGTAGACACTAACCCTTATATAATTCAAGCCATCCTTCACTTCCTCTCACACAATGCCATCATCACTCAGTCCAACATCACTCCAAGCAATAGATGGATGGATTTGCTACCTCAGATGATGCAGTCTCTGTGATCACTCGTCGACTTCTCAGGTCCTCCCCATGACCCTCCAAGCCGCCATTGACCTCAACCTCCTCGAAACCATCTCCCTCGGACCCGTTCAACTCTCCCAGTGACTTCTCGCCTCCCTCCATCTCGAACCCCCAAGCTCCGTCATGCTCAGGCATCCTCGCCTCCTGCCTACTCCATCGTCACTGCTCTCTCCCCTTCCGGCGCCCTTCTGTGCAGTTTAGATCTCAGCCTTGGCCGGGAGTTTTGAGGCTGGGCAGGTGATGAATCATGATAGGGTGTTCATAGAGAGCTGGTATCACCTTAAGGATGCGGTGGTCGAAGGCGGGATTCCATTCGATAAGGCCCATGGAATGACAGTGTTTGAGTACTCTGGAACAAATCCGAGGTTTAACAACGTGTTCAATGAGGCGATGTCAAGGCATTCGTATATTTTTACGAATAAGTTGTTGGAGATTTATGAGGGTTTTGATGGGTTGGATTGGTGGGCGTCGGAGGAAGCGAGGCTGTCGAAGGTTCAAAATACCGGATTAAGGGAATTAATTTTGATCTTCCACCGCGTCATCTCACGAGAGGAGAGGCGGTTGAGCATGACGAGCTTGGGGTTCGAGATGGAGGAGAAGCGGGCAGTTCTGGGAGAGTTGAAATGGCAGGAGATGGTTTCGAGGTTGAGGTCAATGGCGGCTTGAGGGTCATGGGGAGGCGGAGAAGGCGGCCAGCATCAGCAAAACTCCCCTAAAATCAACCAACACTTCAAATTTCTTAATAGAATGTAATGAATATATTTCCTCCAAATAGGTCAAAGAAACTGGAAGAAAATGAGAAAAAAATGCTTTGTACCCTCAGAGAGTATAGATGCAAAACTCCCCTAAAAACTAATCAAACAGCCTCCAAATTGCTTATAATGGAATGTAATGAATATATTTCCTCCAAACAGGTCAAAGAAATTAAAAAAAATGAGAAAAATGCTCATGCAGTCTGGATGCAAAACTCCCTTAAAATCAACCAAACCCAAATTACTTCTAATTGAATCTATGAAACATATTCTCTACAAGAGGGTTTAAAATCAGAAAGAAATTGACAAAATGGGGTGTACTCTCCAGAGAATGCAGACACATCTGAAACAAGCCCTAAAACCTACCAATCGCATTCAAGCTTCAAAGCCATGTACTGAACATATTATATCCAAACAGGGTCAGAAGTCTTTTAAAAAAATGACAAAATGGGTTGTACTCTCCTGAGAGTACATAGAGTATAAATCATTGGCAAAGGAGGCTGGTTTCTCTAGTTTCAGAGCCATTTATATATTTGCAGGCACTTGGGTTATGGAATTCACCAAGTAGGTGAACTATTATGAAGAATATATATATATATATATATATATATATATATATGTATGTTATTTTATGTTTGACCATGCATTGATGCATTTCTCTTGTTTCTCTAGCTTAGTGTTTGTGTTTCATTGCATGCTACAATTCTTTTGTTTCTCTTGCCTAGTGTGTGGTTGCATCTAAAATAAATATTCAAGAAAAATGAGTAGTATCTTTATGTTTATTTTCCACATCCTTCATGTGTAAAAATTTTTGCTTGTTGTTTGTTGTTAAACTCGTCATCCTCATTAGCATTATCCTGATTATTAGATATCTATTTTATCGTAAGGTTTTAAAATTTTCACAAAATAACAAGACATCTTTTTTTTTTCCATTCTTCCTTACTAAATTTCTACCAACTACTAGCTATTAGGGGGTGAAATATTAAAAGTAAAAAAACCTAATATGTTAATAAATGAACACATGTTAAAGTAGAAGTATAGTTAATGCATAAGAGCCACTATCATTAATATACAAAGAACATAATCTTATTTAGCTTTCAATAAAAGATTAATCTTTTATTTTTACATTACATTCGATATTAATCATCTTATTGATATATCTCGCATAATTGTTAAGTCACCCAAACCTACAAAAATAAACTAACATACATATATCACTATTACATCTAATAAAAAGGTATTGTTAAAAAAAACAAAAAAATTTGAGCCAAACTTTTTTTTGTTTTATTCTTCTTTTTGACAATAAGATTTTTTGACTTTCACTCTATCTAGATTAAGTAAATCCGTGTGATGTCCAGTAAATATTAACTTGTTCTATATAATGGAGTGTACATTTTCTTAAAGTCACCATGATAATTAAGATAAGGTGACCACGTAGGATCATCACTTTTCATTATTATGGAGGTCCTATATAGGGGTCTTTAGCTTACAATATAATGCATAAGCTTGTCAATTTGTATACAATTATTTCTTGTTGGCATCAAAATGCCTTACTAGATTATGGCTTATTGCCAACACAATAGCCTATTAAACTATAAGCTTTCTGATATATATATATATATATATATATATATATATATATATATATATATATATATATAGTAATCTCTATTGTTGTGGATAGGATTTTTCATAAAGTTCAAGCATAGTATTCTCCTCTATTTTTGCAATTAATAAAATGAGAAAATAAAAAAATAGATGCTGAAAACTTAAACTTGTACATATAATAACTTATTGATATGTTCAAGTACTAGGAGGTTATCAAGTGTCACGAAATTATGCCAAAATGGCAATAAATAAATTTTATTGCAGTAAGATATTTTGTTGGAATTAAAGTCACAGCAGACCAATATGGTATTCATCATTATATTACAAGGCATCGATCACCAAATCTGAAAGATGCTAAAATTAACTAATGATATTATAAAGAATTACATATTGCTTATTAATTATAATAGCATTCATGAAAAACTTAATTTTAATTTACATTATTAATTAATTTAGATTGGTGGTATCCTGCTTCTAATATTTTAACACCTATCTCTGGAAAGCATTCATGACCACCAAGCAACCCCACATTGCAGGAAACAACCACATTCATGGGATACCTAATAAGGTGCCCTTGCAATGAAGTCATTTGCTTCTCAATACCCAAAGTCGATTTTTAAAGCAAAGTTGAAACATACTAAGATGTTCAACCCAAAGAGATATGCTATGTCCATATACCTACAAGTTGAAGTAATAAATCAAGTTATTACTAATGAACATTGCTTAAAATGATATTCACTACTATCAATGATGACATTACTAATGGAGTTTTCTTGTGGCCTTCTAGCCACTAGAATTTTCATCATGTGAACATTTCGACAAAAAAATTATGTTTAAAGCTAATGAATATTTTGATGGAAAAAATAATGATGGCCAAATGTTAGTAATTTTGATGGAGTTGTGGCTAACAAAAATTATGTTGGAAACTTCGTCAAACATTAGTGAAGTCATGGTCTCAAAAAAACTGTTGAGAATTTTAACAAGATAAGTAAAACAGTTTTGTAGCCTAGTCATAAGAAAAGTCGAATTGTGACTATAGCTTTTCGACCAAAACTCCTTCCTTTTTTGTTGTCCTAACTCTTGAACCTGAGATGACAAGCTCTCTCATCCCCCCTTTCTTGCCAGGTGAAATTACTTACATATTTTAGTGTTATTTAACATATACTCTCTTAATTATTTCTACAATGTCTTTTAGATAGTTACCATATATTTTTTATTTCATCATCTAGAGTTTTCTAGGGTTTAGACCCAAATCTAAATACTTTAATTTTGACGCTATTCTTTGTTTATTTGCCAATGAAATTTACTAAATTTGAATTTAAGACAAAATTTATGAAAAATGAGATTTAGAATTTTGGAGAATTTAAAGCTATCTGTTTTTGCTATTTGGCAAGATTTAGGTTAAATCATGCTTATGTCCTACTCAAATCTTGCTCCTTACCCCTACTTCTTCCCCTTCCAACCCAGACCTCTCCACCATAGCTAAATGATTTTGTATTTACTTCTTGATATAGCACTGCAAATTCCACTAGTCGAAGCACGAATCTTGATGTCGAATGCAATGTGATTCTGAGTCAAGACTAATCCAGATCAAACGCTTAAAATATAATTGAAAACTTTGTGATATCAGTCGACTCCTAAATATGGAGTGTTTATTGTCTAATCAAGCATCTTGACAAGCCAGTTCTAACAAGCCTAATATCTTCTAATTCTGACTTCATTTGAGCATTCAAATCCTTAAAATACATCAGATGATTAAATGAATCATTTCGAGCCGTCCGATGGAGTGGTTTGGATTTTGCGTGTATTTATGGAGGTGCCACTCCCATAATCTATAAATAACCCCTCTTTCTTCATATGAGGGGAGGTCAGGCTAAAGAGAAGAGAGAGCTATGAGGCATGAAGAACCTCCAAGCATAATCGTTACACTAGTCGACGGTCCCCGACCGCATGGGCCACCACCATGGATCATCATCGCCGCACGCCGCTATCACACGACCATCGATCATCGTCGCCGACCCGGTCATCGTCCGCGACCGTTAGCCCGTAGCGTCAACCCGCGTCGGTCTGCCGACCCATCGACCACCACCGGTCCTTGCCGGTCGACCACCGCGCTTATCGCCACCTGCCGTCGGTCCTTCACATTCGACCACGTATTGGTCACCATCGCCCGACCACCGTCGATCATTACCGTCCCACTATTGTTGGTTACCACCGACCGTCATCACCGGTCACCACACGCGATCATTTTCGCAGGCGACCATCATTCAGCGTTGAGTGACACTAACCACTATTATAGCCTTCCGATACATTATTATCACCGATTCGAGATTTTCGTTGTCAAGCTTTCTCATACAACTCAGAATCCCATTATCAGGAAAACTTAAACTTTGTACTTTAAAATATATATATAGTGGAACATTTTTACTAGGCTAGACCCCGTAATTTTTTCCCTATTTTTGAGATTTTTTCACGCAAAAATCCTGGAGTTTCTCATTCTCTCTTCAAATATCTGTGTGTGTGTGCTAGATTTCTCAACAAGGCTAAGGCATAAAGTTTTATTCTACCTGTGGGTTTCTAGCATAATACTTTTGAAACACTTTGCTTGCTTGCATCAATCGTTTGATAACATCCGTTAGGAATCATCAATTGCATAAAAAATCAAGGGTAAAAGGTTGAGCAAAGGTGGCCCTTAAGATAGAGAAACATGAGGGAATGATAATGCAATTAAGTTTCTTAGTAGACTATCGGCACCATGAAATACACTAATTTTGAGAAAAAAAATTAGATATTGGTCATGCACACTTCTTATAAGTGTAATAGGAAGGCCTAACACTCCTCATGATTCCCCAAGGCATTAATTTATATTTGTTGTGCTAGAAAACTAGTTCAGAGTGAAAGTTCACCTTAGTCTTGTTGTGAAATCAGTATTTAAGAGTGAACAAGAAAACTCCAGAGTGGAAAACCTCAAAAAGAGGGAAAAACCATGGGGCCTAGCCTAGTAGAAATATTCCACTATGTATTTGTTTTGGAGTACAAGTTTTCCCGAGACGGGATTACAAAATTAATATGAGAGGCGACAATGGGAATTCAATCAGCAACATAACCATATAGTAATGGTGAGCGTCGGCAATCGTTGAAGGTCGTCGGGATGGTGGCGAAGATGGCCGTCGAGGATCGGCGGCGGTGACCGACGATGGTGGTCGGCGGCGGTGACCGGCGTCGGTGGGTGGCGATGATGACCGGCGATGATGGTTAATGACGATGACCGACAACGAGGGCCAGCGGCAGTGGTCGGCGGTGACGACCGGCGATGGAATGGCATAAAGATCGGCGGTGGTGGTGATGGCGGCGCGACGGCGGCGATTGGTAACACGGGTGTGGCGGCGTCAGTGGTGGCACGATTATGCACGGAGGATTTTCAAGCTTTAGAGCTCTCTCTCTCTCTTGCTCAATCCCTCATATGAAAAATGAGGGCTATTTATAGGTGGAGGATGGCGTCTAAATACGTGCAAAATCCGAACCACTCCTCTCCATCGGACGGCTCAAAATGATTCCTTTGATCATATGATGTATTTTGTTTATTTGAATGCTCAAATGAAGTCGAAATTATGAGATCTTGGGCTTGCTAGATCCGGCTCGTCAAGACACTCGATTTGACTATAAACACTATATGTTTAAGAATCGATTGATAATAAGAGCTTGATCTCGGTTAGTCTTAATTGAGTGGATTACTTTCGACATCAAGATTAGTTCTGTAAATTTTCAGGTCATATCAATATTAAATAATTTTAATGATATTACACAAATTATATAGCGTGAATGCATATGTAAGCTTACATTATTGATATCAATTTTCGATGCTTAAGGATATTAAAACTATGGATGTGACATTTTGTTAACGATAGTATGGATATCAATGATTAGAGAGAGCCTTGGAAGTATAATAGACTACTTCTGGACACAATGGAATCATTGAAAACTTTATAAGTAGAGTTGAGTACTTCATTTCTATTACTTCACAACAATCATCTTTTATGAAGCAACATTTAGATGACCATGTATGATGCATAAAATTAGGTTATTTTAATGTCAAATAGAGTGCATGTTGATTTGTATCGAAAGGGATTTCAACCAAATTATTTGATTTGGATAGCACATCGTGAGTGTGAACCTCACTTTGACAATCATTACACTACATCAAGTATCAATCATGAGGAAATGGTCTTTAATGTAGCTAGACCATAAATTCAGCAAAATTTTAAAAAAATACCTAATGTTGAAGTACAAAAGTTTTATGACTTACTGAACACAGCACAAAAACCATTGTGGCATGGATGCACCTTCTATTTTGAGTTATCTTTGGTTGTCAAATTATTAAGTGATGAAACAAATTTCAATATGTCACATGAATTACTTAATCGGGGTTGTCGGACAACTAAAGGAGACAACAACATAGAATTTAGTTCCATTAATTATTATCACACAAAATCAATTTCAAAGTTATGATTATATGCACTTGAAATAGATTGTGCATCAATGATAGTATGCTTTAGTATTATAACGATGATGCATCACAAGTTGAATGTAGATAACATAATGCACAAAGATATAAAAATTAAAGTAGGAGACATCATAAGTAGAAGGAGATCCCACAAAATGGACTATTTTATATGCTCATCACATCACGTTTATAGAGACTATTTTCATGGATGAGTATTGTTTGGTATATGAGGTGGTATTGTACACAACCATAAATTCTGAGCCATCCATTAGATGCTGAGGCTTGGAAGCATTTTGATCGCACGTACTCTGATTTTATCTTTGAACTGAGAAATTTATGTTTGGGATTATGTACTGATGGATTCACGCATTATAGTTAAGTTGCCACAATATACTTATTGTTAGCCAATTATTATAATGCTAAACAACCTTCCCCAAGAGAAGTGCATGATAAATCCTTTTTGTTTCACTCACTTATCATTCCTAAGCCACATAATCTTAAAGCCAAGATAGATGTGTATCATCAATCACTAAGAGATGATATAAAAGTTTTTATGGCAAGATGGCCTATTGACATAGACAGACAGTGGATTTTCATAACAAAACCTACCACCTTCTGTCGTTCTCTGACAAAGCTTCATGTTCTTCCAACGGACTCTGCCATATGGTTCCCCTTCATGCACTTATCAAATCAGCCATTCACGACCAACCAACCTCACGTGCACCGTTCAAACACCTCCTGTATGCTATCATCTTTTATCATCTGGACACTTAATGTAGCATGCGTTATTATCTTCTTTCCTTTGTACATATTCTCCCCTATTATAGTACAACTCTTGAGAGTTTACTTCCTATCTATCTTAGCCGGGTAAGTAATCTCTGAGACACCTTAGGCTCATTGCTTTCTCTCTTCTTGTCTTGTATGTCGAGCCAACCTCTCGAATCATGTGAATATTCGCTCAATCCAACACTATGGACACACAAGCCAAACCAACACTAACCATCCCTCCCTAAAATTCCTCATGGGAAACATAAAATCGGTTACTACTCTCACCACCGATAATTACCCCATATGGCGCTCACAGATACACAAGCTCTTCAAAGCCAATGGCTTCGACATCTTCCTAGAAGGCACCACCCCATGCCCCACTAAATACTCTATCGACACCAATGGCTAACCCCAACCAAACCCCAACTACAATACATGGCAACTAATCGATCAAAATCTCTCTGCAGCCCTCTACTCCACCATTTCACAATCAATACTCCCCTATGTCCTCAACAGATGTGTGACATCACGGAATATATTAACAAAAGGCTGCAATCACTCCGCTCGAGTTATCCAACTCAAAAACGAACTACACCACATCTCTCTTCACGACAAAATAATGATGCAATATCTCACCGAGATCAAAACTTTTGTAGATCAAATCTCAGCAGTCGACTCTCTCCTAGACCCTGAGGATATCATCTTGCACACTTTAAATGGACTACCTTCAACTTACCATGCATTCAAAATTGCCATCCGTACAAGACCCAATCCTATCAACATCGACGATCTTTAATCCCTCCTATGCAGCGAGGAAATTAACATATCCAACGATCACGAAAGAACTCACCCCCAGATACTCTCCAAGCTACTCATGAAACTGGCGGTTGCACAACCAGGGAACCAATCCTATCACAAGTTTCCTACACAACCCGACGGCGTAATGGGTGAAACCACTTTCATCAAGACTCAATCCGTGCCAAATCAGAAACCGGGCCACTTTCGACTGTCTCTCTTGGTTTGCAAGGATAACAATTCTTACCACACAAGAAATACCTCAGCACTCAAGACCGAAATCACCAAGCACCCACAGAGCGGATTTAGGACTCCGGTGCCTCATCTCATCTCACCAACAACATAGAGCTCCTTCAAGACCCTACCGACTATCAAGGCCAGGAACATGTCACCATCGATGCGGTAAGATCCCCATCCACCATCGGGCCAAGGCCTCCTTCCAACCCCTAAAGCTCCTTCTTAAACAACTCTTTCATGCACCTCTCTTATCTCATAACCTCCTCTCGTTTCTAACCTTACCTCAGGCAACAATTGCTGCGATTACCTTGGCTCTCTCATAAAGGATGGACATAACAACCTCTTAGTGGCCTGCAATGAAGGGTGTACTCCATTGACATATCAGCAGTCCACGCTCCTCTCGCTCTACTTCCTCCAACCTTTGGCATCAGCGACTTGGTCATTCACAAAGATATTCTTAGAACTATCGCTCGAACAAGCATCTTTGCATCAAGAGCGATCTCTACTTTGCGCTGCTTAATCAAAAAACCCACAGCTACCCTTCTCAAATCAACAAGGACCAAACATCTCTTCGAATTAATTCACTCGGATGTATGCGGTCCATCCCCAATACCATCACTCCATGGACATAGATACTATGTTATTTTCATTGATGACTATTCCCGCTTTACTTGGTTGATTTCGTTACCACATAAATTCGAAGTTGCCTCAAAATTTCAACAACTGCATAATATGATGAACAATTCTCCAAGTCCATCAAAACACTTCTCTCCGACGTGGGGGAATACATCAAATGCATTTCAAACATATGTTAACTCCACGGAATAATTCACCAGCATGGCCCTACACTCAGAACAAAAGCGAAATCGTGAGCACCTGGACATCATCAGTTAACAAGAACACTCCTTCATGCGCAAACCTACCACAACATTTTTTGGGCGATCTTGTCTATTACCTCATAAACAAACTACCCACCAAAACCACCTCTAAATCACCTCACCAAATTCTCTACAAAAGACACGACTACACTCAATTATTCACTCTTATGGACACACTCACCGACCACCAACAAACTCTCTCAAAGCACCTCTGCATCTTCCTCAGTACTCACATACCACAAAGGCTATGGGTGCTGCAACCTCACCATGAGTAAATTCCTCATCTCAGAACGTTGTGTTGAAGAAACAAATTTTCCTCACCTTTATACAAACCATCCTCCCACTGCACCTCACTTCTCCAAACACCTATTCAATATTCTCATTCCACTACACAAATACAACTAAGCCAGAGTGCCCCACGACAAAACTCACCTACCCAGCAATCAACCCCTCCACCTCCATCTCAGAACCACATGCCTTACACTGATGAAACCATCACAAACCTGACCCCATCTTTGATCTCACCTTCAAACACAACCCAAACCAACATGCTATACTCAAGCCTTGAAACACTCAAGGCAGCCATGCCAAGGAGTTCCTCGTACAACAAACAACATGGACCTAGTGCCTCCACCTACTAATCAAATCATCATGCAAGTGGACATTCAAAACAAAGCACTCACGAACCCCCACAAGGCAGCCACAAGGCGGACTAGTGGCACAGGCTAAATAAGAATGACATTCCTTAGAAACCTTGACAGATTGCATGACACCAGCATCGATCTCTTCCTCTATACACTCCAAGGAGCGGATTTACCTTCACATCTCGTCGACGACATTCTCCTCAGAGACAAACCACAAGTGATCTCATCTATCATCAAACGCCTCAAAGACGCATTCAACATGAAGGATCTCGGACACATCTCAACTTTCCTCGGAATTCACATCAAAAAGGCAGACAATAAATACTTTTTGACATAATCAGTATACATTCAATAACTCTGACGATCCGTATGTCCTCCACCAAAGCACCAACACCATCTCCAGGCACACTACCTCACCATCCCCATGCCTTCACCAACCACTCATGCACGGTTGGTTGGCTTCAATTCCTTACGATCACAAGATGACATGTACGTAAACCACCTATGCCAAACACATGCATCACCCACTCAACCTCCATTTCCAACTCTAAAATGAGTCTTTGCTACCTTCAAGGAACGCAGAATCATGGCCTACCAATCACACTAGACGATCTCCAACTCTGTTCCTATTGACTCAGGGGAAATCCTGAGCGTCACTCACTCTTGCACATTCCTCGCTCAACACTCATCTCTTGGAAAGTTGAAACAAAAAAACTTCCTTCGCTCCTCAGCTGAATATAGGCTGCAGCGACATCATCGGCTCTCGGTTAGCACGATCTCTACAACTCTCGCCACTTCATTGTGAAAACACCTCGACCATGGCAATCACCAACAATCCATTTTTCATGCAAGTACCAAGATCGACTATCGCCGTGCGAGATCAGCCATAAAACAATCCAAGTCGCCACATTTCACCGAGGATTAAATGACATACTCACAGCGTTGCCTACGTCGGTTCCTCTTGGTGCTTCCTCAACCTCACCGTCGAGCAGGACCATTGTTGCGGGACACTCATAACAAACCCTACCACCTTCGTTGTTCTCGACAAAGCTTCCCCAACGGACTCGCCATATGGTTCTTCACGCTTATCATCTCAGCCATTCACGGCCAACCAACCTCACGTGCACCGTTCAAACACCTCCTATAAGCTATCATCTTTTCTATAAATACAAACACTTAATGTAGCATGCGATTATTATCTTCTTTCACTATTGTACATATTCTCCCCCTATTATAGTAATACAACTCTTCGCAATGGAGTTTACTTCCCTATCTTCTTAGTAATCTCACTTGAGACACCTTAGGCTCACTGCTTTCTCTCTTAGTGTCTTCATGGTATCAGAGCCAACCTCCTACTGAATCATGTCGGAATATTCTGCACAATCCAACAGAACTATGGACACACAGCAAGCAAACTTCCCCACACTAACCATCGCTCGCTCCCTAAAATTCCTCATGGGAAACATAAAATCAGTAGCCAATACTACTCTCACCAGATAATTACCCCATATGGCTCACAGACAATAAGCTCTTCAAAGCCAATGGCTTCGTAGCCTTCCTAGAAGGCACCACCCCATGCCCCACTAAATACTCTATCTCACCAATGGCTAACCCCAACCAAACCCCAACTACAATACATGGCAACTAATCGATCAAAATCTCTGCACTCTCTCCACCATTTCACAATCAATACTCCCTATGTCCTCAACTTAGAGCATGTGCCATCCGAATATATTAGCAAAAAGGCTGCAATCACCTAACCGCTCCAGAGTTATCCAACTCAAAAATGAACTACACCACATCTCTCTTCGTGATAAAACAATGATGCAATATCTCGCCGAGATCAAAACTCTTGTAGATCAAATCTCAGCAGTCGACTCTCTCCTAGACCCCGAGGATATCATCTTGCACAATTTAAATGGACTACCCACAACTTACCATGCATTCAAAATTGCCATCTGCACAAGACCCAATCCTATCAACATCGACGATCTTTATTCCCTCTTATGCAATGAGGAAATTAACATATCCAACGATCACGAGAAAGAAATCACCCCCTCCATAGCCACTCTCCAAGCTACTCGCAGCAAACCTGAGCGGTTCCACAACCGAGGATGCAACCAATCCTATCACAACTTTCCTACACAACCCGACAGCGTGCGCCTTAATGGACGAACCAGCCACTTTCATCAAGACCCAATCCGCTGCCAAATCTGTAACAAACCAGGCCACTCGGCCCGTCTCTGCCGGTATTGCAAGGATAACAATTCTTACCACACAAGAAATACCTCAGCACTCAACATCGAAATCACCAAGCACCCCACAGAGTGGATTCTGGACTCCGGTGCCTCATCTCATCTCACCAACAACCTAGAGCTCCTTCAAGACCCTACCGACTATCAAGGCCAGCAACATGTCACCATCGGCAACGGTAACAGTATCCCCATCCACCATCAGGGCCAAGGCCTCCTTCCAACCCCCAATCATAAGCTCCTTCTTAAACAACTCTTTCATGCACCTCTCTTATCTCATAACCTCCTCTCAGTTTCTAACCTTACCTCCGACAACAATTGCTCGATTACCTTCGACGCTAATGGCTTCCTCATAAAGGATCGGACATCCCAACAACCTCTTCTAGTTCCAGAATGAAGGAGTACTATTCGATAATATCGTCCACACTCTCCGCTCCTACTTCCTCCAACCTTTGGCATCAACGACTTGGTCATCCGCACAAAGATATTCTCAGAACTATCGCGCTCCAGAACAAGCATCTTCGCATCAAGAACGATCTCCTTCGCACACTCACAATCAAAAGCCAGCTACCCTTCTCCAAATCAGAATAAGGACCAAACATCTCTTCGAATTAATTCACTCGGATGTATGGGGTCCATCCCCAATACCGTCACTCCATGGACATAGATACTATGTTATTTTCATTGATGACTATTCTTTATTGGTTGATTCCGTTACCACATAAAAAGGTTGCCTCAAAATTTCAACAACTACATAATATGATACGTATTAATAATTCTCCAAGTCCATCAAAACACTTCTCTCCGACGGCGGAGGCGAAGACACATCAAATGCATTTCAAACATATCTTAACTCCCACGGAATAATTCACAAACGCAACTGTCCCTACACTCCGGAACAAAACAGAGTCGTCAAACGAAAACACAAACACATCATCGAGTTAACAAGAACACTCCTTCATGCAGCATACCTACCACAACATTTTTGGGTTGATGCTGCCCTAACCGCCACCTACCTCATAAATAAACTACCCAAAAACCATCTCCAAATCACCACCAAATTCTCTACAAAACCAGACTACACTCAACTCAAAGTATTGGCTCACTCGCTGGACACACTCACCGACCACCAACAAACTCTCTCCGAAAGCACCTCTCTGCATCTTGCTCGGTTACTCACAATACCACAAAGGCTATAGGTGCTACAACCCCACCACAGGTAAATTCCTCATCTCAAGACGCGTTCGTGTTGAAGAAACAAATTTTTCTCACCCTTTACAAAATACAAACCAAAACCCTCCTCCCACGGCACCTCCACTTCTCCTAACACCTATTCAATATTCTCATCCCACACAGCCTACACAAACTACAGAATTCACGCCAACTGGCACCATGCATAAAACTCACCTACCCAGGAATCAACCCCTCCACCTCCATCTCCAGAACCACATACCCGCAAACACACAATGAAAACCCGATCACAAACCAGCCACTGGAAACCAAAACCCATCTTTGATCTCCTACACCTTCAAACACAACCCGAACCAACATGCTATACTCAAGCCTTGAAACACTCTGAAGGGCGCAAAGCCATGCCCAAGGAGTTCCTCGCACTACAACAACAAGCAACATGGACCCTAGTGCCTCCACCTACTAATCAAACAATCATCGGCTGCAAGTGGAATTCAAAACAAAACTGCACTCCGACGGAACCCCCGCTCGCCACAAGGCCAGACTAGTGGCACAAGGCTTTAAACAAGAATACGACATTCACTACTTAGAAACCTTCAGCAAGGAATTACCGCCAGCACCGCAGATCCAGCTCTCTTCCTCTATACACTCCAAGGAGCCCGGCTTTACCTTCTCATCTACGTCGACGACATTCTCCTCACCGGAGACAAACCACAAGTGATCTCATCTATCATCAAACGCCTCAAAGACGCATTCAACATGAAGGATCTCGGACACATCTCAACTTTCCTCGGAATTCACATCAAAAAGGCAGACAACAAATACTTTTGACACATGATACATTCAACTTGAACCGATCCGGTATGTCCTCGCAAACCGCACTAACACCATCTCCAACCACACTACTCATCCTATCAAGCCTTCACCCCCTCGAATACTGCACTTGGTTGGTTCGCTTCCTTTACGATCACATGACATCGCCATAAAACCACCTATGCCAACACATGCATCACCCACTCAACCTCCATTTCCAACTCCTAAAATGAGTAGTGCGCTACCTTCAAGGAACGCAGAATCATGGCCTACCAATCGCACTCGACGATCTCCAGCTCTGATCCTATTATGACTACAGGGAAATCCGCCACCGTCTTACTACCGCTTCGCATTCTCCTCAACACTCATCTCTTGGAAAGTTCGAAAAAAAAATAGCCGCTTCCTCAACCGGCGAATATAGCGCTAGCAGTACTGCAATCGACATCATCGGCTCGGTTAGCATAGGAATTCTGGATCTCTACAACAACTCTCACGCCACTTCATTGTGAAAACACCTCAACCATGGCAATCACCAACAATCCATTTTTCATGCAAGAACTAAGCACATCGAAATCGACTATCACTTCGTGTGATCACATCGCAGCCAAAGCAATCCAAGTCTGCCACATTTCAACCGAGGATCAAATCGCTGACATACTCACCAAAGCGTTACGCGTTCCTCTTAGTACGCTCCAACCTCACCGCCCGTGAAGGACCATTCGCGGGACACTCATAACAAACCCTACCACCTTCTCGTTCTCGACAAAGCTTCACGCTCGCCAACGGACTCATATGGTTCTCCTTCACGCACTTATCATGCTCACGGCCAACCAACCTCACGCACCATTCAAACACACCTCCGCAGGCTATCAACTTTTCTATAAATCTGACACTTAATGTAGCATGCGATTATTATCTTCTTTCATTGTACATATTCTCTCCTTACTATAGTAATACAACTCTTGCAATGGAGTTTACTTCTATCCTATCTTCCGCCGGTAATCTTACACCTTAGGCTCGCTTTCTGTCTTCGAATGACTTAGCTTATTCACACATCTGTGTGTGTTAATATATTTCAATTGTCTAGGATTAATCCTTGAATCAAGTAATTCATAAGATCGATATATTATAAGGCTTAAGTTTGATGCTCCTCATGTATTATGAAAAAAATCTTTATTGAACAACTTCGACATGATTTAAGATTACTAAAGTTGAACTTTGAAGATGTTTGTGAGTACATGCGCCTAAGAGATAGAGTCTCAAGCGCATGAGATGTTCGAGATTATTTACTATAACTTGATAATTAATTTGTTTATTTTAAATTTAAAATTCAAAATAATTATAGACTTTTGTATAATGATGGGGTAGTCGCACAGTCCCCATTGTGGAATGCTTGTAACATGGCTCGCGAGATTAAAACTGGAAGGAGAAGAGAGAGTGCTGTGTAGGAGCCTCATGTGGTCCTCGATTCACTCTTTAGGCTCATTATTTTTATTTTATTATTATTATTATTATTATTATTATTATTATTATTATTATTATTATTATTATTATTATGTTTTCCATATATTTACAAGACTGCCACTCTTCCAAATCTATAAATACCCCCATACTCCATATGAGGGGAGACTTTTGGAGGCCAAGTGAAGAAGGAGAGAGCCCAAGAAGGAGGAGAGAGCTAAAGATCGAAGATCCCAGAAGATCGCATTCGCCTGACGGCCGCCAACCACCACCGCCGCCGATCCGACCCTCGCCATCGCCAATCACCTAATTGTTCTGCATTAGTTGTTCCCTATTTCGCGGTTGTTCCTATATTTCTAGAATTGTTCCCGCCTTTCCACCGTTCCTACACGTAGTCCACATATGCCACTAGTAAACTATTACAACCCATTGTTATATTTTGTTCCTTTCTTGTATACCATCTTGTAATCCGTTATCGGAAGATTCTCAGACTTGAGGCATATACATGGGAACATTTTCTGGGCAGCCGTGATTTTTCCCTCTCAGGTTTTCCACGTTAAAATTGAGTTCTCTCGCATTCTTTAAATAATTGTGTGTGTCGGACTAATCAATGCTAAGTGAACTTTCACTCTACCGCTACTGGTCTTCCGGCACGCAACAATTTTAATTTTATTATTATTATTATGTTTTCAGCCTGGGGGAAAGTGGGTGTCTACAGTAAATTTTTTAAAAAAATTCTTCTTTACAAATTGATGTATGGCCATCAAATGGACAGCACAGTTTTTTTGGAAAAGTTGAGGGCAATAGCCCAATATCATTCCAAAAAATGTTTTTACAAGTAATCAAGGATGAAAAAAAGGACACGGCCAAGGCTTAAGGAGGCAAGGCCAAAGAAAAACTATGGTAGAAGCACTTTACAAAAAGTTTAAAGGAAAAAAAGTGGACTCAGATCACAAAATTATACAAAATACTCCTAAAAGGATGAAGCCGACATTGCTAAGGATCATTCATTAGTTTCTGAATTGCCCTCCAGGACAGCACAGTTTTATCTATGCATATACGAAATATTATAATGCTTTAAAATATATTTTAATATATATATCTTAATTTTATATTTATATTTCATGTGCCGACTCTCACATAAAGACAAACAGGCCGATTTTTTTACTATATCTAGATAGACATATTATCTATAATATGAACATACTTCAGCCTCTTTAACTTAAGGATTTGTTTTGACTCTTGCTTGCTAATTCCTCACCGTCAATATTTATCAAAATTACACTATCAACTTTGTGCATATATAAATTTTTTTATCTAATTTTTTAAAATTTATTACTTGCACTAGTCAATCTGCTCTCATCATTGATTTGTGTGAAATTCCTAACCATTTAGGTGTAGAATTTGATGATATCAAACTTCTTTTAAAGTATTTTCTTGCATTATAAAATCATCAATGCAGACTCTCTCATTAAAATGATTGATTTTTTTTAATGATTTTAATTTATGCAATGAGTCTTAATCTTGATTTATGAAGCTTATATAGATGTCAACAAATTTTGAGTTGATTAATTATTTTTATGTTTTTTTGTGATTTGATTTAATTTGATTTTAATTTTTTTTGCTCAACTTGATTTTAGTGTGAATGAATTTTAATTTTGATTTTATTTTATTTTAAATTTGAGGTATTTAAATAGTTTCAATAGCGGTTGAAGTAATTTATATTTGACTCATATGATGTTGTGTTTGATTACGCCGAGCATTAACAAATTTTAATTTGATTAATTTTATTTTATTTTTTTTTTATTTCATTTAGTATAAATTTTTTATTCATTTTTAAATTTATTTATTTTAGTCCATTTCCATCATAGCTGGAATGAGTTTGATGTTTAATCAATTTGATTTTGTTTAAAAGTGTTTAAATTTACCTAGTATTTTTGGGCTATGTTGGGTCAAGTGAGGCCTACTAACCTAGCCTAGGTTAACTTTAAGATTTTGTTTCATTTAGTTTAGATTTAATTTTAGCTTAAATTTTATTTATTTTGATTTAACCTTGGGTTATGGTTTCCATCTAGCTACTAAGAAAATGTCCTAAGGGTTTATGTGAGGAAAATCTTACACTAGTGAGTGGAAAATCTTACACTAACATTGAGCCGTAGGTGATAAGATTGAACAATATAAGGTAAGGGGATGAAGATGTGTTAACCTCATTAAAAGTCAGATCAACATAGATGAGGTGCCTTATTACTGTAGAAGAAAAGAGAACTATAAGAGCTAGAAAAGAGAGAGGATAATTGAGAGAGAATCTTTTAAATTAATTTATTCATAATTTATAAATTGCCAAAATAATGTTCATTCAACCCTATTTATAAAATGAAATGCTATGATTCCTTATCTATTGCATTAGAAAGTCTTTATGTATGTAGAGAGAGAGAGAGAGAGAGAGAGAGAGAGAGAGAGAGAGAGAGATAAACTTTGATAATCTATGTGATTGTGTCACACTTATCCCCTTTATGCCAACTTACCAAGGATGTTTCTTTGTGCTATAAGAGGAGTAGTGTAGCATTAATCTTATGAAAATAGATTTATAAGATAAGTCTATGTTAAATTTTAAACTTAAATATAAACAAATGTTAAAATTTTTAACAAAATCATAATAAACAATTCTAACAATTAAAAAAACAAAACTAAAATAAATTTAAAATTGTAGAATAATTGAAAATAATTTTCTTGGGTGCATTAATTATGATTTCTATCTATGATTACTTCTAAAATCTCTTATCATACTTATCCATCATGATTCTCAAATGACTTCTATTAAAATCTTAAACCACCTAGTTTTCACAAAAAAAAAAGTAATATAGTTATTATCGTATGATCATGTTGTCATGAGACCATAATGAATAAAATGGTTCTAGAAAAAATACAATAAAATTTTCTCTATCTACATAATAGTGATATTTGATAAAGATGATGCTTAAATGACCTCTCATGGATGTCACTAATATGATGTGGCTAACATGCACCTATGGCTATCTCTATGCCTCTTGACACATCTAAAACTCTTTGGCTTATATTGGCAGCCTAAAATCACATACTCATCATCTAGCATCATCCCTTTGAATGAACGATATCATAAAACTATAAAACTCTTTAGATAAATCTTGAAATCATATACACAATTAGTTTAATTTTAGTGAAATTTTTTTTTTAAATAAGTATGAATGTTTCCTATAAATTGCACTAAGAATTTCTTATTTGAAGACATAAAACATCAAATCAAGAGAGTTTGTTTAGGGTTATAACAGGTGTATGTAAATGCATCTACAGAGCACCTAGGAAAAAATTATATATTTTGAAAACTAAATGAATATTATAATTTTTCCATCTAAAAATATTAGATAATAACATTCTAACAACTATCACATTTTAACTGGTATAGTTATAAAAGTTTTTTTTTTCACTTGGATTAAATTTGATTTTATGGGTACAAATTAGTCCGATTAATAAGGGTCTTTAAAATTGTTACTAAAGTCATGCAAAATACCATGGGACAGCCTTGGATGGGCAAAAAAAATATTATTTTCCACCATTAAAACTTTTAAAAAGCTGAAAGCAATCTAAATAAATTTAAGATAACTAGTTGGAAGGCAAATCTATGATAAATTTACCTTAAAAAGGCCATAAATGGTAGCCTAAATCTTGGATGGTATCATACAAGGGAAGATGTTGCAAGCAGGTAAACATTAGGAGTGGATGTTAGAAAAATTGGAGATCAAATATCCTATTAATATTTGGAAACTATAGATAAATTTGAATTTAACAAATTGTTCTAAATTGATTATTAAATATATTTAAAGATATTTCTACTATTGTCTGCCATATATTTTTAGCTCTTGAGAACCTACTACTCCACCTACATAAAAGTTTGTGTTTCAATTAGATTAACATCCTCTTCATATTCTTCCCCTAAGATTGTATTTCTCAATAAAGGCAAAGCTTTGGTGACCTACATTCTGTATTAAGTAGGAAAGTCTAGTGCATTAAATGGCTTTAAAATAACAAAGTAGCAATGTTGGGTTAGATAAATAGAGAAAAAAAGAAAAGGAAGGAGAAGATGTGACTATTTCTTGCTATGATTCTAATGTATAAAAAGTATTAATAACTTTTAACGTTTGGGTCACTTGATAGGTAAAGAAAATTCTAAGTAGGATTGCTTTTATGGACTCATTAGAAGGTTATATTATAATAAGTGATAAATAAATGTGGCTCATTGAAGTTGATTGACATTTAGTTCCCTCACATCCATGTTTTATTAAATTTTTCTCTAATACCTAAATTACTTTCATATTATAAGTTTAAGTTGGAGACCCATCGTCAAGGGAGGCTATGGTGTGAGAGACCTATCAAGTTGATTAAGTTGTACATTTACTTATTCTAGATTTTAAATTAGATTCAAGAATTAATTGCAAAGATGTACCATAAAAACTGAATTTACAAGTAAACCTATTGTTTTCTCTCATATTTTATGAGTTCTCTTACTTCCATTTTCCAAAATTTTCATGGTTCTAATATTATCTTTTTTTTTTTGAATATTTTTCTTGTAACTTATTATCTATAATTTGAACTTTTTGCTATATAATTTTAATTTTTTATAATCTAGCATTTAAAGGTCATAATAGTTTTTTTTAAATATTTAGGATTTTGGTTTTAAATATGGCATTCTGAACTTACTAGCTTTTAAGAATTTATTGGCTCACATCGCCTAATTAAAATTTACTTTGCTTATCTAATATTTTTCCTATTTTGCATCACAAAAAATTTCATTAAAAATATTCAAAATTTTAAGAAACTATGAAGGGGATTATGATCCAAAGTTAAATGTTTAACATTCACTTACATGTCACAAGAATAATCATATACTCAAAATTTTATTAATTGGCCAAATCCATTATACTATGGTCACTAAATTAATGGAGATAAATTAACTAGGATGCATTTTGAAATTTTAAATATATAACAAAAAAAAAAATATGGTATATACTATAGAGACATACTTATAATTTATCTTAAATAATGCCACACCTTTTGACTAGTTCCTCCCACAAGTAAATAATCTAACATTCACTTACAAGTCACAAGAATTACTTGATGGTGCACTCAATATTACTATAATTGGCTAAGTCCATTATATTATGGGTGCTAAATTAAAGAAAAAAATTAAAATAAGTTGCCTTTTTAAAATTTTAAAAAGTGATAATAGCCTAGAAATTGTCATTTTAAAATTTGTGCATCAACATGAAATGTGGCCTATGCCATAGAGACTTATATGTAATTTATCTTAAATTGTGTCCTAGCTTTTTTAATCATTTTCCTCCCAACTTGCCCCTAATTTTTGTTCACTAGTGCCTTACTCTCAAGGGTCTTAACCACCTAACTTGTAGAGCCACATGCCCATTACATTATTGAAACACAAATCACTTACATCTAGTTGTTAAATGATGATGCTTCTCATTACATCAATATTGATTTTACGAATCTCTTTCCTAACACTTTGTATGATAGTCTTATTGTTGCTATAAATTAAAATGAAAAGTATGATAGGGGTCTAACATTTTTATCATTTACCTCTCAAAATTTTTTATTAAATAATATATTTTCTTGGGTATCAAGTATGAAAAAGTGCCATATTTTCATATATATCAAATTTCTAGGAAGATTTACATACATACCATTTGCTTCTTACTTGTTAAACTCATCATCCTCATTGGTGTCATCCTAGTTAATAGATATGTATCTTTATGTTTGTTTTCCTTTAACCAGTAAAATATTTTGGCATGCCGTCTTCTTTTTTTTTGCATCACTTTTCTTCCTTATTACTTATTTTCACCATCAACTTGTTAAGGGGGTGAAACATTCGAAGTTAAAAAAAAAAGTTAATATATTAATAAATGAATGCATGACAAAGTAGAAGCTGAATCAATGTATAATAGTCACCATTAGTAATATACTAAGGCCATAATTTTAATTCACTCTCAATAAAAGGTTAGTCTTTTCCGCTTATGTGTATTCAAGTAGTAATCATCTTATTGATACATCTTCTACAATTGTAAACCACCTTAACCCACAAAATATAAAAATAAACTATTATACATAGATCATTAATACATATAATAAAAGAATAGGTTAAACAAAAATTATGAGCTCATCTTTTCTTTCTTCTTTTTAGCATTAATGTATTTTTAGTTTTACTCGAACTAGGATAAGTAAATTCAATATGATGTCTAGTAGCTATTGACTTGTTTTATATAATGGAGTGCACATTATTTTAACTCATCATGATACTTCAAGTAAGGTGACCCCCCTAGGGCCATCACTCTTCGTTATTGTGGAGGTCCATCATAGGAGCATTTAGCTTAATACGTAATGCTACAACTTATCAATTTATATGAAATTATTTAATGTTGGCATTAAAAAGCTCTATTACAATCACAGATTATCAGTAAAATATATTAAATTAGAAATTTTCAATCAAGTGCATTGATATTCCTCTTATATCTAATATAGACAATTAAATATTCGTCTCTATTATTGTTGATATGATTTTTCATGAATTTTAATGATGGCATCCTCCTATTTTTGGCAATTAATAAAATAATTAATTTAAACAAAATACTTCGATATTCCCATACAATAAATTATCTGATATGTTCAAGTAGTAGAAGGTTATCAATAGTAAACAAAAAACCATGCCAAAATAACATGAGATAAATGTTCTTAACAATATATATATATATATATATATATATAACTAAAATGGCATTCATCCTTATGATTACAAGATATCAAATACATTTTGATAGACATTATCTCATATAGTAGCCTTCATGAAAAACTTGATTTTAATCTACATTGTTAATTCATCCAAAAGGGTGGTAACATGCTCTCCTAATATCCTAATAACCGTATCAGGAAAGCATTCATGGCCACCAAGTAGTCCCAATCACCTGAAACATCCACCTTAATTGAATACCTAATACAGTGCCCTTGTAATGGAATCATTCATCTCAATGTATATTATCCGTTTTCATTAGCTATCTTATTCACCGCTTGTACAGTGCCAAACTCTGGATTTTCAAAGTAGGGTTGAAGCATGCCAAGATGCTCAACCCAAAGAGACATTTTGTACCCATATACTTGCAAGATGAAGCAATGTATCAAGTTATCACCAATGAACACTTGAAATGATATTTTCCCCCACCTTCCAAAGTATGAGAGAGTTAAACTTGAGTTATCTTTGAACAATTATAATGATTAGGTTTGCATAATGTATAATAATGTTGACATAATTTTTAGTTCTTTATTGGAGACATGAAACATTATTGATAATTAATTTATGATCAAGAGATAATTAGTCAAAATACATTAAACAAGAAAAGCAAATTCTAGTGAATAGAGAACAATGAAAAAAAACTTAGAATGATTACCAATATCAAAAATACCTCTACTTTAGAGTAGGCAATAACAATTAATTAATAAAATGGCCCAAAAGTGAACTATTAATGTTGATTAATATCAAAGCTAATTAAATAGGTTTGATAACTTTCTACTCATTATGAGAAATATTAACTATCCAATTTAGTCAAAATTTTCTTTTCAAAACACCAAAGACCTTTTCTATTTGCATGTTTAAGAATATCAAAAAAGTTTAAATTTCTTTCTTATAAACACATCTAGTGCATGAAATTATCACTAATAAAAAGTCTGGCAATGAATTCATGTGCTCATATGTTCATGGATTGAGAAAAAGTTATTGTCATGACTAAACTTACAACTGCAAATTCCAATTCCAACAATAAATATAAAGTTGATCCCATTTAAGAAGAGTATTTGTGACACTGATTTATGAAGTTTAAATAAGAAACTAAAAGCAAGAATAACATGCAATAGTATAATATATATAATATTTCTTCATACTAAATTTACGACAACGTCTAAGCACTCATTCAATGGTAATTATAACAGAGAGAGTTGAATATGATGTCTAGTAGCTATTAACTTATTCTATATAATGGAGTGCACATTATTTTAAGTCATCATGATTCTTCGATTAAGGTGACCCCCCCTAGGGCCATCACTCTTCGTTATTGTGGAGGTCCATCATAGGAGCATTTAGCTTAATCCATAATGCTACAACTTATCAATCTATATGAAATTATTTCATGTTGGCATTAAAAAGCCCTATTACAATCACAGATTATCAATAAAATATATTAAATTAGAAATTTTCAATCAAGTACATTGATATTCCTCTTATATCTAATATAGACAATTAAATATTCACCTATATTATTGTTGATATGATTTTTCATGAAGTTTAAGGATGGCATCCTCAGCTATTTTTTTGCAATTAATAAATAATTAATTTAAATAAAGTACTTTGATATTCTGATACAATAAATTATCTAATATGTTCAAGTATTAGAAGGTTATCAAGTGTCAAAAAAATCATGCCAAAATAATAAGAGATAAATGTTCTTGGCAGAAAAAAAAAACATTTTGTAAAAACTAATAGTCAAAGCAGACTAAAATGGCATTCATCCTTATAATTACAATACATGAAATACATTTTGATAGACATTATCTCATTTATTTTATAGAGGATAACATTTTGCTTATTTATTATAGTAGCCTTCATGAAAAACTTGATTTTAATCTACATTGTTAATTCATCCAAAATGGTGGTAACATGTTCTCCTAATATCTTAATACTTGTATGAGGAAAGCATTCATGGCCACCAAGCAGCCCCACATTACCTGAAACATCCACCTTAATTGGATACCTAATAAGGTGCCCTTGTAATAGAATCATTTGCCTCTCAATGTATATTATCCAATTTTCATCAGCCATCTTATTCACTGCTTGTACACAGGTCAAACTCTGGAGATTTTCACAGTAGGGTTGAAGCATGCCAAGATGCTCAACCCAAAGAGACATTCTGTACCCATATACTTGTAAAGCAATGTATCAAGATCACCAATGAACACTTGAAATGATATTTGCCCCCACCTTCCAAAGTATAAGAGAGTTAAACTTGAGTTATCTTTGAACAATTATAATGATAAGGTTTACATAATGTATAATAATGTTGACATAATCCTTAGTTCTTTATTGGAGACATAGAACATTATTGATATCGAATTTATGATCAAGAGATAATTAGTCAAAATACAGTAAACAAGAAAAGCAAATTTTAGTGAATAGAGAACAACAAAAAAGAACTTAGAATGATTATCGATATCGAAAATACCTCTACTTTAGAGTAGGCATTAGCAATTAATTAATAAAATGGCCCAAAAGTGAACTATTAATGTTGATTAATATCAAAGCTAATTAAATAGATTTGATAACTTTCTACTCCTTATGAGAAATATTAACTGCCCAATTTAGTCAAAATTTTCTTTTCAAAACACCAAAGACCTTTTCTATCTACATGTTTAAGAATATCAAAAAAGTTTAAATTTGTTTATTATAAATACATCTAGTGCACCAAATTATCACTAATAAAAAGTCTGGCAATGAGTTCATATGCTCACATGTTCATGAAATAAGAAAAAGTTATTTTCATGGCTAAACTTACAACTGCAAATTCCAATTCCAACAATAAATATAAAGTTAATCCCATTTAAGAAGAGTATTTGTAACACTGATTTATGAAGTTTAAATAAGAAAGTTAACACAAGAATAACATGCAATACTATAATATGTATAATATTCCTTCAGACTAAATTTACGGCAACATCTAAGCACTCATACAATGGTACTTATAAAAGAGAGCTGAGTTGATGTTCATGCTTTTTTTTTCTTAATATATTGAATGACTTTAATTTTCTTGATTTAATCATATATATGAATGAATTAACGAAAGGACGTTCTTTAGAGAAGAAAGAAAAATGATCAATTAATGTAGATTTTATTTATGTCGAGCACAATCACAATCTAGAATTTTAAGATCGGGAAGAGAGAGAGAGAGAGATCGGAAGGGGTTTCAACAACCAGACAGAGAAAGAGAACTATAGTGAAGGAAAGGAGAGAATAATGAGAAGGAAATCTTTTAACGCAAATGATTCATAATTAATTAATCATCCAAACAGAACCATATAGACCCAAAAAAACAAAAATGCTATATTGCCCCACTTATAACCCAAAAAAGTGTTGATGTGTTGGTAAGAGTGTAAAAGAAACCTTAAGCACATGTGATTGTTGATTGTACTTAATTCTTGTGCAACAACTCATCATCCAAACACATCAATACTTCTTATGAGTTACACGGTATGTAGTATATCATTATTTTTATATAAATAGGATTAGAAGATAACTTAAAATTAAATTTAAAATTTGAATCTAGATAAATATTAAAATATTAGCATCTAATCCAAAATTAAATTCTTAAAATTACTAAAATAAAAATAAAAGAAATATTAAGGTGTTTGGGATCACTTTTATTTTTTATTTTTTATTTTTATTTTACTTTATTTATATTTTATTTTAAAGTAAAACATGTTTAATAATTATTATTATTTTTAAAAACATTCAAAATATTTAAAAACTATTTTGAAGATTTTTTTAAAATAATGTTATTTATTTTTTAAAAAAAAAAAGAAAAACATATAAAAAATATATGTTAAATAGACATGTTTTTAAAAATAATATTTAAATAAAAATACAAAATGCAAAATAAAATTGATCCCAAACTAATCCTAAATAAATTCAAAATACTAGAATATTATAAGAATAGTCTTCTTGTGTTGTTTCAATAGTGCTTTCCAAAATTTTCAAAATCGTACCAAGAAAGAACCGGAAGAAGGTGAGGTTTAAAGTTTAATAGCTCAAGGGGAGTTAAACTGGTGTTGAACAAGATGATGTAATAATATAAATAGTGTAACTATATTTTAATTTTAAGAATAGTAAAAGATATTGAGATATAAGAATATAAGAATAACATTTAAATTTTAAATTCTATATTTTTAATGCAAACTATATTTTTATACATTATATTTTATTATATTTTATACTTATATTCATAAACTTATTTAATAACTTTTTAGATATATTTAATATACTCATCTAAATTTATAACATACAAATAATTATATCTTAAGGAGTTTTATATCAATCTTTAAATTTATAATTAGTAGAAATATTATTTATGTATTTTTATTTATTTTGTATTATATTTATCATATATTTAAATTCATGTATCATTTAATTAAATTAATATTTAATTATTTTAATATTTATTATATTATCTGATTCAACTAAGTCGAACCACTTGAGGTTTCCCAAATCTTTAAGTTGAACTTATTTATGAAGTAATAATTTAAATTATTTATTATAGATGAAGAGGCCAGTGATGATAATGTTGATGTTGATGTCAATGCTAATTGTCTACCATGTTAGGGATAATGAAGATTAATATTATATCCATGTTCACGAAGACCTTATTGGCGAGGACCAATATTAGTGTTGGAGTTAACATCAAACATTGGCTGTATGGGTAAAGGCCAACATCTGCAATGGTATCAATAATGAATGTCAACCTTATTAGTAATGGTGAGCAATGGTTTTGATGTCAGCCTTCTTGATGATAATGGGCATCAACATTAACATCAAGCATTTATATTATTCATGGTGATATTCGTTAGCATTAGTGACAACATTAATCCTCATCCTTATTGATGATGGTGAGTGTCATCATTAGTGTGGCACTAATCGTTAACATTGTCAATATTTAGTACCAACATTGATATCAACATCGAGCTTCAACCATATTGGCATTGATATATATCTATATTGGTGTTTAAATTACACATTAAAATTTATCATCAATGTGAGCAACCACATTGATGTGATATTAGGCATCATTGTTTGTGTCATAATTAGTCACAGACCATTGTACCAAGGGCCAACATTGGTGTGAATATAACAAGAATAAATTAATAATATAATGATTATTATATTGTGATGGTGAGCAGCAGATAGTAGTAGTAATTAGGGGTGAGCATTCGGTCGGTTTGGCTTATTCGGTTTGGGTCTTGATCCAACCGAATAAACTAAACCGTTATTTTAAAAAAACCGAACCGACCAAATTAGCCCAAAATATTTAAACGAACCAAATAAACCAATTATAGTTGGTTTATTCATAGTTTTCCTAAACAATTATAGTGACAAATTAAAAAAAAGAATTTTAAAGTTAACAAACAATGAAACAAATAATAGAAAATTTTATTAACTAAAGTTACTAAACTACATGTATACATATTGAGACAATGTAAATATGTAATGTACAATGTAAATAGTTTTTCATATTGATACAATTTATGAATGTAAATATGTAATGTACAAATAAAAATTATAAACAATTAACAAAGAAAGAGAAAAAAAATAGTACAAGTGTACAACATAATTTAATTGTATTAAGCCAAATCAAAGCCACTTTTGGCACTTTCTACAAGTTGTTCATGTAAAGTAATATCTTCAATCTTCATCTCCGTCTTCCTATAATGTTATTTGTTCCTTCAAGCATTCATAGTCATAGATAGCCTGAAAAAGAACAATTTTTAAGCAATTAGTCAATTACTGTTCACTGTTCTGAAAAATGAGCAAAGGCCTTCATGAACTGATTAACAAACAACAGATCTGCAAGTGCCAAGTGTAAGTCAGGACTCAAAAAAAAAATTTGGTAGTCTATCGAAGGTTGGCAAACAAGTAGCAATCCCATATAAGATAACTAGATAAGTATCACCAACAAATGCCAACATAGCAAGGGAATGCACAACTAATAACATCCCTACCCAGATCATCTGTGTTCATTAGACGGTTTAATATAGCAAAGGCACATATAAGATAAGTATCACCAACAAATGCCAACATAGCAAGGGAATGCACAACTAATAACATCCCTACTCAGATGAAACATCTTAGCCACATCCACCTTATTAATACTAGGTAAATATACATCAAACATGTACCACAACTAGGTTACTGATTGAAGATATTACTTTATTGAAGCAATCAGCCAATCACCTTGATAATAGCATGTAAAACGGTAAACCGAGGTAAATCGCCAGACAACTAGCGGTAAATCCATACAAGATAGCCTCGATAATGAGGTTAACCACATGGAAATCATGAACAAAAGGCCGCATGAATCCAATTATCCAAACACAATATCCTACCAGGACATATTAATCCAAAAAACTCATTCAACATATAAGTAAAAAAATCCTACCCAAATGAAACCTCTTGGCGGAAAATATAAAGAGGAGAGCCATCGATCGAATAGATGTTAACAATCACCTTGATAATAGCATGATCACAACAATAATTGCACAAGTCTAAAAGATCCAAGTGGGAAATGAAACAACATTCTAATAAAAGCCTGAGAAAACAGTTATGATACTATACTCCAAAGGCAGTTGCTTTTCATTTAGCTCATCCGACTAATAATATCATAGTAATGTTACTAATGTACAACCTTGGAAGTAAAATAATTTAGTAATAATTGAAACATAAGAAAGCATATGTTCAAACATCTTTCCTTCGCTTTTAAAAGCATTTTATGGTCTCAAATGCTTATTGAATTTGAAACATTATATAAAGTCGAGTGTCGAATAAGAATCAATCTATTTATCAACCATAACCGATTCAAATCAAAATGGCTTCTATTTGAAAGTCATCGCTAAAGATAACGCAAGAAGAAATCCGCTTTTCAGTATGGAAAAGGAAGAATATCAATGGAACCTTGAAAGTGATGTAATTGGAACCCATCCTCCATCTCAATGAGAGCATGATCTGGTTTATTGTGAAGAAATTTAATTCTGACAATGTTACCATACATAGAAAACAAATTGAAAAGCTTGTCCTCATTAGTACCATTAATACCAGGACTCCAGGAGGCAAAACACCATCAAACGCAGCTGCTATTGCCGCAGCATTGCTCATCCAACATCTTGTTCCTAAAAGTCTTCAAGAATAAATAATATATACTTACGTATATTTGTAATTTGGATTTTGGGGCTCAAGCTGCCTATAAAAATATCTTTTATTATCAAGATTCAATTGTAATATCAAAAAAATATGATCACCATATACATACGGCATCAATAATTTTGAGAATGATCTAAGCCTTTAAGACTTAAGAGGGCAATAACACCAAAAAAAAAGTCACCAGCCGCATGTATACATTTATCATTTCATCATTGCTATCATCGCCCCTAAACCCTAAAAAAAGCTTATTTATATTGAAAACCTTAAGATAAAACTAACAGCCAAACCAAAACTACAATCCAACAGCAGTATATAAGAAATGTAAGCAAAAAAAAAAAGAAGCAAAACATAAGATAAACTAAAAGGGAACCATTAGGCAATCAACATTCCGCAATCCTCATCATAATCCAAACCAAGAAGTTTGAGTTTCACTTGTTAAGTTTGCTAAATCTGTAAAACAAATAAATCATTAATTATTCATTTATTCTAAATTTCTATTAGTAATTACGATTAAAAAAAATCATTGTAATTTGTAAATTTCAAAATAAACAATACCTTCATCAAACTTGTCAATGTCATTAATATTTTCTTCACATTTATTGGATTTACAGTCCATTTTGCTCGCATCCAATCACACATATTAGAGCTTGCAATCTTTGGGGATAATGAACTTAAAATGCATAATGAAATCGATCAAACGCGGTTATTGAAATTGGAGCCTAAAACATCACGAGCCATATATAGAGAATAGAAATCTTGGTGCATTAACCTTCCACCAATTTAAAATATCAAGCGATCAATCATCACTGACTCCTCACCAAATACTTATCTAGATCACGATTTGTTATCTACATCATCCTTCCCAAAATTGGATCTTTTGAATTTCTTATCATTGAATATCTTGTCGAAGATTGCTGTAAAACACTGACTTGAAAAATTTTGTTTCTCATGGAGACCACTTCTATTGGCTTTCACCAAGAACTTTTATTTTATAATCATGAAACATATCATAGCATGATGACCTAATAAGTTCTAGAGCAACAGTCCTTCATACATATCCATAACAGCAAACTCTACATAACGAAGCTTAAAGCGGGGATCTAAAACAACAGCAAGATATATATTCAAATTCATTTTTTCTATGCCACCTCAATATTTAGCATATTTTATCATCATTTTGGAAGCCATACTTCTCACATTTTGATCACCATCCATTTGCCAACTTCGAAGTACACAAAGAACTTCTGTAATTTCATGAAAAAAAAGTATTTGATGTCACATACAAAGAACCAGAAATTCTTAAAGTGAGTTCATAAAATTTTTCCAAGAAAGGGAGCAATCTTCTAACATTATTCAGTCATCATCACTTAAAACACCATTTATAATATGACTTTCATCATCATCCTTCTCTAGATTAAATTGAGTATCAATCTCCTCATATCTTTCAAAAGCTCTCTCCAACTTAATGCGCACTTAACATTAAAATGTGGAATTCCATCTTGTAGGAACATCTAAGCATAATATGCTTTTAGTTTTAATTTTTTCAATTTCAATGCATTCTTTAAATTTCTGTAACCTTGCAGGTGATTGATGAATATATCTTACTGCTCTTCGAACATGACAAACAGATTCAGATATCTCTTTCAGGCCATCTTGCACGATTAAGTTAACAATGTGAGTATTCATCTCATATGTAAGCATCTAGAATACTACCTCCCCTTTTGCCAAATTTTTTTTGTAGTGATGATGCCATTATTAGAACTTGCATTATCAGCCCGAAAAAATTGCTTCAATCCCAATCTACAAGACACTTCTCAACTTGTTGACCCAGAATTCTCCCTATGACTATAGATTGGACAAAAGTTTATAACTCTTTTATTGAGTTTCCAATCATCATCAGTAAAATGTGCAGTGATACACATATAGTTAATTCGTTGAATTGATGTCCAAGTATCAATAGTAAGACAAACTCTGTGGCAAGACTTTTTGAAAAGATTTTTTAAAATTGCTCTCTCATCCTGATAAAATTTAAAGCAATCACGTGTCAATGTCCACCGTGAAGGTATTTGAAACATTGGACAACACTGAGACATGAAATGTTTAAACCCCAACCTTACATGCTTGAAAGGTAATTCATCCGCAATAACCATCATTGCTAAAACTTTCCTTACATTTTCTTGGTCAAATCTCCATGCCTTAAGACTTGCGAGAATGCTCCTCACCTTTACCACTAAATTGAAATGCAAGTTTAGTTTGATTTGGTTCATTTTAATAGATTCTTGACACAAAGAAAGATGTGCCCTTAAGTTTGAAGTGCCATTAATCTTTTGGATCAGTGATATGATTTCCCACAATTACTTACTCATTTTTTCTCCTTCCTCATTAGTATACCTCCAAAGTGATCCCAAACTTCAGATCTAGGTCAGGAGCTTTTCTTTTTTTTGAAATTGGTGGTTTCATCATCGACACTAGCATCTCGTAAGTTGAACTGAATAATCGGTCATAGAGGAACTAACGGTGTTTGAACTATCTCCAACTTGTGACATGTTTCTTTCTAGAATAAAAAAAATTAAATAAATTAAAAAAGAATTAAAAAACATGCTTTAATAAATTACATCAACAAAACTTATTTCAATTAAAGAATGCTTTGATGCTACAATATTGAGAAAAAGACATGAATCATAATTGAACAATGTTAATTCATGTGAATCATGTTAACAAATTGTAATGCTCAATCAGCTCAATCATCCATCTAGCAATGTATCCTAAATATTATAATATAATGTCACATTACAACATTACCATTCAATATTGTTTTATTAAAGCCATCCCAATAAATCAATTTGTATTTTGCATAGTTGCATTTAAAAAACACTAAGATAAAAAAAAAATATATCATAAGGCTTACTTTTTTTCCAAGACATGCATCTTGAGCTACATACTACATGTCATACTAGAATGAAGCATAAAAGATTATCCTTGAGAGTTGAGCATAGATAGCGATAAGTTCAATCATATGTTATACTATAATGTTGATAGTGATAGCAATGAGCCAATGATAAAGAAAAGAGCATGTAATTCCATGAAGATTATTAGCATGTTCATACTTCATGGCTAGTACAAGAAAGTAGGCAAAAATCGCAGACAAACACAATTACACAAACTTCATAAAGCCAAATTAGCTTTTTTCTTTATCAAGAAAAAAAAAAATTCTAGAAACTTCTAGTAACCAACATGATAGATAGCATAATACCCTAAACCATCCACAACCAACAAAGTCCAGCTACATTTACACAATCACACCACACAGCTCACAAGTCACAAATAAACCAAACCGAATAAATCAAACTGTCACCAGTTCAACAAAATTTTAACAAAGAAAGGAGTAGAGAGAGAGAGGAGAGAGGAGTTGAGATAATGTGATTTTCTTCTTACTTGTTACTCTCAAAGAATAAAGTCCAGTGACAGTGACACAATCACAATTCACAGCTCACAAATCACAAACCAAACCAACGCTATCAATTACCACTCGCCACCCTGAATCAAACATTCAAACCATCAACAAACAAAACAAAACAAAGAGAGAGAGAGAGAGAGAGAGAGAGAGAGAGAGAGAGGAGTTGAGATAATGTGATTTCGTTCTACTGTATTGTCAGTTACCTCTCAAAGAATAAAGTCCACAACACTGACGGTTATAATAAATCACAATTCAATGTGCTCACAATAAACCAATGGCCTCGCTCCCAAAATTTATAATCAAACATTCAAACCATCAACAATTTCAACAAAGGTAGGAGAGAGAGAGAGAGAGAGAGAGAGAGAGAGAGAGAGAGAGGAGTTGAGATAATATGATTTAGTTCTTGGTTTATTACCTCAAAGAATCGAAAGACTTAAATTCAAAATCAGGGAAGAAATGAAGAGTGAAGACATAAGTCACGAACTTATAGATGAAGCTAGGCTATCATCCGCTAAAAAAAAAAATAAAAAAGGAAGGAGAAGTTCACAAATAGGAAAGTGTCAAAAGGAAAGCCTCAAAGCCCAAAGATCGAGTCGAGATTGAATCGCCAGAAGGCGAACAGCTGAATGCACAATGCCTTATGCCCTGAGACTCGACTCTCCATCCTCGAAGAAGTGTATGGCATCGACGACGCCCATCAAGAAAGGAATGAACACTGACCCGGCGTCTAAGTAAATCGAGAGACGAGACGAGAGGCAACAAAAAAATAGGCTCAAGTCGAAGTCTGACGGTCGATTGCCCCGAGTCCCACCTAATCTATAATCAAATAAATTTTTAACCGTAAAACCGAAATTTAATAACTTAAAACCGAACCAAAAACCATAAAACCATAATAACCCATAATTTCAACCAAAAACCAAATAATGAATAAAAAACCGAACCAAACCGACCAATTAACATCGGTTCGATTCGGTTTTTCGGTTTGAACCGTCTAATGCACACCCCTAGTAGTAATAAGTAGATGGTGGAAATAAATATTTTTTTAAATATTAAAAATAATTAATAATTACTTTTAATTTTATTTAAATAAAGATACATTAAATAAATATATTTTTTAAAATAATTGATCCCAAACATAATAGATATCTCATAAATATATATATATATATATATATATATATATATATATATATATATATATATATATATATATATATATATATATATATATATATATATATATATATATATATATATTTATTTATTTAAAATTAGGCGCATGAGTTGATTATTATTTGGTCAATATGGGTTAATGTTGATGACATGATCACTTCATAAATACTATTAGTCTATGTGGATGACATTATAATCACTGGGCCTCTTCATTTATAATAAATAATTTAAATTATTACTTCATAAATAAGTTCAACTTAAAGATTTGGGAAACCTCAAGTGATTCGACTAGAGTTGAATCAGATAATATAATAAATATTAAAATAATTAAATATTAATTTAATTAAATGATACATGAATTTAAATATATGATAAATATATAATACAAACTAAATAAAATACATAAATAATATTTCTACTAATTATAAATTTAAAGATTGATATAAAACTCATTAAGATATAATTATTTGTATGTTATAAATTTAGATGAGTATATTAAATATATCTAAAAATTTATTAAATAAGTTTATGAATATAAGTATAAAATATAATAAAATATAATGTATAAAAATATAGTTTGTAAAAAATATAGAATTTAAAATTTAAATGTTATTCCTATATTCTTATATCCCAGCTCTCTAGCCCAATTTCTTAATCCTACAGCCGAAGTTAAGTTTGAACATATTACTAAACCATTTTGTCTCACATCACAAAAGAAAGCTAGACACTTTTTATATAGAAAAAAAAGTGCTTTCAATAAAAAGTTTGAGACCTACCTAACGGGTGGCATTGTATGGTGGTTTGATAAGTATATTATAAATTAATTTGTCTAAATTTATTTTAATAATAATAAAAATTTTAAGATTTATTAAAATTATTTTAAAAATATTTATTAAAATGTTATGTTTAATTATTATTTTAAAATTTTAATCATTTCATTAAAGAATTAAAAGTGTTTAAATGAACTTAATTTGGACGGTCCGTTTATACAATCGGTTTGCCAATTCTTAGTCGAATAGGCGGTTCAAATCGATTCACTTTTGTTCGATACAAAAGGGTTTTAAAGATTAATCGAACTGGCCCTATACCTAGTTCACAATCGAACCAGCCATCCCGATTTGATTTTTAAAATAGTGATGCTTTCTATGATTTCTCATAATATTTTTTTCTGTATTAATCCATGATGATTTTTAAATGATTTCATGAAAATCTTAAGCCTAACCTAAAAAATATTTATTGCAATACAATCAAATTGCATGGGACATAATGCATAACAACTTTAGCTAAATATTTTCCCAATTTATTTAATGATGAAATATGACAATGATGATAGTTAGCTGACCTGTCCTCGTGGATGGCGTTGCTTGTAAGCCCAAGTATGATGTGGTTGATATGAAGCCATGGCTATCTTAGTATCTCTTGACCCATCTATTTAAATCTTCATTATTTATTTATAATTTTTAAAATAATTTTAAAATTTATTAGTGATAATAGTCACATATATAATTAGATTAATTTAACACATACAACTTAGACATATATAATTATATTCATTTGATTCTTTTATTTGAAAATATGAATGTATGATATCAAATGACATACAAATTTACAATGATTGAAAAAGAATAGTTAAACATTATCACATAATACATTCAATCACAATAATTCCTAAAGTCAGTCAAGTTAAAACTATTTAAGATCAACCAAAGTTGTTATGTAGTTTAATTTTGGATTTGAATTATTAAACTTAGAAAGGAGAGATAATATTTGTTGTTTTACCCCCATCCCATGTGAGTGACTTAATATATTTAAAGAAAATATAATTAAGTGATTTTTTTTGGATTAATTAAGTTTCAATCATTAAGCAATTCATTTAATTTATCTTTCCAAATTCTCTTTAATTTTAATTAACCACTTAACCATGAGCCCCTAATGACATGACAATGAGAAATTAAAATTTGCAATGTTCCTAGTAAGATCTAATGCAATTAGTCTGATGATTAAATATTAATTAAATTAATGAGGGATCTAATTAAATACTTACATGATTTTCTCACACCCATGTGTTAACCATATGTTCCTTAAGGATCTTTATGCTATTAAACAAATAAAGAGGAACCCACAAATTCAAATTAAATTATTCGATCTACTTATCATTTCAAGTTGAATTAATTTCACCATTAATTGCATAATTAATTCTCAATTAATCCATGCATTAATTAACCTTCCCATGGAAAATTACTTAGAAAAATAACTAGGAAAAAGGTCCCAATTATTTTCCATCATCATCCCTCATTGTTAACAATGATTAATCAAGTTTAATTAATTAATTTTTAATGGTTGGCATTTTCAATAATTATTAAATCACTTAATGAGAGTAATTAAGATTTAAATTTCAAATTCATCTAATTACCTAACCAATACATCTCAAGAAAATTATGGGAGGCACAAGACATCCCAAGGAATGAACACATCTAATTTGAGCTCAATTAACTAAGTAATTAAAGCTTAATTAAGATAATTAAGAAAACTTCAAATCCTAATTAAGCACTGTTCTCTATTCAAACATTAGAGATTTTATTTTTATTAAATTCTCCTCTATTTACCCTTTTCAAAATGGGTTTACTCATATTTTAAGAATTTTTTTTTCAATTAGTTATGATTTTTCAAATTTCTGAGTGATTAATCACATTTTAAACACTTAATTAGCCCCTTAACCTGTCGGCGCTTTCCACGTGGTGCTATGGGATAGGCTATTTAAAATGTCTCGTGTGGCAGCGGACGCGGTTTCATCCCCACCGTCCAATCTCGGATTGAACAGCGGGGATTACTCCCGTGATATCTAAAGGATAATATCATTTTTTTCTAACAAATTAAATCACGATCGTCCGTTATAATCACACGGAACAGACAACGGATGATTCCTTCATCCCTCGAAAGGCGGACACCGTTCACCTTCTACTACTCGAACTGGGCTTACCGGAGCTCGTAAGGCGTCAGGATTGACTCAAAAATGTTTGGGGAAGAGGTCTAAGGAGATTCTACGATGGAAATTGCACGAAATCATTAAATCTTTCACAAAAGACCAACACCTAGGGATTTTCTACGGTTTGCTAGAATTTACCTCCCTGGAGCTCAAAACCGGCAGCCAACAATTGAGGTAGCTTTGCCTTGAAGAGACAAACTGTGAGAAACTCTTGAGTTGCCTCCCCGCTGACACCTCTGTAGACCAAACGTCACCGCGACAATCATTGGACTTGGTCTAGGAGTGGTCTCTAGTGCTCGAATCGATCGGGAATTGATTCGTTTCAACTCGCCGGAGCTTGGGGAAGGTGTGGGATAAGGGATAGTAAGTTTGGTGCGGTTCAAGTGAGGGGTGTGAGAGGGCTCAGGTTTGAACGGAGCTTGGTGTCGCTGGCGATGGGTGCACTAGGGGATCGAGGAAGGCTCTGGGACTGCTCAAAATCACTTAGGGAAGCTCTATGTGGGTTTGAATGGATGGGGATGAATACTCTCCTCCCAAGTGAACCAAGAGGCTGGGGCAGCTTTGGTAGTCATCCGGGAGTAGGTGGCCGAGATGATAGTGGACTGCGAGGTGGAGGGTCTTGAGAGAGGCGAGGGAGCTGCAAGGGCTAGCAAGGCTGTACCTCCTCCCCAAGTGAACTAATGGTGGGGGGTAAGCTCACCCTCATGACCTAAAAGCTACTGACTTTGGGTGGGTTGGGTCGATGGTCCAAGTGTCCAAAATGAGCTAGGGTGGCATGGGTTGGTGAGTGGGTGAGACCATCTAAATGGGGATTTTATCCCATTTTGGTGGGTTGGTTCATGGGTTTGACCCAAATTGGGTTCACCATGGGTTGAGCCCAACCATGGTGACAAAGATGAGTCATGCCAAGTTTGATTGGGTTTGGACTTGGTTTGAATGTGTTTGGCTCAATTTGACCCATATGTGTCAAATTGGATTCAATTGAGTTAGGTTGATCAATTGGTCAAATTGGGTCAAATTGATGATTTGGGTAAGTTCATTTGATCATTTGATTATTTGTGTATTGGCATTGGTACATTTGGACTTTGAATTTATCAAATTATGACTTGAGTGGAGGGTTGGTTTAGGTTCAAATGATGATTTGAGAATGATTGTAGGTGTTTATTTGATTTGGATTTTGAGAATGAGTTTGGTTCAATTTGATACTTTAGGTCAAATTGGGCTAAATGGGTCAATTGGTTTATTTGATTAATTGGGTTCAATTGAATGTTGAATCATGTTCAACAATCAATTTATGATGATTTAAGTCATTGGTTTAAATCAATTTGATTTAGGATTATTTGGCCCTTTAGGTCAAATTAGGTCAAGATGGGTTAAGAGGTCAAATTGGCTTGGCTTGGAATTGGTCAAGTCATGTTCAATACTGAATTTATGATTGAGAGTCATTGATTTCAATCAATTGAAGTTAGAATGAGATTTGGTTCATTTTGGCTCATATGAGTTAATTGGGTCAACTTGGTCAAATGATCAAATTGGTTGATTGATTGATTATAATTGGTCGAGGATGATCAACAATCATTGTAGAGGAGATTGGATGAGTTGATTCAATCAAATTTTGGTTGGATTAAAGTTTCGATCAACTTGGCCCTTTAGATCACTTTCGGGTGAAGTTTGAGTTTAATTAGATTAGATTGAGTTTGATGAGTGATTTAGGATTGACTGATGGCTTTGATTGCAATTGATTTAAATTTAATTGAATTTTAGCTCATTTGGACCCTTTAGGCCAAATGGGCTAACTTGGGTTGATTAGATTCAATTGGTTTGATTGGTTTGATTGGGAGTCTTGGAAGAGTTTGAAATAGAGGTTTGGATGACTGGAGTGCTTTTGTGAAAATTGATTGGATTGGTTTCAATTGAATAGGCTTTGGGTTGGATCCATAGGATGATGACAAAATTGATATAGGTTAAGAGTTAAATTGATTTGGCTTGGAGCTTGGATATGAAATGAAATCTAATTGAGGTTGGTTGTAGGGGTGTATGTTTGGTTGATTTGGATGGATTGGATGATAAATTTTTAAAACCAATTGGTTTTGGATTCCTAAAAATATTTAACCAAGCTGACCAAATAAAATGTAAAACCAAACAAACTGAATAACAATTTGGTTCGGTTATTTTGGTTTGGTTTTGGATAAACCGAAGTTCACTATATTTAACAATTATTTGCATAATATTTTATTGTAAATAATGAACAAGCAACAGTAATTTATATTTATAATTCTTACCATAAGCCTATAATATATAAATTAATAATACCGTATATCATATAATTACTTTGGTTTATTTGGTTCCATCCAAAATTTTATTTAACAAACCGATCCAAAAACCAAAAACCAAAGTTTTCATTAATTAAAACCAAAATCTAAATTATTAAGTTCAAAATCGAACCAAATTACTCAAAAACTTTGGTTCGGTTTAATTTTTTGGTTAAAACAATTAATGCACACCCCTAGTTGGTTGTGTTGGCTTGGAGTTGGTTTTAAATGAGTGTAGAAGCATGGATTTTGGTTTAGGCCATAGGATAGGTAGGACCTATTTACCCTAGGGTGTGATCTAAGCTAAGGGTATGCCTTCTTATGTCTCTAGGCTTGGGTTTATTATTCACTTAATCACTAGAAGTGTCCTATGACTAGGAAAATCCTAGTGCTTATAAGATTCATAAGTTTAAGGAAGGATGAGTCAATCCTCGGTCCAAAAGTGAGGCCAACAACAATTTTAAGAGAATCACTTTAATTATGGTGGCTGAAAATGGTTTGCAAATATGAATAATCACATAGTACTATGTAGATTATATTGTATTATTTCTCGTAAACAAATTTTAAATTTTAAAGAAAATTTTTTTTGTTTATATTCTTTCAGGTCTCTGTGTGTGTGTGTGTTTAGTAGTTTTAAATCATTCACATGCTAAATGCATGGAGACAAAATAAAATATTAATACTAAAAATAACAACATAACATTTGGACTTGACTTGAATTTTTTTGGCATCAATCAATCCTCAATTTTAGTCTTTATAGGCTATTTTTTATCAAATTTTTGAAAATTAACTATTATTTGTGCTCTCATAGTTAATTATTATTAGGCTACTTAATTGTAGTTTCTATATTGAAAGGACATCACAACTTGCACATACAACTGATTAGTGAAAATAATTATTTAACTAAAAATATTTGTGATCATCAAATTTTAGAATATTATGTGAAGACTCATGGGGTTAACATAAATAGAATTTGGTTCATGTTGAATTGAAAGAAAATAATAGAATCTCAACTATAAGCTAAACATGAAAGTTAGTAGAAAGCTCAATTCTATAGGCCCTCACTTCGTTTTGTCTACATGAACCTAAGAGTTTATTAGGATGTGCCTAGGTTAATAAAAACTTGTTAAATATGGGAGAATGGGTTAGTTGAACCTAAGTTGACCAAATTAATCTTAAATAACCCAATGTGATCAAATACATAATTTATTAAAACAAATGAGCCAAAAGTAATGATAAAATGTTTTTCATAGAATATATACTTGTATTCTTCCTACTTAGATCATATAGTTCAGTCAATAGACTTTAATTGACAGGTATGACTCAATTTAACTCATTATTTAACCAAAATAGGTCAAATGAGTTAAAATAGGGTTAATCACTATGAATGATCTAATTAATTGGAGTTGAGCTTCATTATAATATTCTAAATATGATTTTAACCAAATCCCATCATGGTTGACAATGGGTTTGGCCAAAGTTGGTCAAATATTTCAAATCCAAGCATAAACCCCAACATTTACTTTCTAAAATAAATTTGTCTAATCAAATTAAATCAAACCCATGAAAGGATATTAGAAATACAACCACACTTTTGTTCAACTCATTTGAACCCTTTATTTCAATTAATTAAGTCCAATGTTTCAATGTGTCTAAATAGGATACATTTGGAAATTGTTTGAATCTAACCAAGAGTATAATTAATCATTATAAAATTACTCAATTTTAGTCTATATTGGCTTTAATCACTCCCATTATAAACCATTCACCATGGTTAACCAAGTTATAGTAGCAAAACTTAAATAAAGTTAGGTAAGTAAAAAGAATAACTTTAAATGTACTTAATCAATTTGAATTTTCTAAATAGGGATGGAATACACTTGCCTAGCTTTGTTAAATGATATTAAGCAACTCCCTAGCCATTGATTCCACCAGATAATAGCTAAGGGATCTAAGTATGATTAACCATAGGTTTACCAAGGTTATGTTGAAATCCAAGTTCTGTACAAAAAGCTTTCATTCGACTTTGCATGATAGAGAAAATAATAATAATAAAAAAATAAAAAATAAAAAATAAAACCACCCGTGTTTCTTGTTTTTCACTCCCTGAAGTCTTCCAAGTCTTTAGGAAGAACTATTCCTTTTCTTCCTAAGGTCTTTATACCTTCCCAAATTGGGTTAATCAAGAGGTTTGTTAAAACCAATGTTTTAAAAATCGGACCGGACCGACCGGTCAGTTTAATTAAATTTTATAAATATTATATTTAAATATTAAATTTAATGAAATATATTTTTAAAATATTTTTAGATGAAAATATATAATTTTAAAACTAATTTTATAATTATAAATGTCCTTGAATTAAATAAATAATATGTCCTCCAAATTATTCTAAATATATTATAAACTCATTTTTAAGAGCTATACTTTTCAATATAAATAGTACAACGCCATCTTCTCTTTATGATGTGAGACTAAATAATATTATTTTATAAATATTCTATAAATTTTTAATATACTTTTTTTTAATATTGTAATCTTATATTTATATATTATAAATTATATTTGTATTCATAAACTTACATTACCAAAAGTTTTAAATTTTAAATCTGTTTAATATACATATGTCATGAATTATAATAATATGCTTAAATATATTACAAGCTCGTTCTCAGATGCTCTATTTTTCAATATATATAGTACAACACCTTCTTCTCTTTATGATGTGAACTAAAATAGTTGAATATGGAGAAACTTTTGGCTTTATGATTGAAATTTTGAATTATTTGATGTGAGCTTTAGTAATATCAAATGGGATTTAAAATATAAGAATAAAAGATAATATTTTAATTATTTACATTATATTTTATTTATAAATTATAATTTATAATATATTTTTTTAAGAATATAAATTCATTATATTATTTTATAAATATTTTATAAATTTTTTAATATACTTTTTTTATATTGTAATCTTATATTTCTAGATTATAAATTATATTTATATTCAAAACTTACATTATCAAAAATTTTAAATTTTAAATCTTTTTAATATACATATGTCATGAATTATAATAATATGCTTAAATCTTTTATATATTATTTATAGTTAACAAGGCTTTTAAAATATTTTTTTATTCTAGTTTTTTTATTTTTATTATAAACTATAATTTTAATAAATTATATTCTTATGATAAATTATATTTGTATTTATAAATTCATATTATCATTTTTTTAAGATTTTAAATATATTTAATATATACATAATTATATTTATAATATAGATATAATTATATCTTATTAAACTTTATATCAATCTTAAAATTAATAATTATTAAAAATATTATTTATATATTTATTTTATTTATTTATTCTTATATATTTATATTATTTTATCATTTAATTAAATTAATATTTAATAATTTTAATATTAATTAAATAATCCGGTTTAACCTCGATTCAACCCCGATCGAACCTTTGAACCTTGAACCTCTCTCTCTTCTAGTTCCATGTCCGATCCGGTTTTCACCTTGGTTAAAACTATTTTAAGCCTTTTGCAAGCTTATTTAAAATTTAAAAAAATTTGGTTCAATTAATATCACATTATTTTTACTATAAATGCTTTTATTATTATTAGACTCATCTTATCAAAACATTCATTTTATTTATATATTTGATAAATTTAGAATTCAAATAGTCCAAAATTTAATTCAAATTTTTTTTTATATATAACTTGCACTGAAATTTATACATAATTAAATGAAATTTTTTATGACATACTAATTAGCATCAAAAAGCTCGTTTAAGCGCTTCGTTCTCATTTCATTAAGAATTGTGTTCGACTGGTTAGTTAACTAACAACATGAACAAATTTTTCAAGCTCGATTTATAAACGAGTCGAACATGAACAATCCTTTGTTCGATCGGCTCGATTTAGCTCGAAATAAATAAATAATTATAATTAATTATATACAATTTTATTGAAATAATAATTTATGTCATTAAATATTTTTAGAAATTATATTTAATTTAATAATTAAATTAGTTGATAACATTTTAAATCAAATAAGTTAAAATATATTATAATTACAATTTTAGGGATATTTTTAATTATGATAATTGGTAATGTAATATTTAGGGTAATATCATAGCCATACAATTTATCTCAAGGCTGCGATTTAAAACAATTCGAATGATATATACCTTCCTCATGCGAGTCGCGACCTAGCAGCCCTAACACGATGTCTCGGACTCTCTCGAGTCTCTCTCGACTTTGCAATTTTGTCCTAATCCTGTAAGTCCCTCAGTCACTTTCTAGTTTCTTCTCTTCTCACTGTTCTAGCGTTCAGGGATTTCTACTCTTCTTAGCAAGAGACTTGCGAGTTATGAGTCTTGCGAGTTACAACGCTAATATCTATAAGTAAGAGTCGAACCTTTGGACGCGATCTCTGTTTTGAAGGTTTGGTACCGGCCATTATTTTCTTCTTTTTATCAAGCTTCTACTTCGGACTCGGTCGACTTTGCATGTTCTATCATTCTCTTAACTCTTCTCCCTCACAATCTATATATTTATTTTTAATGTGTAGTTTTTTTTTGTTGATATGTGAAGCAATTACTCTTGCTTCGAGTTGCAATGCTAGGATCTATATAGATAGAAATTCCTCTAATCCTCTTACTTCGGTTTCATGTTAAAAGGAGAAATGCTCTTAATTTTTTACAATTTGTGACTCTGATTTTTCATTTGAAGACTTGAGTCACTTGATGTCTATGTTATATGTTGCTGTCTCTGGTATTGAAATGCTTGAAGTGCTTATTCGGTTATTCCCTGTAGGATATTCTCCACCTTATGCAGCTATGCTTGTTGTGGATGATTCGGTTATTCCTTGTAGGTTATTGAATTGCTTGAAGTGCTTGAAGTGCTTTTCGATTTGTCCCCATTATTTTTGTCTCTGTTTGGATACTATATATGGCTATCTGTTTGATTTTTCATTTTCTTTTACTCTTCTCATTCTTATTTGTCCTGTCCGGCCATTATTTTGATGTCTCTGTTGGCATGGATACTATATATTGTTGTCTCTGTTTTATTTTTCATTTTCTTTTACTCTTCTCATTCTAATTTGTCCGACTATTATTTTACTCTTCAATTTTGAGTGATTTGGTGCTGATAGTAGATCAGATAAAATTAGTTGCTATATATTTTCAATCTAGAGGAAAGTTATATTTTCAAGATCATTTCTTTCATGTTAGATGTTGTGCTCACATCTTGAATATAATGATTCAAGATGGTTAGAAAGAGGTGCAACAAATAACACATAAAATCAGGGAGACAATAAAATACCTTAAAAAGTCTCCTTCACGGTTACATAAGTTTGTTGAAGTGGCAAAGAAATTAGGGATCCCCACTTCAAAGGGATTATGCATTGATGTTCCTACAAGATGGAACTCCACTTACTTAATGCTTGAGTCTGCTTTTATTTATTGCAATGTGTTCGTTCATTATGCAGCTCGAGATTCCAACTATAAGTGGTTACCTTCTGAAATTGAGTGGTATAGCTATGAGCAGATTAGAAAGTTTCTTTCTGTTTTTCATAATGTGACAAAAATGATTTCAGGTTCTTCTTATCCAACTACAAATATATTTCTACCTCCTGTCATGCATGTAAAGAAACTACTTATTAAAGAATGCAATTCGTTAGATAAATTCATCAAGCAAATGATCACTATTACGAAAATTAAATTTGATAAATACTGGGGAGAATGCAATTTACTCATGTTAGTGGTTGATGTGCTTGATCCATGTTTGAAAATGAAATTCATTACTTCCACATTTCCTAAAATATACTCTAGTTCTCAGGTAGAATCCAAGATTAAGAGTGTTAAAGATGTTGTTTGGAAAGCTACAATCAATATTCAGTTGATACTAGTACTCCAAGCTCTTCAATTCCTAGTGGATCTTCACAACTAGCAGTTGATGTGCCATTTTCATCAAATTTTGATTATATGTTAGGATTTGTTGATTTTATTGTTGCTTCTAGTTCTATTCAGCCATCAAAATCTTATTTGCAAACTTATTTGGAGGAGGGATTATACTTGTGCAATAATGATTCATTTGATGTTCTTGAATGGTGAAAGATTAGTACTCTCAAGTATCCTATTTTATCCAAAATGGCTAAGGATGTTTTAACAATTCCATAACCCTTGTTGCAAGAATCGCATTTAGTCGTGGTAGGTTCTTGATGATTACAGGAGATCTTTATCTCCAAAAATAGTCAATGCACTTGTTTATACGGCTAGTTGGATCAGAGGTATTCAGCCCAACATAAAAAATTCTTTGGTACATTTCCAACTAAGAGCAATCTATTTAATATATCTGATAAATTTCATTCTCTCATTATCTACTTTTATTCCAGCAAGAGTTAATGGAGGAGGAGAATCTTTATATGAAACTGCCGAAAAATGTTTAACAATGGAGAAGGATACTAAGCATCAATAAATCATCTTGCATTTACTCTTTCCAATCTAATTTTTATTTATGATGTTAAATTTGGACTTACATTTATACTGTTTAATTTTGACTTACAGTTTTGCTGTTTAATTTGGACATATAGTTTTGCTATTTAATTTGGACATGTAATTGTATTGACTAGCAACTATAGTTCCTATAATTATGTTTATGTTTTAGATTCAGAGATTATTTTTTTGGCATCTTAATAGTTGGCTATCTTGCTTGAGATTATTCTGAACATCTGGTGGTTGACACTTGATAGGATGACTTTGTTAGCATAGTTGGTTATATGGTTGTTTATTAGCAATGAGCCTTCAAAAGAGTTTGTTATTAACTGCATTGAAGTGTTGGTGTTGATGGCATTTCTCTCTTCGGGTTTGGTTTCTGTCTTGGGCTTGATGACATTTGGAGTTTGGGGGGCTATTGTCTTGACTCTTGGGTGATTCTGGCTTGGTTTCTGTCTTCGGGTTTAGTTTCTATCTTAGGTGCTTTTGGCTTGATGACCATTGGAGTTTGGGGGGCTGTTGAATGCTGTCTTGACTCTTGGGTGATTCTGGCTTGGTTTCTATCTTCGGGTTTAGTTTCTGTCTTAGGTGTTATTGGTTTTATGACCTTTGGAGTTTAGGGGCCTGCTGAATGCTTTCTTGACTCTTGGGTGATTCTGGCTTGGTTTTTGTCTTCGGGTTTGGTTTCTATCTTGGGCTAGATGACATTTGGAGTTTGGGGGGCTGCTGTCTTGACTCTTGGGTGATTCTGGCTTGGTTTATATCTTCGGGTTTGGTTTCAGTCTTAGGTGCTTTTGGCTTGATGACTTTTGGAGTTTGGGGGCAGCTGAATGTTGTCTTGACTCTTGGGTGATTCTGGCTTGATTTCTCTTCGGGTTTGGTTTCTGTCTTAGGCTTGATGACATTTGTAGTTTGGGGGGCTGCTGTCTTGACTCTTGGGTGATTCTGGCTTGGTTTCTTTCTTCAAGTTTGGTTTCTGTCTTAGGTGCTTTTGGCTTGATGACCTTTGGAGTTTGGGGGGCTATTGAATGCTATCTTGACTCTTAGGTGATTCTGGCTTGATCTTGGGTTTCATCTTGAGCTTGATGACATTTGGAGTTTGGGGGTCGACAATTATTGATTAATTACATTTGGTCAATTTGGAACATATGCTACAATTATTAATGTGTAATATCACTTGTGATATTACACACTAATAGGCTATGATGGAAAACTAAATAGATATATAAGTGAAACTTAGCTTGATAGTTGGTTGTATGTATTTTCAAACATTCAATTTAATTTTTAGTGATTTCTAATTGTTCTTTGTTATTATATTATGTACAAAGTTTTTTTTTTTTTACATTTTTTCCATCTTACTCATTCAAATTTTAGCTTATTCAATGTTCATTTCATTTTTTTTCCTACACTTATTATTATTAATCTTTCATTTTGTCAATTTTTTGAATGTTTAAAATTCACAAAAGCTATTGGCATGATTATTTATTTTTATTTTTTGAGCCCATTCATAATATTTATTTCATATTTTCTTGTTTGTTTTGTTTACATGAATTGCAGATTACTATTTTGAAGATTGAAGATTGGTTCAAGGCTTGAAATCTTGAAGACTGGAAAGCTTGAAGCTATGGATTGGATTGGATTTGGAAATTGGAAATTGTAAATTGTAAAAACACTAGTTTATTAGCTTTTATTGAATCAAATTGTTACTTGTATATAATCATGTAAATTTTTAGGATGAATTTATTCTAGTAAGTTGTAAATTTGTAAATTGTGATAATATGAGTTAACATTTTAAATTATATTCAATTTTGTGTAAAAATAAATATTTCTGATTGTATATCTTTTAGTTTTAATTAACTAAATTTTTACTGAATTTTTGCTAATATTACTTAGTTTTTTTTACTGTATAACTAAATTTTTTTAACTATGAAAATAAAGTTTTGATTGTATATCATTATTTTGTATATATTTTAGTTTCAGTTTTTGCCAATAGTACTTAATTTTTTTACTGTATAAGATTCCATTAAATATTTCTTTTACTTTTTAAATTTTTAAATTTTAAATGAAAATTAAGAAAATTAAATATTATAAAAAAATAAAATCAAGCCAATTTCGCGAACACGAACTAAACGAACAATAATTTTCGAGTCACGAATACTCTATAAACGAGCTATTTCGAACGCGAGCCAATTTCGAACAAAAAAATAAATAAATGAGTCGAACACGAACAACATCTCGGCTCGCTCAAGTTCGGCTCGTTTACACCCCTAATACTGATACATATAGTTAAATTTTTTTTAATTTTTAAATATCATCAAATAATTTAAATAATATCTAATTAATTATAATAAATTTAATTATGATTAGTATATTAATAGATGTGTTACCTAGACGACATTTCTAATGGATCAACAATGATAGAGGCGGTGTGTAGTGGGTGAATATTGCGGTCAACATTGCATTAATCATTCACACTTTAGTGGACAACTCAATATCACCTTATTGAAATCTCTCATAATGTTACATCAGATGAATTTTAATTCTATATTAAGAACAAATTCGATTTAAGGAACATAAATTTACATGTTATTTTAGTTCTAAGAGTTATTATCTTTGATTAATGCAATTCTCTAACATCATATTATGATAGGGTTTAAGCTACCTACAATTAATTCTTATATTGTGTCCTCTAATTTACACACCGTCCACTATTTGACTATCACACATATTCAAAAAGCATCTAATGTATTCTTTTATTTGGTCTTGTTTACAATAGTTCATTGGCTGATAGTCACTTGGTTCTATTATCTCTCCATTGAGACTATCTACATCTTTGCTAACTTTTAAAAACTTTTTGTTAAATAGTTTATTATAAATTGAAGGATTATCAAGAACTTATGAGGGACAGATTAGCCGATACTTATACCAAATTATTTTTTTGCACTCACTTCTCTACATTAAAAGTTATGAATGAACTCTCTAATGGAAGCCTATCTTGACAAGGCTTTTAAAAAAAAATAAAAGCTTTATAATTAATTTCCTTATTTATAAACATTATCATTAATTATTTGATATATTCATTAAATTAATATAATTTATGATAAGATTATTAGAATATGATAAATTAAATCATTTCGTTAGTAGTACAACACTAACCCTTATATAATTCAAGCCTTCCTCCTCCTCGCTCACCCACAAAAGATGGATCACCGACCTCCGGATCATTGTCTTGGATGCGGCTTCGGTTGGTCTCTGGCGAGCCTCAACCTCCCGAAACCATCTCCCTCGCCGGCCCCGGCGTTCAACTCTCCCAGTGAGACTTCATCCGCCTCCCCTCCATCTCGAACCCCCAAGCCCCCGTCATGCTCGACCGCATCCTCGCCCTCTAAACCGTTCTCTTTGCGCTGATTCTTGTGCTTGGAGTTTGCTCATGATGAATCATGATAGGGTGTTCATAGAGACCTGGTATTTGCTTAAGGATGCGGTGGTCGAAGGCGGGATTCCGTTCAATAAGGCCCATGGAATGACAGCGTTTGAGTACTCTGGAATAGATCCGAGGTTTAACAACGTGTGCAATGAGGCGATGTCAGGGCATTCGTATATTTTTACGAATAAGTTGTTGGAGATTTATGAGGGTTTTGATGGGTTGGATTTGTTGGTGGACGTCGGAGGAAGCGTATGTCAAAGATTACGACAAAATACGATTAAGGGAATTAATTTTGATCTTCCACACGTCATCTCTGAGGCCCCAGCTCTTCCAGGTCTATTTTTTTTTCGGCAAAATTTTTAAACTAAGCATGATTAAAAACTAAATTAGTCGAATAAGCACATTTTTAAAAAAATTTAGAAATAGGCACAGTCGCCTGTGCAATTTAAATAAAAAAAAATTTTGACAAGCTGCAGTATTTTGATCAGATGCGCGTTTGTTATCTTTGAACTTGGTATCGTTTTGAATCAAGAAATTGGTCCGACTTTCATGTTGACCCGAATTGAGATTGTGACATAAGAAATTTTGATGTATCTGAGTTTAGTTGCATTTATGATTTAAATTTCAATATATATATGGCATGCACAAAAGGAACCCTATATATAAGCTCTATTTGCAAAACAAAAGAAAACTCAACTTAAAGGATAATTTATGATTCTTTTGCCAAAGTTTTATATAATTTTGTATTATGTATATTTTATATGAAGATAATGACTATATTAACTTTTTATATAAGGAGTATTTTTTTTTCTTTTTGATGTCGACCTATGATTTATCTTGTTTGATTAGTAGACTTTGATCATATTAAAAAATAGAAAAATAAATGTGATGGATGCTTATTTTTAATTTTATATTTTGAATTATTGAATTTTGAATGCTTAGTAGTTTGCATATTGGAGAATTTTGATGTGCTTGTTCGTTATCTTAGTGATATTTAAATATTTAGACTATTTTTGAAAAAATATAAAAATGTAAAAAAAATTACAAATATTTTTAAAATAATATGTTGGTTATGATCACCTATAAGATACTATTGATCCCATAAATTTATTAAATAAAGAAATGTGGCTAGAGTACTTAAAAAATATAAAACAGTGCTAGAACAATGTACATCAAGGTAACATATAATCTACAACTACAGAGTATGCTAGAGTACATCTAATGGCGGTGTCTGGGTGGTGGAAGTGCGTCACTTCCTGGTGTGTAATGTGCATGCGGTCGCCGGGGATGGTCGCAAGAGATGCCGTCGCACATCATCTTACTGTATCTCTGCGATGGTCACAGGCTGAAAGATTTTTATGGGGTAATTTTCTTGGATCGTCGTGGCATGTATCACTGGATGGGTGAGGATACATGGAAGAGAACTGCGGCTGTCGGGGAAATGGATTTGAACATGCCTTCCGTTTGAGTCGGGCTGTGTGCTATATGTGTAAGTGTATGGACCGGCGTCATGGGCGATGGACGCATCAAATCTGTAGCATGTGGTGAGAAGGCGTGGCATAGGAACTACCGCATCTCTATACCTCCGATATGTGCATGTCATTATTAAGTTTCTTGCATAATTCCTCGTAGTATTGATCGAATCTTTGGAAATCGGTGTCCATATCTCTCCCAAAATAAGCCGAGAATATATCCTGTGTGTCCAAGATATGTTCCCTCTGTGGAGAAAAAAAAATTTTCTTCTAAGAAAACAGAATTTGATGGGAGACCATCAAAGTTTAGTTCTTCATCCCATTGTTGAGTTGATTGACAAGCTTAAACGTATTCATTGTTACTAAACATGTGTTCCTCAAAGGTCGCTATTTTGTTTGAGTAATCTCTTAATATCTGACTGGTTGCAGTATTTGGATAATTTTCTTCACCTATCTCACCCCATCATCTATGTCACGAACTTCGTTCGGGCATTATTTCGTATCCCTCATCCCCAGTTTTTGGAGGATCCACCTCATCAGAATGGTACTCATCCATGTTTACGGAAGTTGAAGCATTATGAGTAGCCCGGATAGGAGGTGCTGATATGTCTACATCTTCACTGCTGCACATATAAATGTAGTGTTTTAGGTTAATGTGAAAGTTTGAAGATAAACAAGCAGTTCAAACAAATTACCTATGATGTGGTCCTTGTGGCGGTAAGTGGTGTTGAGAAGTTTCAATTGCCTGGAATTCATCTGCAGCATAATCATGCTTTGGTATCGACAGTTTGTTTCATTTCAATTTCAACATATACGACAATAGGTTGTGCAGTTGCTGCATTGATGACCGACTCGCAGACTTCGTCATCATCTAGTGGTGTAGCAATGAAACTTACACCAACAGGAAACCTACATATGAGATTAATCTGAGCGTCAATCGTTTAGTGACCGCATGATTCGATCTTGGACACCGTTAAAATTAGCGACGAGAAATTAATATAGGCGATTTTTCCGCCAATATGTAGGGAAGAAATCATCAACTAAGTTCACCACTATAATACAACACCGCATCGTGCTTGAACTCATTTTGAATCAAATATTTGTAAGTGGAAATGTTGAATAGCGAAACTGTTTTAGTTAGCTAAATTAATGGTTATCTTGTAAAATACAAATGACAAATAATTTGTGATCTGCCTTGCAAATAATTTAGATGGCATCGAGCTCAAATAATATTTGATTCTCTACTGTAAAAATGAGTGGTAAGTTAGAATTGATGAGAAGAGCAAAGACGTTTGTGTGATTTGTCTATGATCAATCTTTCTAGCAAAGCCAATTAGCATTATGCTTAATTCTACCGACTGATTGTTTGCTAGCTGGCATTTTCTATTTAAACATGCATTATTAGAAACCTTATTTTTTATTTATTGCTATTTTAAATATGTTCATAATGACAATTATCTTTTCAAAACATGCATTATTATAAACCTTATCTTTTTTTATCTAGAAGAATTTGAAAGAAAAACACTATCAATAGAATTTTTGACAAATGCAGATGCTTCTTTCTCTCACTCTCTCTGTTGGTGTTATCTTTTCACAGAAAATTATTAAGAAGCTTCCCTCTTCCACTGCATAGCTTCTTGACAAGCCAGAATCAAAATTGGTTTTTATCTGTAATTGTTTTCAAACAAGCACGGTACTTACCATGCGACGACAAGGGATAATGAGACCCAGAAAATTCCGCAGGGAAAAGACCATTATCTTTCGAATACAGTAGCTGATAAAACATAGGATAAACAACTTCATAGCTTCCATGCAACTCCAAAATACACGGCTATTCATTTTATTATTATTATTATTTTTTTTTTATTTGAGTTATTTTAATATCAAACTCACATATCTTTACATTCTCTAAGATTTAAACCCAAATTCTCTGCAAACGAAGTTAAATCTCAACCAACTAATTGAGATAAAATATATAACTATTCACTTTATTTCCTGAATTACCAATTCACAAGTGATCATGTCGTACATTTAACTCCAAAGAAATTATTTCTAAGCAATAAGAGACAGATTAAGTTTCTTTGGATTTAACGTCGAGACCGATTCTTGAAAACATTTAATAAATTTTAATAACATTTACTAATTATGTCAACATATTCGAAAATCTATGCAAGATAACAAAAACCAAAAATCTATTCTGGTTATTACGAGACAAGGAAAAGATCCTCTACAATCAAAAGGTGATAACTAAAAGCTGAATCAAAGCAAATAGAATTTAACGAGACACACAAAATAAGTTAGATCCACAATATATATACCTAAAAATACTAAAATACATATCACAAATGCATATCACTCGTTTATTTTGAAAAAAAATAGAAAATACCTTTTTCCGGCCAAAATTCACGGATCCTGGATCGGGCGGCACGGCGGATCGAGGCCGGCGGTAATGGCGGCGAAGCCAACGCGTTGTGTGGATGCGGCGGAGAGTACCCTAGGAGAATGAAAGAAGTGCGAGAGATCGGGATCCCGATCTCTCAGTTCGGGGCTTTTTTAAAAAAAATTGATTTCAGCCAGTCGCCCATTCAGAAATATGACCATCCTAGTCGCCCGTTCAGAAATATGACCATCCTTTTTAAAATCAGATATTATGACCATCCTTTGCAAGTCAAATAACTATCATTTATTTCATTTTATTTTTGGCATATATAAATTTGTCATAGAACTATGCTTATCTAATATTAGATGTTACCATGTATATATATTATCAAGAGCTTTATGAAAAAGGAGGAAATGATAATTTCAAAAAAAAAAAAAAAAAGACGGGGGACATACACGAATGAAGTAATCATGTATTTTTAAGTTGAGTAGGAAAACAACTTGCTCGGATGACTAAAGCTTGAGATCAAAACTTTATCTAGTAATAATCAATTGAGAGTTCATGTTAAAATTTAATATTCATTATTAATTTAAGCTACTACCATAAGTTCTATCATATTTACATGTTAATTTATGAGCAAGATTAGATTTTTTTTTTATTAAAAGAAGCTAATTTTACAAAATTTTCTAGTGTATTCTTCATAATTAGAGCCAATATATTTGTAATGTTGATCTCATCATGTTAGCTCACTTCGTTGAAGGAAAAGAGAGGACGTGGGAAGAGTTTAAATCATTAGCAAAGAAGGTCGGTTTCTCTAATTTCAAAGACATCTACATATTTTCAGGCACTTAGGTTATGGAGTTCACCAAATAGGTTGACTACTTCTGAAGCTACATGCATACATATTTGCTATCTTTATTTTTTGACATGCATTGCTACATTTCTCTGTGGCTCTATTTTAATATATATATATATATATATATATATATATATATATATATATATATATATATATATATATATATATATATATATATATATATATATATATATATATATTGCATCTAAAATAAATATTTTAGAAAAATGAGGAGTATCTTTATGCCTGTTTTCCTTTAACCAGCAAAATATTTGCTTCTTACTTGTCAAACTCAGCATCCTCATGGGTGTCAACCTAGTTATTAGATATGTATTTTATCTTGTTCCTTATTTTATTTTCTTCAAACTACATGCCATCTTTTTATTTATTTATTTATTTATATCACTTTTCTTCCTTATTACATATTTTCACCATCTCCTTGTTAAGAGGTGAAACAATCAAAGTTTAAAAAAAAAAAACTTAATATATTAATAAATGAATGCCTAACAAAGTAGAAGTTAAATCAATATAAATGAATGCCTGTAATTTTATTTCACTCTCAATAAAAGGTTAGCCTTTTTCTCTTATGTGTATTCAAGTAGTAATCATCTTATTGATATATCATCTACAATTATAAACCACCTCAACTCACAAAATAAATAAACATAAACTATTATATATAGGTCATTAATACATCTATTGAAATAATAAGGTTAAACAAAAATTATGAGCTCATCTTTTCATTCTTTTTTTAGCATTAATATATTTTTAGTTTTACTCAAACTAGGTTAAGTAAATTCAATATGATGTCTAGTAGCTATTAACTTGTTCTATATAATGGAGTGCACATTATTTTAAGTCGTAATGATACTTCAAGTGAGGTGACCCCCCCTAGGGTCATCACTCTTCGTTATTGTGGAGGTCCATCATAGGAGCATTTAGCTTAATACATAATGCTACAACTTATCAATTTATATGAAATTATTTTATGTTGGCATTAAAAAGCCCTATTACAATCACAGATTATTAATAAAATATATTAAATTTAGAATTTTTCAATCAAGTACAGTGATATTCCGCTTAAATCTAATATAGATAATTAAATATTTACCTTTATTATTGTCGATATGATTTTTCATGAAGTTTAAGGATAACAACCTCAGCTATACCCCACCCACAAGATGGGTGTTAGATACACATTGCAATATATATATATATATATATATATATATATATATATATATATTGGCAATTAATAAAATAATTAATTTAAACAAAGTACGTTGATATTCCCATAAAATAAATCATCTAATATGCTCAAGTATTAGAAGGTTATCAAGAGTCAAAAAAATCATGCCAAATTAACAAGAGATAGATGTTCTTGGCAGAACAAAAACTAATAGTCGAAGCAGACTAAAATGACATTCATCCTTATGATTACAAGACATCAAAGACATTTTGATAGACATTCCCTCTTATTTATTTTATAGAGGATAATATTTTGCTTATTTATTATAGTAACCTTCATGAAAAACTTGATTTTAATCTACATTATTAATTCATCCAAAAGGGTGGTAACATGTTCTCCTAATATCTTAATACTAGTATCAGGAAAGCATTCATGGCTACCAAGCAACCCCACATTACCTAAAACATCCACATTAATTGGATACCTAATAAGGTGCCCTTGTAATGGAATTATTTGTCTCCCAATATATATTATCCAGTTTTCATTAGCTATCTTATTCACTGCTTGTATACATGCCAAACTCTGGGGATTTGCAAAGTAGGGTTGAAGCATGCCAAGATGCTCAACCCAGACATTATGTACCCATATACCTGCAAGATGAAGCAATGTATCAAGTTATCACCAATGAACACTTGAAATGATATTTGTCCCCACCATCCAAAGTATGAGAGAGAGTTAAACTTGAGTTATCTTTGAACAATTATAATGATTAGGTTTGCATAATGTATAATAATGTTGACATAATCCTTAGTTCTTTATTGGAGAAATGGAACATTATTGATAACAAATTTATGATCAAGAGATGATTAGTCAAATTACATTAAACAAGAAAAGTAAATTCTAGTGAATATAGAACAATGAAAAAGAACTTAGAATGATTACCGATATCGAAAATACCTCTACTTTAGAGTAGGCATTAGCAATTAATTAATAAAATGGCCCAAAAGTGAACTATTAATGTTGATTAATATCAAAGCTAATTAAATAGATTTGATAACTTTCTACTCCTTATGAGAAATATTAACTGTCCAATTTAGTCAAAATTTTCTTTTCGAAACACTAAAAACCTTTTCTATCTACATATTTAAGAATATCACAAAAGTTTAAATTTGTTAATTATAAATACATCTAGTGCACCAAATTGTCACTAATAAAAAGTCTGGCAATGAGTTCATTTATCACATGTTCATGAAATAGGAAAAAGTTATTGTCATGGCTAAACTTACAACTGCAAATTCCAATTCCAACAATAAATATAAAGTTAATCCCATTTAAGAAGAGTATTTGTAACACTGATTTATGAAGTTTAAATAAGAAAGTTAACACAAGAATAACATGTAATACTATAATATATATAATATTTCTTCATTCTAAATTTACGGCAACATCTAAGCACTCATACAATGGTAATTATAAAAGAGAGAGCTGAATTGATGTTCATGCTTTTTTTTCTTAATTTATTGACTGACTTTAATTTTCTTGATTTAATCATATATATGAATGAATTAAAGAAAGGACGTTCTTTTAGAGAAGAAAGAAAAATGATCAATTAATGTAGAGTTTATTAATGATTGAGCACAATAACAATCTAGAATTTTAAGATCGGGAAGAGAGAGAGATCTAAAGGGGTTTCAACAACTAGACAGAGAAAGAGAACTATAGTGAAGGAAAGGAGAGAATAATGAGAAGCAAATCTTTTAACGCAAATGATTAATGATTAATTATCTTTTAACTCAAATGATTCATGATTAATTAATCATCCAAACAGAATCATATAGACCCAAAAAAACAAAAATGCTATATTGCCCCACTTATAACCCAAAAAAGTGTAAATGTGTTGGTAAGAGTAAAAAAAGAAACCTTAATAACCACATGTGCAACAACTCATCATCCAAACACATCAATACTTCTTTTGAGTTACACGGTATGTAGTATATCATTATTTTTATATAAATAGGATTAGAAGAAAAGTTAAAATTAAAATTAAAATTTGAATCTAGATAAATATTAAAATATTAGCATCTAATCCAAAATTAAATTCTTAAAATTACTAAAATAAAAATAAAAGAAATATTAAGGAGCTATTTGGGATCATTTTTATTTTTTATTATTTTTTATATTTTTATTTTATTTTATTTTATTTGTGTTTTGTTTCAAAGTAAAATATGCTTGATAGTTATTGTTGTTTTTAAAAACATTCAAAACATTTAAAAACTATTTTGAAGATTTTTTTTAAAAATAATGTTATTTATTTTTTAAAACAAAAAACAAAAACATATAAAAAGATATGTTAAATAAACATGTTTTTAAAATAATAATATAAAATTTATACTATAAAAATTATTTTAAAATTTTATAAAATATTTATAATAATAAAATATATGATATGTAACATATTTATACGATATTATTATAAATTTCATATTCTTAAAATAATTTATGTATATTATAAAAAAAATAATTAGAGTATAAAGTTAAAAATTAAAATGTTGTTCTTGGATTTTTATATTTCAAACCATTTAATATTTTCAAATCCCAGCTCTCTAGCCCACATCCTACAGCCGAAGTTAAGTTTGAACATATTACTAACCAATTTTGTCTCACATCACAAAAGAAAGCTAGACAATTTTTAAATAGAAAAACAAAAAGAGCTTTCAATAAAAAGTTTGAGAACTACCTAAGTGGTGGCATTATATGGTGGTTTGATATGTATATTACAAATTAATTTATCTAAACTTATATTAATAATTGATATGACCTAAATTATTTAATTACGAATGATCTTAGAAGAAAATCTTAAACGGTCGAGATCAAACTTAAAATATCATTGAAAACTTTCATCTTAAATTAAAAAAGCTCTTAAATATGGAGTGTTTATGGTGAAATCGGCGTCTGTTGACATCAAGAGATCTTTAATTACGATTTCATTCAAATACACAAAATATCATATGATCAAAGGAATCATCATGAGATCTGGAGAGGAGTGGTTGATTTTGTATGTATTCTGACTCTCATATCTTAAATAGTCCTAAATTTCATATTATATGTAAACAGAGAGGAGGAGCAAAGCGAAAATCCTCCAAATCGTTACCACTGACGGTTGTCAACCATACCGTATTGCCGATCCTTGCTGTCAATCTGGTTCTCATATGGCGATATTATCTTCCCATTCCTCATCACCATTTCTTTGACAACCTGACATATAAAGCATTTGTTGTCGATTTTGGTTTTCCCATTGTCATATACAATTATGTAATCCGTTATCGAAAAACTTGTACTCCAAAATAAATATGTAGTGAAAATTTTTAATGATTTTTGCTCTTTTGAGGTTTTCTTGTAATTTTAATAATTCATTTCTTTAAATACATATGTGTTTTATTTCAACAATTTAATAAACTTTCACTCAAGAACTAGTTTTCTATCAATAATAATAAAATTTTTAAGATTTATTAAAAATATTTTAAAAATATTTATTAAAATGTTATGTTTAATTATTATTTTAAAATTATTAAAAAATTAAAAGTGTTTAAATGAACTTAATTTAGACCAGTCCGTTTTATACAATCGGTTTCGATTGATGAGTCGTTCAATAGGTTCTCGATTCACTTTTGTTCGATACAAAAGGGTTTTAAAGTATACCCAGTTCACAATCAAACACCATCCCGACCGATTTTAAAATAGTGCCGCTTTCTATGATTTCTCAATATTTTTTTTCTCAGATAATCCATGATGATTTTAAATGATTTCATGAAAATCTTAAGCCTAACCTAAAAATATTTATTGCAATATAATCAAATTGCATGGGACATAATGCATAACAACTTTAGCTAAATATTTTCCCAATTTATTTAATGATGAAATATGACAATGATGATGATTTAATCCTCGTGGATGTTGTTGCTTGTAAGTCCAAGTATGATGTGGTTGATATGTAGCCATGGCTATCTCAGTATCTCTTGACCCGTCTATTTAAATCTTCAGTATTTATTTATAACTTTTAAAATAATTTTAAAATTTTTTAGTGATAATAGTCACATATATAACTGATTAATCTAACACATGCAACTTAGATATATATGATTATATTCATTTGATTCTTTTATTTGAAAATATGAATGTATGATATCAAGTGACATACAAATTTATAATGATTGAAAAAGAATAGTTAAACATTATCACATAATACATTCAATCACATTAATTCCTAAGGTCAATCAAATTAAAACTATTTAAGATCAACCAAAGTTGTTATGTAGTTTAATTTTGGATTTGAATTATTAAACTTAGAGAGGAGAGATAATATTTGTTGTTTTACCCCCATCTCATGTGAGTGACTTAATATATTTAAAGAAAATATAATAAAGTGATTTTTTGGATTAATTAAGTTTCAATCATTAAGCAATTCATTTAATTTCTCTTTCCAAAGTCTCTTTAATTTTAATTAACCATTTAACCATGAGCCCTAATGACATGACAATGAGAAATTAAAATTTGCAATGTTCCTAGTAAGATCTAATGCAATTAGGCTGATGATTAAATATTAATTAAATTAAAGAGGGATCTAATTAAATACTTACATGATTTTCTCACACCCATGTGTTACCCATATGTTCCTTAAGGATCATTATGCTATTAAACACATAAAGAGGAACCCACAAATTCAAATTAAATTAATTGATCTAATTATTTCAATTTGAATTAATTTCACCATTAATTGCATAATTAATTCTCAATTAATTCATTCATTAATTAACCTTCCCATGGAAATTTACTTAGAAAAATAACTAGGAAAAAGGTCCCAATTATTTTCGATCATCATCCCTCATTGTTAACAATGATTAATCAAGTTTAATTAATCAATTTTTAATGTTTGGAATTTTCGATAATTATTAAATCACTTAATGAGGGTAATTAAGACTTAAATTTCAAATTCTTCTAATTACCTAACCAATAAATCTCAAGAAAATTATGGGAGGCACAAGACATCCCAAGGAATGAACACATCTAGTTTGAGCTCAATTAACTAAGTAATTAAAGCTTAATTAAGATAATTAAGAAAACTTAAAATCCTAATTAAGCATTATTCTCTATTCAAACATTAGGGATTTTATTTTTATTAAATTATTCTCTATTTACCCTTTTCAAAATGGGTTTACTCATATTTTAAAGATTTTTTTACAATTAGTTATGATTTTTCAAATTTCTGAGTGATTAATCACATTTTAAACACATAATTAGCCCCTTAACCTATCAGCGCTTTCCACGTGGCGCTATGGGATAGGCTATTTAGAACGTCCCGTGTGGTGGCGGACACTGTTTCATCCCCATCGTCCAATCTCGGATTGAACGGCGGGGATTAATCCCGTGATATCTAAAGGATAAAATCAGTTTTTCTAACAAATTAAATCATGATCGTCCATTATAATCACACGGAACAGACAATGGATGATCCTTTATCCCAGCACAGAAGACGGACGCTTCACCTTCCACTACTGATCGATCTCACCGGAGCTCGTGGGATTGACTCCAAAATGTTTGGGGAAGAGGTCTAAGGAGATTCTACAATGGAAATCGCATGAAATCACTAAATCTTTCAGAAAAGACCAACACCTAAGGGATTTTCTACGATTTGCTAGAATTTACCTCGCTGGAGCTTAAGACCGGTAGCCAACGACTGAGGTAGCTTTGCCTTGAAAAGACGAAGCTCTGTTGAGAAACTCTTGAGTTGCCTCCCCGATGACACCTCAGTAGATCAAACGTCACCACGATAATCGTCGGACTTGGTCTAGGAGTGGTCTCCGGTGCTCGAATTGTTCGGGAATCGATTCGTTTCGACTTACCGGAGCTTGGGGAAGGTGTGGGATAACTTAATAGAAGTTTGGTGCGGTTCAAGTGAGGGTGGATGGACAGAGGGCTCAGGTTTGAATGGAGCTTGGTGTCGTCGGCGATGGGGTGCACTAGGGGATCAAGGAAGGCTATGGGACTGCTCGAAATGACTTAGGGAAGCAATATGTGAGGTTTGAATGGATGGGGATGAATATACTCTCCTCCCCAAGTGAACCAAGGGCTGAGATTGGCTTAGCCTTTGGTAGTCATCCGGGGTAGGTGGCCGGAGATGATAGTGGACTGCTGAGGTGGAGGGTCTTGAGAGGCTGAGGGAGCTGCAAGGGCTAGCAAGCTGTGTACCTCCTCCCCCAAGTGAACTAATGGTGGGCTAAGGGTAAGGTCACCCTCTCATGACCCAAGGTTGAACCTAACAGCTTTGGGTCGGGTTGGGTTAGTGGTCTTACTGTCCAACATGAGCTAAGAGTGGCTGTCATGGGTTGGTGACTGGGTGAGACCATCTAAGTGGGGATTTTATGCCATTTTGGTGGGTTGGTTCATGGGTTTTGACCCAAATTGGGTTCAACATGGGTTGGGCCCATTTGGCCTAACCCTTGGTGACCCAAAGATGAGTCATGCCAAGTTTAGTTTGGTTTGGGCTTGGTTTGAATGTGTTTAGCTCAATTTGACCCATATGAGTCAAATTGGGTTCAATTTGGGTTAGGTGATCAATTGGTCAAATTGGATCAAATTGATGATTTGCGTAAGTTCATTTGATCATTTGGAGTGTATTGGTGTCATTGGTTTGGTTTAATTTGAAGTGGATTTAAATTTGACTCATATGAAACCAATTTTATCAAATTGGTCAAATTGACTTGAGTGGAGGGTTGGTTTAGGTTCAAATGATGATTTGATAATGATTGTAAGTGTTTATTGGAATTGATTTGGATTTGAAAATGACTTTGGTTCAATTTGATACTTTAGGACAAATTGGGCTAAATGGGTCAATTGGTTTATTTGATTAAATTGGGTTCAATTGAATGTTGAATAGTGTTCAACAATCAATTTATGATGGATTTAAGTCATTGGTTTAAATCAATTTGATTTAGGATTATTTGGCCCTTTAGGTCAAATTAGGTCAAGTGGGATTAAGAGGTCAAATTGGCTTGGCTTGGCTTGGCCCAATTGGTGATCAAGTCATGTTCAATACTAAATTTATGATTGAGGGGAGTCATTGATTTCAATCAATTGAAGTTAGAATGAGATTTGGTTCATTTTGGCTCATATGAGTTAATTGGGACAACTTGGTCAAATGATCAAATTGGCTTGGGTTGGCCCAATTGATTATAATTGGTCAATCGAGGATGATCAACAATCATTGTAGAAAAGATTGGATGAGTTGATTCAACCAAATTTTGGCTGGATTAAAGTTTCGATCAACTTGATCCTTTAGCTCACTTTTGGGTGAAGTAGACCAAATGGGTCAATTAAGTTGAATTGGGTTTAATTAGATTAGATTGAGTTTGATGAGTGATTTAGGATTGATTGATGACTTTGATTGCAATTGATTTAAATTTAATTGAATTTTAGCTCATTTGGACCCTTTAGGTCGAATGGGCTAACTTGGGTTGATTAGATTCAATTGGTTTGATTGGTTTGATTGGGAGTCTTGGAAGAGTTTGAAATAGAGGTTTGGATGACTGGAGTGCTTTTGTAAAAATTGATTGGATTGGTTTCAATTGAATAGGCTGTGGGTTGGATCCATAGGATGATGATAAAATTGATTTAGGTTAAGAGTTAAATTGATTTGGCTTGGAGCTTGGATATGAAATGAAATCCAATTGAGGTTGGTTGTAGGGGTGTACGTTTGGTTGATTTGGATGGATTGAATGATAAATTTTTAAAGGTTCACTTTATACAATCGGTTTGCCGATTCACTAGTCATCGAATAGGTGGTTCAAATCGATTCACTTTTGTTCGATACAAAAAAGTTTTAAAGATTAATCGAACTGGACCCTATACCTAGTTCACAATCGAACCAACCATCCCGATCTGATTTTTAAAACAGTGCTGCTTTCTATGATTTCTCAAAATATTTTTTTCTATATTAATCTATGATGATTTATTAAATGATTTCATGAAAATATTAAGCCTAACCTAAAAAATATTTATGGCAATATAATCAAATTGCGTGGGACATAATGCATAACAACTTTAGCTAAATATTTTCCCAATTTATTTAATGATGAAATATGACAATGATGACAGTTAGCTGACCTGTCCTCGTGGATGCCGTTGCTTCTAAGCCCAAGTATGATGTGGTTGATATGCTGCCATGGCTATCTCAGTATCTCTTGACCCGTCTATTTAAATCTTCAGTATTTATTTATAACTTTTAAAATAATTTTAAAATTTATTAGTGATAATAGTCACATATATAATTGATTAATCTAACACATGCAACTTAGATATATATAATTATATTCATTTGATTCTTTTATTTGAAAATATGAATGTATGATATCAAGTGACATACAAATTTATAATGATTGAAAAAGAATAGTTAAACATTATCACATAATACATTCAATCACATTAATTCCTAAGGTCAATCAAATTAAAACTATTTAAGATCAACCAAAGTTGTTATGTAGTTTAATTTTGGATTTGAATTATTAAACTTAGAGATGAGAGATAATATTTGTTGTTTTACTCCCATCTCATGTGAGTGACTTAATATATTTAAAGAAAATATAATTAAGTGATTTTTTTGGATTAATTAAGTTTCAATCATTAAGCAATTCATTTAATTTCTCTTTCCAAAGTCTCTTTAATTTTAATTAACCATTTAACCATGAGCCCCTAATGACATGACAACGAGAAATTAAAATTTGCAATGTTCCAAGTAAGATCTAATGCAATTAGGCTGATGATTAAATATTAATTAAATTAAAGAGGGATCTAATTAAATACTTACATGATTTTCTCACACCCATGTGTTAACCATATGTTCCTTAAGGATCATTATGTTATTAAACACATAAAGAGGAACCCACAAATTCAAATTAAATTATTTGATCTAATTATTTCAATTTGAATTAATTTCACCATTAATTGCATAATTAATTCTCAATTAATCCATTCATTAATTAACCTTCCCATGGAAATTTACTTAGAAAAATAACTAGGAAAAAGGTCCCAATTATTTTCCATCATCATCCCTCATTGTTAACAATGATTAATCAAGTTTAATTAATTAATTTTTAATGTTTGGCATTTTCAATAATTATTAAATCATTTAATGAGGGTAATTAAGATTTAAATTTCAAATTCTTCTAATTACCTAACCAATAAATCTCAAGAAAATTAAGGGAGGCACAAGACATCCTAAGGAATGAACACATCTAGTTTGAGCTCAATTAACTAAGTAATTAAAGCTTAATTAAGATAATTAAGAAAACTTAAAATCCTAATTAAGCATTGTTCTCTATTCAAACATTAGAGATTTTATTTTTATTAAATTATTCTCTATTTACCCTTTTCAAAATGGGTTTACTCATATTTTAAAGATTTTTTTACAATTAGTTATGATTTTTCAAATTTTTGAGTGATTAATCACATTTTAAACACATAATTAGCCCCTTAACCTATCATCGCTTTCCACGTGGCACTATGGGATAGGCTATTTAGAATGTCCCGTGTGGTGGCGGATACTGTTTCATCCCCACTGTCCAATCTCGGATTGAAGGGCGGGGATTAATCCCGTGATATCTAAAGGATAAAATCAGTTTTTCTAACAATTAAATCATGATCATCCATTATAATCACACGGAACAGACAATGGATGATCCTTTATCCCCCGAGCGCCGAAAGACGGACACCGTTCACCTTCCACTACTCGATCTGATCTCACCGGAGCTCGTGAGGCGTCGGGATTGACTCCAAAATGTTTGGGGAAGAGGTCTAAGGAGATTCTACAATGGAAATCGCATGAAATCACTAAATCTTTCACAAAAGACCAACACCTAGGGGATTTTCTATGATTTGCTAGAATTTACCTCGGAGCTTAAGGCAAGCCCACGGCGAGGTAGCTTTGCCTTGAAAGAGCGAGCTCTTGAGAAACTCTTGAGTTGCCTCCCCGATGACACCTCAGTAGATCAAACGTCACCGCGACAATCGTCGGACTTGGTCTAGGAGTGGTCTCCGGTGAATCGATCATCATTCGTTTTTCACCGAGCTTGGGGAAGGTGTGGGATAAGTTAATAGAAGTTTGGTGCGGTTCAAGTGAGGGTGGACGGACAGAGGGCTTAGGTTTGAACGGAGCTTGGTGTCGCCGGCGATGGGGTGCACTAGGTGATCGAGGAAGGCTCTGGGACTGCTCGAAATGACTTAGGGAAGCTCTATGTGAGGTTTGAATGGATGGGGATGAATATACTCTCCTCCCCAAGTGAACCAAGAGGGTGACCTTTGGTAGTCATCCGTGGTAGGTGGCGGAGATGATAGTGAGCTGAGGTGGAGGTCTTGAGAGGGAGGCTGCAAGGGCTAGCAAGGCGTGTACCTCCTCCCCCAAGTGAACTAATGGTGGGCTAAGGGTAAGGTCACCTTCTCATGACCCAAGGTTGAACCTAACAGCGTTGGGTCGTGTTGGGTTAGTGGTCCTAGTGTCCAACATGAGCTAAGAGTGGCTATCATGGGTTGGTGACTGGGTGAGACCATCTAAGTGGGGATTTTATGCCATTTTGGTGGGTTGGTTCATGGGTTTTGACCCAAATTGGGTTCAATATGGGTTGGGCCCATTTGGGCTAACCCTTGGTGACCCAAAGATGAGTCATGTCAAGTTTAGTTTGGTTTGGACTTGGTTTGAATGTGTTTGGCTCAATTTGACCCATATGAGTCAAATTGGGTTCAATTTGGGTTAGGTGATCAATTGGTCAAATTGGGTCAAATTGATGATTTGGGTAAGTTCATTTGATCATTTGGAGTGTATTGGGGTCATTGGTTTGGTTTAATTTGAAGTAGATTTAAATTTGACTCATATGGAACCAATTTTATCAAATTGGTCAAATTGACTTGAATGGAGGGTTGGTTTAGGTTCAAATGATGATTTGAGAATGATTGTAGGTGTTTATTTGAATTGATATGGATTTGAAAATGAGTTTGGTTCAATTTGATACTTTAGGTCAAATTGGGCTAAATGGGTCAATTGGTTTATTTGATTAAATTAGGTTCAATTGAATGTTGAATCATATTCAACAATCAACTTATCATGGATTTAAGTCATTGGTTTAAATCAATTTGATTTAGGATTATTTGGCCCTTTAGGTCAAATTAGGTCAAGTGGGATTAAGAGGTCAAATTGGCAGCTTGGCTTATTGGTGATCAAGTCATGTTCAATACTAAATTTATGATTGAGAGTCATTGATTTCAATCAATTGAAGTTAGAATGAGATTTGGTTCATTTTGGCTCATATGAGTTAATTGGAACAACAAAAATGATCAAAATTGGCTTGGGTTGGCCCAATTGATTATAATTGTCGAGGATGATCAACAATCATTGTAGATTAGATTGGATGAGTTGATTCAATCAAATTTTGGTTGGATTAAAGTTTCGATCAACTTGGTCCTTTAGCTCACTTTTGGGTGAAGTAGACCAAACGGATCAATTAAGTTGAATTGGGTTTAATTAGATTAGATTGAGTTTGATGAGTGATTTAGGATTGATTGATGACTTTGATTGCAATTGATTTAAATTTAATTGAATTTTACTCATTTGGACCCTTTAGGTGAATATGGGCTAACTTGATTAGATTCAATTGGTTTGATTGGTTTGATTGGGAGTCTTGGAAGAGTTTGAAATAGAGGTTTGGATGATAGGAGTGCTTTTGTGAAAATTGATTGGATTGGTTTCAATTGAATAGGCTGTGGGTTGGATCCATAGGATGATGATAAAATTGATTTAGGTTAAGAGTTAAATTGATTTTGCTTGGAGCTTGGATTTGAAATGAAATCCAATTGAGGTTGGTTGTAGTGTATGTTTGGTTGATTTGGATGGATTGGATGATAAATTTTAAAGGTTCACTTTATACAATGGTTTTGGATTCACTAAAATAGGTGGTTCAAATCGATTCACTTTTGTTCGATACAAAAAAAGTTTTAAAGATTATCATTTTTTGGTTTTGAACCATCCGTCGATTTTTAAAACGTCTTTGCTTTATGATTTTCAAAATATTTTTTTTCTATATTAATCTGTGATGATTTATTAAATGATTTCATGAAAATCTTAAGCTAACCTAAAAATATTTATTGCAATATAATCAAATTGCATGGGACATAATGCATAACAACTTTAGCTAAATATTTTCCCAATTTATTTAATGATGAAATATGACAATGATGATAGTTATTGAGTCCTCGGGATGCCATTGCTTGTAAGCCCAAGTATGATGTGGTTGATATGCCATGGCTATCTCGATATCTCTTGACCCGTCTATTTAAATCTTCAGTATTTATTTATAACTTTTAAAATAATTTTGAAATTTATTAGTGATAATAGTTACATATATAATTGGATTAATTTAACACATGCAACTTAGATATATATAATTATATTCATTTGATTCTTTTATTTGAAAATATGAATGCACGATATCAAGTGACATACAAATTTACAATGATTGAAAAAGAATAGTTAAATATTATCACATAATACATTCAATCACATTAATTCCTAAGGTCAATCAAATTAAAACTATTTAAGATCAGCCAAAGTTGTTATGTAGTTTAATTTTGGATTTGAATTATTAAACTTAGAGAGGAGAGATAATATTTGTTGTTTTACCCCCTTCTCATTTGAGTGACTTAATATATTTAAAGAAAATATAATTAAGTGATTTTTTGGATTAATTAAGTTTCAATCATTAAGCAATTCATTTAATTTCTCTTTCCAAAGTCTCTTTAATTTTAATTAACCACTTAACCATGAGCCCCTAAGGACATGACAATGAGAAATTAAAATTTGCAATGTTCCTAGTAAGATCTAATGCAATTAGGCTGATTATTAAATATTAATTAAATTAAAGAGGGATCTAATTAGATACTTACATGATTTTCTCACACCCATGTGTTAACCATATGTTCCTTAAGGATCTTTATGTTATTAAACACATAAAGAGGAACTCACAAATTCAAGTTAAATTATTTGATCTAATTATCATTTCAATTTGAATTAATTTCACCATTAATTGGGTAATTAATTCTCAATTAATCCATGCATTAATTAACCTTCCCATGGAAATTTACTTAGAAAATAATAAGAAAAGGTCTCAATTATTTTCTATCATCATCCCTCATTGTTAACAATAATTAATCAAGTTTAATTAATTAATTTTTACTATTTGGTATTTTCAATAATTATTAAATCACTTAATGAGAATAATTAATATTTAAATTTCAAATTCTTCTAATTGTCTAACCAATAAATCTCAAGAAAATTATGGGAGGCACTTGACATCCTAAGGAATGAACACATCTAATTTGAGCTCAATTAATTAAGTAATTAAAACTTAATTAAGATAATTAAGAAAACTTCAAACCCTAATTAAGCATTGTTTTCTATTCAAACATTAGAGATTTTATTTTTATTCAATTCTCCTCTATTTACCCATTTCAAAATGGGTTTACTGTTATTTTTAGAATTTTTTTATAATTAGTTATGGTTTTTCAAATTTCTGAGTGATTAATCACATTTTAAACACTTAATTAGCCCCTTAACCAATCTTTCATGGCGCTATGGTTCGTCCATCCATCATTGAACATTAATCTTGATATCTAAAGGATAAAATCAATTTTCTAACCAAATCACTCGTTGTTATAATCATACGGAACGGACAATGGATGATCCTTCATCCCCCGAGCGCCGAAAGACGGACACCGTTCACCTTGCACTACTCAATTTGAGCTCACCGAAGCTCGTGAGGCATCGGGATTTACTCCAAAACGTTCGGGGAAGAGGTCTAAGGAGATTCTACGATGGAAATCGCATGAAATCATTAAATATTTTACAAAAGGCCAACACCTAGGGGATTTTCTATGGTTTGCTAGAATTTATCTCGCTGGAGCTCAAGACCGGCAGCCAACGACTGAGGTAGCTTTACTTGAAGAGACGAAGCTTTGTTGAGAAACTCTTGAGTTGCCTCCCCACCAACACCTTTGTGGACCAAATGTTATACAATTAAAGTCGTGGTCTCGGTGCTAATCGATAATCGATTCGTTTCAACTTTTAAGCTTGGGGAAGGTGTGGGATAAGTTAATAGAATTTTGGTGCGGTTCAAGTGAGGGCAGACAAACCATTGAGCGGAGGTTGGTGTCACGGGCGATGGGGTGCACTAGGAGATCGAGGAAGGCTTTGGGACTGCTTGAAATCACCTAGGGAAACTCTATGTGAGGTTTGAATGGATGGGGATGAATATAATCTCCTCCCCAAGTGAACCAAGATACTCGGCCTTTGGTAGTCCGGTAGGTGGTCGGAGATGATAGTGGACTGCTGAGGTGGAGAGTCTTGAGAGGCTGAGGGTGCTGCAAGGATTAGCAAGCTGTGTACCTCCTCCCCCAAGTGAACTAATGGTGGGATAAGGGTAAGCTCACCCTCTCATGACCCAAGGCTGAACCTAACAGCTTTGGGTCGGGTTGGGTCAGTGGTCCATGTGCCCAAAATGAGCTAAGGGTGGCTGTCATGGGTTAGTGAGTGGGTGAAACCATCTAAATGGGGATTTTATGCCATTTGGGTGGGTTGGTTCATGGGTTTTTTTTACCCAAATTGGGTTCACCATGGGTTGGGCCCATTTGGGCTAACCCATGGTGACCGAAAGATGAGTCATGCCAACTTTGGTTTGGTTTGGACTTGGTTTGAATGTGTTTGGCTCAATTTGACCCATATGAGTCAAATTGGGTTCAATTTGGGTTAGGTTGATCAATTGGTCAAATTGGGTTAAATTGATTATTTGGGTAAGTTCATTTGATCATAAGGAGTGTATTGGTGTCATTGGTTTGGTTTAATTTGAAGTGGATTTAGATTTGACTCATATGAGTTCATATGAGTCAAATGGGCTAAGTTGACCAATTTGATTAAATTGACTTGAGTGGAGGGTTGGTTTAGGTTCAAATGATGATTTGAGAATGATTATAGTTGTTTAATTGAATTGATTTGGATTTGAGAATGAGTTTGGTTCAATTTGATACTTTAGGTCAAATTGGGCTAAATGGTCAATTGGTTTATTTAATTGGGTTCAATTGAATGTTGAATCATGTTCAACAATCAATTTATGATGAATTTGAGTCATTGGTTTAAATCAATTTGATTTAGGACTATTTGGCCCTTTATGTCAAATTAGGTCAAGTTGGGTTAAGAGGTCAAAGCTTGGCTGTGGTGGTCAAGTCATGTTCAATAATTTATGATTGAGAGTCATTGATTTCAATCAATTGAAGTTAGAATGAGATTTGGTTCATTTTGGCTCATATGAGTTAAGTGGGTCAACTTGGTCAAATGATCAAATTGGCTTGGGTTGGCCCAATTGATTATAATTGGTCGATCGAGGATGATCAACAATCATTGTAGAGGAGATTGGATGAGTTGATTCAATCAAATTTTGGTTGGATTAAAGTTTCGATCAACTTGGTCCTTTAGATCACTTTTGAGTCCAGTGGACCAAATGGGTCAATTAAGTTGAATTGGGTTTAATTAGATTAGATTGAGTTTGATGAGTGATTTAGAATTGATTGATGGCTTTGATTGTAATTAATTTGAATTTAATTGAATTTTAGCTCATTTGGACCCTTTAGGTCGAATGGGCTAACTTGGGTTGATTAGATTTAATTGGTTTGATTGGTTTGATTGGGAGTCTTGGAAGAGTTTAAAATATAGGTTTGGATGACTGGAGTACTTTTGTGAAAATTGATAGGATTGGTTTCAATTGAATAGGCTTTGGGTTGGATCCATAGGATGATGACAAAATTGATTTAGGTTAAGAGTTAAATTGATTTGGCTTGGAGCTTGGATATGAAATGAAATCCAATTGAGGTTGGTTGTAGGGGTGTACATTTGGTTGATTTGGATGGATTGTATGATAAATTTTTAAAACCAATTCGTTTTGGATTCCTAAAAATATTGAACCAAACCGACCAAATAAAATGTAAAACCAAACAAATCGAATAACAATTTGGTTCAGTTATTTTGGTTTGGTTTTGGATGAACTGAAGTTCACTACATTGAAAAATTATTTGCATAATATTTTATTGTATAATGAACAAGCAATAGTAGTTTATATTTATAATTCTTACTATAAGTCTATAATATATAAATTAATAATACCATATATCATATAATTACTTTGGTTTATTTGGTTCCATCCAAAATTTTATTTAACAAACCGATCCAAAAACCAAAAACCAAAGTTTTTATTAATTAAAACCAAAATCCAAATTATTAAGTTCAAAATCGAACCAAATTACTCAAACACTTTGGTTCGGTTTGGTTTTTCAGTTAAAACCAAATAATGCACACCCCTAGTTAGTTGTGTTGGCTTGGAGTTGGTTTTAAAAGAGTGTAGAAGCATGGATTTTGGTTTAGGCCATAGGATAGGTTTGACCTATTTACCCTAGGGTGTGATCTAAGCTAGGGGTATGCCTTCTTATGTCTCTAGGCTTGGGTATATTATTCTCTTAATTACTAGAAGTGTCCTATGACTAGGAAAATCCTAGTGCTTAGAAGATTCCTAAGTTTAAGGAAGGATGAGTCAATCCTCAGTCCAAAAATGAGGTCGACAATAATTTTAAGAGAATCGCTTATGGTGGCTGAAAATGGTTTGCAAATATGAATAATCACATAGTATGATGTAGATTATACTATATTATTTCTCTTAAACAAATTTTCAATTTTAAAGAAAATTTTTTTTGTTTATATTCTTTTAGGTTTGTCTGTGAGTGTTTAGTAGCTTTTAATCATTCACATGCTAAATGCATGGAGACAAAATAAAATATAAATACTTAAAATAACAACATAACATTTGGACTTGACTTGAGTTTTTTGGCATCAATCAATCCTCAATTTTAGTCTATTTTTTTATCAAATTTTTGAAAATTAACTATTATTTGTGCTCTCATAGTTAATTATTATTAGGTTGCTTAATTGTAGTTTCTATATTGAAAGGACATCACAGCTTGCACATACAACTCGGTGAAAATAATTATTTAACTAAAATATTTGTGATCATCAAATTTTAGAATATTATGTGAAGAATCATGGGGTTAACATAAATAGAATTTGGTTCATGTTGAATTGAAAGAAAATAATAGAATCTCAACTATAAGCTAAACATGAAAGTTAGTAGAAAGCTCAATTCTATAGGCCCTTACTTTGTTTTGTCAACATGAACCTAAGAGTTTATTAGGATGTGCCTAGGTTAATAAAAACTTATTAAATATGGGAGAATGGATTAGTTGAACCTAAGTTGACCAAATTAATCTTAAATAACCTAATGTGATCAAATACGTAATTTATTAAAACAAATGAGCCAAAAGTAATGATAAAATGTTTTTCATAGAATATATATTTGTATTCTTACTACATAGATCATATAGTTCGGTCAATAGACTTTAATTGACAGGTATGACTCAATTTAACTCATTATTTAACCAAAATAGATCAAATGTGCTAAAATAGGGTTAATCACTATGAATGATCTAATTAATTGGAGTTGAGCTTCATGACAATATTCTAAGTATGATTTTAACCAAATCCCATCATGGTTGACAATGGGTTTGGCCAAAGTTGGTCAAATATTTCAAATCCAAGCATAAACCCCAACATTTACTTCCTAAAATAAATTTGTCTAACCAAATGCTCAAATTAAATCAAACCCATGAAAGGATATTGGAAATACAACCACACTTTTGTTCAACTCATTTGAACCCTTTATTTCAATTAATTAAGTCCAATGTTTCAATGTGTCTAAATAGGATACATTTGGAAATTGTTTGAATCTAACCAAGAGTATAATTAATCATTATAAAATTACTCAATTTTAGTCTATATTGGCTTTAATCACTCTCATTATAAACCATTCACCATGGTTAACCAAGTTATAGTAGCAAAACTTAAATAAAGTTAGGTAAGTAAAAAGAATAACTTTAAATGTACTTAATCAATTTGAATTTTCTAAATAGGGATGAAATACACTTGCCTAGCTTTGTTAAATGATATTAAGCAACTCCCTAGCCATCGATTCCACCAGATAATAGCTAAGGGATCTAAGTATGATTAACCATAGGTTTACCAAGGTTATGTTGAAATCCAAGTTCTATACAAAAGCTTCCATTCTACTTTGCAAGATAGATAAAAAATAAAAAATAAATAAAGATAATAAAAAATAAAACCACTCATGTTTCTTGGTTTTCACTCCCTGAAGTCTTCCAAGTCTTTAGGAAGAACTATTCCTTTTCTTCCTAAGGTCTTTATAGCTTCCCAAATTGGGTTAATGAAGAGATTAAGGAGTGCAGAAGGAAGCTTTGTTAAAACAATGGCCGGTCAATTTAATTAAATTTTATAAATATTATATTTAAATATTAAATTTAATGAAATATATTTTAAAAATATTTTTAGATGAACTTATATAATTTTTAAACTAATTTTATAATTATAAATGTGCTTGAATTAAATAAATAATATGTCCACCAAATTATTCTAAATATATTACAAACTCATTCTTAAGAGCTCTATTTTTCAATATAAATAGTACAACACCATCTTCTCTTTATGATGTGGGACTAAATAATATTATTTTATAAATATTCTATAAAATTTTAATATACTTTTTTTTATATTGTAATCTTATATTTCTATATTATAAATTATATTTATATTCATAAACTTACATTACCAAAAGTTTTAAATTTTAAATCTTTTTAATATACATATGTCATGAATTATAATAATATGCTTAAATATATTACAACTCATTCTTAGGAGCTCTATTTTTAGATATAAATAGCACAACACCATCTTCGATGTGAGACTAAAATAGTTGAATATGGAGAAACTTTTAGCTTTATGATTGAAATTTTGAATTATATGATGTGAGCTTTAGTAATATCAAATGGGATATAAAATATAAGAATAAAAAGATAATATTTTAATTATTAACTTTATATTTTCTTTATCAATTATAATTTATAATATATTTTTTTAAGAATATAAATTCATTATATTATTTTATAAATATTTTATAATTTTTTTAATATACTTTTTTATATTGTAATCTTATATTTCTATATAATAAATTATATTTATATTCAAAAACTTACATTATCAAAATTTTTAAATTTTAAATTTTTTTTTTTTAATATGTCATGTCATAATTATAATAATATGCTTAAATATTTTATATATTATTTACATTTAACAAGGCTTTTAAAATATTTTTTATTCAAATTTTTTTATTTTTATTATAAACTATAATTTTAATAAATTATATTCTTATGATAAATTATATTTTATTTATAAATTCATATTATCATTTTTTTAAGAATTTAAATATATTTAATATATACATTATTTGATTTATAATATAGATATAATTATATCTTATTAAAGTTTATATCAATCTTAAAATTAATAATTATTAAAAATATTATTTATATATTTATTTTATATATTTATTCTTATATATTTATATTATTTTATCATTTAATTAAATTAATATTTAATAATTTTAATATTAATTAAATAATCCGGTTTAACCCGATTCAACCCCGATCGAACTTTTGAACCTTGAATCTCTCTCTCTTCTAGTCCCATGTCCGATCCTATTTTCACCTTGGTTAAAACTATTTTAAGCCTTTTGCAAGCTTATTTAAAATTTAAAAATATTTGGTTCAATTAATATCATATTATTTTTACTATAAATACTTTTATTATTATTAGACTCATCTTATCAAAACATTCATTTTTTTTATATATTTGCTAAATTTAGAATTCAAATAGTCCAAAAATTAATTCAAATTTTTTTTATATATAAGTTGCACTGAGATTTATACATAATTAAATGAAATTTTTTATGACATATTGATACATATAGTTAATTTTTCTAAAATATTTAAATATCATCAAATAATTTAAATAATATCTAATTAATTATAATAAATTTAATTATGATTAGTATATTAATAGATGTGTTACCTGGACGACATTTCTAATGGATCAACAGAGGCGGTGTGTAGCGGGTGAATATTGCGGTCAACATTACTGGAAATCGTGTAATTAATTTTATCTTTTCTGATCTTATCTTCTTCATTTTATAATATCCATAAGATATCTTTGGAACCCAACCTCTTATAGATATGTCAACTACTCTCATCTGTTTTGATTAGATGGATCCTATGCATGTGTGAATATATATATATATATATATATATATATATATATATATATATATATATATATATATATATATATATATATATATATATATATATATATCTATATTTATATTTATCTAATACATATGTGAAAAGATGCATTATATATATAAAAAAAATAAAATTTAGATGAAGGATAGATTAGCGAATGCTCACCAAATTATTTTTTTGCACTCACTTCTCTACATTAAAAGTTATGAATGAACTCTCTAATGTAAGCTTATTTTGACAAGGCTTTTAAAAAAATAAAAGCTTTATAATTAATTTCCTTATTTATAAACATTCTCATTAATTATTTGATATATTCATTAAATTAATATAATTTATGATAAGATTATCAGAATATGATAAATTAAATAATTTCTTTAGTAGTACAGCACAACCCTTATATAATTCAAGCCGTCCCTCACTTCCTCTCGCTCACCCACAAGCTGCCCATCGTAGACACTCCGTCCAACATCACTCCAAGCAATAGATGGATCGTTCCGACGCTACCTCCGATGATGCCGCCTGTCTCTACGCGATGCAGCTCGTCAGCTTCTCCGTCCTCCCCATGACCCTCAAAGCCGCCATTGACCTCAACCTCCTCGAAACCATCTCCCTCGCCGGCCCCGGCGTTCAACTCTCCCCAGCAGAACTCGCCTCTCGCCTCCCCTCCATCTCGAACCCCCAAGCCCCCGTCATGCTCGACCGCATCCTCCGCCTCTCGCTATTCCATCGTCACACCTCTCTCTCCCCTTCCGTGGCGCCACGGCCCTTCGGTTCTATCTCAGCCCAGCCGATGGAGTTTCTATGGCTGGGCTTGCGCTGTTGAGTCATGATAGGGTGTTCATAGAGAGCTGGTTTCACCTTAAGGATGCGGTGGTCGAAGGCGGGATTCCGTTCGATAAGGCCCATGGAATGACTGCGTTTGAGTACTCTGGAACAAATCCGAGGTTTAACAACGTGTTCAATGAGGCGATGTCAGGGCATTCGTATATTTTTACGAATAAGTTGTTGGAGATTTATGAGGGTTTTGATGGGTTGGATTCGTTGGTGGACGTCGGAGGCGGAACGGGGGCGACGCTGGCGAAGATTACGGCAAAATACGCCGGGATTAAGGGAATTAATTTTGATCTTCCACACGTCATCTCTGAGGCCCCAGCTCGTCCAGGTCTGTTTTTTTTTTTTTCCTTTTTAGGGAAGCTTTTGTCACATCGGTGAACTCTCTTTCAAAAATCTTGATAGGAGAATATTATGTTAATGGATAAATGATGAGGATGATCCTGCAGGTGTGGAGCACGTTGGTGGGGATATGTTCGCGAGCGTACCTACTGCTGATGCCATTTTCTTAAAGGTCGGTCTCTGAAAAAGTGCTCATTGGTGGGAAAAGTTTAATTAGAGATAGATATATCTATCTATCTATATTAAAATTTTTCAAGTTAAATTAAATTAATTTATTTTTAAAAAAAATAATGCACAACACCGTATATACAGAATGATAATAAGTCAAATAACTATCATTTATTTCATTTTATTTTCGGCATATTTAAATAACAAAATTTTTAAAATAGTCGCATTCTTAATCTTAATTAACAATTTAAGCATTAAAAAACTTTTTTATGAAAATGTATGTGCGATGACGGACATTGTCTTAACGCCGTACCATCGTCGTCATTTTTTTTTTTTTTTGATACAGGCGAGAGAAGTGCGATTAGAAGAGAGATTATATATATATATATATATATATAAATAATTAATTAATCAAATAAATAAATAAGTATATATATATGCATTAATAATTAAATAATTAAATAAAGTTTTAATAAATAAATAAATAAATTTTTTTTATTTCCGTGCTTTTTATATGCATTAATAAATAAATAAATAAATAAATAAATAATTTTTAATAAATAAATAATTAAGTATATATATAATTTTTAATAAATATATAAATAATAATTTTTAATACATATATATATATATATTATCAAGAGTTTTATGAAAAAGGCGGAAATGATAATTTCAAAAAAAAAAAAAAGACGGGGGACATACACGAATGAAGTAATCATGTATTTTCACTAAATATAATATTTTTAAGTTGGGTAGGAAAACAACTTGCTCGGATGACTAAAGCTTGAGATCAAAACTTTATCTAGTAATAATCAATTGAGAGTTCATGTCAAAATTTAATATTCATTATTAATTTAAGCTACTACCATAAGTTCTATCATATTTACATGTCAATTTTTGAGCAAGATTAGATTTTTTTTATTAAAAGAAGCTAATTTTACAAAATTTTCTAGTGGATTCTTCATAATTGGAGCGATGAAAACTGTTTGATTTTGCTAAAGAATTGTTGGAAGGCACTACCTGAAAATGGTAAGGTTATTGTAGCTGAGAGCATTCTTCCAGTGGAGCCCAAACAAGCTGTGCTAGCACAATATATTTGTAATCTTGATCTCAACATGTTAGCTCACTTCGTTGAAGGAAAAGAGAGGACGTGGGAAGAGTTTAAATCATTAGCAAAGAAGGCCGGTTTCTCTAATTTCAAAGACATCTACATATTTTCAGGCACTTGGGTTATGGAGTTCACCAAATAGGTTGACTACTTCTGAAGCTACATGCATACATATTTGCTATCTTTATATTTTGACATGCATTGCTACATTTCTCTTGTTGCTCTATTTTAATATATATATATATATATATATATATATATATATATATATATATATATATATATATATATATATATATTGCATCTGAAATAAATATTTTAGAAAAATGAGGAGTATCTTTATGTCTGTTTTTCCTTTAACCAGCAAAATATTTGCTTCTTACTTGTCAAACTCAGCATCCTCATTGGTGTCAACCTAGTTATTTGATATGTATTTTATCTTGTTCCTTATTTTATTTTCTTCAAACTACATGCCATCTTTTTATTTATATCACTTTTCTTCCTTATTACATATTTTCACCATCTCCTTGTTAAGAGGTGAAACATTCAAAGTTAAAAAAAATAAAACTTAATATATTAATAAATGAATGCCTGACAAAGTAGAAGCTAAATCAATATATAAGAGCCACCATTAGTAATTTACTTATATCGCAATTTTATTTCACTCTCAATAAAAGGTTTGCCTTTTTCTCTTATGTGTATTCAAGTAGTAATCATCTTATTGATATATCATCTATAATTATAAACCACCTCAACCCACAAAATAAATAAACATAAACTATTATACATAGGTCATTAATACATCTAATGAAATAATAAGGTTAAACAAAAATTATGAGCTCATCTTTTCATTCTTCTTTTTAGCATTAATGTATTTTTAGTTTTACTCAAACTAGGTTAAGTAAATTCAATATGATGTCTAGTAGCTATTAACTTGTTCTATATAATGGAGTGCACATTATTTTAAGTCATCATGATACTTCAAGTGAGGTGACCCCCCTAGGGTCATCACTCTTCATTATTATGGAGGTCCATCATAGGAGCATTTAGCTTAATACATAATGCTACAACTTATCAATTTATACGAAATTATTTTATGTTCGCATTAAAAAGCCCTATTACAATCACAGATTATCAATAAAATATATTAAATTAGAAATTTTCAATTAAGTACAGTGATATTCTGCTTAAATCTAATATAGACAATTAAATATTTACCTTTATTATTGTTGATATGATTTTTCATGAAGTTTAAGGATAGCAGCCTCAGTTATACCCCACCCACAAGATGGGTGGAGTGTTGGGTGAATACCCATTGTAAATGATAATTAATAAAATAATTAATTTAAACAAAGTACTTTGATATTCCCATACAATAAATCATCTAATATTTTAAGTATTAAAAGGTTATCAAGAGTAAAAAAAATCATGCCAAATTAACAAGAGATAAATGTTCTTGACAGAATAAAAACTAATAGTCGAAGCAGACTAAAATGGCATTCATCCTTATGATTACAAGACATCAAAGACATTTTGATAGACATTCCCTCTTATTTATTTTATAGAGGATAATATTTTGCTTATTTATTATAGCAACCTTCATGAAAAACTTGATTTTAATCTACATTGTTAATTCATCCAAAAGGGTGGTAACATGTTCTCCTAATATCTTAATACTAGTATCGGGAAAGCATTCATGGCCACTAAGCAGCCCCACATTACCTAAAACATCCACCTTAATTGGATACCTAATAAGGTGCCCTTGTAATGGAATCATTTGTCTCCCAATATATATTATCCAGTTTTCATCAGCTATCTTATTCACTGCTTGTATACAGGCCAAACTCTGGGGATTTGCAAAGTAGGGTTGAAGCATGCCAAGATGCTCAACCCAAAGAGACATTCTGTACCCATATACCTGCAAGATGAAACAATTAATCAAGTTATCACCAATGAACACTTGAAATGATATTTGTCCCCACCTTCCAAAGTATGAGAGAGAGTTAAACTCGAGTTATCTTTGAACAATTATAATGATTAGGTTTGCATAATGTATAATAATGTTGACATAATCCTTAGTTCTTTATTGGAGACATGGAACATTATTTATAACGAATTTATGATCGAGAGATGATTAGTCAAAATACATTAAACAAGAAAAGTAAATTCTAGTGAATAGAGAACAATGAAAAAGAACTTAGAATGATTATCGATATCAAAAATGCCTCTGCTTTAGAGTAGGCATTAGCAATTAATTATTAAAATGGCTCAAAAGTGAACTATTAATAATATTAATTGTCCAATTTAGTCAAAATTTTCTTTTCAAAACACCAAAGACCTTTTCTATCTACATGTTTAAGAATATCAAAAGGAATTTAAATTTGTTTATTATAAACACATCTAATGCACGAAATTATCACTAATAAAAAGTCCGGAAATGAGTTCATATGCTCACTTGTTCATGAAATAAGAAAAAGTTATTGTCATGACTAAACTTACAATTGCAAATTTCAATTCCAACCATAAATATAAAGTTAATCCCATTTATGAAGAGTATTTATAATACTGATTTATGGACTTTAAATAAGTAAAAGCAAAAATAATATTCAACACTATAATATCTATAATATTTCTTTAGACTAAATTTACGGCAATAACTAAGGACTTATTCAATGGTAATTATAAAAGAGATAGTTGAATTGATGTCCATTCTTTTTCTTTTCTTTTTTTTTTGCTAATATATTGAATGACTTTAATTTTCTTGATTTCATCATATATGTATATATATATATATATATATATATATATATATATATATATATATATATATATATATATGAATGAATTAAAGAAAGGACGTTCTTTTAGAGAAGAAAGAAAAATGATTAATTAATGTAGAGTTTATTAATGATTGAGCACAATAACAATCTAGAATTTTAAGATCGGGAAGAGAGAGAGAGATCGGAAGGGGTTTCAACAACTAGACAGAGAAAGAGAACTATAGTGAAGGAAAGGAGAGAATAATCAGAAGGAAATCTTTTAACGCAAATGGTTCATGATTAATTAATCATCCAAACAGAACCATATAGACCCAAAAAAACAAAAATGCTATATTGCCCCACTTATAACCCAAAAAAGTGTTGATGTGTTGGCATAAAAGAGAGTAAAGAGTTAAAAAAAGAAACCTTAATAACCACATGTGACTATTGAGTGTACTTAATTTTTGTGCAACAACTCATCATCCCAACACATCAAGACTTTTTTTTTAGTTACAAGGTGTGTAGTATAGCATTATTTTTATATAGATAGGATTAGAAGATAAGTTAAAATTAAATTTAAAATTTGAATCTAGATAAATATTAAAATATTAGCATCTAATCCAAAATTAAATTCTTAAAATTACTAAAATAAAAATAAAAGAAATATTAAGGAGCTGTTTGGGATCACTTATTTTTTATTTTTTGTTTTATATTTTTATTTTATTTTATTTATGTTTTGTTTCAAATAAAACATATTTGATAGTTATTGCTATTTTTAAAATATTCAAAATATCTGAAAACTATTTAATTTTTTTTAAATGATATTATTTATTTTTTAAAACAAAAAACAAAAAAAAACATAAAATATATATTAAATAAATATATTTTTAAAAATAATATGAAAATATAAATAAAAAATACAATATAAAATTGATCCCAAACTACTCCTAAATAAATTCAAAATACTGGAATATTATAAGAATAGTCTTCTTGTGTTGTCTCAATAGTGCTTTCCAACGGGTAAAAAATCAGAAGAAGATGAGGTTCAAGATTTAATGACTCAATCGAAGTTAAACTGATATTGAACTAAATGATATAATAATATAAATATATAATAAAAAGATAAAATAATAATATAAAATTTATAATATAAAAAATTATTTTAAAATTTTATAAAATATATATAATAATAAAATATATAATATGTAACATATTTATAATATATTATTATAAATTTTATATTCTTAAAATAATTTATGTATATTATAAAAAAAATTTAATAAGAGTACAAAGTTAAAAATTAAAATGTTGTTCTTGGATTTTTATATTTCAAAGCCATTTATATTTTCAAATCCCAACTATCTAGCTCAATTTCTTATTCCTATAGCCTAAATTAAGTTTCAACATATTCCTAAATCATTTTGTCCCACATCACAAAAAAAAAAGCTAGATATTATAAAGAAAAAAAAGAGATTTCAAGAAAAAATTTGAAACCTACCTAAGTGGTGGCATTATATGGTGATTTGGTAAGTATATTATATATTAATTTATCTAAACTTATATTAATAATAATAAATTTTTTAAGATTTATTAAAATTATTTTTAAAATGTTGTTTAATTATTATTTTAAAAATTTAATCATTTCATTCAAGAATTAAAAGTGTTTAAATGAACTTAATTTGGACAGGTCAATTTTATACAATCAATTTGCCGGTTCACTAGTCGTCAAATAGGCGGTTCAAATCGATTCACTTTGATTCGATGCAAAAGAGTTTTAAAGATTAATCGGACCAGCCTTATACCCAATTCACAGTTGAAGCAACCATCTCGATCAGATTTTTAAAATAGTGCTGCTTTCTATGATTTCTCATAATATTTCTTTTCGTATTAATCCATGATGATTCTTAAATGATTTCTTGAAAATCTTAAGCCTAATCTAAAAAAACAGTTATTGCAATATAATCAAATTGCATGGGGCATAATGCATACAGCTTTAGCTAAATATTTTCCCAATTTATTTAATGATGAAATATGACAATGATGATAATTAACTGACCTGTCCTCGTGGATGTCGTTGCTTGTAAGCCCAAGTATGATGTGGTTGATATGCACCCATGGCTATCTCAGTATCTCTTGACCCGTCTAGAGATCTTTGGTTTATATTGGCTGATCCCAGAATCACATACTCATCATCTACTATCATTCCTTTTGAATGAACATAGATCATAAATCTCTGGAACTCTTCAAACACAGCCTGATTGAATGGACAACCTCAGTTAGAAAAATATTCATTTAACATGAGTATAAATTTTGTTATAGAATGAACTAAGAATTTCTTATTGATGGAAATAATGCATCAAAATAAATGGCAGCCTATATTTTGGATGGCATCTCATAAGGGAAGATCCTGCAAGCAGTCGAACATTAGGAGCAGATGTTAGAAAACTGTAGATCAAATTAGTTCTAATCGTTGGAAATTCTAAGTTTGAATACAAAGTTTTGTTCAAAATTTTCATCTATCCTAGTTACAAAATCTTCTCGCTCTTGATTACATACGTCATCACCGCTATGAAAATTTGTGTTCAAATGATTAGACATTTTTTAATGACCTCATGCTTCCCATCAAAGGTGAGCTTTGGAGACCTGCACTACTACTACTATTATTACTACTATTGCTATTGTTGCTACTACTACTGTTGCTATTACTACTATTATTATTACTATTGCTATTACTACCACTACTACAACTGTTGTTGCTAATGTATACTGTAGTTATAGCTACTATTACTATTATTATCATTACTATTAACATCATCATCATTATTATTACTATTATTATTATTATTAAAGTCCATGTTAAGTATATTTTATTATATAAAAGGCAACAATGTGAGAAGTTTCCATCTTTCTTTGTGCTTCATCTTCCTCTTAAAGCAATTCTCTAGTTTGTTCCCTATATTTTTAATTTATGTTATATAATTTTGAAGTGTTTTATAAGTAACATTTTTAGGATTTACTGATCCATTAATTTTTCTAAACATATCTTGAGTTTTACCTTTCATTATAACATTTTTAAAATTTTTTGGCTTGCTCTATTCCTCCTCTTATGGAGTCAATTGTCAACATATTCTCACCATTAAGATGTTAAAATGATGACAGAAAATTCCTCAAAATACCAAAAAATAATTTGGTATGTGATTTCTACATTTTCTGATTGTTTCTGCACCTCTTATCATAATTTTCTGATTTGATCATTGTGTGCATCTCTAAATTTATCGAACAAAATCTTGTTGCAAAATTCTATTATTTTGAGTTATAAAAAATATAGATTTTTAAACAAACTATATGATGATATTGTGACGTTTCTATCTTCAATGAATTTTGCAATCAAAGCATTCCTTAAAAATTTTTGAAATTGTTTATGAATGCTAATAACATCTCCATTAACTGTATCGGATATTTTCTTGTAAAAAATTATCATCTGATGAAGTAGAAAATTCACTAGCAGTAGCCTCATTAGCTCTATGATTTTGCTAGTCTCTAACTTTATAATTTATTGCAGCTTGTATTATATAAGTCAAAATGAGTTGACATTTTTTGGTTGAAACTCTCTCATTGATGTGCAAATGCTCCATAAAATATCTTAAAACTCTTTCTAAAAAAAGACTTTTGTTAGAAAAATCTTCGAGTGATTTTAAATCAAAGATTTCTGAACTGCATCATCGTGAAAAATTTTGCAGCAGGTTTCATTTTAAAGTTGAAATCTAACCTTTATGGAATGCTATAAGAAATTATTAAGTTAAATTTTATTGAAAATATTGTGGTATTATTTAAGTGTGATTAATACAATACATATATAAAGAATCAACAGATCTCACTTCGCGGGTTATGACTCGTTCATATTAGCATCATATGGGCATCAAGTATATCACACAAGATACCTATCCAAACTTAGATATAGAAGTGAATTGTCACTACTTGACCCAAGAGCTTAGAATTTTTGAGGGAACAAATGTTATGACAAATATTTATAATTTCAATCATACCAATAATGGTAATTAATCTTAAGATAAATATCAAAACTAACGGTTCTAATGCATAGAAAGAGCCATATAATTGTCTTAAGTCAATATTATAATAATTCTAAAAAAAATACCTCTCTTGTAGCACCACGTCTGCAGTAAATAGTCTCGTTTCTTTCACTCATTTCTATTCTATCTTTAACCTAAAACATGTCAACTTAATATATAATGAGCTAACAACAACTCATCGAATACACATATCTCTAAACTCATAGTAACATAAAGGAATCAAGAAATAATATGCATGCTTATCAAACTCAATAAATCAGCATAAATTCAAGTGACATTCTATTCATTCAAAAATAAACATATAAAAAGTTTCTAAAATATTCAATTATATACTAATGATAATTTCATATCTTTCTATATCATTCTATCTCACATTCGCATAAGAGTCGCCATCTAAGATACTTCAATATCTTATTTTTTTTTTTTTTCATTCTTTATCGATCATCCCCAACTAGCATCATAAGAGGGTGATCTTTATCAGTCAACATTCACATATAAGCATTTATATATAATTTATGACATTCACATTTTTCATCTAATTCAATTTTTATCTATACTACATAATGCAAAATTAAACATATTGAGATATTCTGTAACTTTCATTTCAATATGACCATAAGAATATATAAAGCTAGATAAAAATTGAAATAACAATCAATGTAAGCCACTATCAAAGACATTTCATGCATTTGATTTAGAAGAGACAACATTGTTAGTGTAAATTAGAAGAGAGTACCTTGACAGTGTAGTAGACTCCACTTCGTATTACATAACAGACTATCTCCTTAACACCAATTTTATAAATTTGTCATGCATTTTTTTCGCATAGAAAGAGGCATAAACCATTCTCTGAATAATTCAACAAGCATGTTAGGTATATCACCTAACTTGCCCTGACATAGTCTTCTCCACCATCTTTCTGCTTCTCCGTCCAATGCAAATTTCACAAGAGACAACAATTATTTGCAACTAGCTACCCTCCATAAACAAAAAAGGGCTACTCGTCAACTCAATCTATATTTAAATAAATATTTTCAAATATTAGCTAACAATACAAAAAATGTAGTGCTAGACATCAAGCATCTTTGTGAGGTGAGAAGCCTACTCATTGCTACGAGCAAGCAACCTCATCTCATGAGAAATGACATTCTTCAATCACCTCCCCACCAAAGCAATCTCCTCGTCATCATAATGAGGTGATGCAATCTCAACAGGTTCGCCACTCGCAACCTTCTTTAAGGGTCTATTATGTAATAACCATCAGAAAAATACTAATTATTTTTCAAACGGCCACAACGGTTGGCCCCGAATAGATAAATTAAATATGGGGAGCGATTTTTGTTTCAAACCAACTCAGCAGAGAGAGAGAGGAAGACGACATCCTCGCATGCGTGCCCTAGTTAGGTTTCACCACTGCTGACACCGAGCCCTCGTCGATGCCACTAGCTTGTATCCTCCCATGAGTATGCCACCAAGAAAGAGGGGAGCGACCAAAACCTAGAGCCAAAAGTGAAGAGGGGTTGAACACGTGTGTACACCCCAAGAGAAGTCGAAGCGGGCATAGAACCTGGCTATAAGAATAAAAGAGAGGTATTTTTATTTTGGTTTTATAAATTGAGAAAATGCATTTATATCTATATATCTTCAATTTCAAAAATTGAAAACCCTAAAGTCCATTTTACCATACAAACTTTTACATAATTATTTCATTACACACTATATATTTTAATTATATTAAAAGTTATGTAAATAAATCATAAACATGTTGAAAAATTTATAAGAACAATTAAATTAAAACCTATAAATGAAATACTAAATTTGAAGCTTATGAAGAGATGATGTAATAAAAATATGATTAATTATATTAATAAATGGAAACATAATTACTATTGAATATACAATACAAATAAAATTTAATTATTTAAACTTTAAATACTACATGCAAAATATAACTAAAATATTAAGTTGATATTAAGTTTAATAAATGTAAATAAATATAACATATATTATAGATTATAATGATACAAAATTAATTTTTCTTATGAATCTTAAAGATAAAAATTTATGAGGTGAATAAAAGAAAATGAATTAATTTAAATAGTTAATTGGAAAATTAAGAAGAAAATAAATAAAACTTCTTACAAATGATTATATTACATGCATATTAGTAGAACCAAAATTTAAATTTAATAAAAAAAAAATTAAATTTAACTGAATCGAATATGATTAAATAACAAAGATATCTGTAATATAAGCAAGAAAATAAATAAAATAAATAAAATTTTGAAATATTGATCAAATCAATATATTTATTTTATAAACTCAAATTAAGAAAAGAAGTTTTAAAGAGAGAAGGAATTCAAGCTTTTAAAATGGATAATTATGTTATTATTATAATAAAAAATTACTTATTTTTCATGTGAAGAATCGTTGCATAGTTATAAATTGTCCTATTTCAAATTTGCGATTTATTTTCTCATCTTCCATATTGAATGAGCAGTTTGATATTAGATCATATTATTACTATTATTATCTGATTTTTTGCTTTTGAAAGTATGGATAAACTTAAATTTTATGTTATGAATGTGTATGCGAAAATGGAATTCACCCCTTATGATCTTGGTTGGGGACGATATGCACGTAAAAAAGATAAATGCAAATGATTGTTTGTCTTTTGGATGAGTTTTGAAAAATATTTCTTTCTGAAAAAGGTTTTTAGATGGTGACTCCTGAAATGATTGATACATTATATATTGGATTGTTTAAACACCTTTTTAATATTTATTATAGTAGATCGGTCATGCATATTATTTTTTTTTTCTTATTTTACTAAAATGTAAAAACATCTATCCATTGATAATATTATTAATTTGCTAATTGTTTTATATTTTTTTTAAGTAACCTTCCTAACTAAATGAAGAATGGAAGGGAGGAATATGTTTAGAGTTATAGAGGGACTTCGAAAGATAGGTATTATGTTAGTTTCTATTTTAGATTATATTTTGTATGATTTTAGTTAGTAGATAATTTGTATGTATAGACAAATTTGTTAAATGTGATTTGGATTTGTAGTGACTCTTATATGATTTGGAAAAAATATTGTGTAGTTTATATTTTTATTGGATATGTTTAAGTAAAGTTTTTTTTATCCGTGGTATTCCATTGGTATTCCGGCCAAGTCATGATATATTAGACCTATAGTCCTCCATCGCAGCATTTGCTGTCTTGTGCTTCTGCATTAGCAACTTGAATAGTCTATGGTTGTCAAGATCACCCATCAACTTAGGAGAAGAGAAAGTCATTTCGAAATGTGAATGCTTGCCAATAACAAAATAGGAAGCAAATAAATGAACCAAGCATCCCACCAACTTTTCAATTGATAAGCCAAGAACACCTCAATAGTCACATCAAAAGTTAATTATAAAGGTGATAGTAAATACTTCCCAAAAAAATGCTCACAGAACAGTAAATAAAAATTAGTTCTTTTTAATATAACAAAAAAAATTTAATTGATGCTCACCAATTCCCTCATCCTTTTGTAAGTCACCTCTTCAAGAAACGAAAGAATCGAGGAAATAAAGATATAATCAAGGTATGCTCATCTCAACCAGATATGAAGCTTAGTCAACACCAAATCACAACTCCCCTAATGACCAAAGGATCAAGTAGATCAGGTGCAACATTCAACAAGGAACTCCCCACCTCATTAGTAAAGCTCATCATAACTTGTCAAACAAACTCACCAAAAGTACCCACCAGAGATATTCAACTTCCTTAACTACTCGCTCGAGGTACAGTTCAGCAAGACCAACCTAACATAATCACCCTCCACACTAGACTCAAAAAGTAGCCTCACTTGGAAGGTCACGTCAACAAAAGGCCACCTTCACTACCATATCATGCTTCAATACAAGTGCCTGTATTAGAGGTAGCCCACCTATTTGTACCTAACATTTAGTTACTTTCCCATTTGTGGTATAGCTATCTTTATAGCTCTCCCACATTATACATAAGTAGTTGGAAGGCATAATTTGAATTTTTATTAGACTTTCTAATATTGTTACAAGATTTTGAGCTCATATTTTGTATTTCCTTTTTGATATATTAATAAAAACTCTTCTAGATGCTCTCTATACTTCTTTCCCCAGCTAGTCTACTCTCCCAAAAATTCTTCACTCTCCCATCTTTCCCTATGTCTCACCAAGCTAGCATCAACATTCATGATAATTTAGGATCCAACAAAGAATACATTGTGCTCTTTTATATCAAACAATTAATGATACTTATGAAGATATTTAAGTTTGAACTGCTAACAACAATAAAGGATGTTGATAATAACTTACTGCTGAAGCAGCTTTATTTTTCTCTGTAGGTAGGTTCATTACCTGTAGCTGTTGATTTGGTAAATTTTCTCGTTTTCCAAGGCAGTAGAAGTTTAAATAATCTTGTGGATGTGCATTCTCTAGCTTCATGAATTTGATCGCCTGCCCAACAATGTTGTACATCATCTTCATTGTTTGGCCCTGGAATGTGAACATGAAAAGAGTTAATCAGCTATAATGTATTGTATTAAAACAAAAGCATCAAATTTTACAGTTAAAATGTAGGTAAGTTTTCCCACCACACAATTGCTATGAAGAAATTTTCTTAATGTTATTTTTAACATTAATCAGCACAAGTCCTGCTGTGCTTGACCATGAAAATTGTACGAAAGATGCCTGCATTAGTAACAATAGCTACCTTAATATTATGTTAAAGCACATAGTGCAACCAATTTCCACCACCTTAAGTGAAAATCATGTAAGATGCAGCCTAAAACATATAGTTCGAAATCACAGAATTTTCTCCCAAAACTGTTATCATCTAACCACTGGGCATTGCGAGAGCACATAGACATATTTCCAAGGAGGTTGGGCACCTGCACGGTAGACATACTAGAAAAAATGCAATAACTTTCTTTAAACTACTTCAAGTACTTCATGAAAATTTCAGAACAAATTTTCTTGGTACGAATAGAACAAGAGCTTTGATGACTAGTACTGCATTTATACACAAACACAGAAAACTAGGTGGTGGCTCATGTCCGTCTTTATCCATTAGGGTTTAGAGAGAGATTAACATCCACAAGTTGCACAATATATATAGATTGAAAAGGTAATTACTGATAAGCATACAACTACCTCACTTAAAATGCAATCATAATTGTTTATGGTCACTGTTAAAAAGTGCATCCCTGTGGCCACTACCTCTTACAAATCAGCTCAACTATCTGATCAAAACTGCCGTGTGAATCTCAGCTATTTATACGCAACTACCTCAATTCAGATCAAATTTTCTTGGTACGAATAGAGCAAGAGCTTCGATGTTTAGTACTGCATTTATACGCAAATACAGAAAAACTAGGTGGTGGCTCATGTCCGTCTCTATCCATTAGTGTTTAGAGAGAGATTAGCATCCACAAGTTGCACAATATATATAGATTGAAAAGGTAGTTACTGATAAGCATACAACTACCTGACTTAAAATGCAATCATAGTTTATGGTCACTGGTAAAAAGTGCATCCCTGTGGCCACTACCTCTTACAAATCAGCTCAACTGTCTGATCAAAACTGCAGTGTGAATTTCAGCTATTTATATGCAACAAACCCCTGATTTCCATAACAGTACCTAGTTTCTTTGTATTTATACAAGTACTGTAGCATTTCAAGTGTTACGGAATAGAATGAATGACAAAAACCTTAAATTCTTCAACACTATAGTTCCATTCTCTGTGTTCTTCATCTCAATTAACACACTATGCTTAGAGGTATCTTCAAGCCATCTAAAATGACCACAGGATGCAACTCAGAATTATATCTACGGTAAGAAATTTATGAAGTCGTCTCCAATATCCAGACAACACCTGATTAGTTGACCAAGAGTATGGGTTCAAAACATGGAAACACAGCATAGAAGACCATCAAAGCCTTGCTGGATGGACCTTAAGCCCTTCCTGCAGAGAATATTTCCATCCTGACGGACGTCCTAACATCTACTATTTTGGCTTTGGAGATGGAAAGACCCAACAATTTGGCTGAAAGGCTATTAAGTCCAAACATTTTTAGAGGGTTGTCTTCCCGGTGTAAGCTCTAGGACACTTCAGGACAACAAGCCAAATATGTCACGTAACCTGATCAATTAAAATTTCAAAATAGTAGCGGGGTAATGAATCCAATGCATGCCTCATATCAACAAAAAAATAATAATAATAAATCAATCAAAATTATAGTTGGAAACATCAAATAATCATAAATTAGAATTGTAGTTTATCATAAATCAATAATAAGAACTTAAAAATGAATTTGACTAGTTATTATCTCATGCCTTTTGTTAATTTTAGATGGGCATGTGCCCATATTAAACATGCTTATCTATGAGCATCATGAAATTTTATCAGTATTTGGATGTGTCCACATGTATAAACAGATGGTTGCATTTTTATGTTCATAACCATCATTATGCATAGATGTGCATATGCGCAAATATCTCTTTGAACACATGGTAAATCATTGGTCTAATATGAATTTGACCATTTATTATTTTATACATTCTTTGTTAAGTTTCGATGGGCATGTGTCTATATTATATATGTTTAATTATGATAACAACAACAAGCCCTTATCCCACTATGTGGAGTCGATTACAAGAATCATTTTTCTCCATTTGGGTCCTATTATGTGTCAAATTCTCATTTAATTCGAGTAAACTAAGGTTATTTTTTATACATCTTAACCAAGTCTTTTTAAGTCTACCTCTACCTTTCTTAACATAAGGAAAATCTAATGCATCTACTCTCCTAACAGCCATCGATGGTGGCGCTATAAACCATCTAAGGCAACTTTCTCTAATCTTATCTCTGCTACTCCAACTTTTTCTCGAATATACTCATTTCACATTTTATCTCTAAGAGTAAAGCCACTCATCCACCTGAGCATCCTCATCTCTGCAACACTTAACTTAGTCTTATGCTTCTCTTTTATTAGCCAACATTCAACACCATAAATCATTACAAATCTTACCACCATCTTATAAAATTTTCCCATAAGTCTAAGCGGTACTTTTCGATCACACAACAGACAAGATGCATTCCTCTAATTCAACCATCCAACTTGAATTCTATTAATAACATCTCCATCTATTTCACCATCATTTTGAATAACAGAGCCTAGATATTTGAATTGTTCACTCTTTTTAATGACTTGGTCACCCAATGTCACAACACCACCACTAGAACAAGCCTTTATCCCATTATATGAGGTCGGCTACATGAATCCTTCTTCTCCATTGTGTACTATTATGTGTCAAATTCTCATTTAATTCTAATAAACTAAGGTCATTTTTTATACATATTAACCAAATCTTTTTAGATTTGCCTCTACCTTTCTTAACATTAGGCAAATCTAATACATCTACTCTCCTAAATGGGTCATCGGACAGTCGACACTTTATGTGACCAAACCATCTAAGGAGACTCTCTCTAATCTTATTTGCCACTGGAGCTACTCCAACCTTTTCTCAAATATATTTATTTCACATTTTATTTTCAAGACTAAAGCCACTCATCCACCTGAGCAACCTCATCTCTGGAACACTTAACTAGGTTTTATGCTTCTCTTTTACTGGCCAACATTCTAAACCATAAATCATTACAAGTCTTAAAACCATCTTATAAAATTTTTCCTAAAGTCTAAGCAATATTTTTCTATCACACAATAGACTAGATGCATTCCTCCACTTCAACCATCCAACTTGAATTCTACTAATAACATCCCCATCTATTTCAATCATCATCATTTTTGAATAATATACCGAGATATCAAAAACACTCACTCTTTTTAATAACTTAATTACCCAATGTCACAACACCATCACTAGAACTTTTACAACTAAAATTACACTCCACATATTCAAGTTTAGATCTACTCAAAGGAAAATCATTAGATTCTAAGGTTGACCTTCATAATTCAAATTTCTCATGGACTCCCTCTCTTATCTTTTCAACAAGAATGTCATTGACAAAAAGCATACACCAAGGTACATCTTCCTGTAAATGCCTAGTAAGAATATCCATAACTAAAGCAAAATGATAAGGGCTCAAAGCCGATCCTTGATGTAATCCAATTGGAATAGGAAAATATTTTGTTAATCCTCCTTGTGTTTGGACACAAGTAATAGTTCTAGTATACATAACTTTAATGACATGAATACAACCAATATTCACTCATTTCATTTCTAAAACTCTTCAAGGAATATCTCTTGAAAATTTATAATAAGCTTTTTCTAAATCAACAGATATCATATGTAGATCCTCTTTACTTTCTATACTTCTCCATCAAATCTCTTAACAAATATATACCATCCATAGTAGATCTACATGGCATGAAACGAAACTGATTTTGAAAAACTTTTGCATCACATCGCAACCTATGCTCAATTACTCTCTCCGATAATTTTAATGTATGACACATTAACTTAATTCCACTATAATTTGCATTATTCTTAAATAAAGGAACCAACAAACTCTTTCTCCACTCATCTGACATCTTTTTAGTCTTTAAAATAACATTAAAATAATTTGCAAGCCAAGAAATTCTTTGATCTCCTAAACATTTCCACACTTATATTGGAATATCATCAGGACATACTGTTTTTTCACATTTCATTTTCTTTAAAGATTTTCTAACTTCAAATTTACTAATACAATAATAAAAATAAAATTCTCTATCTTTATTTAGGATATCAAGGTTGCTAACATCAATCATATTTTTAAATCCTTCATTAAAAAATTTAGCAAAATACCTCATACACCTATTTTCAATATCCTTTTCTAAAAAAAGCACTTTATAATTTTCATCCTTAATACACCTCACTTGAACTAAACTTTTACTTCTCCTATCTCTTTGGTTGGTACTTTACATCTCTTTCACCTTCTTTGGTATCGTCCAATTATATAAATCACTAAAATTAAATTTTTGGATCATATATTGTTTTCTTTGAATTTCTCACTTTATATCTTTTTTCTCAGGTTTTTTATATCTAAACAAAATTTTATAACTTCTTTTATTTTGTTTTTTTCTTGCATATAACTATTTTATTAAAGAAGATTTCCTTTTGATTCTCAAGTATATTTTTTTTTTGTTTAATTTCACATTACTTTTTTCTCCGTTAACTTAACATGACAATTCTAATTTGTATCTTTTATAAAATATTTTATTAGTGTTCTTTAAGTCTAATCCCAATCCAAGATAATTTAATTTATTTTTCATCTTAATCTTAAAATCTAAAACTAACATCGATGTTGGATCTTTAAACTTTCACTGAAATGATCTTACCATCTTTAAAATCTAAACGATCTTTTTTTTTTCAAAAATAATTAAACTGTTTTACTAGATCCATTTTATAAATAATAATATCTTTCATCTCTTTTCTTAAATAAAATATTAGCTACAAAATTATAAAAACAAAATCTAATATAATCTACCTTCTTCGTTAATTAAATAAAATCGTATTTATGAATCTTATAAAATCTTCTTTACTCTAACGTGTCATTTAAATCTCCTCCAATAAATACCTTTTCTTGAGAGGTATCTTTTGAATCTCTAATTCATTATAAAATTTTCCTACTCCAAACTACTTGAAGAGCATAAACACTTATAACATTGATAATCTTAACATCAACGATAATCTTTAAAGCTATAATTCTATCTCTAATCCTATTAATATTTATAACATTATCCTTCAAACTTTTATCTATAATCACACCTACACCATTTCTAATTGACTTCACAGAATCAAAGTTTAAAACCAACTATCAATCTCCTTGGTCTTCTCAACCATTTAGTTCTTGAATACATAAAATATTTATCTTCCATGAACCATAATCTATTAATTCTTGATTTATCTAAAAGTATCTATATTCGGTTTCTAATAATTCTATTTCATGGACTAACTTCTTTGCCCGCATCCATAATGTGAGAACCCGCTTATTTAACATCGTAGATGGTTTGCCGTGTTTTAATATTCGGGGTTATATAACATATCGCTTCTAGGAGATGCTCTAGCATTAACACAATGTTTTAAAGGATTCATGTCATGATTATTTCAACAAGTTTTATGCTGACTATCAACTGCTTATTGCAACCCTCCACTTGTCACATCCGGGACTTAGGACCTAGCAAAAGCAGTGTTTGTACATGTTTAATTATGAGCTTCAATATATTTTATATGCATTTGCATATGCCATAAGCATAAAAGGATTGCTGAATTTTAAGTTCACAAACATTATCATGCATAGATGTGATATATGCACATATCTTCCACATAGGGGTGCAGCAGTCAAACTACTCAGCAGCTCGAATTGACTTAATCGCTCATTCTTGTTCATTTAGTATCGAGCGGCTCGAAACTCGGTAGCTCGATAGATTAAAGCGAGCTCGAGCTCGAGTTAGAGCTTCGGTTATGTGTTAGTCGAGCTGGATATGAGAATATTAATGCGTCGGCGTTCGCATTCTAGTATTCTGCATATCCGTCTCCGAGTCTGCGAGTCTTGAGCTCCCCACTTGCAAGCTTCAGTGTCTGCCTGCCTCTCGTCTCTCATTTTCGTCATAGCCGCCATTTCGGCTTATCGAGTCTCGACTCTCTCCTTTCTCTCCTACAGCTCTGCAGCCTCTGCTTCTCAGGTTCTCGGTTTGAGTTCCCTCATCTTCCTAGCTTCAAATTTTTTCTCACTCGATAGCGATCGACTTGATCTTTGGTTGGTCATTTTCTTTATGCTCACATTCGGTATTTCGATTTGATGATGCTTGATTAGGTGTGTGGCATTCAAATTAGGTTTTCTTGTTCTTTGGTTTTGATGTTGGTTGTGAATCAACTTTGTAATGTTCTTTTGGATTATGTGTTTAATGAGTATGCTATGTTGGTTGTGTAACTTGTGTTGATTATCCCGTTGTTTAGGGTTGATCTTGGTTTAATGTGCAGTTTATCCTCTGTTGTTTATGATTTTTCTGATGGTTTATGGTTCAATTGTTGTTCGGCTGGGTTGTTGGATGATGGTAAATATGTGTGAACTTTCAGATTTGTGGCAAATAGTTATTAAGTAGTTTTATCATTTATGTCATTATCTGTTCTTCCAACTATTTTAGGTAGGATTTGTGATGGACTTGATCACTAAAATCATATGTTCTTGGTTTTGATGTTGGTTGTGAATCAACTTGTTCTTTTTGGATTAGGGTTTAGTAGTAATGGCTATGTTGGTTGTGTAACTTGTGTTAATTATTTGGATTTGTTTATGTAACTTGTATTCTTTCTTGTTCCAAATCAATTTTGTTTAGGGTTGTAACTTGGTTCAATGTCTTAATTGTTTATGGTTATGATGGTTTATGGTTCAATTGTTGTTTGGGTTGTTGGATGATGGTATATATGTGTGAACTTTGATTTGTAGTAGAAGTATTTATTAAGTAATTTTATCATTTATGATCATTATTCTCTTCCAACTATTTTAGGTAGGATTTGTCTTTGGACTTGATCAAAATTCATTATGACATACTTGGTGCCTTTTTTATAATACATGTTATGTTATAGCGATTCATTATTCTTTTTGTTAATTCATTATGCTTTTATAAATCGCTATGTCGGTGGCAATGAAATGATTTTCTATGTTGATAATTGGTTTCTATGTTGTAGTGAATTACAAAATTATTGGATAGAAGACAGAGTATTGAGTTTTTAATTATTACAAAGTGCAAATATACAATGAGCAATTTGATACTTTTGAGTTTTTTAATATTTTATAAATCAATTATCTTTTTCATTCATTAAGTTGTAATTTATCATTTTTTTGTTTTAGATTTAAAAATGGCTTGGAGGATGTGTTAGTGGATAAGCGATAACGGTTGTGGGTGTCCAAATTGATATTGAGGAACGTACATCAATGATGTTAATAATATTGAGGGAGAATGAAGTTATTAATGATTTGGTTGACAAGGGTGATGATATAGCTGATCTTGAAAATCCAATTGAATTAAGAAAAAGAAAGAAAACATCACATGTTTGGGAGGAGTTTAAAGAAGTTGTTCTTCCAGATGGCCAGAAAAAAGGGGAATGTATTCATTGCGAAAAGAAATTTATAGGTAATCTTGCATTAGAAAGGCATTTAGATCGATGTGCAGAGTACGTGTGAAACAAAAATTTTGATTTCAGTGAAAAGATTTTTTCATTAGAAATAAATCGGAGAGATTAACTTCAACTTTTAAGTTTGATCAAACAAAAGTTAGAGATGGTTGCTCATTATATTCGATTAATTAAAACCCTTCTCGATTGTGAAGAATTTGGATTTAATCTTGTTTTGAAGTGTCATACTATGTCTTAAATTCTACAACACTCGTGGTGATGTGATGCTAGTATATGAAAAGAAAAAAGAAAATTAAAGCATTCATTGAGTAGTATAAATAGAGTGAGTTTCTTTGATACATTTGGAAATCAAAGAATCAACGGATATCTTATATGGGTCAACTTGCATTATGTAGGAAAATTGCAAAAAAAAGTTCTTAATTTTTTACATTTACCACCTCCACATCGACCTATAAATTATTGACACATTATAAGGCCCTAAGCGGTGGGGTCTTGAAAATAAAATATTTATCGGTTGATAATGCATCAAATAATGATAAAGATCAAGTTATTAAAGATGGTTTACGGATAAGAAAAAAATTATTCTTTGGAGGAAGACTATTCCATGTATGCGTTGTTGTCTATTTTGAATTTAATGGTGAAAGATGGGGTCAAATGTATAGAATTTGTTGTTGAGAAAATCCGTGTGTTAATTTTATCAATGCTTGAAGGTAGGTAATGAAATTTCTTTGATGTTGTTCAACGATTCTACAACCAAAGAAAACATCATGGATTGCCACGCGTTGGAATTACATATAATATCTTTGGTAGTTGCACTTCAACTAAAAGAAGCTTTCTTTTCATACAGTGAGAGAGAGATTACATATTATTATTGCCCTACAGAAGATGAATGGAATAAAATAGAAAAGGTTTGTGATATTCTTGATTTTTTTAATGAGGCAACTAATATCATTTCGACCAATATACCCAACATCTAATTTGTTTCTCTCACAAATTTACTATAAAAAAATCTTGAATGATGGTGCACTATCTTCGATGACTTCATCAATGACATGAAATGAAAGAAAAATTTGAAAAATATTGGCGAATGCAACCGATGGCATTTGGTGCAATTATGGACCCAATGAAATTTGTTGTCATTGAGTTTGCTATGATCTATGAAGGAGATGAAAGCAATCATAATATTACATATGTTAGTACTTTACTATATGAATTATATGAAGAATATGTTGAATACCTTGAAGCGGCGATACTACAAGTAGTGGGATATTTAGAGGTGAAAGCAGTGATGAGCAGTCGGCAGGATACTCTCGAAAATATAGTGGTTGGCATGATTTTCTCTCTCAAAAATCAAGTAGAAGGCCCACCAAGCGGATCGGATAACTACCTTGAAGATGGGTTAGAGATAATTCCAGGAAGATCATAGTTTTGATGTGATTGCTTGGTGGAAAAACATGCATCTTAAATATCTCTCAAAATAATGTTGATATTTTATCTATTCTAATTAGCATAGTTGCTTTGCTTCTGAGTCGACCTTTAGCGCAAGAGAGAGAATTGTTGATATAGCTTGGAGTTGAAAGCTGTTCAACTCTCATATGTGATAATTGGATTCGTTCATTACGCTTGAAAGGGAGAATTAAGGTATTTATTTACATTCCAATTACTTTTTTTTTAGTATAATTTTTTTAATGATATTAATATTATATTATATTGAATATTTATTAGGAAGAGGATGAAGATGAAGAGATTGAGATACCCCTAGGTCCTCTACAGATTGCGTAAAGGAAAAGTGGATGAATATGAAGAGCTGACTTTACATGTTTTTTAAATAGACTTTATGTGATTTATATTTGACATTTAAACTCTTTATAATTTCCGTACTTGCAATTCTTTGTTTAGTAAACATTTTAAAATGTTATGATTGTACTAAATATTAATATACAAAAGTGATAATTTTGAAAATATTAGATGGAAATTGATGATAATAAATGATGCTATTGATTTTGAAATCAAAATTTATAAAGTTGCTCATACATTCCTTGGATGTTGGTAGGCTTTATTGTAGTTGCTTATCTATTGGAAGTGTGCTGGTAGCTAAGTCGATACTTTACGATGGTTGCTCATATATTCCTTGGATGTTGGTAGTTGCTTTAACATAGTTGCTCATCTCTTGGATGTATCTTTGGTATACTTTTGAAAATTTTCGAGCTTTAATCAATGCCCCTAGTTGTCTTCTTTGTCTCGTTTTTGCCTTATGGTTGGTGATTATATGCTTTATTGTGGTGGAATTGAAGCACTTGTTGAGCAAGCATTAGTGGACTCTAAATGACTTCTTTGTCTCGGTTTTTGCCTTATGATGGCTGGATGCTACCTGTTGTCTATAATTTTTCCTGTAATTATGTTGCTTTCTTAATTCATATTGATGGTTGGCTGATTATATGTTTTGTTGGAGTAGGTGGAATTGAAGCACTTGTTGAGCAAGCATTAGTGGACTCTAAATGACTTCTTTGTCTCGATTTTTACCTTATGGTGGCTGGATGCTTACTGTTTTTCCTGTAATTATATTATTGTTGGCTCTGTCGATTGTAATGCTTTTTTTCTATAATTATGTCTGGTTTTGCCTTATGTCTCGATCTTGGCCTTATGGGTTGGTTGCTACTTATTTTCACAATTATCTTGCTCTTATCAATGCATGATAAGGAAGAATGAGCTATATTGCCTTTATATTGTTTTAGTTTTTAATTGTTGAATTTTTGTCAGAGATGAAACAATGGCTCATGGAAGGAAATTTTATTCATTTCAATTTTTAGAGGTGCTGCTCATTCTCTTCACAAATTCTTTCCATCAACTTCTATCTAGCTACGTAGTCCCCATCTTCTCTTCCCTAATCCTTCAAAGCTAGTTTTATCTATCAATTTAATGGATTTATTTTATACCTTTTGTTGTTCACGTTCAAACCACCTAAATTATTTTCAACAACCTTTTTTCCAATAGATGCTATTCTATTCATCATTCTAATAAAATCTTATCTTGATTTATACTTTATAGCATGCATTCATCTCACCATTTTCATTTCATCAATTTAGCAAAGACAATTATTTGAAAGCAACATATGTATTTTGTGAATGTTGTCTATATTCCCATTCTTTTACACGTGCCATATTGTTGTTTTGTAATAATGCTAATGGTGATGTAGTATTGGTATGTAATATGTTTGTTTTCAAAGATGGGTTTAGTTTGAACTTTGATTGAACACCTTATTTCGATCTCATTTCTTGTTATCTATTCTTATCATAGATGTTAATTTTGCTGCATGCTGGCTATATTTGTTGAACCTTTTTCTACATCGTATGATGTGGAGATTGTTGTTTTTAATGTTACATATTATGTTTCAGATTATTTGATTGCTTGAATAATTCACCCCTTATTGTAGTATTTGTTGTTTCCCTCTCTATCTTATTTTAGTAATAATTCACCCCTTCCTTATCAGATGATGGACTTGATGAGGCTACACGTATGATGGCCGTGATCAATGATGTTTCCTCTATCTTCTTTTAGGGTAGACTATATGTAATTGTAACCCTTCTTCCGAATTTTGGATGCTTACATATAGTTTTCTTTAAGATGATTATAATTTATAACGAGCTGAGCCTTTTCTTAACTTTATCCATTTTATTTTCTCTTATTCTTTATGCTTACTTAATTATGCCCTTCCTTCCATTGGTATGTTGTAGAATATTTTATGATTGGGTAATTGCCTCGCTTAAGATCCTTATAATTTATTTTTTTCTCTTAGTCTTTATTTTTTGATTAGTGGTTGGATGCTCAAGAGTACAAATAGTTTTGGATTACTTCCATTAAAGACTCTAACATACGCGCATGGATCAATAGAAGATGTTGATTTTAATTTAATTCTATGTTTTCCTTTTTTTGTAAAAATATGAGAGATTGAATGTTTAATCAGAACTTATATGTACCTCTCTTGTTTGAGCATTTAATTTTTTCTTTCAATATTTTGTAATTTTTTGTAATTTCTTTTCATTACAAAAAAAAATTTACAAAACCTCTTGTAATAAAAAAACATTAATTTGTAATAAAACAGATACATTTTTTCAGCATTTAGTTTTTTGTGATTTTTTTTTGTAATTTAGAATTTCATATATTTGTAAAAAATATCTCAAAAGATTCAAATTAATTTAATAAATATTTTAAAATTTTTTTTAATTGCTCTTTAAATTTTTTTGTCGCTCTTTTTTAATGAAATTATCTTCAAACGAGCCTATAAACCAGCCTAAATTGAAGCACTAATCCAGCCAAGCTCGAGCTTAATTTTTACAGCCGAAGTTGAGCTTATTTATAGTCGAGCTCGACTCATAATGAAGGGTTCAAGTCAAGCTCAAGCTGCTTGATTCGACTCACTGTCAGCCCTATGTACACACATGGGGAATGATTGTGCATATGTTAAATTGTATTTTTAAGTTCATAAATTTTTTTATTCAAAGAAGTGCAGATGCATAAATCAATCTCCATGGAGAGTAGAAGATAAAATTTTCATTAAAAGCATGAGAGGGTTACATATAGCCAAGGAGCTAAAAGAAAATATAACATGTAAGAAAAAAAGATACTGAAGAAAAAGAAAGGACACAAGAAATTAGAACGAACTTAAGGAATTAGCACAAAATAAAAAAAAAAAAAAGAGGTGTCAAGATGTGTAGAAGAATCATTTGTGTGAGGCAGAGAACCTTTAAGGGCCAAACAGAACAGCATCTTGAAAGCAATAACCATATCCAAAATCTTGAAGGCACCAATCATGCCTGATAGAAACATACACTTTAACCAAAACACGGAAGGCCGTAGTTATATTTTTCAATATTATTCATCATGTGTCTATTAGCATCCTCACATCATATATTATATATCCTCCCATCATATTTTATTACAACAATGTCACATATCCTTAAATTATAGCTAACATATCTCCAATCATGGATTGTGTCAATGCTCCATAGCATAGGCTTCTCCAAATATTAAACTTGTGGGGAATACCTTAATAATGCGTTAATGGAAATACATTTATTTCTATTATTACATTAAGATAATGTTATGCACATGAAATTTACTTGATATGATGCAACTTTTAGATTTAGAGTGCATTTAGGGTGGTGATAGCGGTGCGATAAGACACTGCAAGTGTCGTTTGAGAACTACAATCTAGTCGCATTTTGGAGAATCTATAGTAGAAAAATTGTGTTTTCTAATATGATATGACAGAGTACAGTGGCTACCAAAAAGCTGCAGTCTAATTTGTTTAAAATAAAATAATTATAATACCCATCGTAATTTTCTAGACAGCAACTTCTGCAATAGCTCCACTACCACATTTTCATATCGTTACAGTTGCCCTAAATAGACCCTTAATCACCCTTTGGGCTCTATATGACCATGATGAGAACATATAATATAAGGTGTAATTTTATAGATCAACTAAAGCAACCCTAATCCATAAGCATTTATCAGAAGAACTACAATTATCAACAAATGAGTTGAAATATATCATCATTTTATGTATTTTAAATTGTTAATTTACCTTAAAAGCTTGATGATAAATAGTTAAGAAAGAGACTTAAGAGAATGAGCGGAAAAGACAATTGCTATGGTGCTATGAATTTACACAAGAGGGATAAGGTGGCTAAAAGCGATTTGGGATATTTCTAGGAGAGTGCAAGCATAGAAAGAGAAAGGATTTAGTGCCAAACAATATGCGTGGGGGCAGAATTAAAGAAGATGTATGTGTGATTAATAAGTGATATGTGGCAACATATTTAAAATTTTAAAATTACAAAGTTAAGAATTGTTTGGAATGCTATTGCAGTTAATAAAATTACGAAGCCTAAGTGAGAGAAAGGAGTGATTTTATTGCTTTGAATTGGGAACATCAAAGGAAAGCACACAAAAAGGAAAGATGGTTGAGCATTACTTAATTAATTATTATTATTATGAAAACTTGGAGATTTTGAATAGAATTCATGAAGGGGAAAGAATATGGGTGTGTTACGCACATATGGAATTTAAGGAAAGGAGGCCACTAGGTAAGTAATTAAAGGGATTATATGGGAGAGACAAAGGGGCACATTAACATGCTTACATTCATATATAATGATCAATCATATCAAATGGAGGGATAAGTGCCTTATGTGCCCCAACCTTCAAATCCACCTATTATTGATGAGGTTAAATAAAATATCTAAGGACCAACTAGAACTTTCTCATGCACTTTTGAGCCTAAGAATAAAATAAATAAATCACACTATCATAAAAGAATAAATTCTCATAACCTTGTAATAAGATTATTGGTTGCAATCTTATTAAGAACCTCAAAGTCAGATCCAAATTTGAAACCAAGTGTTATATAATAATCAAAGCCAAGTGAAATATTACAACAACAACAACAAGCCTTTTATCCCACTATGTGAGATCGACTACATGAATCCTTCTCCATTGTGTCCTATTATGTGTCAAATCCTCATTTAATTCAAATATACTAAAATCATTTTTTATACATCTTAACCAAATCTTTTTAGGTCTACCTCTACCTTTCTTAACATAAGACAAATCTAATGCATCTACTCTCCTAACCGGATCATCGGACGACCAACATTTTATGTGGCCAAACCATCTAAGGCAACTCTCTCTAATATTATCTACCACTGGAGCTACTCCAACTTTTTTCCGAACATACTCATTTCGCATTTTATCTGTAAGAGTAAAGCCACACATCCACCTGAGCATCCTCATCTCGCAACACTTAACTTAGTCTCATGCTTCTCTTTTATTGGACAACATTTTGCACCAAATCATTGCGGTCTTACCACCATCTTATAAAATTTTCTCTTAAGTTTTAAGGTGATTTTCTATTACACAACAAAGCCGGATGCATTCCTCCACTTCAACCATCCAACTTAATTCTACTAATAACATCTCCATCTATTTGACCATCATTTTGAACAATAGAGTCTATATTCAATCGCTCACTCTTTTTAATGACTTGTTCACCTAATGTGACAACACTACCATTAGAACTTCTATAACTAAAATTATACTCCATATATTCAATTTTAGATCTACTTAAACAAAACCTTTAGACTCTAAGGTTGACCTCCATAATTCAAGTTTCTCTTGGATTCCCTTTCTAGTCTTATCAACAAGAAGAATGTCATCAGCAAAAAGCATACATCAAGGTACATCTTTCTGTAAATGCCTAGTAAGAACATCCATAACTAAAGCAAAAAGATAAGGAATTAAAGCTGATCCTTGATGTAATCCAACTAAAATAGGAAAATATTTTGTCAATCCTCCTTATGTTTGGACACAAGTAACAGCTCTAGTATATATATCCTCAATGACTTGAATATAACTAATATTAACTCCTTTCTTTTTTAGAACTCTCCAAAGAACATCTCTTATCATAAGCTTTCTCTAAATCAATAAATATCATATGTAGATCCTCCTTACTTTCTCTATACTTGTAATAATCGGAAAATCCAAACCGAAAAAAAGGGAGAAACCATCGAACGGTTAGCCGCAAAAAGATAAATCGAAAGAGTCGGGGTGGCGCTCAGTTTCGGTTTACCAAAACTGAACTCCCAAAAGCACGCAAGAGAGGAAGAAAGGAAGAAGGAGAGGGGGAAGCCTCGCGCGTCTAGTGAAAGGAGACTTCACCATCCGACCGCCGGAGCCTCTGCCTCTGACCAGAGAGAGGATCGAGCGGCGCTGCTGTGACCTAGCAAGAACGAAAAGAGGGATCTCGATAGGGCAAACCAAGGGAATTTATAAGGTAAAGTTTATTTATTATAAATTAAAATTTCACTTTTGATTTAATTACAAAATAGGAAATCCTAAATCGATTTATAAATAATGATTATTAAATTTATTCATGATTGATACGAATGAGAGAGAATCAACGAAAATAGAAGAATTTCGCAAATTTACAAGTATGGTTTTATGATTTTACATTTTGCATAGTCCATGTTTAATCATGTCAAAATCATGTAGACTAGTCATGATTATAAAAAAAAAAGGGGAATTATGAGAACCTATAAATGAAATGTTAGATTTGAAGTCTTATGATTGAGATGGATATAGTAAAAGTATGATTAATTGTATTAATAGATTGTGAGCATAATCCTACTTTTTCTTGAGTATAATACAAATTAAACTTAATTAGTTAAACTTTACATGCTATATGCAAAATATAACTTAAATATTAACTTGATATTTAGCTTAATAAATGTACATAAATATAACATATATTATAGTTTATAATAATACAAAATTAGTTTTCTTATGAATCTTAAAGATAAAATTTTATGAGGTGAATAAAAGAAAATTGAACTAATTTAAATAATTAATTTGCAAAATTAAGAAAAATATATATAGACTTCTTACAAATAATTATGTTGCATGCATATTAGTAAAACCATAATTTAAATTTAATAATGAATAAAGTAAATATGATAATTGATAAAAGAATTAAATAAATTAAAATATTTTAGATAAATATCGATCATCTAAATAAGAATGAGAAATTATTTGAAAATTTTAATATCTCTAATGAACTAGTAGAATTATAAATATTATCAAAAAGAGTAGTTATGTTTCAATATCAGATACACTTATAATTATGAGTATAATAAGTTAATATTTTAATCATGAACTGATTAAGAAAAGAATGTTAAAGAAGGAGATTTTATAACCTTCACAATTAAAGTAGATAATTACGTTCTTTATATTTACGATGTTTTTACTTATTTTTTATGTGATGGAATACATTTGTACATGATTATAAATTATCTTTGTACTTCAAATTGTAATTTATTTTCTCACTTTCTCCTTATTAAATGAATAGCCTGAATGTTAGATTATATTATTCCTTATGTCATTACACAAACTTAACTGATTTATTATTTTGAAATAATATCAATAGAATTATAAATTCTATATTATGCATGTGTATGCCTGAAAATAGAGTTCACCCCTTTATAATTGGGGACACAATGTACTCGTGCACAAAAAAGAAAAATGAAAATGGTTACTTGTCCTTTGGATGAGTTATGGAAAAGATTTCTTATGAAAAAAGTTTTAGACAACGACTCCTGAAATGATTGATAAATTAGAAAATAAAGTTCCTAAAAAATATTCATCTGCATTTACCTTTTATATGTTAGATTGTTAAATCATATTTTTACTCAAAGTTCATGCTTATAATAAAAACTGTCATGTATACTATTTATGCTTTCTTATTTTACTACAGTGTAAAAACATAATTTATCCATTAAAAATTTTATTCAATTAGAAGTTGTTTATATTTTCAAATAACCTTCATAACTAAATGGAGGATAGAAGGGAGGATTAAGTCTATCGTCGTAGTAAAGACTTCAAGAGATAGGTATTATGTTAGTTTATGTTTTAGACTAATTTTATATGATTTTCATTGGTAAATATTTTATATGTAGATAAATTTGTTAAATGTGATTTGTATTTATAGTGTCCCTTATATAATTTGGAGAAAATATATATTGTGTAATTTTTATGTCTATTTGTGATATTAAGTAAAGTTTTATTTTATCCGTTTGACCATCATTTCCCGCCTTGGTATTCCAAACTTCCAGGCCAGGTCATGACACTACTTCTCCATCAAACCACTTAACAAATGTATATCATCTATAATAGATCTACCTGGCATGAAACTAAATTGATTGTGAGAAACTTTTGTATCACATTGTAACTTTGCTCAATTACTCTCTCTCATAATTTTAATATTTGACACATTAACTTAATTCATCTATAATTTACATACTCTTGTGCATCACCTTTATTCTTAAATATAGGAATCAACAAACTCTTTCTTCATTCATTAGTCTTTAAAATAATATTAGAAAGATTTCTAAGCCAAGAAATTCCTTGATCTCCTAAACATTTTCACACTTATATTGAAATATCATCAAGTCTCTTTTCACATTTCATTTTCTTTAAAGCTTCTCAACTTCAAATTTATTAACTGACGATAAAAATAAAATTTTCTATTTTATTTAGATATTAATTCTAAAATCAATTATATTTTCATCTTTCATTAAAAGTTTATCAAAATCATCTCCACTATTTTCAATATCATTTTCTAAGAAAAATACTTTATAATTTTCATTCTTAATACATCTCACTTGAACTAGATCTTTACTTCTCCTATCTCTTTGATTGGTTAACTCATACATACATCTTTACCTTCTTTAGTATCCAATCTATTATATAAATCACTAAAAGCTAAATTTTTCAGATCATATATCGCTTTCTTAAAATTTCTACGACTTTATATCTTTCCCAATTCTCCAAATTTTTACATCTAAACCAAATTTTATAATAATATTTTTTATTTCTTATCTTTTCTTACATATTCTGACTCCACCACCAACTATTTTTATTAAAAAAAAATTTCCTTTTAATTCTCCAAGCACATTTTTTGCAACTTGATTAAGTTCACTTACTACTTTTTCCCACATAACATTAATTTTCTTATGAACATCTCAAACTCTAAGCTCTGTAGCTCTTTTAAAATATTTTTATAAGAATTCTTTGCGCCTCATATAATCCCGGACAATACTTTGATCTATTTTATCTTTCAATATTTAAACTTTCAATCTGAATTTATCTTACAATCTTACAATCTAACGATCTAATTTTTCTTATCGTAAAATAATCAATAAGTGTTTTATCGATCCATTTTATAAGAAGATGCTCATCTCTGCTTTTCTTAAATAAAGTATTAATAACTACAAAATCATGTTTTAAAACAAAATCTAATATACCATACCTTCTTCATTACCACTCTAAATTTATAACCATCACAATACTTATAAAATCTTTACCACTCTACCAACGCTGCCCATTTAAATCTCCCTCCAATAAATACATTTTCTTCAAGAGATATCTTTGTAATCACTTTAATTCATTATAAAATTTTTCTTTGAGATTACATCCAAACCTACCGAGCATAAACACTTATAACATCGATAATCTTAATATCGACAATAATCTTTAAAACTATAATTCTATATCCAAATCTATTAATATTTATAACATTATCCTTCAAACTTTTATCTATAATCACACTTATATTATTTCTAATTCGACATCTACTTGAATATCAAAATTTGAAACATAAACTATCAATCTTCTTGGCCTTCTCCCCAACTCATTTAATTTCTTGAATACATAAAATATTTATCTTCCTATGAACCACAATATATATTAATTCCATTAATTTACCTGTAAGAGTACCTATATTTCAAATTTCTAACATAATTTTAGTTTCATGGACTAACTTCTTTGTCCGCATCTGTCCATAATGTGAGAACCCTTGCTTATTTAACACCGCACCCAGGCACGCCGATGCAGTAGCTCTTGCATGCTTTTCATTGTATTCTGGTCATACAGTGCATTGCTTCCAAGGGATGCCCTAACATTAACACAATATTTTAAATGATTCATGTCATGATTATTTTGACAAATTTTATGCTGGCTATCGATTGTCTATCTCAACTCTCCACTTTTCACTGTAATAACTGGAAATAAAAAAAAAGAAAAAAAAGAAAAATAATAAAAATCCAACCGTCGACGGCTTGGAATAGAAGGGGAGCTCAGCGCTTTTAAATAGAACTCCTAATGAGAGAGAGGAAACGATAGACGGAGAAAGAGATGGGAAAACCTTGCGTGCGTGCCCTAACCGAGCCTTTCGTGTGTCGTCGACCGAGGAAGAAGGAGGGAACCCTTGCAAACGACGGGAGGAAGGGAGTCGGGTGCGTGCGTGACCTGACGTGCGTGGAGGAGAGACGGCTAAAGCCGTGCGCTTGCGACCGAGGAAGAAGAAGGAAGGAGGAAAGCCCTCAGGCGTGACTCAGGTGAACCGGAGCCTCACAGCTAAGGGAGAAGTCGCGTATGTGTGTGACAAGAAAGTCGAAAGGGTATTTTTTGAGTCTTAGGCACATCGAGGAAAAAGGAAAAGGAGGAAAGGAGGTAATGATATATATGTATATTTACTTAAAGTGAAAATTTGATTTTATTATTACTGCAATCACGATTTAGGATGTTATAAGTGTAATAAGGAATTTAATTGAAAATATTATTATTTAAATTAAAATATGATTTTAGTATTATTTCAAGTTTAACTTAGGGTTTATAAATTTCAGCAAGAAATTTAATTTAGGAATGTGTAGGATAAATCAAAGTCAAGTAATTAAGTATTAAACCCTTACATATGAAATATAATTGCAAATTTAATAAAACCTTAAACCTAAGCTAAGTTATATAATTAATTAAAAATCATTTTAAGGGAAATGATAAACATTAAATGAAAATAAAAATTTATCTATATTAAGTCACTTTAACACTTAATATTTTATATTAAGAAAAATAATAGGATTTAGAAATATTATATGGCAAATTAGACGTGTTTATATTAAGAAAAATAATATGATTTAGAAGTAATATATGACAAATTAGACATGTATAAATATAATTATATTAAATAAATTAAAAGTTAATTTAACTTGATTTAGAAAATATATAATAAAATATTGATGAATATGAGCATCAAATAATAAAGATATATACAAGTATCATAGACAAGAAATGAATAAAATAAAATAAATTGATTTCCAATATTGATCTAATCATATTTTATTTTATAAGAACTTCAATTAAGGAAAGAAACATTAAAGGGAAAGAGATTCAAGAGAAACCGCAAAATTAAACCTAATTATATGTTCTTATATTTATGGTAAAAATATTTTTATTTTTTGATGAAACGATTTTTATATGATTATCTTTTCATGTATCGCAAATTTTGATTTATTTTCGCTTTCTTCACGTGTTGAATAATAAATTACATATCATTACTTCATCATTTCATAAAGTTCATTTGATTTACTTATTAGTTATGAATTAATGCATAACTGTATAAATCAGATACTATGAATGTAGAAAGTAGAGTTCACCTCCTTATGATACTTGGGGATAATGCTAGAAAGAAAATGAAAAGAAATAGAATATATTTGTCCGAATGAATGAGTTTTGATAAAGGTTTAGATGGTGACTTCTAGAATGGATGATAAATATAAAAGTAAAAGTTCACACGAAATGGTCATTTATACATACCGCATATATGTTTGATTGTTTGAACAATTTTTTTATTTACATGTTATAACAAAAACTGATATGCATATAGTTCTATATTCTTATTTACTATAGTGTAACGACATAATTGATTCGCTGAATTTTATTCAATTGTTAATTGTTTAAATTTTTCAAGTAACCATCCTAACTAGATGGATGATAGAAGTGAGGGTTATGTTTATCACTGTAGAGAGACTTCAGGAGATAGGTAATTATATCAGTTATGTTGATTTATATTTAAATTGTATTTCATATGAATTTTGTTAATATATATATATATGTGGACAAATTATTAAAAAATTTGTGAATTGTAGTAGCTCTTATATGATTGGAGATTTTTATTTAAGATTGAAAATGTTAAGTAAGATTTTCTTTATCCGTCAACCGCCGCTCATTCTCACCAGATTCCAAGCTCCTGCCGTCGTGACATTCACATCCTGGGATGCGAAGGTAGTGTTAAGCCACATGAAACATTATTCAATCAAAATAACTAAAACCGAACAAACAAAGAATTACTTAGTTCAAGCTTTAGAAACATATAATTTTATATTATTAAGGCATGGTTTAGTATTATTTACACTCTTATCAAATAATTCAACAAACAATAACAAGCATTTATCCCACTACGTAGGTCGACTACATGAATCCCTTTTCACCATTGTGTCCTATTAAATGTCATCTTTTCATTTAATTATAAATAATTAAGGTTAATTTTATACTTTAGCACCAAGTCCTTTTAGGTCTAGCTCTGTTTAGGTCAAAACTAACAACATTTTATGTGATTGTTGGCCTCCGAATACATCCCATAAGTCGAACGGGGCAAATTTGACGAATTTTACAAACAACGGACATGAAAGTGGGCAAATCGAATCCGAAACACCCTGATCGTCAATGAAAATGATCAAAATGTCCTCCAATCATGGAAAAGATTACATTGACGCGTTCAGAATACTGAAATTGATTAAAATTGGCTCATTGCGTCGTTTAATGATCACTCGAGGGAGAAAAATAAGGCATAAGTGTGGTGTCACTCATAGCGGAATTGAAAGGCTTGACATCATCCAAATGAACTTTTTTCGTGAAACAGACTGCGTCAATACCACTGAAACATAGAAACCTATCAAACAAGATAACCCGCAATCAGTTCGATCAAGTGTAGTGCGAATGGCAAACCATGGACATGAATTAAATCCAAAATTTCCTTAATCGACCTCGACGTTATCTAAATGAGCTTTGATCGTAAAATAGACCTTTGATCTTAAAACGGACTTCGTCAATGCATTCGGAATGACGAAATTGATTAAAATATACAGTTCACACTATCCGACGATCGATCGATGGAGAAGATGAACCGTCGATGCGCCTACATGCATATCAGAGTCAAGAGACCTCAACAACATCCGAGCAACCTTCGTTCATAAAATTGATTGCACCGATATCGCTGGAACATCGAATTCTATTAATAATACTGTCAGTGATCAATTTGGATGAGTTTGTGCGAGCGTCAGGTGGATCGATGCGATATTGTGCAATTTGAGATGAAATTGACTCAATTTGAAACCAAAATTGGTCAAACAACCCCTGATCATGAAACATATCATGTCGTTGCATTTGGAACATCGAAATCACCTCGAATCGACACCCATATTGGTCGGGGTCATCGCACGATGAATTTTGGTGAAATTGGGCATGAATTTCGATAAATTAATCTAATCACTAAGTAAGCATAATCAAACCCTTGCCATAATTATCCCTCTTGAATGTATAGCCCATGTCACACATGATCTCCCCATGCTTCGTGCTTAAATCTCCCATTCTTGATCTCTTCGTCTCATTCACTCGTTCCCGTCACTCCCACTTTTCTCAATGCACAGAACTCCCTCTCCAACTCTATAGAGTCGCACAGCACCAAACCAGGCTTCCTCTCTTGCTCACAAGCTCTATCCGCTCTAATAACACAAGTGATCTCACTTAACCTCCACTCGCTGCCTGACTCTATAAATTTAATAGGTGAACCTGACAGAGAGAGCTAAACTTACTCCCATTATATTCTTTTCCTCTCGTTTCCATGCTCCCTCTCTCCCGTTCCAACGAGCTTTGACTTCCTCCAAGCCAAATCGACTGCTCACATCCTCTATTCCAGTGATCGTTAAATGTCAACTCACTCACCATCTCCCTACCACTCCCTCTATAAATAGAGAGCTTCCAAAAGGCTCTCTCTACCTCCCTCTCAAGCTCTCTATTTTCCCTCACTCACTCTCTCACTTTCTCTCTCTTAAAAAAGCAGCACAAAAAATAATAGAGAAAATTTCCTCTCCCTTCCTACCTTACACTTTGTGTCTCGAAATTTGCACCACCTCGAAATCCGTGCCATTTTTCACCTCATTGATTTGAGTGTGAAGGTATAAAACATAAATATACCAAAAAATATTAAGTACTCACACACATTGTTCTAACATGGTGGAAAAACATGCAAACTAAGTACTCATGTTTTGCTTTGTGCAGGTACCTTTACACCTATGGGCACTTTTTTAGGCGGGTAGGCCGCAACATTGCAAAATACCACCCATGCGCATCTTACGGGTTGGTAGGCCTAATACTCTAAAGGTAGCCCCTTACATAGGGATGACGCCAAGAGATTGTCAAAATGTCGCAAAACTTTACACTGATGGGGGACCTTAAAATAACTTAACTTAAAGTGAACTTCAAACTTAAAATTGAGCTATGCAGGTATACTTGAAGGCCTATGCGTGCCATTTTAAGCGAGCAAGTTAATAGGCATATGATCGCAGTATTGCAAAATAGCACACATATGCATCTCTTTAGACAACTGGGCAAGTCTAGCACTCTAGATGCAGCCCCCTAAGCAAGAATGATGCCGAGAGGCTGCCAAAATTTCATTAAACTCTTAACTTATGCAAAACTTGAATAAGGACTAAGTATTCATATACGTAAATTTAACTCGAAATTGACTTCAAATAGAATTTAAATCAAGCATTAAACTAAAAAGTAAATTCAAAATTGGTGACCTAGAGATTTTTGGATTAAAATAAACTTGCAAAAATCAAATTAGAATGGACTTATAGAGAAATGCTTGTTACTACACGCAAGCAATATATGTTGATAGATATTTGAAACAAAAGAATTGTATTGCACTTTAAGACAATTAGAAGAATCCAAATCAATGTATATGATACTTGAAGCTTATACAAAGCATATGAATGACCCACATCAAACTTAAAGTCTCTTTTAAACAAGACTAAAACTGAAGATGGACTTGAAGTTGAGCTTACGTAAGAATTTGGCGGCCCTCCTCAAAACTAAACAACTGGTAAGCGAGCTCAAATGTAATTCTTAATGAATATCAAGATTGTATATTTGAATGTTGAACCACAAAGGAGTGGACGACTTGCTTACAAACACAAATGTGATTTGACAATTCATCCATGAGCACAAACAAACTTTTCAATGGGCACTTGGGTTATGTTTTATCATGCATTGAAGCTGTTAAGATAATTCAAATCGAATACATTGGGGCTAGGGAAAGACAACTTTCAATTGAGAGTAAAATTCAAATTAAACTTGAAATGAAATTGTCTTCAACTTGAAAGCTCATCCACAAGCAAGAATGAAAATTGATTGCTCATTAATAAACATGATTGTGACATTTCAATGTTTGAAATCGCTTCATCCCACACTAAATGAACTGAAGACCATGATTAAATAGCACAAGGGATAACAGAAGATTGAATAGCCATTTTCGAGCAATGACTAGACCTGATGACTCACTTATGAGTAAGAGTGAGATAATTTATCTCACCTACAAGCAACAATAAGAATAAATAGTTTGCTAGACAAATATGAACAAGACCTTTTATATGAATGTTCAAACAATATTACACTCTACATTGAAGGAACTAAAGCTGATTCAAGTTTAATGAGAACAAGAACTCACAAGAAATTTGCTCGCTTGAGAGTGGAGACATAATCTAGTGGCTTGTTAATGAAGACAAGAAAGACTATTAAATAGATAAGTTGGACTCCGTTATAGTCCCTATTGAACAAATAAAAGATAGCCAAAAGGACTTAAAATGAATTTATAATGAGTTTAATAATTCATCAAAAAGAACAAAGAGATACTTAGTGGATATGATTATAAATTCTAATTATAGACCGATCCTTTGTAAGTAAAAAAAGTAGAGTTGACAAGATCTAGAAACCCCAATAATGGCCGTGTTGATCAAAAATTTCAAACGAAGGAGTTCAATTTCAAAATAAAATTATCAAATTATCAATTATAGCATGAATGTTCAAATCATTCCCGATGATGACCGTGTCGATTGAAAATTTTAACCAGAGGGATTCAATTTCAAAATAAAATTATCAAATTATAGCGTGAATGCTCAAACCATTCATACCCCGATAATGGTTGTGTTGAATGGAGATTTCAACCAAAGAAGGATATCACCATCAAATCATATTTAAAATTCCAAGTCAAATCAATCCAAAATAAAATTGGAATGAAGATGTTAAGATTTATAAAATTTTCAAGTGAAATTCATTATTCAAATATTTATCCACCTTACACAACCGTTTATCGAAGATAATAAATTAAGAAAACTCTAGAACTCTAGGTTACAAAAGAGCCAATGCCAAAGTAATTGTGTTACTATGTTCGCTCTTGAATAATCTTATGCTAGTAAAGGCGTGGCTCGAGTTCTCTATTCACGTGGATTGATCAATAGGCTTCACATATGATACGATTATGATCAAAGTTTTCTGACCGAATGATTCATTACTATATGACACCATTATATTACGGTAACAATTGTAGCTCTTATATTCCTCAATGACTCTGCTCCTTGAGTTGTGAACTATACGGTGCACTTAATAAGACAAAAAACCTTCTATTAGCTTCTCCTTAAACAAATATCAATCTAGGTCTACAATGTTCCCTTGGAGCAACCCATGGCAGCCGATAAGGATCCTTCAATCATTTTGGGTAAACTACCTCCTCTAATTAAGTATACCAAGACCATTCCCCTAACCATCCGCTTTAAGTCTACAATGATGAAATTCATAAATTTTAGATTCCAAAACTCCACATGCTACTACTATACGCTAAACAATTAGCGACCCATCGACTAGCCTTAATCGAAATTTTCTCTCAGTATTAGGAGGGATAATTAACTAAAAGGTGCTTTTGCATATAGGAAACCTAGAACTAGATCTAAAATCCTCACAAAATGAGGTGAAATCTCTATAGTGTCTTATCTAATGTTTCGTCTATCTTCTGAAAATTTGACTAGCACATTACTCAAACTCTCTTCATCGAGAGGTCGGACGTGAATTTTTAGAGCCCATAATGACTAAACCAACTGTCACGCGCCTGACTCCCCTCTCTCCCGTCACTCGCTCTCATTCGCATGCACCAGCTTCCTCCTCTCTACGACAAAAGCCCCGGTGGTGGTGTCGGCGAAGCTGCCTCATTCTAGGCCCACACCTTCCCTCTCTCTATCTCTCACGTGCTTTTCAGTGGCTTCATCTACTACATCCACACCAATGATTCTTCTTTTACCTGTTTTCACCCAACAAAGTGGTGTTTTACATTTCTTTTCATACAATACATCTCTTTATACCAATACTTGTTTGAAAACTGTTATTGTAGGCAAACTCAATCAAAGACAAGTGTAATTCCCAATTTCTCCAAAATCAAGTATACAAAGTTTAAACAGATTTAAATTTAATTATTTTCTATTCGGCCATCGGAGAATAAAATCAAAGATTAAAATAAGCTTAAGACTAAAGCTTTTTAATTTAACAATTGATGTATCACCATCCCGATCAAACATTATAAACTTTGACACACTATGTAACTTAACAATTTCATCAACATATTTTTTTGCTAACTTTTCAACAGCATCAGATTATTTAATAGGTATAAAATATGCAGATTTAGTCAATCTATCAATAATAACCCAAATAATATCGCAACCTCTTCTCGATCTTGATAAGACAGCCACAAAATCCATGACAATATCATCCCATTTCCATCCAAGTATTGGCAAGAGTTGTAAAAATTCACTTGGCTTTTGATGTTCAACCTTAACGATCTGGCATGATGGAAACTTGTAAAAAAATTCGGCTACGCTTCTTTTCATCCCTGGCCACCAAAATATTTCTTTAAGATCTTGGTACATTTTGTTACTTCCTTGATGAATTATATAATCAGAGTGTTGTGTTTCATGTAAGATATTTCTCCTTAAATCTCCAATATCTTGAAAGAAAACTCTGCCCTGATACTTCAATAATCCCTCCTCAATTTCAAAATCTTCTGTATGGCCTACGTTACCAAATTTATAATTTTCTAAAATTCAGCATCTTGTGGTAAAACATCTCGTATCATGTCCTTTAAATGTGATTGCATAACCATTTGATTTAACAATAAAACACAATCTGTGGATTCAATAATTGAAATCTCTATTTTTTTTAAACCTTGAATCAACTCCTCTTGTTGAGAAATCAACCAATTATATTATCAGATGTTTTTCTGCTTAAAGCATCAGCAACTATATTTATCTTTTTTCGGATGAATTTGAATATCCAAATCATAACACTTAATGAGTTTCAGCCATCTCATTTGCCTTAAATTTAGCTCCTTCTAAATAAAGATATATTTTAAGCTTTGATGATCAGTGAAAATTTCACACCTTACTCCATATAAATAATATCTCCAAATTTTTAATAAAAATATCACTGTTGCTAACTTTAAGTCATGGGTTGGATAATTTTTTTCATGATTCTTCAATTATCTTGAAGCATAAGCAACTACTCTTTCATTCTCAGATAAGCACATCACAACCTCCTAATGAAGCATTCTATAAATCTAAAATCCTTGTCTCTCGATGGAATAGCAATCACGCGAATTAAACAATTCTTCAATTTTTAAAAAACCTCTTCACACTAATCTGAACATTCAAACTTGGCTGCCTTTTGTTTTAACCTAGATAATGACATGACAATTTGTGAAAACCCTTCAACAAATCTTCTATAATATCTTATCAATCTTAAAAAACTTCTGACTTCTGTGATAGTAGTTGGTCTAGGCCATTCAACTATTATTCTGACTTTATTCTAATCCACTGAAAAACCTTCACTATTAATCATGTGCCCCAAAAATATGATGTTATTTAACCAAAATTCACATTTTGAAAATTTTGTATAAAATTCATTTCCTTTTATGAGTTTGCAAAACAATGTGAAGATGATTCGTATGTACTGCTTCATCTCTAGAATATATAAGAATATCACCTATGAATACAATCACAAATGAATCCAAAAATGATTTAAAAATTATTAGATTCATACAGCTGAAGTTTGGTTAAAGATCACCACAAACTCAGAATGCCCATATCTTGTACTAAATGCAGTCTTTGATATATCTTTCTTTGATTCTAAGTTGACGATAACCTGATCTTAAATTAATTTTTGAAAATACCGAAACTCCTTCTAGCTGATCAAAAAGATCATCAATCCTTGGCAAGCGATATTTATTCTTCAAAATAAGTTTGTTAAGCTCTCTATAATCTACACATAGCCTTAAGCTAACATCTTTCTTCTTCACAAATAATACAGGAGCTTCTCAAGGGGATGTGCTAGACCTGATAAAGCTTTTCTCTAATAGTTCTTACAACTGATTCTTCAACTCTTATAATTTCTAGATCATCATTCTATATGATACTTTTGCTACAAGTTTTGTACCTTGAATTAAATCAATAGAGAAATTTATCTCTCTGACTGGAGGTAAACCTGATAAATCATCTAAAAACTTCTATATACTCCCTCACTACTAATATATCTTTTAACTTCTTTACCTCTTTCGTGACATCAGTAACTTGAGCAAGAAAACCTTCATAACCTTTTGTTAGCATCTTTTAATCTTTTAAGCAAAACACCATCATAGATAATACCCCACAAATTTGAGCTCTTATCTACGAATATTGAATTTGACTATCTTTTTGAAACAATTTATAGTAATATAATATTTAAATAGTCAATCTATTCCTAAAATCACATCAAACTCATATAGCGGCATTGCTATTAAATCTACATTCAAGCTTCTTTCACGCATATGTCATTAAAATTTTCTAAGATTCATGAGACTCATTTGATTAACCGATAATACAATAAGCATTTTCATAACTTTCAATCCCAAAATTCTTGCACATTCTTCAGATATAAATGAATGCGATGCTTTAGTATCAAATAAAACTTTAATTAATTTATTTTGAATATAGATAATATCTATAAATGAGTAGATATATAAAATATATCTAGCACAACATAAAATTTTAACAATGCTAATTTAACTAAATATATACATGTAATGATGTCAGGCGAATCTTTTGCTTTTTGAGGATGCATAAACCGGCGTATGTATTCTACCATCGATTCGAGATGGAACTGATGCAATTAATTCAGCCATCATTTGTCTATCAATAGTTCTTTGAGGAGGCTGAACACTTATCCAAGTATCAACTGAAAATTGACCCGTAGTGGATAAGATTTTATCATATGTCTTGGTTGATAACACCAAAAGTAAATATTTATGCTAAGAGGCACTGTCATTTATGTGCTCTTCCATATTTTGGGCATGAAGTAATATTACTACTACTGGCAGTATTATTAGACTTAAGTCTCTTCCGGTTGATTTTTCAATTAGAACATTTTACCCAAATTCTGATTATCATCATTCTCCTTTTCTGAATATCTCTCCTCCCTGAGTATTGTAAATCCAACTCTATCCTTTTAGCCCTCTCCACCAATACAATATAGCCATCAATGGGGAATCAATCTGCTATCCGACATCCTTCACCCGATACCCACTGACATTTCTCTCAGACAGATATGGCCGCATACCTTGCATGAATTTAGCTTCATACTGCATAATAGATTGATCTCCTTATACAAGTCTGATGAACTTATCCTGCATTTACCTCCTAGCTGAGAGAGGTACAAACCAATCTCTAAAGATCTTCACAAAATCCTCCCATGAAATAAGTTACAAGGCCTTCCTTAAAACTTTTCTTGCAATTATCCTCACCATCATCTCATCGCTTCGCCCTCAAAAGCAAAAAAAGTTAATGCAACTCTTCTTTCTAGAGAGCATGACATTTTTCTCTATTCGCATCAACCAGTTTTCTGCTTCTATGGGTCCTTCTATTCCTAAGAAAAAAGGTGGCCTCATATCCTAAAATAATTTAAGATATTTGTCCATAGGATTTCCACCACTTCCACTAGCCCGAGTTTGTTGATTTCGTATCATCTGAGTCATTGCTTCCATCATTTGAGTAAATGCATCTATAGTGAGGGGGGTTGCACAAAATTTTAGTGCTCAGCAGTTTATGTCTCTCTATTTTTACCCATAGCATATTCCTGAATTGATTCCATAAACTTGAGAAGCACAATTTATTTATAACCATTATGTATCAATTAACATAATTATTAAGTAAATCTCTTCATAAAATTTATCATCTTCATAATAGCTCTTTGATTATGATCATACTTATATCCCTAAATATAAAATCTCGCTAATAATACTCTTGTCACGGGACTCTACTCTCCCATCTCGTTTCGCTTTTCAGCCTTCCTCCTCTCTCGATTGCCAAGAAGCCCTGTTCGGTACCGCAAGCCATCTCTCTCGGCTAGAGCATGACGCAAGCCTTCTCCCTCTCCCTCTCTCTCGCTTCCTCTCTCGCATGCTTTTGGGAGTTCGGTTTCGGCAACCCAAAACCGACCCCCCCCCCTTCGATTTATTCCGTCTTATAGCCAACCATCCCGACGATTTTTGATTTTTTTATTTCATTTTATTTTATTTTATTTTTCTGTGGTTTCCGGTTATTACACCATCTGAGGCGACTCTCTCCAATCTTATCTGCCGCTAGAGCTACTCCAACTTTTCACGTATATTTTCAACTCATTTTCCTCAAAATGCTTTACCATTGTCATCAGTCGGGATGTAAAAGTGGAGGGTTGCGATAGCGGTCGGCAGTAGCGTAAAACTTGTCGAAATAATCATGACATGAATCCTTTAAAACATTTGTTAATCTTGGGCATCCCGGAAGTGATCGATGTATGGCTTTGAATCTGATGAAAGTGTCACAAGAGTGGTGCATCGGCCAGTGCGGTTAAATAAACAAGGGTTCCCACATTATGGACAGATGCGGGTAAAGTTAATCCATTAAACTAAAATTAAGTTAGAAATTTGGAATATATGTACTCTTATAGGTAAACTAATGAAATTAATAGATATTATGGTTCATAGAAGATAAATATTTTATGTGTTCAAGAAACTAAATAGGTTGGAGAGAAAGCCAAGGAGATTGATAGTTTAGGCTTTAAACTTTGGTATTCAGGTAGAAGTTAAATTAGAAATGTAATAGGTGTGATTATAAATAAAAATTTGAAGGATAATGTATATGTAGAGATAAAATTATAGCTTTAAAGATTATTGTTGATACCAAGATTATTAATATTATTAGTGTTTATGCTCCTCAAGTAGGTTTGGATGTAGGCTCAAAAAAAAATTTAGAATGAATTAAAGGGATTAATACAAAAAAATATCTCTTGAGAAAAGGTATTTATTGGAGAAGATTTAAATGGACATATTAGTAGAGTGGTAAAAAATTTTAAAAGCATTCATGGTGATTATGGATTTGGAGTGACTAATAAAGAAGATAGAACTATATTAGATTTTTTTTTAACGCGTGATTTTTCGATTCTTATCTTTATTTAAGAAAGAGATGAGCGTATTATTACTTAAAATAGATCTAGTTAAACCTGATTGATTATTTTCGATAAGAAAAATGGATCGTTTAGATTATAAAGATTGTAGATTCCAAGTGAAAATTTAAATCGACGTCAATTATTAGTCTTAGATTTTAAGATGAAAGATTGAAAGATGAAAAATAAATCAAATTATTTCAGGATTAGATCGAGCACTTAAGAACACTAATAAAAAAATTTTAAGAAAAAGCTACAAGAGTTTAGAATTTGGGATGTTCAAATCTAATATTATGTTGGAGAAAGTAGAGTTCTTTAAAATGTCTTGGAAAATTAAAATGAAAAGTTTCTTTTAATAAAATAGTTGGTGGTGGAGTCGAGGTCTGAAAAGATAAAAAAAAAATAAAAGTGTTGTTATAAAACTTCGGTTTATATGTAAAACTTCGAAGAATTGGAAAAAATATAAAGTAGCGTGTAGAGATTAAGAAAGCATATATGATGCAAAAAAATTTAGTTTTAGTGATTTATCTGATAAAAAAAAAAGGTGAAAGATGTATGTATAAGTTAGCTAACCAAAGAGATAGGAGAAGTAAAGATCTAGCTTAGGTGAGGTGTATTGAGGATGAAAATCATAAAGTGTCTTTCTTAGAAAATGATATTGAAAATAGGTGATGAGTTATTTTGATAAATTTTTCAATGAAAGATTTAAAAATACGATTGATTTTAGCAACCTTAATATCCTAAATAAAAATAGAGGATTTTGTTTTGATCATCATATTAGTAAATCAGAACTTAGAAAAGCTTTAAAGAAAATAAAATGTGGAAAAACAATAGGACTTGATGATATTCCAATATAAGTGTGAAAATATTTAAGAGATCAAGGAATTTCTTGGCTTACAAATTTTTTTAATGTTATTTTAAAGACTAAAACAATGTCAGATGAGTGGAGAAAGAGTTTGTTGGTTCCTATATTTAAGAATAAAGGTGATGCACAAGAGTGTGCAAATTATAGAGGAATTAAGTTAATGTGTCATACATTAAAATTATGAGAGAGTAATTGAGAAGTTACGATGTGATACAAAAGTTTCTCACAAGCAGTTTGGTTTCATGCAGATAGATCAACTATAGATGTTATACATTTGTTAAGAGATTTGATGGAGAAGTATAGAAAAAGCAAGGAGAATCTACATATGATATTTATTGATTTAGAGAAAGCTTATGATAAAGTTTCAAGAGATGTTCTTTGGAGAGTTCTAGAAAAGAAGTGAGTTAATATTAGTTATATGCAAGTCATTAAAGATATGTATACTAGAGCTATTACTTGTGTCCAAACACAAGGAGGATTGACAAAATATTTTCATATTTCAGTTGGATTACATCAAGGATCAACTTTAAGCCCTTATCTTTTTGCTTTAGTTATGGATGTTCTTACTAAGCATTTACAGGAAGATGTACCTTTGGTGTATGCTTTTTACTGATGACATTCTTCTTGTTGATAAGACTAGAGAGGGAGTCAAGAGAAACTTGAATTATGGAGGTCAATCTTAGAGTCTAAAGATTTATGTTTAAGTAGATCTAAAACTGAATATATGGAGTGTAATTTTAGTTGTAGAAATTATAGTGGTAGTGTTGTGACATTAGGTGAACAAGTCATTAAAAAAAGTGGGCGATTCATATATTTAGGCTCTATTGTTCAAAATGATGGTGAAATAGATGAAGATGTTATTAGTAGAATTCAAGTTGGATGGTTGAAGTGGAGGAATGCATCTGGCCTGTTGTATGATAGAAAAGTATCGCTTAAACTTAAGGGAAAATTTTATAAGATGGTGGTAAGACAATGATTTATGGTGCGAATGTTGGCCAATAAAAGCATGAGACTAAGTTAAGTGCGAGATGAGGATCTTTGAGGTGGATTAGTGGCTTTACTCTTAGAAGATAAAATAAAAGAGTATGTTGAAAAAGTTAGTACCTGGTTGAATAAGATTAGAAAATTGCAGATGGTTTTGTCGGTCGTCAAATTAAGAGGTAGATGTTTTAGATTGTTGTGTTAAAGAGTAGGCTAAAATATGATTTAAAATCATAAAATGAGAAACACTTAGTAATGAAAGGCTTCATGATATTACATAGCTCAAAGAAATTCATCCATACAATAAAACTTGTATGCTTCTCTCTAGCCACTCGCCACAAGCCTCACCATCATCTTATAAAATTTTCCCTTAAATCTAAATAGTACTTTTCTATCACACAATAGGCTCAATGCATTTATCCACTTCAACCCTCCAACTTGAATTGTATTAATAACATCTCCATCTATTTCACCATTACTTTAAACAATAAACTTAAGATATCTAAAACATTCACTCTTTTAATGACTTGATCACCCATTGTGACAACCCCGATACAAGATCTACTACTACTAACATTACACTCCAAGTATTTGGTTTTAAATCTACACAAATGAATTTAGACCCTAAGGTTGATCTTCATAATTCAAGTTTTGCATGAACTCCCTATCTGGCCTTATCAGCAAGAAGAATATCATCAACAAAAAACATAAACCAAGATACATTCTCCTATAAATGTCTAGTAAGAATATCCACAACTAAGGCAAAAAAATATGGGCTCAGAGCTGATCCTTAATGCTTGAATATAAGTAACAACTCTAATATACATATCCTTAATGACTTGAATATACATTAATATTAATTATATTCTTTTCTAGAACTCTCCAAAGCACTTCTCTTGGCGCTTTATTAGCTTATCATATGCTTCCTCTAAATCAACAAATATCATATATGGATCCTCCTTATGCTCTCTTTACTTCCTAATCAAACCTCTCAACAAATGTACAACATCCATAATAGACCTATCCGGCATGAATTACTATGATAAATTACGGCAATATTGTGTTTGACCATTAGCTATATGCTTAAGTTGTTGGGTGAATGTCTAACAACTTGAAATTGGCCACAACTTGTTTCCCTATAATCAATATACCCTAAATTATTGAGATACTAAGGCCAAGTGAAGTGATGGTGAATTTTGTGGCTCTTATGATATTTGAAAGGTAGAGGTAGATCTAAAAAGACTTGGTTAAGATGTATAAAAAATGACCTTAATATACTTGAATTAAATGAGAATTTGACACATAATAGGACACAATGGAGACGAAGGATTCATATAGCTGACCCCACTTAGTGGGATAAAGGCTTGTTGTTTTTGTTGTTGTTATGATATTTGAAAAGCTCTCTATGGTTAAATAAGTTCAAGTGACTCCAACATTGGCACCTATGGTGGAAGAATTCTTTGCCTAATTCTTGGGTTTATTATTTCATTGATTTTGAATTACTGTGACGTTTCAAATTAGAAAGAAAAGTAACGGTCTGCAATACAAAAAAAGATTTTTGAGCGCATAAGTCATGGCAGGGCCATACATAGGATGCATCAATAATATATAAGCGCACATATTCTAGTAGGTGGTCCTCAAAAAGTCAAAGCTTTGGTTGATCTTATAACCAATCATATATCATACTCAACTTAGTGACCCTCCGAGTCAAGTTCCCTAACATATTAATGGTTTGAGAAGCATGAAAATCAAATTAATACCGATAGACTATAGGCTTATATGGCAGAAATCTGAAATTCTGACATGTTTTTCATGTTTGACAAGGCTTATACACTTGTAATGAATAACCTCAGCCATGAACATGTAACAGGAAAGATCAAAATAACCCAAGTATAAACGCAGTAACACAAAAGGCAAGAAATCTTAGCTTGCTGGAGATATTGCTAGAGCTAAAAGCCTAATGACCAGCAGTTGCATACCTGCCAATAAAGAATTTGTTTAATAAAGCTTGAATCTGTTTCCCCTTCTGGCCACATTGGTATGACCACGTATACTGCAAACTGCTCACCAGCCCTAATTTTGCTTGCAATCTTCAATGCCAATTCCATGGGAATTAAATTATCAGCACCTGCTTATGCCACAAGGCTTAATGACGTGAGCAATCTAAATCAAGTATGTGACTAATGAGAGAATAAATGCATTAACATTAAAAAGCCTCAATAAAAAGAATCAACAAATATCATTAGGCAAGCAAACAAACAAAGGCATTACAATTTCTAAAAAAAAAAAATTTGTTCTTCCCATATGACCCAGCTTAGTATAAAGAAATAAAAAAAATAGTCTGATAAATAAAATGAATCAAAATCTTGAAAAATTTTCTTAGGCTTCAGCATCACAAAACATAATTAGAAAAAGGATGGATACGCTGCAAAGAACAGGTAGTCAAACAATTGTGATTCATTTTGATGCAAAGAGACACCTTCCTACAATGATTCCATCTCGTGTGATCAGTCTTTCAACTCCTATTCAATGGCTTTAATAACCATCTGGCTTTTAGTTCAGCGACCACTCGTCATGCAGCTTTCTATTCAGTGCCCCACCTCATGCAGCTTTTCTGCGGGTCTGAGTCCTCTAGTCGGTTCTGTTTCAACTACCCCAGTGGATTTCTTGGGCAAAACTACTCTACTCTATTATCAAGTGTGAATCTTCTTCCTCACCGATTCTTATTTCTCTATTTATGAGGCTTTTCTGCCTGTGACTAGCTTATGTAGCACCCTAATAGATTCATTTACGATAGACCATAATGAATTTCTTATCAAGATTTGTAATTATAAGTGCACGTCATATACTGTACAAAAACATTAATTGGTTCTTGAATAAAATTTAAGTTGGATTTGTTAATCCTTCTACTTTTGGTAGTCAATTCTTTGATCAAGTAAGAGATTTGAAGATTTTCAAGAGAGGTCATCTCTTTACACAAGCAAGGCTTGCAATTAATTCTTTCTCTTATACTTCTCTTTTCTTAATATTTTTATTAATATGAGATTGTGCATAGGCTTCAAATCATTTAAGAAGCTTTCTTGATCATAGATTTCTAGCACTATTTTTCTAGCAGAACCCATCAGATTTTCATCAGAATTAATTACGTTCATACCATCAATTCTCGTAGACAATAGGGACTAAGAATTAAAATCTTATGAGATTATGATCTACAAATTTCATGAGTTGTATGATTTTCTGCATCTTATAGTACAATTCTATTAGAAATCTAGGATCCTAAGTGTCACGACAGCTTACAAATACCAAACACAGAATGATTGACGGATAAAGAAAAACACATGTTTATCTTAAATAAAATCTCAAATCACAATATTCTGACATGATTTATGATTTATTAATATATATATATATCTTAACAAAATTAATAGAAATCACTTTAAACATAACTTCGACATAATTTATTACATCTCGAAGTCTCTACTGATAAAACACTTCCTAATTTAGTTGATGGTTCCGAAACAAATTAAGCTAACAATGAATAAAATTATTTATTCATTATATTATCTTATAATAACAGAAGATTATGCATTTTTTGTTTTGTGCGTAAAAGAAATTTCAATCAATATATATGAGGTAGGTATCATAAACACTATTTTTTTAACACTTTCTTTATCTCAAAACATTCAAATCACCCAAAAGGACAAACAATTCATTACCATTACCAATTTTGCCAATCATTTTCATTTTTTATTAAATTAAGTCGCAGAATCATTCGTCTTAATCTTATTCAAAACTTTTCACTCTTCTATCTGATTATCTGATTAGCGTTAATTTATATAATCGATTAACTTTTATAACGTGATGATTAATGATATGATCAGCTTGATTATTATCCATGAAAGCAGAAACATATTCTGATTTATGAAGAAGCAAAATCATCATAACTTGCGGTGCAGAAGAAAATCGTATAACGTCGTTTATCCAGAAATTAAAGATTTTTTATCATAATAAATGTAAATAATTCTCTTTAATTTCTGATTTTCTTTAATCCTTTCCTTTAATGGAAAATGATAAACACTAAATAAGAATAAAATTTATCTATAATACGTTAATTAAATTAGAATCATTTTAAGGGGGTATGATAATCATTTAATGGAATATATTAAGTCACTTTAACACTTAATATTTTATTTTATAGAAATTTCAATTAAAGAATGAAACATTAAAGGAAAGGAAGTTCAAAAGGAAACTGCAAATTAAAATGGGTAATTATGTTCTTACATTTATTAAAAATCTAATTCTATGATAATACTATGATTTTTCTGCAACTAAATTTGTGATATATTCGTTTATTAATATTTGATAATAACGAATCTTGATCATATCATCATTGTTATAAAATTAACGATTCTTGGTAGTTATGAATTTAATCTATGCGTAATTATGCTATGAATAATGCTGTTAAAGTATTTTATATCAGATTTTACATGCAATGATGAAAAATGGCCAATGATTTAAATGGTAATAATAACTACTGTCCTTTATGAGTATAATACATGCATTACAATAAATATAAGTAAAAGTTAAATATGAAAAAGTTTTATATATACCACATATTTGATTGTTTGAGCAAATTTCTTTTACGTATGAAAACAAAAGCTGCATCTTATGCCTTCTTGTTTCTTATTGTAATATAATTCATTTAATATATTAATTTGTTAATTCTTAAATTTTTTCGTAGAATCCTAATTAAATACGATAAAAGTCTGTTTATCATACTTAGAGATAGATTTATGTACTATTGTATTATGTTTAAAGTGTATTTCTCATGAACTTTATTAATATATATATATATATATATGGATAAATTATTAAATCATTTGTGGATTAGAATACTCTTGTATGATTGGAGATTTTATTTAAGATTTTATGTAAGTTTTTCTTTATCCGTCCGATATTTGTTCCTATATTAAGCTCTAAATTATACAAGACATATATCATAATTGGAATAAAATTACATGCTTGTATCAAAACATCTTCTAAACATAAGACATGATATATGGGTCCAACAACAACAACAACAAGCTTTTATCCCACTATATGGGGTAGGCTACATGAATCCTTATTCTCCATTGTGTATTATTATGTATCAAATTCTCATTTAATTCTAATAAACTAAGGTCATTTTTTATACATATTAACCAAATCTTTTTAGATCTACCTCTACCTTTCTTAACATAAAGGCAATCATCTACTTTCCTAAGCCATCGAAGCGGTTGACACGTTATGTGGCCAAACCATCTAGAGACTCTCTGTCTTATCATCTACTCAACCTTTTCCCAAACATATTTATTTCACCTTTTTTCTAAAATAAAGCCACTCATCCACCGAGCATCCCTCTCTGCACTTAGTTTTCGCTTCTCTTTCAATCCACACCATAAATCATTGCAGGTCTTACAACCATCTTATAGAATTTTTCCTAAAGTCTAAGCGATATTTTTCTATCACACAATAGACCAGATGCATTCCTCCACTTCAACTATCCAACTTGAATTCTACTAATATTCTTGAGATATTTAAAACGCTCACTCTTTTTAATGACTTGATCGCATAATGTCACAACACCACTACTAAAACTTTTACAACTAAAATTACACTCTACATATTCAAGTTTAGATCTACTCAAACAAAAATCATTAGACTCTAAGGTTGACTGTCATAATTCAAGTTTCTCTTGGACTCCCTCCCTAGTCTTATCAACAAGAAGAATGTCATTTGCAAAAAGCATACACCAAGGTACATCTTCCTATAAATACCTAGTAAGAACATCCATAACTAAAGCAAAAAAGATAAGGCTTCAAAGCCAATCCTTGATGTAATCCAACTGAAATAGAAAAATATTTTGTTAATCCTCCTTGTGTTTGGACACAACAACTCTAGTATACATATCTTTAATGACTTGAATATAATCATATTTCTTTCTCAGAACTCTCTAAGGAATATCTCTTGAAACTTTATCATAAGCTTTTTCTAAATCAACAAATATCATATGTAGATCCTCCTTACTTTCTTTATACTTCTCAATCAACAAATATCATATGTAATCCTCCTTAATTCTACTAAGCTAAGATCATTTTTTATACTACCTAACTAGGTCTTTTTAAGCATACATCTACTTTTCTTAACATAAGTCAAATCTAATACATCTGCTCTCCTAACTAGGTCATTGGACGGCCAACATTTTATGTGACAAAATCATCTAAGGCGACTCTCTCTAATCTTATTAGACGCTGCAGCTACTCCAACCCTTTAACATATATATTAATTTTGCATTTCATGTATAAGTGTAAAGCCACTCATCTACCAGAGCATCCTCATCTCTACAATACCTAACTTAATCTTTATGTTTTTCTTTTAATGACCAACATTCTGCATCAAAAATCATTGCAGATCTTACCACCATCTTATAAAATTTCCCTTTAAGACTAAGTGGTACTTTTCTATCACACAACAGGTTATATGCATTCTTCTACTCCAACCATCCAACTTGAATTCTACCAATAACATCCCCATTTATTTCACCATCGTTTTAAACAATGACCCAAGAAATTTAAAATATTCACTCTTTTTAATGACATGATCACCCAATGTCACAACCCCACCACTAGATCTTTTACAACTAAAATTACACTCCATATATTCGATTTTAGATCTACTTAAACGAAAGCCTTTAGATTCTAAGATTGACCTCCATAATTCAAGTTTCTCTTTAATTCTCTCTCCAGGCTTATCAACAAGATGAATATCATCAACAAAAAGTATAGATCAAGGTACACCCTCTATAAATGTGTAGTAAGAATATCCATAACTAAAGTAAAAAGATATGGGCTTAAAACCGTCTTTGATGTTGTTGACCTCCACATATGTGTAAGTAAAATTGAGCAGCCAATTCACGGTTGAGTGACAACGCAAATCGAGATCAAAATACCGGCGTCACCAAAATGGGAAACGGTCGATCGATGAATGGACTTCACCATTGAGCGTCGATTAATATAAATAATATAATCTAAAGATCAACGGCTCAAACGATCGAAGTTATCGATATCGAGCGCATATATTGCTGCGGCGATGTCAACAACCTCTCGTGAAATTGATCACGCCGTTAGATTCAAAACATCAAAAATCCGCTTAATCCGGACGAGTCTGTACAAATATCGAATGATTTGAAGTGACAGTGCACAAATCGAGGTTGAAATGCACTGGACATCGCCAAAATCAACCTTGCCTCGATCGACCACGACTTCGCGTTGAACGTAACTAATCGAATATAAATATTTGCACAACTTGATGATCAACCGTCAAGCTCGAGTCGTCGGCGTCTTTCAATGCGATATCGAGGTCGGCGAACCGGCGCGCCTCGTTGCGAAATTGATTTGCGGTTGCTTTGAAGCGTCGAAATCATCAGTAAGATCGTCGCTCAATTCAGACGAGTATGCATGAAGGTCAGGTCGAAAACGTGCATTTTGGAAATTGAATTTGGCTCAAACCAAAAGGCCTCGATCGCGAACGGATCGTTCGTTCAAACATCGAAATAACCTTAAATTGATGTATATATTGACTACACGATTTTATCGATGTGAAATTAACATTAAAATTGATTAGGCATTTAAAAAATTAATAAAAAGCCCTAATCTAATCTTAATGCCCTAAATTCTCCTAACCGGTCCAGCCCTATTTCCCTCTTGAACCAGCTCTCCTCGCAGCAACCGAGCCTCCTCCCTCAACTACTCCCGCATCGATTCTCTCCAACCGCTCCCGCTCTTCCTCTTCAACCATTCCCCCCCTCTCCGGTTCGACCTCCTCAAAGGTACGCTCCAATGGCGAAACGGGTTCGAGCATTTTCACTTCCTCCTTTCTCCAGAAAATGGCAAGCGCTCCTTCGTTTTCCCTCTCCCCCCTCAAAACCGCAAGGAAAACAAAAACGGAAACTCTTCTTCCTTCCACCCAAGGGATTGCACCGAACAAGGCTAGTGCTCGACCAAGAAAGGATATCAGGGGCAGTAAAGAAGTAACCTTTTTCATTGATGATATTACTAAGCCAATGATGGAATATTCTGCTGAGCAGCAGATAGAAACAATGCTTGCATCATACCACGAGGTTACTATCACTCTTCCAGAGTGATTTGAACTCGATTCATTTGATGTAGGGATCTTGGATGATGGAGATAATGGCAGAAGTCTTCAACATTCTACTCCTCTAGATGAATGGAAGGACAATAGGAGCAGCAGGCCTTCATATTTGTTTGATTGTCTCACCAATGAGGTTGTCAGTCTTTCAAAATCTCCTCCATGATGGATGTTGATCTTGAGCTTAGTGAAACTCACAAATCAAGCAATTTTGCTAGCGTTCAGAAATCTCTGGAGGAATTTCACCATGGAGGAGATTTTGAGAAGTAAATATGTTTATCAGGAAGTGTATCTTCACATGATCTGATCGGAGAGAGCCATATACCATTAAATCATGAACAGACAGCAATCAGTTGGCGACCAGAACCTACCTGTTGAAGAACCAAGAAATCTAACAGAGGCAATCAATTTACAAGAAGAATTAACATCTGAAAGTGGGAGAGATAACTCTATCAGTGAAAAGAATTCTATTGTTTTGCTTTCAGATAAACAAAAAACCAAACATCTCAGGGAAAGCCTCTCCTAAATTTATGTTTGCCACTCCAGCTATTAAAGAAAGTTCTCGGGTGTTGAGGAAAAGAAAGAAAAAATATGATGAAAGCATCATTCTGTCAAATGAACAAGAATGGGAGGTACGGCATGGCTGTCTACTTGGGATAAAATATTTGGTTGCTGTTAGGAAGGAAATGCTTCAGGATCTGTTGCCTTATATTCTTCCTGCATATAAAGCTGGACTTGAAGATCCAGATGTTGATGTTAGAACAGTTGCAGCTGATTCCATGGTGCCTGCTGCTGTAGCCATTGTTTCTCTCGACGATGGAATCCTACATTCAATTGTCATGCAACTCTGGGATATTTTACTTGATCTGGATGACTTGAGTCCATCATCTAGCAGTGTAATGAACTTGCTGTCTAAAATATATTCTCAACCAGAAATGGTACCAAAGATGCGGGGCACACTGAAGTTAGGTGAAAAAGAAGATCTAGACTTTAACAAGCTGTCTCAACCTGATGATCATGGGGATGGGATTAAATCTTCGGGTAATCCTTATGCATTATCCAAGCTAACTAACACCTAGATTGTGGCCTTTCATGAGACGCAGCATCACATCAGTTCGCCAATTCCGCCTCTTTGTAGAACATTGTAATGCGTAGAAAAACGAGTCAGAACATAGGGGATCAATGTGTGATATGGACATGTATGCTTGCATTTCTTTCTGCAGGTTTCAAGACTCCGCTAATGCCCATGAGGGTGTAGTGGGTGCGAGAAAATGTGAATATAAAAATACATATATCTTTATTTCTTTCTACGGGTTTGAACGTTAATGCCATTTGGGCATAGTGGGTGTGAAGGCGGTTGTGGTGTCATGACACCATTCACTACTTCATTTGGATGTCGAGAAAGTCAAAACACTCGATCGCCCTACGTGGGGATGGCGAGGAGTAAATTATACGATTTTGGATTAAATTTGAGACTTAAGCAAACTTAAATGGAAATCATTTAAACTTAAATCAAATAAAAAATGCATAATAAATATGAAGGTAGACATTAAATTAAAGAAAATAAATAAATGGAGCATACTTAAAGGGAAACTTAAAAAAAAAAGAGAAAAATATAATAATGAAGTAAAATACTTACTTTAAACGCAAGTAAATTCCCTTCCTTTTTTCAAAATCTTTAAAGGCTGAGTATTTTTCAAGCAAATGATATGAAAGGTAACTCCCCCTCTTAGCCTTATTTATAGGAAAGGAAGCCACTTTTGTGGGATCCACTTATAATTAAACTAGCAACATATGTAAAACATATCACAACAACCTTATTTCATATTTGTTATCAAAATAAATGCAAGTGAAATTTAAGGAAGTTAATACTAAACTCATAATAAATTTATAATAAATTTAAAGTCTAATTTTCAATTAAATAGGAAATTTGATATGAAGTTAAAAATGAATCTAAATTGGGTCTAACAACTCTTATTGTAGAAAATATGAAAAGTCCTTAAATAATAAAATTAGAAAGGCTTGAAGCTTTCTTTTGGGTGAACTTCACACATATCAACTTGTATGAATACAACTGCATGAAGTATGTCGTCGTACATATTTTATAGCAGTCACTCCTTTGAGTCAAATATTCTAAAATACATGCAAATGCTTGAATGAAAATAAGTTCATTACACATATCTAAAATAAATATATTCTTATTCGAAGTTTGTGCAAACTTTTAAATAATCGTCACCGGATCTGCAATTCTTTGTACAAGCAGATAGAAGGTGATGCTAAATTAAATTCTACAAAAATTATGGAGCTTCTTTCAATCAAAAAATTAAGGAATTTCATTTCTAAATTATAATTTTCAAAATCAACGAAATCACTAATTAGGTGAAATTAGTTAAATAAAACCATATCTTTGAGAGATTTAAAAGCAAATTTTAATGCGAAAAGATTGTGGCTAAATTGGAATCAATGAAAATTTGAAATTAATCTCATAATTCATAAATAAATACTACATAAAGTCTTAAAAAACACCGTAATTTGAATGTTTAAATTTAAATTCAGGATCTACGCGTTGCTTCGGTTTAATCTTAGGATTGGGTCCGGGTTAATATAATCTATTACAAAATTTCAACTTGAAATATCGAAGTTAATTACGTAATGAATAGATGCATCTCTTAGGGTAAATAGAGTTGACAAAATCAATTAATTAATTACCCTGATGATGGTTGTATTGAATGATGATTTCAGCCAGAGGGGATACTTCCATCAAAATATAATTATAATCTCAAATCAAATTAACTCAAATCAAGTATCAATCTAAAAACTGTTTAAATGAAACTCTATCATTAAAAGCTTAAAGCAAAACTCAATCTATCCACCTTCCACAATTGTTTATCGGGGGTGACAACTTAAGAAAACTCTAGCTCACAAAGAAGCCAATGTCAAATTAAGAGTTCTACTATGTTCACTCTCAATCAATCTCTCGCCGTAGGACGCCCCTGTCTTCTAATCGCTGGCCAAGAGGCCCACAGACGAAGAATTACGACGTAGTCCTCTAACGGTGGTTTTGGGCCAGTTCCATTATATTAAATGATCATACCAGATGTTCTAACGACTCTACCCTTGAGTCATGAATCATAGATATACTGATACAAATGCTCTGTCACTAAGTGTGGATTTAAGTCTTTTCTTGGACAAACACCACCCCAAGTCTACAACAGATTTCTTGACGACGTAATCCATGCGTATTGATAAAGGATCCTTCGTCGTCGGGTCGACTACCTCCTCTCTAACTATGTAATTACCACCCGAGATGACGTAAACCATAAGATCGGGACGGCACGCCATCATTCCCCAATCATCTAAGTTTAATAAATGATGAATTTCATAAATCTAAAATTTTAACTCCATATGCCGCTACTATATGCTACGATTTAATGATCTAACGATTGTCTTAATCGAAAGTTCTCTCTCACTTATCGGGCTAATTAACTATGGCCACAGCCAGTGAAACCTGAACCAGATCTAAAGTCCTCACAAAATGAGGTAAATCTCTGCAAGGTCTTATCTACTATTCCATCTGCCTTCTGAAAATTACATCGACATTTAACACTCTTTTCATCTAAGAAGTCGGTGGCGAATTTTCGGAGGCCACAGATGTAATCCAATTGAAATAGAAAAAAACTTAGTCAATCCTCTTTATCTGTGAACACAAGTAATAGCTCTAGTATACATATCTTTAATAATTTGAATAACTTTAATATAAGCATTATTAACTCCTTTCTTTTCTAGAATTCTCCAAAACACTTCTCTTGGGATTTTATCATATGCTTCTCCAAATCAACAAATATCATATGTAGATCTTCTTTCCTCTCTCTATACTTCTCCATCAAACCTCTCAACAAATGTATACAATCCATAATGGACCCACCTGGTATGAAACCAAACTAGTTTTGAGAAACTTTTGTGTCATATATGTTTAATAATTTAATTCTTCTATAGTTTGCACACTCTTGTGCATCACCTTTATTCTTAATAATATGAACCAACAAACTCTTTCTCCACACATCAAGCATCATTTTAGTCTTTAAAATAATATTAAAAATATTAGTAAGCTAATAAATTAATTGATCTCTCAAGCATCTCCACACTTCTATTGGAATGTCATCAGGACCTACTACTTTTCCACACTTCATATTCTTTAAACTCTCTTCAACTTCGATTTTACTAATACGATGATAAAAATAAAATTCTTTATTTCATTTAGGGTACTAAGGTCACTAAAGCCAATCATATTCTCATAATCTTCATTGAAAAATTTATCAAAACAATTCATCCACCTATGTTCAATATCCTCTTCTAAGAAAAGCACTTTATAATTTTCATTCTTAATGCACTTCACTTGAACTAATCTTGGCTAATTTATATATACATTTTTCACCCTCTTTAATATCTAGTATATTATATAAATCATTAAAAATTAAATTCTTTGCATCACATATTGACTTCTTAAAATCCCTACGAGACACTTTATATCTTTATCAATTCTCTAAATTTTTATATTTAAACTAATTTTTATAACAAAACATTTGATTTTTTATATTTTCTTATATATTTTAACTCCACCGCCAGCTTTTTTTATTAAAATAAAATTTATCTTTGATTCTCCAAACATAATTTTTGCAACTTATTTAATCTCATTTGCTATATTTTCTAACATAACATTAGATTCCTCATGAAGCTCCCAAATCCTGAGTTCTTATAGCTCACCCTAAACACTAAACCTAAACTATTATCATGACTTTAAATAATATATTATGCTTTTATTCATTTTCTTATATTATTAATGTCAATATTTTTTTATCCTTATAATAATTTTTTGACTAATTTAATATTTATATAATTTATTTGATTTTGATATATTATTTTAAAATTTATATTGTCATGTCACATGCATTTGTGTTATATATTTTTTAAAGTAGATGTATCTTATGTCTATGTCCTCATATCTATATCAGTGTAACATAGACTAAAACAAAATCTAATTAAGTAGATTGAAATATAAATATAAGACACAATATTTATCATTCATTGATTATAAGGAGGGAGCAAATACATAATCAATTCAAAAACTTTAAGAAGATAACTATAGTGTGTGTAGATATTTTCTTAACTTTTAAGTCCTTGTAGCCAAACATTATTTGGCTAGAGATTATTATTTTATATAAATTTATATCATTAAAAATCTTAGGAAAAAAATATACATGTATTAAGCTTCAATCCTCTAAAAAGATCCTTGCTCCATAATCTTGCATGGCATATTTAATCCTATAAGGACTTCAGTTAATTTATATTCTTTAAAAAGTGAATTAGATATTAAAAAATTGAAATTATAATCTAATTCTACATACAACAACAACAACAACAAGCCTTTATAATCTAATTCTACATAATCTAATTCTACATATGCTTTTATTAAATTGAATCTCTACTAGAGTCTATGCTAAAAAATGTTCAAGTATTTAAACATAAAATTGAGTGATAGTTAAAACTTAAATCTAAAAATTTTACAAAATTTAAAAAATAGAGAGGTCGAATCTAAAACCCAAACATCAAATAAAATATAAATCTACTCATAATAGCAAAACTAAATAAATTTTTATTTTTGAAATAAATAACCAACTGAACAATTTGATACTGCAACTCCTAAAAGGCTAACTTTAAAAATCATTTTATAATCAATAGTTAAACTAATATTGATTTTGTTATTAGTACTTGGTTTCCGAACTTATATTTTTTTACAAATATTTTATGAATAAAATCAAACTGAGACAATATACACAGATTTATTTGTTAACTTCTTTTATGAAAATATGAAAATCAAAATCCATCTCATAGATGCATGGTCCAACAATGAAAATTTTAGATTTAGATTTTAGCTCCTAGATTTTATCTTTCAATGTGGTCTACATCTTTAAGAAGAAAATATCAATATATATAGAGTATTATTATTAAAATTAAAATTAAAATAAAATTAGGGCCAAATAAAATTTCAGCTTTAAAATTAAAAATTATCATAATCTTATATTTTTTTAAATATTATATGGTAAATAGCTTATTTCAAAATTTATATAAATTTATCATAATTGTTATAGCAAATATGACACGGGCACAAAATAAAAATGCTCCATTGTTGATTTGAAGATTATATGATTATATATATATACACCTTTATCAAATCAACAACCGACAATCTTTATTTTGTGCACATGTTGTGCCTCGCTTGTCATGTTTGACACCCCATAATGATATTCAACCACTTGTTTAATAAAAAATTTTGATTTTTAATTAGGAAGATTTCCATATATATATATATAATATTTTTCTATTGATAAAAAGGTGCATTTTATTATAAAAAAGCTAGTGATAGTGGCATTTTTTATATAATGTTAGAGATTTAGATATTATTAATGTAAATATAAAAATTTAAATATTAAATATATAAATATATAAGAACTATGTAGTACATATGTAAATCTCTCATTTTATTATTATTCTATTCTACCATAGGCAACCACATAACTCTCATCATACCTCCTTCCCTTCGCACACACACAACCCACCTTGCATCTAGGGGTGTAAACGAGCTTGAGGAGCAGCACTCTTGTTCGTGTCGCCTGAATTTATTTTGTTTCGCTTCGCTGATATCGAATATGTGTTATATTAACTGTTAGCAAACGAAATTAACACGAAATATTCATAACAACAAAGCTTTTGACAGAGAATTCAAATCACAATCTTTTGATAATACAAGTTTTAACCACTAAGCTCACGCTTGATGATATTTAAATGTGTTCACATATAAAAAATAATAATAATAATAATAATAATAATAATAATAGTAATAAATAATAATATAAATACAAATAATAGTAATAAAATAATATTAATAATAATAGTAATACAACAACAACAATAATAATAATAATAATATAATATAATATAATTTTTATTTCGATTAAATCGAGCCGAACACGCATCGAATAAATGATTTGTTCATTTCGTTTATATATCGAAATAAATATCTGTTGTGTTATGCTTTAGTTAACGAGCGAACACGAAGCTGAACAACGAGCTTTTGACCTCTACTTGCATCTACCACATTCCTATCGCCCTTATCTCTCTAGTGTGAACTCCAGCCATTCGCTCCTGTCCATCTCACTCTATCGCTCACATACCTTACCTAATGTAGCACTCTCCCTCTCTCCCTATGTTACTCCCATCCAGACTTTATATCACGTCTCCTCCCTCTCATGATCAATTAGCACCATAAGCTCTAGGTCTTGTGGGTGTTCCTCTCGCGCGACCGCGACCGCTCCCTGTTCCTCCCAAAATCATAAACTGTTGCCTTCACTCATTGGTATTCCACAACCTCTCTCCTTCATTCTTCTCACTCACTAGATCCCATCACCTCACACTTCCTCTTGTCCCAACTATTTCAAACCCAACCCACACGTACAAGCTCCCTTACAATTCCTATTACCTGGGCAAGTTCACTCTTGTATTTGAAGAAAATATATGAATTTCCATTAGGATTAAAGAAAGACAATATTTTAGGTATAACATTCAAAGAAAATATATGGATTTGCATAAGGATTGGATGATTAGGTGTAGATCTATGATAACATGGATAGAATTTGTCCAAAATGATTTATGAAGAATATGTATAACACTTTAAGCATCACTCAATAGGAACAAAGAAAAAATGAGAATTTATAAAGCCAATCAAAATAGTTGGGATAGGGCAAATGATGATGATAATTCAAAGAAAGTGTTTAGGGAAAAAGTAGACCTAGGATAGTGTGGATAGTTGTCCAATATGATCTGTGAAGAATAAGTTTAACATCTTAGGCAACATTCAAAAATGAAGTAAAAATAGAATTTATAAAACCATAATAATGAAGATTTTAATGAAATATATGAACTATCTATTTAAAATTTAACAAGATAAAAAACTGTTTAATATTAAAAATAGTAGAGCCAGGAGCATATTGATGAGAGAAAAAAGGGAGAATAATCTAACCGGGACTTTTGTAATCTGGCCAGCCATAGGAAGAACCAATAAAATATTGATTTTCAATATAAATAAAGTGCTGTGCAGATCTGATGGCTCTTACATATGCAGTGTGGATGCTTTTGTCAATTGCCACGTTCTTTCTAAAAATTAGATGCTGCATTGGCCCACATAGAACAATTAGGACGCTTAGCGAGAACCCAGAAATATTATCCCAATCTCCACAGGAAATAAACTTGCAATTCGTCAAAGGTGTGCCATACCATTTGTGAGGACATTAGGATCAATGTAAAACCGAATAATTACATCATTTCAGCTGAAGCTTATAAAATAGACAAACCTGAATCTCTTCATGATGAGCATGCTTGGGAAAAACTGTTACTGAACCTGAGTCTAAGGATCGAAAAATCTGAAAAAAAAAAAAAAAAAAGTTGATCAATTCTAAGATTACCATCCATGTACTAGCAGAATGTCTATTAATGCCAAACCTGTACATCCCAGCTTTCAGAATCATTTTCACTAGAAACCCATAGACTCGGATCATCATCTGAAATAGTGGCAGAAGGACTAAGTATCCATGAAATGCGCTCTAACTTTATTAGCGAATCATCTTTCCACTGAGATTTCCATTTTTGGTTTTAAATACCCATAATTTGTTTGGCATATGCCAGCGTTGCTCAAAGTTCTTAAGAACATCATAAGCAGCAGGCCCTTCAATTTTGCAATGCAAGTCATGCCATGGTTGTCTTGGGCCTCGAGTTCCTGGCTACAAAAGCATAATAGAAGATTAAATATGCATTATGAAATGATATCTAATGAAACCAGATAGAAATTATTAAACAAGATAAAACTTGTGCAATAGAGAAACTTGCATCTACAGACTTTACTGTACAGATTCTACTGAATCCATCGACATGCAATAGTCGTAAATTTGCTTAAAAAAATTTCAATATTCCATGTTTTGTTTCTTATCCTCCAACCAATTTTCAAAAAATATGATCAGCTGCTGTGGACAAATTACTCAAGATGACCAATATAACAGCTTACTAGCGTGCTGCCAAACTCAATGTCTATTGTCATGTGAGATGCAGAGGTTAGTTCATCAATTATTTTAAATTTGATTTTGAATTTTGAATTGCAATCATGTATTTGGTGTTGAGGATGAATCCGAAAAATTGAACCATTTAATGAATAACATAAATCGAATCGATCCAAACCATTGCAAAAAATCAAAAATTAATTGATTCAATCAACAAAAAATCAAAAATTAAAGAGGTAAACTGTTGCAGCAAGATCCCTAAAACTGAAGTCTGAGCAATGCTGAAGAAGTAATGCCTTGAATAAAAAAACTTAGCAGATAATGCCCTGCTCCAATTCTAAAATATATTCTTTTGTCCTTTCAAGATTCAATGATGATAAATTTTAAACAAAAAAAAGTTAGATTTAACATCCAAGTAAATCAATAGATAGGCACCTAAATCTCATTATATTTGGTCATTCAATTTAATCGGTTTAATAAGATACAATACCAGACCACAAATCAATAACAGAATATTACAAAATTTTAAACTGAAATTTTTATGCAAACTGAACCGAATTAAGATATTTGGTTTGATTTAGTTCAGTTTTTTGGTTTCAACCGAACAATGCATACCATAACAAGAAGAGGGGAAGAAAGAAAGATAGAATTTCTTAAGAAAATTTTGATTTTTGGTAATTTTCTTGGATAAGTTGACTTTGAATCAAAGTAGTAGACTTTGAGGCATGTATAAAGTGATAATATTTTAAGGTAAAGATTTATTTCGAGGTTATTTGTATTTAGATTTAAGTTGTAAATTTGATAATATTACATATTTAGAAATTTGCATTTTTTTAGATTAGTTACAATAAAACAAGATTTTGAGGTGAATGGAATGAGTAAGTTTTCCTAGGTGTCAATCATCAATTGTGTAAGATACTCTATTTCTAATTCGAAAAGCAAATTTCATTTTAATCCTATGGATTTAAATTTACATGTATTTAAATGCATATGTAAGATATTAGAGATTATTCATATAACAAAGTGTACATTATTGTCTTACCATGCATGCTAAAATAATTACATAAATTTTTTAAAGCAATGAAAAGCATACACTTAAAGCATTAGAATTATGCTAGATTTTTATCAAAATGTTGTATTTTCAATGTAAGGCAATTTGCATTTGCAAGCTACAAAATTGATACAAATAATTAAATTGCATGTAAAGATGAAAGATATATGTATTCAAATGTTCAACAATCAAAATAACAAAACTTTAAAAAGGTCATTCATATAGATAGGTTTATAATGATATGTTACAATAACATGTATAGGTAAGGTGACAAATATGAGCCCATATGTATACAAAAGGATCCTCAAATTGATAGTGCATATTATGATTGACATCTAATGTCTTCTAAAATTTTCTTCAACAAGATTATCCCCCACTATGCTTCAAAAAATTGAGATTTTGGACTAACTGACAGCTTGACTAAAATATCACCAGATGATTATTAAAAATGATTAGAGGATGGAACAAATGCAAGGTTGTCAGTGATATTCTTTTACATTAACCACATCAATGTGTTTATATGTGTCATCATCTCATTTATCCTAGCAATTAAATGAGATATCTCTTCCTCCCTTTCTTTCATTTGTCATTGCATTAGCTTTTGAGTTCGAACGAGAGCAACAACATCAGTAAGTATTGTTTTTTCTTCTTCTCCTTCTTATTCACTTTCATAAAAAGGTTTCAATTATACTTCTTCACCTTGTCATTGTTGATGTTAATTTTGAGGAGCACTAGGTGTCACACCACCACATGGAGACTGATATACAAACATATTAGATATTTCACCAGTATGTTCTAGCATGTAAATAATCTTGGCATCCATCATATCTTCATCTTCGTCTCCTTCTATATGCACCTATATTTCAAAATAATGCTTCTAATAGATTTCTCTAGTGGCATGAGACGTAAATGCACTTTCCATAAGATGTGGCTAAGATTGGGATTAACTTCATCTTGAGAGTTTGAAACTAGTTGATGATGGGATATCCTGGAAGATTCTCCATGATATCGACCATCATAGGCATCCGTAATAGGAGCCTTTTTCTTGGGAATGCATATTGATATATCATATTTGAAGTATTGACTAGATGACATGCATTTGACTTTTTTAATAGGATTTTTTTGTGTTGGCCTACATATCAACTTTCCTTTCTGTAGGAACCTTTCAGCAATGGATTCTCAAATTCTAGGTCCAAGTGTCACAACTTGATGGACCTTCATAAGAACGGTCATTTCTATTCAATGCTATAATAACAGTTGAATCTTCTTATATGAAACTTTATAGCCTTCAACACTAAGGATCTTTCACATTTCTTATACATTATGCCCTTCTCATTTACTACTTTCAAAACTTTATGTACCCAAAATGAAAATTTTTTAGGCTGGTTCTTATAATGAATAGAAATCTAGTGTTGTTGAGTCAAAAATGACTATTTTAATTTTCTGGTAGGACTATTTCATTGTATCCACCTCAAAGTTTACAAATTTGTTATAAGTGGGCATAGTAATCATTGGCTCTAGAGATTATTATACAATTAACTCTTCGAGCAATAAGTGTTGAGCCATTAGTTCAACATTTGGCTTCATCCTTTGTCTCCTACATATTGTACTCCGAACAAAAAAAAGGTTCAGTATCATGTCAACCTGGTACAAACAATTCAATAGACAGAGTAGGAGAATTCACAGGAACTAAATAATTAGCTCTAGAGATTATTCCACAATTGACTATTTTGGCAATAAGTGTTGAGCCCTTAAATTTGTTGGGGGTATATGGTTACTAAGTTGGTTTATGTAAGTTGTGAGGCAAGTTGACCGAGGGTAATTTGTAAGTGAACAAAGTTTGGTTTGTAAGACGATCAGTCATTCTACTGGGAATAGACTTATAAATAGATAGGGTGATAAATTGGGAATTGAATGACTAGTAGTGTGAGATGCAAGTTGGTAAAATGAATGTAGATAGACATAATTCAACTTGGCAAAAATAGCATTTTGGTGATTGAGTAGCTTACTATGTCTAATCAATCATGAGAAGAGACTACTCAGAAATTTTTAGAAAAATGTTTAAAAATAACCCCCAAAAATGAAATTGATGTTTTTGAAACACATTTAAAATTGACTTATGAACTTTATAGTAAACAAATTGACAAGTGCATGCTCTTGTTAAAATTTCATAAATTTATAAAATTTTGAATTTTTTGTGATCTTGATAGCAATTTGATAATTTTGAAATTTATGAAAAAATCTGAATTTTGAAAGTATTGAAGTTAGAGAAAAAAATTTTATGATAAATAGAGCTTGGTGAGAGAAGATTAAGAAAGTTTCAAAATTGTGTTTTCTAACTATTTGGTGAATTTTTGAAGTTGTAGACACATAACAACAAGTTTGCTTGTGTTTATAATCGAGTATGGGATTGTTGGGCGTTTTTAGGCTACAAAGCTCATTTAAGAGTTTTAGGCTACAAAGCTAACTTTGTTTGTAAGTTTGCTCGATCATTTGGTCTTATGACTTTGTCTTTTAGACAAGGTGATTTTGAGAATTTGATGATACAAGTAAAGTTTATCATTATTAATATATCTTATTGATAGGACTTACAACATTTGGAAAGTCTAATATTGAAATTAGGATTCGCCTTACAAATGTACTTTAGGTTTATATCTAATGGAAGGCCTTAAATGTGAGTAAAGTTTGACTTACAAACACAAATTGGACTTACATCTGTTAGAAAATCTAAATTAAATGTGAATTTCATTTTCTTATCAACATGAATTGGTCTTATATCCATTGGAATGTCAATATTAAATGTGGGGTCTGCTTTGCAGACAATGATTAGGCTTACATCCATTGAAATGCCAATATTAAAAGTGGAGTTTATTTTACGAATAAAGTTTGGGCTTATATCCATTGGAATGCCAACACTAAAAGTGGTTTAGTCTTGCAGACGATAATTGGGTTTACATCAATTGGAATCCAATATTAAAAGTGGAGTCCGCCTTACGGACAATGACTGAACTTACATCCATTGAAATACCAATATTAAAAGTGGAGTTCGTTTTACGAACATAAATTGGGCACATCCATTAGAACGTCAATATTAAAAGTGGAGTCCGCATTGCGGATAATGACTGAGCTTACATCCATTGGAATGCTAATATTAAAAGTGGGGTCTGTCTTGCAGACAATGACTAGGGTCATATCCATTGAAATGCTAGTGTTTGAATCTTAATTTCATTATCTAAGTGAGACAGGCTTTGGATTTGTTGGAATTGTCTTGATTTTTATAAAGAATTATTCAGTTATATTCGAGTCACTGACACATTATGTCTGATCAACCGAATGATTGTGATTGAGTGTTGATGTATTATATCGGCATTTTTATCCATAAAGTTAAGACTTTTGTGAATTTTAAACTTTAATGAGCTTCTTCATGTGGTAAAGTAATTCCTAATTTGTGGACAAATTTGGCCTCGTTAATAGTGTTAACCGTTTATGTTTGGATCTTTACTATACAATTTTGATCAATTAAATCAAACTATGCTTTTCAATGTGTGAGGGGAGGCGGAATTGTAAATCGGTTGTATTTAATAATTCAATATTTGATTAATTTAATTTTAATATTGATTTTTCATGTGAGTAATTTCGCCACATTATTCTGTTCTTTCTCATTTATCATCATCATTTTTTTGTGATTTTTTATAAAAAGGATTAAGTATCAAATTTTAAAGAAATTTCGGCAACATAACAAATTAATAGTGCTATGTCCATAAAATTTAGTATAATTGTGCACTCCTCCCTTGATCTGGACCCAAAATCGACGGCAGGGGTCTTCATAATTTTTCCTAGTCAAACACAAGATCGACATGCATGGGTCTTCAAATTTGTATTTTATTTGATCTTTTAAATGATTTCAAATTCATCAAATTTCAAAAACTTTCGGCAATATGACCATTTAGAAGTTGCATTATTAAATTAAGCGTGATTAGCACTCTTCTCTTTAACTCTGGATTTAAAACAGACGGCAAAGATCTTCAAATTATTATCCCGGTTGGACCCAAGATCAATGTGCACCATCTTTAAATTTTTGGATATGTACAAAAGATTTTCTTTGAATTTAATGAGTAATGTTAACATCATTTTAGATGAGGTTAACATCCCTCTTTATCTTAGTATTTAGAATTTCCAATTCTAGACCAAGAACTTCTTCACTTAGATACTTAAGACACCTTCTTAGGAGCTAAGTGAAAACCAAAACCCAAAACTAAAATAAGCAAAACTCAGAAGTAAATAAAATGAAATTTAAAATTCAAATCTAAAATTAAATTGAAACCAAAACCCAATGACTAGACCTAAATCAGGCTAATAGGCCCCACTAAGACCTAACAAAGCCCAAATAAGTTAAATGAACTCAAACACCACTAAATTCAACAAAATTTAATTAAATTCCAAGTGAAACATATTCAAACCAAAACCTAAACTTAATTGTCTTCTACTCAAGTTAATATTAGTACTTAACTTAATTGGCCCATTTAGGTCATATTCAATCAAAATTCAAATCAAAACAAATAAAATCAAATCAATTAAATCAATCCAGAAGCTAAAAATTATTATTCAAGCATAATTAAACACAAATCTAAATTCAATTGGGGTTCAATTTGGTTAATTAATCATTTGACCTAAATTGAATCATATGGGCTCTACTAAGACCAAATCAAATCAAATTGAACTTTGCAAAAGGCTTAGAATCATCATACTAACCTAATCAAGCTCAAATATGAATTCGATTAAAGTCTAATGTGGCTAATTAGACCACTTTACTCCAAATAGACCTTATTGAGTCAAAATTAAATTAAATTGAAACTAAGTCAAATTAAACACTTCAAATCACTTTAAACACATAATTGAACTTAATCTAACCTTTCCTTGGGTCCAATTTGGCTTATTTGGCTAATGGGCCCAAATGAATCTAAATTGGCCTAATTAAGCTATTTTAGGCTAAATCCAAAATTAGCCCAAATCAATTGCAACCAATCAAATCCAATCATTCCAAACAACTCACCAAATAGAATTGAAGGCTTACTCAAAAATCAAAACAACAAATTGGATTATTTGACCCAATTTGACTCACTAGGTTAAGTTGAGTCAATGTAGGCTTGAACTAAATTGAATCAAAATCAATTCAAATCATTGACTTTAAAAGCCTTAAATGATCAATTAAACATCATTTAAATTTAATTTTAATCCCATAGAGGTTGGCTAACTCAACCCAACCAATTTAGGCCAATTTGAAATAATCCTAAACTATGCCCAAGTCAAATTGAAATAAGGTTCACCCATGTATAAAATGAACTTGAAATCCTAATGCTAATATGTTAAGCCATGTGTTATGATGAACTAGTGGTTGTTTGGACATTCTCTAATCAATCTTTAGTCAATCATAAAGATCAATCCCATCATACCCATGGTGTGAATCAATCTTTTCACCTAACCCCACCTTAATCTAACCTCTCAAGTAAACGATAGCAACAAACCTTAGCCAATCATGCAGCCAACTCAATTGGAAGGGGAGGAGAAATGAAATTGGCATGAAAGTCTAAAAAAATCTCAAATGAAATCCAATCTTCATCAACTTGCACATGGCCACTTTATGGAGAAGAATATCTCCCATCACTCCCCCTTGGACCTTTGGGACTTGCTCGGGTCAACTAACTACCAAAATCTAGGTAGCAAAACCTGGTTAATTGGCCACCACCAACTCCCCCATTTTGGAGCTCCCAGCCAAAATTCTAAGGTTTAGAAACTGGCCACTTGGAGAGAGTTTGGCATTCCTAACAAATTCTAGGTGAGGAGAGGAGTGAAATCAAACCATTACACAAGTGTCTCGACGCTGGCAAGCTGCAAATCAACCAAACCCGACGACAATCAACAATAAGGAGGTGTCCAAGGCAATTGGTGGGGAGGCAACTCAAGCTTTCTTCATTAGAGGTTTGAAACAACTCAAGGAAGCTCCTCAACACATCAACACCATCGAAAATTGACTCCGATGAGGTAAATCCTGAACCTTTAGCTGGACCCTAGGATTTCATGCTTTGTGAAACAAGCATGCACCACGCTAGGATCCAACCGTATATATCCCTTGCACTTTGTTTCTTAATCGTTTTACAATCGAAAACTCGTGAAAATCTAGCCTAGATCACCGATCTTTTGCCCTGAAGTGTGGACAACTCTTGGTTCTTGCCGAAAAAGGGAAAGATGAAATCATGACCATCCATTCCTTTTATTTAGGACATACAATCATGATTTAGTTAGATGAAATTAATTTAAATCCTTCTAAGACAACGGATCAAATCTGGACCGTCCGATCTTTAATCGGACGGTCCTAAATGATCCCACATCCCCGCCACCATTCCATGTAGCAATGACATGGTCCAATCCTGCATCGAAATGTGAAAATCATCAATTGCTAACTAGGTTAAGTACGAAATTAGGAGTTTTAGGGATTTAAAAATTGCTAAACTATGCATAGAACTTCAAAAATTTATAAAAAATAAAATACACAACTAAAAATTATAATTGAAACCTCTAGATTCAAGATTCAAAGAGTAATTCAATAAATCCAAAAGCCCTAAATTTTGTTGAGTATTTTAAGATTAATTTCGCTTTTATTGAAAATTAACTTTCTTTAATCATTCCTAAAATATTAATCCCATAAAGCTAAAAATTTTTAGAGATTAAATTTAAAGTTATTCCCTATCTACCATAAAATTTCAAGTCAAATAAGCTATTAAACTATGAGTTATTAATTTTTGAAGATCATAGAGAAATTTTGAGTTAATGATTAATTAAAATTATGGAAATTATGAAAACTCATTCAAATGATTCAAAATGCTTTAACAATCATCAAGGAACCTAGAAAATTTATTAGGCCCATTAAATCACACTAAATAATAAAATTGTTAAATTAGTATTTAATTAAATATTAATTAATTATCTTAATCATGTCAGACTTCAAAAATTCATATAAAATTAACATAAAGCTAAAAAATATAAGTGGCCTCTCTAGATTCATGTTTCAAAGAAGAATCTAATGATCTGAAAAGCCCTAAATATTATCAATTATTTTGGGAATAATTTGGGTTTTATTAAAAATAATAATTTCTCATTTTCTCTTAAAATACAAATATAATTAAGTTGAAATATCTAGGGCAGAAACCTAATACCAAGATCTACCTATTCTAAAAATTTCAAGTCAACCAGAGCTATGAATTAAGAGTTCTGATTTTTACAATGTATTAGATCAATTTGGATAAAATAATCAATATAAAATAAGAAAATTTATAAAAGTACATCAAAATGATTCAAAACACTTTCATTATCATTGGAGAACTCAATGAAATTAATTACATCCTCTAGATTTGATTAAATCATGAAATCAATCAATTTAAGGTTTAATATGAAATTAAAATTCAATTAAATAATTGAATTAAATCAAAATTTTGAAAGTTCATGAGAAATTAATCACTTGGCCAAAAAATTATAAGTGGCTCTTTATATTTAGCATCCAAAGAAGAATCAAACAAAATTAAAACCCCTAAGTTTCACTATATATTTTAAAAATATATTTAACTTTTATTGAAAATCAAATCTCTTTAATTACTCTTAAAATACATACTTAATTTATTTGAAATTTTTAATGTAGGTTCATCATACTAATATTCACTTCTTATAAAATTCTCAAGATATTTAGGTCATTAGAATAAAAGTTATCAATTTTCAATCATCTCAAAACAAGTTGATAAAATAATTAATTTTAAAATCATAAAACTCACAAAAATGACATCAATTGATTTAAACCAACTATACTAACAGAGAATTACTTGAATAAAATAATTAAACTCACTGATCTCAGTTATAACACCAAATCCTTAAATCCAAACCTAAATTGATCTATAAGATTAATTAAATTCACTAAGAAAAATATAAAGAAATTTAAATAAATAAAATATTCAACTAAAAATTGTTAGAAATCAATATTCAAAAGAGAATTCTATAAAAAGAGAAAAGAAAAACTCCAAACTTTATTAAAGAATTAAAAACTAATTAAGGGCTAAAACCATAATTAATGAAATTAATTACTAAATATAAGTTTAATCATGATGAAATGTTCAAGGAACATTATAAAAGGTATCATCCACTCCTAATGATTTTTCTTGAATAATTCATACTAACCTATGATTAATAATTAAAGCTTAGGCTTAAATGAAATTAGAAGTTAGTAATCAACCCTTAAATAAAAAGAGAATTATGGAAATCAATAAATCATATTTAAAACTATCTAATAAATAAAATAACTTCAAACTTAAGTCATTCAACAATTTGAACATAATCAAAAATAATCAATTACATGGTTAAACCAAATTAATTCTTAAATAAACTTTAACTAAGTTAATTATTTAACCATAATAAATAAAATTAATTGTTTATTAAGTCAACCATTTAATTAAATTAATCATATTAAACCCCACTGATTCTTAACTGAACCCTAATTAAGTTAACCATTTAATCAAATTAAACCTTGCTGATTACTAATTAAACTTCAATTAAGCTAATCAACTAAATGCATAAATCAAATTAAAATTAATTAATCATTAATTAAACCTTAATCAGATTGATTTAATTATGTTGACCACATTAAGCTTAAATAATCAATAACTAAACTTTAATTAAGTCAATCACTTAACTAAATTAATCATTTAATTATGCTAATTAATTAATCATTATTAAACCTCAATTAAGCAAATCATTTAACTAAGTCAATCAGTTATTTTAATGAATTAATTAATCTTTAATCAAACTTCAATTAAATTAATCTCCTAATCAAATTAACCATATTAGCTTAATTAATCATCAATTAAGTCTTAATTGAATTAATCATTTGAGTTAACATAATTAATTAAACCCTAATTAAGTTAGTTATCTTAAATGATAAAAATTTATAAAATGATCATATTTAGAACTTAGAAGAAGCTTCTTTTTCCTTTGATGAAAAGTTGATCCTTCTTCACCTCAAGTGGGACCCATTATCTTCCTCACTCGTTAAAAAATTAAATTTAATTTTAACTTAAGCAAAATTAATACTTAAAACTCGCTTCAAAATCATCTAAATAACCAAATTAAAACCTCTAAATAGTAAATGTGACAGAACTCTGAATTCAAATCAAGACTTAAATTTTAAAAGCCTAATACAACCACATTACATTAGACTCCTTACGCACATTATACTCTTAGATCACCGACTCTAAATTTAGGTTGTTAGTGCTTTGTTTGTGAAGTATTGATTTTCTTGTCTTGTGATATATTAAATTAGATTAGATTTTAAGATTATGTACTCGTAGACTGGATATTAAAGTGTTGTTTATTAGACTAATATCATTTTCTATAAGAAACTATTTAATAAAGAGATTATCATAATAAAATTAAAATTAATATCTTTCTCTTTCAAATGTTATTTGTTAAAGTTTTTAAGCATAGCCTATTAGACCAGGTAGACTTGAAACTTTAAGCCCCATTGTAACTACTTGTGTATATGTATATTTTTAAGCTAATCTTTATTTTATAGATTTAGTTAGGATTTTTCTCTTGAAATTTAAAATTGTAATTTAACATTAAAATCGAGTTAGGATCCATCGGGTTTAGAATTAGTGTGAGTGGATTGTACAAGTTGATGGTCTCACGTGAAATCTAAAGAGATTCCTGAAAAAGGAGATGATCAAAAAAAGTAAATGAAGACCTCATAGATCAAAACTTCTTGTTCTAGGTAGGATTATATAAAGAGGGAACTTAGCTGCCTATTTTTCTCTTTCTTTTGAGATGTGTAACGTAACCCGACCACACTGACCTTTCTCTATATTAATTTGATTTGCTTGGTATGTTCATTTTGGGTGTGCACTAAAACAGGATGTTTTTTTATAGGTTTCATTTTGTGATTTTATGATGTGATATAAAAGCTTAGTTTAAGCAATGAGCTCTTAATATAAAATTAATTTTTTTACCCAGCTTAATTAAATAAATTAAATATAAAAAATAATCAACTCATAACTTTACATAATTAAAGCCTCAAAGAAAAACAATAAAAACAACTAGAAACCTCTAGAACTGGTGAACCAAGATTGCATATTTCATTCTCATTTCTTGAATTGGGTTATTTTCTCATTGCACATAAGAAATCATCCGACCTTTGAGAATGATCATCCTCCCTGGGGAAGTCTTTTTTATCTTTTAATTTGGCTCATGACTTATTTTCAATTACATCTCATTGTAGATATGTTATATATTCATAACTTTAAAATAAAATCAAGTGCCTAAAAGTATATAAAATCTGAAAATTATTTATTAATTAGGAGCATGTCATACCATTCCTGATCTTAGGTTTAGAAGATGAGTCTAGATCCTTAGTTTCTTTCCTAATTAATAATAATTTAAACTAGCTTACACTTCATAAGACTAAACTCATGTTCTAAAATGTAGGTGTTAACTAGCAACTCTTTCAGGTAAGATATAAGTTCAGAAAAGTCCAGGTAGGTTCATACACGATTATGATAGAACTAATACATTTCAATTTTCCTCCTCGATAAACTAGGTCGAGCTTCTGACTTATGTTAGAAACATTTTCAATTATAGGATCTAAAGTATCTTATTTTTCTTTTGTCATAAGATTAAATTCTCATTTTTTAGGCTTTTCTATAGTCTTATGCTATTAAAATATAAGCCCTAACATTCAAATAAAATATTAACTCAAAACAAAATAAATCTCATCTCAAAATAATAAAGCTCACCCATAAAATAAGTTGAAATGATTACTGGGCTTCCTAATATCTAAGCACTTCCTACTTATACACCTTTGGAATCTATTATAAGCTATTCATATTTGGTTTATCCCATTTAACTTTCATATTGGGGAGTTCTGAAATCAAACTTTGAAATCTATAAAAATGAAAGCTGAGTTCTATAATCAAAAATTTTTTTGAAAGAGTTTTCTCTCTTAAAATATAATTAACTATAAAGGATTCTCCTTATAAGGAGCTGAGAATCCATCATAAACTAAATTATGTTTTACTTTATCCATATAGTTCAAAGAAAAATCTCTGGTATATACAGACTCATCAATCTTAGGAGTCCTTATTAAGTGATTGAATCCATTATAGAATAATATTTTCATCTCGTGCGATAATATATTATCCCTTAATGACGTAATTAATATCACACCCCAAACGAACCTCTCTATTCCAAGGTCAATCTGCGATATAATAGAATGAGACGACTTTATCAGACGAAATCTCACCGACCTATCCCAACGTTTGCCAATTCGAGACAGACAAATGAAATCAGAATCTCTTCAAATTATCACGAGCAAATTCTTATATTTCAAACATTACTAACATCCAATTCATATTTAAATCAAATTTTTGAAAAATATCAAGATTTTCTCTTTTTACTATTATAGTTCACGAGTAGGAGAAAAATGAAATAAGAAATAGGAAAGATAAAGGAAGAGTATCAAGAATAGGTTGTTTAAAATTCAAGGTGAGATATTACCATAACTTATATTCATATGTGCTAAATGTAAATATTAACAATCTTATTCCATTTTCATTTTCCTAATCAACATTTGGAGCTGAAATATGAAGCTTTTGGGAATAAACAGTAGAAAGGAAAGAGGAAAATGAAAGTATATATATACTTAAGTGTTAATTAAGTTAAAACCTTTAATTCATATTTCATTCATCATGTAAGTAACCTATAGTTTAGGATTAGTATAGAGTTAAATAAATTATGTCTATATGTATAAGTATTAAAGGATATCAACATTATATATATTTTAAAGCTAATTGGTAATTAGATGATTAATAATCATATAACCTGATTATGATTAACCAGTAGGAAAGCAAGTTTGTGAAAGATATTGGAAGAATTCATTATGTTAACAAGGGAAAGATTTTTAGTAATTTTAAAAGTAAAAACTTTAATCTAAATGGATAATTTTATCAATGCAACTTTATCATCTCCTCTAGTTAACCTTAAAATATTATTTTCTTAGTAGTCATTAATGTATCATTATTATGTAATAAGTTCAAGAGGTAGCAATAACATTTACCCTAGAAGAAGACAATTGTCAAGAAGAATTTCATGAGGAGAAATCAAAGTCAGGTAAGAGATTGGTATGTTTATTATGTGTAAACTACTATTTATGTTAATAATTTATTAAATTAAAGAAAATCAAATGTTAGGCTATGTATTCAAGGAAGCGTCGAGCATGTCACGAGACTGGCCTGTACACTAAGGTGAGCATGTAAATATTAATGTAAATTCAATTTTCTAAAGTACCACTATTCCTACTGATGCATTGAATGTTGTATATAAATCAAGTAAGAGATTGGTATGGTTATTATGTGTAAACTACTATTTATGTTAATAATTTATTAAATCAAAGAAAATCAAATGTTAGACTATGTATTCAAGGAAGCGTCGAGCATGTCACAAAACTGGCCTGTACATTGAGGTGAGACATGTAAATATTAATTTAAATTCAATTTTCTATAGTACCACTATTCCTACTGATGCATTGAATGTTGTATATATATGATACATAGAAATTTCTATCATATTTCTACAAGAACAAATATTTAGTACACGATTTATAATCATGTTTTACTGATTTATTATGAGCATACATTAGTCAAATGCCTTGATGTCATGTTATACAGTTGTACATATTGAAAACATTCAAGTGCAGGTACTACTAATTGCTAAATAATATATAATTTATATGATAAACTAGAAATATTATTAAAATATTATAGATGGGTTGTTTTACGATAACTTGCACAGGTAGACAAAAGTTCTGACGAGATGAGCCTCTTATAGGAGATTTTAGAATTCTTGACTCTTGATATTGAGGTTGGGTGGACCAATTTATGTCAGGAGGGTTATTTGGTAAGTAGTACGGTATCGACCCTGTTTTATTTGCAACTTTGAGCCGACGGGCCGGGTGAGGACCATTATATTATGGAAATCAAAACTTATACAATTAAAAATGACATCTCAAAGAAAATGATTTAATATAAAATAACACTTGAATTCATTGAACGCGTGTTGTATATACACTTACTCTACTGTACACCATTTACATGCTACAATCTTACAGATTAATGTTTAATTCACATATTTGACAACATATTCCTCACAGCATATTTCACTTATAGTTGTATTTCTACATGTTTCAATTATATATGCATATTGTTTCTGAAATCTTGTCCTGAGATTTTTTTTTAGTTTTACTTATCTTACCGGCCTTTAACTTATGATATTATATGTTGACATTTCAGACAAGAACGAAGAGGGTAGAAGTTAGTCAAGTTTTTTGAGTTGTACAATTTTGAGTGTATAATTTTGAAAGACTATAAAGACTTTTTGGGTATGTACAAATTTCAAATAAAAGTTTTTAGTTACTCTATATTTGTGTACAAATTTGGGAATTTACATGCTTCCAATTATGCGATCTAAGTATGAACTAATTATTAGAAGAATTTGAAATATAATTTGTTCATAATGATTTGATGAGATTCAATTCACCTACTAGCCCCGATTCTTTATAAGTACGGATGAGTTGGTGAAAGTTACATCTGAGTCGTCACATTCTATTATACCTCAACCCCCTGATGGGGTTGTTTGAGGTGTGACAATTAATCACCTAAATAAGAAACCGTCAAGATTAACGTAGTATCCTAAATAAAAACTCCACAATACCTGAAAAGGAGTTTTAAAATTCTCAAAATAGTCATGAATTTTTCATAAAAGCCCTTGGATTGGACTGTTTTATGCAAATTTGTGTGACTTTGTATGATCTAGCCTCCCATTAATGCAATAAAGCTCATACATGCTCGGTTTGGCTTTCATGCATGTGACAAACCCCTCGGCTAAGGCATGGCATGGCTACGTGACAAGCTTTTCTCATGCTCTCCACTCTCGGCTCTATCTCTTGTGCAATGTTTAAAATTGCGTTTTTTGGGTATAAAGGTATTTTTTGTCTGTGAGGCAAGGCTTAAGTCTCATAATTAAAAAAATTACGTATATTGAAAAATATCAAATAATGTCATATAAAAGTCAAAATAAACATCCTAATATGATAATATTAAATCATGAAGCAATGTCAGAAAAATATAAGTTCAGTATATAACAACTCAAAATGGCAAAGTCGCTCATAACTTCTAAGGCAAAGATCATAATAAAACAACAATATAAATATATATAAATTTAAAAATCTCCATCACTCTCATTACTTAATGGGTCTTCATTCGAATCATCATCATAATAAATTACTTTCTCACCTACCTCATCCTCGATAGTATCATTGTCCTCCCAATTTTCCTCCTCATCGTCAACCTATATCATCTTACTCTTTTATAATAAATAAAATCAATAACAATAATAATTTTGTTTAAAAATAAAAATTGTTAAAAGCTACAACTATAACTTTTGAAGACCTTTTCTTTAATTTTTGTTGCGATGTATTTAGTCCACTAATATTAACCTTTCTTTTGTTTCCATCAAAGTAATCAACATTAAGATATTTTTCTTGCAAATCAGCTAGACTATTTTTATAATTATGATGCACAGACACTTCTAAAAAAGAAGCATGCAGTGTCCAACACATTTTATATATGGACACAGATCTGACACAATTCCGACACATGCCCAATACAGCAAAGATGTGTCTAATTAAAAATGTTAAAAATTAAAAGGAACATATGTTAGACACGCATATCCTAAATAATTAATTAATGGTATATAAAAAAATTTAAATAATTTTTCAATGTCGATTTGAGTGAGAAAGAGAAGGCAATAAAATATATTTATTATAAATAATTAAAATTATAATTAAATTTATAAATTTGAATTGATGACAAATTTTATATAAATTATATATATTACTTAAGTAATTAATTTAATTATTATGATTAAATGGCTTATCTTTTTGTTGTTTTTTAATATTTTACTTATTTAATATATATATATATATATATTATTTTTAATTATAATGGCATATCTAACGCATGTCAATGTCTAATATTTTTAATATTAAGAGTATTTCATATCCATGTCGTGTCGTATTTATGTTCATGTGTCTTTGTCCATGCATCATACTTTATAAGCATCATCAACTAGCCATTCATCTTTTGAAGTCACCTCATTACATACTAAAGGACCTTCATTAATCTTAAGAGGGGCTTTCTTTAAATATTTATCCTTTAATTTCTTGTCATACATAATGTATATCAAAGAGTTCATTCACAATGTTTTCAAATTATTCTTCTTTTAGTATGCACTTGATTATATGTACTCCAATTTCATTCACAGTCAAATGATGAACAAGTAAGCCCAATTACTCTCACAACGAATCGTTGTAGATCTAGGGTAGCATCACAAAATTAAATCCACCATTCAATTATTATTCAAAAGAAATAAAGTTGAGAATTAGACAATATATAATTTCAACATAATTTTATTCAATTTAAAACTCTAGCTAAAGAAATTATAAAATTTACCTAGATATCGTTTTGTAATAGTATTGCAATCTGAAGAAACCTTTCTTATTTCTAAAAGTAACAAGTTGTAGATCTATCCTTGCCATCTCAGTTGCATACTCTATCAACCTATCCATATAGTGGTATAAAACCCAATTTGATCTCAGGATCGATTGACTTATTCTTGGTATACTGAAATATCTAGAGGCATGTAAATGATGATGAAGTTGAACCTCACACTTTTCATCAATGATCTCCTAAATTTTCTTCTAATTTGATTCCTCTCCTCCCAAATTTTATGCAATCATTTCCTTAGCCTCATTAATAGCAATATAAATGAAGCCAATGGCTAGCTTCTTCTCTTCATCTACCAACCTCAAGACTTGGACTAAAGGCTTAATTATCATGATAGCATAAGGCACACTCATCCAAAACATTTCATTCAATACAATTTTTTAATTTATTTTCCTTCAGACTTACTGGCTCAAGCACTACTCAAATACTGAGTGGAGGTAAACATAGCTTCTAACTCTGCAAAGTCAAATAGGTCGTGACAAATCTAGTGGTAACAAGTCGTATTCATTCTTTGTGAATTTTCTCATCAATGTAAGCATCCAACCATGATTATAGATAAAGTTACTAATCTTCTTAGCCTAGATCAAAGCATTCTTATGTTGAGGCAAGTCACCAAGTTTGTCAAACATAAAATCTATACAATGTGCTACATATTTCATTCAATACAATTTTTTAATTTCTTTTCCTTCAGACTTACTGGCTCAAGCACTACTCAAATAATGAGTGGAGGTAAACATAGCTTCTAACTCTGCAAAGTCAAATAGGCCGTGATAAATCTAGTGGTAACAACTCGTATTCATTCTTTGTGAATTTTCTCATCAATGTAAGCATCCAACCATGATTATAGATAAATTTACTAATCTTCTTAGCCTAGATCAAAGCATTCTTATGTTGAGGCAAGTCACCAAGTCTGTCAAACATAAAATCTATACAATGTGCTACATATTATGTTCAATATATATGCTTCCCCTTTTCTGTCAATTTATTATCAGCAGCTCTATAAGCACTAGCATTATCAATGATAACTTGCACAATTGAGTATTCACTTATCTCCTCAATTACTCCATCAAAATGCCAAAAGATAGTCTGCATCTTTCACTTTATCTGATGCATCCACGGACTCAAAAAAATTATGCCATATAGGTTATCCACTAAGATATTAATCAAGCTTCTGTTTTTCATGTCGGACCATCCATCAGACATAATATTTTTTTCTATTTGATCCCATATTCTCTTAACCTCCTTAATACTATTTTCATTGTTAGCCAACTCTTCCTCGCACGTTGTTACTCGGTTCAGTTATGGGGTCATCGAGGGAGGACTTAGACTTTGAATATGTGGGCTAGTGGGGTTTGTTAGGGGAATTAAACCCTAATCAGCGAGGTGTGCCTGAACAATGATGAGGCATGCATGCAATAGCTAGGGCTCAGCTGACCACTCCTTTCCTATCTTTATAGCTGATCAAGCCATGCTTGAATGGTTTGGAGGTCGTGGGTGGCAGGTCAAGCGAGTAGAGGCGTGCGTGATGTGCTAAAGGTTATGTGAGAAAGATCGTGGGTGCTCGTTTGTGAAACGTGGCTGAGCAAGTAAGGGTTGTATGAGATGAAATCTTTTTTCTCCTCTTTTTTTTTCATGTGCAAATAGTGTGATCAGAGCTTAACGAGATCAATATAGATTGATTAGAGCTAACCAAAGTTGAATAAGTACAAATGTGGTCAAGTGGTGTTGATTGGTTACCCAAATTAAATCTTAGTTGCTCAGTCATCAATAATAATAGGATTGACCCATATTGAATTTGAGTTAATCAATTAGTGAGTGGGTTGCAATGCAATTAAGCAAGCTATAAATCGAGAAAATTTTAGATAGACAATGTTTTAAAGAGTTTACTTTGAGGAGACCAACAATGATCAAGTATTGATCAAGTATTTTTAGGTAGGGTGCTAGACCTTATTAAAGGATGCCAATATGCCAACCTCCTAAAAGTTAAGCTATCGACAACTTATCTTCAATCTAATGGTTATGCTATGTGGATTTATCAATGAATAGAAAATAAATTTGCTTGATTAACTTGTTGATCAAGATTAGCCAAACTTTTTGAGCCCAAATCTTCATGCATAGTGGATTTATTTAGAGTGGGGCACACATAATTTGGTTAGCATGGGCTAGAATAGAAGCCTGTATTTAATCATTTGCATCTTGCTTAATGGATTTGTCGAAGGCTTGAGTTGATTCCTTGATTATCTTGGATAAGCCCAACTAGGCATGGTAGCTTGGTAAGTCATGAAAGAAAATATTTCCTAATGGTAAGCTGATATTTTAACTCTAACGAGGATTTGAGGGCTAATCAAGAATGGACTTCCCAAATGGCTCTTTTCCTGCTCGTTAATTATTTATTGGCAAACTTGTCTTCGCACCAATAACTAAATTGGAGACAAGAACACTACAATATAATCTTATATTGTTAATTCATTGGATTTTTTATCATTTTATTTTTTTGTTTTTAAAATTTTTTATTTTATTTTATTTTATTTTTTTGTCAAGAGGTCACCATATGACTATCCTAGGCTTTTAACCCCATTAAGGGTTTGAGACCATATGACGCCACCATGTGATGGTTCATATTTAAGGAATTCCATTATGAATCTTTATGATCTTTTGGAACCAATATGTGGCAATTCTTATCTTTCTCATTTGTGAGGGCATTTGATCTCTTTGTTGGTTTGTCATGAGGCAACCTTGAGCTCTTGAATATTTAAGAAATTTTCTTGCATTATGGAGTAATTGTAAACTCTGCTGAGAATTTTTTTGAATCTCCAACAATAATTTCAAGTCAATGCAGAACTTTGTTAGTGGCATCATGATCTTAGCATTCCAATAAAAACTTTGGGACTTTTAAGTTGGCCTCCTTTAGAGGCATTGCATTTTGTTGGAATCACCGTGAGGTGATATTATAATGATAAAGAAGTCATCTAGAAAATTAATGGCTAATGAAGAATAATTATTGAGAGAATAAGACTAATTAAAAGAGCTTGTCTAGATTGATTTCAAATAAACAGAAATTTTCATCAATAAATAAACAATGAGTAGCTCTTAAATTATTTTAAAGATGATTTAAGATTAAATTAAAAGTTTTCACTATAACATATGGTGATGCAAAGAGTGTGCAAATAATAGAAGAATTAAATTTGCATGCCAAACATTAAAATTATGGGAGAGAATAATTGACAATAGGTTGATGTGATACAAAAGTTTCTCAAAACCAGTTTCATTTCATGCCAGGAAGGTCTACTATGGATGTTATACATTTGTTTAGAGATTTTATGGAGAAGTATAGAGAAAGTAAGGAGGATCTACATATGATATTTCTTGATTTAGATAAAGTATATGATAAAGTTTTAAGAGAAGTGCTTTGGAGAGTTCTAAAAAAGAAAGGAGTTAATATTGACTATATTCAAGTCATTAAGGATATGTATACTAGAGTGTTACATGTGATCAATCACAAGGAGGATTGACCAAATATTTTCCTATTTCAGTTGGATTACATCAAGTATCAGCTTTAAGCTCATATCTTTTAGCTTTAGTTATGGATGCTCTTACTGGGCATTTACAGGAGGATGTACCTTTATATTTTTTGCTGATGACATTCTTCTTGTTGATAAGACTAGAGAGGGAGTTCAAGAAAAATTTGAATTATAAAAGTCAACCTTAGAGTCTAAAGGTTTTCATTTAAGTAGATCTAAAACCGGATATGAAGTGTAATTTTAGTTGTAGAAGATCTAATGGTAGGGTTGTGACATCGGGTGACCAAGTCATTAAAAAGAGTGAACATTTTAGATATCTCGAGTCTATCGTTCAAAATGATGGTGAAATAGATGGGGATGTTATTAGTAGAATTCAAGTTGGATGATTGAAGTGGAGGAACGCATCTAGCTTGTTGTGTGATAGAAAAGTACCGCTTAATCTTAAGAAAAAATTTACTAAGATGGTGGTAAGATCTGCAATGATTTATGACGCAGAATGTTGGTCATTAAATGAAAAACATATGATTAAGTTAGATGTTGCAGAGATGAGGATGCTCATGTGGATGAGTTACTTTACTCTTTGAGATAAAATACAAAATGAATATATACGTGATAAGGTTAGAGTAGCTCCAGTGACAAATAAGATTTGAGAGAGTTGCCTTAGATGGTTTGGCCACATAAAATGTCGGCTGTCTGATGACCCAGTTAGGAGAGTAGATGTATTAGATGTGCCTTATGTTAAAAAAAGAAAGAGGTAGACCTAAAAAGAATTGGTTATGATGCATAAAAAATGACCTTAGTTTATTAAAATTAAATGAGAATTTGAAACTTAATAGGACACAATGGAGAAAAAAGATTCAAGTAGCCGGCCCTACATAATGGGATAAAGGTTGTTGTTGTTGTACTATAACATATAGTAAACAAGGTGGAAGTCCCCAGTAAAAAGAATACGATAATATATATATATATATATGTGTGTGTGTGTGTGTGTGTGTGTGTGTGTGTGTGTGTGTGTGTTATATGTATGTATGTATATGTTAAGGGGAAGAGTTAATGCACTTTAAACCAAATTTGATGAAGAGAGAGAAAGAGATAGAGAGTTAGAGCATTTGAGACCACAATTGAGCAAGAAAGAGATATGAGCGAGAGATCCGAAAAGTGACTCCAAGCAATTTAGAGATGAAGAGAGGCAACGATCAACTTAGCTCCTAAGGCATGCAGTGTGCAAGTGAGAAAAAGAAAAGGTACTCCTAGTTTGATTACTTCCTAGGGCTCATGAAGCTGAGCCTCTTGACGAATGAGAGGAAAGAGGGCTCAAGCTCAGTTCAGTGGTCAATAGCTCCAACTACAACTACAAAGTAGTCAATTGAGAAGAATCTGAGAGAGGGTAAGAAGGATGGGAGATTTAACTTGTGCTATTATTATTTCTTCTTCTTCTTCTTCTTCTTCTTCTTCTTCTTGATGTGTTTAAGAAGATAAACTCTAAATCTAGCTTTTTCTCCATCTTGATGTTTCATGTCTAAAGCAAAACCCTACCTCTTGATTACAACCTCCTAAATTAGAGCATGATTTTGTAAGATTTTGTACCGTTTAGATTTGGGATTATAAAGGTAAATTGATGGGGAATGACACTTATGTAGATTGATCTGTATGAATGTATTGAGAATGCATGTGCTTAACTTGGAAGAACATTTGAAATGTAAGGGTATAAGGTTTTATAAGCATTCAACCTGAGTTGAGAAGTTAAAATGTCTATCCTAAGTTATCACTTTCATGTTTCATGTTGAGTATAATTTATATGCTTACAATTTAGCTAAATATGAATTTAATTTGAATTGAGATACAAAGTAATCACCTTTGCTATGTCACTTCCAAAAGTTGTCATGTTATTGTATAATGAGGTTGATGTCATGTTATTGTATAATGAGGTTGATGTCATGTTATTGTATAATGAGGCTGCTAAACTTTAAAATTGTTTCCATACATTAATAGCATTTGATATTGTCTCCCCTCAAAAATACATTATTTAGGTCTGTCCGTTAATGCTAGTTCAAATGTCATATTATACCATAATTTGGAAAAAGGTTAGCTTCACCCCTGCACATTATTAACCATTGATATTTTATGCTGTTTGGTTTATCAAAATGAACCTTAGTTGAAAGCTTCAAAGTTACAAAATTTGGTCAGAAAGAGTGAGTCAAACTAATCAAAACTCAATGAAAAATACAAATAAACTCTGAACTTATCTTCTCATTAAAATTTACAATAGAAAAATGAATAAACCTACACATCTCAAGATTTAAAAAGATTAAACCAGGAAGTGAGGTATTGCTTTAACAAGACAAGGCATAAGTGTCGAGGTGGATCAACGCGTAAGCCTCAAAATAAAGAAATAAAAAGCTCATAAATTTTAAATATTTTATAAATATGATAAACCAAGGATATATTTATTTAATTTATCATTATAAAAATATAAATCACAAATTTCAATATTAATAGTTAATATAAAATGAAAGATTGATATAAAATTCAAGATAAGCAGCACTCACTTAAAATTAAAACACGTCATGAAGATTAACATCCTTAATAGTCTCATCATCCTTAAAAGAGTAATCATATGTAATAACTCTATCAAGTATTAATTACGTTTCATTAGTATCTTTCAAATTTCTTCAATCACTATATTTATCTTCTTACTCCCTATATCTTAGATTTAATATAATTAAAATAAAAAAATGAATTCATTATACTTAAATTATCTTTGCAATTTTTTGAGACATTGTATTAGGAACATTAAATATAAGTATAATATAATATATATTAATATAATAAAATAATATAATATAATATAAATTTTTAAGACAATTTTATTGAGATGCCATCTTAAATGTCTAAAGACAAAACCTTGAGGTGTACACCTCAGACAAAAAAGGTGCAAGCCTCACTGCTGATGGTGAAGCTTAAACCTCAAAACAGTATTATAAAGAGATTCTTAGACAGTGCACTCATACAAAAAAAATAATCAAAGCAAATGTAATGCTTCAAGAGTTTATTATCCTATCCCTCAAGAAATCAAAAGATTAAAAAAAATTGTTTTAGACGGATCAAGTGAAAAACAAGTAAAACATATCTATGAAGAAAATCCAAAGTTCAATAATAAAGGAGCAAAATATCAAGTAATTATTGAGATAAAGCCAAACTATTCAAAATGAAATAGGAAAGACATTCTCTAAGGAATACAGAGTGTCTTTAAGAACAGAACGAACATCTAATCAATTTAGGAAATTAAATCAGATTGGCACATGAAACAAAAAATTCTTTTCAAAAAAATGCATCATAATGTCCTGAAATAAAGCCAAATCAAATGGTTGTAATAAGGGTTTATGCTGATGAACAGTGTTATCAACCATAATTTTTAAGCATCATGAAATGCAACCAACACCCAAATCACTTGTAGGGGAAAAAACAATTAGTGCTTAACTGTAAATAGAAGAAAGGCTTAAATAAAAAATAGAGCTGAGATTTAGCATAGAACTTATAAAAACATAAGTTCTTACAGGAATCGCAGGGTTGTGAAAATCGTCTAAGAAAACAGTTTTCAAGTCAGTAAAAAGCCTGTGCTCTGGTGTGTCATAGCGGCCCTTACAAAGATCAAGGCCTCCAATGAAAGCAGTAATCTTTCTCATATTTGGAGAAGCATGTGTATCAACCAGCAAACATTTCTGATGGTGTGTAAAAATGGTCCCCACAACCTGGAAAAAGTAGTCAATAAAATAACTCCATTATTGTAGAATTTAAAAAGAATGGTGCAACTTATGCAAGATCTTAAAAAAAAGAGTACCCTGCGTGCTAGTGAAAGATGTCATACAAATGACCTACTACAATGATCAGGAACTACTAAGAAAGAAAAGCCAACAAAGAGAAAAGAAAAAGATGAACTGATCAAAAGATGCAGTGAGGCAGTGGTTGTAATTAACTTGGGTGGCAACACATCTAAGGAATACCTACGTTACATCCAACTTAAAATGCTAACCTTCGACAACAAGCAAACATATTTAGGTTGCATCCAGCCCAAATAGAATGCATGAGTTGGATTCCTTCTTGCGATTGGTGAAACCTGAACATTTTTGTTTGGATTGAATAAGTCTACTACCAAAATTTTGATTACACAAAAAAATTGAATTTCAACTGAGATCAATTTTGACATATTCTAGGGAACTTATCAAAACCTAGTTAAGGGGTTTGTCAACGACCCCTTGTTAAAAGGCTAGAACATAGGAGGACCAAATTGAGCCAATATACTAATAAATAGAGAACAATCAACACAATAGCATCAGCTAAAGGATATGGGCCACTATTAGTATATTAGGAACTCAACTCTTGTGAAGCAGCCAAAACAATGACAGATGCAAGCCACATAAAACACTTGAATCCAACAAAATATCAACTGTGATATCACTTGTTAGGATGGTGGAACACTAGGGTCCCAATTGAGCTAATACAATAGTAGATGGACTCCCATCTACACAAAAGCTTAAGTCAATGAGACAAAACCATTGAGAGATCAAATCACGAAAACAGATTTGAGAGATCTAGAAAAATTTTGAATATAATTAACCAAAATACAATATTACAAGAAATACCATATTTAACATAGAAAAATCCGAGAATAAAAAAAAAACGAAGCACACCACACCAAGAAATCTCCTATGAAGAAAATGACGAGAAAAGTACAATTTACACTTCACTTAAGACTCTCCGCACTTTTCACACTCTAGGGTGTGCTCTTTTCACTTTTCTCAAAAGAGAAATCAAAAAAGCAATACAAAAACTGCAGAAAATTATCTAAATACGAACTTTATCATTTCGTAGCATAGCGACTCTAGTGCTTAAGAGCTAGCATCGCTATTCGTCAGGCTCTTTTGCACGGTTCTAGCATCATATCTCTGTTACTGTTGCGCCAAGGCGTTGGCCTCTTTGTCTTGTGATTTTGTGTTCCCGGGTTCAAACGCTGGCTTCTTTGTCTTTCTGATACAAATCCATAGATTCTAGCATCGTGACGTTACCTGTTTGGTGTCGTGTCGTTGCCTTCTCTGTCTTTGAACCAAGTCATCAATGCCATAGCACTAAAGCGTGGTATCTGCAGTGACGAGGTGCTATACACCCAAAAAAAATCGAGGGACAAGCCCATAAACTTTAAGCAGGGGGCATAATACCCCCCTACACCCCTCAACGAACTCAACGCCGAGCTCGATCAATGAAATTGAGGATCTGAGCTACGTACATCTCCGATTGATCGACAAAATCAAGTTCCACATTATAACAATCTCTCAATTGGAGATAGATTGTGATCAATCCTCCTCCTCTAAATCTATAATGCCCATCAAAACTAAAAGTTGTGGTGTGGCTCACCCCTATCTTAGCCTTATTGAACATCAATTGAAGCTAAACATAGCTTTGATTTTTTAATTGTTACTACCTTCATTAATATATTTATAAGATTATGAGTGATGTGTATCTTTTTCAAAAATAACTAACGATCTTCTAAGAGTGAATTGATGAAATGATATCTTAGCTTGATGTTCTTTATTCTGTCATAAAATGCAATATTCTTGACTAAATGAATGGCACTCATATTATCACTATGAAGTCTATCATTCTCTTGCACCTTGTCTAGTTCTATCAAAAAGCTTTGCATCCAACTCATTTCCTTTGTAACAATTGTGATAATAATATACTCAACTTATGCAGTTGATAGTGCAACAATCTTCTACAACATAAAAACCTAACTCACTATTGTGGTTCCCGAAGTAAAGAGATTTCAAAAGAGCAAAGCCTATTGTACTACTCTGTCAAAAATCCTATTGTACTACTCTATCATCAATGTCTCCTACAATATCTGAATCTACATATCTATGTAGTTCAATTCCTGCAATTCGAAAGCAAAGTGCTTTATTGGTTGTTCCTCTTAAGTATATGAGAATCCACTTCACCACCTTCCAATAATGTTTGCTTGAGTTACAAATGTATCTACTGACCACTCTCACTGCATATATAATATCTAATTTTGTACATATCATGGCATACATCAGCTCACAACTACTAAAATATATGGGTTCTCTCCATTTGTTCTTGCTCCGCTTTAGATTTAAAGAATTATTCTTTGAATAGACTAAAGTGACTAGCCAAGGGGGTGCAAACTGACTCTGTCTTACTTGTGTTAAATCTATGAAACACATTTTCAACATATTCTACTTGAGATAACTTTATACCGCTCATGTCCCTGTTAATTCTCATACCGTGGATTTTCTTGGTTGGACCTAACTCTTTCATTTCAAATTTATTTGATAACTCCTTTAGGTCTCTAATCTTCTCCATATATGTTCTTGTAATCAGCATGTCATCCATATACAAAAGAAGAATAATGTAGCAATTATCAAAATGCTTAGAAAAATAATAATGGTCTGACTAACACTTCATGAACCCACTGTTTGACAAAAAACTATCAAATCTCTTGTACCACTATTTTGGTGTCTGCTTCAAATCATACAAACACTTTGTGAGCCTACATACCATATCTTCTTTTTTTGAGCTCATGTAAACCTGTTGTTGCAACATGTAGCTTTTCTTCTAGGTCGTCATACAAGAATGTTGTATTTACATCTATCTACTCCAAATGCAGATCCTTCACAGTTATTATGATCAAGACAACTCTGATAGTTATCTTTATTACTAGAGAGAATATCTCAGTGTGGTTAACTCCTTCCTTCTTTTGAAATCTCTTCAAATAAGCATAGCTTTGTAGTGTTTGCTACCATCTAATTCTTCCTTCAATCTATAAACCTACCTGTTGTGCAATGTTTTCTTGCCATCTGGTAATTTCACCAATTCTCATGTTTGATTTAACATGAGTAACTGCATCTCGTCATCCATGTCAAACTCCCAATCCTTTTAGTTATCAACTTGAATAGTCTCATCATAACACTCTGATTCACTACCATCAGTTAACAATAAATAATACAACGAAGGAGAATGCCTCTGTGTCGATCATGATATTCTGTTGGATCTCCTGAGTTCAATAGCAGGCGTGATTCCTCAACTTGAGCACAATAGTTTTCTTTGTCTTCATAATCATCAGCATCTTCTATCTCAATATACTTAAAGGAATATTCAGGAGTAATTGTTGAATCACCCTGAGTCTCTTTTCTGCTCATACACATCTCCATTTCATTGAAAGTAACTTCCCTGCTCATAATGAACTTTTGATTCTGATGGTCCCAAATTTGTAACCAAATTCATCTAAGTTGTATTCGACGAAAGTACACTTGACAGACTTTGGACCAAGCTTACTCCTAAATCCTGAATGAACATGAGCATATGATGAATAACCAAATACTCTCAAGTGAGATAGATCCTGAATGCCTATTATTTGGATGTCAATGGCACATATATTGGACTTACTACCATTGGAAGGCCTCTTGCTAAAATGATTTAACCTTAATTTTATGTTTTAAGATAAATCATTGCTTGATTTTCATTTAAGTTTCAAATAAATCTTTGATTCAATTTTCTATATTATTTGAGATGAATCTTCAATTCAATCTCATTTTTATGTTTGAAATAGATCCATGATTCAATCTCATTCTGTGTTTGAGGTGAATCTTTAATTTAATCCCATTTGTGTGTTTTAAAATGAATCTTTAATTCAATCTCATTCTATGTTTTGAAACTATTCTTTGCTTCAATCTCGATTTATGATTGAGATGAATCTTTGATTCAATCTTATTTTATGTTTTGATATGAGCTCTAATTTTATTAAAATATATTGTGAGATATTTAGATCTTCACTAAGTTGTGTCTAATCAAGCAATTAATTGATCGATCAGATTTGCAAGAGTTCAATGTTATTATATAATGGTGACAACTCATAGATATTTTACGAGGCTATCATGATTCTCATATTGATCATTAGATTGCATTTGGGTCCTTAACATATTGTGTTTAATCAATCGAGCGATTGGCGATTATTTAGGCGAATAATTTCCTTTCAAGGTTAAATCTGTGAATTTATAAGATTAACATATGGATGAGATAATAATTAATTCATCCATGTGTTTAAATAGATTAGAAGTTCAATTTTTTTAGTATAAATCTTCATGTTATAATTTTCATTAGATTATATTATTTTAATATGAGAGCGAGGGCGTCAAGCAATTTGCGAGTAAATTTAACTCAATTTGCTGGACATTATAAGTTGTGTTCATTTAATAATTCAAAATTTGACAATCTTTATAAATTTTAATCTTAATTTTGAATAAAATTTAAGTTCAATAATTTTCACGAAATTTTAGCAACATGACAACTTTGTGTTTCATGAAATTTAGTTCAACACACACTGTTCTCCCTTGCTCCAACTCAAGATCGACTAAGAGGGGTAATTGTCTCGCATCGAACCCAAGATCAATGATGGATGTCTTCATAAAATTTCACTAGATCTAAGATCAATAGATGTGGGTTTTCAAATTTTTAAACCTTGTTATTTAATTAATCTCAAATAATTTAAATTTTAAGTTAATTATTTTTTATTTTGGCTGAATGGTGGCTTATCAGTGTTGTATTATACAAAATAGCACGCTCGCACTCTTCTCCTTTGCTCCAGATCTAAGATTGTCGATAGAAGTTTTCAATTTAACTTGTGGTGTAATAAATTTTGTTTCGAAATTTACCTAAAATCGGATTTTCAAAAGCCCCTTTCTTTTCTATTGGATGAAAATGCCCCGCTTACTCTCACCTAAGACTTAAGAGGGGGGGCAATATGAGGATTTGGACTCTTATTTTTCCTTTTTAAGTACACGGCTCAGTTTCCTCTCACGCACACACAAGGAAGGCATAGCTCAGCTTGGGCAAGGATCGACTAGGCCAATTCTCCTATTCTCTTTGCGTGAGGCCAACGGCTAAGGCTTCATGCGAGTAAGTGACATCACTTGATTTGTTCGACTCTCTCTCTCTCTTTCTCATGCATGTGAGATCAAGGCTTCTCGAGCAGCACAAGGGAAGTCGGTGGCTTGGGTTTGCTCAATGGGTAAGGAGGATCGACGGCAAAGCTTTGATCGAGTAAGATGAGTCAATTAGGGCTTCAACACAAGTCTCTCACCTTTCTCTAGTGTGCGTGTGTTATCTTTCGGCTGATCAACCCCTTCCCCTTTTATAGGAAGTCGATTTCAACCATTCCCACAACTATTCCCGCTCCTCGTGCGGTTTCGATGACGTGGATGACGGTTGTTGCATGGTTAGGATTTCAATTTTCCCTCCCTTTTTTTATGTTTTTTTAGTTGTAAACAGAGGGACGTTCGATTGACTATAAAAGAGAGAATGGGAAGTCGGCCCAACTACTATTGTGTGTGCCAAGGGAGAGATCGAGGGAAAGAATGAGTCGAGACTACATACGTGAGAGAGATCGAGTGATAAGTCGAGCCACCAAGCCTCTCTATCACATGAAATAGTCAGAGTCGATCCCCTTCGTCGCATTATCAGTACTTAGCCTAGCTAAGACTCAAAAAATAAGATTTGGGGAGGGTATTTTGGAAATTTCAAAATCTTGAGTTAACAATAGCCAAAAATTTGAAATTTTTTTTTATTGCAGGCCTTAAATTAAAAAGATCCGTGCATTTCAATCTTAGGTCCAAAAGGCAATATGGGTGAAGCTGCTTGTGGAGGATTAGAGATAGATCATGATGGTGATGTATTTGTGAATTTGTTTTTAGCAGAAATGATGGCTAATTTCTAAGTGCAAATCTGTTTAAGAACTCAACACAAAATGATGGCTAAGGTTGATGCATTATCCGCACAACAGCTATTTGATAATGGTTGACTTCATGACTGAGCTAGTTTCTAAATTGTGATAAAAACAAAAGAGATGTTAACGATTCTCCAAAAAAAATTAACCATTCTTACATAGAAGGGAATGGTGAAGTGGGTGGGTTGACTGGCACGGTTGAAGTCTACTGTTTTTTTCTGCTGCAAGAATCAGTCACTAGAAATCACAAGACCTGACATATGGGGTAAAAGTTAATGCTTGAGAGACAGGTACATTTCAGACTCAGTGAATGAACTCTCATTAGTCAAATGGAGCAGCTCTTGGAGATATGTGAGGCATTCGGAGGGAAGTTCGAGTAATATAAGCGGCCTATACAAAGGTCTTTCAAATTCATGAACCAATGTGAAAATAATTTCAACATTAATAACCTAGATGCAATTTACCATACTGCGTAAATCAGTCATCTTAGCAAACAGCATTTGAATTTCAAGAAGAGAATTTGTCATGGCCCAACCTAAATTGAATTTGACTCGAGTCTGGCCAAATAAAAGAATTGTGTATGACCTTCATGTTTTTCACATTCAAAGATGCATCAGAAAGTGAAGCATGAGGGTAGATCCATTCAAATTCTAAGAGGTTCATAGTTGGATGGTTGTTGAAAAGCAGCCACCATAAACCAGTTTGAGAATGAACACGATTTCTTCCAATTCTACTAGCATAAGTGATTCATAAAATGAAACACACACATACACATGATACAAATACACACAACTTACCTGTTGCTTAAAAATGCTAAGCATGTTGCTAGGATAGCGAGGCGACAATACACAAATGACGGATGAATGCTTGAAATACCTTTTGGTATCTTCATCATGAGTTTGCATGACACCTTCCTGCAAAAAAAAGCCTAATCATTAGTAATATACATCATCCAAATACAGGTAAAAAAAATATCACGGAACAACAAGAATGAAACAAATTAATTCAAATAAAAAGTTTAAAAATACTTTATCCAATATATAATCAACTTAAATCTTTGTCATATAACTTAATATTCACGTTGATGCATACGGAAGTAACTTGTACGTAAGTTGTACTCATAAAAGGCTTCAAGTCACTTAATCCTTAAGAAAACTAGGAAGCCTTAGAGAACTCAATTTGTTTGGGTTTCTCCTTAGCCACCTCTCCATCTCATGAACGTGAGAAGACAAGGGCGTTGCAAATGGGATGGCAACTTTTACATAAACTAGCATGATTCCATATCCTTGTTAGCCAATGCTAGGGTTTCTTGGACAAGGATCCCCATCATGTCTCTTCCTTTTCTTTAGTAACTTGCACCACACTATTCTGGTATGATCCCTCCATTATTTGTAACTCTTTAGCACTAATGAATATGAGCATAAGCATATGTGGTCGTCATGCTTGTCATTTGGATCCTGATGGCTACATTCTTCTTTGTGCTGATTGGCCATACCTCCTCCTATCTTGTCATATTTATTTTGCCTAATTGTGAGAACTTCCCTCACTTATCGCACTTTATTATTTCTATTAATAATTTGAATGCCTCCTGAACCAGTTGCACAAACTAGTGTGATTCACTACCCTTGTTGGCCAATGGTAAAGCTTCTTGGACTGTCGACACTGGATCCCCATTACATCTCTTCCTTGTCTTTGGTCCAGCTTCCGCTACACTATTATGGTATGATCCCTCCATTGTTTGCCACTTTGTCGATAATGCATTTAAGCATTGGCATTTGTTGTTATCACACTTGTTATTCAATTCCTGATGGAGACAACCTTCTTCATGCTAAGCAGCGATGGTTTCTCCTCTCTTGTCACTTCCATTTTACTTGATGTGGGAACCACCCTTGTCACCTTAGGCAACCCTTTGTCGTAAGTCATTGTTCTTAATCATAGTTTGTATGCCTCCTCTTCAAGATCCCCATAAATCCTTTCTTCAAGCTCTCACGTCCTCTGCCCCTCTCCTGTTGGCATCAAACCTCCTACCACTTTCAATGATTTATATTGAGTGTCATTAATAGTTAAGGAAGAGGAATTGTTAGCAAAGTCTTTTAATTCCGTGCTTGTTGGAAAAATTTTTATTAAAAAACCTCACTTGGGTGAGTTCAGAAAAATTTTTTCTTCCCTGCTCCAGTATTACGGGAATGATGAACTTCAAGCATATTATAATCAAGCGCTAAAATAATTAATATTGCTCATGTATATTTCACAATGATGGTATCACGTCAAAGAATTCCAATACTAAAGTGGGCTACTACATTTGACGTTCAGGAGGGATCTTACATTGTTTAACTATGGATTTCCTTTATGAATCTTAATCTTCATCTTATTATTATGCAGTGCTCTTTTATAGGCTTTATACTCTTTGAAAATGAACTAAAAGTATGGCTTCATTTAATAAAGAACGTTCCCTATAGGTGCCCGCTCCCTAGTAAAGAAGAATTGTGGAAATCTACAAAAGGCGTCAACCACAAGGGCAAGGAAAGAAGAGGAACTCAAGGACAAGCAGTTAACCAAGTAAGCTCACAACTCAACTCTTTAACTCTTTAACTCTTTTATAGCTCGTGTTTCAGATAAGGTGGGCGTTACGACCAACAAGGCAAAGAAATTTGAATTAACTCCACAATTAATGGTTAGTGTCAACAAGTGGCTTTGAGAAACTCCCAAGCGTTTGTACACTTTGCAAAATACTAGGGCAATGCAATAATTCTTACATCATTTTCCACCAAAACTTGAAGATTATTAGGCCCCACATTTTGAGTGGAGTTGGGGGTCAAGAAATCAAGCACGAAGCCAAGTTGACAAGGATTCTAAGTGTCCAAGTAATCCAAATTAGCAACTTGGCGAATTAGTCATTTATTCAAAGATGTATAGACTATTAGAGCATGTTGTCTTGGTGAAAATGGTTCTTATGAAGAATTGACTTCGGATACTAACCAAATAATAGTGATAATTTACTTCTCCATAATATTGTTACTTTGCAAGAACAACCAAAGGTGGTTGTGGATGCCTCCAATAAGGGAGATTTGGCTCCTATTTATGCTTCCCAAGATAGTCCTAATTCTCAGTAGTTGTTTATCCTTATCTTGTCAATCTACTTTATCTACTCAACTTCTTATACTTGGTTGTGTTTATGTAATAGGGCAGGTGGTTACAATTGGGTTAACTCTGATAATCTTGACGAGCCTAATGACTTTGATCACCATTCCTTGATGATGAATAAAAGAAACATATGAAAGAGCTTTCTACAACAAAATGTTTAGACGATAAGGTTGTTGACCTCCACAAATACTTCACAAGTCAAATCGAGCAAAAATGATGAAATTGACAGATGTAATGCCACATAGATCAAAGTCGAAATGCCCCGATCATCAGCGAACATGATTGAAACAACTTCTGATCGCAAAATTAATTGCACCACTACATTCGAAATGCTGAAATTGATCAAGAGAGACCTCTTGCATCAATTAATAACCACTCAATCGAGAAGACAAGCCGTCAAAGCGATTTCACGCATATAGGAGTCAGGAGGCCTTAACGACATCTAAATGCGCTCCGTTCACACAAATAATTGCACTGATATTGTCAAAATATCAAAATCTCTCAAATGGGACCGTTCGCAATCGATTCAATCGAGTTTGTGAGAGTGTCAAGTGAGCGAATGCGATGTCACGTGATTTGAGCTAAAATCGCCTCGATCGATATCGAAGTCATCCTAACAACATCTAGCTGAAAATGGACGACAATAACATCGAAATAACCTCAAATATACATTAATATTGCCTTAAGTGATGATACAACTATGAAAATGAGAAAGCAATAAGACCTAATAATATTCCAATAAAAGTGTGAAAATACTTACGAGATCAAGGAATTTATTGGCTTACTAATATTTTTAACATAATTTAAAGACTAAAAATATGCCTGATGAGTAAAAAAAATTATTAATTCATATTTTTAAGAAGAAAGGTGATACATAAGAGTGTGCAAATTTATAGAGAAATTTAGTTAATGTACCATACATTAAAATTATGGGAGAGAGTAACTAAACATAGGTTAGAATGCAATACAAAAGCTTCTCAAAATCAATTTGATTTCATGTCGGGTAGGTCTATTATGGATGTTACACATTTGTTAAGAATTTGATGGAGAAGTATAGACAGAGGAAGGGTCTACATATGATATTTGTTGATTTAAAGAAAGCATATAATAAAGTTCCAATAAAAGTGCTTTGGAGAATTCTAGAAAAGAAAGGAATAATATTGTTTATATTCAAGTCATTAAGGATATGCATAGTGCAGTTGTTAACTATGTTCAAACACAAGAAGGTTTGACAAAGTATTTTCCAACTTTAAGTCCATATCTTTTTGCTTTAGTTATGGATGTTTTTTTATATATTTTATTTCCTTTTATTTTTATTTTTTTAATTTTTTTAATTTTTTAATTTTTTAATTTTTTTTATATTTTATTTTTTTTTTTTTTATTTTTTTTTTTTTATTTTTTTTTTTTGGATGTTCTTACTAGACATTTATAGCAGGATGCACCTTGGTATATGCTTTTTGCTAATGATATTCTTTTTGTTAACAAGACTTGAGAGGGAGTTCAAGAGATCTTTAAGTTATGAGGTCAACCTTAAAATTTAAAAGCTTTCGTTTAAGTAGATCTAAAACCTGAATATATGGAGTATAATTTCAAGCGTGATAGATCTAGTGGTGTGGTTGTCACATTGGGTGATCAAGTAATTAAAAGAGTGAAGGTTTTAAATATCGGTCGATTGTTCAAAATGATGGTGAAATAGATGGAGATGTTATTAGTAGAATTCAAGTTGAATGGTTGAAGTGGAGGAATGCATCTAGCCTATTGAGTGATACAAAAGTATAGCTTAGACTTTAAAAAAAAAATTATAAGATGGTGGTAAGATCTCAATGATTTTTGGAGCAAAATGTTGGCAAATAAAAGATAAGCAAAGTTTATAGAGATGCCGATGCTCAGGTGAATGAGTGGCTTTACACTTAGAGATAAAATGCAAAACGAATATATATATGAAAAGGTTGGAGTAGCTCTAGTGGCAATTAAGATTCGAGAGAAGCTTTAGATGATTTTGTCACATAAAATGTCGGCCATTTGATGACTCAGTTAGAAGAGTCGATGTATTAGATTTGAACTATATTAAAAAAGGTAAAGGTGGACCTAAGAAGACTTAGGTAGTATAAAAAATTATCTTATTTTATTAAAATTAAAAAAGAATTTGAAACTTAATAAAATATAATAGAGAAAAAAGATTTATGTAGCCAACCACACATAATGGGATAAAGGCTTATTATTATTTTTACTATTGTTTGTTATATGTTTGGTGTTTTACCTTTTACATTTCAATTTTTTCCCTTTCTTGGTATATTTTTGTTTAGCTCTTTAGTCATATATAACCCCCTAATTGTTTTACTTAATAAAAAGACAAAATTGTTTTAATAACATTAAATGAGAAAACATGATAGTTGAAAATACCTATTAAAATCTTAATTTAGTTGATAAATATCTATTATAACATTAATAATAGTTGAAATACCTACTTAATCTTGATTATAATTATTTAAAAATCATTATTTAATTTTGATTTTAACTTTAGATTGAAATTTTATTTAAATCTTATTAGTTTTTTTGCTCACATCTCTCAAATTCACATATGTTGAAATTCATATCATCAATCTGATAATGTCGTCACATCTTACTTTCGTGTGACTACCCTACCAAATTGGGTGTTGACATTCTGGATGCATCGGCGTAGTTCATTTTAGAAACGGACACCATTTTAGTGTCTTTGATGGTAGCTAACATGGTTCCAAACTAATTTGAATGATGACTAGTATTCGTCAATCTCATTTTGCTTGATTGTAGAGATTTCTTCTTAGTAAATTTTTTTTGCTCATGCGCATTGGTGAAGTCCATTTCATGAACAAACAATGTTTATGTAGCTTCAATAGTGATTGAAGCATCCTAAATTTGATTTCATGAAGGCACCCAGTACATCTTCTTTCATCAAATTAGTTGAGGGCATCCTCTTTGATGACTTTCATCATCCAGTGCATCAATGGAGCCTATTACAAGCAATCATTATTTTTTGATTAATTATGACTTTCATTTAAGCATTCAAACTCAAATTGTATGATTTTGTGTTCATTGTCTATCGATTCCATCACTTTTGTCAAATTTATCTCATGGAATAGATGAGGTCAACATTGACTATTGATTTTAATTCTTTGATGTGCGTATTTGTAATTAATTGACAGTTCATATTGTACAAGACCTCTTAGTTGATTCTCATTTGGCATGATTAAGTGGGATCTCAATTAATATAAATTTTGTATTTCATGCTTTCAGATAAGTAACTTTTCAAGGTATCATGGTAAAACTAATTATAGACATATAAAATATATAAAAGAAAATAATAAATAACTGATGAATTAGGTTTAGATATATATGATTATACATAATATGATCGAATGTAAATATGTTAACATAAAAATGCTATATAATTATCATTTTCATGTTGATCATGAACATCGTCATACTGTGACTCATTTTAAGATCTGTGATCTTGTTTTTTTTTTGTCATCTAATATTATGCTAATTGGATGGTATCCATTACATTATTATTACCTAATAAATCATCTCTCTTTTATTATTCATACCTTATGTCCCATGCTTCATCATTTCTGCTTTCATGAATAAGAGTTACTAGGTAAGTTTCATTATAATTTTTTTATAATAAATTATGCAAGGTTGTTTCATTCCACATAATTTATATTGTAATTTGTACTTAGATTTGGATAGGGTTTTCATATGTAGTTATTTCTCTTATTTACTTTCATTATTTGTTATTATTTTTCCATTAAACTTTACTAATAGACTATACTCTCCCTATACATATTTTATATGTTCTATCTACAATTACTTAAACATTAAATTTTTTTCTCTATGAGTACAAAATAGATTTAATCAATCTTGATTTTTAAGGTTATCTCAAGATTTCATCATATCTCAAATTTCCAAGGTATAACACCTTCCAAATCCAATGCATGGCAACTATTTAGTTGAGTGATATAATCTATCCTCTTCAAATGACTATGTTAAAGATTAAAAAAAAAAAAACTTACCTTTAATTGAGGTACTTACATGCATAACACATAATTAAGTTATACTTGCATATTTAGCATCTAAAACTTCGCATTTAATACTACTCATTAAAATAGCATATAAAAAAAATACCACACTCAACCTCCTCTTAAGTTGTCATCACAAAGCAACAGGTGGTCGATGAAGCAACGAGCGGCTAGGAGGAAGCACGTTAGGGTTGCCCGAGCAGGAGCATGCAAGCGAGTAGTTGCGGGTCGCATCACGAGAGGCATAGCGAAGCGAGACACACAGCTAGTAGTAGAGCGGTGTGTCACGGAGCAACATTACAAGAGAGGTTAGTCTCTCTCTTAGCTTAAACAAGGAAGAGAAATAAAGAAGAGGATGAACAACCTTGGACTCAGAAAGTTCCACCAAAATCCAGAAGACTTTGGAAGAGGAATGCTTCAAGAGAACTCTAGAATAGTATGGAATACTCTAGAACCCTTGTATATCTTGGGAGAAGTGTAGAATAATCTAGAACTATGCATATTTTATTGTATTCTAGAACCTTCTATCTAGAATCTTCTTTATACCATGGGGAGGACTATAAATAGATATCCTCACCCCTCATTTAAGAAAACAAGGGAGAAAGAATCAAGGTTCCAAGCAATCTTCTATTGTAAAGTTTCTTTGCCTAATGAAGTGTTTTTCCATCTTTCTAATCTCTCCCCTCTAAAGAATCTTGAACATTTTAGTCCTGCGTTGCAAGGGTTAGGCTGACTTAGCATCAAGAAGGAGTGCTAGGTCTCTTCATGACAGTTGGTATCAGAGCCAAGGTTGAAGGTATGACAAAGATTAGCAAGAAGCAAGTTGTTGGATCTGAAATCACAAATGTGGAATCATCTCAACAAGGTCGAGGTCGTGAGGAGCAATGTGATCCTGTCACATCTAAGTCACATGGGAGGTCCAAGGAGGTAATCTCTGGTTTTGATTCACGCCTTACCGGGTGGAGGAGGTTACGAATGGGATGGAAGCTCAAGTGAAAAATCTAGGCGAAAGGGTTAATGATCTCAAGGAGAAGGATGCCACCAACCATTCCTCAATCAGAGACATGATAATCCAATTGGAAGAATCCTTCAAGGATCAGATGGCAAAGATGAGAGAGGACCTAATGGGAGAGCTCCGAGGGGTGCAGCGATCTCATGAAGAAGCGATGCATAGTCTATGTGCAAACATGGAGGAAATGCGTGGAGACATTGCGTTGTGCAAGCGAGCACTAGCAAGTGGATCTAGTAGCCATGCCATCGAAGCTAAGCGCATTGAAGTGCCAAAACCCAATAGCTTTGGAGGAGTTTGCAACGCAAAAGAAGCAGATAACTTCTTATGGGGAATCGAGCAATACTTTGGAGCTATGAGCATCACTGATGAAGATGCCAAGATCCAGTTTGTGGCTCTTTATCTTTCTAACACAGCTATGCTGGGTGGAGGAGAATGCGAGGAGATATGGAGAAAGGTATGTGCACCATATCAACCTTTGATAACTCCAAAAGAGAACTAAAAAGACAGTTCTATCCTAAAAATGTGAAGGATGGGGCTAAAGCCAAACTACGCAGGCTCACACACGAAGGTCTATCCGAGAATACATCAAAGACTTCACTACTCTGGTCCTTGAAATCCCCGATATGTCTGACAAAGATTCTCTCTTCAACTTCATGGATGGACTTCAGCTATGGGCCAAGACCAAACTTAGGAGGCGTGGAATGCAAGATCTTGCAATTATCATTGCTGTTGGCGAAAGTTTGATCGATTATACTAAGGAGTCCACAAAGACAAAAAAAAAAAAGAGTACCTATGTCAATGGGGGGGGGGGAGACAAAGGACAACACAAGGAGGAGTCTCGCCAGGAGTCGACCTCAACCCAGGGAAAAGACCAAGAAAGACAGAAGACAATAAGAGCAGACAACATAATAATTGCTTCCTTTGTGGAGGACCTCATTGGGTAAGGGAGTGCCCTCAAAAGAAAGTCTTAAATTCCCTCCTAACAAGTCATCAAGAAGTAGCGGAAGCCGAGGAGAGCGATATGGCGGCACAAGTGAGATCCATGTAGCTGTTGAATGTGATACAAACTGCTCCAAAGCCCCAAACTAAGGGATTGCTCTTTGTAGAGATGATCATTGGAGGAAAGACTATCAATGCCATGGTAGACACTGGCACTTCTCACAATTTCATTTTTATAGAAAAAGCAAGGCGGCTAGGACTACCAACGGTTGGAGGAAGAGGCTCCAACAAGGTCGTCAACTCAACAACAAGACCCATTCATGGCATAGCTCGAGGAGTCAAGACCAATGTGGGAACTTGGTCAGGCACATTGGACTTTTCTGTCATCCTGATGGATGATTTTAAAGTTGCCCTTAGATTAGAGTTCTTGGATCAGGCAAAGGCATTCCCAATGCCATTTGCCGATAGCATGTGCATCATGGAGGAAAATCAAACTTGCATGGTGCCAACAATAAGAGCCGTCAAGCCGGATGCCAAAATGCTAACGGTCATCTAATTCAAGGACATTCAACGTGAAGAGGAAAAATTTCTTCTTCATGATATGGATAATGAAGAACCAAAGCCACAAGACATGAGAGATGGCGGTGGTACTTGAAAAATTCAAGGACATCTCACCGGCAGAGTTGCCAATGGAGCTATCACCCATAAGGGAGATAGACCCTCAAATCGAGCTGGAATTGGGAACCAAGCCACCAACTATTTGGAGAAATAAGTAAAAGCCCTTTTGAAGTCATCATAGAACAACAATCTATGACACCTCTCACCCTTGCTACTAGCTATGAAGGGAGGAGCCCCGCAGCATTTAAGTTTGTCAAGCCCTGGAGAGAACAAAGGGATCTAGCTAGGGTCACACTATACAAGGAAACAAGAAGAATGAAAAAATGGGCAGATCAGAAAAGGAGGCACCTAGAGAATCCATCAAGAGGAATATCATCAATAGGAATATCCAAGTGAGCTCCTATAGCAGTGATTACTTCTTTTGACAAAGTGGAAGAAATAATTTTAGATCAGGTAGTTCGTAGGAGAGGGGTGTCAAACTACAGAGAATATCTTATCAAATGAAAAGGATTGTCAGACAATGAGGCCAGCTGGGAACATGAAGACACTCTGGCAATTCGAGAGAGAACATTATCATGAAGAAGGAAGAGAGCATTCGGAGCTTAGGTGGGGAGAAAACCACGAATATTACAAGAGATATTACATGCTCTCTTAAAACAAGGAATGAAGCTTCTAGAGAAATAAAGAAAGAGGATGAACAACCTTGAGAACTCAGGTTCACCAAAATCGAAGACTTTGGAAGAGGAATGCTTCAAGAGAACTCTAAAATAGAATGGAATAATCTAGAATCCTTGTATATGCTTGGGAGTAGTGTGGAATAATCTAGAACTATGCATATTTTATTGTATTCTAGAACTTTCTATCTAGAATCTTCTTTAGGCTATGGGGAGAACTATAAATAGAGGTCATCACCCCTCATTTAAGAAAACAATGAAGAAAGAACCAAGGTTCCCAAGCAATCTTCTATTGTAAAGTTTCTTTACTTAGTAAAAGTGCTTTTCCATCTTTCTAATATCTCCGCTCTAAAGAGTCTTGAACATTTTAATCCTGTGTTGCAAGGGTTAGGCTGACTTAGCATCAAGGAGGAATGCTAAGGCCGCACAGGCGACTTAGGAAAGGTCTCTCTGTGATAGGTGGGTTGCTTGTGCAAGAGCCCGTGCAGTTGTGGGCCCCATGCGCCGCAAGTCTCATGGCAACTAATTGCATGCACAAATGCACACATAGTGGCAGTTAGAGGAGAAGTTAACATTGCTAGAGGAAAGGTTAGTGGAGAATGGTAGGTTATGCGTATTCCAACCAACAAAAAAATAAAAAAATTTACACCTAACCCCAAAAAAATCAATTTTTAACAGATCTAAAACCAATTTTTCTAACTTCAAGCAACAACTTGGAACCATAGAAGGCAATGAAATCAAAATCCAGCAATCACCATTCTTTATTCCTACGTGCAAGTATATGATAAGAAGCGAAAAAAAAAAACTAATAATGAAGAATAAGCTTACCGTTCTGATAAGGAATGTATCATGCGAAGTCCTATCATCCCAAATTAGCAAGCAAACCCTAACACCCTCCTCGGACTTGTACTTAGAAGCTCCCCCAGGGTAAGTTTCCCACCGGCCGGCAATGGCCGGGTTCGCTCGTGAACCAGCCTCACCTTGTCATAAATCGACCATCCAACAATATATATCAGTCGATGGGCTTCAAGCATGGCATGGCACATGTCCTCCCAGCAAGTTCCCTGCCGAAAGACCCTCCCTTCTTCCAGCTGTATCTCCGGCAGATCCGTCTCCTTCACATGAGCGTCCTGGTAAAGCGTCACCATCCCGCCCTTCCTCACTGGAAAGTACGTCCTCTGAACCCCAAGGCTTTGGGGATTTCCGGCGATCGGAATTTTACTAACAGTAGTGAAACGGAGCTTCACATGGAGAGAGGGCGCGTGCTTGAGGGGGATCCCGGAGGGATCAAGAATCTGGAGCCATTTTTCGGTCAGCTCTCCGGTTGCGGCCACCTCGCCTGCAGAAACGGAGGCGGTGCCGATGAGCTGGGCACCGCAGACGTCGTTGTCCTTGACGCAGAACTCGATGTGAGGGGCGTAGTGAGCAAGCGATAGGTAAAAATGCTGATTCCATTGAGGGTTTTGCTCATTGGATATAACTTGGGTGCGAGCTACGGTTGCGCCGGCAACGAGGACAGTGACGTAGGGATCACTGGTGATGACTTTGGCGATGTGAGCTTCGGAATGGTGATGATGGTTTTACGTATTGCTCTTTTTGATCGGAAAGGGAGGGATAGACCGCAAGCAGTGAAGCAGCAGCGGAGATGCTCCGTAAACATGTCCTTGTTTGGGAGGTTACGGGCTTCCAGAATATATAGGTCGAGGTCGCCGTGAAGGAGGACGTCTTCCATTGTGGCCGGGGAAATCTAGATGTAGAGGAGGAAGAGCAGAAGACATTGGTAGGTAGAAGCGGATGTTTAAGAGGCATGGAAAGCAGCGAATCGAAGAGAAGCATATGATTCCTTGCCTAAGCCCTGCGCGGCAATCCCAGCAAGAAACCACAATTACAGTTTCTCAGGAGGTGTTTGGTAACGGATTTACTCGGGATTTAGATGGCTAAATCCCGTAAACCCACCCAAACACAGGACTTAGTAAATCCCGGGGTGCCGTAACTCCTGTAAATCTTGAAATCGTGGTAAATCTCGGCAGATTTAACGGGATTTAGCGAAGCCACCGAACGTAACACGGCCGGAATTGGTTTGTTTGTCGCAACTCCAACCTCCCGATCTATTTCTACAGCTCCCATCTCATCGGTCGTTCGCCCTAGCCGATCCTCTGCATCACGCGAGCTTCTCTTCTCTGCGACCACATGTATGCGCTCGCCTCTGCCCCCTTTTTCTTTCGTTCGCAGAGATTCGAAATATGGTGTAGTGGAAGTAACTGGCAGGTAAGAGGTTGGGGGCGATGTAGCTGGATGGGGATTTGGGGTGGCAGCGGCGGCGAGGGAGAGATTGGAAGCGGCAGCAGGCAGAACCGAGGGAGTAGTCGATTTCGTCGTTGTCGGGCTGTCGAGCAGAAATGTGAAGCCGAGCGAAAGTTTAGTACTGTTTACAGGGCCGCATTGTAACTTTGCTTACTCTTTGTACTAGCGGTTTGTTTGAGCGGTTTGTTTAAGACAATTTCTGACTGTTTTATTTTCAAAAAATAGGCACAGTTATATTTAGCTGTCAATTTTTATATTATTTTTTAAAAAAAATTAATAAAAAATTCTTTTTGATAATCAGAATTATTAAAATATAATAATTATTATTACGGTAGAGTAAGAGTTTACGTCTTAGCTTTATTATGGAGTTCTGTCTGATATTTGAAAAATTAATATGAAAATTGTAATTTTTACATTGAAACATCAGGAATATGGTAAAATCAGGGCTGTAAAATCTTCTATATATTTATTTTGAAGATGTTTTTTCACGGATTAATTGTATGTGAAGAGCGAAAATGGGAATCTTACAATCAGACAACATATATATATGTCACATTTAGGTTGTAACATTCTAGTGGTAGATGATGGTGAACAAGCGAGGATCGGTGGAGAAGTCGTCATGATGGTGACAAGCGGAGATAATTGGCGATAGTATTACGATGGCCGATAGTATGGCAGCGGCGGCAATGGTGTCGTCGATGATGGCCGGCGGCGATAGCGATATGGTAAGTTCTGCGGCGATAGTGGTTGCGGTGGCGGCCGGCGGCGAGATTGGCAACAGCGAGAATCAGCCGGTGGCGGCGGCCAGCGGTGGTTGGCAACCGGGGGTGGTCGACAAGCGTCGAGTATGACAATTATCTTGGAGGATTTTAAACTTTAGAGCTCTCTTCTCTGAGCTCCTCATGTGAAGAATGAGAATTTATAGATTGAAGAGGTAGCGTTTACGTAAAACATACAACGAACCACTCCACTCCATCATATGGCTCAAAATGATTCATTTGATCATTTGATGTATTTTAAGTATTTGAATGCTCAAATGAAGTCAAAATTATGAGATTTTGGGCTTGTTAAATCTTGCTCATCAAGACGCTCGATTTGACTATAAACACTCTATGTTTAAGAGCTATGTAGGATTTAATTGATATCCCAAAGTTTACAATGATATTTTAAGTGCTTGATCCATTGGTTTGACTTAGGATCAACTTGCTTTTGACATCAAGATTAGTACTTGTTGTGGTATTTTAAGTGTCATATCAACTATAAAAAAATTACTATTTAAATTTTAAAAAAATTATTTTTAATACCTATGATAATTTTTAAAAATTTTATTTTCTCAAAACAATTTTATAACTAATTTTAGAAAATATTACAGCTATTTCAAATATATCCTAAAATTTTTCTTAATACTACTTATTAGAGTTATAAATATTGATTCTTGAGTTTTATTGGTAATTAAGAAAACACAAATTCAATACTTCAATTCAATGTATTAAATTTTATTTGTACTCGAAAATATTTTATATTGTAGTCTTGGATAGGGGTGTAAATGAGTCGATTCGAGTCAAATTTTGATTTAATTAAGTTAAAACTTGTTTAAACCCTATTAAGCTCGAGCTTGAGCTCAAGCTCGACTCCATTTAAAGAAAATCAAACTCGAGCTCAACTCGAATGCCCAAGCTCATTTCAAAAGCTCGATAAATTATTGAATCGATAATATGATATATGATAATTGCAGTTCGTTATTTTATAAACGAGCCAACTCGATAATCTATTGAGCCGACTTAAACTAGGCTCGAACTCGAGCTCAAAATTTTTCATGCTTGTTTATGAGCTTGAGCTTGAGCTCGTGGCTCCATAAGCTTGGCTCGCGAGCTCGTTAACAAGCTAAGCTCAAGTCACTGAGCGACGACTCACTTACCTAGTCTTGGATATGATGCAAAATTATTTTGCTAATTGGTTCATCTTCTTTACTTGACTAGCTTGTAGTTATGTAAGTGTACTTAGAAAATAATGTTTTACTGTATTTGAACTAGCATGCATCTATTGAGAGATAGAATAATGTATTGTTAGCATATTTCAAAAATAATGTTTTTTTTATGTATTGATAACTTGGAGTAATCATTCCACTAAGTTGTCTAGAAGCTGTCTTTATCTATTTTCTTACTCCACTAGTCCATAATTTGAGTTGAATAATTTTTGAAATTTGGATGATTTTTAATTCTAGAAGTTAAATTTTGATCTGTGAACTTCCATCAATAATGATTATGTGATGATGAAATTATAATAGGAATTTGGCATTGTTGAACAATAGTTTTTTTTTAATGGTAGTGTGATTTTCAAGTATTATAAAACTGAATTTTTAAAGGGAACTTAAAGTTTATCATCTTCATACTAAAGAACTTATGTAAGCTTTAGTGGATAATGTGAGATTTATCATATCAAAGTGAACTAAAGCTTTATAGTAGAATGTTTGAAACGTTAAAATTAGTTTACTTTTCTCTTAAACTAAGGGAGTATTCTTTCTTATTTTAGACTATAGACTATTTACTATACGCTGAAAAAGATCTATTTAATCATGCCTTAAAGCCACCATTGCCCTTTTTAAAACTAAGTGAAACCTTGTTTAAAGGAAGGTGGAAGCACCATTTCTTTTTTTGAAATGATGTTCTTAAAAGACTTTTTTTTTTTTTTTTTGGTTGAAATCATTATTTGACAAAATCAGAAGACATTTAACCTTTTGCATTTTAGCACTCGATTCATATGTTGTAATGAAGACTATTAGCATGATTGATGGTACGGTTTTGCAACATTTTTTTTTCTTTCTCATAGTTTTTGAGTTACTAGAATATTATTATTTTGAAATCTTGACAAAAGTAACAAAAGCAACCATGTATTTTTTTTATTTCTGAAATCAATAAGTGATTAAAAAAATTAAATATTATTATTTCATGTTAGGTCATGTACATCTAAAGGCCTTGACATAATGGATATATATATTTTGGTTTGATTTTATTTTTCAAAATTATTCACTCATCTTCAATTTATTGTATTGCAGTTTATGTGGAGTACTGAGATAGTTATATTTTCCTTTCTTTACTTTCTTTTATTAGAGGCATTGGGTTAAAAACATGAGATTTTGAAAACATCAATATCAAGTAATGAGCAATGACTTACTTTAGAAGTCTAAAATAGTCAAATAAAACTTCAACTCAAATAAATGCTTGCATTGCATTAAAACATTTTATTTTATGCTTTGTTTAATGAATAGTAACCAAAGTTTTTGGTAAGGAGAAATGAGCTTATAATACTTTGCGCAAGTATTGAAATATGCAGAATATCCCCACCATCTTATAGTTTAAGTACTTTTCTATCACAATGCCGGCGGCTTTTCCACTTCCATACTTTCTACTAATAACATCTCCATCTATTTCACCATCATTTTGAACAATAGAGCCTAAATATTTGAATCACTCACTCTTTTTAATGACTTGTTCACAACACTACCACTATAACTTCTACAACTAAAATTACACTCCATATATTTAATTTTAGATCTACTTAAACGAAAACCTTTATACTCTAAGGTTAACCTCCATAATTCAAGTTTTTCTTGGACTCTCTCTAGTCTTATCAACAAGAAGAATGTCATCGACAAAAAAAAACCAAGGTACATCTTCCTGTAAATGCTTAGTAAGAACATCCATAGCTAAAGTAAAAAAGATAAGGGCTAAAAGCTGATCCTTGATGTAATCCAACTGAAATAGGAAAATATTTTGTCAATCCTCCTTGTGTTTGGACACAAGTAACTTAATTTAAGCTTTTGGATTCGAATGGTTTAAAAGTACTCTTTATTTATCTTTTGCTTTTGAAAATAAAACAGACTTTAAATGAGATAATAAAACTTCTTTCAAAAATCACACTATTCAACTATCAAAATTAAAAATTCACTCTCAAAGCAAAAGCACTAAAAAAGCTCTCAAGCTTAGTATACATATCATAATGAGTTGAATATAACCAATATTAACTCCTTTCTTTCTAGAACTCTCCAAAGAACATCTCTTGAAACTTTATAATAAGCTTTCTCTAAATCAATAAATATCATATTAACCTTCTTATTTCTCTATACTTCTCCATCAAACCTCATAACAAATGTATATCATCCATAATAGATCTACTTTGCATGAAACCAAACTGATTGTGAGAAACTTTTGTATTACATCGTAACCTATGCTAAATTACTCTCTCCCATAATTTTAATAAATGACACATTAACTTAATTCCTCTTTAATTTGCACATTCTTGTGCATCATTCTTAAATATATGAACCAACAAATTCTTTTTCCAATCGACATCATTTTAGTCTTTAAAATAATATTAAAAGATTTGTAAGCCAAGAAATTCTTTAATCTCTAAACATTTCCACACTTCTATTGGAATATCATTAGGTCATACTATTTTTCACATTTCATTTTCCTTAAAGCTTCTATAACTCAGTTACTAATGATGATAACAACAAAATTATCTATTTTTGTTTAAGGTATTAAGGTTGCTAAAATCAATCATATTTTCATATCCTTCATTGAAAAGTTTATCAAAATACCTCATCCACTTATTTTTAATATTCTTTTTTTAAGAAAAGTACTTTATGATTTTTTATCCTTATATACTCACTTGAACTAGATCTTTACTTCTCTATCTCTTTAATGGTGTGGTGTTATTTTGGATGTATGGGGGACACCACGCAGATCAAAAGGGGTACTTATTGAGGTGATCAGGGTATGACATTGAGGTATGATGTACTATCTTGAAAGGTAGAGGCATCTCCCTATAATGAACCTAGTCACTTAATAAGGGCTCACAAGGTATGGTGTGTGTTCGAATATACCAGAGATTTTTTTCTGCTTTATTTGGATGAATAAAGTAGGGTTTATATTAAATCGGATTCTAAAGTTCCTGTGGTGTTTATTTTTGGGTTTGAGTGTTGTGTGAATATGTGAGGGGACACCACACAAATCCACAGATGTGCTTATTAGGGTGATCGGGTACGATATTAAGGAATATTGTACTATCTCGAGAGATAGAAGTCACTACCCTATAATGGACCTAATCACTTAATAAGGACTCCTAAGGCATGATAGGTCTTCGAATATACCAAAGATTTTTTCACTACTTTACATGAAAAAGTAAAGTAGGGTTTACTTAAACCGAGTTCGTTAAGTTTCCTATGGAGGCAAGCCTCCATAGTTAATTACATCATAAGAAAATGTGAGTTCCTTAAGAATACTCTCGATTGAAGTAGGCGATTATTGTCTTCAAAAATTTCAAAGATAGGATAATCAATAAATTGGTTGTATTTTTGAAAGTCAAGTTAGAGAGATCAAAAAGGGGAGAGTTATTATCGAAACAAAAATAGATGCATAGGAGTGTATGATCTAGTGAGCACTCCAATCTATCCTATGGTTAGGCTTTATGTATTCAAAATTGAGGAAATTTATTTGTTTAAGTTGAAATTTTATTAAAAATCTAGGACTTATAGTTTCACAATGATACAGGTTGAAATGCCTAGAGGTGAAGATTTATGCTTGTAGGCAATACCTCGGATCCTTAATCTGAGAGCTTTGGCGAGGGCCAAAGCACAACCTAAATCTAAGGTGAAAGTGGGTATATGGTTTACCTTCATAAGAGAGTAAACCATCCATTATTGGACTTATTACCATGAAGTGGCGAGCTAACTCCTCCTACGTTTTAAATCTATGTAGGCAAGTCATATGTTTTGCAAGATGGTTAAGTTGTTATTTATTTAGAAGAGAAGCTAAGTCCTTAAACTCACTCGCTAAGAGACTAGATCATGAAGGGCATGAGTAATGACTTAATCTAATGCAAATTTTAATAAGTTTTATTTAATTTTTTAGACTTTTTATTTTGACACAGGCTATATGATTTTTGTATATCTAAATGTGAAATTGATTGTAAAAAATCAAAGGAAAAGGTGTCTTTCCATCAAAGGCTCTTAGTTAAGCCTTTATTCTCTAGCATAGATGGAAACCCTCTCTTAATAAGAGTGGAAGAATATGACATGCATGATGTTATATATACAATCATCCAAACTAAAGGGTTAAATATTTTATTATTTTGATTTAATTCTTAGGTTTTTATGTGAGGTTGCGAATTATTTTAAAATTTTAGTTATGAGTTGTTAGTGGGATGGAAAATTTATTTTTCATCCCAGGAGCCTAAACAGATCCAGGCCACACAACAATCACCAATCATAAAAAAATTATGAAAATGCATATTATTTCTAATGCCTAAACAAAATATCAAATAATTTTATAAAGCTATATCAAAAGAATAAGAGGTGGTGCGTCTCATACAACCAAAGGAAATATGTGTAGCCAAGCTATATACTTATACATCTCGATATAATGAAAGAATAATTATAATTATAAAATGATAAGTGTTATGGGGGTCTTCATTCTTCATCCTTCATTCTTTACTCTTCATCTTGATTTGCTCCATTTCTTTTTTTTTCTTTTGGCTTTGATTTGCTTCATTTCTTTCTTTCTTTTGGCTTGATTAGGATGTAGCTTGCTCCAAAGGCATCACATGGTATATAAGACATGGTCTTATAACCAATGCTCACCCTTAATCTCCATAACACTTATCCTAATCCTAATGTAAAATCACATTAAGAGAAAGAAAAGTAAATATAGCGATACCTGCAAAATAAATGTTAGCTAAACACATCATATAACCCAAGTAGTTATATGAATAATTTAGACTTAGCACCCCACACATGGGTAACCAAGCCCACCTGTCCTAACTTGGGTTATGCTCAAGGAATAAGCAACTCGCACAGTAAAAAAAAATTATATTTTTATTACAGCACCCCTTAAGAATAACTCCTAGCATAAAGCATGATTAGGCTAAAATCGGCCTAATATCCAAACTATGCACATACACCCTAACATCCAGTCTAAAATAATACATCATAAAACCAAACATTCATCATACCATGCAACGCCCTAACATAAAGCTAGTAATGATGGCTTAATCTAATGTGTATGTGTTAAGGCTTATGTGGTATGTCTTAACTAGGCTTTAGGATTATAATTTCCAAGTGTGAGGGATTTAATTCATAAAGGATTGATTTCTCTTTAAGTGGTTGTTGACCTCATTTTTATGATGAGCTCTCAACCTTTCCATCTTAAACATAGGACTCATTTTAGACTTTAAGAGATCCTTAGTATTAAGACACATCTAGTGATTAGGTGGATACTCACTCTAGCCTTAGAGACTTAGAAGAGTTAGCCATAAGAATAGGTCATGCCTTAGAGGTGTTAGGAAAGTTTTCCTACCCTATAGCCTTAATCAAATTCCTCACTTTCTCCCTTCAAGTCAAACTCCAAATCAAATCAACATCAAACCTAAATCAATTCCAAGTTAATTGATTTTTTTCAAACTCAAATCAATGCCACATGATTGAAACTCATGATTCAAACTTATGACTAAATCCAAAATTCAAATCCAAATTAAAAATATTTCCTAAGTCCTTTATTTCTTTCAAAAGGACTTAGCCTAAATCATGATCAAATCAATTCAAATTCATAAAATTTTCTCATAACTCATTTATATTCTCATTTATGTTCACATATATAAATGAAATATCAATTCAAATCAATCAAACTAATCCAAAATTCATATCCAAATTCAAAATATTTTCTAAGTCCTTTATTTCCCTCTTAAGGACTTAGCCTAAATCAAGATCAAATCAATTCAAATTCATGAAATTTTCACACGACCCATTTATATTCTCATTTATATTCACATATAGAAATAAAATATAAATTCAAATCAATCAAATCAAAATCCAAAATTCAAATCCAAATTCAAAATATTTCCTAAGTCACTTTGATATCCTCTTAAGGACTTAGCCAAGATCAAGTTCAAATCACTTCAAATCTTTGAAATTTTCTCAAAACCCATTTATATTCTCATTTATATTCACATATATAAATGAAATATAAATTCAAACAACTAAAACCAACTCCAAAAATCAAACTCAAATTCAATCAAAATCCAACCTAAGCCTTTCAAGTCAAAATCTTGAACTTATCAATTTCAAATCAAGCCAAACCCTTGATTTTTATTCATAATTCAATCAATCCTTCGATCATGAATCCAAATATAAACACAAACTTCAATCATCAAATCAAAACTCAATTCAAAATCAAACTAAATCACATGTTGTTCTTTGAACTTGAAATTGTCAAATGAATTAAAACTCATTTGACTTTAAACCACTTGCAAATAGATTATATTTCAATCATAAGTTCATATGTGAGTTCAATCAAACTCCAATCAAGCTTTGACCAAGCCATTTGACCCACTTAAGCTCACTTGACCCAAAGTGACCTAAAGTACTATTATGAGCCAAATTTTAATCCTAACAAAATTGGATTGAACTAAGCCCATCTATGCCTCTCATCATGATCAACAATCATCATGAGATGATCAATCACTCAAATTGGGTCAAACTAAGTCAAACTAAGGTTGACTAAGTCACTTAGCTAAAATAAAACCCAACATAGCCAAAACTCACCATAGGCCAAATTGATTGAAACCAATGATCTAAGTTCATTCATGACCAATGTTTGAACTTGACCAAGTCAACATTTGAGCCTAACTTAATTGACTTGACCCAACTTGACCTAAAAGTCAAAATGTGTCAACTTGATCTAAATTGATTGAAACCAATGGGTCAAGTTCATTCCAAAATGATTGTTGAACTTGACCAAAGCCTCAGTTGGCCAACTATACCTAACCTAGCCCAATTGACCTTGAACCCAACTTGACTAAAAGGGTCAAATTGAGCCAAATTTGAACTTAACCAAAATTGATTAGAAATAAAGATACCAATCTATTTCATATGACCAACCAAACATGAACCAACCCATGACTAAATAATTGGTCTTGACACATTTGACCTAAATGAACTCAATTGAACCAAAACCAAATATAAACCAAATTGAATCAAACCAGAACTACCAAAATATTTCAAATGGTCATATGAACTTGACCCAACTCTTGGTTTGATCCAATTTGACCAGTTGGTCAACTTGACCCAAGTTGACCCATTTTGACCTAAATGGGTCAACATGAGCCAAATCATATCAAACCAACTCTAAATTCAATGAAACTTGGCCTAACCCATTTTTCAAACATATCAAACATACCCAAATTGAAATCAAGGTCAAATGACCATTTTACCCCTAGGCCATAGGATAACCTAAAATCAAAACCACTTGGAATTTGGTCAATTCATTTTCAGGGACACTTAGCATCCTCTTAGTGGACCAAATGATCACTAATGGATCTAGTGCACATGAACCAATGGGTTTGGGTTAGCCAAACCCAAAACTGACCACCTCCTTTGAAATTGGCCACATAGAATCCTCCCTCCACTTGATTTAAGCACATGGCCTCCTCATCCACTCCTCCTCTGGCCAAAATTGAATTCAAGGACACCTCTAACAGCCTAACAAATCGGATAAAAAATGACATCTCCTTGCTCAACCGTCGGATTGCCCTTGGGGGAAATATACTCCCCCTAATTCCATTCAATCTTCATAGTGTCATACTCGATTGAGCTAAGGGAAGCCAGAGGAGCCTTTGCCAAGTGATTCCAAGCTTCCTAAAGTGAAATCCATTTTCTCATTCTCAGTTTTCATAGCTTGAAAATAGGGGAGCTCCACCAAAAATCCAAGTTACTGCACACTCAACATCAACCTAATTTCTTCTTCAATCTTCATTAGAGGACCAAGTTGAGTTCACCTAAGCTCTTTCCCAAGCTCCAAAGGCAGGGGAGGATCTAATTTGAACAAGACTAAGCTCAATGCAAGAGGTGTTGGCCCATAGGAGGATATACCCAATCTCAGAGCCTCCAAACTTCAACAAAGCTTCATCTCCACTAGACGAAGCTTCTCAAAGAGAATCGAGCATCGGTGATCACCTCCGCTAGGTTAGCCACTAAACTGAGCTTAATTTCAATATGGTTTGGAGCTTTGTGAAGTGAATTTTAATCCCATGGAATTCTAGCCATTAGATGTGAGTATATTTGTGCTTAGATAGTGTGGGTTGAGTTTCAATCCAATCCGAGCTCGGATCATCCCTTAGAAGATGGGCGGTGTCCATTCTTCACTGGGAAATAAAGGGATAGATCATGGGCCGTCCACCCGTGTGTTTTGGATGGACAGCCGTGATTAAGACACATAGCATCCACATTTTATCTCTTTAGAAGCTTTAACCTGTGTCGATCCTTGATGGACGGGTGAAAAAAAGGCATATACACCGCGGTCTACAATGTGACAAGTTAAATATAAAATTCCATCACGCTATGTAGAACGCGCATGCCGCGTCAGCGACCCACGTGGCGCCGACGAAATTAAACATTTTAATTAGGCTATTTAATTATTAATTAAACATGAAAACTTCCTAAATTCATATCTAAGCCTAGAAAAATCAGAAAAATATGAAATAAATTGCATTGGATAGATAATTAAACATAAAATATTCTAAAAATAATTTAAATGGATTTTGGATAATACTTTTCTCTGGATTTAAGTTTTATTGAGAATATTATTTTATTAATTACCCTCTAATTACTTCCATTGATCCCAAACTTCTTGTGGTGGGATGACCTCTCCCTAATTTTCTTGGGATTTATTGGTGGCTTAATTAGAGGGTTTTTCATTCATTCCTTAATCCTTTAATATTAAGCTTAATTAAGTGTCTAATTATTAGTTTAACCCTTTGATTGAGTCAATTAAGCCTTGATTAAGTGAATATGAGGTTTAGAGAATAATTTTGGGATACTTTTCTTAAGATATTTTTTAAACCCCCTTTCTTTCTTAATCTAACCTTATTAAGGGTTAATTCACTAATTACCCCCTTAATTAATTTCATAAAATTCTAAAACTTTCCATAACTCAATTAATCTATCTTGGGTAGATGATTAGGTGTTCAATAACCTAAGTATATTAAGAAAATCAAAACTCAACTCGCATGTGTGAGAGGGGTTATGAGAGTACTTAAGTTAAACCCCTTAGTTTAATTAATCTTTAATCATGAGACAATTGCATTATGTACCTTTTTTTCCTAGATGAATTGCTAATTTAAATACCTTGTGTGATTTTATGTCATCTCATTAGTTCATAATTATTTGATTAAGTATGCTAAGATGGTATAGGTAAGAGGTAATTAACACACTTAATTCATACCTTAACCTAACTAAAGCATAAAATTGATTTAATCACCTAAAAATTAAACTGAAATAACAAACATATGTAGGAATGGGTTAGGATTAGCAAACTCACCTCACATTTCTCAAATTAAATTAAACTCAAAACAAGAAAAATTAAACCTTAAAAATAACTTGGTTTGCTTTAAGCTTTCTTATTTCATAAGATTATCTTTAAGAATTAATTAGAGTGAATGTGTTTACATGCTTTCATCACTTTGGTTCTTTCCTAACATGCTAAATGTGTATGTCACATGAATTTCATGCATTCATGATTTTCAAAAATCAAATTAAGAATTATTTATAAGTTTTCATGTGGATGTTAATATGAAGATGTGTGTAGTGTACTTTTCCTTCTCTTTTCTTTTAGCATAATTTTTGAATAGGATTTGGCAAAGTGTAGTTCATTTGAAAATAACATAACACTTGCCTAATTCTATTTCTATTCATTCCTATGCTATTACTTAAGAAGGACATCCACACTTGCACATATAAATTGCATAAACAAAATAAATAAACAAATATAAACTTTTGCATCTTTCTTTTTCATTCATTTCTTTTATACATATGTATGTATTTAAGGAAAGTAGTATATTAGTCTAGACAACCCCGGGATTGTGAGGCTTTAAGTAGCTCTAAGTAAGTCTTGTACCTTACACCCCCTGCATTAACTAACTTATGCCTTTCATTACATATGTGTGCATGTGAAAAATGGATAAGAAAACCTCTTTTCTACTTAATGAAAATCATGCATCATAAAGCATTCAAATTTTCTTAAGTAACATTTCTTAGCATTTATCATAAAGTGTGCTAAACATTTCCATTTGTATGTATAGATATTCTAAGGATTCATTCATATGCATGTCATACATGTTGGGAAAGAAATGAAGTGATGTGCGTTTTGTGATATTAATTCACTTTACTTAACTCAAAATATCTTTATTTTTTAATAAGTTTATTTAGAGTTGATCTAAACTTAGGATTAATTAAAAAATATAATAAGACATTCACTAAACAAAATCAAATATGAATCCACTTTAGAAATTACTTAAGATAGGAAAGGAAAGAGAAGTTATTTTCTCTTTTGCCTTTCTTTAAAACATAGTAATTAATTGTAGGATTCGCTTAAAACAAATCAAAATACAAAATAAAATCAACCCAAATCAATTGAACACTTAAATGAAACCACCCATCTAAGTTGAACATCTTCATACTTAGAAAATCTAAATCATAAAGCCATAGCTAAGCATACCACAAACCTTTTAAAGCACACATTAGGTTAAGTCACCACTTCTAGCTTTAGGTTAGGGTGGTGCATGTGATGTTTGCTTTTTTTATGTATTATTTATAGTCTCGATGTTAGGGTGAATGTGTGTAGAATGAATGGTAGGATGATTTAGTCTAATCATTATTTTCTACAGGAGATTATGCTTAAGGGGCGCTGTAATAAAAATATAACTGCTTTTGTTGTGGAAGTGCTTATACCCCTAAGCATAATCCAATAAGCCAGGTGGACTTGGTTACTCATGTGTGGGGTGCCAAGTCCAATATACATGCATGGGATTTGTATGATTTATTTAGTTAATCTCTATTTTGCAAGTGTTAGTTAGATTTACTTTTTTCCTTTTCATGTAATTTTTATAATTAGGATTTTGGAATGAATGTTATGAGGGATTAGGATGAGCATTGGTCATAAGATTACATCTTATGTACCTTGTGAATCCTTTGGAGCATCCACATTTCAACCATCTAAAGAAGGAACCAAAGAAGAAAGAAGGAAAGAAGAAGAAAGAAGAAAAGAAGAAAGAAGAAATGAAGAATGAAGACCCCCATAACATGAATTCCTTACTTGATTGTAAATTAATTCATTTGTAATCGGTTGTATAAGGGTAGAGCTCAGCTACCCAATTTATTTTTCAAGTTTGTGCGGTGGTGCCCGACCACAAATGGCCTTTTATTCTTTTGCGTTAGCCTTATAAAATATTTGATGTTTTGTTTAACTTATGCATTAAGATGACATCCTCTTCCTAGTTTCTTCCTTGCTTGATGTATGGCCTGGAAGACGATTAGGCTCTTAGGAAAAAATAAATCTTCTACCAAATTAATCAGCTCAAAATTAAAAATAAATAACTCATAACCTCATTTAAAGCCTAAGTTAAAAATCAAGATAAGAGAATTAGCAACCCTTAGCTGGATGAGTATTTCTTTTATAACATCATGCAAGCATATTGATTCACTCTTGATTGGAGTGCTTCCAAATTTGCTAGAGAAACTTGACTTGACCTTTGAGAGCCATGGTGGAAACACACCTCCTCCCTTCTCGCTGATTTTGGCCAATAATCTTACTTCTCATGCATTAGGCATATTAATCCTATAAGCTTGAGTCAAATAATTGTCTAAAAATGAAAATAAAAATATAATATGTCTTGCATTAGATCTAGGTCATTTTTCATGCCCTTACATGATCTAGTCTCTTAGGGAGTGAGTTTAAGGACTTAGTCTCTTTCTAAATAAATAATTATCTATCTATCTTGCATAAAGCATATGACTTTTACATGAATTTAAAATCATAGGAGGAGTTAGTTGGTGGCCACCCCCATGCGGTGGTAAGTCCAAGCAGTCGGGTGGTTTGCCCTCTCTTATTGAGGAAAACCAAATACCATTTTTGTCTTAGATTTAGGTCATGCTTTTGGCCCTCGCCAAAGCTCCCTAGATTTAGGTTTTGACATTGCTTCTCCCGTTTGTGGGCTATAAGTATAAATTCTCACCTCTTAGGCATTTTCACAATCTTGTGTTGTGGAATCATTAACCCTAAATTTTTAATAAAAAATTCAACTCAAATAAATTAAATCAATTTCAAGAATGTAAAGTCCAACCATAGGATAGTTTGAGATGCTCGCTAGGTTTCCTAGCATCGTGAGCATCTCCTACTTATCTTCCTTTGGCTTCGATAATAACTCTCTCTCTTTGATCAATCCCATTTGATCTTAAAATAAACTAATCGATTGATAGTCCTACTATTAAAACCTTTAGAGATAACGATCATTTACCTTAATTGAGAGTATTCCTAAGGAATCCCCTTCCTTAGGATGTAATTAACTATGGGGCTTGCCCTTGTAGGGAACTTAACGAACCCAGTTTAAAATAAACCCTGCTTTACTTTTTCATGTAAAGTAGGGAAGAATCTCTAGTACATGTGCAGACCCATTATCCTCAGGAGTCCTTATTGAGGTGATTGGGTCCATTATAGGGTAGTAACTTCTATCTTTTGAGATAGTACACCTCTCTCACTGTCGTACCCGATCACCCTAATAAGAACATCTGTAGATCTATGTGGCGTCAAAATGCATGAGAAGAAAGTATATTTCTATCTTCATTTTATTCTGCATAGAGTGAAGATGAAAGTATACACCTTTTCTTTTAGAAATCTTAAAAAATTTTACCACATATTTTTCTGGCGACTCACTGAGAATGGTTCCTCTCTCCATCTTTGATAAATAATCATTATCTCCAAGTATCGATAGTAGATTTATACTTTTGTATGAATCCAAGACTATCTTTCTTTCCATTGGCACTTAGCTTGTTTCATCCTTAAGTTAAGCTAGCCAACATCTTTAGGTTTTAGGGCCTCACCCTGTGTTGGTCTTAAAACCCCCATCGGGTTCCCCAATGGGTGAAAATAAAAGCATAATAAATTTAGTTTTGATCATTTGAATGTAGATTTGATTTTTATTTAGAAAGATGATTGAAGATATAAATGATTATGAGAAAATGATTTAATTTTTATTGATTTGGATTAGATTTGATTAAGTCCATATAAATATGGCTTAAATGTTTCAAGTTTATTTGATCATCTTCAATCTTTTAGAATTTGGCTTTATTTGGATTTGTTAATCAAGACTCTTTACCAAAGAAATGTTCATTCTAAAATAATAAAGACAAATAAATCCTTCATAAAATTTTGCTTTTCAAAAGCACTCTTTCAAAATGCACATAATAAAATATTTTGCATAAAATTTTCTAAATCATCTTCATCTGACAATCTTTATGATTGTTATATGTAGGATCATCTCTACAAAATAAAATTCCAACAATCACATTTTCTAAAAGCTCAAATGAGTTTCTTCACTCAATTCATTTTGGTGAAAACCTCATTTTCAAAAATAAAATTCCAACAATCATATTTTCAAAAGCGTAAAATTTAAAGATGGGTCTTTCCATTCAATACACTCAAATGTGTTGAATGGATATTACCTCTTCAAGCAAAATCATAACTTTGAATTTCCACTTAACACATTCCACATGTGTTTGGTTGGAACTTTCATATTTTCAAAAAGCACATATGAATATCTCCATTCAATATACCCAAATTTATTGAATGAAAATTTCATTTTCAAATAAAGTAACATTATTTTGAAATGTCACTTAACATATTCCATATATGATTAAGTTGGAATTTCCTCTTTCAAAAAAGCAATAATCACACAAAAAATATACATCTTTGGAAAATAAAACATAATTGATTTCCATCTTACATACCCAAATTTGTTAAATGGAAATCTCTCTTTTCAAAAATCAATAAAAACAATTTTTTTTAAAACAACATTTGGAACTTCAATTTAGAATACTCCATTTGCTAAAATTAAGTCTCCTTTTTTCTAAAAAAAAATTATAAACATGCTTTTAGAGTTTCATTTAGCACACTCAAATTTGCTAAATGAAATCTCCCTTCCACAAAAATTTTCAAAACATATTTGGAACTTTAATTTAGCATACCCCATTTGCTAAAGTGAAGTTTCCCCTTTTCAAAATCCAAAGCAAAAATTTGAAACACACTTTTTGGAATTTTATTTAGCATACCCAAATTTGTTAAGTGAAATTTCCATTTCACAAAATAAAAAAAAAAAAACACTTTTGCAACTTCATTCTTTAGCATACTAAATTTGGTAAAGTGAAGTCTCCATTTTTAAAATAAAACACAAAAAATTTTGAACACATCCTTTGGAATCTCATTTAGCATACTCAAATTTGCTAAGTGAAATTTCCATTTCACAAAATTAAATAGAACTTCATTTTTAGCATACCATATTTGCTAAAGTCCACTTTCAACCTAAAAATCAAATCAAAATCAAAAGAAACACATTAGGATTCCCTTTGCATACTTAAATTTGCTAATGATCCTATTTTCAAAAAAGTTTCTAAAGACAAAACACACTTGGATTTCCATTTAGCATACCCAAATTTGCTAAATGAGAATTCCATTTCAAATCAAAAATGATTCAAAACAAAGCAATCAAAAAAACAAAAAGAAGAATTATTTTCAAATATCTCTTAGCATACCCAAATTTGCTAAGTGAGTAATTCCAAAATCTCAAATCAAAAAAAATTGACCCTTTACTTTAACATACCCAAATTTGTTAAAAGGGTCCTCAAATCAAATCAAAATCTAATTTCAAATATGAACCTATGGAAGCATCTTCAAAAAATATTTGAACCATTTTCAACATACCCAAATTTGTTGAAAGTGGATTCATATTCAAAATTTTCTTTTCCAATCAAATCTAAATCTATTCTAAATCCATTTGAACCCACTTAACCTTCCAAGATGTTGTGGGTTCAAATTTTAAATTCAAAAAATCAAAGAAATCTAATCCAAGTTTATTTTCAACATTGCGACTCTCATTTCAGATTCGGTTCAGTTTTCAGTTTTGATTAATGGCTTCTCAAAGTGTTTACCTTTCCATGGCATGGACTTGCCGATTAGCCAATCTCCCATTGACACCCACCTCATTCATTTTGGATGAGGTTTTGAGGGGAGGATTACTTGTGAGGGCACCCTCATCAGCAGTGACCATAGTGGCAAGTCATTTGACATGATTGATATATCCCTCACAAGAAGAAGGAAGGTAGTTTCGAAGTAGTGTCACACCGTGATAGTGCAGTGTGCAATTATGTCTGCCCCGTGAGGGCACACCCACTCATTAGCACCCTGTGGGTAAGGCTCCTGATCCAGATTGTCTCCAGCTTTTGAGGTTGGGTCTACTCACTCATCCCCACTAAGACTCAGAGGAGGAATAAAAATTGCATGATAAAGTGGTACCATACACGCATCGCTAGGGAGATGGAGGCAGCTAGACGGCCGGTTGTGGAGGAGTTGCCCACTGGTTACAGTGAACCCATCCCATCCTCTCTCTCTGGTCTAGAGAGGATGCTAGAGGATCCCTACTTCACCTCCACCAGTGATTTATCCCAGTACTGAGTAGGAGGTCATATGCTGGCCTCGCAGTTTCTATGCTGGTGGCGAGCCTACGGATGTCAGAGCTCAATTTGACTTGAGATCTGTTATCCCCGCAGTGGGGAAGCATCTATGATAGAGAGGGCCAGGGAGGCCCATACTACAGTTCATATCACAGCAGAGAGGAGGTTTGGTCGGCCACCTCCGCACTTATTGATTTTCGATCATGCTACCCGTGTCATCACACGATAGATTCGCGGATGACCACCCATCACAAGAGGAGAGCTCTATTTCAAGAGAGTAGGTGGTGTCTCACCACACCACTCTACCCCTCCCCACCCTTTCACATGTTTAGCATCTCCTGTTCCACAAAGGCCATGAAGGCCATATCTGGGGAGAAGAGGACCCCTTTGGTGACCCGATTACGGTGAAGGGATCCCATTCCATCTACACCTCCTATTATGGTGAGGCTGAGCTCTCCTGTTTGACCTTCTACCCCAATTGTGGTGCGAAAGGAATGGCGACCCCAAAGCATAGTGGTCATCCCTTCACCAACACCACCAAGACAGGACATGGAGATGGTTAGTAAGTAGAGGAGAAGATGATAGCCCAGCACACCATGATATAGAACCTCCTAGAGTGTCACCCTAAGTTAGTGACGAGTGCATTTTATCTGTAGATCCCTCACGGTTTGATTCTCCAGAGAGGAGGTCCGGTGCCTCTCAAGACATCACCATCACCTCAAAAATCATTTGTGCCTATTGATTGATCATTCTCTAGGGACATAGTAGCACATTATCTTATGGAAAAGAAAGAAATCCTAGGATATGATTGGCTTGATGAGGAGAATAATTAGCTTTAATCCAAATGAAGATGACTTGTTGGGAGACTCAGCCGGGGTTTTCATGGTAGATACCAGGGGATCCCTCCTTAGAGAGCAGCAGGCTATGGAAGGTGATGAGGCTAAGTACGAAGATACTGCCCAATCAGCCCAACACCTCTGATATCAATTAAAATAGAAAGATGAATAAATAAATAAGATGGAGAGGTAGCTCGAGGACTTGTTAGCAGTAGCCTTAGTACTTCAGAAATTAGCCCCAATAGTTTATCCTACAACAAGAGTTTACTAGAGTTGGTGCATGTCTTGACCCCAAGACTTACCTCCATTGAGTAAGCACTAACAGCAGGGAAGGTAGTGGAAAGTACCTCCATACAGAGAAAGATATCAAGTCCATGGTTTAGCAACAGTGAAGGAAGCATTGGCTCAAGCGGGGAGGATCATCCCAAAGGGTAGACCCTAGGAGGAATTTGATGCAATCCAATATCCCAAGGGTTTCATGCCACCTTCCTTCAAGAGTTTTGATGGTAGTGAAAACCCGAGGCAAGACACATTTTAGAGCTAGTTGTTGCAACGCCGGCGTGATGCTTTACTCTTTTTTATCTTCATAGCTGCAAGTATAGCTTTTGATTGGTATTGAACTTCCCAATGATTCAGAAGACATTTATTGAGTTGAGCAACTCTTATCAAGAGGTTTTGAGCTCAACAAAGGGTTATGGGTGATCTCATGTAGCACAACAACACCCTGTGAGTCCCTTGTTGACTACATTCTCGGATGGCATAACCGAGTATGAAATGCAAATATGAACAACATGCCATTGAGATTCTTCTAAAGAATATCCATGGCTCCGTTCCTTATGCTTAAGGGCTTCACCATCAAAACTTTTGAGAAGTTAATCAACAAGGTGGCTAGTCTACAAGGAGAGGCCAAACAGTTGCCTTTTCAAGACCAGTTGCCAAGTCAAAACCGCAAAAGGTATATGAGAAGAAGCCGAGAATAGTGACAATAGTAGATGAGGGGAAGCAACCTGCTAGAGATCAGTCCAAGAGACCACAACCTCAACAGCCTTCCCTTCCACCTCCTCTACCACCACCAAGGCAGCTTAGCCGCCACAAGAGCCTCCATGACCTACCACCGCCTCTCCTCAACCACACATCAGCATATACATACCCACTAGCTATGGTCCACCTACTCTTTTGGATAAACTTAACAAACCTTATTCATTTAAGAGGGAGGTAATTAGAAGATCTTTAAGAATCTCTTAAAGAAGCCTGATTTTAGCTACCCAAACCTAGAGACTGAGGAAGTGGGCAAAAGCCATGATCCTAACTTTTTCCCTACCACGTGCTAGTCATATTTTTGGAGATTGCTTCACATTTAAGGACTGGCTTGAACATAGCTTCAAGATCGGTACAGTTATCCCAAGGAATACCTTGGAACAACCATCCGCCATTAGGGTAATCCTTGGGATACTTGTGATCCTTCCAAAACCAAAAGAAGGTTGGGATATCTCCTTATCCAAAACCTCTAAAAAGATTATTCAAGATCAAGAAACTTTCCTTGCAGTGCGAAGCCTCAAACCTCCAACATCAAGGAAGGTTTGCAAGTTGCCGCCAACTCAAGGAAGGGGAGCTAGCAAGTGCAGAAGCTTGGCATAGCCAAGAGTAAACCAATCGACGAGTAGCCAAATCCACTACTACATCACATCCCATTACTTCATTTAGTTCTTCTTCACTTAGACATCTTGTATCGGATGAGGGCATCAAATCCCTTACCCTCTTACTTTACTTGATTTCTACTTTGTACCTCCTATCAAATCCAAGAAATTGAAGAATAAAGGTTTGAATTACATCTGTGTCACTGATGGGTTGTCTAATCTATTCCTAATGATAACTCTTCAAGTCAAAATAACTATAAAAATTCTAATCTTTCTTTGATTTAGAGTTGGATTTTCCTACTGAATACTATGGGTTCCTCTTGAGATAGACTTGGAATCATATTTGAGGGTCCCATAGGAGAAGCTGTAGGTGAGCATGTGGTAGAACCTTCCATTACCCTGCCACAAGAGATCACCGAAGTCAACCTCCATAGTGGCAAGGTTCTACCTCCTAGGGCAGCACCTCAAGATAGAGGAAATAAGTCATTGGTATAGAGGATCGAGAAGCCCCTCCACAGGATGCTCCACCCTTGGATATGCTTGTGGAGGATCAGCCCAAGGTGGACTACAATGTCCTCTCTCATCTAAGAAAGTTGTCATCTAAGCTAAGCATATATGATGCCCTCATCTTATCCAAAGAGATGAGGAATCATTAATCAAGGCTCTCCTTGATCCTAAAATATGCTTAGCTCAGACCACTATGTGAGGAGGCACATTACACAAAAAGAAGCTGGGATCACTTTCATGAAGACCTTCTGGGGACATGAGCACAATCATCCCCTACATTAGTTGACATGGGCGATTCATTTTTGAGTTCTCATCGATCCGTGCATCGATGAACATTATGAGTCTAAAGACCCTTGCTATTTGAGTTGACATCTCCACACTGAGGAGATCGATGATGTTGAGAGGATTCAAAACAAGGTGAAGCTTTAGGTTCCATAGTGTTACCTTTGGAGATAGGTGACCGGAAGACTCAAGTTTTATCATTGATTGAATACTTCATTCCTGCTTTGCTTGAGGCCTTGGATACATCAATAAGATAATTCCATCCTCCTCCATCAGTGCATCAAGTTCAAGGATGGGATTGAATATGTCATAGGAGATGAAAAGCCATTTCTTAGAGAGGTTGAGATTTATGAGGATGCGACCTACTATCTTCTCAAAACACCTTTCGTGAACTTAAACAAAATTCAAATTCAAAAAAGAAGAAAATGAAGAAAAAGAAAGAACAAAAGGAAAATAAAAGAAAATTGAAAATCCAAGTGAACAAGAAAGGGGAATTGAAGAGAAAATAGATTTGTATATCACATTCCACCCACAGTTCATTCCATCATATGGACATGTGGGTAGGATGACTCAATTTCCACTAGGTAGATGTAGAGGTAGAAATTGAGGCAGTTCAAGAGGTGGAAGATCCCTTGGTTGGCCATCAGCCAATAGGGGTTATGTTCGAGGAGTACCTACTATTACATAGACTTGGAATCTCGTGGAGGATGAGTCAATGTGATTAGTATACTAGCCAACCCTCCCGGTTCCATTGGAGGTGACTTTCGATCCGCATGGCGAAGACCAGCCTCAAAGCAAAGTATTTGAATCAAGTTTATGTGAGACTATTAGAATTGGAACCTTAGCTCTAACCTCACTTTCATCTTAAAAAAGTTGAAGGTTTAGTAAGGAAATAAGTCTTCCAAATACATGAAGCAAGAGATTCTTTTGGGATCATCATCCTCAAGTCAAGTTGATGTAGAACTTGAGGAGGATTCATTTAAAAATTAATGGAATTATTGTTTGACTTTACTGCCTTGTGTTCATAATCTTATGTAAAGGTTTGGTTCCTCATGGTCCAGCATAGGTCGAGTATTTTGAGTATGGAATAATACTGAAAGCACAATCAAGAGTAGACTAGATTTGGCAATTGGTCCAATCGATGACGATGATTAGTTGTTACTAATCATTTGGAGTGATAGGTTCTTTTCACACAACACCAACTCTTATGAGAAGTGTGTTTAGAAACTGATGATCGATGATATCCAAATCAAGGATGTACCCCAATTTGAAGAAGAGATTCATTCAATAATCACAAGCTTAAAGAAATCAACCTCGAGAGAAGAATATCCATGCTAACGCATATCGTTCATTGTTGAATGAAGAAACCAATGACTTAGTTGCTATTGATTGAGTTTAAGGACGATTTGCATGGAGTTATGAGATGCTGATTATCTCACAAGAGTCCACAAACCTAGCAATAGATCCTAACTAACCCTATTAAGCAAGCTCCTAGATGCATGTGATTAGAAATCAACAATGGTCATTTTGAAGTCAAGAAACCATCGATGCGGTTTCATCGTGAAAAAATATCCTACGTTAGCTTGTCATCCGTTAAGAAGAAGAATGGCCAAATTCACATTTGCATTGATTCCAAGAACTTAAATAAGGCATGTCCTAAGGATGAGTTTCTTCTTCCTATACTAGAATTAATGGTGGATATTGCCTCATCTCATGCAATGTTCTCTTTCATGGATGGGTCATCTGGCTACAACCAAATCAAGATGTCTCTTGAAGATGAAAGAAACACCACTTTCTGAACCCCAATCGAAATCTTTTGTTATAAGGTCATGCATTTCTCAAAAATCTTACACACCAGAGGCCATGACTCGATCTTCAATGAACTCATCCATCATCGTTGAGTGCTATGTTGATGATCTAGTAGTTAAGAGTAGAGAAAAGGAAGATCATCTCTTTGACTTTAGAGTAGTTTTCAAACGGTTAAGATAATATAACCTCAAGATGAATCCCCTGAAGTGTGCATTCAGAGCAGCTTTAGGGAAATTTGTTGGGTTTGTTGTCCAACATCGGGGAATAGAAATAGATCCAGAAAAGATCAAAGCTACTTTAGAAATGCCATATCCTAAAAGCTTAACTCAACTCATATCATTCCAACGATGGTTGGCATATCTGAGACTCTTTATCTCCAACTTATTAGGGAGATGCAATCCATTTTTAACACTTGTTAACAAGGATGCCAGTTTCAAGTGGGATGATAAGTGCCAGCATGCTGTCAAAGACATCAAGTAGTATTTGGTGAAGCTCAGCTACTATCCCGAAGCAGCCACTCATCCTCTACATGCATTGGATGACTTCTATGCTCTATTGGCCCAAGCCAATGACGAAGGGAAGGAGAGTGCTCTCTAAAACCTCGCCCATCATTTAATTCGCTAAATGAACTACCCACATATTAAAACATTGCTAGCTTTGATCTTTGCTCCCAAAAGCTACGACACTATATGCTTTCTCATAAGGTGAACTTGATTTGTAGAACCAATCCACTACAATATCTCATGACACGGATAATACTATCTAGAAGATTGGCATGATGGTCCATGATTCTCTCATAGTTTGATATCACATTGTACCTCCACATAAAAGGACAAGCACTGCATTCTTAGCAAAGACACCCACTCTCGATCTGAAGTGACGATCTCCATGAACAAATCATGAACTTGGGAGGTGACAACCGCATAGGGAGATATTTTGATGGTGCGCCTTTTCATAAAGGGGAAGCAATGATCTACTCTTCCGAAAGGTAGGAATAGTTCTTTAACTCCATACCGTAATGTGATGATTCTCATATTTCCAACCCCTGCACCAACAATGAAGTAGTATGAAGCTTTGATTATTGGTTTGAGTTAGCCATCATAATTAGTGTGTCAAGAGCATCAACATCTTTGGGGATTCTTCATCAAGATTGTGGGTCCTACGGTTCTCAAACCCAAGCTTTATCATTACCATGAATATACCATGGTATTGGCCCAAAATCTCAAGTCACCATCTACAAGGTTTCTTAGTAGAAAATGCAAGATTGATGCTTGGCCAAACTTCAAAGAATTGGCATGTAAAGATGAGTCCATTCAATAGGGTCCAAAATAGACAAGTCTATCCCTTATTGATGTTGAATTCATCGAGACTTTCTAAAGGAAGGTTGTTTTACAAAATGGATAGAGTCGGATTTGAGGCAACCATTCATAGATTATTTAAACATTGGCAAACTACCTGAAGAGAAGTCACAAGCCCATCAGGTGAAACAGAAAGCTCTCTCATATGCTCTCGTTGATGGCACCCTGTACTGTCGGTCCTTTGACCAAATATGATTACATTGTTTAGATAAACATGAAGCCCATGGCATTATAATCGAGGTACATTCAGGTCTATATGGAGCACATCAATCTGGTTCAAAGATGAAGGCGAAGATTAAGAGACTATGATACTACTGGCCTTCAATGATTACAAAATGCATGGATGTAGCTAGGAGATGCCATCAGTGTTAGGTGCATGGTGTGGTCCTCCACCAACCACCCAACATTCTACACCATACACTGGCTTCATGGCCGTTCGGGTGTTGGGGTACCGACATCATGGGTTCGATTGATCCTTCTTCTTCCAAGTGTCATCGGTTCATCTTGGCTGCCATCGACTACTTTTCCAAGTAAAGTAATCCCACTTAGAGATCACAAATTGATGTGCTTCAATTTTTTTAACCATCATATATTTCTTTCCTCAAATTATATCCACATGGTATGATATAATTTAGAGAGAGTTGACATCCTATCCCTCTCACAACACAAACACAATCTCCATGCTATTGAATAGGTGAGAGAACCCAAGAGGGAACCTATTTTGATTAGCATAACTAAGTTTGGTGTGAGAGAACCCGAGCGGCATCCTTTCTTAGTGGGAATCTTGGTTGCCATCCGTCACACCATTTCATCAAAATCCCCAATGTGTTTAGGATAGATGTAAGAGAACCCAAGAGGTGTCCTATTCCTTTTAACACATGCATAAAAATAAACACATATCTTTATCTCGAGAAACTTTGATGTGGGAGCAAGCCCCCTGTGGATTCACTCATTAGTTGCTCTAGGTCGAGTCTACATGCTACCTTGCTAGTATGTCACCCCAGTGGTCACTTATTTGGAAGATGTGAGTCCCTGTGCTTTCTTAACTTGAGCAAACCAACAAGCACCTTGTTAGTATGGTAGGCTTCACTAGCTACCTCATGTTGATTTTTAAGAAGATGTGAGTCCCCGTGCTTTCTTCTTGAACTAGCCATCATGTACTAACTAGGTCGAGTATATTTGAGGTTAAGATAAATCCCCCTGAGGCTCCTTTTCCTCTTGACTATGTTTGAGTTGATATAAGTCCTCCAGTGGCAATCACTCAGTAATCACCCTAAGTCAGATGGTACTTGTTGAGCTGAAGATAGACTATCCCAACAATCAGTTTCACTATAGAAGGAGTCCCTGTGCTTTCTTCCTAGGTTGATTGTTGCAAACTGATGGGCATCTTAGGTTAGTTGATGTTCGCTATGTTGACAGTGACTCACCCGATGGGTACACCACTCTTGGCAGATGTGAGTCCCCGGGCTTTCTCCTTAAGTTAACAATACTATCGATATATGACTAGTCATGTCATCTTAGGTTTTGGATTAAGCCTTTAGTCCCATCCCATGGGCATTCTATTTGGATCATCCATTTACAACCCATTTATACACTACCCGGCTTTATGGATCCCCTTTCCTAGTACACCCCATGGTTGGATTTGTTCAGAATGTGATTCTCCCTTGGTTCATAGAATTGAGATAGGTCTACAGCTCTTCTCAATTTGATCCCTCATAAACCAACAAGGTCCATGTTAAAACAAACTAATCAAAACAAATAAATTAATTTGCTTGTGAATTAGAAATTCAAGCCCCCAAAGGGCCCCTTTTCCTCAGCATCCTATCTTTGGCGGTAGAACTCCTATATGAATTACTTGACTACCTAAGTTGAGATAAATCCATGGGTCAGTACTCACTCCGTAGTCTCCATTAGGTCAGATTCAATATATTTTTCCACAAGTAGGTTACCTTGGAAGTCATTCTGCTTTGGAAGATGTAGCACTATGACACATTCTTTCTAGCATGATCCCAAATGTGACTAGGTCTCAATTTTGTTACCCAAAGCAACCATCATCCCAATGGTCTTTATAGTGGAAGATGAATCCCGAGCTTTCCCCTTGAATTGATCATTGCAAACCAAAGGCACTCCTTGGTCGATTGCCTGAAGCTACTCCCTTTAGTTCAGTAAATCTCAGATAGGTCTAAGCTGATATAAGCTCATTCTCAGTGTGATCCATCACAAATCAATGGAATCCATCAAAATAAATAATCTAAAATTAAAATTAATCCTTAACTATCTTTGAGCTGATTTAAGTCCAACATTCCCAAAGCCTTAGGTTTTGATTTGTTGCCCAAAGCAATCGATCACTGGTTTCTTGTTTCTAGAAGATGTGAGTCCTCATGCTTTTCTTAAGACTTGATCATTGCAAATCGAAAGGCATTCCCTTGGTTGGATAGTCCTACCTTGTGGTTGATAGACTACTCCCTCTGGATTGGTAAGTTGAGTTAGGCCTAGGTCTCATGGTATACTCATGATTCCATCAAACATATGGGACCCATCAAAATAAATCTAAAAATGAAATTAATCTTGACTATCTTGAGTGATTTAAGTCTGTGGCATTCACTCAATAGTAGCCTTAGGTTGGGTTCAATATGTTGCCCAATAGATTACCCAATGGTCCCTACTTTGGAGGATGTAAGTTTACTATGCTTTCCCTAGTACATTGCACCAAAGGCATCCCTTTGGTTGGCTAGTCCTACTATGTTTAGTAGACTACCCTTTGGATTAAATGAGTTAGCTCCATGGCTCTACGATGCGATCCAACAAACCAACATGGTCCATTTCAAAATCAAAAATCTAAAAATATGAAACAAATCCAATGAAATAAATAAAATAACCAATCAATCCAAATCAAAATCTTTTGCTTCTCCTCAATGAGATGCAATTATTTTTAGTTCCCTAGCAAACTCAGAATTATAATCCCTCAGTGGATTTCACAACCTTTCCTCTCTTGTGGATGACTTGAACTTGCCTCCCCAGTGGAGAGTTCACTTGTCTATCCCCGGTGGAGTCAAAACAAACACAATTAAACAAACTACAAATTAAAACAAATTCAACCCTCTTCCCCAACAGAACTTAATTAAACAAATCAAATTTCTCCTCAGTGAGACTCAAATCAAATCAAACCTCTCATCCCTTTATGGATGACTTGAACCTGCTTCCCTAGTGGAAGGTTCACATACTTTATCCCTAGTGGATTCCTCCTTCCCTCTCTTATGTCCTTGACATAATCACATTGCACTAAGTTTGACTCTTCTACCCTTGTGAATAGATCATCTATGCTGATCGGTTTGTTGATCATTTCGGTTAACACCAATATGTATGTTCCTTGTCACACACCACACCTATTGCCTTTGTTGACCTCATTTTAGATGAGCTCTCAACCCCTCCATCTTAGACATAGGACTCTCTTAGACTTTAAGAGATCCTTAGTCTTAGGACACATCTAGTGATAAGGTGGACACTCAACCTAGCCGTAGAGACTTAGAAGAGTTAGTCATAGGAATAGGTCATGCCATAGGGGTGTTTGGAAAGTTTGCCTACCCTATAGCCTTAACCAAATTTCTCACTTTCTTCCTTCAAGTCAAACTCCAAATCAAATCAACATCAAACTTAAATCAATTCCAGCTTAATTAGTTTTTTTTCAAACTCAAATCAATGCCACATGATTGAAACCCATGATTGAAACTTATGACTAAATCCAAAATTCAAATCAAATTCAAAATATTTTCTAAGTCCTTTATTTCCCTCTAAAGGACTTAGCCTAAATCATGATCAAATCAATTCAAATTTATGAAGTTTTCTCATAACTCATTTATATTCTCATTTATATTCATATATATAAATGAAATATAAATTCAAATCAATCAAACTAAATCCAAAATTCAAATCCAAAAAAATTTTCTAAGTCCTTATTTCTCTTAAGGACTTAGCCTAAATCATGATCAAATCAATTCAAATTCATGAAATTTTCACCCCATTTATATTCTCATTTATATTCACATATATAAATGAAATATAAATTCAAATCAATCAAATCCAAAATTCAAATCCAAATTCAAAATTTCCTAAGTCACTTTGATTTCTTAAGACTTAGCCTAGATCGTTCAAATCACTTCAAATCTTCTTGAAATTTTCCTAGATTATATTCTCATTTATATATTCACATATATAAATGAAATATAAATTCAAACAACCAAAACCAACTCCAAAAATCAAACTCAAATTCAATCTAAATCCAACCTAAGCCTTTCAAGTCAAAATCTTGAACTTAGTCAAATCAATTTTCAAATCAAGCCAAACCTTGATTTTTCTTCATGATTCAATCAATCCTTCAATCATGAATCCAAATATAAACACAAACTTCAATCATCAAATCAAAACTCAATTCAAAAATCAAACCTAAGTCAAACTCATGTTCACCCTTTGAACTTGAAATTATCAAATGAATCAAAACCCATTTGACTTCAAACCACTTACAAATGGATTTATATTTCAATCATAAGTCCATATGTGAGTTCAATCAAACTCAAATCAAGCTTTGACCAAGCCATTTGACCCACTTAGGCTCACTTGACCCAAAGTGACCTAAAGTACCTTTATGAGCCAAATTCTAATCCAAAACCAAATCGGATTGAACTAAGCCCATCTATGCCTCTCCATGATCAAAAAATCATCATGAGATGATCAATCACTCAAATTGGGTCAAACCAAGAAAACCTAAGGGTCAACTTAGCCAAAATGACTCACATAGCCAAAACCCACCATAGGATAAATTGATTGAAACTAATGATCTAAGTTCATTCATGACTAATGTTTGAACTTGACAAGTCAACATTTGAGTCTAACCTACTACTTGACCCAAGTTGACCCAACTTGACCTAAAAAGTCAAAATATGTCAAAACTTGATGTAAGCCAAATTGATTGAAACCAATGGGTCAAGTTCATTCTAAAATGGTTGTTGAACTTGACCAAAGCCTCAATTGGCCAACTAGACCTAACCTAGCCCAATATACCTTGAACCCAACTTGACCTAAAGTGTCAAATTGAGCCAAATTTGAACTTAACCAAAATTGATTGGAAACAAAGATACTAATCCATTTCATATGACCAACCAAACATGAACCAACCCATGACCTAGCCCAAATAGGTCAAATAGATCAATTTGGTCAACTTGACCCATTTGACCTAAATGAACTCAATTGAACCAAAACCAAATATAAACCAAATTGAATAAAACCAAAGCCACCAAAATATTTAAAATGGTCATATGAACTTGACCCAACCATTTATTTGACCCAATTTGACCTATTCGGTCAACTTGACCCAAGTTGACCCATTTTGACTTAAATGGGTCAACATGGGCCAAATCATATCAAACCAATTTCAAATTAAATGAAACTTGGCCAAAACATACCAAACATACCCAAACTAAAATCAAGGTTAAATGACCATTTTACCCCTAGGTCATAGGGTAACCTAAACTCAAAATCACTTGGAATTTGGTCAATTCCTTTTCATAGACACTTAACATCCTCTTAGTGGACCAAATGGTCACTAATGGACCAAGTGCACATGACCCAATGGGTTTGGGTTAGCCAAACCCAACCTAAACCCAAAATTGACCACCTCCTTTGAAATTGGCCACATGGAATCCTCCTTCCACTTGATTTAAGCATATGGCCACCTCATCCACTCCTTCTCTGGCCAAAACTAAATTCAAGGACACCTCTAACAGCCTAGCAAACCCATTGCATATGTTCAATTATATCAAAATAGCATCTCCTTGCTCGGCCATCTGATTTCCCTTGTGGGAGTTATATTCCCCTAATTTCGTTCAATCTTCACAGTGTCAACTTGATTGAGCTAAGGGAAGCTAGAGGAGCCTTTGCCAAGTGATTCCAAGCTTCCTAAAGTGAAATCCATTTTTCCATTCTCGATTTTCATAGCTTGAAAATGGGGGAGCTCCACCAAATATCCAACTTACTCCACACTCAACATCAACCCAATTCCTTCTTCAAGCTTCATCTGAGGACCAAGTCGAGTTCACCTAAGCTCTTTCCCAAGCTCCAAAGGCAAGGGAGGATCTAATTCGATCAAGACCGAGCTCAAGTGCAAGAGTTGGCCCATAGAAGGATCTACCCAATCTTAGAGCCTCCAAACTTCAACAAAGCTTCATCTCCACTAGGCGAAGCTTCTCCAAGGGAATCGAGCACCGGTGATCACCTCCGATGAGGTTAGCCATTAAACCAAGATTAATTTCAATGTAGTTTGGAGCTTTGTGAAATGAATTTTAATCCCATGGAATTCTAGCCATTAGATGTGATTGTCTTTGTGCCTAGATGGTGTGGGTTGAGTTTCAATCCAATCTGAGCTCAATCGAGCTCGGATCATCCCCTAAGATGGACGGTGTCCATTCATCATAATGAAATATAGGGATAGATCATGGGCCATCCATCCATGCATTTTTGGATGGACGGACGTGATTAAGACACGTAGCATCCACGTTTCATCCCTTTAGAACCACTTTTAACCTGATCCTTGACCTGGACGGTGAGAGAAAGCGTGCCATCATGAGCGGTGCTATGATGTGACATGTTAAATATAGAATCCCATCGTGCCACATGGAAAGCCCATGCTGCATCAGCGGCCCACATGGCGTCGACGGGATTAAACATTTTAATTAGGCTATTTAATTATTAATTAACCATGGAAACTTCTAAATTCATATCTAAGCATAGAAAAATAAAAAAAATATGAAATAAATTGCATTTGATAGATAATTGAATATAGAATATTCTAAAAATGATTTGAATGGATTTTGAATAGTACTTTTCTTTAGGTTTTGGTTTTATAGGAATGTTATTTTGCTAATTACCCTCTAATTACTCTACTCGTTAATCTCAAACTTCTTGTAATTAATTAGTGGGATGACCCCTGCCTCCCTAATTTTCTTGGGATTTATTGGTGGCTTAATTAGAGGAATTGCTAGTTCATTTCTTAATCACTCCCTTAATGTAATTAAGCTTAATTAAGAATATAATTAGTTGTTTAACCCTCTAATTGAGTCAATTAAGCTTTCATTAAGTGAAAATAAGGTTTAGGGAATGATTTTGGGATACTTTCCTTAAGATATTCCTTAAACCCCTTTTCTTCCTTAATCCAACCTTAATTAAGGGTTAATTCACTAATTACCCCCTTAATTAATTTCATAAAATTCTAAAACTTTCCAGAACTCAATTAATTTATCTTGGGTAGATGATTAGGTGTTCAATAACTTAAGTACATTTAGAAAATCAAAACCCAACTCACATGTGTGAGAGGGGTTATGAGAGTACTTAACTTAAACCCCTTAATTTAATTAATCATAAATCATGAGCCAATTGCATTAGGTACCTTTCTTTCCAAGGTGCATTCCTAATTTAAATTCCTTGTGTGATTTTATGTCATCTCATTGGCTCATAATTATTTGATTAAGTATGCTAAGGTGGTATAGGTAAGCGGTAATTAACACACTTAATTCATACCTTAACCTAACCAAAGCATAAAATTGATTTAATAACCTAAAAGTTAAACCAAAACAACAAACATATATAGGAATGGGTTAGGAACAATAAATTCACCTCACATTTCTCAAATTAAATCAAACTCAAAATAAGAAAAATCAAACCTTCCTTAAAAATAACTTGATTTAATTTAAGCTTTCTTATTTCATAAGATTGTCTTTAAAAATTAATTAGGGTAAATGTGTTTACATGCTTTCATCACTTTGGTTCTTTCCTAACATGCTAAATGTGTATGTTAGATGAATTTCATGCATTCATGCTTTTCAAAAGTCAATTTAAAAATTAAATGATTTCTTTATGTCAAATTACATGTTTTGACTAAAGTAAAAATATGAATAGGTATTATCACTAATAAATCCAAAGCTATTTTCAAAATCTATAAATATAATACTTAAAATTGAAAGTGTGTTACTTATAATTATTTATAAGTTTGCATGTAGATGTAAATATGAAGATGTGCATAGTGTAGTTTTCCTTCTCTTTTCTTTTAGCATAATTTTTTAATAGGATTTGGTAAAGTGTATAGTTCATCTGAAAGGAACATAACACTTGCCTAACTCCATTTCTATTCATTTCTATGCTATTACTTAAGAAGGACATCCACACTTGCACATACATTGCATAAATGAAATAAATAAACAAATATAAACTTTTGCATATTTCTTTTCATTTCTTTTATACATATTTGTATTTGTGGTATATTAATTACAACCTGGATTAAGTAAGTAAGTACCTTACACCCCTGGTGCTAATAATGATGCCATGCTCGCTTATGCTTTTCATACATACATGTGCGCATGTGAAAAATGGATAAGAAAATGTCTTTTCTACTTAATAAAAATCATGCATCATAAAGCATTCAAATTTTCTTAAGTAATATTTCTTAGCATTCATCATAAAGTGTGCTAAAATTTTCCATTTGTATGTATAGATATGATAAGGATTCATTCATTTGCATGTTATACATGTTGGGAAAGAAATGAAGTGATGTGTGTTTTGTGATATTAATTCACTTTACTTAATCTTAAAATGCCTTTCTTTTTGAATAGGTTTGTTTAGAGTTGATCTAAACTTAGGATTAATTAAAACACATAATAAGACATTTATTAAATGAAATCAAATATGAATCCACTTTAGAAATTACTTAAGGTTGGGAAGGAAAGAGAAGTTCTCTTCTCTTTTCCCTCTCTTTAAAACTTAGTAATTAATTATAAAATTAACTTAAACCAAATCAAAATACAAAATAAAATCAACACAAATAAATTAAACACTTAAATGAAACCACCCATCTAAGTTGAACACCTTCATACTTAGAAAATCTAAATCTTAAAGTCATAGCTAAGCATACCACACAAACCTTTTAAAGCACGCACATTAGGTTAAATCACCACTTCTAACTTTAGGTTAGGGCGGTGCATGGCTTGATGTTTGGTTTTATTTTGTGATGTATTATTTCTAGTCTAAATGTTAGGGTGAATGTGCGTAGAATGAATGGTAGGATGATTTAGTCTTATCATTATTTCCTGCAGAGGATTGTGCTTAAGGGGCGTTGTAATAAAAATTTAATTACTTTTGCTCTGCAGGTCCTTATACCCCTAAGCACAATCCAATAAGCTAGGTGGACTTGGTTACCCATGTGAGGGGTGCTAAGTCAAATATACATGGATTTGTATGGTTTGTTTAGCTAATCTCTATTTTGCAGGTGTTAGTTATATTTATTTTTCCTTTTCATGTAATTTTTGCAATTATGATTTTGGAATGGATGTTATGGGGGATTAGGATGAGCATTGGTCATAAGATTACATCTTATATACCATGTGAAGCCTTTGGAGTATCCACATTCCAACCATCCAAAAGAAGGAACCATAGAAGAAAGATGGAAAGAAGAAGAAAGAAGAAAAGAAGAATGAAGAAATGAAGACCCCCATAACATGAATTCCTTACTTGATTGTAAATTAAATCATTTATAATCTGGGTTTTATAAGGGAGCTCACTACCCAATTTGTTATTGGTTTGCGGTGGTGCCCACCACAAATGGCCTTTTATTATTTTATGTTAGCTTTATAAAATATTTGATGTTTTATTTAGCTTGTGCATTAAGATGGCATCCTTTTCCTAGTTCCTTCTTTGCTTGATGTGTGGCCTGGATGATGATTAGGCACTTAGGAAAAAATAAATCTTCTACCAAATTAATCAACTCAAAATTAAAAAAAAAACTCATAATCTCATTTAAAGCCTATGTTAAAAATAAAGATAAGAGAATTAGCAACCCCTTAACTGGATGAGTATTTCTTTTATAACATCATGCATAAAAAGAATATTGACTCACTCTTGATTGGATGGCTTCCACCTTTGCCAGAGAAACTTGGCTTGACCTTTGAGAGCTATGGTGGAAACACATCTCCTCCATTCTCCTTAATTTTGGGCAATAATCTTACTTCTCATGCATTAGGTATATGAATCCTATAAACTTGAGTCAAATAATTGTCCAAAAATGAAAATAAAAATGTAATATGTCTTGCATTAGATATATGTTATTTTTCATGTCCTTACATGATCTAGTCTCTTAGGGAGTGAGTTTAAGGACTTAGTCACTTTCTAAAATAAATAATAGTCTAGCTATCCTGCAGAAAGCACATGACTTACCAACATGAATTTAAAATCTTAGGAGTAGTTAGTTGGCAGCCACCCCCAGGTCGTTGTAAGTCCAAGCAGTTGGGTGATTTGTCCTTTCTTGTGGAGGCAAATCAAATATACATTTTTGCCTTAGATTTAGGTCGTGTTTTTGGCCCTTGCTAAAGTTTCCTAGATTTAGGTTTTGAGGTTGCTTCTCCCCTTTGTGGCCATAAGTATAAATTCGCACATCCTAGGCATTTCCATAATCTTGTGTTGTGGAATCATAAGTCTAACTTTCTAATGAAAAATTCAACTCAAATAAATTAAATCAATCTCAAGAACTTAAAGCCCAACCATAGGATAGTTTGAGATGCTTGCTAGATTTCCTAGCATTATGAGCAACTCCTACTTATCTTCCTTTGGCTTCGATAATAACTCTCTCTCTTTGATCAATCCCAATTGATCTTCTAAATTAAACTAATCGATTGATTGTCCTACCTATTGAAATTATTGGAGACAACGATCATTTACCTTAATCGAGGGTATTCCTAAGGAATCCCCTTCTTTAGGATGTAATTAACTATGCGGGCTTGCCCCTGTAGGGAACTTAACGAACTCGATTTAAAATAAACCCTGCTTTACTTTTTCATGTAAAGTAGGGAAGAATCTCTGGTACATATGCAAACCCATTATTCTTAGGAGTCCTTATTGAGGTGATTGGGTCCATTGTAGGGTGGTAACTTCTATCTTTTGAGATAGTACACCTCTCTCACTGTCGTACTCGATCACCCTAATACAAAGAAGTGTATTTGGATTTGAATATTTCATTTTTGATTAAATTATGAATGCATGTCTTTATTATATAGAAAAGAGGGATTTTCCATCCATTAGCTAAATACATATTTACATGTATGAAAGTTTTAAGTGAGTACGACTCCATTATTTTCTACACTAGGGGCGTATGGTACAAGACCTACTTAGGGCTACTTAAAGCCTCGACCCTGGATGTCGGTAATATACCACTTTCTTAGATACATGTGTATGAATAACTATAAGGATAAGAAAAATTCATGCAAAAGGTTATATTTGATTTATGATTCTTCATTCATTGGCCACATCACACATGAATATGTATAAGAGTTTTCAGTGAGTACGACACCATTATTTTCTACACCAAGGGCATAAGGTACAAAACCTACTTAGGGCTACTTAAATCTCATGACAGGATGTCCAAACTAATATACCACTTTTCTCAAATACATATGAATGTACAAAAAAAACCATATGAATAAGGAATCATGCAAAAAGGGGTGTGTTTGATTTGATTATGTGATTTACATATGTGATATGAAATTCTTCCTAAGTCTTAACATGGAGATGCATAAGAGTAGATTTAAGCAAGTGTTATGGTCTTTTCAAATGAACTATACACTTGGAAATCCTATGTAAATCCATGTAGGATAAGGAAAGAGAACTTCATATTGCATATCTTATAATATTATCACATGCAAGCTTATAGATACTTGTAATTAGCATCACTTCATTCTCAATAATTGATTTATAGGTTTTGAAAATAGTTTTTGATTTAATAGTGATAATAGCCACTCATATTTTTTTAAGTTAAGTCAACACATGCAATTTGACATAAAAATATTCCATTTAATTAATTTTAAAAGAAATGAATGCATGATTTCATATGGCAAGCAATATTTAGCATGATTGGAAAGAAATAAAGGAATGTAAATGCATGATTTTATTCATCCCAATTAATTCCTAAGGACAATCAATAATAAGGCTATTTAAAATGAACCAAAATTTTTAAAAGATATTTTAAAATTTTTGAGTTTGATTTGATTTAGGAATGAAAGAGGTTTGCTAATCACCCAATTCCCCATGTGTGAATTATTTGGTTTAATGAAGAATATTTAAGTTGATTTTATATTTTAATTAGGTTAAGGTATGAATTAAGTGAATTAATTAACCCTTACCTATATCACCTTAAGTTAATTAACTAATTAATAATAAGCCAATATGATATGCAACCACATGAAAAGTAAATTTGCAATGCTCCTAAGAAATGAAAGGGGACTAATGCAATTGGCTTATGATTAATAGTTAATTAAGCTTAAGGGATCTCACTTAATTACTTTTATGATTTTCTCACACATGTGAGCCAACCATAATTTCATTATCTCTCACCTTGGGTTATTGAACACCCAAGGAGCTACCCAAAATCAATTAAAGGTTGCTTAAGTGTGGATGAATTGATTTTTAGTTTTAATTTCATTAAACTTTTAATTAATTGATTAAACATTTTGGTTATGTTTTAATTTGAATGATAAAGTTAACTTAGGGGAGAGGATCAAGGGCATGGCCCTAATCCTAATCCCTAAATCATTTAAACATTCAATTAGATTTTGATTTCTTTATTTTTGAATACTAATCACTTAATTAATCAATTAATCATTTCATTAGCCACTAATTAATTTAATTTTAAAGGAAAAGAAAACTTAGGAAATGGATTAGGAAAAGTATCCCCAACCACATCTCCTAAGTCAACTTACTTTGTTTAATGATGATGCTTAAATGATTAATTAAGTTACTATTCATTAATTATAATTAATTATATTAAGAGAGTGATTAGGGCTTAATCAAGTGATTTTCTAATTAAGCAATCAATAAAATCCCAAAAAATAGGGAGGCAGGTCATCCCCTAAACATCCATAAAAAATTTGAGATTAATTGGAAAGGTGTAATTAAGCTAATTAAATTTTAATAAAACTATAATTAAGCTAAAATCCATACTCAAAATTAATTAATGATAATTTTCCTAGATTTTACTATGAAATATCTTCAAAATGAGCCTAAGTTTGTATTTTTTTTTGGATTTTTCTACAATTAGTTATGATTTGAGGATGTTTCAAGATTTAAAACCAATTAATTAATCCTAATTAAAGCCTTGATCCCATCGTGGCATGTGATTGGTTATTTAGGCTATTTAGCGGCGACTCAACGACACATGGCTTTTCTGTGGACCATCCATAGATGATTTCATCTGTGGTTTAGGAAAGGAATGAGTTGGCTCTACCATGGGATTTAATCAGAGCCATTCATCTCGATCATACGGAATTGATGGCTCATGATCTATCCCGTTCGTGAGTGACGGAAGATGGATGCCATCTATCTTCCTTCATTTGATCTGAGCTCACCCTAGCTCAGATTGTCTCCAAATTATTCCCACATCTTTGGCGAAGGGAGACACATACATCTATTGGTAAATTTCACATAAAATTCAAATTTTTGTCACAAAGGACCAACCCACTTTTGCATACAAGGCTCGGTTTGTAAAATTACCTCACAGCTAATGTCCGGTGTGTCAGGTAACTAGTTGAGATGAGGCCATGTTAAGGAGCTTTAAGCTTGATTTGGTGTGGGATGCTCGGTTGACCAATTCACGCACGCAATGAGCTCAGCTCCGATCGAACTTGATCCTCTCGTGGCTTAGAAGCTTGGGAATTGGTTCGGTTGGCTTCGATAGGGTATGGTGATGGTGTGGCTAAGAGGAATTAGAGTTTTATTATGAAATGCGGGAGTATTGATTGAGATTGTCCTCCCCCATTTTGGCTTTGCACGGGAATGGGAAATTCAAATTTTGGAGTGCTTGGGAAGGCTTGGAATTACTCTATAGGATTTCAGAAATAGTTTAGGAGAGCTCACAATCCAAGTGTGTGCAAAATCCTGTTGGAATTGAGGGGGTATACCCCTCAATTTACCATCATGGATGGACGGTAGTGTGTGCACGTTTTGCACTAGCTCACCGTCGTTCGGCCGTCAGGCTTATCTCCATCAAGTCAAGGAGGAACTCTAGGGATGAGTGGAATGTGGGGAGCTTCCATGGACCCAATGTGCAAGGATGCTAGGGTATTGATCCAATTGGTGCTCAGTTTGGGTTGGAGGTGAGTAAACTCACCTCCCAAAGGTCCTTGGCTGATCTAGGGTGAGTTAGGTTAGCTAGGTTGTTAGGAGAAGGTTCCATGGAGTGCTAATGAGTTGCCATGTTGATGGGGTAGTTGACTTTGGCTTGGATCCATTGGTTTTAAGGTTTAAATCCTATGGTTTGATGGCTAATCTACTTGGTGGGGGTCCACTTTGCTTTTGGGCTAGTTTGGAAATGAATTAGGACATGTTTGGGTCGAGTTTGGCTAAGTCCTAAGGTCACATAAGTTGGTTTGGAGTGATTTGGCTTGGATTGGTCAAATGGGTTTCATTTGGGCTAGGTTGGGTTGGGTTGACCAATTGGTCAAATTGGATTAAAAAGAGTCAAATTGGTCAAGTTGACCAATTTAACCAAATTGGGTTGGGTTGGGTTAAGTGTTGTGTCAAGTTCAATTGGTTGATTGGAAATGATTGTAGGCTTTGGTTTGGTTTAATTTAAAATTAATTTGAATTTTGGTCAATTTGACCTTTTAGGTCAATTTGGGCTAGGTTGAGTCAAGTTGACCAATTGGTCAACTTGGGCTCAATCATGGCTTTGGTCAAGTTCACTAAGTGATTTGTAATGGACTTGAGCCGTTGGTTGCAATCAATTTGGACTAAATCATGATTTGACTAATTTTGGCTTTTTAGGCTAATTTAGGTCAACTTAGGTTAAGTTGACCAATTGGTCAACTTGGGCTCAATCATGGCTTTGGTCAAGTTCACTAAGTGATTTGTAATGGAATTGAGCCATTGGTTGCAATCAATTTGGATTAAATCATGATTTGACCAATTTTGGCTTTTAAGGCCAATTTGGGTCAACTTAGGTTAAGTGGCCAATTAAGCTTGGTTTGGCTCAATTAATGGCATGGTCATGTTAAATCAGTGATTATGGATGGGTTTGAGTTAATGGTTTCAATCTATTTGGCATGTGTTGGATTTTGGCTAGTTTGGGTTTCATTTAGGCTAAATGTTGACTTGGTCAAAGGTTAGGTTTGACTTGGTTTGACCCAATTCAAGGTGGTTGATCACCCTATGATGATTGTTGATCATGATTGAGGTTTATATGGGATAAGTTCAATCCAATTTGGGTTGGATTAGAACTTGGCTCAAAAAGGTCCTTTAGGCACTTTGGGTCAAGTGAGCCTAAGTAGGTCTATTGGCGTGATCAAGGTTTGATTCAAGTTTAGTTGAACTCACATATGAGCTTTGGATTGAAATATAAATCCAATTGTAATTGGTTTGGAGCCAAATTGATTTTGGTTCATGTGACAATTTCAAGTCAAAAGGGTCAACTTGGGTTTGATTTAGGTTGACATGGATTTGGTTTGATAATGGTGGTTTATATTTATATTTGGATCAATGATTGTAGGAATGATTGAACCATGAAGAAATCCATGTGTTTTGAGTTGATTTGGGTTTCATTTGGCCAAGTTCAAAAGTTTAGCTAAAAGGGATAGAATTGGGAATTTGAATTGATTTGAGTTTGGTTTTGGTCATTTGAATTTATATTTCATTTATATTTGAATATAAATGAAGATATAAATAGGTTATGAGAAAATCACTTGAGTTTGGAGTGATTTAGAGGCAAAATTGACCAAATTAAGGGATATAGGTCAAAAGAGGCTAACTTAGATTTTGAATTGGATTAATTTATTTTTGGTCATTGGAGGGTGTGTTTCATTTATATTTATGAATATAAATGAAAGAATGATTGATTTATAAAGAAATAAACCAAGTTTGAGTTAGTTTGAAGGTGTTCTAGCTGAGAATATGAAGGTGGTTCATATGGCTTAGAAAGGGGTTTTGGAGTTTAAATTTAATCATGAGTTTCAATCATTGGATAGTTAGATTTGATTCATGATTTGGAATTTGATTTGATATTCAATTTGATAATTGAGAAAATTAATTGGATTGGGATTGATTTGGATTTGATTAAGGCTAAGTCCATAAGATAAAATGAAAGGGCTTAGGAAGGGATTTAGAATTGGATTTCAATCATTGGATAGTTTGATTTGATTTTGGAATTTGGATTTGATTTTTAGGTTTGGTTTGATAGAAGGAAGCAAGGATTGGGTTTGGGCTATAAGGTATGCAAGTCCTCCTAAATCCCTAAGGAACAACTTAATCTTATTGCTAACTCTTCTAAGTCTCTAGGGTCAGGTTAAGTGTTCACCTAATCACTAGAAGTGTCTTAAGACTAAGCAACTCTTAGTGTCTATAAGAGTGCTAGATCTATGATGAGAAAGCTGAGAGCTCATATAAAAGTGAGGTCAACAGTTTCCTATAGAGGCAAGCCTCTATAATTAATTACATCTTAAGGAATGAACTTCTCTAATACTACTCTCAATTAAAGTAGACAATTATCATCTCCAATGATTTTAAGGTTGGACTATTAAATGACTGGTTGTGTTCCAAAAATCAATTGGGAAGGTTCAAAGAGAAGACTTAATTTTGGAATCCAAAGAAAGGAAGTAAGAAATGCTCATGATACTAGGAGGCCTAGTGAGCATTCCAATCTATCATATGATTAGGCTTTATATATTTGAAAGTGAAGGGACTCATTTATTTGAGTTGAATTTTATTAGATTGCTTGGGCTTATAATCCATCAACACAAGGTTGTAGAAACGCCTAATAGGTGAGGATTTATGCTTGTAGCCCGAGGGAAATAGCTACCTCGGATCCTAAATCTAGGTAACTTTAGTATGAGCTAAAGTGCGACTTAAATCTAAGCAACAGGTGGACATAATGATTTACCTCCACAAGAGAGGATAAACGTCAACTTAGACTTATAACTTCTGGCAGCTAACTATCTAGGATTTTAAAATCATGTAGTTCAATCTTATGAATTGCAAGATAGCTAGGGTAGTTATTTAATTTGAAAGAGACTAAAGTCCTAAACCTACTCCCAAAGAGACTAGAGCATGAGTGATATGAGCATATGACTTAATCTACAATGCAAAATTAATTCAAATTTTATTATCACTTTGACACTCATTTTGACAATGGCTTTAGGATTTTTATATGCCTAAATGCACATGAAGTAGATTTCTGGCCAAATCAAAAGAGAGAGGGTGAAGCTCCATCAGTAAGGGTTGCTCTCTCTGGTCGAGCGGTCACTATGCATGTAAGTACGGATCCCTCATTTTACAAGAGTGATTCAAGATGCATGCATGATGTAAAACATACAACCATACAACTAAGGGGTTGCTAAATATTTTAATTATCTTATTTTAATGCTTAGGAGTGGTGTTTATTTTTGGATGTGGGACACCACACATATCTTAGGGGGTACTTATTGAAGTGATCAGGTACGATATTAAAGAATGATGCACTATCTTAAAAGTTAGAAGTCATCACCCAGTAGTGGACCTAATCACCTAATAAGAACTCCTAAGGCATGATGGATCTTTGAATGTACCAGAGATTTTTCCCCTCTTTTACATGAAAAAGTAAAGTAGGGTTTATATTAATTCTTTGTTCTATGGAGGCAAGCCTCCATAGTTAATTACATCTAAGGTGAAATTAAGAATATCTATTAGTAGAAATTAAAGTCTCCAAATATTTCAAGGCTAGACTATCAATAAATTGGTTATGTTTGGAAAATCAAATGGGATTGTTCAAGAAGAAGACTTATTATCAATGCCAAAGGGAATAAGTAAGAAATACTCATGATACTAGGAAACCTAGTGAGCATTCCAATTTATCCTATAGTTGGGCTTTATATATTTGAAGTTGAGAAGATTAATTTAGTTAAAATTGATATTTTATTAGAAAGCTAGGACTTATAATCCAACAATACAAGATTGTGGGAATACCTAAGAGGTGAGAATTTATGCTTGTAGCCCAAATAAAACAGCTACCTCAGATCCTAAATCTGGAAAACTTTAGCAAGAGCTAAAGCACGACCTAAATCTAAGTGAAGATGGGTATAAGGTTTACCTCCACAAGAAACAGTAAACTCTGGATACACTTTACTTTAGTGGTTGCACTTGTCCTATGCTTTAAATCCATGTGATCCAGTCATATGAAATTGCAAGATAGTTGGATTGTTATTTATTTATAAAGAGACTAAAATCCTTAAACCCACTCCCTAATAGACTAAAGCATGAGTGGTATGAATAATGACTTAGTCTAATGAAATTTTTTTTAAATTTTTATTTAATTTTTGACACTTCATTTTGATGAAGGCTTTAGGATTTTGATGCATATATGCATGATGAAAATTAATTACTGACCAAATAAAAGAGAAAGAGGTGTTTTCCACCACAAGGGATGCCCTCATAGGTCAAGCATTCCCATATCGTGCAAGGATGGAAATCCTTTATTTTCAAAAATGAAATAATATGATATGCATGTTGTGAAGCATTCAACCATTCAGCTAAGGGGTTGTTAAATCTTTAATTAACTTCTTTCATACCTAGGCTTTATGGTTTGGTTATGAATTATTTAAAACTTTAGTTATGTGTTTGTGTTATAGTTGGGTAGAAAATTTATTTTTATCCTAAAAGTCTAATCGCATCCAGGGCACATATTAAAACATTAATAATTTAAGAAACTAGGAAAATATATTATTTCTATTACAAACTAAACAAAACATCAAATAATTTATAACTACCTAAAGAATAGAAAGGTTGTGGTCTAGAGAAAAAAGAGAAAATGAGTAGTCGAGCTCTACCCTTATACAACCCATAATATGAAAGGGTAAATATAATTTATAAATGAAAAAATGTTATGATGGGTCTTCATATCTTCATCTCTCCTTGATTTCTTCCTGTATCTCCATTTTATTTGATTTGCTCCACTTTAAAGGCATCACATAGCTTCCCAGGACAAAGCCTTCTAGCCAATGCTCATCCTTATCCCCCAAAACACTAAATATAATTCCTAATACAAAATTATATTAAAAATAGGAAAAGTAAATCTAACTACAACTTACAAAATAGAGGTTAGTTAAACATACATACAATCCCATGTAGTTATATCATAATTTGGACTTAGCACCCTGCACATGGGTAACCAACTATCCTAACTGGAGATTATGCTTAGGGGCTTAAGCAACTTGCAAAGAGAGCATTTATATTTATTTTTCAGTGGCCCCTTAAGCATAATCTTCTGCAAAAAATATGATTAGGCTAATCAAGGCCTCCATCCAGTCTACAAAGCATACATCTTAACATATAGTCTAAAACATTACGTCACAAAATAAAACACACATCACATCATATGTCGCCCTAACATAGAGCTAGAAGTGGTGACTTAATTCTAATGTTTGTGTTAAGGCTTGTGTGGTGTGTCTTACTATGTATTAGAGTTATATTTTCTAAGTTTGGAAAGGTTCAATTTAACATGAAAGGTTGGTTTCACTTTAAATAGTTTAATTGATTTGAGAATTTTACTTAGTATTTTCTTTTGTTCCATTTGATTTACATTTAGCAACTAAATATTATGAAGAGAAGAGAATTACCCTCTTTCATCCTTACCTTAAGACACTTTTAAAAGCACATTAATTTGATTTAGCTCTTTTTAGTGAATGACTTATTAAACATTTTAAAATTAATCCTTAGTTTAGGCTCACCTTAAATAATTTCATTCAATATGAAAGGCATCTTAAGATTAATCTAATTGAATTACCATCATATGTTATATGTTCAATCATTTCTTTCCATCACATATAACATACATGTGATATTAATCCTAAATACACCTACACATACAACATATTTTTAACACACTTAAATGATGAATGTGGATGTGTACATTTAAAGTTAATATTTTTCATTTGATTGACTTATTTAGTCATATCACTTTAAAGCTCTATCCAGATTCTTATACAAAAATACATAGGGATGAAATTAAATAGGTATGTGGCATTATTAAACTAGGAAAGTGAGATAATCAAATGACCTTCTTGGGGCTAGTTAAAGCCTCGTGTTCTCAGGATGTCCAAACTATATAACCATTTGCATTCAAACATATGTAAATTTATATCTATGAATAAAAGGAAGAAAGCTCCAAATCATATGAATAATTAATTCAATCATTAAATCAATTATGAATGCATGCATTCTACTAGAAAAGATAGATTTTCATCCTTTAGCCTCACATACATACACATGTAAAGAGAAATAAGCTAGTATGTGCTTTTACTAAGAGTGAAATCAAATTACTTGGCTAGCAAAATCTGATTCTGATGTCCAGACTATATACTTTGCTATCTCACTACACATGGAGGTATATGTAAGCAAGGGAAAGAAAATCATGCAAAAATTATATTTTTATTTTGTTAAAACATTTATATATATATGAAATAAGGCTACATTCAAATCCTAGTGTAGGAACACATGTAAATGAAATCAAATAAGTACGTGTCATTATTAAACCAGGGAAGTGAGGTAGTCAAATGACCTCCGTGGGGCTAGCTAATGCCTCGTGTTCCTGGGATGTCCATACTATATACTTATTAACATTCAAATACATGTAAAACTATACATGGATTAAGTAAAAGAAAGCTTTTCTTCACATGCTTAAGTTAATCACATGCATTTCTTGTGTAATTATTACTAGCATCATAACATATATTATTATTCATTTATAGACTTTCAAAAAATACATTTGGATTTAGTAGTGATAGTAGCCACACACACATATTAAATTAGATCAATGTTTGCAAGCTTCACATAAATAAAATCTTTTTTGATTTAATTAATTTTGAAAAGAGATGAATGCATGAAGTCAAATGACATACCATATTTAACATGATCGGAAAGAGAGCAATCAAATATAATCATATGACTCATTCAACCAAATTAATTCTTAAGGACAATCAAATCAAATAAAATTATTTAAAGCAAACCAAAGCTTTCTTTATTAATTAAGTTTTGGGATTTTAATTGAAATTGAAGAAGAGAAAATATTTGTTGTTTTATCCCATTCCCATGTTGGTAATCTTAATGTGTTTAAGGAAAAGTAATTATGTGGGTTTTATGATTTAATTAGGTTCAAATCATTAAGCAATCCATTTGGTTTCTCTTTCATATGTTTCTTTAATTCAATTAAAAAAATTTAATTGTGAGCCTCCAAAAGATATGCAAATGGGAAATTAAAATAGCAATGCACTTTGAGACCTAATGCAATAAAGCTATTGATTAAATATTAATTAAATTAAAGAATCTAATGAAGTACTTTTATGATTTTCCCACATCTATGAGTTAATCAAAATTTCCTTGGGGTCTTTTATGTTATTGAAAACATAAATTAATAAATTAAGTCGATGCAATTAACATTTCAATTTGATTTGATTTAGACATTTAAATTGCTTAATTAAGCTTAATTATGTTATCCACTAATTACCCTCTTTGATGAAATAAATTAGAGGAAACAATAAGGAAAGAAGTCCTAATTATTTTGCTCTAATATTTTATATGAATAACTAATCAAATAAAGCTTAGTCATTGTAATTAATAGTTAAATTAATTATAATTGAGGATATGTCACATAACTAAATTTTCTTTTTGGCTTTTAAGATCAACATATAACAATTAGGGATTAAATTGATTTTATAATCGACTTTCATAAATTATGTTCAAACAAATTTTTATATTTGATTATAATATTTATAATATTATTGATTTAATTAATCTTTAATAATTTTCTTTATACTAAGGTTTACTTAGAATTTATGGTAATTTACTTTGCACATTTTTTTTATTTTGTTTGATCACAAATTTTTTCTTTTTTTTATTCTAAAGATTGATTAACTCCCCTTTTTTAAGATTCTATTATATTTAATAATAAATAAAATATTGGATTAATCGTGATCATTCAATCAAAAATCAAATGGCACACGAGTTAATCATGGCTTGATAAGTGGAATTAAATCACTATGCTATTCAACTTAATCAAAATTATTCATTTTAAACACATAAAATAAATAGTCTTGCTCTTGTCTCTAAACTCTCGCCAAAAAGATTAAAAAGTAAAGTGCACAAGCTCTAAAGATTGGATCCTAACTATGCTCATATTCAATGCACCAAACATAAGATCCATATGGTTTTCTAGGAGATTAAGAATTATACCTCACCGAAGCTAATGCCCGGTGGATTCTGACCAAGAGGTGACTTTGTTTAAAAGAAATGAAGCCCTATTGAGATGCTTGATATTTAATCCTCGTCATTTGTCTCCACATCATTTGTTGTATTCAAGTTGGTCGGCAAAGGAGAGCAATCTGGAATATGTGTCGACAGGGAGAACTGGTTTGTCCAACTATATGTAGTAGAAGATTAATGTGATAAGATTTTATTTTGTGCATCGGTGAAGCCATGTGATAGGCAGAGGTGAGTTGAGCTGCGAGGGACTAAGAAAGATAAAATCCTATAATGCTTCTTCATTTTAACGGACAAATAATGGCCGAATGTTGAGAACGATAGTGGCCATACATGGGGATAAATAATGACTTCTCTCTTTGTTTAGAGAGAAAATGGAGGAAGATAGGTCAATGGTGCTCGGTGGAGCTAATGATTCAGGAGGTCATCAGGTGGTAGCATATCTTGGTGGAGTTGAGCCGGATGTAGAAGCACAAGTAGAGGTGGGATCTCAAATGGGGGGAAGGTGGTAGCTTGCGTGAGTCACCGGAAGAGAGGAACAAGAGAGAAAAGACAGATGGGTAGCTGATGGTTGGATTATGCAGTTAAGAACATAGAGAAAAGGTGGTTTATGAGTTGTAAGTTGCTAACGGTAAAGAGGCTATTCTTTGCTATGATGCTTGACCTGTACAGAGGTAGTTGAAGGTTGTAAACAAGTTGGAGGAAATATCTTCCTTACATGCGCTTGGATTGTGTAGAGAAGAGTAGTTCAAATGCAGGCCAATTGGGAGAAACCTGGATGGAGAATAGGAGGTAGTAGAATGCAAGCTAGAAGAGGGAAAGGAGGTTCACCATATAAGGAGATTAAAGTTACAACAACATTTTTGTAAGGAATTGTGGAGAAGATCAAGTGTTGGTTGTCTAGTAGAGGAAGAGGGCGAGAGGAGAGAGGCTCGATGCTATAGCATGATATGAGTCTAGTTTGGGTTAAGTGAGCTGATCTGAGTGGAATGAACCCGGTTTGAATAGGGAATAAGGATTGGGTTTGGGTCTCTAAGCCATCGGATCTTGTATTCCTTCATTGATCTAACACTTGGATTTACCTTCTTAGCCTCCAATTTGTCTGATCCCTTCTACCGATAATGGAATCCACACGTCTCCTTCCTGAGGGATTGATCAGGTCGTCTGGATAACTACTCCTTTGGAATGGGTTGAGCCGTTGATGGCAATTGTGGTGGCTGGGTTCTAGCCGTCTGATGAATCTTCCTTGATACACTTGGTTTAAACTTATCTGTGTTTTCTCTTTTCGATAGTTTGAGTCATCGAACACTCCAGGGAGAGGGGCTGAGGGAGAAAATAGAGAGGAGAGCGGCTAGGGTTCTTCTTTGGAAAGAAGTTAACAGGAAGAAATTATGAGGAAGAAGAAGAGGAAGATGAGAGAAAGAAGTGTTTCTTTGAATATATCCTATATCCCTCTGTTTGGTTTCTTTACCTTATTTATGCTTTCTATTTTTCTTCTATAGCCTAGATCTATGCTTTCTTTTACAAGGTTGGAAGTTCTATACACTTTTGTAACTATTTTCTGTTACAGTTGGCGGAGTTTCTTGCTGTCTTTTATCTTGCTCGTTCTCTAGACTATTGGGTGGTTATTCTGTTAGCTTAGCTGTCCAGATCCCTTCTTGGTTTCTTGATTGCTTCTTTATTTATTATTTTGTCATCTGAAGTTCTCTGTTTTGGGTGTTGATGCAGGGTTCTTTCTGAAAGTTATTCTTCTCTTACTCTCTGTTGCTCATCTTTGGTTTTGATGTATTATTCTTCAATGGTCTTGTATTGAGTTGTATTCTGTTGGATTTATATTGATTTGTAGTCTGTAATACCCTTCTTGTATTATAGCCCTTATGTTGTAATTTATGGATGTATGTGGCCCATTTCTTTACTCTTCTAAATTTTTTTAGCAGTAGAATGGCCTATACTGATTCTTATTTTATCATTTTCTATATTATTGAATGAAGTCTTTCATCCAAATATGGAGTTTTTTTATTCCTTTTGCTTCTGTTGTCTTTTGGAGAATATGGAATCATATCATTACTCCCCCCCCCCCCCTCACACACACACCTTGACCTTATCCTCAAGGTTAAATTAAATGCTCTCTATATTTCTTCACATGACACCTAAGAAGCATCTGTGGCTAGAAGTCCTTCCCATTGTATTCAGATTTCTTTAATTTGTTGATCTCCCTATAGTACTGTTCTGTGATCTAAAACTTTAATAGGTTTGACTAATATCCTTATGAAATGAGTTGATAATTTTCTTTGGGTGTGTAGAATCCTGCTATTGCTTAAGTCCGGATACATGAAGCACATTATGTATCCTTTCTTTGTTTCGTAATTCTATTCTATATGCGTCCTATTTTCTAATTTTGAAAGGACCATAGTATTTTCTCTATAGTTTTGTATACTGATTCCCAGATATTGAAGTTTGTCTATAGGGCTATAGTTTAACTAATACTAAATCATTTACTTTGAATTGAAGCTCTCTTCTATGTTTATCAGCCATTTGCTTCATTCTGTTTTGAGCTTCTTGTAAGTTTGTTTTAAGTAGCTGTAGAATTTTGTCCCTTTGTTGTAAAACTATTTCCACCTCTGTGTTGGTAGCTGTATTCCCATTATGTATTCAAGGAGGAAGTCCCATATACTATTTGAAAAGGAGTCATTTTGTGGAAGTGTTGATGGATGTATTATAGGAGTGCCCATGGAATGAATTGTACATCCTTGGTGTCTCTAATACAAAACTCCTTAGATATTGCTCTAGGATTCTTGGTTACCTGTTTGGCCATCGAGGATGGTATGTGCTTTAATGTGGTTCCACTTAACTTTGAATATTCAAAAATTGCTCATAAAGATTGGGTCTCTGTCTAAAATTATTCCTTGTGGTATGCCATGTAGTTTGGCTATATCTGAAATAAAAATCTAGGCTATATATGGGGCTATAAAACTGGTTGGAAGGGTTGAGAAGTGTGCATATTTTGATAGTCTACCATCACTAATATATAGCTTTATTGAGACTTGGGTAGTCCTGTAATAAAATCCATTGATACTTCCTCCCAAATGGCTTTTGGTATAGGTAGTGGTTGTAGTAGCCTGGCTGGTTTCTGAGTATCATATTTGACTTGTTGAAAAATAGGACAGGTTAAGACAAAGTGTTTAATATCTTATTTCATATGCTTACAATAGAATTGTTGATTAATTCTGGCCAATGTCTTTTGAATTCCTCCATGGCCTCCAACTGGTGTTGAATGTAATTCTCTTATAATAGTGTTTATGATTACTGAGTCTTGAGCTATGACAATCCTGTCTTTATAGTGTATCAATCCATTAGCAAGTCTATATTTAGGAAATAAACTTGGATTGTCTAATATTTTCTTATGCAAGTCTTGTAGTTCAATGCTAGCATGTGTGTCCTCTTTGATTTGTTGCATTATAGTATTGATTTATTGAGTATAAGCATATAATCTGAATGACATAAGTGATTCTGAGTTATCAGTTGTAGGACTATCTTCTATGTGCAACAGTTTTCTAGACAAGGCATCAGTTGCTTTGTTTGTAATCCCTGGTTTATATTCAATAGTGTAGTAAAATCCAAGGAGTTTGATTAAAAATATCTGTTGTTCAGAAGTTTGAATTGTTTGTTGCATTAGCTCCCTTATGCTCTTTTGATCTGTCATGATGGTAAACTTGTTACCTAATAGATATTGTCTTCATCTTGCTACTATTTCTGTTATAGCATATAATTCTCTTGCATATGTTGATGCTTTTTGTAATGATGGAGAGAGCTTCTTACTAAAATAAGCTATAGGATTTTTATTAAAATAGCTCCAATTCTTTGTCATAGATGCATCTCTCTCTATGATAAAAGGTGAAAAATTGGGATATTGGGAGAGATGTCATTGCTTGTTTTAATTGTAAAAATGCTGCTTTTGATTCTTCTGTCCATTGAAAATGTTGCTTGGCTAACATTGAAGTTAGTGGAGAGGCAATGGTTGCATAGTATTTAACAAATTTTTGATAATAGCCTGTTAAACCCAAAAAACCTCTTAACTATTTGATTGAATTGGGTAACAGCCATGCTTGCATTGCTTGAATCTTTTTGGGATCCACTGCTAGCCCTTGTGAAGATAAAATATGTCCCAAATACTCAATTATGTCTGTATAAATGAGCATTTAGATGGTTTGATAAATAGTGAATGTTGCTTGAGTTGTTCCAATACAGCTTGGAGATGATTTTGATGTAACTCCAAGGTCTAGCTATATATAAGTATATCATCAAAAAATACTAAGACAAATTTTCTTAAGAATGGCTTAAGCACTGAATTCATTAATGCTTGGAATGTTGATGGTGCATTTGTTAGTCCATGGCATTGCTATAAACTCATAGTGTCCCTCATGAGTTTTAAAAGCTATTTTGTAGATGTCTTCTTCAGCCATTCTGATTTGATGATATCCTGATCTTAAGTCTAACTTTGAGAAGATTGTGGCTCCATATAATTCATCCATAAGCTTCTATGGAGTGGGAATTAGAAATCTGTTAGGTATTGTTACTTTATTTAGAGCTCATCCATGATCTCCAAGTTCCATCCTTCTTCTTGATTAAAGAGTCGGAGAAGAGAAAGGGTGGTGCTTTTGATTATGCCGTCCAACATTTCTTTAATTAATTTTTGATTTCTATTTTCTAAAAGTGTGGATATCTATAATTTTGACTTTCCGTTGAGTTCCGGTGGCATGAAGGCGGTGGTCTATGTCCCTCCTTGGAGGTAAGCTTGCTGGAATTTGAAATAGTTCTTGATATTGGGATAATACTTGCTGTATTTTTGCAGGTAAGTTATTGAATTCTTTTATAGAAGAATCTCCCTCTTATTTCTCTAATGGAAATATGATATTATTTTCTTCTTTTCTTTGGTGATGGAAGGTAATCGTCCACCTTGGAGGATGCATCTCCTTGTAACTGTACTAATCTATCATTAGAGTAGAATTTCATAGTGAGCTTTTTATAATCAATTGTACACTCACCCAATTGTTCTAGCCATTGAACACCCAAAATAACATCTGCTCCTTGCATGGGTATGAGATAGCGATAAAAGTGTTTCCTTGTAGTTGGATAGAATATTAGAGCATATTCCAACATTTTAAAGTTTCTCCATTGCCTACTAACACTTGAAAAATTTGTGCAGGTGTTACTTTATAGTCAATATATTTGGCTAGTTTGGATTAAATAAAATTGTGGGTTGTACCACTATCAATCAATACTTGTACTTTTTTATTTCCTATCAATCCTTGTAATCTTAATGTCCTAGGATTAGATTGACCTGTAAAGGCATTAAGGCTGATTTCTGGAAATTTCTCTTATAATATTTGCATTTTTGGCTCAGGTTCTTGCTGCAGATATTGCTCTTAGTCATCATTGACCATCATTAAAGTAAATAATTTGGATTTGCAGATATGACCTCTGTGATATTTTTCATCATAGTTAAAACATAGTCCTTTCTTTCTTCTTTCTTCCAACTATGTTGTTGTTAATTTTTGGATTGGAATGTTTTGTTTGTTGGTCATATTATTACTATGGTTGGGTATTGATGGGGTAGGTAGTAAAGGTGGTTGGTATATCTGTGGTTATTTTACTGGTGGATATTGGTTGACTCTGTAATTTCTGGCCATGAAAATTTTATCAGCTAGTCTATCTTCCATTAGCTTAGCTAATTGAAAAGCTTGCTGAAGGGAATTGGGTTGTAAGGCTCTTACTTCCCTCTTAATATCATGTCTAAGTCCTGATTCAAAACAGTTTTGTAGAAATTCAGGTGGAATACCTAAAATTTGATTAGCTATATCTTCAAATTTATTGTAGAAATTTTGAACTATTATTTTTTGTTGTAGCTTAGCAAATTCTCCTCTCAAATCTCTATATAGAGATGGATCCAAATTCTTTGAGCGAACTTTCCATGAATGCAATTGTTTATTTAAGTGCATCCATTGATACCACTTATTATCCATCCATGTATACCGAGGTAATTAGGAATTTCTAGTCCTCCGATAAGCAATATCGAAAGAATTGGTCCTTTGAACAACCTAAATTTTCTCCATTAAACCTTGGCATATCTACCTTACAGTCTAATATTTTGCTATGTGTGTTGTCTATTTGAAATAGAAATTTCTATGTGAGTAAGTACATACCGATTGTTGTTCTGATAATTATTATCCAATTTTTTCTTCTATGATAATCTTCTTGAAACTTCATTTAATATCAATAGTGATGGAAGACATTTGCTCATCTGCTGTTGAGTCTTCCTACACATTCTTCTATTATCTTGGTGTGTCTTGTTCCTTCATTTTGGTTGTGGTAATCAACAAGAGCACCAATGATATAAGTCTAGTTTGGGTTAAGTGAGCCAATCTGAGTGGAATGAACTCGGTTTGAATAAGGAATAAGGATTGGGTTCAACGGCTGTCTCCTGAGCCATTGGATCGCATTATATTCCTTCTAACCGTTGGATCTAACACTTGGATTTACTTTCTTAGCCTCCAATTTTCATTGTCTGATCCCTTATGCCGATAATGGAATCCACGCATCTCCTTCCTGAGGGATTGATCGGGTCGTCTGGATAACTACTCCCTTAGAATGGGTTGAGCCATTGATGGCGATTGCGGTGGCTGGGTTCTGGCCGTCTAATGAATCTTCCTTGATACGCTTGGTTTAAACTTATCTGTGTTTTCTCTTTTCGATAGTTCGAGTCGTCAAACACTCCAGAGAGAGGGGCTAAGGGAGAAAGCGAAAAGGAGAGTGGCGAGGGTTCTTCTTGCCGGAGGAAGAAGTTATCGACAAGTTAACCAGAAGAAATTGCAAGAGGAAGAAGAAGAAGAGGAAGATGTAGAGAGAAAGAAGTGTTTCTTTGCAGAATATATCATATATCCCTCTGTTTGGTTTCTTTACCCTATTTATGCTTTCTATTTTTCTTCTATAGCCTAGATCTATGCTTTCTTTTACAAGGTTGGAAGTTCTGTACACTTTTGTAACTATTTTTCATTACGGTTGAGTTTCTTGGTCTTTTATCCCGCTCGTTCTAGACTATTGGGTGGTTATTACATTACTTTGTCCGGATCCCTTCTTGGTTTCTTGATTACTTCTTTATTTATTCTTTTGTCATCCAAGTTCTCTATTTTGGGTGTTGATCAGGTTCTTTCGGAAGTTATTTGGCTTCTCTTCTATACTCTCTGCTCATCTTTGGTTTCATGTGTATTACTTCTGAGGGTCTTGTATTGAGTTGTATTCTATTGGATTTATATTGATTTGTAGTCTGTAATACCCTTCTTGTATTATAGCCCTTATGTTGTAATTTATGGATGTATGTGGCCCATTTCTTTACTCTTCTAAATCTTTTAGCAGTAGAATGGCCTATAGATTCTTATTTTATCATTTCCTATATTATTGAATGAAGCCTTTCATCCAATATGGAGTTTTTTTATTCTTTCTGCTTCTGTTGTCTTTTGGAGAATATGGAATCATATCAGTCTAGTAGAGGAAGAGGGCGAGAGGAGAGAGGCTCGATGCTATAGCATGATACTATTGAACCGAAAATGAGAGGGACGAGAAGAATGCCTGCAGGAAGAACCGAACCGGTAAGAGGATGAGATGCTGCTCGCATGCAGTTGATACGAAGAGTGAAGATGGATGAACAAAGGGACTCCAATCTCGTGTGGGACTTTCGACTTTCGACTTTTGACTTTCAACTTTGACTGGATGGAAGAGGCGAATGGGCTTTGTTCGATGTAGAGTTGCGGGAAAGAGGGCTTCGGTTGCTCTTGCCTGAAGGAAATATGAGAGAGAGGTCGGCTTCCCTTATATGAGTGTCTTTTTTTTTTACTTTTGCAAAAAAAAAATGGAAAAGGGAGTCTCGACCAGTGTGAGTGGGAGAGAGAGAGAGAGAGAAATATATGACAGCTTTGTCTTACATGCCTCAACTTCTATCACGTTTTCTCCTTCTTTTTCTTTCTTTTTTTATTTTATGTTATCATAATCACATAAATTAAAAAGGAGTAGATACTTTAAAAGCTTTATCTTTTTTCACTTTTTTTTTTCAAATTTGGTGAAACTTGATCTTTTTTAATAAATGATTTTAAAAAATGTACATAATTTTAATAACTTTAGTAAATAATTGAATGAAAATTTATAAGTTATGTGTATAAGATAATTTAAATTATGATTAATAATTGTTGATTATAACATAGATTTATAATTTGAAAAATTAATTATTTTGATTAATGATTAATATATTTTATATATAACATTTGCATATAGTTAATTATTTTGACTTAATTTTGAACAAATTTTCATTCTTTTGGCCTAAATGGATCAAGTTAGCTTCTTTAACTCAATTAACTATTTTAGAATTGATTTTTAATTTTATTTATGTTTGATTATTTATTTATAATATTTTCATTTGATTTTAAATATAAATGATTATTTTAAACTCAAATTGGTTTGATTATATTATTTTTATGATTTCATTGGTTTTGGAATTTGATTAGATTAATTTTTTATATTTGACTTGGATTTGATTAATTTACTTTTAGTTTGGATTGAATTGAATTTTGGTTCAAATAGGTCAAAATTTTTCAAGTGAGCCAATTGGTTAGTTGGCTTTATTTTGGGTTGAGTTTGATTTAGTTGAGTTTATATATGTATTTGGTATTGATATATAAATTCAATTGCAATTGGCTTGGGCTCCAATGAGTTTTTGGTTCATTTAAAAATTTCAAGTCAAATGGGTTAAGTTGGGCATTACATGGGTTGATTTTGATTTGGCTTGATGATTGTAGGTTTCATTTATATTTGGAATGATAATTGAAGGAATAATTGATTCATGAGAACATCAATTGAATTTGGGTTTTGGAATGAAGGAATTTGGTTAAGTCCATGGAGTTGGGTCATGTGGCTTAGGAAGGGTTTTTATTTAATTTCACTTAGTTTTGATCATTTGAATGTAGGTTTGATTTATATTTGGGAATATAATTGATGAAATAATTGATCCATGAGAGGATCGATTGATTTGAATGGGATCTTGGCTAAGCTCAGGAAAGTGGATCACATGGCTTAGGTAGGATTTGGTATACTTGTAGGTTTTAGCAATTTGAATTTGGAATTGGGTTTGATTATAAGCCTGGTAGATTAAAGAGTTGAATTGATGTTTGAGAAAATCACTTGAGTTTAGATTGATTTGAATTTGGCTAAGGCTAAGTCCATAAGATGGAATCATAGGGCTCAGGTTGATTTTGAGTTTGGATTTGATCATGAGCTTCAATCATTTGACTTAGAATTTGGATTTGGATTTGGATTGAATTTGAGGTTTGGTTTTGAGAGGGTGAACATGGATTGGGTTTAGTCTATAGGGTAGGTGGATTTCCCTAAGTCCTAAGGCATAGCCTAATCCTATGATTAACCCTTCTAAGTATCTAGGTTTAGGTTAAGTGTTCACCAAAGTGCAAGAAGTGTCTTATGACTAAGGAAGTCTTAGTGTCTAAAAGACTCCTAAATCTCAGGTGGGGAGATTGAGAGCTCACTCCAAAAGTGAGGTCAACGCTACGCTTTATGGTGAGAATATGAGTTATTTCAAATTTAGTTATGAGTAATTGATGGGATAGATAATTTATTTTATCCTAAGAGCCTAACATATTCAGGCCACACATCAAAGCATCAATCATTTAAGAAACTATGAAAAAGATACAATTTCTAATACACAATCTAAACAAATTATCAATCACTTTCTATAACTATCGTGAAAGAGTAAGAGGCCGGTGCGGTCGGGTATCTCCGTACAACCCGAAAAGAGAAAAGATGGGTAGCCGAGCTCTACCTTTATACAACCCAAAAAATAAAAGAATAATTACAATTATATTAAATGCTATGGGGGCATCCTTTTCTTCATTTCTTCATGTCTTTTTTCTTCCTTCTCTTGATTTGGATGTGCTTGCTTCAAATGCATCACAGGGCACCCCAAGACAAAGCCTTCTGGCTACTGCTCATCCTAATCCCCTATAACACTAATCCTAGTTCCTACTACAAAATTATATTCATATAGGAAAAAATAAATCTAACTACACCTATAAAATAGATGTAGCTAAACATGCATATAATCCCAAGCAGTTATATGTATAATTTGGACTGAACACCCTGCACATGGGTAACCATGCCCACCTGTCCTAACTTAGATTATGCTTAAGGGTTTAAGCAACCTGCAAATAAAGCATTCACATTTATTTTTAAGCACCTCTTAAGCATAATCCCTTGTAGAAAATATGATTTGGCTAATAACAGCCTAACATCCAGTCTACGAAGCATACACCCTAACATTCAGTCTAAAATATTACATCACCAAACAAAATATACACCACACATACACTGTCCTATCTTAAGACTATAAGTGGTGACTTAATTCTAAGGTGTGTGTTAAGGCTTGTGTGGTGAATCTTGTTAGGCATTAATGTTGTATTTTCTAAGTGTAGAAGGATTCAATTTAACATGAAAGGTTGATTTCACTTGAAATTGTTTAATTTATTTGAGAATTTTAATTTTTGCTTTCTTTTGCTTCATAAGATTATACTTAGCATCTAAGTGTTATAAAGAGAAGAAAGAGGATTGCCCTCTTTCATCCCTACCTTAAGCCATATCTAAAGCATGTTAATTTGATTTAGTTCTCTTTAGTGAATGACTTATTAAATGATTTTTAATTAATCCTAAGTTTAGGTTAACTTTAAATGGCATTATTCAATATGAAAGGCTTTTTAAGATTAATCTAGTTGGATTACTATCACATGATATATATTGAATCATTCATTTCCATCACATGTAACATGCATGTGAATTAATACTTAGCATATCTATACACACATTATGTTTTGGCACACTCAAATGATGAATGTAAGTGTTTGTTTGGAATTTATTTATTTTATTGAATTATATGAACATATAAATTAAAGCTCTATCCAAATTATAATATAAAAATACATAAGGATGGAATCATATAAAAATACATTGTTAATGTGAGAAGTGAGGTAATCAAATGACCTCCTTGCTAACTAAAGCCTCATTATTATTAGGATGTCCTATATGATTAACATCCCAAACCTATGTAAATCTATATATGAATAAGGAAAAATAAGCATTAATTTATATATAATCATATGCTTGACTTAGGTAAATATGAATGCATGCATTTTTTAAAAGGAGGATCTCCTTATACTGATTTGTATGTATAAATGATATAAACATGTACGTATCATTATTAACCAGGGAAGTGAGGTAATCAAATGACGTCCTTGGGCTAGCTAAAGCCTCGTATTCCTGGGATGTCCAAACTATATACTTATTTTTTTAGATACATATAAATGTATAATTAATTAAAGGAAAGGAGATCATATAAAGATCTACTTTTATTTATGTGATTGAATTATTTATTTATATGATTTAAAGCTCTATCCAAATTCTAATACAAAAGACATAATGATGAAACTAAATAATGCGTGCTTGACCTCACTTTTGGGAGCTCTGACTTTCTCATCATAGATCTAGACTCTTATAGACAAAGAGTTCCTTGTCTTAAGACACTTCTAGTGATTAGTGAACACTTAACCAAACCCTAGAGACTTAGAAGAGTTAGCCATAGGAATAGGTTGTGCCTTAAGGAATTAGGAGGACTTGCCTACCCTGTAGCCCAAACCCAATCCTTGCTTCCTTCTTTCAATCCAAACCTCAAATTCAAATTCAAATTCCAAAATTAAATCCAACTATCCAATGATTGAAATCCATCACTAAATTCAAACTCTAAATCCTCTCCTAAGCCTTTTGATTTTATCTTATGGACTTAGCCTTAACCAAATCAAAATCAACCCCAATCCACTCAATTGTCAAATTCAATCTCAAATCAAATTCCAAATCATGAATTAATTCCAAACTCCAAATGATTGAAATCCATCACTAAATTCAAACTCTAAATCCATTCCTGAGCCCTTTGATTTTATCTTATGGACTTAGCCTTAACCAAATCCAAATAAACCCCAATCTAATTTATTTTCTCAATTATCAAATTCATTCTAATCAAATTCCAAATCTTAATTCAAACTCCAAATGAATGAAATCCATAACTAAATTCAAATTTAAATCCTTCTAAATACATATGAACCTTCATATGCTTAGTTAAAACTTTCTCAAACATGATTGATTTCTTTATAAATCAATATTCTTTCATTATTAAATATAAATGAAACCCATCCTCCAATGACCAAAAAAATAAATCAAACCAATTCAAAATCCAAGTTAGCCTCTTTTGACCTATATCCCTTAATTTGGTCAAATTTGCTTCCAAATCACTAAACTCAAGTGATTTTTCATAACCATTTATATCTTTATTTGTATTCAAATATAAATGAAATATAAATTATGGTCCAAACCAAATCCAAATCAAATTAAATTCAATTTTAGCATTTAGCCAAATTTTGAACTTGTAGACATCTAAATCAACTCAAAACTCATGGATTTCTTCATGATTCAATCATTCATACAATCATTGATCCAAATATAAACATAGACCACCATTATAAAACCAAATCCAAGTCAACCCAAATCAAACCCAAGTTGACCCTTTTGACTTGAAATTATCATATGAAACCCGTTTGGCTCCAAAATCAATTTATTGGTTTATATTTCAATCCTAAGCTTATATGTGGATTCAACTAAACTTGAATCAAACCTTGATCAAGCCAATTGACCCATTTAGGCTTGCTTGACTCAAAGTGACCTAAAAGACCTTTTTGAGCTAAGTTCTAATCTAACCCAAATTGGATTGAACTAAGCCCATCTAAATCTCAATCATAATCAACAATCATCATGGGGTGATCAACCACCTTGAATTGGGTCAAACCTAGCCTTTGACCAAGTCAACATTGAGCCCAAATGAAACATAAACTAGCCAAAATTCATCATATACAAAATTTTTTGAAACCATTAATTCAAACCCATTCATAATCAATGATTGAACATGACCAAACCATCAATTGAGCCAAACCAAGGCTAATTGGCCATTTGACCCAAGTTGACCCAATTTGATCTAAAAGCCAAAATGGGTGAATTCATGATTTAATCTAAATTGATTACAACCAATGGCTCAAGTTCATTCCAAATAACTTATTGAACTTGACCAAAGTAATGATTGAGCCCAAGTTGACCAATTGGTCAACTTGACCCAAGCTAGCCCAAATTGACCTAAAAGGTTAAATTAACCAAAATTCAAATTGAACCCAAATTAAACCAAACCAAAGCCTATAATAATTTTCAATGAACCAATTGAACTTGGCTCAATACCTAACCCAACCTAATTTGGTTAAATTGGTCAACTTGGTTGACCCTTTGAATCCAAATGAGTCAAATCCAAACTTAGGCCAAACCAATCCAAATTAATTGAACCAAAACATCCCAAATCATCATATGAACCTAACTTAAGCCTTGGTTTGACCTAATTCAATTGGTCAACCCAACCCAATCTAAATGAAACCCATTTGACCAATCCAAGCCAAACCACTCAAATACAACTTGGAATCTAGTGGGGACCTAACTTACTCACTATTCCCAAACCTCTCAAAAGCCAAAAGTGGGCCCACCAAGGATTAGCCATCAAACCATGGGTTTAAACCTCAAAATCATTGGATCAAGCCAAAGTCAACTTTTTCCATCTCATGGCTGACTCATTAGAACTCCATGGAACTTTCTCCTAACCCACTAGCCCATAACACCCACAAGGACCTTTGGGAGGTGAGTTGACTCACCTCCAACCCCCCATTGGATCAAGCTTTGCATCTTGCACAATGGTCCATGGCACTCCCATCACTCCTCCCATCCACCCGTGCCACACGACTTGATGAGACAAGTCGGCGAGCGATGCGTGCGCGCGTCCATCCATCATGATCATTGGAGGTATACCCGTTGAATGATCAAACACTTGCATCTTGAGCCTTCTGGTTAATTTAAAGGTCCTGAGGTATTTCCAAGATTCAAGCCCTCTCCATTGATTGCCCATTCGCAAAGCTAAAATAGGACATCCAATCATACTCCCTCCCTTATTAATCAAAATTCCTCTTAGCCACACCATCACCATCACTATTCGAGGCAATCGATTCCCAAGCTTGCATGAGTGAGTTGGTCAAGAGCCTGCATGTGGATTGGTCAATGAGCATCCCACCAAATCAAGCTCAAGCTTCTTCAACAGACCTCGACTTGGCGGCTACCTCGTTACACCACCGAATATTAGCTTTGGTGAGGTAATTTCATAAACCGAGCCTTGTATGTAAAATTAGGTTGGTCCTTTGTGAAGTAAATTTGAATCCCATGTGAAATTGATCGTTAGATGTGTGTGTCTCCCTTCCCCGTAGGTGTGGGAAGAATTTGGAGACAATCCAAGCTCGGGTGAGCTCGAATCGAATGAGGGAAGATGGATGATATATGTCTTTCGTCGCTCACGAATGGGATAGATCACGAGTCGTACATCCCATATGATTGAGATGAATGGCTCTGATCAAATCCTATGGTAGAGCTTCTGATTTCTTTCCAAAACTGTGGATCCAATCGTGGCCATTCGATCTTAGATCGAACGGTCCATAGAGAAACCGCATCCACCGTCAGCTGAGTTAGTGTGCAAATGTGACTACTTAAATAGCCAATCCCATCGCACCACGTGGAAAGCGCGCCACTCGTGCATGGGATAAGGATTAGGGCTAATTAGTGGGTTTTAATCCTAAACTTTCTAAAATCATAACTAATTGTAGGAAAATCCAAAAAATACAAACTTGGGCTCATTTTGAAGATATTTCAGAGTAGAATCTAGAAAAATTATTATTAATTAATTTTGAGTAGTGATTTTAGCTTAATTAAGATTTTATCAAAAATCTAATTAGCTTAATTACACCTTAATTAAACATCAATTAATCTCAAATTTTCTATAGTTGTTTAGGGGGACGACCTTTGCCTCCCCTATTTTTCTGGGATTTTATTGATTAGTTAATTAAGAAAATCACTTGATTAAGCACTAATCACTATCTTAATCTAATTAATCATAATTAATGAATGAACAGTAACTTAATTATACATTTAAGCATAATCACCCCTGTTGAATAATAAGATGACTTAGGATATGTGGTTGGGGATACTTTTCCTAATCCATTTCCTAAGTTTTCTTTACCTTTAAAAATCAAATTAATTAATGGCTAACATAATGATTAATTAATTAATTAAGTAATTAATCTTCAAAATAAAGAAATCAAAATCTAATTGAATGTTTAAATGATTTAGGAATTAGGATTAGGGCCTTTCCCTTGATCCTTTCTCCTAAGTAAATTTTATCATTCAAATTAGAACATAAATAAAGTGTTTAATCAATTAATTAAAGGCTTAATAAAATTTAAATTAAAAACCAATTCATCCACACCTAAGCAACCCTTAACTGATCTTGGGTAGCTCATTGGGTGTTCAATAACCCAACGTGAGAGATAATGAAATTATGGTTGGCTCATATGTATGAGAAAATTATAAAAGTAATTAAGTGAGATCCCTTAAGTTTAATTAACTATTAATCATAAGCCAATTGCATTAGGCCCCTTTCATTTCTTAAGAGCATTGCAAATTTACTTTCCATGTAGTTGCATATCATATTAGCTTATTATTAATTAGTTAATTAACTTAAAGTGATATATGTAAGGGTTAATTAATTCACTTAATTCATACCTTAACCTAATTAAGACATAAAATCAACTTAAATATTCTTCATTAAACCAAATTAATTCACACATGGGGAATTGGGTTAGGATTAGTAAACATCTTTCATATTTCCTAAATCAAATCAAACTCAAAGTTAAAAAATATCTTTAAACCATTTTGGCTTATTTTAAATAGCTTTATTTAATGTGATTGTTCTTGGGAATTAATTGGGATGAATGAAATCATGTGCTTACATTCTTTTATTTCTTTCCAATCATGCTAAATATTGCTTGCCATATGAAATCATGCATTCATTTCTTTTTAAAGATTAATTAAATGAAATGGTTTCTTTTATGCCAAATTGCATGTGTTAACTTAAACTAAAAATATGTGTGGCTATTATCACAATTAAGTCAAAACTATTTTCAAAAAGCCTATAAGTCAATTATTATAAATGAAGTAATGCTAATTACAAATATTTATAAACTTGCATGTGATAATAATATAAGATATGCATTATGAAGTTTTCTTTGTTTATCCTATATAGATTCACATAGGATTTGCAAGTGTATAGTTCATTGGAAAAGAATATAACACTTGCCTAAATCTTCTCTTATGCATCTCCATGTGTTGACCTCACTTTTGGAGTGAGCTTTCAACTTCTCCATCTTAGACAAAGGACTCCTCTAGTCACTAAGAGTTCCTTAGTCTTAAGACACTTCTAGTGATTAGGTAAACACTCAACCTAACCCTAGAGACTTAGAAGAGTTAGCCATAGGATTAGGTTATGCCTTAGGGGTATTAGGAGAACTTGTCTACCTATAGCTTGAACCAAATCCTTTCTTCTTTCTTTCAAATCAACTTCAAATTCAAACCAACTTCAAATTCAAATCAACTTCAAATTCAAATCAACTTCAAATCCAAACCAACTTCAAGTCCAAATCAACTTCAAATTCAAACCAACTTCAAATTCAAAGCAAAACCTAAATCAATTTCAACTCAATTGATTTTCCCAAATCATCAATCAATTCAAATCAAAAACCTAAATCAATTCCAACTCAATTGATTTTCTCAAATCTTAAATCAATTCTAAAATTCAAATCATCAATCAAATCCAAATCCAAATGATTGAAACCAATGATTGAATTTAAATCCCAAAAATCTTTCTTAAGCCCTTATGATTCCATCTTATGGACTTAGCCCAAAACAAATCCAAATCACTTCAAACTCAGAAGTTTTTCTCATAACCCATTTATATTCTCATTTATATCACAAATATAAATGAAATATAAATTCAAATAACCAAAATCAATACAAATAAAATCCAAATCTAACCAAAATCCAACATATCCTCTTTCAAGTCAAATTCTTGAACTTAGCTAAATCATCCACAAACCAATCTAAACCTTTGGATCTCTTCAAACAATCAATCCTTCAATCACATGCCCAAATATAAACATAAGCTTCAATCATCAAACCAAAATCAAACTAACCCAAGTCAAACCCATGTTCATCCTTTGAACTTTATATTGTCAAATGAATCAAAACCCATTTGACTCTAAATAACTTGCAATTGGATTTATATTTCAATCATAAGTCCATATGCGAGTTCAACCAAACTTGAATCAAGCCTTGATCAATTGATACTTAGGCTCACTTGACCCAAAGTGACCTAAAGCACCTTTTGAGCCAAATTCTAATCCAACCCAAATTGGTTTGAACTAAGCCCATCTAAGCCTCACATTTTGAGCAACAATCATCCTAGGATGATCAATCATTTAAATTGGGTCAAACTAAAGTCAAACCTAACCTTTGACCAAGTTAACACTTAACCCAAATGAAACCTGAACTAGCCAAAATCCACCATAAGTCAAATTGATTGAAACCACTGATATAGTCCAATCCAAAATCAATGATTGAACATGATCAAGCCATCAATTGAGCTAAAGCAAGCCAATTATACTTAGTTGACCTAAAAGTCAAAATGGGTAATCTTGATCTAAGCCAAATTGATTACTACCAATGGGTCAAATTCATTCCAAATCACTTGTTGAACTTGACCAAAGCTTCAATTGGCCAACTAGACCCAACCTAGCCCAATTGACCATGAACCCAACTTTACCTAAAAGGTGAAATCAACTTGAAACCAAACAAAACCAAAATTGATTCAAACCAAAGCTTGCAAAACATTTCAACTAATCAACCATGCCTAAACCAACCCATTACCTAACCCAATTCGGTCAAATAGGTCAAATTGGTCAACTTGACCCTTTTGACCTAAGTGAACTCAAATGAACCAAAATCAAATATAAACCAAATTGAACCAAACCAATGACACCCATAGAATCCAAATGATCATTTGAGCTTGGCCTAACTAATGGTTTGAGCCAATTTGACCAATTGGTCATCTTGACCTAAGTTGACCCATTTTGACCTAAATGGGTCAACTTGAGCCAAATCATATCAAATCAACTCCAAATTCCTTGAAACTTGGCCCAACCTATTTTTGAAACATCTCAAATCTGCTTAAATCAAAGTCAAGGGCAAATGACCATTTTACCATTGCGTTAAAGGGTAACCTATTGCCAAATTCACTTGGAATTTGTCCAATTCCTTCTCATGGCCACTTGACATCTTCCTAGTGGACCATTTGGACACCAAGGGAGGTGGTGAATAGGGCTGTCAAAAAAGCTCATTGTTCGTGAACAACTCATGTTCGGCTTGTTATGTAGCTCATGTTCGGCTCGTTCGTTAACTAAACGAGCCGAACACGAACATATATTTCAAGCTCGATATATAAATGAGTCGAACATGAACAATCATTTGTTCGATTGTGTTCGGCTCGATTTAACTCGAAATAAAAAATTATATTACATTATATTCTTATTATTATTTATTACTATTATTATTATTATTATTATTATTATATTACTATTATTTTATTTATTACTATTACTATTATTATTATTATTATTATTTTATTACTATTATTTTATTTATTTTATTATTATTATTATTATTATTATTATTATATATACATACGAACACATTTACATATCACAAATGCAAGCATGGCTTAGAGGTTAAAACTTTTGTTATGCAAAAGATTGGCCGGTTCGAATCCTCCCTCTGTCAAAAAACTTGTTGTCATGTACTGTCATAGCTCGGTTAAACGAAATAACACCTAACATACATTTCAAGCTCGATATATAAACAAGCCGAACACGAATAAAATAAATTTCAAACGAGCCAAACACGAACAAGAGTTCTGTTCGCTCAAGCTCAGCTCGTTTACACCCCTAGTGGTGAACATGACCCAACCCAAGACCAAACCGACCCCTCTAATGAGAATTCTCCACTTGGATCACCTCCTACACTCACCTAGCACATGTGCACTTCCTCTCTCCACTCCTATGCCAAAACTGAAGAACATGGAACCCCTAACAGCTTAAACAAATCAATCAATCTTCTCAATTGATCAAAAATGGAAGAGCAAGCCTCGACCGTCTGATCCGAGGAGGGGGAGTACTCCCCCCCATTCTAACTCAATGCAGACACTTTGCATTTGATTGAGCCAGAGTGATCAAAGGAAAGCATCCACAAGCTTCCCAAATTTCTCCTTCTCAATTTTCTTCAAAACCAAAACAAGGGAGGCGAGGGAATTTTTCAACTTACTCAATTCTCCACCAAACCTAAATTTACTTTGCAAGCACCATCAAGGAAGCAAGTTGAGCTCATCCAAGGAGTTTCCCAAGTCTTTAAGCCACGGGAAGGGGGATCTCAATCAAAGCCGCAAGCCATAGAAGGGGAGCTTGGTCAACCCACACATCCACTTCAAATCAAGGCTTGAAACTTTCAGAGCTTCGCCTCCACCCAAAGCTACCTCCTTTATTGGAAGCAGGGAGCACAGGTGACTCAAAACCTATCCTCCATTGAAAATTGTTTGGTCTTTTGTGAAGGGAATTGTAATCCCATTATATTCTAGCCATTAGATGTTCTTTCATACACCTCTTGATGGTGTGGAGTGAATCTCAACCTAATATGAGCTTAGGTGAGCTCGAATCAAGCCATGGAGGACAGACGACCTCCGTCTCCCATAGCTTAGGCATGGATGAATCATGGGTCATCCATCTCACGTGTTTTAGATGGATGACCCTAATTAAAATGAGTAGATCCTCTGATTTAATCCCTTTAGAACCATAGGATTAACCCCGATCATCCGATCCTTGATCCCCGTGGAAAAAGCGTCTACCGACGTGGCGTGATGTGACAACTTAAATATCCAATCCCATCATGTCATGTGAAAAGCATGCCACATCAGCAGTTCACGTGGCGCTGATGGGATTAGTTAATTAATTAGGCTATTTAGTTCCCCCTTAATCACTAAAACTTCATAAAATCATAATTAAATAAAGAAAAATCTAAAGAATATAAGTGAGGGCTCCTTTTAAAGATATTTCAGAGGAGAATCCAATAAAATTATTTTTAATTGATTTTGAATAGTGAATTTTCCTTAATTAGGGTTTAATTAAAAATTGAATTATCTTAATTACTCCCTAATTACTTCATTAAATAATTCCAAATTTCTTAGGCATGTTTAGGGGTGACTTCTGCCTCCCTCAATTTTCTTGGAATTTATCAATGAGTTAATTAGGAAAATTAATTAATGAACCTCTAATCACCCCATTAATGTAATTAAAAGTAATTAAGCTTATGAACAGTGGTTTAATCCCTTAATTGAGATAATTAAATTTTATTTAAGTAAGGGAGAAGTTTATAGAATGGGTTTGGGATATTTTCCCTAAGTTATTCCCTAAACCCTATTTCTTTCTTAATTTAAACATAATTAAGAATTAATTCACTAATGATCTACTTAATTAGTCTAATCAAACTTTCAAAATCAATCTAGAGTTAATCAATCTCTTGCTGGGTAGATCCTTAGGTGTTCAAAAGCCTAAGGTAAATTTAAGGAAATCAAATACAACTCACATGTGTGGGAATGTTATGAAAGTACTTAATGAAAACCCTTTAATTTAATTAATCAATAATTGTCAGCCAATTGTATTAGACCCCTTAATTTCTTAGGTTCATTACTGATTTAAATTCCATGTGGTTGCATATCATATGTTAGCTCATAATTATTTATTTAATTATGTTAAAGTAGTGTAGGTAAGGGATAATTAATCGAATTAATTCACACCTTAACCTAAAAAAACATAAAAATCAATCTAATTATTCTAAAATTAAACTAAACTAACTCACACATGGGGGAAATGGGTTAGGACCATCAAATTTTTTTCATATTTCCTAAATCAAATCAAATTCAAATTCAAAAATAAAAATCTCTTTAAAGAATTTTGATTCACTTTTAATGATCTTATTTTATAAGATTATCTTTAGGAATTAATTAGGGTGAATGAAGTCATATGCTTACATCACTTTATTTATTTCCAAGCATGCTAAATTTTATTAGCCATATGAAATCATGCATTTATATCTTTTGAAAAATCAATTAAATAAAATATTTCCTTTATGTCAATTTGCATATTTTGGCTAAAGTTAAGAATATGAGTGGCTATTATCACAATTAAATCAAAAATCATTTTCAGAACTTATAAATCAAAGATTATAAATGAAGTTACGCTACTTATAAATACTTATAAGCTTGCATGTGATTATAGCATAAGATGTGCTTTATGTGATTTTCTTCTTTTCTCTTAACATGGATTTGAATAGAATTTGCAAAGTGTATAGTTCATTTGAAAAGAATATAACACTTGATTAAATCTATTCCTATACATTTCTATGTTATGAATTAAGAAGGATCTCCACATTTACACATGTAAATTGCATAACCAAATCAAATAAAAATCTTTTGCATGACTCCTCTTCCATTTGTTTCTTTTTGTACATGCACATGTATTTAAGAAAAGTGGTATATTAGTGACATCCGTGGGAGGCTTTATGTAGCCCCAAGTAGGTCTTGTACCTTACCCTAGTGTAGAAAATAATCATTCACTTATGTCTTTTATAGATGTGGATGCACATTTTGTTAATGGATAAAAGAGTCCTCTTTTCTACTTAACAAAAATATGCATTCATGGAATATCCAAAATTTTCTTAAACAACATCTCCCAGCATTCATCATCAAAGTGTGCTAAAGTTTGCATTGCATGTGCTTAGGATTATTCATATGCATGGTATACATGTTGGAAAGAAAAAAATGGTTGTGTGTCATGTGATAATAATTCACTTTAATTAATCCTAAGATGCTTTTCTTATTTGAATAGGGCTATTTAGAGTAAATATAAACTTAGGATTAATTAAAACACATAATAAAACATTCACTAAAGAAAATCATTAATGAATCTACCTTAGAAATTACTTAAGGGATGGAAAGAGAAGTTCTCTCTTTTATTCTCTCTTCAACATTTAGTAACTAAATATTAGTTCATTCAAACCAAATCAAATCATCAAATAAAATTGACAAATCAACTAAATCACTTAAATGAAACCACCCTTCTAAATTAAATCTCTTAGAAAATTCAACCTTAAAGAAGACATGTCACATAAGCCTTAAATGGCACACACATTAGTTAAGTCACCATTTATAGCTCTATGTTAGGCGATGCATGATTTGATTTGATTTTGTTGATGTAATATTTTAGACTGGATGTTAGGTGCATGTGTGTGTGTGTAGACCGGATGATATAAAATCTTTCATAATCATGTCTTAAGGATTATGAATGAGTAATAATAAAAATATAAAATGATTTTTTTGTTGTTTATACCCCTAAGCATAATCCAAACTAGGATAGGTGGACTTGGTTACCCATGTGTGCTAAGTCCAAATTATTCATAACCGCTTGGGATGTGTGGTATGTTTAGCTAATCTATGTTTGCGTGTTTAGGTAGATTTACTTTTTCCCATTTGATGTAATTTTTATAATTAAGATTTGGAATGAATGTTATGGAGGAATTAAGGTGAACATTGATCATAAGATCAAGTCTTATGTACTGTGTGAAGCCTTGGAGCAAAATACATCCCAAACAACCAAAAGAAGGAAAGAAACGAAGAAAGAAAGAAGTGAAGAAAAGAAGAAATGAAGAATAAAGAATGAAGACCCCCATGACATAAATTCCTTCTAAATTGTAATTATTTATTTGTAATCTGGGTTGTATAAGGGTAGAGCTCGGCTACCACATTTCTTTTGTTTGTGGTGGAGCCCACCACAACCTCTTATTCTTTTATGCTAGCTTTATAAAATTGTTTGATTTTTTTTTTATTAAATGGCATGATTTTCCTAGTTTTTAATTGTTTGGTTGATGAATGGCTGATGCGAGACTCTTAGGAAAAATAAATTTTTATCTAATTAATCAACTTAAAATTAAACAACTCATAACCTCACTTAAAGCCTGGACATAAATCAAGAATAAAATATAGCAACCCCTTAGTAGATGTTGTATTTTCACATCATGCATAAAATCATCTTGCTTCACTCTTGCTAATGGAGGCTTCCACCTAGATAAAATTGACCTTTGAGAGCCATGGTGGAAACACACCCTCCTTGATTTTAGCCCATAACCAATTTCTCATGCATTAGGCATATTAATCCCATAGCCCGTGTCAAATCAAAATGTCCAAAAATGAAAATAAAACTTAACAAAATTTGTATTAGATCAAGTCGTTATTCATGTCATTCATGATCTAGTCTCTTAGAGAGTGTGTTTAAGGACTTAGTCTCTTTTCTAAATAAATAATAGCCTAGCTATCTTGCAAAGCTTCAGACTTGCCTACATGTATTTAAAATTATGGAGGAGTTGGACACCACCTTGTAAAAGTCTGGGGTTTATCCTCTCTTGTGAGGTAAACCATATACCCATTTTCTCTTTAGATTTAGTGCCTTGGCCTCGCCAAAGCTCCCTAGATTTAGTGAGGTCTTATTTTTCTGCTACAAGCATAAATCCTTACCTCTTAGGCATTTCATGATGTTGTTGGAATTGTAAGCCCTAGATTTCTAATAAAAATTCAACTCAAATAATTAATTCTTCAATTTTAAAAATATAAAGCCCAACCATAGGATAGTTTGATGCTAGGTTTCCTAGCATCATGAACATCCCTACTTATCTCCTTTTTGATAATAACTCTCGCTTCTTGATCAATCCCATTTGATCTTCCAAAAAGAACCAATTTGTTGATAGTCCTATCTTTGAAATCTTTGGAGATAATGATCATTTACCTTAATCGAGAGTATTTTTAAGGAATCTCATTCCTTAGGATGCAATTAACTATGGGGGGGCTTGCCTCCATAGGGAACTTAATGAACATTTAAAATAAACTACTTTTACTTTTCCATGCAAAAGTAGAAGAATCTGGTACATTCAAGACTCATTGTCCTGTAGTGATTAGGTCCATTATTATGGTGACTATCTTTCAAGATAGTACATCATTCCTCAATGTCACACCCGTTCACATTAATGAGTACATCTACGGATCTACGTGGTGTTCCAACATACAAGGATTTTTATTTTTCAGATTTTCCAAAGTTTAAGAAATAAAAAAACTCACCACATATTTTTTGCACTCAGGTTCCTCTCTCATCTTTGGTAAATGATCATTTTCTCCAAGTATCGATAGGATTTGTATTTCATATGAGTCGAGACTATCCTTTTTTTTGTTGGCACTTAGCTCATTCTTAAGCTAAGCTAACCAACATCATTTAGGTTTTAGACCTCACTCCATGTAGAAAACCTATCCCCCGGTGAAAATAAAATTTAAACAAAAGAAATGACTAAAATTTTATTTAACTTCCCACCATTCTATGGTAAGGTAAGGTTCATTCAAAAATAAAGAAAAATAAATCCTTTATAAAACATCACTTTCCAAAAGTACTTTTCCAAAAAAGCACATAATAAAATATTTTAAAAAAATTTCATAACTCAACCTCATAACAATCTTCAAGATTGTTACATGTAAGATATATTCAAAAATCAAAGCTAAAATCATCTTTCAAAAGCATATATGAACATCCATTCATTCAATATACCCAAATTTATTGAATGAAGATTTCATTCAAATAAAAATTTAAAATCATCTTTTCAAAAAAAATGAACATCCTCATTCAATATACCCAAATTTATTGAATGAAGATTTCATTTCTAAATAAAAATCCAAAATCATCTTTTCAAAAAGCACATATGAACATCCTCATTAAATATACCCAAATTTATTGAATGAAGTTTTCATTTTCAAATTAAAATCAAAACCATCTTTTTAAAAAGCACAAATGAACATCCTCATTCAATATACCCAAATTTATTGAATGGAGATTTCATTTCAGATTTCATTTTCAAATAAAAATCAAAATCATCTTTTCAAAAAGCACAAATGAATATCCTCATTCAATATACCTAAATTTATTGAATGAAGATTTCATTTCCAAATAAAATCAAAATCAAAAATCAAAACTCATTTGAACCTTATTTAGCATACAAATTTGAAGTAAAGTTCTTTTCAAAAAATAAAATAAAAAAAAATAAAACACATTTGAACTTCATTTATCATACAAATTTGCTAAGTAAAATTCTCATTTCAAAAATCAAAATCAAAAATCAAAACACTTTTGAATTTTTATTTAGCATATACAAATTTACTAAGTAAATTTCTCATTTTCAAAATCAAAATAAAAAATCAAAAACACATTTGAACTTTATTTAACATACACAAATTTGCTAAGTAAAGTTCTCATTTTTAAAAAAATCAAAAAAAATAAAAATCAAACACATTTGGATTCTTTATTTAGCATATCCAAATTTGCTAAGTAAAGATCCTCTTTCAAATCATAAAATCAAACACATTTGGATTCTTTATTTAGCATACCCAAATTTGCTTAGATCCTCTTTTCAAAATCATAAAATCAAACACATTTGGATCCTTTATTTAGCATACCCAAATTTGCTAAGTAAAGATCCTCTTAAATCAAAAAAAAAAAACAAAAAAAAACACATTTGGATTCTTTATTTAGCATACCCAAATTTGCTAAAGATCCTCTTTTCAAATCATAAAAAAAACATTTGGATTCTTTATTTAACATACCCAAATTTGCTAAGTAAAGATCCATCTTTTCAAAATCATAAAATCAAACACATTTGGATCCTTTATTTAGCATACTCAAATTTTCTAAGTAAAGATCCACTTTTCAAAAATCAAAACAAAAACACATTTGGATTCTTTATTTAGCATACCCAAATTTTCTAAGTAAAGATCCTCTTTTCAAAAAAAAAAAAAAAATAAAACAAAACACTTGGACTTTATTTAGCATACACAAATTTTCTAAGTAAAGATTCTATTTCAAATTCACACATGATTCACATCACAAACAAACAAGCAAAAGAAAATTATTTTCAAACAACTCATTTAGCATACCCAAATTTGCTAATTGAGTAATCCCAAACAAAATCAATTGACCCTTTATTTAACATACTCAAATTTGTTAAATAAAGGGTCCCCAAACATAAAAATCAAATTCAAATATGAACCAATGGAAGCATAAAAAATCTCTTCAAAATATTTGAACCCATTTTCAACATACACAAATTTGTTGAAAATGGATTCTAAACTCAAAATCTCTTCTCCAATTCCATTCAAAATCTCTCCTAAAATCAATGAGCCCCACTTAACATATTCAAATTGTTGAGTGTGGGTTCAAATTCTAAACAAAATTCAAAAGTTAGCAAAGTAAAATCGATTTGAGTTTGTTTTCAAAATTTCTTTAATTTCAACTGTTTTAAGTTTTACTCGGTTCATTTCAATGGATGCTAAGTATGTGTTCACTTTTCCTTTGGGATGGATTTGGCCTTGGATGCCTCCCTGATTGACTTCACTTTTGATTCACTTCCAAATTGAGGGGCTGATCACTTGTGAGGAGCACCTCACAGTTAGAAGTGTGGTGACCAGGCATCCATGTTGAGATGCCTTGACTGAGTTTCCCCATTGAAGAGGAAGGATGGAAGTTCCCAATAGTTAGTTCGGTGCGTGCATTGGTTGTTCCCATTGCTCCCAATACAGCACCCACTCATTGGCTTCCAGGGAAGGCTACCTAGCTTCAGGATAGTCTCCACCTAGGGGTCTAGTTCCTCTTGCTCCTCCAGAACTTAGCGGTGCCACAAGATCAAGTGCCATCATGCACAGCCAGGAGAGGAGGCGGTCTCTTTGTGAGGAGTCACCAGTAGTTTCTCTCGATCAAGAACAAGTTTCACCCTCTCTGATCGAGGAAGATGTTAGGAGGATCACAGTGTCACCTCCACTCGGTTCATATGAGGCACCTACCAGGAGAGGAGGAGGTCATCTTGGCCTTGGGGCTTCGTTGAGTTGGAGCTTTGGATAGTGAGTTTGGGCCAATTTGATTACAATCATTCATCCCTCATAGGTACATTATAGGCGAGGCTGGGAGGCCCATGTATTGGTGCATATTACTAGGGGAGAGTGAAGGTATGCCAACAGTCGGCAACCTCTCATGGATTTCTCGATCGTCTACCCACATTGGTCATCCGATTGTATTCTTGAAATTACCCATCATGGGAGAGTCCACGCACAAAGTCGGTGTCTCCACCCACACTCTACTCTGTCACCATATTCTGCAAGTTTCATCTTCCATAATTTCATCAAAGCCATGAAGGAAGGAAGCATCCGCCAATGGTGATCCTATGGCAAGAGATCCCATTTCATCTACCGCGAGGTGAGCCGCTCTCTCTCGACCTCCCACCAGTTGTGAAGAGGGAATGGCAACCTCATACATCGTAGTTGTGCCATCACCACCACCACCGCGGATCATGGAGATAGTGAGGGAGAATGAGATAGTTATTGTGGCGGTAGATCTTCCGGGAGTAGCACTCCACCCATCGGTGTGACCATGAGCATGTATCCTCCAGTGAGCGTAGTCCTCACAAGGTTAGCACTTCAGTGTCAAGGGAGGTCAGATGTATCTCTGTTCATGAACATGATCCCATCGATAACCATGATCATTTGTGCATGGGTTGGACCTCTCAGATGATGTGTAGTATCTCATTAAGAAGAAAGAAATTCTAGGGTATGCCTGGTCTGACTTAGAGGAAGAAAAGGTTAGCTTTGATCCCAACAAAGATGATTTGTTGGAAGATTCAGCAAAGGTGCATATGGTTGATGCCAGGGGTTCCTTTTCGAGATCAACAGAGTTTGGAAGGTGTTGTGGCCGAATAGAATGATACATCCTATTTGACCCAACACCTCCTTCAACAACACAAATAGAAGAATGAACAAATTGACAAGATGGGGAAGAGGCTTGAAGATTTGCTAGCGAATTTTGGCACTTGAGTCAAGCTCAAATACATCCTACTATTTGGGAGATCGACTGAGTTGTTGCATGTCTTGGATCAAGAGTTCACCTCCAAGCGGGCGCACTAGCCTGTATAGGAAGGTAGTGGATAGTACCTCCATACAAGAAAAAGTTATTAAACTCATGGTTGAGCGCAAGTGAAGATAAGTGTTGGCGAGCCCAGGGTGGTTCATCGGTTCAAAGGGTAGACCCTACCCAGAGGAGTTTGATGTTATCCAATATCCTAAGGGTTTTGTGTATCTTTCTTTCAAGAGCTTTGATGGCAGCGGGAACCCATGCTAGCACATAAGCACTTAGTCTATTGTAACAGTGGTGGCGATGCATTACTTGTTCCATCTTTTTTTATCAGCAGTTTAGTAGGTATAGCCTTTGATTGGTATGCTGAACTCCCTAATAGTTCAATGAAGACTTTTGTTGAGTTGGAGCAACTCTTTATTAAGAGGTTTCTTTGGAGCTTAGCAAAGGGTGTATGCTCATCTGTATAACAACAAGTGAGTCCCTCATTGACTATATTCTCGATGGTGTAATTTGAGTATGAAATGTGAACCATATTGTCACGACACATGCCATTGAAATTCTACTAAAGAATATTCATGGTCGATCTTCATGCTCAAAGGTTTTACCATTAAGACATTTGAGAAACTAATCAACAAGGCTAGTCTACAAGGATGCAAGTTATATTTTCAAGATCAATCAAAGTCAAAACCTAGAAACATGAAAGAAAGCTAGGGGTAGTAGCAGTAGTGGACAAGGGGAAGCAATTGACTAGAGAGTAGTATGAGAGACCTCAAGCTCCACAACCATCACTTCCACCTTCTTTACCACCACCTAGGATATCCTACCGGCCACCACAGTAGCCTCCATGGCCTTGCCTCCTCTAGCCACATTCACAGTGCATACACATCCCAGGGTAGCTACCATCCACCTACTCTTATGGATAAACTAAAGAAGCCTTATCCATTTAAGAGGGAGGTAGACAAAAAAATCATTAAGAACTCTTAAAGAAACTGATTTTCAGCTACCCAGCCTAGAAAGGAAGTGGGGAGCAATGATCTAACTTTTCCCCTACATGCTAGGCCATGTTTTGGAGGATTGCTTTACATTTAAGGATTGGCTTGAGCATAGCTACATGGCAGTGCTAGTTATCCCAAAGGAATATCTAGTAGAACAACCATCCAGTTTTGTTAGGGTAATCCTTGGGGATACATGTGATCCTCTCAAAATAAAAGAAGGTTGGGATATCTCTCTATCTTGAACCTCTAAAAAGATTATTTCAAAAATCAAGAAACTTTCTTCGGTGCACTAAGATGGCTCAACCTCACATCAAGGAAGGTTTGCAAGTTGCAAAGATAACTTGGGGAAAGTGAGCTCAGCAGTGGCGGCTAGGATAGCAAAGTAGCACAACCTGAGATCTCCATCCCACTATTATACTACTACTTGACTAGCTCTTCTTCTAGTAGACATCTTGTCGATGAGGGCATCAAATCCCTCACCACTTACTTTACTAGATTTCTACTATATACCTCCTTCTAAATCAAGAAGAAATCGAATAAATCTAGTTTGAATTACATTTGTGCCACGATGGGTTTTGATTCTACTCTTTAGAAAACTCTTCAAGTCTAAATAATTATAACAACTCGATCATTCTCTTTCGATTTTGAAATGCACTTTTGGCAGGTTCTACCTCCTGAGGCGGCATCACCAAGATAAGGGAAAATAAGTCATTGGTACATGAGCAAGAACCCCTCCTGAAGCTCCACCCATGGATATACTTGTGGAGGATCGAGTTGATTATAATGTCCTCACTCACTCACTAAGAAAGTTATCCTAAGTTAAGCATATATGATGCCCTCTTATCTAAAGAGATGAAGGAATCATTAATCAAGGCTCTTCTTGATAGAGATATGCTTAGCTTAGCGACCATTATTGGAGAGAGGAGGCACATTATTCAAGAGAAGCCCAAGGTCATATTCACATGAAGACCTTGGGGACATGGAGCACAGTCCCTCACATCGTGGATATGGGCAGATTTAGACTTTCTTGGGTTTTGGTTGATCCAAGTGCATCGGTCAACATTATGAGTCTAAAAATGCTTGCCTATTTGAAGATCGACATATCTAAGCTCCGAGGAGATCAGATGATGTTGAGAGGATTCAATGAACAAGGTGATATGGCTTTAGGTTCTATAGTGTTACCTTTGGAAATATGTGATGGAAGGCAGCCAAGTTTTATATAATTGATTGAATACTTCATTCATTGCTTTAGGCCTTGGATACACCAAAAGATGATTCCATCCTCCCTCCATCGGTGCATCAAGTTTCAAAAGATGGAATCAATACTGTCAAAGGAGATGAAAAGCCATTTTTAGTTAGAGAGATCAAGATACATGAAGATGCGACCTATTATCTTCCTCAAAATCAAAATGTCTCTTCATGTGAACTTGGTCAAAATTCAAATAAAAAAGAAAAAGAAGAAGAAAAAGAAAAAAAAAGAAAAAGGAAAGTACAAGTGAGCGAGAAAAGGACACCAAGGAAGAGGTAGAGCTGCATGTTACATTCCTCCCACAGTTTGTTCCACCATACGAGAATATGGGTAGTATGACTCGACCTCCACCAAGAGGAAGAGGTAGGCAGGTTCGGTGGATGACCCCCTGGTTGGTGACTAGCCAGTAGGGGCCATGTTCCAGTTCACAGGAGTACCCTTTCTATTCACATAGACTTGGAATCTAGCTCGGAGGATGAGTCTCATAACAACCCTCTCCTGGGTTTCATTGGAGGTGACACTCGATAGTGATGAAGACCGGCCTCAGCAAAGCATGAATGTATTCAAATCAAGATTATGTAAAACCATAGGCGGAATTGGAACTTTAGCTCTAACCTCACTTTCCTTTCAAAAGTTAAAGGTTTAGTAGTTAAGGAAGCCCTAGGTCTTCCATGGATGTCAAGCCAAAGAGATTCTATTGGGATCATCATCCTCAAGTTGATGTAGAACTTGAGGATAATTCATATAAAGATTTAATGGAATTACCTTTTGATTGGTACTCGCCTTGTGTTCACAATCTTGCAAAGAAAGGTTTGATTCCTTATACATGGTCTAAGCACAAGTCAAAGTATTTTGAGAAGCTATGGAACAACAAAGGCAGGGATGCACAATCAAGATCAAACTAGGATTCAGTACAGTGGGTCCAGTTGATGATGGTTACTGCTTAGTTGTCACCAATCATTTAGAGTCTGATAACTTCTTCTCAAACCACACTAACTCTTATGAGGATGTGTGCTTAGAAATTTTAGATGATCTTCAAATCAAGGATGCACCTCCAAAATTTGAAGAGGAAATCCATTCAACTATTGACAAGCTCAAAGAAATCAACCTCAGGACAGAAGAAGATCCACACACTACATACATCAATTCTCTGCTGAACGATGAAGAAACCAATAACTTAGTTAGGCTATTGACTGAGTTTAAGGACTGGTTTGCATGGAGCTATGAAGAGATGCGGATTATCTCTCACGTGTAGTAGTCCAAACTAGCATAGACCCTAACCCTATCAAGCAAGCTCCTAGACTCATGTGATTAGAAATCGAACAATAGGTCATTTTTGAAGTCAAGAAACTAATCGATGCTAGCTTCATAAAGGATGAAAAATACCCCACGGTTAGCGGTGTCAAGTTAAGAAAAGAATGGCCAAATTCTTATATGTCAATTTAGGACTTAAATAAGGCATGTCCTAAGGATAAATTTTGACTTCCTATACCATAATTAATGGTGGACATCGCCTCATCTCATATAGCATTCTCCTTCATTGATGGGTCATCTGGCTACAACCAAATCAAGATGGACCCCGAGGATGAAAGAAATACTATTTTTCAAACCCTGACCAGAATCTATTGTTATAAGGTCATGCCTTTCGGCCTTAAAAATGTTGGTGCTACATACCAATAGGCCATGACTTAGATCTTCAATAAGATCATTCTTCATCAAGTTGAATGCTATATTGATGATCTAGTAGTCAAAAATAAAGAAAAGGAAGACCATCTCTTTGACTTGAGAGTAGTTTTTAAATGGTTAAGATAATTTAACCTCAAAATGAATCAAGTGTGCATTAGTAGCTTTAGAAAATTCCTTGGTTTGTTATCACACAGGAATAGATAGACCTAGAAAAGATCAAAGCTATCTTAGAAATGCCACCCCCTAAAAGTCTAACTCAACTTAGATCATTCCAAGGGCGGTTGGCGTATCTAAGATGCTTTATCTCCAATCTATCAGGGAGATGCAAGCCATTTTCAGCACTTGTCAAAAAGGATGCTAAGTTCAAGTGGGATGACAAGTGTTAGGATGCTTTTGAAGACATCAAGCAATATTTGGTGAAGTCTCCTATTTTAGTAGCCCATATCTCGGGCAAGCCACTTATCCTCTACACTACTGCATTGGACAACTCCTTGGTGCTTGTTGGCCCAAATCAATGGAAGAAGGAGAATGCTCTCTACTCCCTCTCGAGCAAACTACCCACCTATTGAGAAACATTGCCTAGCTTTAATCTTTGCATCCCAAAAGCTACGACACTACATATTTTCTCATAAGGTGGACTTGATTTCAAGAATCAACCACTGTAGTATCTCATGACACGGCCAGTTATCTAGATGGTTGGCATTGGTCCATGATTCTCTGATTGATATTATATTTGTACCCCTCGTGTGTGAAAGGATAAGCATTAGCGATTTCTTAAGCACACCCACCTACGATTCCTTTGGTGATGATCCATGAACAAATCATGAACTTAGGGAGGTTGATGTATTGGGAGATGTATTTTGGTGATGCGACTTCCTTTCAAAAAGAGAAGAACCACATCTACTCTTCTAGAAAAGCGGGTAGAATAGTTCTCTTAACTCCAATGTGATGAGATTCTCATACTATCTCTCCAATCCATGCACCAAAGAAAATGAGTATGATTACTTTGATTGCCTTAGTTAGCTATTATGTGTGTCAAAGCACATCTATGAGGATTCTCGGTCATCAATATGTTGGATCCTATAAGGTTCTAAAACCTAAGCTTTGTCATTACCATGAAGTTGTTGGCCCAAATCACAGTCACCATCTACAAGGTTCCTTGAGCGAGAAGACATGAGATGCTTTGGCCAAACTTAACCAAAGAATTGGCATCGGAAGATGAGTTCATTCCAATAAGGTCTAAAATAAACAAGTCCTATCCTTGATGTTGAACTCATCGAGAGAGATTCTCTCTTGAAGGGAGGTTGTTCTTGCCAATAAGGACGAGGAGCTGGATTGGCAACCATTCATAGATTACTAAACACGAAAAAATACCTCAAGAGAAATCACAAGCCCATCAAATGAAGCGAGCTCTCTCTGCTCATGGATGACACCTTATCATGGTCTTTGATCAAATGTGGTTATATTATTTAGACAAACACGAAGCCCATAAGATTATGATCGAGGTGAATTCAAGTCTATACAGAGCGCATCAATCCTGTCTGAAGATGAAAGCAAAGATCAAGAGACTAAGATATTACTAGCCTTCAATGATTATAGATTGCATGGATGTAGCCAGGAGATGCCACCAATGCTAGGTGCACTGTGTGGTCCTATGTCAACCACCCAACATTCTACACCCTATTGGCCTTTTTGAGTGTTGGGGTACATTTATTGTCTGATCGATCCTCCTTCTTCCAAGGGTCATGGTTCATCTTAGCGCCATCGACTACTTTTCCAAGTGGTGAGGCAATCCCACTTAGAGAGGTCCGCGGCATGTGCAATTTTGAACCATATCATATAAAGTTGGTGCCTCGATGAATTATATCCAATAATGGTACGCATTCAAGAGCACTAAGATCAACAACTTTCCAAGACAGTATAGATTGGAGATACTCCACCATCTACTACCCCAGGGAAATGGCCCGAAGCATTCAACAAAACTCTCATCCAATACTAAAGAAGACACTGGCATGGCCAGTGGCAAGCTAGTTGAAGCTTTGTGGGCATACGCACACATATAGAACTCCAATCCAATCTACCCCATTCTCCTTAGTGTATGGGTCCGAAGCTTTTCTACCTTTAGAAGTCCAGCACCCATCACTAAGGATAGCAGTGGGTAGTAAACTCACTACATAGCAGAATGCCAAATTGTGGTTAGAAGAGCTCAAAGGTTTGGAGAGTGATACCGAGCATACCTGAGTTATACAAAGCTAAGATGATTCAAGCTCACAATAAGCTGGTCTGCCCTAGAGCTTTTCAAGTATGAGAGCTAGTTGTCATTCTAAGAAGACCAATTACTGACCGTCGAAAGATGGGAGGTAAGTTTGAACTCACTTGGGAAGGCCCTTTTATCATAGAGAAGGCCTACCAAGGAGAATCTTATCAGCTTATTGATTGTAAAGGAGAACACCTGATGCTTCTAATTAATGGGCTCTATTTGAAGAAATATTACCCATAAAATCATGTTTGAAAATTATCATATTTTCATTCAATTCATCAAAATATTCTCTTCTTTTGAAGCATTGTTTTCTTATCTGTGAATTCGTCACGATATGTTTAGGGTAGGTGTGGGAGAACCCAAGAGGCATCATATCCTTCTTTCACAACATGAACACAAATCAAACACAATTCCCCAGAGCTACTAGAATAGATGTGAGAGAACCCAAGAGGCATCCTATTTCGACTAGAATAACTAAGTTATGTGTAAGAGAACCCAAGCAGCATCCTTTCTTGGTGGGAATCGCAACTGCCATTCAAGACACCATTTCATCAAATTCAGGTTTAGGAGTGTGAGAGAACCCAAGAGGCATCCTATTTCTAGCACAACTAAGTTAGGTGTAACCCAAGTGGCATCATTTCTTTGGGAATACAACTACCATTCATGGCACCATTTCATCAAATTCCCCAACATGTTTAGGATAGGTGTGAGAGAACCTAAGCGGCATCCTATTCCCTTTAACACAAGCACAAAATAAACACATATCTTTTATCTCGGTTATTTTGATGTGGTAAGCACATGGCACTCACTCATTAGCTATTTTAGGTCGTTGATATGCTACCTTGTGTCACCCCGTGGTCACTTATCAGTGGATGTGAGTCCCCTTTCTTCTCTTTCTAACCATTGCAAACCACCAGCACCTTGTTAGTTTGGTAGACCTCACCGCAGTAGCTACCTCATGTTGACTGTTTAAGAGGATGTAAGCCTACATGCTTTCTTCTTGAACTAACCATCATACACTAACCAGGTTGAGTATATTTGAAGTTTAGGATAAGTCCCCAGAGGCTCCTTTCCTCTTGACTACTTTTGAGTTAATCTAAGTCCCCTAGTGGCATTCACTCAGTAGTCGCCCCAGGTCGGATAACACCTGTCGAGCCGAAGATAGACTGACAATCAGTTCCACTGTAGGAGGATATGAGTCCCCATGTTTTCCTAGACTGATTGTTGCAAATCGACGGGCACCTTAGGTTGGTTGATGTTTGCTATGCTGACAGTGACTCACCTAGTGGATACAACACTCTTGGAAGATGTGAGCCTTCACATTTTCTCCTTGAGTTGGCCACCGAATACCTATAGATATTATCTTCTCCAAGATTTTGGATAAAGCCCTTAGAGGCCCCTCCCCTGCAGATACTCTATTTGGATCACGTCCTTTGCGACCCCATCTAGACACTACCCATGTTACTCTTTGATTGGATAGTCCCCCTTTCTTAGTAGCCACCCCTGGTTGGAGAATTTGTTCACAATGATTCTCCCTTGGTTGATAAATCGAGATAGGTCTAATATAAGCTCCTTCTCATGATCCCTCAAAATCAACATGATCCATGATAAAACAAAAAACAAACAAACAAATTAATTCTCTTTGTGGATTAGAATTCAAGCCCATGGCCCTTTCCCAAGCGGGCATCTATCTTTAGGTGTCACAACTCTCTATAATTGCGACTTCTTGAGATAAGTCCCCTTGACACTCTCTTGTAGTCCCTTAGGTCGGGTTCAATCTGCCACAAAAAGGTTACCAGGGCGGTCATTCTTGCTTTGGAAGATGTAAGTCTACTACGCATTCTTTCTAGCATGATGACCACTTATGGGCGACCTAGGTGGGTTGACATGTTACCAATGTGTCACCCAAATGGTCTTTATTTAGAAAGATGTGAGTCCCCATGCTTTCTTCCATAATCAATCCCGAAGGCACCCTTTGGTTGGATAGCTCTCCCCTCGACCAGGAAGCTACTCCCTTTGGATTGGTAAATTTAAAATTAGGTTAAGGCCAACACGGCTCTTACTTAGTGCATTGCATCATAAACTAAAGGGATCCATCAAATATAATTAAAAAATAAAATTAACTTTAACTATCTTTGAGTTGATTTAAGTCCCCAACATTCACTCAATATTACCTTGGGTGGGTTAACATGCACCTTGCAAGTGTATTGGTCTTTTTGGAAGATGTGAGTCCACATGCTTTCTTCTTAATGCAAACTAAAAGATGCCCCTTTGGTTGGATAGTCCTACTATATGGTTGGTAGACTACCCATTTGGATTGGTAAATCTGAAGTAAATCAAGGCCGACATGACCCCTACTCAGTGTAGTCCATTGTAAACCAATGAGATCCATCAAATATAACTAAAAATGAAATTAAATTTGACTATCTTTGAGCTGATTTAAGTCCCCCTAGTGGCATTCACTCAAGATCAGTCGGTTAACATGTTACCTTACTACTGCCCAAGTGGTCTTTTAGTGGAAGATGTGAGTCCCTGCACTTTCTTCCCTGAATTGGTCACTACAAATCAAAAGACACCCCTTTGATTGGACAGTCCTACTATGTGGTTGGTAGACTACCCCTTTAAATTGGTAAATCTGAAGTAGATCAAAGGCAACATGACCCCTGCTCAGTGCAGTCCATCGTAAACTGATGGGATCCATCAAATATAATTAAAAAATAAAATTAATTTTGACTATCTTTGAGCTGATTTAAGTCCCCCACATTCACCAATTATCACGTTGGGTTTGATTTATTAGTCACCAATTGATCACCCATTGATCCTACTTTGAAGGATATAAGTCTCACACTTTCCTCTAGATAGTGATGCACAAATAACCCTTTGGTTGGATAGTCCTACTATGTGATTGGTAGACTACCTCTTTGGATCGCAAATGAGCTAGACTGGCCAACTGCTCATCATTCTATCCATCACAAATTCAAAATCAACAAATTCAACCTTCCTCCCCAGTGGAGTCAAACTAAGCAAACAAAATAAATCCAATCAACCTCTTTAGTGGAGTCAAACCAAATTAAACAATCAAATCAATCCGCTTCTCCTCAGTGAGATGCAAATGTTTCAATTCCCTGGAACCAATTCAAGAACTTGCTCCCTAGTGGAGTTCACATTTTCATCCAGGATCCCAATTCTAATCCCCCAGTGGATTTCACAACCTCTTATCCTCAGTGGATGACTTGAACTTGCTCCCCTAGTGGAGAGTTCACATTTTCATTCCCAGTGGAGCACCAAATCATAAATTGACAAATCAAATCAATTTCTCTAATGAAATGCAAATCAAATTAAACTCTCATCCCCAGTGGATGACTTGAATCCCCAATGGAAGGTTCACTCAATCCCTTGGATTCCTCCTTCACTCTCTTATGTCTTGCATGGACTTCCATTCTAAGCCCTTGATTCCTTACACCTCCAGTATAGGAGTAGATCATTTTTGTTAGTGCTTGCAATCGTTCGAGCATTGTTGATCATTTTGGTCAACACTAGTACGTGCGGTATGCCTTCTCAGTCACACCACACATATTGGGTGTCATTTGTTGGCCTCACTTTTGGAGTGAGCTTTCAACTTCTCCATCTTAGACATAGGACTCTAGTCACTAAGAGTTTTTTTAGTCTTAAGACACTCTAGTGATTAGGTGAACACTCAAGAGACTTAGAAGTTAGCCATAGGAATAGGTCATGCCTTGGGTATTGGAGAACTTGCCTATCTTATGGCTTGAACCAAATACTTACTTCCTTCTATCAAATCAACTTCAAATTCAAACTTCAAATTTAAATCAACTTCAAATTAAAACCAACCTCAAATCAAACCAACTTCAAATCCAAATCAACTTCAAATTCAAACCAACTTCAAATTCAAATCAAAACCTAAATCAATTTCAACTCAATTGATTTTCTCAAATCATGAATTAATTCCAATTCAATTGATTTTCTCAAATCTTAAATCCATTCCAAAATTCAAATCATCAATCAAATCTAAATCCAAATGATTGAAATCCATGATTGAATTCAAATCCAAAATCTTTCTAAGCCTTTTGATTCCATCTTATGGACTTAGCCAAAATAAATCCAAAATCAAACTCAGATTTTCTCACATTTATATTCTCATTTATATTCATAAATATAAATGAAATATAAATTCAAAAATAAAAATCAATTCAAATGAAATCCAAATCTAACAAAATCAACTATCTCTTTCAAGTCAAATTGAACTTAGAAATCATCAAATCAATACAAACCTTTGGATTTTCTCATCAAACAGTCAATCCTTCAATCACATGCCCAAATATAAACATAAACTTCAATCATCAAACCAAAATCAAACTAACCCAAGTCAAACCCATGTTCATCCTTTGAACTTGAAATTATCAAATGAATCAAAACCCATTTGACTCTAAATCACTTGCAATTGGATTTATATTTCAATCATAAGTCCATATGTGAGTTCAACCAAACTTGAATCAAGCCTAGATCATGTCAATTGAACTCACTTGACCCAAAGTGACCTAAAGCACCTTTGAGCCAAATTCTAATCCAACCCAAATTGGATTGAACTAAGCTCATCTAAGCCTCACATTGTGAGAAACAATCATCCATGATGATCAATCAATTCAAATTGTCAAAAGTAAAGTCAAACTAGCCTTTGACCAAGTCACTTAACCCAAATAACCTCAAAATCCAAAATCATAAATTGATTGAAACTATTGATCTAAACCAATCAAAATCAATGATTGAACATGATCAAATCAATTGAGCTAAACCAACCAATTGGCCACCCAAGTTGACCTAAAAAGTCAAAATGGGTCAAATCTTGATCTAAGCCAAATTGATTGCAACTAATGGGTCAAATTTAATCCAAATCACTTGTTGAACTTGACCAAACCTTCAGCCAACTACCCAACCCAATTGACCATGAACAACTTGACTAAAAGGTCAAATCAACTTGAAACCAAACCAAACCAAAATTGATTGAAACCAAAGCTTGAAAAATATTTCAAATGATCAACCAAGCCTAAACCAACCCATGACTAATGGGTCAAATAGGTCAAATTAATTGACTTGACCCACCTAAGTGAACCCAAATAAACCAAAACCAAATATAAATCAAATTGAACCAAACCAATGACACCCATAGGCTCCAAATGATCATTTGAAATTGACCTAACTCATGGTTTGATCGATTTTGACCAATTTGTCAACTGGACCCAAGTTGACCCATTTTGACCTAAATGGGTCGACTTGAGCCAAATCATATCAAATTAACTCCAAATTCTTTGAAATTTAGCCCAACCTATTTTTGAAACATCTCAAATCTTCTTAAATCAAAATCTAGGCCAAATGACCATTTTACCCTTAGGTTGAAGTGTAACCTATGGTCAAATTCACTTGGAATTTGGCCAATTCCTTCTCATGGCCACTTGGTATCTCCCTAGTGGACCATTTGGACACCAAGGGTGGTGGTGAACATGACCCAATGGTTTGGGTTAGTCCTGACCCAACCCAAGGCCAAACTAACTCCTCCAATGGGAATTCTCCACTTGGATCACCTCCTACACTCACCTAGCTCATGTGCACTTCCTCTTCTCCACTCTTTTGCCAAAATCGAAGCACATGGAACCCCTAACAGCCTAAACAAACCAATCAATCTCCTCAATTGATCAAAATGGAAGAGAAAGCCTCGATCATCCCATCAAGGAGGGGGAGGTATACTCCCCCTCATTCCAACTCAATACAGACACTTTATATTCGATTGAGCTAGAGTGATCGAAGGTAAGCATCCAAAAGCTACCCAATGTCATTTCCAAGCTTCCCAAATTTCTCCTTCTTGATTTTCTTCAAAATCAAAAAAAGGGAGGTGAGGGAATTTTCCAACTTACTCAATTCTCTACTAAACATAAATTTACATTGCAAGCACCATCAAGGAGGCAAGTCGAGCTCACCCAAGGAGTTTCCCAAGTCTTCAAGCCACGGGAAGGGGGATCTCAATCAAAGTCACAATCCATTGAAGGGGAGCTTGATCATCCCACACATCCACTTCAAATCAAGGCTTGAAACTTTCAACAGAGCTTTGTCTCCACTAGACGAAGCTACCTCCTCCATTGGAAGAGCTAGTGATAGCCTCCGATGAGGTATGACTCAAAATCGATCCTCCATTGAAAATTGCTTGGTCTTTTATGAAGGGAATTGTAATTCCATTAGATTCTAGCCATTAGATGTTCTTCCCTACACTTCTTGATGGTGTGGGGTGAATCTACCTAATCGAGCGTGAGCTGGAATCCATGGAGGATGGATGGCCTCTGTCTCCTGTAGCTTAGGCAGGGTTGAATCATGGGTCATCCATCCCGTGTGTTTTGGATGGACCATTGAGTAGATCCTCATTTAAGCCCTTTAGAACCGAGATTAACACGACGGATGGCTAGAGCGCATTGCTGCCGGTGACGTGCAAGATATGATAACTTAAATAACCAATCCCATTGCACTAGGTGGAAAGCGCACCGCGACAGCAGTCCATGTGGCGTCGACAGGATTAGTTAATTAATTAGGCTATTTAATTCCCCCTTAATCACTAAAACTTTATAAAATCATAATTAAATATAAAAAAATCTAAAAAATATAAATGAGGGCACATTTTAAAGATATTTCAGAGGGGAATCCAACAAAATAATTTTTAATTGATTTTGAACAGTAAATTTTCTTTAATTAATGTTTAATTAAAAATTGAATTACCTTAATTACTCCTTAATTACTTCATTAATTAATTCTAAATTTCTTAGATATGTTTAGTGGGATGACTTCTACCTCCCTCAATTTTGTTGGAATTTATTAATGAGTTAATTAGGTAAATTAATTAATTAGTGTGCATAGGTACGGGGGCATTGCCAACTTTGATGACTTCTTTATTTTTCTTCTTAATTAACTCCTTGAGCTTCTCTGCCTTTATCAACTCATCTATTAGGCTCTTCACATGGTGACACTCCTCAGTGTTGTGGCCATGATGATGATGATAAACATAATTTCTTGATCAATCATGCACTCCATCAACCTTCATGGGTGGTGGGAGTTTGAAATAATCTTTGTTCTAGATCACCTCTATAAGAGTTAATTAGGAAAATTAATTAATGAACCCCTAATCACCCCTTTAATATAAGTAAGCATAATTAAGCATATAAACATTGGTTTAATCCATTAATTGAGATAATTAAATATTATTTAAATAAGGGGGAGGTTTATGGAATGGGTTTGGGATATTTTCCCTTAGTTATTCCCTAAACCCCCTTTCTTCCTTAATCCAAACATAATTAAAGATTAATATACTAATGATCTACTTAATTAGTCTAATCAAACTTTTAAAATTAATTTAGAGTTAATCAATCTCTTCGGGTAGATCCTTAGTGTTCAAAAGCCAAGGTAAATTTAAGGAAATCAAATCCAACTCACATGTGTGGGAAGGTTATGAAAGTAAAGTAAGGAAATCAAATCCTCTTTTCAATAAAATAAAGACATGCATTCATATTTCAATCAAAATTGAAACATTTAAATTCCAAATACACTTCTTTGCATTCATCATCAAAGTTTGCTAAGATTTACATTGCATGTATGTATGCTTAGTATGCATGATATACATGATGGAAACAAATGAATGAATATGTGTTATGTGATAGTAATCCATTTCAATTAATCTTATGATGTCTTTCTAATTGAATTGAATTATTTAGAGTGAATCTAAACTTAGGGTTAATTAAAACACATAATAAACCATTTCCTAAAGAAAATTCATTAATTAACTTACGTTAAAAATAACTTAAGGTAGGGATAAAAGAGAGATTTCCTCTCTTTCTTCTCTTTATAACACTTAGTTGCTAAGTGTAGGTCATATGAAACAAAGGAAAACACTAAGTAAAATCTTCAAATCAATTAAACCACTTAAAGAGAAATCAACATTTTATAAATTAAATCTCTCGCACTTAGCAAATTATAACCCTAAAGCCTAATTAGGACATACCACAAGCCTTAACACATGCACATTAGATTAAGTCACCATTACTAGCTTTATGTTAGGGCGGTGCATGGTTTGATGAATGTTTGGTTTTGTGAGGTATTTTGACCTGGATGTTAGGGTGTATGTACTTAGTCCGTTAGGTCGATATTAATCATATTTTATCAGGTTGTGCTTAAGAAAATAATAAAATATATTTTTTTCCATGGGTTGCTTATATTTAAGCATAGCCTAAGTTAGGACATGTGAGCTTTATTTTTGTGGGTGCTAAGTCCAAATTATTCATATAAATTTCTTGGGTTGTATGGTGTGTTTAGCTAATATTTATTTTGTTGTATTTACTTTCCTTTCTCTAAATGTAATTTTGCATTAGGATTAGGATAAGTGTTATGGAGATTAGGGTGAGCATTGGTTATAAGACCATGTCTTATATACCATGTGATGTCTTTGGAGAAAGCTACATCCTAATCAAGCCAAAAGAAAGGAAGAAATAGAACAAATCAAGATGAAGGAATGAAAGATGAATAGTGAAGAATGGAGAATGAAGAATGAAGACCCCCCATACTACTTATCATTTTATAATTTTAATTATTCTTTCATTATCGAGATGAATAAAGAGAGCTCTATCCATATTTCTTTTTGGGATGCTATACCCAAGCGACCTCTTATTCTTTTGCGATAGCTTTATAAAATTATTTGATATTTTGTTTAACTTGTGCCTTAGAAATAGGATGCATTTTTAGTTTCTTTATAATTGGTTGTTATGTGGCTGGATCGTTTAGGCTCTTAGGATAAAAATAAATTTTCTATCCCACTAATAACTCATAACTAAAATTTTAAAATAACTCATAAACTCATATAAAAGCCTAGGAGTTAAATCAATATAATAAAAATATTTTGTAACCCCTTATATGGATGATTGTATGTATAATATCATGCATGTCATATTCTTCCACTCTTATTAAGAGAGGGCTTCCATCTGTGCTGGAGAATAAAGGCTTAACCTATGAGAGCCTTTGATGGAAAGACACATCTTTCTCTTTTGATTTATCCCATAATCAATTTCTCATTCATTTAGGTATACAAAATCCTATAGTCTGTGTTAAAACAAAGAGTCCAAAAATCAAATAAAACTTGATAAAATTTGCATTAGATTAAGTCATCATTTATGCCCCTCATGACCTAGTCTCTTAGGGAGTGGGTTTAAGGACTTAGTTTTCTCTTCTAAATAAATAATAGCTTAACCATCTTGCAAAGCATATGACTTCCCTACATAAGTCCAGTGTGGTGGCTCTCTCTTGTGGAGATAAACCCATACCCACTTTATGATTTAGGTTGTGCTTTGGCCTTCACCAAAGCTCCCTAGATTTAGAATCTGAGATTGTTGTTTCCCTTTGTGGGTTACAAGCATAAATCCTCACCTCTTAGACATTCCACAATATTGTATTGTGGAATTATAAGTCCTAGATTTCTAATAAAATTTCAACTTAAATAAATAATGCTCTTCAATTTTAAATACATAAAGCCCAACCATAGGATAGATTTGAGTGCCCACTAGGCTTCCTAGTATCATGAGCACTCCCTACTCATCTCCTTTGGTTTTGATAATAACTCTCCCCTTTTGATCTATCCTTTTCAAAAAAATACAATTTATTGATAGTATTATCTTTGAATTCTTTGGAAATAATAATCACTACTTTAATCGAGAGTATTCTTAAGGAGCTTTTCCTTCCTTAGGATGTAATAACTATATAGGAACTTAAACCCGGTTTAAATAAACCCCGCTTTCTTTTCATGTAAAATGGGGTCCTTAAGGTGATTAGGTCTATTATAAAATAGTGATTTCTATCTCTCGAGATAGTACACTATTACTTAATGTCATATTCGATCACGTCAATAAGTACATCCTCAAATCTACATGGTGTCCCTCATATACACACAATACTAAACAAAAAATAAACATAGTGCATTTGTTAACAAGTGAGGTAATCAAATGCCCTCCTTAGGTTTAACTAAAGCCTCGTATTTCTAGGATATCCAGACTATATACTTATTAGCATTCAATCCCATGTGAATTTATATAAAGATTTAGAAAAAGAGAGCTTACTATCACATGAATAAGTTATGCACACATGCAAATCCTATGTATATTCATAACTATCAATACTCTAAGTATTGTAATTGATTTATAAACTTTGGAAAATAGTTTTGAATTTATTAGTGATAATAGCCACACATATATTTAATTAAGACAACACATCCAAGCTTAGATAAAGGAAATTCATTTGACTTACTTAAATCTTAAAGAATGAATGCATGAAATCAGATGACATACAACATTTTATGTGCTTGTAAAGGAATAATTAAATATAAACACATGATTCATTCAATTAGACTAATTACTAAGGACAATCACATTAAATAAACCCATGTAAAGAAAACCAAAATTCCTTTATTAATTTATGATTTGGGATTTTGATTAAGTAGAAAGAGGAGAATTTATCATTGATGTCTTAATCCCATTCCCACATTAGTGATTTGATTTGGTTAAAAAAAGGTAATTAGGTGAATTAATTAAGTTGAATCTTTAATTAAATCAATTAATTACCCTTACCTATGTTACCTTGATATAATTAACCAAACAATTATGACCAACATGATATGCATATGAATAGAAAATAAATTTTCAATGATCTTATAAAATGAAGGGGCCTAATGCAATTGGCTCATAATTGATGATTAATTAATGAACTTGATTAAGTACTCTTATGGTTTCCTCACACATATGAATTAACCATTTCTTATACCCCTTTATGTTATTAAACACATAAAGGTCTACCAATGATTTAATTAATTAGGTTTTGGTATGATTATGATTTGAATAGTTAAATTATTAATTAATTAATTAAACCTTTAATTTATCTTTTTTAATTAATTTCTCCTTTAAATGAAATGGACTTAGGGAAAAGATTAGAGGGTCTAATCCCATTCCCCTTGCCCATTCACGCTCAATAGTGATTAGCTTTAATTAATTATTTCTTTATTGTTTAAGAGGTTAATTAATCAATTAGATTAATTAAGAGGGTGATTAAGCTTAAAAAGTTGATTATCCAAATTAACTAAGCAACAAATCCCAAGAAAATTATGGGAGGTTGAGATCATCCCATTAAACTAACTCACTAAATTTGGGATTAATTACCTAAGTAATTAAAAAATAATTAAGCTATTCAAATCTTCAATTAAACTTAAATTAAGCCTTTTAATGCTCAAAATCAATTGATTGAATTTAAATAATTCTCCTCAAATACCTTTAAAATAAGTATTTATTTGCATTTTATGATTTTCTATATTTTGTATTAATATTTAAAGTTTTAGCCATTAAAATAGATAATTAAGCTTATTAAAGCTTAATCCCATCAAGGCCATATGCCGACGCACTTTTCATGTGGCATCGCGGATTAGTTATTAACCCATGTCCAACTCAGCGCCTACATGGTGGTGGCAGATGCAGTTTTATTCCCTATCGTTTGATCTAAGATCGGATGACTAGGATTAAACTTGCAGCCCTTTAGGGAATAAATCAGATAATCTAACGAGATCTAATCATGATCGTCTGTTCCAATCACGTGGAATGGATTGTGCGTGATCGATCATTTCGCAAGCGATGAGTGATGGAGTCTGTCCGCCATTGCTCATGTGATCCAGGCTCACCTAAGCTTGGATCAACTCCAAAAGGATCCCACACCTTAGGGCGAAGGATTTGAATGGATCCAACGGTTATGATCATGCATCATTCAACTTTCCTTCAAAAAGCTCAAATGATTTTTTTGCAAAATCTTCGTTTTAATGGAATTACCTCACCGAAGCTTAAGGTCGATGGAAAATTCAATTGAGGAAGCTTTGTCTAGTAGAGATGATGCTTTATTAAGCAGTTGAATTGATTCCATGTCGTTCACTCAGAAGACCAAGTTCCATCGCCGAGAGGCTGGTCAAGTTCTACCTGATGGGCTTGGAGCTTGGAGGAATCTTCGGTTGGCTTCGAAGGGATGTGGTGATGGTGTAGGAAAGGGGAATTTGGGTTTGGTGAGGAATTAGAGAAGTTGGAATCAAAAGAGGCATGTCCTATTTCGGGAATGCTCGGGAAGAGAAATTCAGGGGAGGCCTTGGGAAGGTTGGGGAGCTCCAGGAAGTTCAAAATCCACTGAGCTGAGGGATTGAATGCGTGAGAATTGAATTGAGGGGTATATCCCCTGATCAACAGGATCTCCTTCCTATTTTGGCGCCCAGAGCACCGGGAGTGGTCACACCTCCACGTGGCACGATTGGGTGGAAGACTTGGGAGGTGGCTCAAGGTAGCAGCCCATCAAGTTTAGATCCAATGAATTTTGATTTGTGAGGGAGGTGAGTTAACTCACCTCCCTTTGGTCCAAGGCTGACCTAGCCCACATGGGTCCAGGTGGCTAGGTGAGTTTAGGTGTGTGATGCCACATGGAAAGGGAGAGGGGACTTTGCTATATTTGGCTTAAAAAGATGTGTGGGAGGAGAATCCAAGAGGGGTTTGCCTTAAGTTGAGCTCAATTTGGGTTTGGGTTAGTTTTGGGTTGACATAAGATGAGTTTGGGTCAGGTTTGATCAGATTCCAAGTGGTCATGGATTGGTTCAAAGGGGTTTGGCTCAATTTGACCCTTATTGGTCAAATTGTGCTAGGTTGGGTTAGGTTGACCAATTGGTTAAATTGGGTCAAACTAAAACTTGGGTCAAGTTCAAATGATGATTTGAAGTATTTTGGTTCAATTAGTTTCAATCAATTTGGCTTAGGTTTGATTTTGGCTCATTTAGATTCATATATATCAAATGAGTCAAGTTGACCAATTTGACCAAATTTGTCAAATTGGCTTAGGTTAGATGTAGATTTATGTTCAATTAATTGAAGATGATTGTAGGCTTTGGTTTGAGTTGATTTGGATCTGATTTGCTTTTAGGCCAATTTGACCATTTAGGTCAATTTAGGCTAAGTTGGTCAATTGAGTCCAAGTGGTCAAACTAGGCTCAATTATGACTTTGGTCAAGTTCAATAATCAATTTTAAATGAACTTGAGCCATTTGTTACAGTCAATTTGGGTTGGATCATGATTGACATATTTGGACTTTTAGGTCAACTTGGTTCAACTTCAATGGGCCGATTAGGTTGGGTTTGGCCCAATTAGTGGTCAAGTCATGTTCAATTATTAATCATAGGTTAGTGTGAATCAATGGTTCCAATTGATTTGGTTCAGAATGAATTTTGGCTAGTTTAGGTTCATATGAGTTAGGGGGTTGACTTAGTCAAATGACCAAGTTGACTTGGTTTGACTCAATTTGTGATAATTGATCGACCTAGGGTGATCAACAATCATGGTGGGAGATTTTGATGGGCTTGGTTCAATCCAATTTGGGTATGATTAGAACTTGGCTCAAATAGGTCAAATTGGTCACTTTGGGTCAAGTGGACCGATTGTGCTTAGTTGATTTGATTTTAGGTTGAGTTGAGTCTAGTTGAGTTTATATATGAGTTTAGGAATGATTTATAAATTCAATTGTAATGGGTTTGATGATTTTGGTTCATTTGAATATTTCAAGCAAAAAAAGTTAAGTTGGTTTGACTTGGGTTGATTTTAGTTTAGCTTGATGATTGTAGATTTTATTTATATTTGGGATGATAATTGAAGGAATAATTGATTAATGAGAAAATCAATTGACTTAGGCTTGATTTGGATGAGATTTTGGCTAAGTTTTTTTTAATTATTATTATTATTATTATTATATTTTTTTTATATTGTATTTTGGATAAGTTTATGAAGTTAACTCAAAGGATTTTAAGGAGGATTTTGATTTAGTTTGATTTAGTTTTGATGATTTAAATGTATATTTCATTTATATTTATGAAGATGATTAGAGATATGATTGATTCATAAGAAAATCAATTGAGTTTGAAGTGATTGAAGACAATTTTGGCTAAGCTCATGAAGGTAGGTCATAGGGCTTTGATTTGGACTTTGATTTAATTTGATTTAGTTTGATTTAATTTTGATTGATTTATATTTATGAAGGTGATTGAGGATGAAAATTGATTATGAGAAAATTAATTGATTTTGGATTGGTTTGGATGGGATTTTAGCTAAGTCCATGGGATAGATCATGTGGCTTAAGAAGGGTTTAAAGTTTAATTTGATTTAGTTTGATTTAGTTTTGATCATTTGAATGTGGATTTGATTTATAATTAGGGAGATGATTGAAGATATAAATTGATTATGAGAAAATCAATTCAGTTTGGATTAAGATTTGGCTAGGTTCATGAAATTGATTCAAAGGACTTAGGAAGGATTTCAAGTTTGGGTTTGATCATGGGCTTCAATCATTTGGTTTTGGAATTTGGGTTTGGATTTGAATTTTATGTTTGAATTGAATTTGAGGTTGGGTTTGAGAAGGTGAACATGAATTAGATTTGGGTTGTAGGGTAGGTGGATTATCCTAATCCCTAAGGCATAACATAATCTTATAGTTAACCCTTCTAAGTCTCTAGGCTTAGATTAAGTGTTTATCAAATTGCTAGAAGTGTCTTATGATTAGGAAAGTCTTAGTGTCTAGAAGACTCCTAAGTCTAAGATGAGAAGATTGAGAACTCACTCCAAAAGTGAGGTCAATATTTGGCTAATTTATACATATATCTTTTATCTTCTTTGGTTTCTAATCTATTATATAAATCACTCAAAGCTAAATTTTTTTGTATCATATATTACTTTCTTAGAATCTCTATAGACCACTTTATATATTTCTCAATTCTCCAAGTTTTTACATCCAAACTCAATTTTATAACAATGCTTCTAATTTCTTATCTTTTCTGCACATTCTGACACAGCCACCAACTATTTTTATTAAAAGAAGATTTTTCTTTTGATTCTCCAAGCACATTTTTAGCAACTTTCTTAATTTCATTTGCTATTTTTTTTCCACATAATATTAGCTTTCTTATGATCATCCCAAATTCTAAGCTCTTGTAGCTTCTTCTTAAAAATATTTTTATTATTTTTTAAGTGTCCCCATCTAATCCTATGATAATAATTTGATTTATTTTTCATCTTCCAATATTTCATCTTAAAATCTAAAACTAACTATCAATGTTGGGTACTTAAACTTTTACTTGGAATAACCTTATAATCTTTACAATTTAAACGATCTATTTTTCTTATCCGAAAATAATGAATATGTGTTTTACTAGATCCATTTTTATAAGTAATAATATGCTCATCTCTTTTCTTAAATAAAGTATTAACAACTACAAAATCTTAGGCTAAAGCAAAATTTAATATAGTCCTACATTCTTCATTAGTCGCTCCAAATTTATAACCACCATGAATACTTTTAAAATATTCTACCACTCTACCATCATATCCATTTAAATCTCCTCAAATAAAAAATCCTTTTTTTCGAGAGATATCTTTTATATTAATCTCTCTAATTCATTCCAAAATTTTTCTTTTGAGCTTACATCCAAACCTACTTGAGGAGCATAAATGCTTATAACATTGATAATCTTAGTATTAATAATAATCTTTAAAGCTATAATTCTATCTCCACATCTATTAATATTTATAATACTATCCTTCAAGCTTTTATCTATAATCACACCTACATCATTTCTAATTCAACTTCTACCTAAATACCAAAGCTTAAAACTTAAACTATCAATCTCCTTAGCCTTCTACTCAACTCATTTAGTTTCTTGAACACATAAAATATTTATCTTCCTATAAACCATAATATCTATTAATTTCATTAATTTACCTGTAATAGTACGTATATTTTAGGTTCCTAACCTAATTCTAATTTCATGGACTAACTTCTTTGCCCGCATTCGTCCATGATGTGAGAACCCTTGCTTATTTAACGGTCACTGAGCGCCAATGCGTGCCTTGCACACTCTTTCACTATATTTAGGTCACAAGGTGTCGCCTTCTGGGACACCCTAGATTAACACACTATTTTAAAGGATTCATGTCATGATTATTTCGACAAGTTTTACGTTGACTATCGACTGCTTATCGCAACCCTTACTTATTTTTTGTGATATTAAAATTTAAATAGTACTCCTGTAAATATTAGAATTTAGATGTTTGAAATAAAGTATATAAGAATTATATGATACATATGTAAATCTCTTTTTTTAATCAATTTTTAGTAATTTATTTATAACATACACAATTACATAAATTCATTAGTTTAAAAAAGTAATTTGAGTGCCTCTCCTAAAAATAAATACATTTAAGATGATATATTTATAATTCTTCTATCTTATAATATCAAATATATATGAGTTATTTAGGGATTAAACTCAAGTAGTATTTACTAAATTTTTAAATAAATTATATTTGTGTTAAAGCCTCAAAATTATTTAGTATAACATGTATTGAATTTAATTAAATCCAAGTATAATAATTAGCTACTTATTTTTGAATTTAAAGATTTATATGATTGGTATAATTGATAATATTTTCTTATATCAATTTTAATTAAAATAATTAAATTGAAAGTAATAAATTTAGAATATTACTTAATAATTAACTAATAGTCTATTAAGATAATTAAATAATGATTTCTTTTTTGGCAAATTAAATAATAAATGGTATAAATTAGCTTTAGACCATACAATTTAAATAATTATTAATCATTGAGTTTACTTTAATTATGTAATTAATATACACATATTTTATTTGATTAAAATTTAATAATTTTTATTAAAGACCTTTTATTAATTTTCCTTATGTTAATTAAATTATAATTTGAAAAAATTAGTTTTTTAATAGATCCTTAATTAGATTAAACATAATATATTTAATTTAAATAAATTAAATTATAAATAATATTAATTTATTTCAATTAATATTTTTAAGCTAATGAATATTAATTCTTAAGAATAATTTATTTTAGCTAATATAACTTATTTAATTAATAAAATTTCAGATTAATAATTTTAAAATCTTATTTCTCATTTTCCTCCCCCAAATCCCTATTCCCCAAATTCTTGTATCCTTGATGGCAAAGAAGCGAGGAAATCATTATGAGTTCTTGTTGGAGAAGACATCAATAAAACTATCAAGGTGTGAAAAATAATTGAAGTTCATGAGACTTTTAGTTTTAAGTTAAATTCACAAACTAAAGAAGAAATTGGATTTTTAAGGCAAACTAAAGGAGAAATTGGATTTAAGGCAAAGTAAAGGAGAAATTGGATTGAAGATTTTATATGATTTAAAGTTGTCATTGAAACCATTTAGCAAGATATAATTCAAATCTTGCATAAATCCACACACCCTCTTAGAGCATGTTTCTATCCTATTTTTGAAAGAATTTATGCAATATTAGTTTAAATCCTATCAAATATTATTTTTAAGACTTTAAATTCTATTATTTTTATACATTTTTTTGTCTTATTATTTGGTTAAAGTCAAGAATTGTTAAATATAATGGCTTAATGTTGATTTCATGATGACCAACACCAATATTGTTTTCAATTAGTAAATGTAGTATCCTAGAGTTAATTTAGAATGTTCATGAATCAAATTTAGAGCAAATATAAGTAATAAACCATCATTTTATATCAAAATGATCATCTTTTTGAATGAATTCAATACCATAATTAGATGTCTAAAGTTATAAGAATTTTGAAAGGACTTAAGTATCAATTTAGCTTTGCCAAAATATAATGATATTATACCCCATTTTTATATCAAAATTAACCTCTTTCAGAGTAATATAATACCACAAATAACTCAATAATTAAAAGCATGTGTAGATCATAAGAACTCAAAGAAGTCCATATGAATGAACTATGCAAAATCAAATAAATATTATTATGATTTGAGGCTATGAGTGACTTGTTCATATGGAGAAGGTGTTTAGAGAACTAGTCAATAAACTTTCTTGTTGTCTATCTAAACACATAGAAAGACAAATCAGATGCTTATTCCTAAGTCTTACAAATCAGATGACTTAGAGAGGGTCAATTGGCATCCCTCCCTACAAAATAAGGGTGATCTACTTTAAATCATTTTTATTGATTAAAGACGTTAACATTTACAATTTTATGATTTAAATTTGCATCAAATTTTGTGCTTATTGAGATACAAATTTTAAATCTCAATAACAAATAAATATTGAAATATTTTGTTCTAGGAACCTTAGAATCACCCATGAAGTGGGTAATTTTTTTATTTTTTTAAATATTTTCAAAGAGATTAGCATTAATTTAATTTATAACTAACATAAATAACCTATAAATGGATGTGATACAAAAGTTTCTCACATCCATTTGGTTTCATGCCATGTAGATCTACTATGAATGCTATACATTTGTTAAGAGGTTTGATGGAGAAGTATAGAGAAAGTAAGGAGGATCTACATATGATATTTGTTGATTTAGAGAAAGCTTATGATAAAGCTTCAAGAGATGTTCTTTGGAGAGTTCTAGAAAAGAAAGGAGTTAATATTGGTTATATTCAAATCATTAAGGATATGTATACTAGAGCTGTTACTTGTGTCCAAATACAAGGAAGATTGACAAAATATTTTTCTATTATAGTTGGATTACATCAATGATTAGCTTTAAGCCCTTATCTTTTTTCTTTAGTTATGGATGTTCTTACTAGGCATTTATAGGAAGATGTACCTTAGTGTATGCTTTTGTCGATAACATTCTTTGATAAGACTAGAGGAATCAAGAGAAACTTGAATTATGGAGGTCAATCATAGAGTCTAAAGGTTTTCATTTAAGTAGATCCAAAATTGAATATATGGAGTGTAATTTTAGTTGTAGAAGTTCTAGTGAAAGTGTTGTGACATTGGGTGAACAAGTCGTTAAAAAGAGCGAGCGATTTAGATATCTAGGCTCTATTGTTCAAAACGATGGTGAAATAGATGGAGATGTTATTAGTATAATTCAAGTTGGATGGTTGAAGGAATGCATCTGGCCAGTTGTGTGATAGAAAAGTACTGCTTAAACTTAAGGGAAATTTTTATAAGATGGTGGTAAGACCTGCAATGATTTATGATGAAGAATGTTGGCTAATAAAAAAGAAGCATAAGACTAAGTTAGGTGTTGCAGAGATGAGGATGCTCAAAATGGATGAGTGGCTTTACTATTAGAGATAAAATGCGAAATGAGTATGTTCAAGAAAAAGTTGGAGTAGCTTCAATGGCAGATAAGATTAGAGAGAGTCGTCATAGATGGTTTGGCCACATAAAGCGTCGGCCGTCCAATGACCGATTAGAGAGTAGATGCATTAGATTTGCCTTATGTTAAGAAAGGTAGAGATAGACCTAAAAAGACTTGGTTAAGATGTATAAAAAAATGACCTTAGTATACTTGAATTAAATGAGAATTTAACACATATGGGACACAATGGAGAAGAAGGATTTATGTAGTCGACCCCACATAGTGGGATGAAGGCTTGTTGTTGTTGTTGTTGTTGTATAAATATTCTTATAAATGCAGTTTTAATAATTTATTTCATTGAAAATCACTTCAACTAGTCATCATTATCTTGGATCAATTTCAATTAAGCAAAACATGACAAATTATGGATGCATTATAGCTAATAAATTACTTTTTGATGATATATCATAAAAAAGACTATTATGAATGTATCAATAAAGTTATTATTTTTTTCTTTTTTTATTTGTAAGCAATCTTAGTCCAATGACTAAGAGCTTAGGCTTTCACTAAGAGGTCTTGAGTTCAAAACTTATATATATATGTTATGTGTATAAGTTTTTTTTATTAAATTAGCGCAAATGTCCCTTAAAAGTATTTTTTTTATTTTGTTTAATATTATGATATAATTTTCATTTTAAAATTATGATATTTAAATTAAATAATTGAATTTAATTATATTAATTAAAGTGATTAAAATTTAATAAATTATAATATCTTATTAATAAAATATCATAATAATAGTTTTATTAAAGTATTATTTGTATTAATCAAACATGAATATCTATAGGTGATACAAGAAATAAACTAGCAAGTATGGACCAAGCTAAGAGAGAAAGAAGCTAAGCTCCAAATTCTCTCTTTTGAGGGTGGGAAATCATTATGTATAAATAAATAAATTCGATTCTAAATGAGCAGAGTATTCAACAAGCTATTCATTGCTAATTTGATAAAAAGCTCATTCATATTCATTTGATTAACTAATTAAGCAAACTTAAATACTTTTATAAATACTCACTTGTTAAATGAACAAGCTTAACATCTTAATACACGACTTGTTTGTGATCTTAACAAAATTTAAAGCTCGTGAATAAGCTTGTTAAATCTTGATTAGGCTCGATAGAAAGCTCAAATAAGAATATATAATATTCAATGTTGATTAAGATATTTATAAAATTATTTGATATCAATATTAATCATTTTAAAATAAAAAATAAATTATTAAATAAATATTTATAGCAAAATAAATTGAATTTCAAATTAAATAAAAATCAATTTAATTTTAATCTCACCTAATTTTTTTGCTCACCAATTTTCCTATTGCCCTAATTTTGCATCACATTTTAGTTTTTCCCTCAACCTATTATTTGTATTCCCACATTAGGAGGTTTGAAGCATTAGTGTTGTAAATCAAAAAATTTTAACAACAAAATTATTACATGACCTAGCAATTACTATTCTCTTCTATGTGATTAAGCTTGAGATAAAGAAATTTTAAGAAAATTTCATAAAAGGAAGATTTACATACATACCACATAATTCTTATGTATTTACATATCTAACACCTAAAGTTAAATATTTACTTATCTAACACTTTCCAATGCTTAAAAATGAGCATTTCACTTTTAAAAAGTGAGTTATGATGATATTTTTGATGTGATATTGATGATTGGAGTGTTAAATATGTAAAAAATAAAGTTTAGGTATTAGATATGTAAATACTTAAGAATTGTGTGGTATATGTAAATAAATTATATATATTACTTTTTTAAAACTATTAAATAAAATTTAAAATTTTAATGTCAATTATCTTTCAAGAATGAGTTATTCATTTAAAGCTTGATAAGCATAAAATGAACTAAATTCTAGTTGACATCATACAAATCTTGAACAAGCTTTGGGTAAATCAGCTCGAGCTTGAACAATCTTTAGCTTTGCTTGACTCAATTAATTTGTCATCATAGAAATAAACCTATTTTATATTGGGATAGTGCTTTAATTCATTGGGGACAATTCGCCGAAATATCTATTTTAAAGAGGAAAACAAATTTTAGGCATGTGCCACTCTAGAGTAAAGGCAGTTATGCTCTCATGTAGAAGTGTAGAACTTCCAACTTATTTTAATGGCTCCACTACATGGTCATGATCAAGAGCTTAAAAAGGGAATCAAAGGCTAGGTGAACATCATAAGACAATCATTAATAAAGAGCATTGATATAAAGTTTTAAAATATAATAAAAATTGAAACATGATAATAAAATTTTAGCTAAAAAATTTTAAATTTTTTTTATTTCTTTATTATTTCATATGGAAGGTTTTATAATTATTATTTTTATATTAATTAAAATTAAATTTTATTAGAAGCTATTTGGCTAGTTACTCTAGGTGTTCCCCCTAAAATTTAGTACCTCTTAATCATGGATTAATAGTTGGAGTGATTCCACTCTGCTTTATTACTTATACAGGAGCTTTGATTTTTTCCTCATTGTTTTTTTCTTTTTATTTTGAGGTGCATAATCTTCTTCTTTAAAGTTTCCCTCACTTATTTTTGCTATGATTTTCTATTAAGTCAAATGAATATAACTTCTTTTCTTCAAAAAAAAAAAAAAAAAACTAAAATTTCACACCTTTTTATGAAGAATTGAAAGTACTAGAATGAATTAGACGAAGATAATGATAATTTTTTGGACTTCTTCACCACTTTTAGTTATGTACATATGCCAAAGACATTATGAATGGAATGTTTAAGAGAATAAGGTCTTAGACAAAATAATGTGTCAAGAAATGATAAAACAATTTGTAATGTTGAGAAAATATAGTGATTTCAAAGGAATAACCAAATAATTCTAATATTGAGAATAATAACATGCCTTTAATGTAATAAATTCTAGAGAGATTTTGTTCAGATTTTCAAATGAAAATAACAAGCCAATCATTCTTCATGATTGCATAAAATACCTCCTATGAGTATAATTCATAACTAATAGAGTTATTGATACTATCATTCCTCAAAATATACTTTTCTTCAACTCATTTTATTCCCATATAGAGTGCCTCAAATGTGAATTAGAGAATCTAGCTTCATTTTTTGATGAGAGGAAATATTATTGTTTCTCCTATTTAATCAAAGTTGGTGTTATAAAATATATTTCATTCAAGAGATTGTAGATAAAAAAACAAACTAAGTGAAATATTTTTTAAATGAGAAGTGGCAATAAATAAATAACTATGTAGGTTAATATTTATTGGTCTTTTGAGAAGTCTTAAGTTGAAAATTGAATACATCACAAACATACCTCTCAAAGAGAAACAATTTTAACATATTTCATTTTATTTATAAATTATATTGATAATTATAATTTAATAGTTGTATTATGTTATTAAGATGTTGAGGTTGCATGAGTGTCTTTATTTCATACAACCTAAATAAATAGACATTTAATCTCATATATATGAGACAATAAGAAGCATAACTGACTAGTCAAATATGTTTAGGTCAAATTGGTTACATGGTTAATCTATTATGAAGATGAAAATTCTAGTATATAAGGTTGAAAGTGGCCTAGTGTCCTCTTAAAGAGAGAGGCCATATGGACAAAAAGAGTTTGCATAAAGAAATTACATGCATCTATTTTTATTATTCTCCTTCTCGATGAATCTATTATTTTCTTATTTAGATTTTTTTTTATTCTAAAGAGGTATTACAATACATAGTAATATAAGGAGAAGATGTGAGGTGTAGATTCTTCTCCTATATGATTAGGCTTCCTCTTATATGTGAATAGAGAAGATCTTTTTCCATCCTTACTTTCATTTATGATTAGGCTTCCTCTTATAGGAAAAGGATTGCACCTTCTTTGCTTTGAAAATTCAAAAATGTATCACCTTTTAATGATGTAAGATTTTTTTATACATATTCATAACTTGTACCTTTGTATATAAGTCATAAGCATTCTACATAGAAAGTTTGAGAGAGTAAACGGTTAAATGAACTGACTCAAAGAGAAATACTAAAATAATTTATAAGGTTGAGAAAAATAAAATAATTGTAAAGAAACAGAGAAATAATATTCAATTTTTTTAATTACAAAAGGATTTTCTTTCAAAATTTGAAGGACGCAACAAGATAATCATTCATCATAATTGCACAAATAACCTTCTTCGAGAATGACTCGTAACTAATAGAGTCATTAATGCTATCATTTCTCGAAGTACATTTGTCTTCAAGTCATTTTATTCTTATTTATAGTGACATAAACATGAAAGAAAGAATCTCCCTCTTTTCTAGATGATAAAAAAGACTATTGTTTCTCTTGTCTACTCAAAATAAGTGTTAGAAAATGTATTCCATTCAAGAGTTTTTAAATGAATAAAAATAATCAAGAAGAGATATTTTATGCATGAGAAAATGATAATAATTAAATAATTGTGTCTGTTAACATTATAAGTTAATAATTATTGGCCTTTTGAAGCCTCTAGTTGGTGACATAGGTTGTATCAATTATCAAATAAAAATATTGGTGGGAGGATGAAAGGTGGCCCACTGTCTCTTTAGAGAAAAGTATTAAATGCATGATTTTGTTTAGCGGTGTTATAACCAAGATCATGATTTTATATAGCAATACAAAAACAAGGGTTCTTTTGATTAAATCTCATGCATCTACTTCTTTTGTTCTACTACCTAATAAATCTTGTATTGGCATAAAAAACCTCAAACATTTTCCTTTTGTCTTGGAAATGTATAGTCCCAGCTTGAAAATATGACTAAAACATGTTTGTGATAAGGCTTCCACTTATAAACAAATGAATGTACTTTCTTTTCATAGTAAAGCCAAAGTGTTAAATTTTTTATTTTTTTTGTTGATACATAGGTAATATGAAAGCAAATTAAATGCGAAAATTGAGAACCTTTTTTCGAACATATTTGACATTTGAAACTTTGTTCGTTGAGGATCCTCTAAATCTCGAGTTCTTAAGGAAATAGAGTGAGAGTGAGTCAGTTAATATATATATATATATATATATATATTATTTTCAAATAAATATTAGACTTGTGCTTCAAAACTTAAATTATTTTGCATTGAATTGAATCATCAAATTGAACTTATGTCATTTTTATCTATCACGTGGAGAATCTTATAATACATAATATACAATAGCAATGTAGAAAACATTATGTTAGAGGTAGGCACTTCATTCAAACCTTCTTGTTGGCCTAATACAACCCTCAAAATGCTAGTTAGGCCAGTAGGCCTCACCAGGGGCGAAACCCATCACTTTTTTCAGGGTGGGCAAATTAATTATCAAAATTTTAAATAAAATTTTTTATTATCATTTATTAATTTTTATGGTGGGCAAACTAATAAAATGAAAAAAAAAATATCTTTATTAGACAAAATTTTTTATCAGGGGGCAAAATTATTTTTTTTTTAAAAGAGAAATTATAATATAAAAAAAATTGAGGGTGGGCAATGGGCAATTGCCCACCCTCACTTAAGCATAGGTCCGCCCCGGGGCCTCACCTAATTAATGGGCCGAATCACATTTTAGGGAGGATTATGATCCAACTCCATCATCATGAATTTGATCCAAAGCAATAAATAAACAAAGTCTTATCTTAAATTAAAAATTATATTATTATTTGTATAAGATACTTTAAACTAGTAGTTAAAAATTTTGTTTTAATTAAGAGATTTAAGATTTAAGTCTTGTACATATATTGTGGGTAACTTTGACATTAAATTAATTCAAATTTAAAAATAAAATTATATTATTAAATTACTATGATAATATTTATTCATTAAAAAAAACCTCTCTTTCCGCTCCGCGACAACATCACGCGCACTGGTTTAACTTCCCAAGTGTCTGCTCCCTACTCTTAAAGCGGAGGGGACGACAAAATGTGCAATAGGCGGTCCAAAGTTTGAAAATTTTGAAATCCTTCCCTCGCGCTCTTCCTCCCCTTCCCACCCACTAGAAACTCGACTTCCCCACCATCTTCTCATCTATTCAACCTCTTTTCTATGGGCTGCGTCTCATCTTCCTTCCTAGAAGACGAGGCCGGCAACCTTACTCCCGGCTTTGGCCATCACATCGTCTCCCTTACCTCCACCACATACGGCCTCCTCTCCACTCTCGACACAACCACTCCTCAACAAGCCCCTCCTACCCCTCCTCCTCCACCTCCACCTCCACCTCCACTTCCTTTGTCTGTACTCCCATCCCCCATCTCCTCTGTTCCTCGCCGCCGCCCCGAACCTGAAATCATTAACTCCTGGGAGCTAATGGCCGGTCTCGACGCCCTCACCCCTCTCAAACCCTTAATGCCCACCATACCAGTCAGCCCAGGAAAAGAGAACGCCCATCGCTCCCTTCACTTCCCCGGCTCCACCAAGAAAGCCAACGTCCTCCGCCCTTCCAACACCACGATTCCGCTAAGGCGCCACTCGCTCGAATCATTCGAGAAGCTGTGCCCACCGGGAGGCGAGCAGGCAGTGGTTCTCTACACCACGACACTTCGCGGCATCCGCAAGACGTTCGAGGATTGCAACGCAGTGCGAGCGGCGCTCGAGGGACTCGGCGTTTGGGTTCTGGAACGCGACGTGTCGATGGATCTCGGATTTCGGGAAGAGCTTCGCTGGCTTATGGGCGGGTCGGCTGCCTTGCCGAGGGTATTTGTGAGAGGGAGGTATATAGGAGGGGCAGAGCAAGTGCTACGGATTCACGATGAGGGCGGGCTCGGAGCTCTGGTTGAAGGGTTGCCGATGGTAAGGCATAGCGCGGCTTGCGATGGATGCGGTGGGGCGAGGTTCCTGCCCTGTTTTAGATGCAGCGGAAGTCGGAAGCTGGTTGTGCCGACGGGTGACGGAGGGAAAGGGAGCGGCGGGGAATGGCGGAAGGGAAAGACAGTGAGATGTCCGGATTGTAATGAGAATGGACTGATGTTTTGCCCTATCTGCAGCTGAAGTGCTGAACAGATCGGTCCCCTGTTTTTTTATTCTGTATTTTTGTTGTCGTATTGTAACTGTGGTGTACTGCCAATATGCCGAAGTCAAATCGTTTAAATTTCCTCCTGAGAAATCACGCCAAATTACCTGCTTGGAGTATTGGAGTTCTTGTCTTTTGTGAGTTTAGGATGGCCCCGCTGAATTGCACTGGCGTGCTTCTCTTTAATTAAAAGGGCAAAAGATTCGTTGTTCGATTTTTTGTAGGAAACGGAGTCTCTAGCCAGGCCAAGCTACTCTTGATCGTCAGGTTGCATTTATTAGGCCCGGATTTACCGCTTAGCACAATATACTTAATCGCCGGTATAATAAGGGACTGTTTGATAGCGTGTATTTAAAATATATTATATTTTAAATACATATTTTTGAACATTTTAAGCATTTGATTTTAATTAAAATAAAATTTTAGTGTATTTCAAATATACCAGAAAAGTTATTTTGTGTGTATTTAGAATTTGCCCAAATCTGAGCGAAAGGTTAATTTGTTGCATTTTGCACGTGCATTGCCGCCGCCCGCCGTGCTCTAGTTACTGCCTTACGCCGCTTGCCGCCACGCCATCGTCGCCGGATCGCCGCCGCCGTCGTTGGTCATGGGATCTCCAAACTTCAATTTCTTTATATTATATTATGTCAATCAAAAAAATCAAAAAAGTCAATTTATAAAACTCAACCAAACAACTATAAAATCTTTTCTTTAAATTCTTTTTTTTGCGTTTCAGATTCCAAATACAAACAACTAAATAGTCCCTAAATATATTTGAGATTGCATTAGAAATGCTCCTCTCTCTTTTTTTTCTCTAATGAATCACATATTTTACAATCTATTGTTTAAAGATTAAAAAAAAAACTTACTGATTTCTTGTTAGGATAAATAGCATTTATTGTGTAAAATCTTGGAGAAAGAAAAAGTGTAAACTCCCCTTTGTGTGACTCATTATTGTTGTTGTGCCTTCTTTTTTGTTTCAAATGATCAATTTGATATCTTGAAGATCAGTTGGTGTTGTCTTCCCTCTTTTGACTAAGGCCTCATTTGGGAGAACTTTTTTTTTGTTTTATATTTTTGAAAACATTATTAAAATTGTCTAAAATTTGTTTGATTTTACTATTTTTAAAAGTCATTTTTGATAAAACATCGTTTCTCTATTTTATTGGACTGTCATTTTCACATAGCTTTTTAAACTCAACTTATTTAAAAGCAATTTTTAAATTGAATTTCGTAAAATCAAAAGCCTAACTAAACAAGCATTAAGAGACAAAGGGATGCTAGAGCAAACATCATTGGCTTCGTGAAGGAAGAAAAAGCATAGAATGGCTCTATTTTGAGGTTTTATGTGTCTTGGCTTTCTTATTATTGTGGCCATGCTCTTTCTTATTTGCCTATTGGAAACTTAGTTTGGTGCTTTGAAGGTCTATTAGTGGTGTCTTTCGTCCTTTTGCATGTTCATTTGATCATTGCTACTAACCTTTTTTGGGAGATAAGACTTCCCTTACTAGGTCTTTTATATGGAAGATAAAATTGTGAATCTTTTGCTTAGAGCCCATTGAATTTATAGGATTTATATTGCTCTCACAACTCTTAAAATAAGATTGTTTTCTTATATTATTGGTGGTGATGAGGAGGTTACTTTTCTATTGATGTTCTCATGATGGGGTAAAAGGAATGGGAGCTTATTCTTATAATTCAAATTATTGAGAAAAGATTGCCCTATGAATGTTTCTTAAATGCAATTAAAAGAAATGAATGCTTAAAGGTAATATTGATCTTCTTTATTGTAGTTGGTGATTTTCTTTTATTTAAACTTTTAAAACAAGAGGATTATGATATGATTTTGAGGGGATGATCTTGATTTCTAAATCGGAGGTAATTTTTGTTTAAGAAATTAACTTAGGATTTCACTCATTTTGAAGAGGATATGTTTAGGATATTTTATGGATTAAATTTTCCAACTTTTATTATTAGGTGCTTTAGAATGAAGAGTGATTATCCAAATGGTAAGCAAGATGGGTACTCCTTTAGTAGTGAGAAATCATCATAAAAGCACGCACTACTTGTTAGGGTTTATGTTTAAGTTAGAACTCAATGCATCTTTAGTTTTACTTGGTTATATTCATCTTAACATAAATCACAAGAAATTTAGCTAAAAAGATTAATATGATTGAAAACTTAAGTGTATGTTCCTCTTATGCATCTTTTGTTGTTCATTATAGGAAAATCATAGATTATCGTAACTAATCCATCGTAATCAATGAATATACATTAGTAAGTTACTTTTCCAATAGATTTTGATGGATTTCACCATACCAGTAAAACTCTATTTGTAAATGATTTGCAACAGACCTAAAATTTGATGAAAAATAATTTCCGACGAATTGTTAATCATAAAATTTTTAAGGAAGAACCGGTGAAAAACTGCCTGAAATTATTGCCAAAAAAGTGAACCGCCGAAAATATCCAACAAGACCATTTCTGCCAGACTTGTTTGCTGGAAATTTTTGGTTAAGATCACCCGCCAAAAAGCCGCCGGAAATTGTCATGTCGAAATTTTTTAGTGATTTTTTTTGTCGACGCCTTGTATCGAGCTTACTACCGGAAAATCCTAAACCTCGATAGAGGATGGACTTTCTTCTCCATTAAGTTGATTTTAGGAGGCTCTCTTTCTTCCTTTTTAAAGATTATCGAAAATCCCATTAATGGGGATGAAGGTGATGGTTTAGGAGGTCGTCACTTGATTGTGATTGGCCTTGGGATTCTTGTGAGCATGCTTGGTTAGTTCCAATGTTAGGGAGAGAGAAGAAGTCTCTTTTGATGGCTAGATGGAAAAAAAATGGAAGGAGATATATGTTTTAAAGTTCAACTTGCTCTCCCACATATGACTTACCTCCATGCCATTAATCCCTCCTTTATTGACTTCTCTTTAGCCTTTGAAGGTTGCTAAACCCTTCCACACATAGGAGAATGGATTGGGTTTGGCTTGTCAGTTTCAATTTGGGTTTCATGAAATAATTTTGACTTTGGGTTAAACCATGTTGACCTAATTTATTTGGGTTAGGCCTAATGTTTTGTGTTGATTTATTAGCTTCATAAATGAGGCTTGAATCATGCTTAATTACTCATTAAAGGTTTTAAGATCAATTGAATTGATTTGATTTGATTAACTTGATTTAGCCTACTTGACCCATTTTGACTAATTTTAACCAAAGTGGGCTAAATTAACTTATATGATTCAATTTAATATTTTGTATTTAGATTAACATCAATTATGTTTTCAATCATTTAGAGTAATTGTGGGTTAATTAATTTTATTTGATTTGGGTCAATTTTGGGCCTAAATTTTACTCAATTTGGCCTAAATGGGTCAAATTGGGCTAAATGCCTCAATTCGGTAATTTAGGCTCTATTTGAATTTCAAATATAGTTAGTGAATTATTTAGAGTATTTAAGATTGATTGATTTCAATTAATTTGAATTATACCTTGAGTTTGACCAATTTTAACCAAGATAAGGCTTATTGGGTAAATGTGGGTTCATTTAGATCGAACAATCAAATTGGTCCATTTAAAACCAAGGACTGATTGAATCATGTTTATACGTGAATTTAAAATAACTTTGGATGTTTAATTTGAATTAATTTTAATTTAATTTGGATTTAGCTCGATGAACTTCACTTGGACCTACTTGGCTAAGTGGCTCAATTAGCCATTTTGAGCCTCAATTAAACTTAGTTTTGTGTTTAGATAGTCTCATATGATGATTTTAAGCCCTTGGAGTAGCTTAAATTGTCAAATTTGATAGTTTGACTTTTGACTTGAAGTGGCTCACATTGGTCAACTTTAGGTCAAATGACTTAGTTGACCACTTTAAACCTCACATGAATTTATTTTGTACTCATTTATATTTATGCATTACTTTTGTACTTTTTATTTGATTTAATTTGATTTCATTTAGATTTAGGTGAGGTTGGGCTTAAAGGGGGGTAATTTGGTTAATTAACTCAATTACCTCAATTTAGGCTCACTCAAATTTAGATTTCAGTTTAGATATATTTGATTTAGATTTCTGTTGAGTTTAATTTGATCTGGGTTCACCTAATCCAATTGGGTTAGGTCAAGTCTTAGAAGGGCTCACTGGATGACTGCTCTCTTTAGGTATTTAAGTTTGATTTGATTTCAAGTTTAGTTTTGATTTCAAATTTTTTATATTTGATTAAATTTATTTTATTTTTGACTTGTTCAAACACTTTAGCCATTAAGTATAGTGTCATAAGTAATTAATTAGAAAGCTTACAATCTAATATTAAGAATCATAATTTCTAAGATTAGAAGATGTTGACCTCATCCAAAAATGAGGTCAACACTTTCATTGTTGGTTTAAAAGTTTAACACAAATTGCATCTTTGAGTAAACTTAATGGCATCATTCTTTATGGTTGGCCAAAGGAATCTTCAATTATCATCTTTTCAAGCACTTATCAAATGGCTTCCACATTAACTATGTACATCTCTTCCAAGTTACAAGGATCCATTTAATCTATACATTAGCAAGCTACTCAAGAAGCTCTTCCTAAGAACAAGTCATTCAAGATAAATTAGCTAACAATTTGGAGTTTGATCAATTCATCATTATGAGAAAAGGAATTAACAATTTAGAATTTAATATTTCAAGATTATAAAATTTTTTTAGATATGAACTAATTTTTTTATGAAAGCTTATATTTTGATCGAGCACATATCTTGTTAAACATAAATGTAGGCTCAATCACATCTAAGCATGTTATATTTATGCTTTAAAAAATTGTTAAAAATTCTTCATAAAAATTTCATTCATAATTTTTATGAGCAATATATAAGTAGTCTTACTAGATTTTAATTACATGTATTGTATATTTAAAATACTCTACTTTTAAATTAAAAGTCTTAATTATTTTATAGTTTTTATGTAGAATAAAATTATTTAATGCTTAAAATTTTGAATACATTATCAAAAATTTACTTGATCAAACATGAATCTGTACAATATTTGCATTAAAATTTTTTTATAATTATATTCACAATTTTTTGAATTCTAATTTCAACAATAGTTGAATTGAACATTTTAATAAAACAAACTCATTAATATTAAAGTTATTAGATCTATGTTCAAATGAGCATAAATTAAGTATCAAAGATATAATGAATACTTTATGATGATGAAGAATCAATTGATCTCCAAATCTTACATGTTTAAAATCAAAATGAGCTTTTTGATAAGAGGAATTTAATGAATTTAAGATCACTTAATTCCATGATCATTAAATCAATTAAATATTAAAAAAAATCTTTGGTTAATGAAGTCAATGTGGGCCATTCAATGAAATATTTTGGATTTTGTCTAAAATAACTAAAATATCACTCTAAAAGATATAAATAAATTTTCATTTTCACGTGATTGAGGGACTTAAAAAGAACCTTGACTTAAAATTTAAAGAGATTGGAGTATAAAAGCTTGAAAGTTTCTTAACATTTGATGTTAAGAATGTTATTAACCACTTTTATTATTGTCATTATTTGGCTATTATCAACTAATCTGCAATCTTTGATCGATTTTAATCTTTAACTTCTATCCTCAACAAGCGCCTACTACTTTTTTGTAAATCATCATTGACAATATTGTCACATAATCATTTTAAAGATGATGATATTATTGACATCGCTATTGCCTATAAAGCTAACGTACTTCATCACTACATGCCATCATCGTAAAAAATAATACTATTGGACACTAAAGCGACACATTAATTTTGTCCATTGTTATTGTTATAATGTCGTCACATAATAATAAGGTTTATACATACCATCAATACAAATTTCAACTTTGACATAAACACTAAGATTTATATCAGGCTTTTTTGTACCTAATCTTCACTTCTCGAAGAAGAATGATCAAATAATCACAATTGAATTTTTGAAGACAACTCTAATACCTTAAGGCTCATCCAACTTTGGCTATTGAATTCATCATCTGTAGATTATATTTATAACATTGTATCAATGCATTTCCCAATCACAAGAAAATGCATTTTTATAACCTATAATATATATATATATATATATATATATATATATATATATATATATATATATATATATATATATATATATATATATATATATATATATATATATATATATATATATATATATAAGTCAATCAAAAGTTTTATGATGTGTTTGAATATAAATTTTTTTTATTTAGAAAATTATCGTAAAAATTATTTTTTGAGAATAGTTAGAATGTGTTAATTATTAGAAAATTATGATTGAATTTTCAAAATAAAATATTTATAACTCATATAATATTTTTTTTTAAATTATCGTATCCCAAATAGACCTTTAATAATAATTTTAGATTTTTAACATTTTAATATTTTTTTCAAGCCATAGCCGTTTTTAGTTGTGGGAAACGAAAACATGAGTCCTCAGAAACTACAGTTCTCATGGACGACACTTTCTTGTATCCTCTGTACTGCATAGTATGCACAACCTACGTAAAGAGCACTGCTTAGTACACGTGTTTTTAAAGCAATAGACAAATCTTTCTATTTAGAATATAAAATGTCGATGCGTTAATTATTTTGGGAGAAACGAATCTCCGATCAATCAAGCAAAGTTCAGCCTTAAAGCAATAGACAAATCTTTCTATTTAGTATATAAAATGTCGATGCGTTAATTATTTTGGGAGAAAGGAATCTCCGATCAATCAAGCAAAGTTCAGCCTGCTTTCACTGTTTTGAATCATTTTAGAGATGCCCTGCTTCTTTTAAATTAATACATTTAACCATCTCTTATAGTTGGTGGCATAGGAATCCTGATTATCTCAGGAGGGTGTATACCTAAAAGTAAGTGACTATGTGTTGATGAATGTTCAAATGGGATTAATTCATTAAAACATTAATGGGTTGTTAAATGATACCATTGCAAAAAAAAATACAGGTGCACCAAAGTCCAAGGGGTGAAACAACTGATCCTTGATTGGCGAGTGAAAACAAAAATTGTCTTACAAAAAAAGTTTTAAATGGTTTAAAATGTGCATCTTTCTAAAATTTATTATTTACTTTTAAAAGTAAAATATATATGCACAAAGAAAAATATTTTATATAAATATTATAGATATTAAATATATAAATATATAAAAATTTTGTGATATATATTTATAAATCTTTCAAAATAATATGCATAAAAAAATAAAAAGAGAATATATAGAAAACAAAATAAAGATGAGAAGTACCATAATCCATTGTTCTTTTATTATTGAATGAAACAAAAGAGAATTATTTTCCTAACAGAAATATCAATTTATAACTGAATAAATTATGAACCGCTAAAAGCACCACAATTTGGCCATGGGCTGTTGGACACTTGGATCAGTTGTCGAGTCGACTCCTTTCGTTACAGTCTCGCTACCTCGATTCGAACCGCACTCATTAAAAGGAGAGATGCCGCATTGAGCGACTCACCCGAGCCTTCACGTGGCCCGCGTCTCGACCACCTTCTCCTACTCTCCGTCCGCTTGAGAACATTCAGGCCTGTTCCATCATTACGGCCTTCTCGATTTCTCGCATCCGCTCCATCACACCCTCGCCTTCTACATAAATCAACCCACCTGCCACCCTTTTCTCATCTAATTCAATCCTCAGAAGCATTTTACTTTCCTCTTCTCACAATTGATCTAGTTGAGCACTCCGTTAGCTTAGATTCGTTTGGGCTTATTTTTAGTCATGGCCTGCGCAGCAATTGGCATTTTCTCCTTGCTCCTCTCACTTTGTGAGGCAAGCGGCGAGGTTCCCGGTCCATGGCGATCTTTCCATCTCTTTACCGTATGATTGGCGCCGCTCCGTGATGGCCACCGCCTAACGAGAACAAGGAGAATACGTCACTGCAGGTGAAGCAGGAACCCTCTGCTGTCGAAACTCGCGGTCCTCGGCGCTCTGTTTTGATATCTCACCTTTTGGTAAAACTACTCTGTTCGCTACGACATCTTTCTCCTTCAAGTTGAAACCTTTCTTTTTTAGCACATTATTTCTTACTCACATATTGCGCAGATTGGTTGACTCGCTGTCGCCGATGAGGACGATGAAGCAGATGCTTGACACCATGGATAGGATATTTGAGGACGCGTTCGCGTTCCCTGGGACGACAGGAGGGGAGGTTCGGACGCCATGGGACATCAAAGAGAACGAAAATGAGGTGAAGATAAGGTATGATATGAGCTGACCAAAGAAGTGAAGGTGTCATTGGAGGACGACGTGCTGGTGATTAGAGCCAGCACAAGGGAAGAGACCGGCGAGGGAAGGAAGGGGATGACGGCTGGTGGAGAGCAGTGCTAGTGCATACAACATACGGCTGGTGCTGCCTGATGCATGTAGGTGAAGGCGGAGTTCAAGAACGGGGTGTTGCTTGTTACCGTTCCTAAAACTAAGGTGGAGCGCAAGGTTACTGATGTGGAAATTCAGTGAGCAGAGTAGCTGTGTTATGTCATGTTATGCTTTCCTTGCTTGGTGTGTGTGAGTGTTTTTGGACGTCGGAATGATTTGAAGGTAAATGAATTAAAGGGTTTTGTTGTCTGTAATTTCTACGTATTGAGGAGAACTTTGTTCTTTCGGTTATGAAGAGATATGGAGCTTGAAGTTAAGAGTTTTGTGTTCAAAACCTTAGAATTCCGATTCACAGTTTTGGCCTAATCGCTTCTGTTCATCTAGTATAATACGGAGGTTTTTTTATTTATTTATAATTAACTAATTAATTTATTTTTTGAAGGGGATTTACATACTGGCCTCATGTTTTTTATATATTTATTTATATATTTACAACACAAATTTTAATATATATATATATATATATATATATATATATATATATATATATATATATATATAGTTTTAATCTTTAATTTTACATCAAAAATATCACTTTAATTAATTTAAAAAAATGAAATATATTTTTATGTATATGAAAGTGTTATAAATATAAATAAATGAAAAATATTACATTTGCAACACCATCTTTGTATTGATAGAATTTTAACAAGAAGTTTTTAATTGGATTAAAAAAAATAGCAGGAAATGGTTTTGAAAATGAGCTAAAATCCATCTATTTTGAGCTAAAGTGTTAACTTTTCAGAATGATGAGAAGATTTTAGATGAATAATTAGATCGAATTTGTATTTAATAGTTTGCAATAGAGTTAGGTTGTACTCTTATAACATTTAAGGAGAGAAGATGATTATTTCAAGTTCAATAATTTAGAGTATAATAGTTGTGCTATAAAGTTCACTCTTAAGTAATAAACTTAGGATGTCTCCAATCGTATTGAGATTGAATGATGTTTAAGAGTTTGTTTAGAATAGCTATAGCAATATAAAAAAATAATGATAGAGATGTTGCAGAAGAAAGTATATAAATTTTTTTTAAAAATTTTATAAAAGTCAAATAGTAGATTTCTAACTACAACTGCATAAAATCGGGTCAGGTTGGAAAATATTATTTTCCCATCATATATTTTTCAAAATGATACTAAAATGTAGGTGGAACACAACACTCTAAACGCCACTGCAGTGTGGTACAAACCATATTCATTGCGGAAATAAGTCATTTGGGCTTTAGGCGCTTAGAAACATTGAGAGTGAACGGAAAAAAATTGTTGTACTAACTCATTAAATAATTCCTTACCATTGTAGCTCATTATGAAAACTTGGGCCTATTTGGGATTAATTTAATTTAAGTTTTATAATATTTTTTAAAACAATTTTGTTTCATATATTTTAAGTATTTTTTGTATTTTAATAATATTTAAAATAATATTAAGGTGTTATAAAATTTTTAAAATAATTCTCATCATCATATGTTTCATTTTGAACTAAATTTATAAAAAAAAAATAAAATAAAACATAAACTTAAAAATAGAAAAGAAAAATGATCCCAAATAACTCCTTAGGAAATCTAAATAAATTTTTTTTGACGTTGCCAATTTGAGGTTTATACGCTTAGGAGCAGTTTGGCTGTTTGAAAAAAAAATGTATTATAAATAAATTATAGTGTAAAATAAATATAGTGTATTGTAAATACATAGAAATTATTTTTTTTTCTGTTTGATTGGATGTATATAAAGTAAAGAAAATACAGTGTACTTTGAATACTTCGAAACTATTTGATTGTATGTAAATTAATTGCATTAATATTTTTAGTACTAATAGAATTATAAAATTATATATATATATATATATATATATATATATATATATATATATATATATATATATATATATATAATTAAATAAATTATACAAAAAAAATCATTGCTTGGTTAAAAAAGTTACTATAAATTTATCTTGAAATAAAATAACATCTTTATGATTTATACATTAAAGACATATTAAATAAAAATAAAATTATCAAATTATATCATAATTAATAAAAATATTAATATTGTATGTTTATTTTTTATTAGTTAATATGAATTAGATGTGCTACAATTTTTCAAAATGTTGAATTACAAAATGACATCGATAAGTAGACCTGAGATGCTATTTCACACATAACTCTTTATTCAATAGATTTGCATGATATCAATCTCATTTAAAAGCTAATTAAATTTTTACAATTTTTTATGTTTTTCTTGACTAATTTTGTCAATAAGCTCTAGTTTTTTAAGAATATTCAATTAAATAAAAACAAACTTCAAAAATACTAAACATGATATGTCATTGAAAAATTTCTTAGTTGAAGCATGAATCTTGATGTATGTGAACATCACTTATAATCAGAATCTTAATCAACTCTCTTTCATTAGAGCTTCAAAACGATTAAATTAAAACAATATGATTTTGAATTAAAGTTTTGGATGAGCACTTAAAATATAATTGAAAATTTTGGGATATTAGTTGGACCTTAAATAGCTCCTAAATATAGAATATTTATAGTCAAATCGAGCGTCTTGATGAATTCTAATAAAGATCTCTTAATTCTAATTTTATTGAGCATTTAAATACTTAAATCGATGATCAAAATCATTTGCCATCATGGAATGATTTGGATTTTGCTTGTATTTACAAAATATCTCTAATCATAAATAGCCTATTCTTCATGAGGGAAGTTGAAGAGAGAGTTTAGAAGAATCTATATAATGCCATCGTTGTTGGACACCAGCCATAGGTTCGGCCGATGATCACCATTTGTTGTCACAGATGTCGCCCGATCACCAAATGGAATTTGCCGCTATCTATGGTTGTCGCCTTCAATGATATCTTGGTCTCATCCACCATATTGGTAGCCTTGTTTGCCAATAGATCACTGGATTTTGCATCTAATGCCATGCTAGTGAGATGCCATCTCATTCTGATCACCACGCCATTCTTCAATAAAGACCATTATCGATGTTGTCATCGGATCATCAATTCTTACTTAAAGCTAAGATCTAGTGAAGCTCTCACAAAACTTACTATTGTAAACTATCATTTTCCAACTTTGGAGACAATAATATTGTAAATTATTAATATAGAAAAATGATTTAAGTGGCGGTCGTGGTTTTCCTTCTTGAGTTTTTCACATAAAGTCCTTATGTCTTTTGTTTACATGTATAAATTTTTTGTCTCTACATTGAATTCTCCTACTCATTTGAATCTTCTATGGTTTAATTTCGAAAGATAATTGTAATCTATTCAAACAAGTTGATACTGATATGAGCCTCCCTCGACTCTCACCATTCAAATCAATCCCAAAGGGCGTCAAAGCTTCATTTTCCCTAATGTTACCCTCGATGAAGGTGTATAGGAACTTCAAGATCGTGTTAGAATGGAATCTTAAAATGAGATAATTAACTTTAAGCATTATTAAATGAATCTCTCAAGATCGATCATTAGCTAGGGGTCAAAATGTTTCCTGCCTTCGATAGTTCCTCTTCAAGATCACAATCTTTTGATGTAGAACATGAGGATCAACAAATTTCAAGGCCCATTTACAAGATCTCAAGCTAAAGCAAGAAAATTCAAGAAAGAAGAAGACTTAGCCCATTAGCCTAAGGCCCATTTTATGATTTCATCTTTTTATTTATGTAATTTTAATTTTCTTCTAGAAACTCCATGTTGAAATTTTGCATTTAAAAAGTTAAAGCATGACATGTGAGGTGGTTGAATCCACATAAAATAATAGCATGTGAAATGGGTGGATGGCATAAAATAATGAGGTAATTTAACTTCACATTAATGTGGCCACCCACCTTTCCCTCCATATTTTGAATTCTTTTCTTTTGAAAGATGCTTATAAATAGCCCCTCTTATTAGAATGAAGGAGATCTTTTGGCAATTACAAAATTTGAGTTATTCTTGTGGTTTGAGAGCTTGGTGGCCAAACCTTGGCAATCCTTGGTGGGAGCTAGTTATCCAACATATTCTTCCTTCATCCAATTCTCACGTTCTCAATCTCATCAAAAGAAAGAATGCACCTCCATCAAATTTGGTATCGAGTAAGAAGGAGAACAATTTGGTCAAAAGTTCTTCAACAAAGGGAGCAACTTAAGTGTTGGACTTGTCTTCAAACTTGTGAGTTTTTTGGACTTGTGAGGTTAATTAATTTCTTTTATATGATAGTTTAAAACATATTAGTAGCTTGGAAAGATATATATTGCTTGCAAGTTTATGGTGATAGCATAAAATTTCAATTAGTAAGCTCCATTATATATTTTATTTTCAATTTGTATGAACTTGCGCACCTCCTCCCCTCAAAAAAAAAGAAAAAAAAATAAGAGAGTACCTTGGTGAGGTAGTTTATCACCTAAAACAACCTAGCAAAAAAAATCAAAATCTAATTACTTTATTATCTTTGTTATTATTTATGGTTAATTTTAGAAGTTTCTTTGATTAACTTATGATAACTTGCTTTCTTAAAAAAAAAAGAGGTTTGATAAATTTGAGCATTTTATTTCATTGCATAAAAAAAAAATATAAAAAAAAATCATGCATAATAATATAAGTGTGTTAAACTTGGTGATTTTGGAAGCTAAATAGAACTTTTCAAAAGACCTAAACTATTTGAGGAGAGCTTGGGATTTAAGTGGTCTTGTACCCTCCTCACTGAAGTTCTCTTAAAATTTCACTTTGATTGCACAATTATATTATACTTATTTATTATTTTTTCATTGGTCCCTTTTCATATATCTTTTTTTTCTTAAAAAAAAATCTCATGGCACCAAAATCTATCTCTCAAGATCAATTTGACTAGATTAGTTGATGCCTTAGATCTTAGAATCCAAGACAATGAATTAAAAACTCAACAAATATTAGAACAAAGTAAGAAAAAAATGCAAAAAAATTAAACAACAAATGCAAACTCTTTTAGTGCATCTACAAAATAATAGAGTATTCCTCTAATACCTCACTACTTGATAGGGATAGATGAAGAAGATTCATATCCAAACCATAGAAAATCAACCACTTAGAAGACAATCAATTGCTAGAAATGGTGGAAGGGAGAAAATTATTTTAAGACTATAGAAGACTCTAATGATCCATCTCAAGAGTTAAAGTAGAAGCCCCAACTTATGATGGTATATATGATCCAAATAAATTTCGATTGGTTAGTTCAAATGGATGACTTCTTTGATTGGTATAAAATTGATGATTATCAAAGGGTTACTTTTGCTAAAATGAAATTGATAGGGCATGCTAAAATTTATTGGACAAATACTTTAGCTAAAAAATAAAGATTAGGAAGGACAAACACTTGGATAGAAATGAAAGAAATGTTAAGAAGAGAATCTGTCCAGGCATCATGATAAGAAGCATAGTCAATTATTAACTTTGAGAGGTAATTATCTTGTATGCGAATGAATACTTTTGAAGATCTAGTTTCTAGAACTAATTGTCTTGATAATGATTGGCTTATAAATTGTTATTGGACTTAGGTGACATTAGAAATGAAGTTGAATTATTTGACCCACAATCTTTAGAGGAAGCATTTCATTATGCATTATTGGTTGAAAAGAAATATGCCTCTCTAAAACTAAAATTAAAGTACCTTCCATTTCATCCCATAGATCTACTATTAGACCAGCATCCAAATGGCCCATCCCTTTGCCTAAAACTTCAATTGAAGGGAGCTCTACGAACACTAGGGAAGTAATATATTTTAAATGTCATAAAAATGTCATATGCAAAATCAATGTAAAGCTCAAATCTTATTTTTAGAAGAAGTTGAAAATTCAATAGATGATAATCTAGAAGAAGTTTATGATGACACCCCATTATCGATGAAGAATTGGAATTAGCGATGACCCTCATGTTAATGTGATGAGATGTCTTATTGTAATAAAAATGAGGCGAAGATTGGAGGAGAACATTTTTTTAGCATGTATGTTTTGTGTAATGAAAAGAGATGTAGGTTAGTTATAGATGGAGGAGTGCTATGAATGTCATTTCAACATACCACACCTCAAGCCAACCTAAAATCAACCTCACCTAAACCATTTCATGTTAATTGGGTAAATCATACATCTCTTCCCATCACAATCGGTGTTTAGTTCCTATTAAAATAGGAAGCTATGAGGATCAAATTTGGTGTGATGTTCTCCCTATGGACATTGCTCATATTCTCTTAGGAGACCTTGGCTATATGATATGAATGTTATTCACTATGGTAGGAAAATACTTATATTTTTAAACATAATAATAAGACTATTAAACTCCCACCAATAAAGCCTAGAGAAAAAATACCCTCCATAACACCACACAAAACAACATGACTTACAACTAAGCCTCTCTGAAGAAAAATGCCAAACTTCAATTAATTATCATAGAAAATCCTCTTAGCCTAACACTATCATTTGATCCTTACTTTAAAACACCTACTCTTTCTCCTTTGACCCCAAAGATAGAAATAATAGGTTTTGGCTTAAAAGAATTTTTGATCCATTTCTTCTTCACATATTACATGTAAAAGAAGTCATACCAGACTCTAATGAGACTCACATACCGTGTGGTCTCTTCTCTTCTTTCGATTTTAAGATATTGCACCGATGAGCTTCCGATGAGCTCCTCTAAGAGACATTCAACATGCTATTGAGTTCTTGCGGTTCTCAACTTCCTAATCTTCCACATTATAGGATGAACCCTACCAGCATGTTGAGATTAAAAGACAAGTTGAGGAATTATTAAGAAAGGGTTTTATTCAAGAGAGTCTTAGCCGTCAACATTATTAACTCCAAAGAAAGATGGAACATGGAAAATGTGTGATAGTGATAAAGCAATAAATAAAATTACTATCAAATATAGGTTTCTATTCCCGATTAGATGATATGTTAGATTTAATCTCGAGCAAATTTTTTCAAAGATTGATCTAAAAAGTGGATATCATCAAATTCAAATTAGATCAGAAGATGAGTGGAAGATGGCTTTTAAGACCCCTGATGGACTTTATGAATGGCTTGTCATGCCCTTTGGACTTTCAAATGCTCCTAGCATATTTATGAGATTAATGAATACTATTCTTATATAGGTAAATTTTGGTGGTGTATTTTGAATATTCGATTTTAGTCCAAGTGAAAATGAACATCTACAACACCTACAAAAGTCTTTGAACTACTTAGATAAGAGAAATTATACATTAATTTAAAAAAGTGTTTCTTTTGCAAGAGGTAATCTTTTAGGCTTTATTATATCCATTCTTACTTAAACCTGATCCTTCTAAAGTGAAAGCAATCTTAGATTGACCACCACCTAAAAGTTTTACTGAAGTTAGAAGCTTCCATGGTTTAGCCACTTTTTTATCGAAGATTTATTAAGAATTTTAGTACCATTGTTGCTCCAATAACGATATACTAAAATTAGATAAATTTTGTTGGACTTAATGCACAAAAGGCCTTAGAGCAAATTAAAGTTCTTATCACTTACCAATCCTTAGGCTTCCCGATTTTTTTTAAAGCCTTTGAAGTGACATGTGATGCTTAGAATTGGGAGGTGGAATTTTAAGTCAAGAATCATCTATAACATTCTTTAGTGAAAAGTTAAATGAAGCCAAATAATGATATTCCACTTATGATAGAGAGTTTTATGTTGTAATTCAATCCTTAAGGCATTTTCTACACTATCTCTTACATAAAGAATTTATACTTAATTCTGATCACCATGCCATAAAATTCATTAATACTCAATGAAAATTAAGTCATAGGCATGCAAAATGGGTTGAATTTTTTACAAGACTACTCTTTTGTTCTAAAGCATAAGCGGAATTGAGAATAAACTCGATGCTTTATCCGGTAAACCATTTCCTCTTTAGAATTGAGAATCCAGATTTGATAGAATTAAAGATGATTATATTGTGTGTGACTTTCACCTAATTTATCTTGAACACCTAGATAAACCAATAACTTTACAAGGGACATTCTTGATAACAAATGGATATTTATATAAAGGAAAACAATTATGCATTCCTCGATCTTCTCTTAGAGAATTCCTTATCAACGAAATCTTTGGGGTGTATGGTCATTTTGGAAAGGATAAGATCATATATTTATTAGAAAATAGATTTTATTAGCCTTCATTAAAATGAGATGTTCAAAATTAGTGGCTCAATGTTTAATTTGTAAAAATAAAACTATCAAACAAAGGTCGGACAATACACTTTACCACTTGTTCCTTATAGGCCTTGGGAAGACCTATCAATGGATTTTATTCTAGGATTACCTAGACTAGGACATGATAGTATTTTTTTATGTAGTGGATATGTTCTCAAAATGGCTCATTTCTTACCTTGTTCAAAAAAAATGATGCTTCTTATATAGCCAAATTATTTTTTAAGGAAATAGTGACTCCATGGTCTCCCTTTAACCATTATTTACGAGATGTTAAGTTTGTCTCATATTTTTGGAAAAATTATGAAAATTATTAGGTACCAAATTAAAATTCTTCTTTTACCCACAAATGATGGACAAAAAGTAGTTAATCATCTTAAGAAATTTGCTTAGATGTTTGGTAGGTAAAAGTTTAGAAAATTGGGATTTACCTCGAATTTACTATAATAGTACTATATCTAGAACTACAAAAAAATCACCATTTGAGATAGTCAATGGTCAAAACCCACGACGACCAATAGATGTAGCAAACCTACCATCTCATATATTTTCTGATGCATCATTCTCATTTGCTAAAGATTTTCAAAGCCTCCATGAATATATAAGAAAGCAAATTACTATAAGTAATGATAATTATGCTTCTAAGGCAAATCATAATCGCTTCAATGAAAGAATATAAAGAAGGTGATTATGTATTGATTCGCATTAAAATTATCAAACTACTAGATATAAGAAATTACATGCGAGCTTATGGTCCATTTAAAATTCTCAAGAAAATTGGAACCAATGCTTATCACCTTGATTTGTCTGCTGATATGTTCATTCATCCAGTTATTAATATTGAAAATATTCTATCATATGAAGGAATTAGAAAACCTCCACTTGTTCATTCTAACTCTTTAGGAGATATAACATACTTGAAGCCCTCTTCCTTTGAAGTTGACTATATTATCACCGAGGAAGCACCCATTAATCCACCTTTTGAACATCATTTTCTAGTTCGTTGGAAGAATAAGCCACCAGAAGACACATGGTTGACCGTACTGATTTGGAGACTTTAGCCCCACAATTAGTAGAAGACTTCTTAGATTTCAACTCTATGGGAGTTCAACTAAGCCAGGAGTTGATGTAGAACATCATGAGGATCAACAAATTAGAGCTCAAGGCCCATTTACAAGATCTCAAGCTAAAGCCTAAGAAAATTCAAGAAAGAAGAAGACAGCTTCTAAGGCCCATTTTATGATTTCATCTTTTTTATTTATGTAATTTTTAATTTTCTTCTAGAAACTCCATATTTGAAATTTTGCATTTAAAAATTTAAAGCATGACATGTGAGGTGGTTGAATTCACATAAAATAATAGCATGTGAAATGGGTGGATGGCATAAAATAATGAGGCAATTTAATGCTTCACATTAATGTGGCCACCCACCTTTCCCTATGTTTTGAATTCTTTTCTTTTGAAAGATGCTTGTAATGGTATAAATAGCCCCTCTTATTAGAATGAAGGAGATCTTTGGTATTACAAAATTTTTTGAGTTATTCTTGTGGTTTGAGAGCTTGGTGGCCAAACCTTGGCAATCCTTGGTGGGGCTAGTTATCCAACATATCCTCTTCCTTCACCTCCAATTCCCACGTTCTCAATCTCATCAAAGAAAGAACCCACCTCACTTTGACATCTTGGTTCTACTGTTATCACTTTGCTCATGATTCTAACCCACTAATTATTGCTGATGGCTTGGCATGTTCTTGCCTTGCTGATTCTACCTCTCATGTTATATGCGTGGAATTATAACTTTTAATGCGAGAAAAATTTCAACTTAAAGATAGAAATCATCTTCCCTCTCGTCATGGCTATTAGGAGTCTTCACCTTTAGCGGAAGCCATCCTTCAATATCATATTTCAGTAGGTTTTAATCTTCCAAACATCGAATCTTATGATGGGAACATATATAAACATCACCATTATAGAACCATTATGCATCCAACGAGCTCTTGACACACTTTTGTGTCTTCCTAGTCACCCTCATTGGGCTAATTTTACTCTCTTCCAAGGGGATTTATCAATACCTTTAATGAACTCGCTAAATTTTTGTAGAACAGTTTATTGCAAACTAAAGGATCATTAAAGATTCCTCTCGTCTCTCAGACATTCGTCAAAATGAAGGTGAATCACTTAAGGAGTACTTCCATAGATTCTCCATAAAACCTCGCCAAATACTAGGGGTGGACCTTGAATTATTAAGAGGAGTTTTCCTTGGAGGGCTCCGTCATGGGCCTTTCTACTCATCACTAATGCATGATATAATTTGCTCGCATGCCGATTTAGTTCATCGTGTAGAAGCACAAATTTATGCTGATGAGTCTATTAATGGCCTTCGAAAATAGTTTGAACAATCCATAGAAAAATGTAAGAGTACCCTAAGTAATACTGATTAACAATTCCATTGAAAGAAGCAACAAGGTAGTCGTGATCTCTTTCCATGATCCACACACCAACAACGTGAACTATGACCAGAAAAAGAATACACACTACTAAACACATCTCGTGCTAACATCTTGATGGCCATTTAAGATGAAGAGGTAATTAAGTGGTCACATCAACTAAAACCAAATTCAAGAAATCAAGAGCAATATTATCACTTTCATTGAAGCCGGGACATACTATAGAGGCATGTAAATAACTCAAAGAAGAGATCGAGAGGCTCATTCGACAAGGATATTTAGTCATTTGTGCAAAACTAATCAACTCAAGAAAACATAACTCTAATTCAAGGACAATCATCATAGAAATAATAAAAATAGTCACTAAATAGTTAGAAAAATTGAAATAATCGTAGGAGGACCACTATTATCTAATCAGGTCTTCATCGCCACCTCTGAAGAGCCAGAGTTAAAGAAATCTCGTATTGATCATTCTATCACTTTTAATGACTCAAACTTAGAAGAAGTCCAAGTTCTGCATCAAGATCCACTTATCATCGGTGCGGGGATCGGCGACCCTTGTTATAATATTAAAAAACTTTTGATTGATAATGAGAGTTATGTTGATATTTTATTTTATTCAACCTTTCTTAGCATGGGCCTTGTTAGGGAAAAGGTCGGCCTTGTTAGGGAAAAGGTCCAACTCACCGTAAGACCATTATATGAGTTTGATAATCGTCTTGAATGAGTGGAAGGGGCAATCACCCTTACTGTTGTTCTCAGATAATGTCCTCAACAAGTGATTCATTCAATTTAATTCATAGTCATCAAGTTAGATTCAACATACAATGCTATCTTTAGAAGGCCCCTCCAATCAATCTTTGGTGCTGTAACTTTCGTGCCTCATCTTAAGATGAAATTTTAAACTCTAGTTGGGGTTGGAGTGGTCTGCGAAAATCAATAAATAACATAATCATGTTATCTTAGACAAGCTTAACCACGCCTTTGATGACCTTTAACATTGAAATTTTTAACTTTCGAGATGAAGAAGTATCTCAGAGAGCTTTTCATGTAGAAGACTTGCTCCCTATTTCATTATCAGATGACCAACCTATATGAATGGTGTAAGTCAGATCTCCACTCTCACACGAATAGAGGGTAAAATATATAGACTTCTTGCGCACAAATAAGGACATCTTTGTTTGGAGTTCGATAGATATGCCTAGGGTTGACTGTGATATAATCATGCACTCGCTCAAGATTGATCCAACATTCAAACCAGTCATCCAAAAAAAGCAAAATTTTGCACCAGACTGCCTCCAAGCTATCGAACAAGAAGTTAACAAGCTCTTAGAAGCGAGATTCATACAAGAAGTACATTACCCTATATGGTTAGCAAATATTTCCATGGTTAAGAAAGCAAATGAAACTTGGAGAATGTGTTGATTACACTGATCTCAATAAAGCTTGCCTAGAAGATAGTTTCCCCATCGATTAATCTAATTAATCTGCTCATAAAATGCTAGTTTTTAGATGCTTGCTCAAGTTACAATCAAATGAAAATGGACCCAGCGGATGAATAAGCCATATATTTTCAAACAAATAAATGTTTATATTGTTATCAAGTTATGTCATTTGGGTTAAAGAATGCTGGTGCTACTTACCATCACCTCATGAATAATGTGTTTAAAGACCTCTTAGGACACATAATGGAGGTATATGTGGATGACATGTTAGTGGAAAGCTTGAAAGAATCACAACATATTTCTGACTTAGAAATATGCTTTTAATTTTTTATAAGAGTTACGAAAAAAAAATTTCTTTGACTAACTAGAAAATTAAAGCACTCAGAGATATGACTCCTCAAAAAAATATCAAGGAAGTTCAATGCTTGAATGGACAGATTGTTGCCTTATCCCTCTTCTTAGCTCATTCTGGAGATAAATACTTGCCATTCTTTAAGATATTAAATGGAGCTAAAAATAATTATTTCTAGTGGAGCTATAAGTGTCAAGCTACTTTTGAGCATTTAAGAAAATATTTAGCATCTCCACCCTTACTACCAAAACATATCCTAAGAGAGATATTATACTTATATCTCACAGTCTCTTCCCACACAATAAGCTTAGTGTTAGTGCGAGAGAAAAATACGATACAATGACCAATCTATTATGTTAGCAAAATTCTTTTTGATATAGAAAGTTGTTATTCACTAGTAGATAAGATGGCTTTGGCTTTAGTTTTCTCAGCACAAAAATTGTGTCCATACTTCCAAGCTCATACCATCGGTGTTTATACCCATTTACCACTAAGGGTCATTCTATAGAAATCAGAGGGATCTGGAAGGTTAATCAAGTGGTCCGTAGAATTGGGAGAGTTTGACATTCATTTTCTACCCATACCTGACATAAAGCCTCAAGTAATCGCAAACTTTATAGTTGAATGCATTGTCCCTACTCCAAATGAGCTATCTATTACACTCCTTTCATCTCCTCAATGGACCCTCTATGTTGATGGAGCTTCAGGAAAGACTTGTGCTGGAGCAGGGATCTTGTTTATTTCCCCCCAACAAGACACCTTAGAGTATTAACTTCACTTAAAGTTTTCTATAACTAATAATGTGGCTGAATAAAAGGCTCTCATCGCAGGGTTAAGACTTGCCTTCGATTATGAAGTTCCAAACCTAATGATCTACATTGACTCTCAGCTTGTTACCTCCCAAGTTGAGGGAGATTTTAATACTCATAATCCTTAGCTAGTACAATACCTTAGCTTGGTGAGGTCGCTTCTTGCCCATATTAAGATGCATTAAATCATTCACATACTTCGAGATAAGAACACTTGAGATGATACTCTCTCTATGCTCGCTACCTCAACTAATGGAGATCTTTTTAAGAGAAGATGCATTGAGGAGATATATTTTCCTATTATCCAAGGGTCATGGGTAATGCAAGCTATTAATGAGATGAAAAAACCTTCGTGGATGGATCCCATCCTATCCTTTATATAAGAAAGGACCCTTCCCAGACCAATTTCTGATTCCTCTCTCAGAAGATGCATAGCTGTATTATCAAAGGTAAACTATACAAATGAGCTTTTTGGATCATACCTTAAATGCCTCTCACCATCAGAGGCTGATTACACATTAAGAGAGGTTCACTTTGAAAAATGTGGGGAACATTTAGGAGGAAGGGCACTAGCCTTTAAAATCATGAGGCAAGAGTTCTATTGGCCTATGATGAGGCAAGATGCCTTGGATTTCACAACAAAATATACAAGTTATTAGTTGCACTCTAACCTCTCTCATACACCATGTGCATAGCTCTCATCCCTTCAAATCCCATGACATTTTGCTCAATAGGGAATTGATATTATGGAACCTTTTCCAGTAGCCTCAGGGCAATGAAAATTTATCATTATAGTATATTACTTTCTAAATGGGTGGAAATTTCTGAAGAGGCAAACACTAGGCAATTTGTTTGAAAGAATATAATATGTTGATTCGATCTTCTTGCAAAGATCATCACCGATAATGGAACCTAATTTACTGAAAATATTTTTATATCTTTTTGTAAAGATCTTCACATTCAACTTCTGCATATGGTTGTAGCCCATCCTCAAACTAACGAACATATTGAATCTACTAACAAGACTATACTCAAAGGGTTAAAAATGCACCCCGAAAAAGCTGGGGGGAAATGGGCGGAGGAGCTCTCTAGTGTTCTTTGTGCTTATCGCACTACTTCATGGACTCCAACTGGTGAGACACCATATAATTTTTATTTCGGCACAGAAGTTATTATTCTAGTGGATATTAGAATTCCAAGCCATAGAGTTCAATCATTCAATCATAATAACAATGAAGAAAAGCTTCAGCACAACTTAGATCTACTCCTTGAAACTTGCAACATGGCCCTACTTCGGACTACTTTCTACCACCAAAGAGTAGCTCGTCACTTCATTCGAAGAGTGAAACCTCATCCCATCTCTATCGGTGGCTTAGTCCCACGAAGTCTTGAAGCTGCTGGAAAAGGCCCTCAGTGTAATAAGCTCTCACCTCTTTGGGAGGGCCTTTATGTGGTTGCAACTATGATCAAGACAAACATTTAAGCTCAAGGATCTAGAGAAAAAAACCTTGCCTCGAACTTGGAACATGGAAAATCTCTGAAAGTATTATGAATTATTCTTGGTGCATAAATATTGCAGCCTTTATTTTACCTCATTTGTCTTTTTCTCTCGACCTCTTATCTTTTGCTAACTCTCTCTAAAAAATTATCTCATTTCTCTTGTTAAGTTATCTTATGATAATATTGTATCACCAACCTTATTAAAGTAATGAGTTTATAGCTTTTTCTATCAACCTTGTTGTAGATAAATAATCTTCTTTATTTAATCCTTCGAAATGCACAACCCACATTATGTCTTAGTCGGGGCATGATTAATCCTAAGGGGATTTGATCTGACATCTTCCATACAAATAAGACGTCAAGTAACACTTTGACTAATACCTAGGATAAGTCAAAAAAACTTTTGGTGGACTTCCCACTACCTCTTCCGTACAGGTTAATGACGTCAAATAATATTCTGACTAGTCACCTCAGATAGGTCAAAAGAAGAAGAAGAAGAAGAAGAAGAAGAAGAAGAAGAAGAAGACGAGAGAGAGAAGAAAGAGCGAATCACTCAAAAATTTTAGTTTACTAATGCCATTAATAGCTCTAATATGATGATATAAGAAGAATTAAAATTTCAAGTACAAGAGAAACAAAAAATAAAAGGGAAAGAAATGCCTTCTTAATTGATATACAATACTACTTGATATCAACATTCTCCTTGCCACTGGAAGATGCTCCCTTAAACTCTCTTTCAACCCCTTCATCCTTTGAATTAGGCAAAGAGTCTTCAAATACTTGGCTGGGAGACAGATCCTCAATACTAACCCTAGTTTCATGATGTACTAAGTAAACTCCTTTTAAGAATCCTCAGATAAAACTTTCCTCCAAACATTGGTGTTCCAAGTCCTTCACTTTAACAACAAGAATATGATTACGAGCTTCTTGGATATGATCCTTGATAACATCACGATAAGTTAGAGAGTTTTTAAAGTCTTCCATTGCCTTCAAGGATATGACATTTGCATCCACTTCTGATATAACAAGCTCCATCTCAAAAAGACGATCCTGTAATGCTTTCTTCTTCATTTCAAGGGCCTTCTTCTCTGCTACAAATACCTTGAGTCTTTTCTCTTTCTGGTGAGTCTGCCTCAGGAGATATCCTCGATCAACTCATGCGGTATGCTCCACCTCTTGATGCTAGAGAGAAAGAGAAGTTGACATGTTTTTCATCTCAGTCCTACACCCAATTAGTTGATCCTCCAAAGCTATCACTTCTTTGGCCTTGGCACTCATTCTTCGCTCATACTCACCTTGCAAATTTTTACCTTCATAAATTCAGCATTCCACTCATTTAGAGTAACACCCAAGTGAGCCATAAGCTCTAATACACACACACACACACACACACACACACACACACACAAAAAATAAGCTATCTCTTTTTTCTCTAATAATATGTTGAAATTACTTGCTAGATTTTTTGAGTTCTTCGAAGAATGGTTCTTAATCGATGCTTTCCCACCACCTTATTAGTTATCAACTATTGAACAATCCATTTGAGTTTCAAAAGAATCAATTTCCTATAAGGAAAAGTAGAAAATATGGGTCTTGATAAAGTCGGTCCAACAACAGTTGGCTTCAAGGGAAAATGGGTCTCCTATGAACTATGGGCCTTGATCATCTCCAAACCTGGTCGGCGAGGGGTTGATGCCTCTTTCGAAAAGAGATTAAATTGATGAATTGACCACGATCACTTCCAAATCCAGTCGATCCGACATGGATAGTTGACTCCTATTTCGAGGGAAAATCGGAGCCTCACCATATGAACTACGGGCTTAATCGCATCCAAACCTAGTCGGCCGGACGAGGACAGTTGATGCATCTTTCAAGAAAAAATCAGAGCGTCACCGTATGAACTACGAGTCTTAATCAACAAAGCAAATAACTTTCTTTTCAGAAGAAAGTCAGAGCCTTGTCGACAAAATTTTTTTTATCACCCTTAGCCCCTAAACTTCTACTAGATAGTTTTTAATCAAACGTAAGAGAACGTCAGAGCATATGAGAAAAAAATTGTGTTTTCTTACTTGACTCCAACGAGTGGGGCGGGGTATTTATAGATGCCCAATAGTGGAAAAAATGAGAGAAATATTTTACAAGATTTGGAAATATTTTGAAATCTCAGCACCCATATATATATTTTCTTGTTTTTAAAAAAAAAGTGAAAATAGGAAAAAAATCAATAAAATCGGATGTAATATAAGAAAAAATTCAAAATTTCACTGTTGGCGCTCAATAGCATGTGTATTGTTGCCTAGATTGTCAGTGCACACGTGAGCTCTGAGTCCAGCGCATCCACGCACTGCATGCCCACCTCCCAGACCATGCGCGGGCCTTGACGCTCCAGCACCTACCCAGCTATGGCCCCAGCACCGTGGCAGACGCCGTTAGCCCTGTGCTCACATGACGCATGCGGCGTTGCGCAACTAGCTTCACACAAAACCTACTCTTGTAAACTATCATTTTTCAACTTTAGAGATATGATAATAATTGTAACAAGTAATGATATAGTAAAATTATTTCTAAGTGGGTTTGACCCCGTGGTTCTTCCTATTTTGGATTTTCCACATAAAAATTCTTATATCTCTCAAAATCTTTTGCTGTGTGTGCAGAATTTTCGTGCAACACTAAGACATCAAATTTTCCTACTCTACCGACCTGAATCTTCCTGCATGCAACAAAACATAATACTATTAACTAAACATTAATTTTATAAGAAAATAATATAACTTTTCATCCCTATGCAAAAAAATTTAGGATGAACAAATTTAATAATTAGTTATATAAAAAAATTAGTTGGAGGCCAAATATGTTAATGAATTAGATAAACATAACATTTTTTTAATATTAGCCTCATGCTACAGTAGTTAAAAAATCTATTTGAGTTTTCCCAAAAAAATCTATAACCAAAACAGTATACTTGCTTCAACATGAAAATATTTTGCATAGGAAATTTCAGCTGAAACTTAAAAAAAAAAAAAAAAAAATCTATCAAAAAGCTAAAAAAAACCTTATCTTCTCAAAACTTTTCTCATATTTTACATTTTGCTATATAGTAATTAATAGGAACAATAAAATTTTAGCTCAAAAATGACATTGATCTTCCAATTACTGGCGAAGGAGCTACATGACAGATAAGAGTGCTAAACGAACATTGGAGGGGTATGTCATCGACGACGTGGTGCTGCAACGGACAACGGACCTGCGAAGGGGCATCGAAGCTATAGGACCGACGAATGGATTCACAAGGGGCATCGAGGCTGATGTAACAAATGGCAAAAGGCTTGCGAAGGTTTGCAATGGTGCTGCGATAGATTGCAGAATGCAGAACTACGAAACCTAATTGAGGTCGTGATATTGCAAGAAGAATACAGAAAGGCGTGTATTCAAATTTTCGCTCGAATCAAGCGTAATTGAAAGTCACGGGAAAAGCCCCTTTCGATATATTTTAAATACCTCAAAATAAATATAATATATTTACTTTATTTCATGTCAAACATAAAATTAATTAGAATGCATGTAAAGTGAATGCAATACAGTCGCTTTACTTTCAACTAAATGACCTCTCAGGGATTCATGCTGGTTCTCTTTTACATTTTTTATTTATTTATTTTGTGGGGGCCTCTTATTTATCATATACCCGCTTGGTAGTTAGGATTTTTACAGATTTTGGAGATCAATTATAATTATACTTGCGAGAAAAATATTTATTGTATAAGATAATCTTTGTATTATGAGTCTTAAAGTTTTTTTTTTTTAAATAAATAAATGGGCGTTCTTAAGATTTCAAAAAGGGTTTAGGTTGCATCCTGTAGAGTTCAATTGTATCTTAATTTTTTGCAAGATATCTTAGCCTACTGGTTAAGAACTTAGATTATAAATCAAGAAGTCTTAGATTTAAATTCTTGCACAAATATTATATATATAATTTTATAGTTATATTCTCTTAAATGTCCCTTAAAAGATTATAGTGGGAGAAAGGCTTGTTGTTGTTGTAAGATATATTGTAGAACTTAGCTGCACATATACTGCACTTTATTCACTTATGTAATCTGATACGATTGCTTTATATCATTCATAATAATTTCATACTTTTTAATTTCTTTTTATTTATATGTGATTAGCCTAAAGTAGTTCTCATTAGGCGCTTAGCAACTTCAAATCTTTTATCCTAACTGTTGACATCATTTTTAGAATGAGCTCTCAACCCCTCCATCTTAAATATATGGCTCATCTTAGACTTTAAGGGATCCTTAGTCCTCACCTTCCTTCCTTCAAGTCAAACTCCAAATCAAATCAACATCAAACTTAAATCAATTCTAGCCTAATTGATTTTCTCTAAATTCAAATCAATGCCATATGACTGAAATCCATGATTGAAGCCCATGATTAGAATTCCAAAATTCCAAATATTTCCTAAGTCCTTAATTTTCCTCTTAAGGACTTAGCCAAAATTATCTTCAAATCAATTCACATTCATAAAATTTTCTCACAACTCATTTATATTCTCATTTATATTCACATATATAAATGAAATAAAAATTCAAACCAATCAAATCAAAATCCAAATTCAAACTCCTAATTCATAAACCTTTCCTAAGTCCTTAATTTCTCTCTTAAGGACTTAGCCTAGATAATGACCTAAATCAATTCAAATTCATGAAATTTTCTTATAACTCATTTATATTCTCATTTAGATTCACATATATAAATGAAATATAAATTCAAACCAATCAAATGAAATCCCAAATTCAAACTCCTAATTCACAAAACTTTCCTAAGTCCTTAATTTCTCACTTAAGGACTTAGCCTAGATCATCACCTAAATCAATTCAAATTCATAGAATTTTCTCATAACTCATTTATATTCTCATTTATATTCACATATATAAATGAAATATAAATTCAAACCAATCAAATCAAAATCAATTCAAATTCATGAAATTTTCTCATAACTCATTTATATTCTCATTTATATTCACATAATAAATGAAATATATATTCAAATCAATCAAATCAAATTCAAAATTCAAGTTCCAAACTCCAAAATTTCTTAAGTCCTTTAAATTTCCACTTAAGGACATAGCCTAGATCATGATCAAATCACTTAAATTCCTTGAAATTTTCTCATAATTCATTTATATTATCATTTATATTCACATATATAAATGAAATATAAATTCAAACAATCAAAACCACTTCCAAAAATCAAACTCAAACTCATTCAAATCCAACCCAAGTCTTTCAAGTCAAAATCTTGAACTTAGAAATCAACTTCAAATCAAGCCAAACTCTTGATTTTCCTTCATGATTCAATCAATCCTTTAATGATGAACCTAAATATAAATACAAACTTCAATCACTTAACCAAAATTCAATTAAAAAAATCAAGCCAAAATCCATTTCATGTTCACCCTTTGAACTTGAAATTGTCAAATGAATCAAAACCCATTTGAATTCAAACCACTTGCAAATGGATTTATAATTCAATCATAAGTCCATATACAAGTTCAATCAAACTCAAATCAAGCTTTGACCAAGCCATTTGACCCACTTAGGCTCACTTTACTCAAAGTGACCTAAAGCACCCTTATGAGCCAAATTCTAATCCTAACCAAATTGGATTGAACAAAGCCCATCTATGCCACTCATCATGATCAAGAATCATCATGAGATGATCAATCACTCAAATTGGGTCAAACCAAGTCAAACCTAAGGGTTGACCAAGTCAACACTTAGCCAAAATGAAACCTAACATAGCCAAAATCCATCATAGGCCAAATTGATTGAAATCAATGGGTCAAGTTAATTCCAAATCACTTGTTGAACTTCACTAAAGCCTTAATTGGCCAACTAGACCTAACCTAGCCTAGTTGACCTTGAACTCAACTTGACTTGAAGGGTCATGTTGAGCCAAATTCAAACTTAACTAAAATTAGTTGGAAACAAAGATACCAATCCACTTCATATGACTAACCAAACCTAAACCTACCCATGACCTAGCTCAAATAGGTCAAATGGGTCAAATTGGTCAACTTGACCTATTTGACCTAAATGAAGTCATATGAACCAAATTCACACCTAAATCAAATTGAATCAAAGCAAAGCCACCAAAACATTTCAAATTGTCATATGAATTTGACCCAACCCTTAGTTTGACCCAATTTGACCAATTGGTCAACTTGACCCAAGTTGACCCATTTTGACCTAAATGGGTCAACATGAGCCAAACCGTACCAAATGAACTCCAAATCCAATGAAACTTGGCCAAACCTATTTTCTCAACAGACCCAACATATCAAAATTTGAAAATTAGCCAAATGACCACTTTACCTCTTGGCCATAGAACAAATTTTGGCTAATTCCACTTGAAATTTGGTGAAACCCTCTTCACACCTTCTTGATACTCTCCTAGTGGATCAAGTGAACACTAGGGAGGGTGATGCACTCAACCCAATGCATTTGGGTCAGCCCAACTTGACCCAAGGGCTAAATCGAGTACATGGCTTGAAATGGGCACATGGGAATTATGCCTCTACTCAAATGGAGCACATGGGGACTTCACTAATCCTCTCCCTAATTCACTTCAATTCAAAGAGAGCCATATTCGATTGAAGCCTAGAGAGTCATAGAGCCATTTGCAAGAGATCAAGCTTCCAGGGAGATTGAATTTGCTTTCTGCCATCATTTGAAAATGGGGAGGTCCATTAAATTTCCAACTTCCTCTACACTTAAACTCCACTCAATTCCCTCTTAAAGCTTTATCAGAGGACCAAGTCGAGTGCACCCAAGCTCTCTTCCAAGTTCTTGAAGAAAGGGGAGATCCAATTTAATCAAACCTGAGCTCAAGCTAAGGAGAAGGTGATCCATAGGAAGATCCACTCAACCTCAGCCTCTCAAACTTTCACCAAAGCTTCGTCTCAATCAGATGAAGCTTCTCCAAGAGAATCGAGCGCCGGTGATCACCTTTAGCGAGGTATGCCATTTTCCAATCACTAAACTCAATGTGGTGTGGAGCTTTGTGAAATAAATTTTAATCCCATGGAATTTTGATCGTTAGATGTGCCGAAGTTTAGATGGTGTGGGTTGATTTTCAATTCCCGAGCTCAATCGGCTCTGATCTTCTTCAAAGTGAACCATCTCCATTTCTGGAAGAACAAAAGGATCTCGGCGTCCATCCGCATGTTTTGGATGGATGGTCAAGATTAAAACATGCTTTATATTTAATTTTATCCCCTTTGATCCATGACTTTCTCATCCTCAGATTTGAGGGAAGCATAGCGCCCCCATGCGACTAATGATGGGATGTTTAAGTAGCCAATGGGAAGGCGTCGTGTGTAAAGGGATGTCGCGTCAACTCATGTGTGGCACGCTGTAGGGATTAAGGATTTAATTAGGATTTATTTAATTCTAATTAATTTCCTAAACTTCTAAAATTCATATCTCAACATAGAAAAATTATAAAAATATGAAATAAATTGCATTAGAACTATAATTGAAATAGAATATTCTAAAATTGATTTTAATTAATTTGGAATACTTATTTTCTCTAAATTTGGGTTTTATTTGAAATTTTAATTTGCTAATTACCCTTTAATTAATCCATTAATTATTCCCAAACTTCTTGAGTGTATTTTGGGAGATGACTTCTGCCTCCCCTAATTTTCTTGCGATTTATTGGTGGCTTAATTAGGAAAATTTCCAATTCATTTAATAATTACCCCTTAACATAATTAAGGTTAATTAAGGGTTTGATTAGTGGTTTAATCCTTTGTTGAAGTTGATTAAGATCTGTTTTAGTGAATAGAAGATTTATGAAATAATTTTAGTGCATTTCCTCTAAGCTATTTCTTAAACTCCTATTTCTTTCTTAATCCTCTCTTAATTAAGGGTTAATTCACTAATTACCAACAACAACAACAACAACAACAAGCCTTAATCCCACTAGGTGGGGTCGGTTACATGAATCCTTCATCTCCATTGTGTCCTATTATGTGTCAAATTCTTATTTAAATCAAGTATCAAGATCATTTTTTATACATCTTAACCAAGTCTTTTAGGTCTACCTACCTTTCTTAACATGGCAAATGATGCATCTACTCTCTTAATCGTCATTAGGTGACGCTTTATGTGGCCAAACCATCTAAGGTGACTCTCCTAATCTTACCTACCATTGGAGCTACCCAACTTTTCAATATACTCATTTTGAATTCTATCAAGAGTAAAGCCACTCATCCACTAAGCATCCTCATCTCTATAACACTTAACTTAGTCTTTTATTGGCCAACATTTTGCACCATAAGTCATTACAAGTCTTACCACCATCTTATTTTTCCTTAAGTTTAAGTGGAACTTTTCTATCATATAATAGACCAGATGCATTCCTCCACTTCAACCATCCAACTTGAATTCTACTAATAAATTCACTAATTACCCTCTTAATTAATTTCTTAAAATTCTAAAACTTTCCAGAACTCAATTAATCTACTTGGGGTAGATGCTTAGGTGTTCAAGAACCTAAGTTCAATTAAGGAAATTAAAATTCAACTCATATGTGTGAGGAGTGTTTTGAAATTACTTAAGTTAAACCCCTTAGCTTAATTATGAGTCAAATTGCATTAGGCCCCTTTCTTCCTTGGTGCATTGCAAATTTAAATTCCTTATAATATTTTATGTCATCTCATTGGCTCATAATTCTTTGATTAACTATGCTAAGGTGGTGTAGGTAAGGGGTAATTAACATGCTTAATTCATACCTTAACCTAATCAAAATATAAAATGAATCTAATCACCTAAAAATTGAACAAAAATATCAAACACTTGTGGGAATGGGTTAGGAACATTAAACTTACTTCATATTTTTAAAATTAAATTAAATTCAAAATCAAATAAAAATCATATTAAATAAACTTTGATTTAGTTTAAGCTTTCTTATTTCATAAGATTGTCTTTAGGAGTTAATTAAAGTGAATGTGTTTACATGCTCATTACTTTAGTTCTTCCCAACATGCTAAATATGTGTCATGATTTCATCCATGCTTTTCAAAATCAAATTTAAAAATAAAAATGTTTCTTTTATGTCAAATTGCATGTGTTGGCTAAAGTAAGAATATGATTGGCTATTATCACTATTAAATCCAAATTATTTTCAAAATATATAAATCAATTATCAAAATTAAAATTGTGTTACTTATATCTTACTTATAAGTTTGCATGTGAGAAAAATATAAGGATGTGCTTAGTGTAGGTTTTCCTTCTCCTCTTTTTAGCATAGTTTTGAATAGGATTTGGCAAAGTGTATAGTTCATTTGAAAAGAACTTAACACTTGCCTAATTCTATATTCAATTCATTTCTATGCTATTACTTAAGAAGGATACCTATATTTGTACATATAAATTTCATAAACAAAAATAAATCAGCCAACATAAATTTTTGCATTCTTTCTTTTTCATTCATTTCTTTTGTACACATGCTTGTATTTAAAAAAAGTGGTATATTAGTCTGGACAACCCTGGGGTTGCAAGGCTTTAAGTAGCCATAAGTAGGTCTTGTACCTTACACCCCTTGTTAATAATGGCGTCATACTCACTTATATCTTTCATACATTCATATGTGCATGTGAAAATTGGATAAGAAACCCCTTTGTTACTTAATGAAAATCATGCATCATAAACATTCAAATTTTCTTAAATGAATTACTTAGCATGCATCATAAAGTGTACTAAACATTCCCATTTGTATGTATAGATATGTTTAGGACTCATTCATATGCATGTGATACATGTCGGGAAAGAAATGAAGTGATGTATGTTTTGTGAATTTAGTTCATTTTACTTAATCTTGAAATGCCTTCCTTTTTAAATAGGTTTGTTTAGAGTTTAACTAAACTTAGGATTAATTAAAACACTTAATTAAAATATTCACTGAACAAAACTAAAACATGAATCCACTTTAGAAATTACTTAGGTTAGGGAAGGAAAGAGGAGTTCTCCTCTCTTTCCCTCTCTTTATAACTTAATAATTAATTCTAGGATTCACTTAAACCCAATCAAAATATAAAATAAAATTAATTAAAAATAATTAAATCACTTAAATGAAACCCTCCTCTAAGTTGATCATTCTTCACACTTAGAAAATTCTAACTTAAAGCCATAGCTAAGCAAACCATACAAACCTCTAAAGCACACACATTAGACTAAGTCACAACTTCTAGCTTTAAGTTAGGGTGGAGCATGATTTGATGCTTGCTTTTATTTTGTGATATATGTTTTAGTCTATATGTTAAGATGTATATGCGTAGAATGAATGGATGATATTAATTATTGTTTCTCAGAGATTATGCTTAAGGCATGATAAATAAAAATATAAATGCTTTTAGCGGTGATTATACCCCAAGCATAATATGTTAGTGGACTTAGTCACTCATGTGTGAGGTGATAAGTCCAATATATATGCTTGGAATTTGTGTGATTTGTTTAGCTAATATATGTTTTGCGGGTGTTAGCTAGATCTACTTTTCCTTTTCATGTAATTTTTATAATTAAGATTTTAGAATGACTGTTATGGAGATTAGGATGAGCATTGGTAATAAGATGTCATCTTATGCACCATGTGAAGCCTTTGGAGCATCCACCTTCCAACCATCTAAAAGAAGGAACCAAAGAGGAAAGAAGAAAAGAAGAATGATGAAATGAAGCTTGAAGACCCCCATAACAATGAGTTCCTTACTTAATTATATGTAATTCATTTGTAATATGGGTTGTATAAGGGTAGAACTCAGCTACTCAATTTGTTTTGGGTTGGCACCCACCACAATCCTCTTATTCTTTTACATTATTATAAATTGATTGATATTTTATTTAACTTGTGCATTAAGTGGCATCCTTTTCCTAGTTTCTTTCTTGCTTTATGTATGGCCTGGATGTGGATTAGGCTCTTAGGAAAAAATAAATCTTTACCAAATTTAATAATTCAAAATTGAAAATAAAGAACTCATAACTTCACCTAAAGCTTAGGCTAAAAATCAAGATAAAAGAATTAGCAACCCCTTAACTGGATGAGTACTTCTTTTATAATATCATGCACAAATGCATATTATTTTTCACTCTTAATTGAAGAGCTTCCACCTTTGCTAGAGAAACTTGGCTTGACCTTTGAGAGCCAAGATGGAAATACACCTCCTCCCTTCTAGCTAATTTTGGCCAATAATCTCATTTCTCATGCATTAGGCATATGGATCCTATTAGATTGAGTCAAAATGATTGTCTAAAAATAAAATAAAAATAAAATATGAAATGCTTTAGATTTAGGTCATTTGAAGCATATCATTACATGATCTAGCCTCTTTAGGGAGTGAGTTTAAGGACTTAGTCTCTTTCTAAATAAATAATAGCCTAGCTATAAAAGCATATGACTTGCCTACATGAATTTAAAACCATGGAGGAGTTAGTTGTACCCCGGTTGTAAGTCCAAGCAATTGTCCTCTCTTGTGGAGGCAAACCAAATAGCCAATTTTGCCTTAGATTTAGGTTATGCTTTTGACCCTCATCAAAGCTCCCTAGATTTAGGTTCTGAGATTACTTCTACCCTTTGCAGGCCATAAGCATAAATCCTCACCTCTTAAGTATTTTCATAATCTTGTGTTATGGAATCATAAGTCCTAAATTTCTAATGAAAAATTTAACTCAAATAAATCAAATCAATTTCAAAAATGTAAAGCCCAATCATATGATAGTTTGAGATGTTCGCTAGGTTTCCTAGTATCGTGGGTATCTCCTACTTATCTTCCTTTAGCTTCGATAATAACTCCCTCTCTTTGATCAATCCCATTTGATCTTCCAAATGAACTAATTGATTGATAGTCCAACCTATTAAAATCTTTGGAGACAACAATCATTTACCTTAATCAAGAGTATTCCTAAGAGATCTCATTTCTTAGGATGTAATTAACTATGGGGGCTTGCCCTTGTAGGGAACTTAATGAACCTGATTTTAAATAAACCCTACTTTACTTTTTCATGCAAAGTAGGGGAAGAATCTTTGGTACACATGCAGACCCATTGTCCATAGGAGTCCTTGTTGAGGTGATAAAGTCCATTGTAGGGTGGTGACTTTTATCTTTTGAGGTAGTACACCTCTTCTCAATATCATATCCGATCACCCTCAATAAGAACATCTGTGGATCTACATGGTGTCAAAAATGCATAAAAAGAAGAAGATGTATATTTCCATCCTCATTTTATCCCGCATAAAGTGAAGATGAAAGTATATATTTTATTCTCTAAAGAAATTAAAATTTTAACCACACTAACTTATAAATAAGATAAAATAAATATAGAAAATTTATCAAAACTTAATATAGAAATTATCTTTAAGTTGTAAAAACAAGTAACCATAACCAATTATAGACCTTTGATGTCTAGTGAATATTTGATTGACTATCTTATATTTTAAATGTGTGTTTGATAAAGATTGACAAATTATCCTTGGATGGTAAGCATATTTGTAAGATAAATTAAATTCAAAAAAATCTTTATTATCTATCACATTTACTACTAAATAAATTATTTACCCGTATTTCATATCATACCCTTATATACTTGGGTCATCTTTACTTTTGCACAAGGTTATAAGTTTGAATTCTTAATAATAGTAATAAACTATTCATAGCTTAAATTTGTAGAAAAAAGTTTGATATCATGAATTTTAAAATATCTAGGTGCACTTTATTAATTCTTTTTGAGCAAAATAATATAATTAATTTAAAATTTTCTTAGTCTACAATCATGTTGTAGGACCCATATCACTCATTCATAGTAGATTGAGATAGATGGTCATACTCTTATGATATGCTATGTCTCTATCATAGATCTAAATTTGAAGTTAGCATCTTTTCAAAGTGTTCTAAGTTCTACTTAGATTGTTCTCCAATAATACAACTATTATTATTACATGATTAAAACTCTCACTTTCATATAATATGATTAATCATAATATAGGCTAAACATGATCATTGCCTTAAAATATGAATTCCAACATAAAAGTATGCTATATTTTTGTTTTTTTGACTTACTTGCTCTTATAATAAACTTCACAATTTGGTATATATAGTATATATATAGTATATATATGTATATGTATATGTGTGTATGTGTGTGTGTGTATGTGTGTATGTAATTTTTGTAATAGGATTAGGTTAGTGCTATGAGGTTAGGATGAGCAGTGACTAGAAAACATTGACCTGGGAGACCCTGTGAAGCCTGCAGTGTCCCCATAGCTTCTTTTCATTTGTAAATTAATTATAATTCGGGTTGTACAAGGGTAGAGCTTAGCTTTCCATCTATTTTCTTTTTTGGGGTGTACGATGATACTCAACTGCACCAACCATTTATTCTTTTATGTGATTAGTGTTTGATTAGTATGTTTACAGTGATTGTGCAATAGAAAGTGCATGTGTTTCATAGATTTCTTTTAATGTGATTGTTTGATGTGGGATAAAGATGTGGCAGGCTCTTTAAATTTTTTTTGTTCCCACACTTAATAACTTTAGCTAACATTTAAGCAATTTATAACCTCACCATAAAGCCTACTGTTGACCTTATTTTTGGATTGAGGTTGATAAATTATATGATTTATAACTCTAATGAATTATTCAAATTTAGGTGTTATCAAATTAATTCATTGATTGATTGTGATGTTTTATTTTCTTTAGGTTTATGTTTGTTTATTGAGGAGGGGGGGGGATGGCACCACGCAGATCTATGGGTGTACCTATTAAGGTGATCGGGTATGACATTAAGGAATAGTGTACTATCTCGAGAGATAGAAGTCACTACCCTATAATGGACCTAATCATCTAATAAGAACTTCTAAGGCATGATGGGTCTTCGAATATACCAGAGATTTTTTTCCAACTTTACATGAATGAATAAAGTAGGGTTTATTTAATCCGGGTTATAAAGTTTGCTATGGGGCAAGCCCCCATAGTTAATTATATCTCAAGGAAAATGAATCCTTTAAGAATACTCTTGATTAAAGTAGGCGATTGTTGTCTTCGAAGAAGTCAAAGATAGGACAATCAATGGATTGATTATATTTTGGAAATCAAATAGGATAGATCAAAAAGAAAGATTTATTATCGAAGCCAAATGGAGATAAGTTGGGGATGATCATGATAATAGGAGGCCTAGTGAGCATCCCAAACTATCCTATAGTTGGGCTTTATATGTTTAAAATTGAGGAGAATCATATATTTGAGTTGGAATTTTATTAGAAATCTAGGACTTTTAATTCCACAATACAAGATTGTGAAAATACACAAGAGGTGATGATTTATGCTAGTAGCCCCATAGGGAAACGACAACCTCAGATCCTAAATCTAAGGAGCTTTGGCGAGGGCCAAAGTATGACCTAAATCTAAGGAGAAAATGGGCATATTGTTTACCTCCACAAGAGAGGGTAAACCATCTGACTACTAGACTTATTACCACCTGGAGTGGTAGCCAACTAACTCCTCCTATGCTTTAAATCCATGCAGGCAAGTCATATGCTTTTGCAAGATTGCTAGGATGTTATTATTTAGAAAAGAAACTAAGTCCTTAAACCCACTCCCTAAGAGACTAGAACATGAGGGGCATGAATAATGATTTAATCTAATGCAAATTTTATAGAATTTTATTTAATTTAGGACTCTTTATTTTGACATAGGATATATGATTTTATATGCTTAAATGCATGGAGAAGTTGATTATGGGCCAAATCAAAAGGGAAAGAGGTATTTTTCCATCATAGGCTCTCAAAGGTTAAGCCTTTTACTATCTGGCAAAGATGGAAGCCCTCTCTTAGCAAGAGTGAAATAACATGTTATGCATGATGTTAAACATACAACATCTAGCTAAGGGGTTACTAAATCTTTTATTATCTTGATTTAATGCATAGGCTTTATATGAGATTATGAGTTATTTTAGGAAATTTAGTTATGAGTTATTAGTTTGGGTAAAAAAAATAATTTTTATCTTTGGAGCCTAATCGCATCTAGGCCATACAACAATCACCAATCATAAACAAACTATGAAAAGACATACTTTTTCTAATGCACAAGCTTAGCAAAATATCAAATAATTTTATAAAGCTAACGCAAAAGAATGAGAGGTTGGTGCAGTCGGGTACCGCCATACAACCCAAAAAGAATAATGGGTAGCTGAGCTCTAATAATATACATCCCATATTACAAGAGAATATTTATAATTACAAATGATAAATATTATGGGGGTCTTCATTCTTCACTCTTCATTATTCATTTCTTCATTCTTCATTTCTTTTACTTGATTTGGATGTGCTTGCTTCAAAGGCATCACAGGGTACATAAGACTTAATCTTTTAACCAATTCTCATCCTAATCTCCAATAACACTTATCCTAATCCTAATATAAAATTACATTAAAAGAAGAAAGGTAAATCTAGCTACAACTGCAAAATAAATGTTAGGTTAACACACCATATAACACAAACAGCTATATTAATTATTTGGACTTAGCACCCTACACATGGGTAACAAAGCTCACCTGTCCTAACTTGGATTATGCTTAGGGGCTAAGCAATCTGCATAGCAAGAGCATATATATTTTTATTACAGCCGCCCCTTAAGCACAACCCCCTATAAAAAAAATAATTAAGCTAATATCAGCCTAACATCCAGACTACGCACATACACCCTAACATCTATTCTAAAATAATACATCACAAAATAACCATACACTGCCCTAACTTAAAGCTAGAAGTGGTGACTTAATCTAATATGTGTGAATTAAGATTTGTACGGTATGTCATAACTAGGCTTTAGGATTGTAATTTACTAAGTGTAAGAGATTAAATTTTTAAAGGCTTGGTTTCTCTTTAAGTGATTTAATTAATTGAAAGAATTTACTTAATATTTTATTCTATTTCATATGGCCTACACTTAACAACTAAGTGTTATAAAGAGAAGAAAGAGAGGAGACATCTCTTTCATCCATACCTTAAGTCATTTCTAAATCAAGATAATTAGCTTGATTCCCTTTAGTGAATGACTTATTATATGTTTTAATCAATCATAAGTTTAGGTTCACTCTAAATGACATTATTCAATAAGAAATGCATCTTAAGATGAATTGGAATGAACTATTATCACATAACACATGCTTATTCATTTCTTTCCATCAGGGATATCATGCATATGATTAATTCCTAAGCATACCTACACATACAATATATGTCTTAGCACACTTAAATGATGAATGCAAACAAGTGTATTTGGAATTTAAATATTTCATTTGATTGAATTATGAATGCATGTCTCTTTTTGTAGAAAAGGGGATTTTCATCCATTAGTTAAGTACACATTCACATGTACAAAAGTTTTAAGCAAGTAGCCATTGTTTCCCAGGAATGAGGTAATCTAGGCTACTTAAAAGCCCCCTGGATGTCCACTAATATACTCGCTATCCTTAGATACATATTGATGTATAATCAACTATAAGAATAGAAAAAACTCATGCAAAAGTTGTATTTGAATTATTTGATTTATGATTCTTATTCATTGTTCAAATTATACATACATATGTATAATGGTTTTAAGTAGGTACGACACCATTGTTCTGCACTAGTGGAGTAAGGTACAAGACCTACTTTGGGCTACTTAAAGCCTTGCATCCTCGGGATGTCCAGATTAATATACCACTTTTTTATATACATATGAATGTATAGAAGAATGATAAGAATAAGAAGTCACATAAACATTACGTTTAATTTGATTGATTTATTGTGTAAATGAATTAAAGATCTATCTAAATTCTAATGTTAAAATGCATAAGAATGAAATCAAATGAGTTGATTGTTCTACACTAATGGAGTGAGATAGGAACCTTTTACTTAAAGTCATGCATCTCATTAATATATCCTTTAACATTCAAACTTATGCAAATCGACATATAAATTTGAGAAAGAGACTTTATTTCATACACTAAACTTATATTCACCTGCATTTCTTATTTATATATAACAAAAGTTATAATATACATATAAATTTATTCATTAATAAGCCTTTGAAAATACATTAAAACTTTAATAGTGATATAATAGCCACATATTTTTAATTAAATCAACACATGTAAATTGACATAAAGAATTCATTTCATTTGATTAATTTGAAAGACATGAATGCATGAATATAAGTAGCATGCAACATTTAACATGAATGGAAAGAAATAAAACAATACAAGCATGTGATTTCATTCAATCCAACTAAGTCCTAAGGGTAATCATATTAAACAAATTCATTTAAAATAAACCAAAGTTCTTTAATGTCACTTTTGATCTTTATGTTTGACTTGATTTAGAAAATGTGAAAGAGGTTTGCTAATCCTAATCCCATTCCCCATGTGTGAGTTAATTTTGTTCAATGAAGAAGTAATTAAGTTGATTTTTATTATTTAATTAAGTTAAGATATGAATTAAGTGAATTAATTAAACCCTTACCTATATCACCTTAAGTTAATTAATTAATTAATAATGAGCCAATATGATATGCAACTACATGAAAAGTGAATCAGCAATGCTCCTAAGAAATGAAAGGGGCCTAATGTAATTGGCTCATGATTAATAGTTAATTAGGCTTAAGGGATCTCACTTAACTACTTTTATAGTTTTCTCACATATGTGAGCTAACCATAATTTCATTAGCTCTCTATTTAGGTTATTGAACACCCAAAGAGTTACCCAAGATTGGTTAAAGATGATTAAATGTGAAGTGGATTTTAGATTGAGTTAATTAACCTCATTAATCCATTTGGTTAAGCATTAAGCATTTTTTTAATGTAATGAAATTAACCTAAGGAAAGTGATCAAGAAAGAGGCCATAATCTCAATCCCTAAGTGCCATATTTGATCATTTTAAACTTTGATTTTATCTTGAGGATTAATTAATTAATTAAGCAATTAATTACTTCATTAGTCATCGATTAATTTAATCCCAAGAAGTAAAGAAAATTTAGGAAATGAATTAGGAAAAATATCCCAATCACATTCCCAAAGCTCCTTTACTATTCAACAAAAGTAATTAGGCTTAAATAATTAATTAAACCATTGTTCATCCAATAATTATTACTAATTAAATTAAGAAAGTGATTAAGGCATAATCAATTAATTTTCCTAATTAAGCAACTAATAAAATCCCAGAAAAATAGGGGAGGCAGAGGTCATCCCCTTAAACATCCATAGAAAGTTAGAGATTAATTGGGTGATTAATTAAGGAGTAATTAAACTAATTAGATTTCTAATTAAACATTAATTAAGCCAAAATAATAATTTAAAATAAATTAATAATAATTTTTCTAGATTCTACTCTAAAATATCTTTAAAATGAGCCTTAGTTTGTTTTTGCTAGGATTAGTTATGATTTTTAGAAGTTTCAGGCTTAAAAATGGATTAATTAGGCTAATTAAAGCCATAATCCCGTCGGGCCATGTGGTGGCTGATGCGGTGCGCTTTTACGTGGCACGATAGGAGTGACTATTTAAGTTGTTACATCCACTGCTGGCCAGATTGCGGTGGACACGCTAACCCCGTGGACCATCCGATCTAAGATCAGATGGCCATGATTCGATTCACGATTTAAGAAAGGAATTAAGGGATCTAACACGGGATCAAATCAGAGCCGTTCATTCCAATCATATGGAATGGACGGCTTATGATCTATTCCATTCATGAGCGGTGAAAGATGAATGTCGTTCATCTTTCCCTGTTCGATTCGAGGTCACTCGAGCTCGGATTGCCTCCAAATCGATCCCACACCTTCAGGGAGGGGATTCGCGCACAGATAATGATCAAAAACTCATGACGTTCGTATTTACTTTACAAAACACCAAGCTATTTTCCATATAAGGCTCAATTTTTAAAATTACCTCACCGGAGCTAATGTGCATGGATTGATGGTAAGCCGCTTTGGGAGCCATGTGAGAAGCTTTGATCATGATTTGTGTGATAGTGCTTCAATCCCACATGAAGGATTTGGCTATGATCGAACTCGATCTCCTGCTTCTGGGAAGGCTTGGAGGTGATTCGCTTGGATTTAGTAGAGGATGGTGTGCAAGGAATTTATGTTTGGTCAAGTAGGGGAGGAGTATTGGTCGGGAAGGTGGTGTCCTATTTTGGCTTTGCTCAGGGAGGAGGAATGTCGATCGAGGAAGCTTGGGAAACACTTTGAATTGCTCTGAGAGATTTCAAAAATGTATTTGGAAACTCACACAAAATAATCTGTGTCATTTGTCGCTTGAATTAAGAGGGCATACCTCTCAATTGCCCTTAAAGGATGGACGGATGGCTTATTTGCCATGTCAGCCGAGTGTCGAATAGAAACCATCAACTCCACGTGGCTCATTAGGAGTGGTCGAAGCCATGACATGGAGCTCAAGGCAAAATATGGGCTGATGGTGTGGATTGATCCTTGCCTTTTCCCATGAGGTGTTCGACCATGAGAGGGAGTGGTTTGGCTTGTTTCCCTTGGTCCATGGCAGAGGCTAGGTGGCTTAGGTTGAGCTAAGGTGTCTTAGGAATGCCTTATTTGGCACTTTGATGGATACCATGGAGATGGCGAAGTGGACTTTGCCACTTAAGGCAAGAATCCAATGCAAAGAGAGATGTGTCCATTAGTTAATCCCCTTGGGTTGGGTCCCACATGGATTGGGCTGGTTTGGAGCTGACTTAGGGTCCATTTGGGTCAGGTTAGGTCAGCCACCAAGGTTCCATAAGGTGGTTTCAGGTGATTTGGCTTCATATGATCAAAATGGGTTCATTTGGGTTAGGTTAGGTTGGGTTGACCAATTGGTCAAATTAGGTCAAACCAAGTTTGAGTTAGGTTCATATGATGATTTGGGATGTTTTGGTTCAATTAATTTAGATTGGTTTGGCCTAGGTTTGGATTTGACTCATTTGGATTCAAAAGAGTCAAATTAATCAAGTTGACCAATTTGACCAATTTGACCAAATTGGGTTGGGTAAGGTGTTGCGTCAAGTTCAATTGGTTGATTGAAAGTAATTGTAGGCTTTAGTTTGGTTTAATTTGGATTTAATTTTAATTTTGGTCATTTTGACCCTTTAGGTCAATTTGGGCTAGGTTGGGTCAAGTTGACCAATTGGTCAACTTGCATTAAATTATGGCTTTGGTCAAGGTTCAATAATCAATTTGGGATGAACTTGAGCCATTAGTTGCAATCAATTTGGATTAAATCATGATTTGACCCATTTTGGCCTTTTAGGCCAATTAGGGTCAACATGGCTCAAATGGACTTGATTTGGCTCAGTGTTTGGTCATGTTCAATCATTGATTATGAGTTGGTTTGAATCAATAGTTTTAATCAATTTGGCATATAGTGTGGATTTTGGCTAGTTTGGGTTTCATTTGGGCTAAATGTTGACTTGATTAAAGGCTAAGTATGACTTGGTTTGACCAAATTTAAGGCATTAATCACCCTAGGGTGATTGTTGTATGTTGTGAGGTTTAGATGGGCTTAGTTCAATCCAATTTGGGTTGGATTGGAACTTGGCTCAAAATGGTCTTTTAGGTTACTTTGGGTCAAGTGGACCTAAATGGGTCAATTTTCTTGATCATGGCTTGATTCAATTTGGTTGAACTCACATATGAGCCTAGGATTGAAATATAAATTCAATTGCAATTGGTTTGGAGCCAAATGGGTTTTGGTTTATATGATAATTTCAAGTCAAAAGGGTCAACATGGGCTTCACTTGGGTTGACTTGGGTTTGGTTTGATAATTATGGTTTATGTTTATATTTGGGTCAATGATTGTAGGAATGATTGAATCTTGAAGAAATCCATGAGTTTTTTGAATTGATTTGGGTGTCATTTAGCCAAGTTTAAGGAATTGGCTAAAAGGGCTAAAATTGGGAATTTGATTTGATTTGGGTTTGGTTTAGGTCATTTGGATTTATATTTCATTTATATTTGTGAATATAAATAAAGATATAAGTGGTTCATGAGAAAATCACTTGAGTTTGGAGTAATTTGGAAGCAAATTTGATTAAGCTTATGGCGGTGGGTCCATAAGGCTAACTTGGGTTTTGATTTGGCTTGATTTATTTTGATTTGATTTGAATGGTTTGAACTTGGATTTCATTTATATTTGTGAATATAAATGAAGGAATGAATGATTTATAAAGAAATCAATCAAGTTTTGGTTGAGTTTGAAGGAGTTTGGCTAAGCATATGAAGGTGGTTCATATGACTTAGGAAGAGATTTTGGAGTTTAAATTTAATCATGGGTTTCAATTATTTGGAGTTGATTTGGAATTTATGTTGGGATTTGATATGAGATTGAATTTGATAATTGAGAAAATCAATTGAATCAGGGCTGATTTGAATTTGGTTAAGGCTAAGTCCATAAGATAAAATCAAAGGGCTTAGGAAGGGATTTGGAATTTGAATTTAGTCATGGATTTCAATCATTTGATGTTTGACTTGAGTTGGAATCTTGGATTTGAATTTGAGGTTGAATTTGATAATTAAGAAAATAAATTGAATTGGTTTGGAATAAGAAGGATGGGTTTCAGCATGTAGTCAAGTCCTTCAATTTCCTAAGGCACAACCTATTCTATGGCTAACTCTTCTAAGTCTCTAGGTTGGTTAAGTGTTCACCTAATCACTAGAAGTGTCTTAAGACTAAGAAACTCTTAGTGGCTACAAGAGTCCTAGATCTATGATGAGGAAGTTGAGAGCTCACTCCAAAAGTGAGGTCAACATCGATGCTAATAAATCATGAGATAATTTAACTCAATCAAAGCCTATTAGAGCTATCTTAAATTATAATACATTGAAATTAAAGTTCACGTTTGGTCAAAAGATCATTCATGACTTTAATGTGTTATTTGAATCAAATGTAATTTTAATCAAGTTTAAGCCTAAATTAAATCAACTCATGATTTGAATGTTAATTCACTAATATATATATATATATATATATATATATATATATAATAAAAAAATAACAAAAAAAAATTTAATTTAACATAGACTATCCATTTGAAATCTAAAATGAACTACAAAAGAGAGAGAGAGAGAGAGAGAGAGAGAGAGAGAGAGAAATTAAACCAATTTTAAACATCAAATAAAATTTGTTTAGAATTAAATCAAAATAATTAACTATAAGCAAATGTTATGTATAAAATATATTAACCATTAAATCAAAATAATTAATTTATCAAATTATGAATCCATATTATAGACGATTATTAATCATAATTAAAATTATTTTGCTTTATACACATAACTTATAAAATTCTATTTATTTTTTACTAAAATTATTAAAATTGTTTAAAATTTGTAAAATCATTTATGATAAAAAAATCAAGTATCATAAAATTAGAAAAAGGAAAAAGATAAAAATTTTAAATTTATCTACTCCATTTTAATTCATGTGATGTGACAACAAATACAATTCATACAAAAAAATTTTAATAATAATAAAATAAGAAGAGGGCATGCCTTGTGATAAAGTTTTTGCATATAAGATAAAACCTCCCATTCCTTTTCCTTGCATGCAAGTTGAGTGTGGCCCCTCTCTCTCTCTCTCTCTCTCTACACACTGAACAAAAAAAGCTCATAGCACACTCCATGTGAAAAGCTCATCCTCGTTTTTAAAGGGATGCTCGACCTTTCTCTCATCCTCCTTCACACAAGTGCAGTCCTCCTACTTGACCTACTGATCACTCCCTCCCAAGCAGCAACCAAAGTCCTACATACACAAACTATTTCTTGCCCTCACATCCGACAAATCTCCTCCAACAAGTGGCTCTTATCTCTTTCCCCATTTATGGTCAAGCTGAACCTAGGCCCCTCACAAGAAATTTGAGTCTCTTCTTCACTTTCTGTTGGAAATTGCACCAACTCCACATGAAAAGCTCTCGTCTTTGCCCAAGTAGCAGTTAGAGCCCCTCTTCCCTTCTCAGCATGGCCAAAGTTAGACTTTCTTGACTTGCCTAGCTCATTGAAGCCAACCATCGAACAACTACAATGTCACAGCTCCTCCATATGAGTTTCAATGAGGTGTAGCTATTGAAGGCTTCCCTTGCTTGCTGCATGTGTGACCTAACCCCTCTCTTTCCTTCACATAAGATCAACCTATATGATTTTAAAGTGAAGGATGTGTTAGCTGCCAGCCACTCCATGCAATTATAAGTCCAAAAGAGTCGGTATGTGTCTATTCTCTCTTATGGAAGTAAACTGTTATATCTCATTTTCTCGATTTTACTTAGGTCATGCTTCTAACTTGTGCTAAAGCATTTTAGATTTATGTTCCGAGGCTACTTATTTCCTTCGAGCTACAAGTATAAGTCCTCACTTTTAGGCATTTTAAAAATCTTATGTTGTTGAACTATATGCCCTAGCATTCTAATGAAATTATAATTTAAATAAAAGTAAATTCTCTCTTTCAAAAATGTAAAGCCTCATTATAGGTTAGATTGAAGAGCTTACTAAGCTTCATAGTATCATGGGTGCTTCCTAGTTATTCTTCTTTAGAATCCATAAATAAGTCTTTTTATTTGAATATTCCCACTTGGTTTTAGGAAAATACCTAATCCTTTGATAGCCTAACTTTGAAATCTTTGGAGATACTAATTGACTACTTTAATCGAGAGTGTTCTTAGAAAATTTTCATTTTCTAAGATGTAATTGACTATGGGAGCTTGCTTCCATAGAAAACTAATGATCTCGACATAAAATAAATCCTACTTTACTTCTCCATGCAAAAGTGGGGAAAGATCTCGTATATGTGATTGAGTCCTTTAGTGATTAGTCATGGGGGGTGATGTTTCTATCTTCTAATATAGTACATCATACCTTAATACCTCGCTCGATCACTTCAATAAGTACCCCTTAAGATCTGCATGGTGTCCCTACGGCTCCAAATTAAAACACCCCACTATTGACCTCACTTTTGGAGTGAGGATTAACCGTTCTCATCTTAGACTTAGGAACCTTCTAGACACTTGGATTTCCTTAGTATTAAGACACTTCTAGTGATTAAAGAAACACTAAACCTAAGCTTAGAGACTTAGAGGGCATAACCCTAAGCCCAGGGTATACCTCAGGACAAATAAGTTCTACCTATCTTATGGTCTAAACCAAAACTCATACGTATTCACTCATCCAAATTTAAGCACATGTAAATGAAACATAACCAACCTCAAACATATTTAATTAATATTACTTGAATTTGGTTTTCTAATTCCAAGCCAATTAACTGGGAAGTAACATCACAATCCTATAACTCAACTTAAGCCCGTTCAAGTAAACTAAATCCAACCTAATTTTCTCAACCTTTTAATTATTCATTAGATCATTTCAAACCATGCCAATACTTGTGATCAATTGAACCAAATGAAAGTGATCAACCCAAGCTAGCCCCTTTGACCTAAAGGGTTCAATTGAAGCAAAACCTAATTGAGCCCAAATCAATTACAACCAAAGCCATCAATTAACTTCAAATTCATCATTGAACACATCACAACCAGCCATGTACCAAATTTGCCCAAGTTGGTTTGACCAAGTCACTCAACCCAAAGTGACCTAAGAGAGGTGATTAAGCCAAACTTTAATTACCCATTGAATCAAATCAAGTCATCCAATCCCTTCATTGATGATTGTAGATCATCATTGAACACTCCAATACAATCAATTGAGCCTAACCAAGCTAATTAGACCCTTTGACCCAAGTTGACCTAATTTGGCTTAAATGGTCAAATTGAACCAAATCAAATCCTAAATAAAATTGATTGAAACCAAAGCTTTCAACCAATCTCTAATCCAATATTAAATATAATCCAGCCTTTAATTGAACCTTATTTGACCTAAAGGGTCAATTTGAACCAAATCACTCCATAATCCAAATTAATTCAAACTAACTCTCTCAATCAATCACGAATGATCAACTGAACTTAAACCACATCCGTGATCAAGCTAATTTGGTTGATTTGGTCAAATTGGTCAACATGACCCATTTGACCCAAATTGAATTATATGAGTCAAATTCAAATCTAACCCAAATTGAATCAAACCAATTACACTCACTCACTCCAAATGACTAATTGAACTCACCCAAACCATTAGTTTGATCCAATTTGGTCAAATTAATCAACTTAACCCAATTGAACCCATTTGACCTATATGGGTTAAATTGAGCCAAACCCAACTAAACCAAGCCCAAACCCAACCAAATTTGGCATGACTCATCCTTGGGCCAGCATGGGCCTGTACAATTGGGCCCAACTAATGGTGAACCCAATTTAAGTCAAACCCATTGAACCAAGCTACCTAAATGGGTAAAAATCCCTATTTAGGTGGATTTTCCACCCCTTTACCCTATGCCAACCACCTCTGGCTCTTCTTGGACAAGAGGATCAATGACCCAATGAGGTCTTAGATAACCTCACTTTTATGGTTTAATAATGACATGTACTTGCTTAATTTCATTTATATGTATTCATGTGCTAGAACTTGAGATAAAACTTTGCTCTTAGTGTCACGAAGTTTTGCATAAATAAAAAAATTGCTATTATATAATATTTGCATGATTTTCATCCCTAAGCTTGTGTATATGCTTACATGTATTTAATTTGGCAAGTATATAGTTTGGATATTCTGAGAACATGAGGCTTTAAGCAGCCTTAAAGAGGTCTTAGATAACCTCACTTCCCTAATTTAATAACTTGCCTAAATCTCGAATGCATGTCTACATATGCTTAACTAATGAATGTAATCTTTATTTTCTACCAAAATACATGCATTAATGATATTCAAGTGTGCAAAAAAGCAAATATGTATTATATGTATAAATATGTGTATTAAGTCAAATATCATGAATAATAAGAATGAAGAAATGTGTATTTTATTAATGATGGACACGTAATAATGATTAAATTTTATTAGTCCTAAGATAAATTTCATGTTTGAATAAAATTCCTTAAGACTTACTCAAACTTATGTTAAATAAAATGATTTAATAAATGGTTCACTAAAGAAACCAAAGCCATAATAATATGCCCTTAGGAAATAATTTAGGATATGGATGAAGGGGGTCAAACCCCCTTTTTTCTCTTCATAATAATTAGATATTAAGTAGGCTTTAAATGAAATGAAATTAAAATGTAAATTAAAATTAATCAATTCATTCAAAGATTTGAAGTGGAACCTCTCCTAATATTTAACTTAAATAATTCTGAACTTTAGATACTCACAGTTCTAAACCCTAATTAAGACACACCACACTAAACTTTAACACACACATTAGAATAATAAGTCTCAAATTCTAGCTTTTAGGTTAGGCTGATGTATGTTGTGGTGTTATATTTTATTTTATGATGTAATATGTTAGACTGGATGTTAAGATTATTTGTGCGTAGACTATGTTAGGTCACTAATAGTCTAATGATGTTTTCTATAGAGGATTATGCGAAATGGGCCGCTGTAATAATAAGTAATTATAAATATTCTTGCTTGCAGGTGCCGCTTTTTCCCTTAATCATAATCTAGTTATGATTGGTGGGCTTGGTTACCCTAGTGCATGGCATTAAGTCCAAGTATGTAAAATATAATTGCTTGGCTTGTATATTTATTTAACTAGTGTCTGTTTTATAGGTGTAGTTAGATTTCATTTTTTATAAATATGCAATTTTTTATAATAAGATTAAGATTAATGCTATGGAAAGATGATCAGTGGCTAGAAGGTAAAGACCTAGAAGGTCCTGTGAAGCCGGGAGCAAAATAAATCCAAAGAAAGAGAGAAGAACAAGAGGTTGAAGGCCCTAGAGCATTCATTATAATTGTAATATTATATTGCAATCCAGGTTGTATAAGGGTAGAGCTCGGTTACTCAATTTATTTTATTTTTCAGGGTGTAATGAGGTACTCGGCCACACCAGCCTCTTATTCTTTTATGAGATTCATATGTTTAATTGTTGTGTTTAGTTTTGCATTAGAAATGGCATGCTTTTTATAGGTTTCTTAAAGTTTGATGATTTGGATGTGTGGCTTGGATGCAGTAGGCTCTTTAAGATAAAATTAAATCTTCTACCTTCACTAAAAACACGTAATTAAATTTTAATGCAACTCATAATCACATTTTAAAGCCTATGCTCTTAGTGAAGATAAATAAAAGATTTAGAAAGTCCTTAGCTGAATGTTGTATGTTATCACGCCATGCATATCATAGTGTGCCTCTCTTGAATAGGGAGGGTCTCCACTCTTGCACGATAGGAGATATGCTTGACCTTTAAAGATGATCCCTTATAGTGGAGAACGCTTCTTCTAATTGTTTTAGCCCATGACTTAATTTCATCATGCATATAGGCATAATTGTCTCAAGCCTTTGGTCCAAAATGAATGTGTTAAAAATAGTTTATAAACTTGTAAATTTTTGCATTAGTCTAAGTCATATTTTCATGCTAATCATATTCTAGTCTCTTAGGGAGTGAGTTTAGGATTGTAGCTTATTTTCTAATTAAATAATAGCCTAGCTATCTTGCATATATATAAGACCAGCCTATATGGTTTTAAAGCATAGGAGGTGTTAACTGGTGGCCATTCCATGCAGTTGTAAATCCAGAAGAATCGGGGTGTGTTCATTCTCTCTTGTGAAGGTGAACTATCATATCCTATTTTTCATGATTAGACTTAGGTCGTGCTTCTAGGTAGTGCTAAGACATTTTAGATTTAAGTTCCAAACCTACTTATTTCCTTCAAGATACAAGAATAACTCCTCACATCTTAGGCATTTTCATGATCTTGTGTTGTTGGATTATAAGCCCAAATGTTCTAATAATATTCCAACTTAAACAAAAGTAAATTCTCTCCCTCAAATATATAAAGCCTCATTATAGGGTAGACTGAAGTACTCATTAGGCATCCTAGTATCATGGGTATTTCTTACTTATTCTCCTTCGAAATTTATAAATGAGTCTTCCTATTTGAACTCTCCCATTTGATTTTTGTAGATGCCTAATCTTTGATAGTCTAGCTTTAAAATCTTTTGAGATATTTATTGACTACTTTAATTGAGAGTATTCTTAGGTGATTCCCATTTTCTAAGATGTAATTAACCATGGAAGCTTCTGTCCATAGGAAACTAAAGAACCTGACATAAAATAAACCCTTGTTTATTTCTCCATGTAAAGTAAGGGAAAGATCTCTAGTATATATGTTGACCCATTTGCCTTAGAAGTCTTTATTAGGTGATTAGGTCCATTATAAGGTGATTTTTCCATCTCCCGAGATGATATATCATACCTTAATGTAGCATCTGATGACTTCAATAAGTACCCTCTAAGATCTGTGTGGTGTCCCTACTGCTCCAAATTAAAATACCACAAATTTTTTGCAAGAGGTTGAAGGCCCCATAACATTCATTGTAATTGTAATATTCTATTATAATCTGATTTGTATAAGGGTAGAGCTCAGCTATCCAATTTCTTTTATTTTCTGGGGTGTACGGCGGTACCTAGACACAACAGCCTCTTATTCTTTTATGAAATTCACATGTTTTATTGTTGTGTTTAGTTTGTATATTAAAAATGACATGCTTTTTATAGGTTTCTTAAAGTTTGATAATTTGGATGTGTGGCTTGGATGAAGTAGGCTGTTTAGGAAAAAATTAAATCTTCTACCATCACTAAAAATTCATAATTAAATTCTAATGCAACTCATAACCACATTTTAAAGCCTAGGCTCTTAATCAAGATAAATAAAAGATTTAGAAACCCCTTAGTTGAATGTTGTATATTATCACACCATGCATATCATAATGTGCCACTCTTGAATATGGAGGGTCTCCACTCTTGCATGATAAGGGATATGCTTGACCTTTGAGGTCAATCCCTTATAGTAGAGAACACCTCTTCTAATTGATTTAGCCCATGACTTAATTTCATCATGCATATAGGCATAATTGTCCCAAGTGCTTAGTCCAAAATGAATTTGTCAAGAATAATTTATAAACTTGTAAATTTTTGCATTAGTCTAAGTCATATGTTCATGCCAATCATATTCTAGTCTCTTAGGGAGTGAGTTTAGGATTCTAGTTCCTTTCCTAATTAAATAACAGCCTAGCTATCTTGCATCTACATAAGACCGACCTACATAGTTTTAAAGCGTAGGAAGTGTTAGTTGGCGGTCACTCCGGGCGATTGTAAGTTTAGAAGAGTTGGAGTGTGTTCATTCTCTCTTATGGAGGTGAACTATCATATCCCATTTTCCCGATTAGACTTAGGTCATGCTTCTATCTTGTGCTAAGATATTTTAAATTTAGGTTCTAAAGCTACTTATTTTCTTTGGGTTATAAGCATAAGTCCTCACCTCTTAGGTATTTCCACAATCTTGTGTTGTTAGACTATAAGCCTTAGCGTTCTAATAAGATTCCAACTTAAGTAAAAGTAAATTCTCTCCCTAAAATATATAAAGCCTCATTATAGGATAGACTGAAGCACTCACTAGGCCTTCTAGTGTCATGTGTATTTGTTACTTATTCTCCTTTGGAATCCATAAATAAGTCTTCCTATTTGAACTCTCCCATTTAATTTATGTAAATGCCTAATCTTTGATAGTCTAGCCTTGAATTCTTTTGACATTTTTATTGACTACTTTAATCAAGAGTGTTCTTAGGTGATTCCCATTTCCTAAGATGTAATTAATCATGGTAGCTTACTTCCATAGGGAACTAAAGAACCCATTATAAAAATAAACTCTGCTTTACTTCTCCTTGTAAAGTAAGGGAAAGATCACTGGTACATAAGTAGACCCATATGCCTTAGGAGTCTTTATTAGGTTATTAGGTCTATTGTAGGGTGATATTTTCATCTCCTAAGATGATACATCATACCTTAATGCAACATCTGATTACTTCAATAAGTATCCCCTAAGATCTATGTGGTGTCCCTACGGCTCCAAATTAAAATACCACACACACCTATGATTTTTAATCAACAAATAAAATATTTAGCAACTCATTAATTATTTGGTTGTATGTTATAACAATATGCATGCATATTATTTCACACTTGCAAATAAGGGGTCTCAACTCTTGTACAGTAAGAGATAGGCTTGACCTATAAGAGCAGTCCCTTATAGTGAAGAATACATTTTTGCTTTGATTTAACCCATAATTAAATTTTATCATGTATTTATGCATATGCTCTCCCAAACCTAAGTTTGAAACTATGAGTCAAAATGAAATAAAAATGTGTAAATTATATTGCATTAGTCTAAGTCATGGATTTACATACTAATCATGGTCTAGTCTCTTAAGGAGTGAGTTTAAGACTCTAAATTCTTTCATAACTAATAATAGCCTAGCTATATTGCATTTACATAAGGCCAGCCACATGATTTTGAATTGTAGTAAGAGTTAGCTAGTAGTCACTCCAAACAGTTATAAGTCCAGAAGAGTTGGGATTGGTTCACTTTCTCTAGTGGATGTGAACCAATATATCCCATTTATTTGAGTAGAATTAGATTGAGTGCTTAACTTATTCAAGAACACCTTAGATGTAGGTTCAGAGGCTGCTTGTTTCTCCTTTGCATAAGTCCTCACCTCTTAAGCATTTTCATAATCTTGTGTTATTGGAATCTAAGTCTTAGCATTCTATTAAAAATTCTAACTCAAAATAAATTTAATTTTATCTCTTTCAAAAATATAATGCCTCACTATAGGATAGATTGGAACACACTAAGTTTCCTAGTATCATGGATGCTTCCTACTCATTCTCCTTTGGAATCTATTAAGAACTTTTCCCATTTGAATTATTCCCACTTGCTTTCCAATAATTGCCAATTCTTTGGTTATCAAACTTTGAAATCTTTGGAAATATTACTTGACTAATTTAATCGAGAGTGTTTTTAGAAAAATTCTAATTTCCTAGGATGTAATTAACTATGGAAGCTTGCTTCCATAAAGGACTAAAGAACTTAACTTAAAATAAACCCTACTTTACTTCATCCATATGAAGTAAGGGAAATGTCTTTGGTATATACACATACCCAGCTTCCTTAGGAGTTCTTGTTAAGTGATTGAGTCCATTGTAGGGTGATATTTTTACCTTTTGAGTTAGTACATTATCCTTTAATGTCATACTCGATCATTTCAATAAGTACCCCTTTAAATCTGTGTGGTGTTTTTATGACTCCAAATAAAAACACCATAATATGTACCTATATATGTAACACACACACACATGCATATATACATATTTATAAGATATATATATATATATATATATATATATATATATATATATATATATATATATATATATATATATATATATATATATATATATATATATATATATATATATATATATATATATCATTAAAGAGTTTATTGTTATAATTAAATAACTTAATTATAATAATAACACTCTTCAAGTAATTACTGATCATTTGTTTTGAATAGAGACCAAATTGATCTGCTAATTATGGTGTTTATTTTTAAATTATGTGTATAAAACATAGCTGGTGTACTTTGAGGGATAGTATGACATTAAAGAATAGTGCACCATCTTGAAAGATAGAAATTACAATCTTATAATGGACCTAATCACCTAATAAGGACTCTTAAGGTATGATGGGTCTTTGAATATATTATAGATTTTTCCCTTGCTTTACATGAATGAATAAAACATGATTTATTTAAATCGGGTTCTAAAGTTCCCTATAGAGGCAAGCCCCCATAGTTAATTACATCATAAGAAAGCTGAGTTCCTCAGGAATACTCTCGATTAAAGTTAGCAATTTTTATCTCCAAAGATTTCAAAGATATGATTATCAACAAATTAGTTATGTTTGGTAAATCAATCGGGATAGATCAAAAGGAGAGACTTATTATCGAAGCCAAAGGAGATGAGTAGGGAATGCTTGTGATACTAGAAAATATAGTGAGCATTCCAACTTATTCTACAATTGGGCTTTATATTTTTGAAATTGATAAGAATTATTTATTTGAGCTAATTTTTATCAAAAGATTAGGACTTATAATTCCACAATACAAGATTATAGAAATGCCTAAGAGGTGAGAATTTATGCTTGTAGCCCGAGGGAAAACAACAACCTTAGATCCTAAATCTATGGACCTTTAACGAGGGTCAAAGCACGTCCTAAATCTAAAGCAAAAATGGGTATATGGTTTACTTTCACAAGAGAGAATAAACAACCAGACTGCTAGACTTATAATCTCTTGGAGTGGCAGCCAGCTAACTCCTCCTATATTTTAAAATCATGTGGTCAAGTCATATGTTTTGTAAGATGATTAAGTTATTATTATTTAGAAAGAAACTAAAGTCCTTAAACCCACTCCCTGAAAGACTAGAGCATGAGTGGTATGAATAATGACTTAGTTTAATAAAAATCTTATCAATTTTTATTTGATTTTAGACTCTTCATTTTGACAAAGGTCATAAGATTTTTATATGCTTAAATGCATGATCAAATAAGTTATGGGCCAAACCAAGAAAGAAGAGGGTGAAGCCCCGTCAGTAGGAGTTGCTCTCATAGGTCAAGCGGTTCCCATGCATGCAATAATGGGGGCCCTCATTTTATAAGAGTGATAGAAGTTGCATGTATGATATTAGACATACAACATTCGGCTAAGAGGTTGCTAAATATTTTAATTATCTTGATTTAATACCTAGGCTTTAAGTGAGGTTATGAGTTATTTAGAAAATTTAGTTATGAGTTGTGATTGGAGTAAAAAGTTGATTTTTCTCTAAGAGCCTAATCAAATCCAGGCCACACATTAAATCACCATACATAAAGAAACTAGAAAAAAAGACATGTCATTTCTATTACACAATTGTAAACAAAGCATCAATCAATTCATAAACTCAACGTGAAAGAATAACAGGTCGGTGCGGTCAGGTACTGCCGTATAACCTGAAAAGAGAAATGGGTAGCCGAGCTCTACTCTCATACAACTCGATATATGAAAGAATGATTACAATTACAAATAAATAAATGCTTTGGTGGGTCTTCTTATCTTCATGTTTTTTCATTTATTCATTTGATTTGCTTGCTTTTTGAAGGCACCTCATGGGACAAAGCTCTAGACTAGTTCATCATCCCCATAACACTAATCCTAATTTCTATTGTACAGTTAGGTGTGTGCATTAGTTGATCTGAATTGTAAAACCAAACCGAACTGAGCTTATTTGGTTAATTTGGTTCGATTTTCATGATCATTGTTTGGTTTTCAGTTGAATTTGTGTGTTTGTTTGGTTTTTAGTTTTTGGTTTGGTTTTAATTAAAAAAATTTTAGTTTAACCAAAAAATCTAATTAACTATTTACCTTCTCGTCCTGGGTCACCTAGTTGACTCGTCACTTGAGTCCTTGATGCTTCGAGTCCTCGACGGCTCGGCATCTCATGTTAAAAAAAGGATTTAATATACCTATAACTTCTTTGACTCTTTGAATCAATCTTTCATCCAACATTTCATTCCTTAGGAGGAGTTAGGGTATAAGGCATTCAGCATTCTGGGTTTCGATAATTCTGATTTTTGCATTTGACTTTCAGACTTTCCTATTTACGCCTATTCCTATCTTTTTAGTTTTTTCCCTAACGGCTAGCCCACTGGTTCTGACTTCACGTCTGATTTTGACTCTTTGAGAGGTAAGAACTAAATCCCATGATCCCATCTCATCTCTATCACGCCATGGTTTTTCTTTGTTGTGGTTGTTGATGGCTTGATGTTATGAGCCTGTGTAGTGGCCTGTATGGCTTTATCTTTGTTGTCGTTGTTGATTGTCTTCCTCTTGGACCGCTTCCTTATTTCTTTGTTGGTTTCAATTTTAATGGAGCTAGGGTTTGAAGTTGAAGACTTGTAGTTGATGTTTAATGTTTCTACTTCTAGTGATTGAATGACCTACTATTTGCACATATTTATGCAAGGTATATTAGTAATCCTATGGACTTACTATTTTCAAATGGATGACTGAGAAAATGCATTTTTTTTATTTTTTGTGTTCTCGGATGATTGAAAATAGGATATTTACAAATTTTTTTGCAACCCTATGACTTATAAAGCTTGAATCAGTTGTCTTCAAACACACACACACACACACACACACACACACACACAAATATATATATATATATATATATTGTGCATTCGGATGTTGGAGTTAATTTGGCCCATTGGGTGTTTGAATTTTATAATTGTAATGGAACTTGGAAGAATGAACGATTTTCTTGTTTCTTTAGGTTCTTAGCGAGACTTTTCTGATTTTTTTTTTGTGAAAGGTTGAAAACATTGTGATGTTATCAAGTCGAGCACATAGAATTTTTCTAATTTTTTTGGGAAAGGTGAAAGCCTCATTAAATCTAGTATCCTACCATGCAAACATCTAATTACTAGTGGTGGTGTATGTCTTACTTGTTTGTTTTCTTATTACCATGCAAGCATCTAAGTATTAAATCTATATAAGCCTTACGATGTTATTTTTTTGCCTCTTAGTATTTTTTATGCAATTATGCAAGTAATATTATTGGGACGGCTTTAATGCAAACAATACTGAATGATAATGTTGAGAAATATGGCATTATATGATAATGTTTGGGATACATTACTTGATAGAGTTGATTGAGAATTGCAATTTGCAAACAAGAAATAATACTATTCAATTATACGATTCATGCATTTTTTCTTCTCAATATTATAGTATCCAATCGTTCTTTAATTGAAATAAGTTTTGTTTATGTAATTTATTAAAGCATGCTTTACTTTTTTCATTATTGTTTAGATTTTTTTAGAGTCTATACACATGTCACAAGTTAGAGATAGTTCAAATATTATTATTTCCTCCAAAGCTATGACCACTACTCAACAAGTTTAAGTTACAGGAGATGTGAGTGTCAGTAATGAGAAACCACCAATTACAAAAAAATATATAGAAAAGCTCCTAAACCTAGATCCGAGGTTTGAGATCACTTTGTCAGATATACTAATGAGGAAGGAGAAAAAATGTGCAAATGTAATTATTATGGAAAGTCATATCACAGTGATCCAAATATTAATGACACTTCAAACTTAAGGGTGCATCTTTCTTTGTGTTAAAATAACCCTCTTAATAATAAACCAAATCAAACTAAACTAGCATTGCAATTTGGTGCTAAAGGTGAAGAGGTTTGTGCAAGCTTTATGGCATGGAGATTTGACCAAGAAAATATAAAGAAAGCTTTAGCAATGATGGTTATTGCTTATGAATTGCCTTTCAAGCATGTAGAAGGTTGGGGGTTTAAATATTTCATGTCTAAGTGTTGTCCAATGTTTCAAATACATTCACGATGGACATTGACACGTGATTACTTTCAATTTTATCAAGACGAGAGAGCAATTCTAAAATATTTATTCAAGAAGTCCTGCCATAGAGTTTATCTTACAACTGATACTTTGACATCATTCAACGAATTAACTATATGTGTATCACTGCACATTTCATTGATGATGACTGGAAACTCAATAAAAGAGTTATAAATTTTTATCCTATCTATAGTCACAGAGGAGAATTACTTGGGCAACAAGTTGAGAAGTGACTTGTAGATTGGGGGATTGATATGTTCTGGATTGATAATGCAAGTTCAAATAATGGCATCATCACACACCTGCGAAAAAAAATTTGGCAAGAGAGGAGGTAGTATTCTTGATGGTTGCTTCTTACATATGAGATGCATAGCTCACATTATTAACTTAATTATGCAAGATGGGCTGAAAGATATATATGAATCTGTCCATCATGTTTGAGGAGCAGTAAAATACATTCATCAATCACCTACAAGGCTATAAATTTAAAAAATGCATTGAAATAGAAAAAATAATAACTAAAAATATGTTATGCTTATATGTTCCTATTAGATGGAATTCCATATTTTTAATGTTAAGTGCAGCAATTAAGTTGGAGAGAGCTTTTGAAAGATATAAGGAGATTAACACTCAATTTAAATCAGAACTAGAGAAGGAAGATGAGGAAGGTCATAATATAAAAGATGTTTTAAGTGATAATGATTGGAATAATGTTAGAATATGCTCCCTTTCTTGGAAAAATTTTATGAGCTCACTTTAAGAATTTTCAATTTTTTGTATGTGACATCAAATACTTTTTTTTATAAAATTCCAGGAGTTCTTTGTCTTCTTCAAATTTGGCAAATGGATTGTGATCCAAATGTGAGAAATATGGCTTCCAAAATGATGGCAAAATTTGCTAAATATTGGGGTAGCATAGAGAAAATGAATTTAAATATATATCTTGATGTTATTCTAGATCCTTGATTCAAGCTGCGTTATGCAGAGTTTACTATTATGGATATGTCTGAAGGGCCTGATGGTGTTGCTTTGGCACAACTTATTAGATTATCATGCTATGATATGTTTCATGATTATAAAATAAAAATTGTTGATGAAAGCCAAGTAGAAAGTGGTCTACTTGAGAAACAAAATTTTTCTAAAGAGTCTAGTGTTTTACAACTACAATCTTCTGCGAAAAGATATTCAATGATAGAGAAATTTAAAAGATCTAATTTTGGTAAGGATGATCTATATAACAAATCAGATCTAGATAAGTATTTGGCTGAGGAGTCTGAAGTCATGAAAGATCATTTTCATATTCTAAATTGGTGGGAGGTTAATGCACTGAGATTTCCTATTCTCTCATACATGGCTCGTGATGTTTTAGTACAAGTGGTTGTATTCTTGATACATTTAACAGTTCATTATCCTAAAAGATTGCACAAGCTATAATATGTGCACAGGATTGGATGCAAGCAAAATGGACCGTTAATCCAGTAAATATGGAAGAAAGTATTAATGACATTGAAAAATTTGACGAACATATTTCTTATGCTTAAATTCATAATTATTTATTCTTTTCAATCTTATTAATTAGAATAATTAATTATTCATTTGCATTACAAATTTAGCAAAATCTACAAGTGAAACACAAACTTCTTGGCAGCTTGATCGATTCAATATGGGTTATAGACTTTATTCGATGGTCTTCCTCATTACTTATTACTTATATTCACTTGCTCAGTTTGTTGTTAGTTTATCTTTTATTGCTACTTTTTCACTTTCATCTCTTATAATTTGTTGTTGGATGGTAATTTGGTTCGGTTGTTATGTTAGACTTTGGTAAGTTTTGCATATTTTTTTCGGTCAATATGACAATATAAGCTGCTTTGTTTCGACTGTTATGTTGGAAAAGCTAGTTTATTTGCCTTGCTGGTTTGTTTCGGCTATAATTCTTGGTGGTTTGGCTGGATTTCCTGCATTTGCTGGTTTGAGCCATTTTGCTATTTGCTATGGTCTCAAGTATGCATTTTTTTTTCTGAACAATTTACTTACATGCTAATGAAATATTGAATTTACTTCTTTTAGGGTTTAGGGGATAACAATGATAAAATGATCAATGTATACATACAGGTTGGTGACATTTTTTGTGTTATTGCCTCTTAAGTCTTAAAGGCTTGGTGGCGATTTTAAAATTGATTATATATGTATATATGGTGATCATATTTTGATATTACACTTGAATCTTGTTAACAAAAGATATTTTATATGAGCTTGAGCAAACTATATATATATATATATATATATATATATATATATGTGTGTGTGTGTGTGTGTGTGTGTGTGTGTGTGTGTGTGTGTGTGTGTGTGTTGTTTATTCTTGTAGATTTGAAGCCTTTGGAGACTTAGAGTGCTTGAAATTGAAGATTTCAAGGAGAAATGCCTGGAATGCGCTCAATATAAGTGATATTTCTACAGTTTACTCAAATTTATTTACTTAAATGTTGTCACTTGTGAGTTGTCAATAAATATGAATCATGTTGTACTCTTATTTTTTTTTTCTCTTTTTTTGTTAGCAGTTTATTTTCTTATTTGGTGTACATTAAATTGCATCAATATGAAATCCTCTTTACAATATGTATATATTTAGTTTAGTTAATAAAATTTTCCCTTTTTTGTTAGTTTGAAATCTTTATTTTTTTTAATATGCACATGTTATTCGGTTTATGAAAAATCGAATCGAATAAACTGAAGTATAATTCAATTTATTTGGATCGGTTTAAATGGTTTTTTGTACTAATTTGATCGGTTCAATTTTTCTAAAATTTTGGTTTGATTTATTTGGTTTGACCAAAACAACAACCTAACAAACCAAACTGACCGAATGCACACCCCTATGTACAATTACAATAAAAATAGGAAAAATAAATCTAACTACACACCTGCAAAATAAGTGTTAGCTAAATACACCATACAACCTAAGCAGTTATATGTAATTTGGACTTAGCACCCTGCACATAGGTAACCAAGTCCACCTATCCTAATTTAGATTATGCTAAGGGGTTAAGCAACCTACAAAAGAGAGCATTCATATTTTTTTTAAGGACCCCTTAAGCAGAATCTCCTGTAGAAAATATGATCAGGCTAATCATGGCCTAACATCTAGTCTATGAGAGGCATACACCCTAACATCTAGTCTACAACAGTACATCATAAAATTGAACATACATCAAACCATATACTGCCCTAACATAAGGCTAGAAGTGGGGACTTAATATAAGGTGTGTGTGGTATACCTTAACTAGGCTTTGTTATAATTTTATAAATAAGACATGATTTAATTATGAAGGGTGGTTTCACTTTAGATGATTTAGTTAATTTAGTAATTTTTACTTAATGTTTTCTTTTGTTTCATTTGGTTTACACTTAACAATTAAGTGTTATAAAGAGAAAGAAAGAGAGGGTCACTCTCTTTTATTCCCAACTTAAGTCATATCTAAAGCACATTAATTAAATAAATTCTCTATAGTGAATGACTTATTATATATTTTAAATTAGTCCTAGTTTAGGTTCACTTTAAAAATAGACTCATCCAATAAGAAAGGCATCTTAATATTAATTAAAATTAACTACTATTACACAACACATGTTTATTCATTTCTTCCCATCATATATAACATGCATATTATTAAGCCCTAAACATATCTATGTATACAATATATTTTTGACACACTTAAATGCAAGATGCATAAATGATTTTTATAGAAAAAGAGGACTCTCATTCATTAGCTAAATACACATGCAAATGTATGAAAGTTCTAAGTAAGTACTTCTCCATTGTTTTGCACCAGGGGAGCGAGGAGGAACCTCCTTGGGGCTACTTAAAGCCGTGCATCCCCGGGATGTCCAGACTAGTTATACATGCTATTCTTAAGTACATATAGATGTTTAAGCAACTATTAGAATAGAAACCCATGCTAAAGTAGAATTTAATTTAATTGATTTATTTGTGTGAATGAATTAAACTCTATCCAAATTATAATGTCAAGATGCATGAGAATGAAATCAAATGGGTACGTCACCATTATTTTGCACCAGGGGAGTGAGTTAGGAACCTCTTTGGGGCTACTTAAAGTCGTGCATCCCCGGAATGTCCAGACTAATATTCCCATTAACATTCATACTTATGCAAATTGACATATGAATGAAAGATAGAAACTTCAATTCATACACTAAGCTTATATTCACATGCACCTCCTATGTGTGTACAACTAATGTCACAACATATACTATTATTCATTAATAAGCTTTTGAAAATACATTTGAGATTTAATAGTGATAATAGCCACACATATTTTTGATTAAGTCAACACATGCAAATTTGACATAAAAGAAATAATTTTTATTTAATTAATTTTTGAAAGAAATAAATGCATGAATCAAGTGGCATACAACACTTTAATATGATTGGAAAGAAATAAAGAAACACAAGCTTGTAATTTCATTCAATCCAACTAATTCCTAAGGATAATCATATTCAATAAGTTTATTTAAAACAAACCAAAGCTTCTTAATGCCATTTTTGCTCTATGTTTAAATTGATTTAAGATATGTGAGAAAGGTTAGCTAACCCTAATCTCATTCCCCAAAATGTGTGAATTAATTTGATTTTATGAGAAGCAATTAGATAATTTTTATGGATTGATTACGTTAAGCATGGATTAAGTCATTTAATTAACCCTTACCTAAGTTACCTTAAGGTAATTAATTAATAATTATGAGCTAATATGACATGCAAACACATTCAAAAGTAAACAATAATGCGCCTAATGCAATTAGTTCAAGATCATTTAATAATTAAGCTTAAGGAATTATTTAATTACTTTTATGATTTTCTCACACATGTGAGCTAACCATAATTTCATTAAGCTACTTTAGGTTATTGAACACCCAAAGCTCTACCCAAGGATTAAATAGGGAAATTAGATTTAATTAGATTTGAATTTTATTAATTAAACCATTTAATTTAGCTCTCTTTAATTATTTGCCAAAGTTAATAATTATTTTTTGAAATGAGATGTGCTTAAGGGAAAAGGTAGGGAAAGAGGTCCCCACCTAATCCCATAAGCCATCTATTGGTCTTAAGAATGATTTGATGTATTTTGGATTTAAGTTTAGTTAATTAATTAATAATTAAGACTTTAGTTGAAAAGTGAGGGAAAATTGGAGAAGGGATTAGGAGGGAGGCTCCAATCCACCTCCCTAAGTCTCCTTATTTTTCAACAGTGATTAGGGAGTCCAAATAAATAATTAATCACTATTCATATTCTTAATTACCCCTTAATGAAGTTAAGAGAGTAATTAAGGCTTAATCAATCAATTTCCCTAATTAAACATCCAATAAATTTCAAGAAAAATAGGGGAGGCAGAGGTCATCCCCTCAACATCCTCAAAAAGTTTGAAATCAATTTGATGATTAATTAAAGAGTAATTAAGCTAATTAAGTTTTTAATTAAACCCTAATTAAGCTCTTTTTATTGTTCAAAATCCATTAAAATTATTTTTATTAAATTATTCACTAAAATACCTTTAAAACAAGCCTTCATTTGTAATTTTTGTATTTTTTTATAATTTACTATAAATTTTAAAAGATTTATCCTTAAAAATGGAATAATTAATCCTAATTAAGGCCCTAATCCTATCGGTGTCGTGTGGCTGCTGATGCGGCGCGGTTTCCACATGGCGCGATGGGATAGGTTATTTAAGTTGTCACATCACGCGACTTAGTTAGCAAGTGGCGGATGCGCTTTCTCATGGACCGTCCAATCTAAGATCGGATGACCACGATTAATCCCATATTTTAGAGGGAGAAATCTAGGGATCTAAGCATGATCTAATCATGGCCGTCAATTTTGATCATGCGGAACAGACAACCCATGATCTTTCTCCTTTATGAGCGACGAAAGATGGATGTTGTCCATCCTTCTTCATTCGATCTGAGCTCACCAAAGCTCGGATTACTTCCAAAATGATCTCACACTATCAAGGGAAGGAGAGGAACACATCCAAAGGTTAAAATCATATGACATATAGATTTTCTTCGAAAAAGACCAACCACTTTTCACTTAGGCTATAATTTTGAGGAATTACCTCGCTAGAGCTCAAGACTGACGGTGGGATCGACGGAGGTAACTTCAGTTAGTTGAGGTGAAGCCCTGTTGAGAAGCTTGGGCTTTGATTTGGGGTGGATACCTTAGACGACCAAGATAGGTGCTTTGGAGCTTCAGCCTTGATCAAACTCTCCCCTCCGACTGCTTAGAAGCTTGGGAAAAGGCTTGAATGGCTTCGACGACACATGAGGATGGTGTGTGCAAGAGGAATTGAAGTTTGGTTGAGAAGTGGAAGAGTTTGGATCGAAGGCACCCTCTCCTATTTCAGTTTTGCACGGGAGAGGGAAATTTTGATCGAAGGAGGCTTTAAAAAGATTGGGAAGGCTCTGAGTGGTTTTGTTTCTAACTTGGACACTTAGATGAATTGAATGATTCAAAATGTCATTTGAATTGAGGGGGTATACCCCTCAATTGGCAGAGAAGGACAGGCGGGATGGGCTTGCTTTTTTGGCTGATAGGCCTCTATCAGGGCACTGAAGAAGTCACACTCATGTCCACGTGGCTTGACGTGAGTGGAGGAGGTAATGGGAAGCTGCCCAAGGGCTGATGTGCACTAGTTTGTTGGCTTGAATCCATAGGGTGCTCGATTTGTATGAAAGGTGAGTCAACTCACCTCCCATTGGCCCATGGACAACTTAGGGTGGGTTAGGTGAGCTAGGTGGGTCAGGTGGAGCCTCACTTGAGTGCTTTGAGGGCTGCATTGGTGATGGGGGAGTTGACCTTGCTTCTTAAAGGGAGAATCCAATGGAAGGAAGGCTTAATCCATGGTCCATTGCTTAAGTGGGGCCCACTTGTCTTTTAAGATGGCTTTGGGCTGATCTAGGGTTAATTTTGGTCGAGTTTGGTTAGCCACCAAGGTCCCATGGGTTAGTTTTGGGCTCTTTGGCTTCATTTTCTCAAATGGGTTCATATGGGTTCATGTAGGGTTGGATTGACCAATTGGTCAAATTGGATCAAACCAAGACTTGGGTTAGGTTCAAATGATGATTTGAAGAGTTTTGGTTCAAGTGGTTTTGATTAATTTATCCTAGGTTTGATTTTGGCTCATTTGAAATCAGATGAGTCAAATGGGCCAAGTTGACCAATTTGACCAATTTGACCAAATTGGGTTGGGTTAGGTGTTGGTTCATGTTCAATTGGTCAATTAAAAATGATTGTAGGCTTTAGCTTGATTTGATTTAATTTGGATTTTGGCTATTTTGACTCTTTAGGTCAAGTTGGGCTAGGTTGGGTCAAGTTGACCAATTGGTCAAATTGGGCTTGATTATGTCTTTGGTCAAGTTCAATAATTGATTTGGAATGAAATTGATCCATTGGTTGCAACCAATTTGGGTTAAATAATGATTTGACCAATTTTAGCTTTTTAGACCAATTTGGGTCAACTTGGATCAAATGGCCTTGGACTTGGGTTGGCTCAATTGGGGGTGTGGTCATGTTCAATCTTTGAATATGAATTAGTTTGAATCAATGGTTTCAATCAATTTGGTGTATGGTGGATTTTGGCTAGTTTAGATTTCATTTGGGCTAAAGATTTACTTGGTCAAAAGACCAAGTTGACTTGGTTTGACCAAATTCAAGATAGTTGATCAGCCTAGGATGATTGTTGATCATGATATGAGGTTTGGATGGCTTGGTTCAATCTAATTTGGGTTGAATTAGAACTTGGTTTAAAAGGGATCTTTAGGTCACTTTGGGTCAATTGGACCTAAATGGGTCAATTGGTTGGTTTTGATTTGATTCAAGTTTAGTTGAACTCATATATGAGCCTAGGATTGAAATATAAATCCAACTACAATCAATTTGGAGTTTAACAAATTTTGGCTCATTTGGAGTTTTCAAGTCAAAAGGGCTAACTTGGGTTGACTTGAGTTTGATTTGGTAATTATGGTTTATTTTTATATTTGGATAAATGATTGAAGGAATGATTGATTCAAGAGAAAATCCATTTGTTTTGGCTTGATTTGGATATAATTTGGCCAAGTTCAAGAAATTGGCTAAAAAGGCTTAAATTGAGTTGTGGTTTGATTTTGGATTTGGTTATGGCTATTTGAATTTATACTTCATTCATAATTGGGAATATAAATGAAGATATAAATGAAGATATAAATGATTCATGAGAAAATCACTTGAGTTTGGAGTGATTTGGAAGCAAATTTGACCAAGCTTAAGGGTGTAGGCAAAAGTGCTTAAGTAGGGAATTGATTTAATTTGCTTTATTTTTGGTCATTGAATGATGAGTTTCATTTATATTTATGAATATAAATGAAGGAATAATTGATTTATAAAGAAATCAATCAAGCTCGTGTTAATTTGGGTCAAAATTTGGCTAAGCTTATGAGAGTGGGTCATAAGGCTTAAGAGGAAAATTTGGAATTTTGGAATTGATTTGGGTTTCAATTATTTGGAATTTGGATTTGGATTTGGATTAAAAGAGAACACCATCCCCAGTTGAGTCTCATGATTAGGTCCAGGTTATCAAAACCTAACTCACCCTGATGATGGCTGTGCTTATTATAGAATTCTTATAGAGGGGATATGTTTCATTCAAAATAATTTAAAGCAAATAATCATCTATTCATCCATCATTATTTATCATGGATAATAAGCTAAGAAAATATTTGCTCACAAAAGAAGCTAATATCAAATTAAATCTATCACTATGTTCATACTCAAATAATCTCATGCCAGAAAGGATGTGGCATGTGTTCTCTGTCTGTGTGGCTTTGCTGCCAAATGACACTACATGAAATGTGAATATGACCAGAACTCTCTGACCGGGTTACTTGGCATCTATATAGCTAAACTATATTTCGATCACAATAATAACTCATATATTCCCTAATGGCTTTGCTCATTCAGTTATGAATCATGGAAAATATTTAATGACTTAAATTTGTCCCCTTAAATAAACAACACCCCAAGTCTATAAGGATATTTGAATGACGCAATCCATGGCTACTAACAAGGATCCTTCGGTTAGGTTGGGTCGACTATCTCCTTTGACTAAGTAGACTAGGGACCATGACGGAACCACAGGATCTTGATTGGGTACGTCATCATTCCCACTAATATATGCTTTAAGCTAAAACATAATGATAATTCTATCTTAATGGCATTCCAAAGAGATGTAAGCCCAATCTCTTTATTTGCTATGCGAATTTTATACGATAGTCATCTATGTTGCACATACCTCTAAAATATCAATGCATATCATATAGATATGTTTGTTTACAACCTTAATCGAGAGTGCTCACTTGTTATGGTAAGAGGGGTAATTAACTATGAAAGCTTGCATCCATAGGAAGTAGAATCCATATCTAAATAAACCCTAACGTGATGTTAGGAGAAATCTGGTTGAATATATGTCAATTTTCCTTATGAAAAAACATACTCCTACTCATCTCATCTAAAGATGGTGGAGGGCATTCTAGAAGGTTTTTTTAGTGATCAACTTCTTCTAAATATGAGAATGAATCTCATGGGAAGAAAGTGAAATTTTATCATCTTCTAATGAAGAAAAATCTAGGCATTGCAATTCAAGCCAACAAATAGATTATTATAAATATATTATTGAAATGTCGAGTCTATTTACACTTGCAATTGACTAGAAAGACCAACTTATTAAAATCTTAGCTCAAGTTGATGATATATCAACTCAAAATAAGATTATAAAAGTCTTATATGAAAATGAGCTTGATAGATCTTTTTCTTACTACTCTGTATACTCTATGAAAGAAGTATAAAGAAGAAGAGCTAAAAAGAATATTCAGCCCAAACTATCTCTAAATGATTTTAAAAAGGAAATAAAAAATTAAAATGAGAAATTAGAGATATTAAAGATGAACAAAACCAAATGAATAACCGAATAATGAATTTAGAAATAAACTAATACCTCACCTATTCTCAAGTTGAACACCATGAAGACAATCGAGAAACTACTAAAAATCAAGAAAATGGATTATTTTAGAGTATTCAAAGGACGATATATCAAAAATTGTATATCTCTATTAAGTTAGTCATAAATAAAGAATACATATTTCCAGTTACGTATTTACTTTCTTGTAAGTGGTGCAAATTTAACCTGTATTCAAGATGATCTTATACCTTCTAATTATTATGAGAAAACCACTCCAATTTATTAGCAATCCAAAAGAAATCCTCATAAATGAGATGAATAGACTTAACAATAAATCTATGCATTTAAATTATTTGAAGGAAGAAATTTCTCATTTAACTATTAAATAAAAAATTTCTTCTCAAAGTCAAAACAAAATTCAATTTTTTTTGCAAGACTTTTAAAAATCATTTTACGGTGAAAACCTAATTGCTTTTTGGAAAAGAAAAATTCATTTAGTATAATTTTCATACATTGATGACTTCAATGAAAGCGACATTCCAACTAAGGCTTGTCCATGCCAAGTGAACGAATACTATCTTGATATATGCATAATAAAAGTTACTGAGTTATTAACTAAAAAATAATTTGACAATCTTATTCCCCATGAAGCTGTACTACTTTTAATGTTATGAACGTGGTCGAGAAAGAAAGGATAATAAATTACAAGCTCTTAAATAAAGTCCTTAAATGGATTCGATACCTTCTCCCAAATAAAAGAGATTTGCTTAATAGACTAAATAAAGCAAAGATCTTTTTTTAATTTGATTTAAAATCTGGGAATTGGCAGATTCAAATCAAAGAAAAAGATAGATATAAAGTAGCATTTACAATTCCGTGTAATCTTACGAGTGAAACTTAATATCGTTTAGACTTAAAAATGCCTCATCTGAATTTCAACATATTATGAATGATATATTCAAAAATTATTTTAAATATATTATTATTTACATTTATGAAGTTCTTATTTTTTTTAACTCCATTTATGAACATTTTAATCATCTGTAAACTTTTAAATGGTTTATACAAAAAAGTCTAGTTGTCTCTACTCAAACTATTTCAAACAATGGTTAAATTTTTGGGACATAGTATATCTAATGCATCTATCATTTCCATCAATAGGAGCACTGAGTTTGCAGATAAATTTTCTAATGTCATTCTTGATAAAACTTAACAACAACAACAACAAGCCTTTGTCCTACTATGTGGGGTTGGCTACATGAATCCTTCTTCTCCATTCTATCATATTATGTGTCAAATTCTCATTTAATTCAAGCATAATAAGATCACTTTTGTACATCTTAACCAGTCATTTTAGGTCTACCTCTACCTTTCTTAACATAAGGCAGATCTAATGCATCTACTCTCCTAAACGGGTCATTGGATGACCGACGCTTTATGTGGCCAAACCGCCTAAGGCGACTCTCTCTAATGTTATCTTCCCATAGAGCTACTCCAACTTTTTCCCGAACATACTCATTTCGTATTTTATCTCTAAGAGCAAAGCCACTCATCCACCTGAGCAACCTCATCTCTATTACACTTAACTTAGTCTTGTGCTTCTCTTTTATTGGCCAACATTCTGCATCATAAATCATTGCAGGTCTTTCCACCATCTTATAAAATTTTCCCTTAAGGTTAAGCGATACTTTTCTATCACACATGTCAGATGCATTTCTCCACTGCAACCATCCAACCTGAATTCTACTAATAACATCTCCATCTATTTCATCATTTTGAATAATAGAGCCTAGATATCTGAATCAATTACTCTTTTTAATTACTTGTTCACCCAATGTCACAACACTACCACTAAAACTTCTGCAACTAAAATTACACTCCATATATTCAGTTTTAGATCGACTTAAACAAAAATGTTTAGACTCTAAGGTTGACCTTCGTAATTCAAGTTTCTCTTGGACTCCCTCTCTAGTCTTATCAACAAGAAGAATGTCATTAGAAAAAAAAAAAGCATACACCAAGGTACATCTTCATGTAAATGCCTAGTAAGAACATCCATAACTAAAGCAAAAAAGATAAGGGCTTAAAGCTAATCCTTAATGTAATCCAACTGAAATAGGAAAATATTTTATCAATCCTCCTTGTGTTTAGACACAAGTAACAACTCTAGTATACATATCTTTAATGACTTGAATATAACCAATATTAACTCCTTTTCTTTTCTATAACTCTCCAAAGAACATCTCTTGAAACTTTATCATAAGCTTTCTAAAATTTTTAGGTGCACAAAATTATGTTGCTGAATTTTATCAAAATTTAGTGTATGATGCTCCACCTCTCTTTGACTGGTTAAAGATAACCCCACCGCAAGGACTAATTCGCACACCATGACTGTTTAGAAAATTAAAAAATAAGTTAAAAATCTTTCATGCCTTAATCTTACTTATCCTATCAATTTAAAAATAGTTGAAACTAACGCTTCAGATTTAGGTTATGGTGGGATATTAAAGTAGTGAAAGAATTCTAAAGAAAAATTAGTTCGTTGTACTTATGGTCGATGGAATTTGACACCAAAAAAAAAATTCATCATAAAGAAAGAAATGTTTTCAGTTGTTAAATAAATTTTTAAATTTCAAGAAGATCTTCTTAATAGATGTTTGCTATTAAGAGTTGATTGTTCATATGTTAAATTTATTATTGAAAATGATGAAAAAAATTTTACAAATAGATTTTTGCATCTCAGAAATCTCAACTTTCTATTTTTGATATTGATATTGAATTCATTAATGACACTTTCCCACTTCGATTTTAACTTGAATTTTTCAATCATGTGATCACCCTCAAGGATGAGCAGCTTTAATTGGAGTGGTCCCTCCTTTCAAGGGGAAAGAGTAGGGGGAAAAAATCCATCCAACTCCACCATTGGGATGATCGACCTCTAAACTTATCTCTATGATGCCTCTTAAACTTCCATTAAGAAATGAGAATCATCTAAAGAAGCAGCAACATCTCTCAAAGATGTCACTACACAAGAACGTGCTTACTTTACAAAAGAAGTAAAGTAGAATATCATTAAAATAAATCCATCAGACTATTCTATAAATAATCCATGAGCATTACTTGAAAGATATCTGAGAAATAATCATTTCTCATATAAAATAAATCTATATCGAGAAGTTTATGAGAAAATCCTAACACAACTTAAATCAATTGAAATTTTTCATGCTCACGATCAAACAAGTCAACTTACTATGTATACTCCATTCCAAGAAAAATACTTTTTCTCTCTGCCAATTTGCAGAACAAAATTGGTGTAAATTATTGGTGTTACGTTCAAGCAATGATGAAGGTCTTTTTCCTTATCAATGATAAAAGATGTCATTCTTAGATGTTTATTATCAATAAAGAAATTTTTGTAAAAGATCTATCAACATAGTTCTACAGATTATGAAACTATTTTATAGCAGAATTAGATATTCTTTCAACCAATTAAATTTTTTTTTAAAGACTCGATGGAGGCCAAGCCTAAAATGCAAACTCTATGATTAAAACCTAGCCTACTTTTTCACAAATTGCTAGATTTCATGGATTTGGTAATGAAATGTTACTCATGAAAAAGACTCTTTTAACCAATTAGTCCTCTAGACATAGTTTCTACTCAAATGGTGGAACTAGATTAATATTAAAGATAAACTTAAAGAGATCCTGGTCATCATCAAATCATATTTAGAATTAACCATTCCTCCAAATCCCTCCAATTTTGAGTTGTCAGTACATGACATTTTTGATAGGATTCATAGGAGATATCCACATGAAAATGAGGAACAACATAATGACCACTTGAAGATAATATATGAAGTCAAATTTACTAAAGTATTCAAGCATCTCATCTACATCTGCGGTAGTGAAGAATCATCAGAAGAAATCAATATTGAATCTACTAGTAAAAAAAATATAATAGACTCAAAATTATTAATCGCACTCTTGACAACCGAAAAAACATAAAGGAAAATTTTACATAAAGTAAAGGAGCACTACTGGTTATTTAAAGAATAAAGTAACTCTTTATGAAAGATAAAGAGCTAACAACGAATAACTTTAATAAAGTTATTTTCTTTATATCTCTGTAACTTTTATTCTATTTTTTGCTTAATAATTAAGCAAAGAAAGGTATTGGAATTAAATATGTTTGAAGTCCTTTCTCCTCTTTATAAGGGGATATTATCCTTTGTCTAGCTATGCAAGTTTGTAGTTTCCTTCTTAGTATTTTCAGAGTTGTCTTCTATGTGTTTCTACTGCATCATTGTGTAAGTATTGATATTAAGTAAGTTTGTTTAAGTAAGTTTATTTTTCTTATATTAAATATTAACTTATAATATCAACCAGGTGTTGCTATTAAGTAAGTTTGTTTTGTCTCATATTGAATATTATCTTATAATATTAACCTGGTACTACTTGTATGAGAGCCATGATGGGGTGAACTGCTCGTGGGGGAGTTCTTCAAAAATGAAAAAGTTTAATCAATAAACTAAATGATTTATTGAGTTAAAGTAATACTAGCAATACCAGGTTAATATTATAACTTAATATTCAATATAAGACAAAATAAACTTATTTAAATAAGCTTACTTAATATTAGTTGAGGATAAGCTTAAATTGAGAAACGTATTGAAATAGACTGGTTCGTGACACAAGCTTATTTCAATAACTCCCATAATAACTAAGTCCAGTTAAGGCATTAACCATCTCTAGGACATGCTAGAATAGGTTTAAATGATATATGGATTAACCAAATATGAATATATTTGTTGTCCTCCATTTATCTATGCAGATCTTCTTGAATTAATAGATAAATAATTTTATTTGCTTGATCTATTATTATAGATTGTTCAACAGTCTTTATAGAGGTCTTTCCTTTGAAGTCAAAGGTGCCAATTTAATAAATCAAGTATTTATCAACCTTAAGTAAGGAACATCTATTAAAATCTTCCACATTAAGAGGAAACTTCGTTAATTTTGCATTTTAAATTATATATATATATATATATATATATATATATATTATAAAAATAACAAACAAAAAAATATAATTTAACATACACAATCCTTTTGAAATCTATAATGAAGTACAAGAGAGAGAGAGAGAGAAATTAAACAAATTTTAAACATCAAAATAAAATTTGTTCAAAATTAAATAGAAATAATTAACTATAATCAAATGTTATATATAAAATATATTAACCATTAAATCAAAATAATTAATTTCTCAAATTATGAATCCATATTATAAATGATTATAAATCATAATTAAAATTATTTTATTTTATACACAACTTATATAATTCTATTTATTTTTTACTAAAGTTATTAAAATTGTTTAAAATCATTTATGACAAAAAAATTAAGTTTCATAAAATTAGAAAAAGGAAAAAAGACAAATTTTAAATTTATCTACTCCATTTTACTTCATGTGATGTCACAACACATACAATTCATGCCAAAAATAATAATAATGAAATAAGAAGAGGGCATGACTCATGATAAAGTTTTGGCATATAAAACAAAATCTCCCATTCCTTTTCCTTGAATGCAAGATGATTAAGGTCTCTCTCTCTCTCTCTCTCTCTCTCTCCTAGTTAGACCCGAACAAAAAAAAATGTAAGAGCCTGCAGAAAGCATGACTCCATGTGAAAAAAAATGAGTCAATTTTTAAAGATTAGACCTTTCTCTCCTCCTCCCTTAAGAGCGACCCTCCTACTTGACCTATTGATCACTCCCTCCCAAGCAGCAACCAAAGTCCTACACACACAAATTATTACTTGCCCTCACATCTGGCTAATCTCCTCCAACAAGTGGCATCTCATCTCTTTCCCCATTTCTGCTCAAGTCAAACCTAGGCCTCTCATAAGAAAGTTGAGTCTCTCCTTCACCTAATCGCACCAACTCTACATGAAAAGCTCTCATCTTTGCCCAAGTAGCGGAAATCTTCCCTTCTCTTAGGTCAAGTTAAAGTTTCTTGACTTTAATAGCTCATTGAAACGACCATCAGACCAATAGTTAATGTGACTCCTCATGAGTTTCAAATTGTAACCATTGAAGGCTTCCCTTCCTTGCAGCATGTGTGACATAACCTCTCTCTTTTCTTCACATAATATCTGCCTACATGGTTTTAAAGCATAGGAGGTGTTAGGTTAGATATTGTAAGTCAGAAAATCATGTATTTATTCTCTCTTATGGAGGTAAACTGTTATATCACATTTTCCCGATTAGACTTAGGTCATGCTTCTAGCTTATGCTAATGTATCTTAGATTTAGATTTTGAAGCTACTTATTTTCTTCAGGCTATGAGTATAAGTCCTCACCTTTTAGGCATTTATGATTTTTTGTGTTGTCATATTAGCATTTTAATTATAATTTAAATAAAAGTAAATTCTCTCTTTCAAAAGTATAAAGCCTCATTATAGGTTAGACTGAAGCACTTACTAAGCTTCCTAGTATCATGGGTGCTTCCTACTTATTCTCCTTAAGTCTTTCTATTTGAACTTTCCCACTTGATTTCCGAAAAATACCTAATCCTTTGATAGTCTAACTTTGAAATCTTTATAGATACTTATTGACTACTTTTATCGAAAGTGTGCTTAGAAAAATTTCATTTCATAAGATGTAATTGACTATGAGAGCTTACTTCCATAGGGAACTAAAGAACTTGATATAAAATAAATCTTGCTTTACTTCTCCATGTAAAGTGAATGAAAGATCTACATACTATGAAAATTACAGAGTCCTTATTAGGTGATTAGGTTTATTATAGGGTGATGTTTCTATCTTTTGAGATAGTACATCATACATTAATGTCTCACCCGATCACTTCAATAAGTACTCCTAATATCTGCATGGTGTCCATATGGCTCCAAATTAAAACACCACACCTATGACTTTTAATCAAGCAATAAAAGATTTAGCAACTCATTAACTATATGGTTGTTTATTATAACAACATGTATGCATATTATATGACTCTTGGAAATAAGGTGTTCACTATTGCACAATAAGGGATAAGCTTGACTTATGAGAGTAGTCCTTGTAATAAAGAAGACATCTTCCTTTTGATTTAGCCGATAACTAAATTGTATCATGCATTTAGGCACGAGCTCTCCCAAATCAAAGTTTAAAATGATGAGTAAAAAATAAATAAAAATTTGTAAATTATATTACATTATTCTAAGTCATAAATTTGCATACCAATCATGATTTAGTCTCTTAAAGAGTGAGTTTAAGACTCTAGATTCTTTCCTAACTAATAACAACCTATATTTCTTGCTTACATAAAATTAATGATTATGAATTGTATTAAGGTTATGCACTCAGGGCTTATAAGTCTAAAAGAGACGAGATTGGTTCACTTTCTCTAGTGGAAGTGAACCAGTATATCCCATTTTTCCTAGAGTGCCTTAGATGTAGGTTTAGAGGCTACTTGTTTCTCCTTCGCATAAGTACTCACCTCTTAAGTATTTCCATAATCTTATGTTATTAGAATCTAAGTCATAACATTCTAATGAAAATTCTAACTCAAAATAAATTTAATTCTATCTCCTTCAAAAATATAAAGCCTCACTATAGGATAGATTGGAACATTCACTAGGTTTCTTAGTATCATGGATGTTTCCTACTCATTCTCCTTTAGAATCCATTAAGAACTCTTCCCATTTCAATTATTCTCACTTGCTTTCCACTAATTGCTAATTCTTTGATTTCAAACTTTAAAATCTTTGAAAACATTAGATGACTAATTTAATCGAGAGTATTTTTAGAAAATTCTAATTTTCTAGGATGTAATTAACTATAGAAGCTTGCTTCCATAGGGGACTAAAGAACTTAACTTAAAATAAACCCTACTTTACTTCATCAATGTGAAGTAAGAGAAAGATCTTTGGTATATATACAGACCCATTTGCCTTAGGAGTTCTTATTAGGTGATTTCCATTTATATGATATTTTTACTAGAGATATATATTATCATTTATCATTTTGTAAGTACATATATATATATATATATATATATATACAAAAATAGTTTCTCTAGACTTATAACCTATTTGATAATTCATTAATACTAAAATTCATTTCAGACGGAGTGAGAGATTTATTTTCTCTCACAAGATGGTAAAGATTAATATGATTTAATTGAATTGCTTCAATTGGTGGTTCTTCTAATTGTGTAGGTGAACCTGTAGATCTTATTAATAATGAGATTTTAAAGGGAAAGAAACCCTAGGAAGAGTTTTAAGATTTCCATATGTGTATGCTTCATATGGGATTGAACCATTGAATAAATGAAGATGAGACTTAACCTTTTAGCAAAAAGGTTAGGAAGTCCTTCTATAAATTTTTGTTTCCAAAGTGAGCAATTGATGAAGTTTAATGATGCCTTCTACATTACATGATGCCAATAGTTTACATTAGAAACAAAAATTTATAAAATCTCTTTTGTTGAGATTAAGTAACAAATAAAAATGGAACATGAATACAAATAGCATCCAGACAAATGACAACGGAAGATAGTTTATATTTAATTTGCAGTGTTTTGTTATCAGCAGCTCTCAGCTTTTGAGTGATTTTTCAAAATACATGGAAGGTATAAGACCTTCTTGAATACAATTTAAATTTGCGCCACTATCGACAAGTGTCATCAGATTAGGTAATAAATATTCTTTATTTATGATTAACTTAATAGAGATATATCATTTTTTAGTATATTATCTCTAAAGCTCTCAACTTTTGAGTGCTTTTTCAAAGTACTTGGAAGGTATAAGACCTTCTTGAATACAGTTTAAATTTGTGCCACTATCGACAAGTGCCATCAGATTAGGTAATATATATTCTTTATTTATGTTTAACTTAATAGAGTGTTGACCTCAATTTTATAATGAGCTCTCAAGCTCACATCTTAGACATAGGATTATTCTTAGACTCTAAGAGTTTCTTAGTCTTAAGAAACATCTAGTTATTAGGTGGACACTCAACCTAGCCCTAGAGACTTAGAAGAGTTACCCATAGGAATAGGTCATGGCTTAGGGGTGTTAGGAAATTTTGCCCACCCTTAGCTTGAACCATCCCTCGCTTTCCTTCCTTCAAGTCAAACTCCAAATCAATCTTAATTGATTTTCTCCAAACTCAAATAAATTCCATATGATTGAAATCCATGATTGATATCTATGATTGAAATCCATGATTAAAATCTATGATTGAAACCCATGATCAAAATTCATCAAAATTCCTAAGTCCAAATCTTTCTAAGTCCTTAATCTTCCCTTAAAGACTTAGCCAAAATCATGACCAAAACCAATTCAAATCTTTGAGATTTTCTCATAATTTATTTATATTCTCATTTATATTCACATATATAAATGAAATATAAATACAAATCAATCAAACTAAACTCAAAATTCTCAATTCATGAAATTTTCTAAGTCCTTTAATTTTCATTAATGGACTTAGCCAAAATCAACTCAAACCAATTCAAACTCATGGGATTTTCTCAAAAATGCATTTATATTCACATTTATATTCACATATATAAATGAAATATAAATATAAATCAATCAAATCAGATCCTCAAATTAAATTCCAAATTTAAAATCTTTCTTAATTCCTTAATTATCCATTCATGGACTTAGCCTAAATCTTGATCAAACCATTTCAAATTCATGGAATTTTCTCATAACTCATTTATATTCTCATTTATATTCACATATATAAATGAAATATGAATATGAATCAATCAAACCAAATTCAAAAATTCAAACTTCAAACTCTAAAATTTTCCTGAGTCCTTTAAATCCTTCTTAATGGACTTAGCCCAAATCATGATTAAACCACTTCAAATCCATAAAATTTTCTCATTATCCATTTATATTCTAATTTATATTCAGATATATAAATGAAATATAAATTCAAACAATCAAAACCAATTCCAAAAATCAAACTCAAATCCACTCAAAATCCAATGTAAGCCTTTCAAGTCAAAATCTTAAACTTAGCTAAATCAACTTCAAATCAAGCCAAACTCTTGATTTTCTCTCATGATTCAATCAAACCTACAATCATGAGTCAAATATATACAAACTTCAATCACTCAATAATCAATCAAAAGAAAAAAAAAATCAAACCTAAATCCATTCATGTTCACCCTTTGAATATGAAATTATCAAATGAATCAAAACCCATTTGACTTCAAACCACTTATAAATGGATTTATATTTTAATCATAAGTCCATATACAAGATCAATTAGGCTCAAATCAAGCTTTTACCAAGCCATTTGACCCACTTAGGCTCACTTGACCCAAAGTGACCTAAAGTACCCTTATGAGCCAAATTCTAATCCTAATCAAATTGGATTGAATCAAACTCACCTATGCCTCTCATCATGATCAACAATCATCATGGGATGATCAATCAATCAAATTGGGTCAAATCAAGTCAAACCTAAGGGTTGACCAAGTCAACACTTAGCCCAAAATGAAACCTAGCATTGCTAAATTTCACCATAGGCTAAATTGATTGAAACCATTGACCTAAGTTCACTCATGACCTATATTTGAGCTTGAACAAGCCAATATTTAAGCCTAACCTAGCTCAATTGGTCACTGGCCAAAGTTGACCCAACTTGACCTAAAAAGTCAAAATGTGTCAAAACTTGATCTAAGCCACATTGATTGAAACCAATGGGTCAAGTTCATTCCAAATCACTTGTTGAACTTGACCAAAGCCTCAATTAGCCAACCTAAAAGCTATTGACCTTAGACCCAACTTGACTAAAGGGGTCATGTTGAGCCAAATTTGAACTTAACCAAAATTGATTGGAAACAAGATACTAATCCACTTGACTACCAAACCTAAACCTACCCTTGACCTACCCCAAATAGGTCAAATGGGTCAAATTGGTTAACTTGACCCATTTGACCTAAATGAAGTTATATGAGCCAAATTCAAAACTATACCAAATTGAATCAAACCAAAGTCACAAAAATATTTCAAATGGACATATGAACTTGACCCAACCCTTGGTTTGAACCAATTTGACCAATTGGTCAACTTGACCCAAGTTGACACATTTTGACCTAAATGGGTCAACATGAGCCAAACCTTATCAAATGAATTCCAAATCTCATAAAACTTTGCCAAACCTAGTTTCTCCACGTACCCAACATATCCAAATTGAAAAATTAAGAAAATGACCACTCTACCCCTAGGCCATAGAACAAATTTTGACCTAATCTATGGGTAATTTGGACATACCCTCTTCGTATCAACTTGATGCTTTCTTAATAGCTCAAGGGGACCTAATGAAGAGTGGTGCACCCAACCCAATGGATTTGGGTCAGCCCAAATGGAACCAAGGCCAAACCTGACCCTACGGGTCAAATTGGCTCATTTCAAATCCCTTTTCCACTCAATTTTAAGCACATGGGAGGTTGGAAATCCTCTCAAGGCCTCAAACCAACCATGTGCCAACTCAAAATGGATCAAAAAACCTTTCCATTATGGTCAATGGATCAAAATGACAAGATAGCTTGCGGTCATCCGATCCTTCAAGGGGGAGATATACTACCCCTAATTTAATTCAATTCCATGATTCCCAAATTCGATCAAGCCCACACTGAAAACCACCCCAATTCCTCTTGCACACTTCTTCTAAGGATCAATTTGAGCACACTCAAGCTTTCACTTGAGTTCCCACAGTAAGGAGAGAATCAATTGGATCAAAGCCACAAGAGGCTTGAAGTGGTGTTGGTCCATAGAGCAATGCACTCAACCCCAAGGCCTAAGAATTTCAACAGGGCTTCATTTCCACTAAACGAAGCTACCTCATCAATCTCGAGCGCCGGTGATCACCTCCGGTGAGGTATGAAATTTTTCGACCACCTAACATAGGAGGTGTTGGTCTTTTGTGAAAGGAATTTTCAATTCATGCAAATCTTACCATTGGATGTCTTCCTTATTGGCTTTAGATGGTGTGGGTAAAGTTTTGTTTCAATCTGAGCTAAATCGAGCTCGGATCCTCCCCTAGATCATGGACGATCTCTATTGAGCCGAGGGGAAGAATTGGGGGAGATCTTGGAGGTCCATCCATGCATTTTGGATGGAAAGCCGAGATTATTCCCACATTTAGAATATCCTTTTAAAACGCGGAGATCCGTCGTCGATCTGATCGGGCGGTGAGATCAAATCACATCTACCACATTGATGTGATGTTTAAGTAAGCACTCAACACGTGTAAAGCGTCGACCGCCGCCGTCCATGTTGTGGGTGAGGATTAGTTAGGATTAATTAATTCTAATTAATCTATGGATCTTCTAAAATCATATCTCTCAATAAAATTCACAAAAATATGAAATAAATTTCTATGGAAAGATAATTCAACCTAGCATATTTTAAAAATAATTTCAATGGATTTTAAATTATGTTTTTCTATGATTTTAGGTTTTATTAGATATTTCATTTTGCTAATTACCTTTTAATTAAGCCTCTGGTTAATCCCAAACTTCTTCGGTATGTTTTAACGTATGACTTCTGCCTCCCTTAATTTTCTTGGGATTTATTGAAAGCTTAATTAGGAGAATTACATATGGGTTTCCTAATTACTCTCTGAATATAATTAAAGATAATTATGGTGTGATTAGTGGTTTTAATCCATGATTAGAGTTGATTAAGGTCATATCTAGTAGATAGGAGGTTTAGAAAATAATTTTGTGGCATTTCCCTAAGCTATTCCCTAAATAGCCTTTTCTTTCTTTAATCTTCTCTTAATTAAGGGTTAATTCATTAATTATCCCCTTAATTAATTTCTAAAAATTCTAAAAGCTTCCAAAACTTAATTAATCTACTTTGGGTAGATGCTTAGGTGTTTAATAGCCTAAGTTCAATTAAGGAAATCAAAACCCAACTCATATGTATGAAAGGGTGTTTTGAAATTACTTAAGCTAAACCCCTTAGCTTAATTAACCTTTAATCATGAGCCAAATTGCATTAGGCCTTTCGCTTATTAGATGCATTACAAATTTAAATTCTTTGTGAGTTTTTATGTCATCTCATTGGCTCATAATTATTTGGTTAACTATACTAAGATGGTGTAGGAAAGGGTTAATTAAGTTACTTAATTCATACCATAACCTAATCAATACTTAAAAATGAATCTAATCATCTAAAATTAAAAAAATATCAAACACATGTGGGAATGGGTTACAGCAAACTCAACTCACCTTTTCAAAATTAAATCAAACTTCAAACTAAACAAAATCACATTGAATACTTTGATTTATTTTAAACTTTCTTATTAAGAATGTCTTTAGGATTTAATTAAAGTGAATGTATTTACATGCTTTCATTACTTTGATTCTTTTCCCAACATGTTAAATTTGTATGTCATGTGGTTTCATGCATTCATATTTTTCAAATTCAAATTTAAAAATGAAATTGTTTACTTTATGTCAAATTTGCATGTGTTGGCTAAAGTAGAAATATGAGTGGCTATTATCACTACTAAATTCAAATTATTTTCAAAAATAAATTAATTATCAAATATAAAAGTATGCTACTTATATTTTAATTATAAGCTTGCATGTGAAAGAATATGAATGTGTGCTTAGCATAGGTTTCTCTTCTCTTTTATGTTAGCATAATTTTGAATAGGAGTTGGTAATATGCATGATTCGTTTGAAAGAAACCTAACACTTACCTAATTCCATATCTTATTCATCCCTATGCTATCACCGAAGAAGGGTTACCTATACTTGCATACATAAATTGCATAAACAAAATGGATCTATTAATACAACTTTTGCATTCTTCTTTTCCATTCTATTTCTTTTATACACATGTTTGTATTTAAGGAAAGTGGTATATTAGTCTGGACAATCCTGAGGTTACGAGGCTTTAAGTATCCCTAAGTAGGTCTTGTACTTTACACCTTTGGTTAACAATGACGCTCTACTCACTTATTCCTTTCTTACGTTCTTGCATGTATGTGAAAATTTGGATAAAGAAACTCTTTTCTACTTAAAAAAATCATGCACATTCAACCATCAAATTTCCTTAAATGGATTAATTAGCATGCATCATAGAGTATGTTAAATATTCTCATTTGTATTTATATATATACTTAGGGTCCATTCATTTGCATGTTATACATGTTAGGAAAGAAATGAAGTGATGTGTGTTATGTGAATTTAATTCATTTTATTTAATCTTAAAATACCTTTCTTTTCGAATAGGTTTGTTTAGAGTTCATCTAAACTTAGATTAATTAAAAGATTTAATCAAAATATTTACTAAACAAAACTAAAATGTGAATCTACTTTAGAAATTACTTAGGTTAGGGAAGGAAAGAGAAGTTCTCTTCTCTTTTCCTCTCTTCATAACTTAGTAATTAATTGTAAGATTCAATTGAACATAATCAAAATATGAAATAAAATAAACCCAAAAGAATCAAACAACTTAAATGAAACCCTCCTCTAAGTTGAACATGTTTTCACACTTAGAAAATTCTAACTAAAGCCATAGCTAAGCATACCACAAACCTTCAAAGCACACACATTAGCTAAGTCACCACTTTTAGGTTAGTGGGTGTATGGTTTGATGTTTTGTTTTATTTTGTGATATATATTTTAGACTGGATGTTAGGGTGTATGCTCATAGAATGAATGATAGGATGCTCTTAGTCTAATCATTATTTTCTGTAGGGGATTGTGCTTAAGGGGTGCTATCACAAATAAAATATAAATACTTTTACTTGCAGGTGCTTTATACCCCAAGCATAATCCAATAGGGTGGACTTAGTCACCCATGTGTGGGGTGATAAGTCCAATATACATAGATTTGTGTGATTTTTTAGCTAACTTTTATTTTCGTGTTAGTTAGATTTTCATTCTTTTCCTTTTCATGTAAATTTGTAATTAGGATTTTGGAATGATTGTTATGGGGATTAGGATGAGCATTGGTCATAAGATCTATCTTATGCACCATGTGAAGCCTTGAAGCATTTACCTTCCAACCATACAAAAGAAGGAATCTAAAGAAGAAAGGAGACAAGAAGAAGAAAGAAGAAATGAAGCTTGAAGACCCCCATAATAATGAATTCATTGCTTAATTGTAATTTAATTCATTTGTAATCCAAGTTTTATAAAGGTATAGCTCGGCTACCCATATTTGTCTTTTCGGGTTTGTGCGGTGGTGCCTGACCCCAATGACCTTTTATTCTTCTTGCGATTAGCTTTATAAATTGATTAATGATTTGTTTAGCTTTTGCATTAAGTGGCATGTTTTTCCTAGTTTCTTCCTTGCTTTATGTATGGCCTTGATGTGGATTAGGCTCTTTAGAAAAAAATAAATCTTTTACCAAACTTAAAAACTCAAATTAAAAATAAAGAACTCATAACCTCACTTAAAGCTTAGTTTTAAAATCAAGATAAAAGAATTAGCAACCCCTTAGGTGGATGAATATTGTTTTTGTAATATCATGCACAAAAGCATCTTAATTCACTCTTGATTGGAGGGCTTTCACCTTTTCCAAAGAAACTTGGCTTGACCTTTGAGAGCCATGGTAAAAACTCACCTCCTCCCTTCTCACTGATTTTGGATAATAACTTTATTTCTCATGCATTATGCATATGAATCTATTAGAGTCAAAATAATTGTCAAAATGAAAATAAAATGAAATTTGAATTGCATTAGATTTAGGTCATTTGAAGCATGCCCTTTACATGATCTAGTCTCTTTAGGGAGTGAGTTTAAGGACTTAGTCTCTTTCTAAATAAATAACAGCCTATCTATCTTGCATAAGCATAATGATTTCCCTATATGTGTTTAAAATCATAGGTGGAGTTAGTTGGCGGCCACCCCCAGGTGGTTGTAAGTCCAAGCTGTTGGGTGGTTTGTCCTCTCTTGTGGAGACAAACCAAATATTTTTTTTTCGTCTTAGATTTAGGTTGTGCTTTCGGCCCTCGCCAAAACTCCTTAGATTTAGGTTATGAGATTAATTCTCCCCTTTGTGGGCCATAAGCATAATTCCTCACCTCTTAGGCATTTCCTTAATCTTGTGTTAAGGAATCATAAGTCCCAAATTTCTAATGAAAAATTCAACACAAACAAACTAAATCAATTTCTAAAATGTAAAGCTCAACTATAGGATAGTTTGAGATGATGGCTAGGTTTCCTAGAATCATGGGAATCTCCTACTTATCTTTCATTTTACCTTTGATAATAACTCCCTCTCTTTGATCAATCCCATTTGATCTTAAAAAAAATGAACCAATTGATTGATAGTCCTTTCCTATTGAAATATTTAAAGACAATAATCATTTACCTTAATCGAGAGTTTTCCAATCCCATTCTTAGGATGTAATTAACTATGGGGGCCTTACTTGAACCATTTAAAATAAACTCTTTTACTTTTCCATGTAAAGTAGGGAAGAATCTGGTACATATAGACCCATCATCCTTAGGAGTCCTTATTGAGGTGATTAGGTCCATTAAAGTGTAGTGACTTCTGTCTTTTGAGATAGTACACTATTTCCTTGATGACGTACTCGATCACCTGAATAAGTACATATACGGATCTACATGATATCCTAAAAAGATGAATTTCTATATGCTTGTCTCCTTCATTTCTCACCAACAGATTTGAAAGGCGACCATCGTATAGAAATTTTTCTCCATAGATTTTTTTGGCGACTCCGCTAGGGATGGTTCCTCTCTCCATCTTTGGTAAATGATCATTGTCTTTGAGTATCGATAGTGGGTTTGTACTTTGGTATGAATCCAAGACTATCTTTCTTTTCGTTGGCACTTAGCTTATTTCATTCTTAAGTTGAGTTAGCCAACATCTTTAGGTTTTAGGACCGCACTCCATGTTGGTCTTAAAACCCCATTGGGTTCTCCAATGGGTAAAAATGAAAAGATCTAAATAAAAAGAAAATATTTTAAAGACTTCCTCCTTATCATTTTCATGATAAGGAAACGTTCATCCTAAAATAATGAAGATAAGATAAATTTTCCATAAGAACTTGCTTCTCAAAAAGCACCTTTTCAAAAATACACTTAATAAAATATTTTCCACAAAATTTTATCACCCTCATTTAACAATTCTCATAATGTTAGTAATTTTCAAAATAAAACTAACAACATTTTCCAAAAGCACAAATGAACATCTTCTTCAATTCATTTTGATGAAGATTTCATTTTCAAATAATGAATCATCTTTCCAAAAAATTAAAATGAAAGTTTTCAAAAGCATACATGAATCTTTCCATTCAATATATTCACACATATTGAATGGAAGTTTCATTTTCAAATAAAATTAAACTTTTCAAAAATACACATGAATCTTCATTTAATATACTCAAATTTATTAAATGAAGATTTCATTCAATTAAATAAATATCATTTTGAAATCCCACTTATATTCACATATATGATTAAGTTGGAATTCCTCTTTCAAAATCAATAATCACATTAAAATTTTCACATTTCAAAATAAGATTGATCTCCATTCTACATAAATTTGTTGAATGGAAGTCCTCTTTTCAAAAAAATTAAAACTTAAACAATCACATTTTCAAAATTCTAAACATATTTGGAACTTCATTTAACATATCCAAATTTGTTAAGTGAAGTCTCCAAATCCAAAATCCAAAAAAATTTCAAACACATTTGGAACCTCACTTAACATACCCAAATTTATTAAGTGAAGTCTTCAAATCCAAAATCCAAAAATTTTTCAAACAACATTTTGGAATTTCACTTAACATACCCAAATTTGTTAAGTGGAGTTTTCAAATCCAAAATCAAAAAAATAAATTCAAACATATTTTGGAACTTCATTTAGCATACTCAAATTTTCTAAGTGAAGTTTTCAAATCCAAAATCAACAATCATATTTTAAAATTTTCAAACATTTTGGAACTTCATTTAACATACCCTGTTAAGTGAAGTCTCCAAATCAAAATCAAAATTTTTCAAACAACATTTGGAACTTCATTTAACATATCCAAATTTGTTAAGTGAAGTTTCCAAATCAAAATTCAAAATTTTCAAAACACATTTTGGAACTTCATTTAGCATACTCAAATTTGCTAAGAAGTTCCAAATCATCAAAATCAACAATCATATTTTAAAATTTTCAAACACATTTTGGAATTCCACTTAACATACCCAAATTTGTTAAGTGGAGTCTCCAAATCAAAGATTCAAAATTTTCAAACAACATTTGGAACTTTAATTAACATACCTAGATTTGTTAAGTGAAGTCTCCAAATCCAAAATCCAAAAATTTTTAAACATACATTTTGGAACTTCATTTAGCTTACTCAAAATTGCCAAGTGAAGTTTCCAAATCCAAAATCAAAATCAACAATCATATTTCAAAAATTTTAAACATCATTTGGAACCTCACCTAGCATACTCAAATTTTCTAAGTGAAGTCTCCAAAGTAAAAAATCAAAATTATAAAACACTTTTGGAAATCCTTTCCTTAGCATACCAAATTTGCTAATGAGAAGTTTCCATTTCAAAACAAAACAAATAAAAATTTTGAACACATCCAGAATTTCATTTAGCCCAAATTTGTTAAGTGAAATTTCCATTTCACCTAAGTAGGACTTCATCTTTAGCATACCAAATTTTCTAAAGTAAAGTCTCCACTTTTAATCACATCAAAATAAAAATGAAACACCTTAGGACTCTCTTAGAATACCTAAATTTGCTAAGGATCCTACCCTTTTCAAAATTCAAAACATCAAAACAAAAATGAAACACTTAGGATTTCCTTAGCATACCTAAATTTGCTAAGGATCCTATTTTCAAAAATTAAATAAAACAAACTTGGGTTCTTCACTTAGCATACCTAAATTTGTTAAATGAGAATTCCAAATTTTTCCAAAATCAAAATAAGAAATTCACAAAAAGAGACAATCACTTTCTCAAAAACTTCACTTAGCATACCTAAATTTGCTAAGTAAGTGAAATTCCAAAATCAATCAAACAAAAATAAAATCAATTTTACCCTTACTTTAACATACCCAAATTTATTAAAGGAAAGGGTCCTAAAATAAAAATTCCAAATTCAAATAAACCATGAACCTATGGAAGCATCTTTATCAGAAAATTTGAATCCATATTTCAACATACCTAAATTTGTTGAAGTTGGATTCATATTCAAATTCCTCTTTCAATCAATCTTCTCAAATCCATTTGAACCCCACTTAACACTTTCAAGTTGTTGGATGTGGGTTCAAATTTTCAAATTCAAAATTCAAAAATCTATAAAGACATGATACAAACTCATTTCTCATTCGATTCTTACTGAGCATATTCGGTTTAGTATCTTCGTTGTTGAAATGGCTGGTTCTTAGAAGTTCATTTTTACCTTCCCCCATGGTATGGATCTGGCTTTGGATCAAGCCGACTTTCCCTGTCTGGACCATACGCATCTGATTCACTTTGGTAGGGGGATCAAGGGAGCTAGGATTACTTGTGAGGGCACTCCCCTCACTACAGTTAGTAGGACCATGGTGACCAGGCAGAAGCCGGTCATCAGGATTGATTTACCCTTTGACTCTGATGTCTCCTTGTTGAAGAGGAAAGTGGTGGCAGTCCCAGGCTTCAATTATAACAATGCCTAGCCCGATCAGATGCATAGGGTTTCTCATGCTTTGCCCGGTGAGGGCTAGCACCATCTCATCTATACCCTCAAGTAGGCTCCCCTGGTCTCGGGGATTGCCTCCCCATTTGAGTATGGGTCTAGTCACACTCCCTCCCATCTACCATACATAGGAATAATAACAGCGGTCAAGCGGTACCAGATCGCTAGGAGCGGCTAGATTGTGTGGATGAGTTCCTCATTATTACTTCATCATTAGTTATAGAAGACCAGTTCCATCCTCTCTCTAGATCATACAGAGAGGATGTTAGTAGGATCCACTCATCACCTCCTCCAGTGGTGCATTGAGATTTCCGAGCGAGGTCGTGCATTCTCGTCTGGTGGTGTACGAATTTACAGTGATCAGCTTAATCTTTGATCCATCATCCCCATAGTGTGGAAGCATTGCAGAGAGGGCCGAGGCCCATATAACACATATTACCAGCGAGAGAGGAGGTTTCTTGGTCGCGGCCTCTTATTGATTTTCATTCGGCTTCCGTCTGACGGTATCCTTCTTCGGACTAGCCACCATGGGAGGCGGTTCATGCATAGAGTCATGGTGTCTCCATCACTTTGGGTTACAACATCTCTATTCCATCCCAGGCCATGAAGGCCACAGGAGGCTTGGTGATCATGGCCAAGGGATCCTACTACCCTTCTACACACCTATTGGTAGGGCTAAGCTCTCTTGACCTTCTATGGTGTGGTGCGGAAGAGTGGCAAGCATTGTGGTGGTCCTTCACTCAACCGGATGTGGATGGTGGGGTCATTTGGTATTCCAGATGATGATAGCACCCGTGGTAGTGGAACATCTAGATTATTACCTCTCATAGTGTCGGTTAGAGTGTCATTCATCTAGTGAGTACTCGGATTGACTCTCTCAAGCGAGTCCGGCTCTCATTACGATAGTGATCACCGTCCTAAACTATTTGTACACCTCGATGGATTATTCTTTAGATGAGATAGTTGCACATTATTTCATGGAGAAGAAGGAGATCTTGGGTACGATTGGTCAGATGAAGAGAAAGTCACTTGATCCCGAGATGACTTGTTGGAGACTCAAGTGCATGGTTGACACTAGAGGATCTTCTTAGAACAAGCATGGAAGGTGATGAGGTTGATCAAAAGACAATGCAAAATCACCACCTCGACATCAATTGAGGCGAGAAGGATGATGATAGGATACGCAGTTACAAGACTTGTTAGCGGTATTGATTCATAAGCCCCTTTAGTTCATCCTACTACGGTCATTATCGGTCGGCTGACTTAGTGCATGTCTTGGACCCAGCAAGACTCTACCTCCCATTGAGAAAGGTAGCACTAGCTGTATAGAAGGCGTGGAAAGTACCTCCATACAAGAAAAAGATATAAAATCCATGGTTGAGCAGCAGGTGAAGGAAGCTTTGGCTCAAGCCTGGGGAGGATCATCGGTTCCAAAGGGTAGACCCTACTTAGAGTAATTCGATGATATCTAATATCCCAAGGGTTTTTCTGACTCCTTCCTTCAAAAGCTTTGATGGCAGTGGAAACCCAAGGCAGCACATAGCACATTTCAGGGCCGGTTGTTGCAACGGTGATTGGCGCTTTTCTACCTCTTTCGTAATTATTGCTTCGATTGGTATCTTTGACGCCCACGGTTCGGTAAAGACATTTGTTGAGTTAGAAACTCTTCATCAAGAGATTTTTGGAGCTCAAAGGGTTCTGGTGATCTTGTAGCACAGTGAGTCCCTTGTTGATTATATTCTTGATGGGCGGAGTATGAAGTATGAACCGTATAAAATAGCATGCCATTGAGATTCTTTTGAAGAATATCCATGGTCCAGTCACCTTCATGCTTAAGGGCTTCACTATCAAGACATTTGAGAAGCTAATCAACAAGGCGGCTAGTCTACAAGGAGAGGCCAAACAATTTTCTTTTCAAGATCAGTTGCCTAAGTAGAAGTCATAAAATGTCTATAAGAAGAAACCGGCGATGCAGTTGGCAAGGGAAGCATCAGCTAGAGATCGGTCAGAGACCACGACCTAGCTCTCCACCTCCTTTTGCACCACCGAGGTCCCTACTAGCCTCCACGCACTCCATGGCCATAGCCACCACCTCATACCACCACCGGTGACATGCATGCCATGGTAGCTATGGTCCACCTACTCTTTTAGATAAGTTAAACAAACCTTATTCTTTTAAGAGGGAGGTAATCAGAAAAATCTTTAAGAATCTCTTAAAGACACCTGATTTTCAACTACCCCAGAGGAAGTAGGAAAAAGTCATGATTCAAACTTTTTCCCTTACCTATACCATGTTTTGGAGGATTGCTTCACATTCAATGGAATACGCTTCAAGATCGGGTGTTATAGCTTATCCCAAAGGAATACCTCTGGGAACAACCTTCCAAAGTTCCATTAGGGTAATCTTTGGGGATACATGTGATTCAACCAAAACTAAAGAAGGTTGGGATATTTCTCTATCCAAAACTTCTAAAAAAACTATCCAGAAGATCAAGAAGCTTTCCTTCCAACACTAAGGAAGGTTTGCAAGTTTCTGTGCCAAATCGAAAAAAGGGGGAGCTCAAGAGTGAAGAAAAGATGTGCCTGATAGCCCTTTAGCAGCCACCACCAACCATCCTCCATCCTACTTTCCACACCAATGACTTATTCCATTTCAGCTAGCTCTTATGTTTCTTCTACTAGTAGAACTCTTGTATCAGCAAATAAGGGCATCAAATCCCTTACTCCACTCACTTTACTTGACTTCTACTTTGTACCTCCAAATAATTCCAAGAAATTGAAGAATAAAGCTAGTTTGAATTACATATGTGTCACTTCTAATGGGTTATCTTCTTCTATTCCTAATGATAACTCTTCAAGTCTAAATATATACAATTGATCTTCCTTTTGATTGAGTTGACTTTCCAACTCAAATACTACAGTTCACCTCTTGAGATAGACTTGGAATCATCCATTATGAGGGTCATCATAGAGAAGTTGTAATGCGTAGAACCTTCCACCACCTTGTCACAAGAGATCACAAAAGTCAACCTCCATAGTGGCAAGGTTCTACCTCCTAGGACACCTCAAGATAGAGGGAAACAAGTCATTGGTACTAAAGATCGAGAAGCCCTTCCACAAGAAGCTCCACCCTTGGATATGATTGTGGAAGATCAGCCAAAGGTGGACTATAATGTCCTTTCTCATTTAAGAAAGTTGCCATATAAGCTAAGCATATATGATGCCTTATCTTATCCAAAGAGATGAGGGAATCACTAAATCAAGGCTCTTGATCCTGAAATATGCTTAGCTGACCACCTATAGGTGAGGAAGCATATTATGCAAAAAGAAGCCCAAGGGATCACCTTCATAGATGAAGACCTTCTTATGGGGACTTGGAGCACAACCCCCTCTATATCACACATGGAAGGTTGACTCATGGTTCTCAGATTCAGTGCATCGGTGAACATTATGAGTCTAAAGACCCTTATTTGAAGATCGATATCTCTACACCGAGGAGATGATGATATGAAGAGGATTCAATGATCAAGGTGAGCTTTTAGACCATATAGTGTTACCTTTGGAGATTGGTGACTAAGCCAAGCCAACTTTATATCATTGATTTGAATACTTCATTCATGCTTTGCTTGGTAGGCCTTGGATACATCGTAAGATCATTTCCATCCCTTCATCGCATCAAGTTCAAAAGATGGAATTGATGTCAATGGAGATGAAAAGTTTTAGTTAGAGGTTGAGATTTATGAGGATCTATCTATCTTCTCAAAATACCCTTTCTCATGAACTTGGACAAAATTCAAATACAAATACAAAAGAAAAGAAAATGAAAAAAGAAAAGATAAAGAAATGAAAAGAAAAATAAAAGTCCAAGTGAACAAGAAAGGGAATTGAAGAAATAGATCAAGATATCACATTCCACCCATAGTTCATTCCATCATATGGACATGTGGTAGATGGCTCAACCTCCACCAAAGAGGTGAAATAGGCGCGTCTAGAGGTGGAGACCTCCATGGCCTTCAAACAGAGGTGTGTGTTCATAGAGTACCCCTACTATTCACATAGACTTGGAATCCTGAGGATGAGTCTAATGTGATTAGTATACCAAAACCCCTCTCAAGAGTTCCATTGGAGGTGACTTTGATCTGCAGATGAAGATCAGCCTCCAAGCAAAGCAAAGTATTCAAATCTAGTTTATGTGAAACTATTAGGCAGTTGGGAACCTTAGCTTTTTTACCTTACATCTCAAAGTTGAAGGTTTAAGTTAAGGAAGTCCCTAAGTCTTCCAATGACATGAAGTAGAAGAAGTTCTTTTGGGATCATCATCTCAAGCCCAAGTTGATGTAGCTTGGGAGGATACTTTTAAAGAATTAATGAATTACCTTTTGACTTTTACTACCTTGTGTTCAAAATCTTATACAAAGGTTTAGTTCCTCACAAATGGTCCAAGCATAAGTGAATACCAAAGCTATGGAACAATATGGGGAAGCACAATCAAGAGCAGACTAGGATTGCATAAGGGTCGATGATGAAGATTATTTTGTTGTTACCAATCATTTGATAGTTCTTCTCACACAACCCCCAACTCTTATGAGAATGTGTGTTTAGAAACCTCGATGATCGATGATCTCCAAGTCAAAGAGCACCGCTGGAATTTGAAGAGAGATATTCAATAACGACAAGCTTAAAGAAATCAACCTGACAAGAAAATCCATGCCCGACATCGTTTCATCAATGAAGAAGAAACCAATGACTTAGTTAGCTATTGAGAGTTTAAAGACTGCTTCACATGGAGTTATGAAGAGATGCCTGATTATCTCACGTAGTAGTCCACAAACCAATAGATCCTAATGCTACCCTATTAAGCAAGCTCCTAGATGCATCAAAAAATTGAACAACAAGTCATTGAAGTCAAGAAACGATCGATGCTGGTTTCATCATGGAAGAAAAATATCCTACCGGTTAGCTATCGCCCCAAGTTAAGAAGAAGAATGGCCAAATTTGTATACGAATTTTAGGGAAATAAGGCATGTCCTAAGGATGAGTTTCTTCCTATACTAGAATTAATGGTGGACATCTCATCTCATGTTCTCTTCATGGATGGGTCATCCGCTATAACCAAATCAAGATGTCTCTAAGATGAAAGAAACACTACTTTTGAACCCGATCAATCTTTATTATAGGGTCATGCCTTTCGGCCTTAAAAAAATACATACCAATACCATGACTCATCTTCAATGAACTCATCCATCATCAAAGTGCTATGCTATTTAAGTAGTCAAAAGAAAAGGAAGACCACCTCGACTTGAGAGTAGTTTTGAATGGTTAAGACAATATAACCTCAAAATGAATCAAGTGTGCATTTGAGTAGTGGAAATTCCTGGGTTTGTTGTCGACACGAATAGAAATAGATCCTGAAAAGATTAAAGCTATCTTAGAAATGCCACCTCCTAAGAGTTTAACTCAACTCATATCCTTTCAAGGCCAGATGGCATATCTAAGACGCTTTATCTCAAACCTATCAAGGAGATGCAAGCCATTCTTAGCACTTGTCAAAAAGGATGCCAAGTTCAAGTGGGATGACAAGTGTCAACATTCCTTTGAAGATATCAAAGAGTACTTAGTGAAGCCGCCGCCTAGCACTCTATCTGCAAGCCACTCATCCTTTACACTATTGGATGACTCTCGCTTGTGCCAATGATGGGAAGGAGAGCACTCTATTACCTCGCTCATCATGATTCACCGAAGCAAACTATCCACCTATTGAGAACATTGCCTAGCTTTGATCTTTGCTTCCCAAAAGCTACGCTACATATGCTTTCATAAGGTGAACTTGATTTCAACAAATCAATCCATGATCTCATGCAATGCTCGATTTGTTTGCCGGTCCATGATTCTCTCAGCTTTGATATCACATTTGTACCCCTCCATAAAAGGAAGCACTAGATTTCTTAAAAGACACCCACTTCTCCGATTCTCCACTTAGTGATGATCTCCGATGAACAAATCATGAACTTGGGGAGCAAAACCATGGGAGATGTATTTTGATGGTGCTTCTTTTCTTAAAGGTGAAGCACCATGATCTATTCTCCCGTGAAAGGCATGGGTAGAATAGTTCTTCTAACTCCAAACCGTGATGTGATGAGATTCTCATACTATCTTTCCAACCTACACCAACAATGCCAGTATAAGGCTTTGAATGCCAGAGTTAGCCATCACTATGTCAAGAGCATCAACATCTTTGGATTCTCTCATCAAATAGATTGTGGTCCTACCATGTTCTCAAACCCAAGCTTCATCATTACTATGAGTATACCATGAAGTTGGCCCAAATTCTGAAGTCACCATCTACAAGGTTCCCGGTAGAAAACAGAATGCTGGCCAAACTTTCCAAAGAGGCATGTAAAAGATGAGTCCATTTCAATAAGGGTCCAAAATAGACAAGTCTTATCCCTTATTGAAACTCATCAGAGACTTTCTCTTGAAGGGGAGGTGTGCCAAAAATGGACAAGGAGCGGATTGGAGGCAACCATTCATAGATTACTTGAACACCAAAAACTACCTCAAGAAAAGTCACAAGCCCATCAAAAGACAGAGCTCCCTATTCTTGTGATGGCACCATGTATCGGCCCTTTGACCAAATGGTTATATTTGACACATGAAGCTCGTGGCATAAGAATCGATACATTGTCTATGCACATCACCGTCCAAGATGAAGATGAAGATCAAGACTTGATACTGGGCCTTTTAATGATGTATTATATGGATGTAGCTAGAGATGCCATCAATGTCGTACACGGTGGTCCTCCACCAACCACCCAACATTTACACACTTGGTTCATGGCTATTTGAATGTTGGGTACGACATTGTACTGATCCTCCTTCTTCCAAGGACATCGATTCATCTTACCGCCACTACTTTTCCAAGTGAAATCCCAATCGAGAGGTCAACATGTGCTTCAATTTTTAGAACCATATCGATATAGGTTCGAGTGCCTCAAATTATATCTAATAATGGTCATTCAAAAGCACAAGATCAACATCTTCGCCAAGAGGTATATATTAGAGATACTCCACCATCTACTACAAGATGGCTTAGGAAGCATTCAAAAAAACTCTCATCCGATAAGAAGAGATGATAATAAATGATAATGGAACCAGCTTGAAGCTTTGTCACCGCATACATACCAAACTCAACTCACTACCCCGCTTTCCTTAATGGGTCTCAAGCCATTCTTCCTTAGAAGTTCAACTCATCCTAAGGATAGCATTGATAACAAGATCACTAGAAATGCAAAAGTTGTGGTTAGAAGAGCTCAAGGTTTGGAGGAGAGTCACTGAGTGCCAAAATCTCTCAGGTACAAGGCCAAAATGATTCAAGCTCAACAAGTTGGTCCTCTAGGTCTTTCGTAGAGAACTTGTGTTAGTCCTAAGGAGACCAATCTGCCAAAAGATGAGGCAAGTTTTGAACCCACTTGGGAAGGCCCCTATGTCATAAAGAAGGCCTACTAAGGAGGATCATATCAACTTATTGATTGTAAAGGGGAACACCCAATGCTTCCAATTAATGGGCTTTATCTAAATAAATATTACTCATGAAAAAATCATGATAGAAAATAATCATTAATAAAAAGAACAAAATATGATTCCATTTCATCAAAATCTTCTCTTCTTTTGAAGTGTTGTTTGCTTGTCATGCAAATCCAGGAGCGGTAGATAATTGGTTTAAAATTTTCAGAGTCGCCTTCATTGTGAGAGAAAGAAAGGCAAGACTATAAATTCATCTTTTAGATGCCACAGATGTGATGTACTTACCGTGATCGAGTATCATCAAGAAATAGTGTACTATCTCGAATAGAAGTCACTACCCTTTAATGGACCTAATCACCTCAATAAGGACTCCATATATACTAGATTCTTCCCTACTTTACATGGAAAAGTAAAATAGGGTTTATTTTAAATTTTAAGTTCCTAGCAAGCCCCATATTAATTACATCCTAAGAATGGGATCCTTAGAAAACTCTCAAGAGATAAATGATCATTGTCTTTGAAGATTTAGAAGGACTATCAATTGTTGGTTCATTTTGAAGATCAAATGGGATTGATCAAAAGAGGAGTTATTATCAAGCCAAAATGGAAGATAAGTAGAGATCAATGCTAGGAAACCTAGAGCATCTCAAACTATCCTATACTTTTACATTTTTGAAATTGATTTAGTTTGTTGAGTTACATTTTCATTAGAAATTTGGGACTTATGATTCCTTAAGATTAAGAAAATGCCTAAGAGGTGAGGAATTATGCTTATGGCCCAAGAGGGAGAGCAACCTCGTAACCTAAATCTAGGGAGCTTTGTGAGCAAAGCACAACCTAAATCTAAGGCAAAATGGTAATTGGTTTGCCTCCACAAGAGATGACAAACCACCCATTTGGACTTACAACCGCCTGCCAACTAACACCTCCTATGATTTTAAATACATGTAAAGTCTTTATGCTTATGCAAGATATATTGTTATTTAGAAAGAGACTAAGTCCTTAAACTCACTCCCAAAAGAGACTAGATCATGTAAAGGGTATGCTTCAAATGACCTAAATCTAACAAAATTTCAAATTTCATTTTATTTTCATTTTGGACAATATTTTGACTCAAAGCATAGATTCATATGACTAATGCATGAGAAAGAAGGTTATTGGCCAAAATCAGAGAAGGAGGAGGTGAGTTTCCACCATGGCTCTCGATCAAGCCAAGTTTCTGGCAAAGGTGGAAGCCCTCCAATCAAGAGTGAAATAAGATGCATTTGCATGATATTACAAAAGAAATGCTCAACTAAGGGGTTGCTAATTCTTTTATCTTGATTTTAAACCTAAGCTTTAGGTGAGGTTATGAGTTGTTTAATTTTAATTTGAGTTGTTAAGTTGGATAAAGATTTATTTTTCTAAAGAGCCTACATCCATGCCATACATAAAGCAAGGAAGAAACTAGGAAAATCATGCCACTTAATGCAAAAGCTAAACAAATCATCAATCAATTTATAAAGCTAATCAAAAGAATAAAGGCCATGTGGTCGCACCATCACACAAACTCAAAATATCAAATGTGGTAGAAGCACCCTTATACAACCCAGATTACAAATGAATTAAATTACAATTAAGCAAGGAATTCATTATTATGGGGGGTCTTCAAGCTTCATTCTTCTTTCTTCTTTCTTTTCTTTCTTCTTTTGGTTCCTTCTTTGATTGGATGGTAGATGCTCAAGGCTTCACATGGTGCATAAGATAGGATCTTATGACCAATGTTCATCCTAATCCTCATAACAATCATTCCAAAATCCTTATATAAATTTACATGAAAAGGAAAAGTGAAAAATCTAACTAACTACAAAAAAATAAGGTTAGCTAAAATAAACCACATAAATCCCAAGCATGTATATTGGATTATCACCCCACACATGGGTGACTAAGTCCACCGCCTATGGATTATGCGGTATAAAGCACCACAAATAAAAAAAGCATTTATATTTTATTTTATGGACCCTTAAGCACAATCCCCTACAGAAAAGAATAGTTAGACTAGGAGCGTCTTATCATTCATTCTACAAGCATACACCCTAACATCTAGTCTAAAACATATATTACAAAATAAAATAAACATCAAACCATGCACCTAACCTCTAAGAAGTCATGACTTAGGCTAATGTGTGCTTTAAAGGTTGTGGTATGTGGCTTGTGTATGCTTAGTATGAAGATTTTAAGTTCAAATTTTCTAAGTATGAAGAACATGTTCAACTTAGATGAGTGTTTCATTTAAGTTGTTCAATTATTTTGGGTTAATTTTATTTCATATTTTGATTTAGTTTAAGTGGATCCTATAATTAATTATTAAGTTATGAAGAGAGGGAAAGAGAAGAGAGCTTCTCTTTCTTTCCCTAACCTAAGTAATTTCTAAAGTAGATTGATATTTTAATTTTATTTAGGTAAATGTTTTGATTAAATCTTTTAATTAATCTGAAGTTTAGATAAACTCTAAACAAACTTATTCAAAAAGAAAGGCATTTTAAGATTAAATAAAATGAATCAAAATTCACATAACACACATTACTTCATTTTTTTTCCCAACATATATAACATGCATATGGATGGACCCTAAGCATATCTATACATACAAATGAGAGTATTTAACACACTTTATGATGCATGCTAAGTAATCCATTTAAGAAAATTTAGAAGTTGAATATGCATGAGTTTTCTTAAGTAAAAAGGGTTTTTTTTATCCAAATTTTCACATACATACATGAAAGTAAGAAGGGCATAAGTGAGTACACCATTGTTAACCAGGTGTAAGGTACAAGACCTACTTAGGCTACTTAAAGCCTCACAACCTAGGGTTGTCTAGACTAATATATTTTCCTTAAATACAAACATATGTATAAAAGAAATGAAATGGAAAAGAAAAATGCAAAAGTTGTTTAATAGATTCATTTTGTTTATGCAATTTATGTATGCAAGTATAACCCTTCTTAGTGATAACATAGGATGAATAGGTATGGAATTAAAAGTGTTGGGTTCTTTTCAAATGAACCCTGCATCTTACCAACTCCTATTCAAAACTATGCTAACAAAAGAAAGAAAGAAAACTTATGCTAAGCATACTTTTATAATCAATCACATGCAAGCTTATAATTAAAGTATAAGTAGCATACTTTCAGATTTTGTATTTGATTTATATGTTTTAAAATAATTTATATTTAGTAGTGATAATAGCCACTCATATTTCTACTTTAGCCAACACATGTAAATTTGACATAAAGTAAACAATTTCATTTTAAAATTTGAATTTGAAAAATATGAATGCATGAAACCATATGACATACAACTTAACATGTTGGGGAAAGATTCAAAGTAATGAAAGTATGTAAACAAGTTCACTTCACTTAAACCCTAAAGATATTCTTATGGAATAAGAAAGTTTAAAATAAATCAAAGTGAATTCAAAGTGATTTTTGTTTAGTTTGAAGTTTGATTTAATTTTGAAAATGTGAGATGAGTTTGTTGTTCCTAACCCATTCCCACATGTGTTTAATATTTTTGTTTAAGTTTTAGATAATTAGATCCATTTTATGCATTGATTAAGTTAAAGTATGAATTAACTTAATTAACCCTTACTACACCACCTTAGAATAATTAACCAAATAATTATGAGCCAATGAGATGACATAAAACCCATAAGGAATTTAAATTTGCAATGCACCTAATAAGAAAAGGCCTAATGCAATTTGGCTCACAATTAAAAGTTAATTAAGGGGTTTAGCTTAAGTAATTTCAAAACACCCTTTCACACATGTGAATTGGGTTTTGATTTAATTGACTTAGGCTATTAAACACCTAAGCATCTACCCAAAGTAGATTAATTAAGTTAGAACTTTTAGAATTTTTAGAAATTTATTAAGGGGATAATTAATGAATTAACCCCAATTAAGAGGAGAAGATTAAGAGAAGGTTTAGGGAATAGCTTAGGGAAAATGCCCCAAAAATATTTCATAAATCTCCTACTTACTGGATTTGACCTTAGTCAACCCTAATCATAGGTTAAAATCACTAATCATACCTTAATTATGCTCAATTACATAAGGAGGATAATTAAGGAAACCATATGCAATTATTCTAATCAAGCCTTCAATAAATCCTAAAAAAATTAGGGGAGGTAGAAGTCATCCCCTAAAATATACCCAAGAAATTTGGGATTAATCAAAGGCCTAACTAAAAAGTAATTAGCAAAATACACTTCCAATAAAACCCAAATTTAGAGAAAATCATAATTCAAAACCCATTGAAATTAATTTTTTAATGTTCTAGGTTTAATTATCTATCCATAGGATTTTATTTCACAATTTTCTAAATTTTCTAGGAAGAGTTAAGAATTTTAGAAGATCTCTAGGTTAATTAGGAATTAATTAAGCATTTTAAATAACCCTAACTAATCTCACTCGTAATGCATGGTGCGTAATGTTTACACGCCATGAGGGATTACTTTAATGTCACATCCCAAACGGCGGCTGATGACGCACGCGCTTTAATCTTCTATCGTCCGATCAAAGATCGGATGGCCATATATCTCCCCGCATTTTGAAATGAATAAAAGGATTTCTAAACGTGTTGAATTATCTCAGCCGTCCATCTAAAATGCGCTGATGGATGACAGAGATCTTCTAAGTTCTTCCCCTTGATCAATAGAGACCGTCCATGATCAAGGGGAAGATCCAAGCTCGACCTAGCATGGAATCAATCCAAACTTAACTCACACCATATAAAGACAGAGAGCCGCAAATCCAACGATCAAAAATTGATGGGGTGAAAATTTCTTTCACAAAGCTCCACACAACATTGAGTTTAATGGTCAAAAATCCCATACCTCAGGATGATCACTAGTGCTCATTCTTGGAGAAGCTTCTTGAGATGAAGCCTTGCAAAGTTTTGAGCACTTTGAGTGGATGCTCCTACAAACATCCTCCTTTGCTTAAGTTCAACTTTGATCCAATTCAATCATCTCTTTCCTTTAGAACTTGGGAATCAACTTAGGTGAGCTCGACTTGGTCACCTAAGCGTGCTTGCAAAAGGAATTGCAATGGATTGAAGTGTAGAAGAAGTAGGCAATTTAATTGGCCTCCCCAGTTTTCACTATTTGAAAACCAAGAATGGGAAATTGGCAAGAGCTCTAGGATCCTTGCTATCACTCTCTGATGGCTCCTAAGTCTTACTAGCACTCAATCAAATCAAATGAAATTGGGGAGTATATCTCCCTTGAAGGATTGCCGACAATGGACTTGCCATTTTGATCCAATTGATCAAAGGGTTGTTTGAAAGAGTGTGCACATGGTCTAAGAAGTAGATTGCCTCCCATGTGCTTGAATTTGAGCTTGAGAGGGAGTTTGAATTTGCAATTTTTGACCATAGGGTCGGGTTTGGTCTAGGGACCAAATGGGCTGACTCAAACTCATTGGGTTGGGTGCACCACTCTCCCCTAGGTTTCCTTGAGCTTTTAGGAAAGCCTCAAGTGAATGTGAAGAGGGTATGACCAAATTACCCATGGGTTAAGCCAAAATTTGTTCTATGGCCTAGGGGTAAGATGGTCATTTTACTATTTTCTACTTTGGACATGTTGGATATGTGGAGAAACTAGGTTTGGCCAAATTTCATGAGATTTGGAATTCATTTGATAGGGTTTGGCTTATGTTGACCCATTTAGGTCAAAATGGGTCAACTTGGGTGAAGTTGACCAATAGGTCAAATTGGGTCAAACCAAGGGTTGGGTCAAGTTCATATGACCATTTGAAATATTTTTGTGTCTTTGGTTTGATTCAATTTAGTATAGTTTTGGATTTGGCTCATATGACTTCATTTAGATCAAATGGGTCAAGTTGACCTATTTGACCCATTTAACCTATTTGAGGAAGGCCAAGGGTAGTTTTAGGTTAGGTTAGTCATATGGAGTGGATTGGTATCTTTTTTCCAATCAATTTGGGTTAAGTTCAATTTTGGCTCAACATGACCCTTTAAGTCAAGTTGGGAAGGTCAATCACTAGTTAGGTCTAGTTGGCCAATTGAGGCTTTGGTCAAGTTCCACAAGTGATTTGGAATGGACTTGACCCATTGGTTTCAATCAATTTAGCTTAGATCAAGTTTTGACATATTTTGCCCCTTTAGGTAAAAATGGGTCATAAGAATGAGTGAACTTAGATCAATGGTTTCAATCAATTTGTCCTATGGTGGAATTTGGCTATGTTAGGTTATATTTTGAGCTAAGTATTGACTTGGTCAACCCTTATGTTTGACTTGGTTTGACCCAATTTGATTGATTGATCATCTCATGATGATTGTAGATCATGATGAGAGGGATATATGAGTTTGGTTCAATCCAATTTGGTTAGGATCAAAATTTGGCTCATAAGGGTACTTTAGGTCACTTTGGGTCAAGTGAACCTAAGTGGGTCAAATGACTTGGTCAAAGCTTGATTTGAAGTTCGTTGATCTTGTATATGGACTCATGATTGAAAAATAAATCCATTTACAAGTGGTTTGAAGTCAAATCCATTTGATAATTTCATATTCAAAGGAAGAATATGATAGGGTTTTGAGTTTGATTTTTGACTTGGGTTTTGATTGAGTGATTGAAGTTTGTATTTATATATGAGCTCATGATTGTAGGGTTGATTGAACCATGAGAGAAAATTAAGATTTTGGCTTTATTTGAAAATAATTTGGCTAAGTTCAAGGTTTTGACTTGAAATGCTTAGATTGGATTTTGAGTGGTTTTGAGTTTGATTTTTAGAATTAGTTTTGATTGTTTGAGTTGATATTTCATTTATATATGTGAATATAAATGAGAATATAAAAGAATCATGAGAAAATTTCAATGATTTGAAGGGGTTTAATCATGATTTAAAGTCCATTAAGAAGGAATTTAAAGGACTTAGGAAAATTTGGAGTGGATTTAAATTTTTGAATTTAGTTTGATTGATTTATATTTATATTTCATTTATATATGTGAATATAAATGAGAATATAAAAGAATTATGAGAAAATCCCATGAATTTGAAGTATTTTAATCAAGGTTTAGGCTAAGTTCATTAATAGAAAATTAATGACTTAAGGAGATTTTAAATTGGGAATTTAATTTTTGCATTTAATTGGATTGATTTATATTTATATTTCATTTATATATGTGAATATAAATGAGTTTTGAGACAATTCCATGAATTTTAATTGATTTAATCAAAGTTTGGGCTAAGTCCATTAAGGGAGAACTTAAAGAACTTAAGAAGATTTCATGAATTGATTTGGAATTTTGAGTTTAGTTTGATTGATTTGAATTCATATTTCATTTATATCTGTGTATATAAATGAGAATATAAATAAATTATGAGAAAATCTCAAGGTTTGGATAGGTTTTGATCATGATTTTGATTAAGTCCTTAAGGGAAGATTAAGGACTAGAAATTTAACTAAGATTTTGATGGATTTGATCAATTTCAATCATGATTTCAATCATAATCATAGTTGATTTGAATTTGGAGAAAATAAATTAAGATTGATTTTGAGTTTGACTTGAAAGAAGAAAAGTGAGGAATGATCTAAGCTAAAGGTTTTTAACATCCCTAAGGCATGACCTATTCGGCCTAACCTTCTAAGTCTCTGAGAAAGTGTCCACCTAATCACTAGATGTGTCTTAAGACTAAGAAACTCTTAAAGTCTAAGAGGAGTCCTATGTCTAAGATGGAGGGGTTGAGAGCTCATCCTAAAAATGAGGTCAATAGTCCCATAGAGGCTCCTTTCCTCTTGACTACTTTTGATTTGATATAAGTTCCCCAGTGGCATTCACTCAGTAGTCACCCTAGGTCGGATAACACCTGTCGAGCCAAAGACTGACTATCCCAACAATCAATTCTCCATGGAGGATGAGTCCCTTTTTCCTAGGCTAATTGGCAACCCGAGCACCTTAGGTTGGTTGATGTTCGCTATGTTGACAATGACTCGCCCAGTGAGTACACCACTCTTGGCAGATATGAGTCCCCGCGCTTTCTACTTGAGTTGGACACTGAATACCATTTGGATATATGACTAGCCATGTCATCTTCCGTGGTGTTGATTAAGCACTCATCATCCCTCATGTACTCTATTTGGATCATGTCCTATGACCCATTTAGATACTACCGTTACTTTGATTGGCCCCCCTTTCCTAGTAGCCACCCCATGGTTGGAAAATTTGTTCACGGATGTGCGATTCTCCATAAAGAATCTAAGATAGATCTGGCTAATATAAGCTCCTTCTCAATTTGATCCCTCGCAAACTAATAGGGTTCACGATAAACAAACTAAAACAAAGCAAACAAACAAAAATTAGTTCGCTTGTGGATTAGGAATTCAAGTCCCCAAAGGGCCCCTTTTCCCAATCAAGCATCCTATCTTTAGGGCAGTGTCAGCAGAACTCCCTATAAGAATTGCCTGACTACCTGAGTTGAGATAAATCCCTGGGTTGGCACTCACTCTGTAGTCGCTTATAGGTTAGGTTCAATTTATTTTTGACACCAAGAATTAAGACATGCATTCTAGCATGATGTAATACGAAGCTTTCATTTGTTGCCAAAAAATACTCGGATATTTTGTAGGAAGATGTGAGTCAGCTTTCTGAATTGATCATTGCAAACTAAAGGCACTCATTTGGTCAGCTTTCTCGGAAGCTTCTTATGAGATAGTCTAGACTATAAGCTCATTCTCAATATGATCCATCACAATTCAATGAAATCCATTAAAATAAATCTAAAATGAAATTAATCTTGATTTATCTTGTTGAGTGATGAGTTCTTGTGTTTCACTCTTGCTGTATGAAAAAGGCATTTCCCCTTGGATCCTTACATTGGTAGACTACTCCCTTTGGATTGTAAATCTGAGAGTCAGGCCTCCATGGCCCACTGCACCCATCAAAACCTACATGATCCATCATAATCAAAATAAACAAACCTAAAAAGTGAAATCAATCTTGACTATCTTTGATGATCTAAGTCCCCAGATTCACTAATAGTCCTTGTTGGGTTCAATCTATTGCCAATAGATTACCCCAGCAACTGGTCCCTACTTTGGAGGATATAAGTCTACTATGCTTTCTTCCTAATATAACTATTGCACATCCAAAAGCATCCATTTGGTTGGCTAGTCCTACTATATGTTTAGTAGACTTCCCCTTTGGTAATTGAAGCTGGTCTTGGCCCCATGGCTCCTTTCATGCAACCCATCGCAAAACCAATAGGTTTATCTAAAAATTCAAACTTAATAAAAATTAAAACAAATTCAACCCTCTTCCCCAAACTTAAACAAATCTTTTCTCCTGAGACTCAAATCAAATCAACCTCTCATCCTCAGGATGACTTGAACTGCCTCCCAAGTGGAAGGTTCACTATATCCCTTAGTGGATTCTTCCCTCTCTCTTATGTCTTGCACATAAGTGGAGCCACATTGCACTAAGCTAGATTCTTTCTACACCTTGGATAGATTATTTTATGTGCTTGTTGATCGTGGCCAACACTCAATGATGTGTTCCTTAGTCACACCACACCTTTGTCAATTGACCTCATTTTTAGAATGAGCTCTCAACCCCACATCTTAGACATAGGATTCTTCTTAGACTCTAAGAGTTTCTTAGTCTTAAGACACATCTAGTGATTAGGTGGACACTCAACCTAGCCTAGAGACTTAAGAGATAGAAGTCAGGGTGTTAAAATTTCCTACCCAGCTTGAACCATCCTCACTTTCCTTCCTTCAAGTCAAACTCCAAATCTTAATTGATTTTTTCCAAACTCAAATCAACTCCATAAGATTAAAATCTATGATTGAAATCCATGATTGAAATCAATAATTGAAACCCATGATCAAAATTCATCAAAATTCCTAAGTCCTTAATCTTCCCTTAAGGACTTAGCCAAAATCATGATCAAAACCAATTCAAACCTTTGAGATGTTCTCATAATTCATTTATATTCTCATTCATATTCACATATATAAATGAAATATGAATTCAAATCAATCAAACTAAACTCAAAATTCCAACTAAATTCATGAAATTTTCCTGAGTCCCTTTAATTTTCTATTGATGGACTTAGCCAAAATCAACTCTAAACCAATTCAAACTCATGGGATTTTCTCAAAAACTCATTTATATTCACATATGCAAATGAAATATAAATCTAAATCAATCAAATCATATCCTCAAATTAAATTCCAAATTTAAAATCTTTCTGGAGTCCTTAATTTTTCATTCATGGACTTAGCCTAAATCTTGATCTTTCAAATTCATGGAATTTTCTCATAACTCATTTATAATCTCATTTATATTCACACATATAAATGAAATATAAATATAAATCAATCAAACCAAATTCAAAAATTCAAACTTCAAACAAAATTTTCTAAGTCCTTTAAATTTCTTAATGGACTTAGCCAAAATCATGATTAAACCACTTCAAATCCTTGAAATTTTCATGATCCATTTATATTCTCATTTATATTCACATATAAATGAAATATAAATTCAAACAATCAAAACCAATTCCAAAATCAAACTCAAATCCACTCAAAATCTAACCTAAGCCTTTCAAAATCTTGAACTTAGCCAAATCAACTTCAAATCAAGCCAAACTCTTGATTTTCTTCATGATTCAATCAACCTACAATCATGAATCCAAATATAAATACAAACTTCAATCACTAAATCAAAATCCAAGTCAAAATCAAACCAAATTCTTTCATGTTCACCTTTGAATATGAAATTATCAAATGAATCAAAACCCATTTGACTTCAAACCACTTGTAAATGGATTTATATTTCAATCATAAGTCCATATACAAGATCAATCAAACTCAAATCAAGCTTTGACCAAGATATTTGACCCACTTAGGCTCACTTGACCCAAAGTGACCTAAAGTACCCTTATGAGCCAAATTCTAATCCTAACCAAATTGGATTGAATCAAACTCACATATGCCTCTCATCATGATCAACAATCATCATGGGATGATCAATCAATCAAATTGGGTCAAACTAAGTCAAACCTAAGGGTTGACCAAGTCAACACTTAGCCCAAAATGAAACCTAACATAGCCAAATTCCACCATAGGCCAAATTGATTGAAACCATTGATCTAAGTTCACTCATGACATATGTTTGAACTTGACCAAGCCAACATTTGAGCTAACCTTGGTCATTGACCTAAGTTGACCCAACTTGACCTAAAGTCAAAATGTGTCAAAACTTGATCTAAGTCAAATTGATTGAAACCAATGGGTCAAGTTCATTCCAAATCACTTGTTGACCAAAGCCTCAATTGGCCAACTAACCCCAGTGACCTTAGACCCAACTTGACCTAAAGGGGTCATCATGAGCCAAATTTGAACTTAACCAAAATTGATTGGAAACGAAGATACCAATCCACTCAATATGACTAACCAAACTTAAACCAACCCTTAACCTACCCCAAATAGGTCAAATGGGTCAAATAAGTCAACTTGCCCCATTTGACCTGAATGAAGTCATATGAGCCAAAATTAAAACTAGACCAAATTGAATCAAACCAAAGCCACCAAAACATTTCAAATGGTCATATGAACTTGACCCAACCCTTGGTTTGACCCAATCCAATTGGTCAACTTGACCCAAGTTGACCCATTTTGATCTAAATGGGTCAACATGAGCCAAACCCTATCAAATGAATTCCAAATCTCATGAAACTTGGCCAAACCTAGTTTCTCCATATACCCAACATATCCAAATTGAAAAATAACCAAATGACCATTCCACCCCTAAGCCATAGAACAAATTTTGACCTAATCTATGGGTAATTTGGTCATACCCTCTTCATATCAACTTGAGTCTTTCCTAATAGCTCAAGGGGACCTAATGAAGAGTGGTGCACCCAATCCAATGAGTTTGGGTCAGCCCAAATGGACCCAAGGCCAAACCCGACCCCATGGGTCAAATTGACTCATTTCAAATCCCTCTTCCACTCAATTTTAAGCACATGGGAGGTTGGCAATCCACTCAAGGCCTCAAACCGACCATGTGCCAACTCAAAACAGATCAAACAACCTTCCTATTGTGGTCAATTGGATCAAAATGACAAGATAGCTTGCGATCGTCCGATCCTTCAAGGGGGAGATATACTCCCCCTAATTCAATTCAAATCCATGATTCCTCAATTCGATCAAGCCATAGAGAGTGTTATGAGAGATCAGAGAGCCTTCCTAAGCATTCTAAGAGGGAATTGAATTGGAGTTTTCTTGATTTTTCTCCATTAAAAAATAGGAGAGCTCACTTGAACTTCCAACTTTCTCCATTGAAAATCACTCCAATTCCTCTTGCACACTTCCTCTAAGGATCAATCCGAGCACACTCAACCTTTCAGAGTTCCCAAAGCAAGGAGAGAGCAATTGGATCAAAGCCGCAAGAGACTTGAAGTGGTGTTGGTCCATAGCAATCCACTCAACCCCAAGGCCTAAATTTCAGAGGCTTCCAATGAAAGCTACCTCATCGATCTCGAAGCTGATCACCTCGAGGTATGGAATTTTGACCACCAGCATAGGGGTCTTTTGTGAAAGGAATTTTCAATTCATGCAAATCCACTTGGATGTGTTCCTTATTAGCTTTAGATGGTGTGGGTAAGTTTGTTCAATCCAGCTCAATGAGCTCGATCTTCCCTAGATCATGGATGGTCTCTATTGGGAGATCTTGGTCGTCCATCCATGCATTTTGGATGGATGGCCTAGATTATTCCCATGTTTAGAATTTCTTTTATCCCTTTTAAAATCGCGAGATCTCGGCGTCGATCTTTGATCGGTGAGAGATCAAAGCACGTCACCGCCATGCCGCTTGATGATGATGTTTAAGTGTGGGCTCTGCGCACATGTAAAGCTGCCACCGCCACGCATCGCGCTGTGAGCTGAGGGATTAGTTAGGATGGTTAATTAATTCTAATTAATCTATGGATCTTCTAAAAATCATATCTCTCTCAAAAAAAAATAGAAAAATATAAAATAAATTTCAATGGAAAGATAATTCAACCTAGAATATTTTAAAAATAATTTCAATATATTTTAAATTATTCTTTTCTCTGATTTTGGGTTTTATTAGAAATTTCATTTTGTTAATTACCTTTTAATTAAGCCTAATTAATCCCAAACTTCTGTATGTTTTGGGGATTACCTCCCCTAATTTTCTTGGGATTTATTGAAGGCTTAGGAGAATTGTATATGGTTTCCCAATACTCCCTTAACCTAATTAATTAAGATGTGATTAGTAGTTTTAATCCATGATTAGAGTTGATTAAGGTCGATCCAGTAGAGAAGGTTTAGGGAAATAATTTTGGGGCATTTCCCAAGCTATTCCCTAAACCCCTTTCTTTCCTTAATCTTATCTTAATTAAGGGTTAATTCATTAATTATCCCCTTAATTAATTTCTAAAAATTCTAAAACTTTCAGAATTAATCTACTTTGGGTAGATGCTTAGGTGTTTAATAGCCTAAGTTCAATTAAGAAAATCAAAACCCAATTCATATGTATGAAAGGGTGTTTTGAAATTACTTAAGCTAAACCCCTTAGCTTAATTAACCTTAATCATGAGCCAAATTGCATTAGGTCTTTTCTTATTAGGTGCATTAAAAAATTTAAATTCCTGAGTTTTATGTCATCTCATTGGCTCATAATTATTTGGTTAACTATACTAAGGTTGTGTAAGGGTTAATTAAGTTACTTAATTCATGCCTTAACCTAATACATAAAATGAATTTAATCATCTAAAAATTAAACAAAAATATCAAACACATGTGGGAATGGGTTAGGAACAAGAAACTCAACTCACATTTTCAAAATTAAATCAAACTTAAACTAAACAAAATCACATTGAATACATTTATTTTAAACTTTCTTATTCCAAGAATGTCTTTAGGATTTAAAAAATGTGTTTATATGCTTTCATTGCTTTGATTCTTTCCCAACATATTAAATTTGTATGTCTTGTGGTTTCATGCATTCATATTTTTTCAAATTCAAATTTAAAATGAAATTATTTACTTTATGTCAAATTTGTATGCTAAAGTAGAAATATGAGTGGCTATTATCACTACTAAATTCAAATTATTTTCAAAACATATAAATTAGTTATCAAATCTGAAAGTATGCTATTGATATTTTAATTGTAAGCTTGCTTGTAAAAGAATATAAGGTGCTTAGCATAGGTTTCTCTTCTCTTTATGTTAGCATAGTTTTGAATAGGAATTTGGTAAGAGGTATGGTACATTTGAAAAGAACCTAACACTTACCTAATTTCATATCTTATTCATCCCTATGCTATCACCTAAGAAGGGTTACCTATACTTTCATACATAAATTGCATAAACAAAATGGATCTATTAATACAACTTTTGCATTCTACTTTTCCATTCTATTTCTTTTATACACATATTTGTATTTAAGGAAAGTTGTATATTAGTTTGGACAATCCTGAGATTGAGAGATTTTAAGTAGCCCTAAGTAGGTCTTGTACCTTACACCTCCTGGTTAACAATGACTTGTACTCACTTATGCCTTTCTTACTTTCATGTGTGTATATGTAAAATTTGAATAAAGAAACCCTTTTCTACTTAAAAAAATCATGCATATTCAACTTCCAAATTTCCTTAAATGGATTACTTAGCATGCATCATAAAGTATGTTAAATATTCTCATTTGTATGTATATATATGCTTAGGTCATTCATATGCATGTTATATATGTTGGGAAAGAAATGAAGTGAATGTGTATATGGATTTAATTCATTTTATTTAATCTTAAAATGTCTTTCTTTTTGAATAGGTTTGTTTAGAGTTCATCTAAACTTAGGATTAATTAAAATATTTAATCAAACCATTCACTAAATAAAATTAAAATGTGAATCTACTTTAGAAATTACTTAGGTTAGGGAAAGAAAGAGAAGTTTTATTCTCTTTCCCTCTCTTCATAACTTAGTAATTAATTGTAGGATTCACTTGAACATAATCAAAATATGAAATAAAATCAACCCAAAATAATCAAACAGCTTAAATGAAACCATCCTCTAAGTCGAACATATTTTCACACTTAGAAAATTCTAACTTAAAGTCATAGCTAAGCATACCACACAAACCTTCAAAGCACACACATTAGCCTAAGTCACCACTTCTAGGTTAGGTTAGTGCATGGTTTGATATTTTTTGTTTTGTTTGTGATATATATTTTAGACTAGATGTTAGTATATATGCTCAGAATGAATGATAACGCTCTTAGTCTAATCATTATTTTCGTGGATTATGCTTAAGGGCTATCATAAATAAAAAATATAAATACTTTTGCTTGCGGTGCTTTATACCCCTAAGCATAATAATAGCCGTGAACTTAGTCACCCATGTGTGATGATAAGTCCAATATACATGCTTGGTATTTGTGTGGTTTGTTTTAGCTAACCTTTATTTTACAGGTGTTAGTTAGATTTCCATTCTTTTCCTTTTCATGTAAATTTGTGTAATTAGGATTTTGAAATAATTGTTATGGGGATTAGAATGTGCATTGGTCATAAGATCATATCTTATGCACCATGTGAAGCTTTTGAGCATCTACCTTCCAACCATCCAAAAGAAGGAATCCAAAAAAGAAAGGAGAAAAGAAGAAGAAAGAAGAAATGAAACTTGAAGACTCCCATAATAATAAATTCCTTACTTAATTGTAATTTAATTCATTTATAATCTGGGTTGTATAAAGGTAGAGCTCAGCTACACATATTTATCTTTTCGGGTTTGTGCAGTGGTGCCCGACCACAACGGCATTTTATTCTTTTTGTGATTATCTTTATAAATTGATTGATGATTTGTTTAGCTTTTGCATTAAGTGGCTTATTTTATCCTAGTTTCTTTCTTGCTTTATGTATGACCTGGATGTGGATTAGGCTCTTTAGGAAAAACTAAATCTTTTACTAAACTTAAAAACTCAAATTAAAAATGAACTCATAACCTCATCTAAAGCTTAAGTTTAAAACAAGATAAATGAATTAGCAACCCCTTAGCTAGATGAGTATTTCTTTTGTAATATCATACACAAAAGCATCTTATTTCACTCTTGATTGAGGGCTTCCACCTTGCTGAGAAACTTGGCTTGACCTTTGAGAGCCATGGAAACTCACCTCACCTTCACGATTTTGGCCAATAACTTTATTTCTCATGCATTAAGCATAGAATCCTATTAGCTGAGTCAAAATAGTCAAAATAAAATAAGATTTAATTGAATCCTAGTTTTTAAATTCTTTAAATAAAATGAAGTTATCTAAAAAAGCATAATGACTGCTTACATGTATTTAAAATAATAGGAGGAGTTAGTTGGCCACCCCCTGTGTAAGTTTAAGAGTGGGTGATTTGTCCTCTTGTGGAGACAAACTAAATTTTTTTGCCTTAGATTTAGGTTGTGATTTCCTCCAAAGCTCCTAGATTTAGGTTCTCTTGCTTTGTGGGCCATAAGCATAATTCATCACCTCTTAGGCATTTCCTTAATTTTGTGTTAAGGAATCATAATTCCTAAATTTTAAATGAAAAATTCAACTCAAACAAACTAAATCAATTTCAAAAATGTAAAGCCCAACTATAAGATAGTTTGAGATGCTCGCTAAGTTTCCTAGTATCGTGGACATCTCCTACTTATCTTCCATTTTGGCTTCGATAATAACTCTCTCTCTCTTTGATCAATCCCATTTGATCTTAAAAAAATGAACCAATCGATTGATAGTCCTTTCCTATTGAAATCTTTAAAGACAACGATCATTTACCTTAATCGAGAGTTTTCCTAAAGAATTCCCATTTCTTATGATGTAATTAACTATAGGGGCTTTCCCTTGTAGGGAACTTAACAAACTCAATTTAAAATAAACTATGCTCTACTTTTCCATGTAAAGTAGGGAAAGAATCTCTGGTACATATGTAGACCCACCATCCTTAGGAGTCCTTATTGATGTGATTAAGTCCATTAAAGGGTAGTGACTCTTGTCTGTCAAGATAGTACATTATTTCCTTGATGACGTACTCGATCACCTGAATAAGTTCTTTTGCAGATCTACGTGGCATCCTAAAAAGATAAATTTCTATATGCTTGTCTCCTTCATTTCTCACCAACAGATTTGAAAGGCGACCGTCGTATAGAAATTTTTCTCCACACAGAGATATATCATTTTTGGTATATTATCCCTTGAATACTTTGAAGCAATCTATTTTCTTGATTTCTTTTGAGTAATTTATGTATTTTCTTCAAGATGTTTAGGTTGAGAATTGGTTGAATACTGGTTTATTTCTAAATCCATTATTCGGCTATTCATTTGGCCTTGTTAAATTTTAATATCTATAATTTCTTATATTAATTCTTTTAATTCTTTTTTTTAATCAAGATATTTCGGGCTAAATATTCTTTTCAGCTTTTCTTTTATATACTTCTTTCATAGAATATATAGGGAAGTTAAAAAAGGATCAATCAGGCTTCTTTTCAAGTACAAATTTTATAATCTTATTTGAGTTGATGTATCATTAACTTGAACTAAGATCTTAATAAGTTGGTCTTTCTGGTTAATTATAAGTGTAAATAGACTAAACATTTTAATAATATTTTTATAATAATTGATTTGTTAACATGAATTGCAACACCTAGAATTTTCTTCATCAGAGGATGATAGAATTTCATCTTCTTCCAATGAGATTTCATTCTCAGATTTATAAGAAGTTAAAAGAATTTTCATAAGAGTTTGTTTTAATACTTCGTCAATCTTTAATTCATTTAACTTCTTCTTAACAGTATATATGTTAATGTAATGGCCAATACAATCACACTTGTAGCATTAGATGTCTGTTTTAAGCTTCCTTTTAGGTAAAAGCTTAGATTTAGGAGCTTTGTTAGTCCTCTTAATCCGCTTTTATTGAACATTTTCCTTTTGTTTATCTTTTCTTTTGGAGGAACTTACTAGAAGAAAATCTTAGGCGAATTGGTCACAAAATTCGCCTAATCATCTTTTCTCGAGATGTGCTCTATCTTAATTTGATCATTTAACTTTATATTTGAGCAGAGAGTTATACTCGTGTGAATACAAACATATATAAGAGTTCAATACGTGAACATATCATATGGAATTGAACCATTAAACTGATGGGACATGCAAACTGATTAGGTAGACCCCTCAATAAATTTTTGTTTCCAATGTGGGATATTAGCGTCATTTAATGTCATAACCCTAACAAGAAAGATATCTTTGTATCATCTAAAATGTGTAAGAGATGAACATCTTAATTTTTAGAGTAAAGAGTGAGTCTTCTCTCATTAATCTCCAATAGCACCTGTAAAATGGTTTAATATAGCTTAGACCATATTATAAACATTATTTTCATAGGGTTGTTATTGTTCTTTGAGCTTATCTTTCGTACTTAGGTCAATCTCGCTAAGAAGATCACCCTTTTGTTATGTAGAAAGCTAATGATCCCACCAGCCTTTAAGCATCCTTGAAAATCTAGAAATAATGGCTTTCACTGCTTGTGGAGAAGTATCAGAACAACATATGGCTTCAAAAGCGGTAGCATACATCATCATTTTGTGTAGAACTTGATAGATTTGATGTTTAACAAGTTCATCAATATTCCATTAACAGAGTATATTTCTATTATAAGAATTGCCAACAAAATTAGTAGGTTCCTCAAAGAGTAAATCTTGAGGTGTTGGTCATTTATAATACTGTTTATCCAAATTATTATTTGGGTAAGTTATTTTTTGAAGATTGAGAGGAGACTGTATTTGCAAACTTTAAAATACATCTTGTACCTCTTCAATATGATGATCTAATGAATCATCTTGTAATTCATCAGACGCTTCGTCTTCTAAAGTTCATAACAGATGGCTTTTGAATTTAATGATCAAATCTTGAATATCCTCGCTAGTTGGTCATAACTCAAAAATAGTTTCGGAGGAGGTTGAAAAGATGGTTTTATTATTGATGTAGAAGGTCCTTCAGTAATCATAGTCTTTCATTTATCAGGAGATTTTTTTTTAATTAGCAGATCAATTTTGGTCTCTATTCGAAACAAATGATCAGTAATTACTTAAAGAGTATTATTATTATAATTAAGTTATTTGATTATAACAATAAATTCTTTTAATGCTTAAGGATCTATGTTAAGTTTTCCAAAAACAGTAATGTTTAAAGGTTTATAATCCACCATCTTGGTAACTAGTGGAGGATATAAAGTTTCAATTACTTTTTCTTGCTCATTTAGCTATTTTTTATGACTTAAAACTGCTAATTGAGTCGATTAAGTGTAATTTTCAAATAATCAGACCACAAAAAGAATTGTTGTCTTGCTTTTCTTGTTTCTTTGATTATTTCCTCAAAACTATATGTTAGATATTTCAATTTTCTGATTTTTCGAGGTGATATTTTTATACCATTTTTAGAAATTATCATAATTTCATTGTCTAAATTCTCTCAAAATAGTCTATTTAGATTTAGATCCTATTTGATAATTCATTGATAATAAAATTCATTTTTGAAGGAGAGAGATTTATCTTTTCTCACTGGATGATAAATATTATTATGATTTTGTTGAATTGCATTAATGAGGAATTCACTAATATGAGTAGGGGATCCAGTATATCTAGATCTTGTCGAAGTCTCAGCCGGGAAATAGACTCTTGGAAGAGTTATAGATCTATGGGGATTAAATCTTATTTCTACATCTCTATAAGATGTTTGAATTATCTGAACGATTTCTCGATTAATTGATATAAATCTTTTTGAGGCAGTCAAGCTGCAATTGCAACTTCGTGGATATAATTCTCTCCCAGGATCCGAAACTATTACACTTTAGAGTTCTAAATACTCTAAATCATAATGTTAAAAAGATTGTCCAATCACTTGAATGAATAATCTTAATTGAAATAAATTTATTAGACTCTCACATAACCACTGATATATATATATATATATATATATATATATATATATATATATATATATATATATATATATATATATATATATATATATATATATATATACATTTGCTGACAACTATCTTTTGTTGGGTGTTCATTAATGGGATGCTTGCATTATCACTTTGTTCATTAATGGATTTGCCTTGCTGCTATTGTAGTCGGTTACAAAAGGTTTGCTGTGGGTAGTTTCTTTCAATTTAATTAATAGTTTGGAATGAGTCTGAGTCACTCTGCAAGGCCCACCTGTTTCTAGTGTTCCGATTGCACCCTTAGTCATAGTCGTCACAACTCCTACATCTTTAATTAAAGTGAGGTAACAATGTGGAGACAAGAAAATAGGTTGATTTACATAATTAACACATAATTCTTATGCATTTATATATTTAACACCTAAAATTTGATAATTGTAAATATATTATTTTTTATTTGCATGAAAAAATATATTTTACATTAAAAAATTAATGATGATGATAATTTTTGATATAATATTAAATAGTTAAATATTATTTATATAAATATTAAATTTTAAGTATCATATATTTAAATATATAAGAATTATAAAGTATGACAAAATAATACTAGCTCCAACCTAGAAATCATGTTGTAAATTCTTTTAATGATTTTATAAAAACAAAATTGATTTATGAAGTTTAAAAAGGGGCACTAAGATAAGACAAATTTTCATTAATCAAACTTATTGACATGATTAATGGAATTGGTTTTAATGCTTTTTTGGTGAACAGTAAATGTGGACTTGTCAACATTAATGTGTTACGCATAACACTTCTCATTATCTTTTTCAAGATCATGATTTTTCTCAAAAGTTATAGAACCATTAATGATGAAAATAATATCACCAGCAAATGATAAATGTGAGAAAAACTTTTCATTAAATCCACTGAAATGCATTTAGGGCTATTTAATTGCTTAAAAAAAATTATGCAAAAAAAAAAAAAAAAAATATAATATATTTGAAGTACTTTAAGTTATTTGGTTAAAAAAAAAATACATTATATTCCAATTGTAGTGAAAAAAATTTGGTGTTTAGTTGGTTGAAAAATAAATGCAATGTAAAATTTCAATGAATATCTTTTAGAGCTTCTAGTTTAAATCAATGAAAAAAAAAAATCACTCAATTTATGCTATTTTCATTTATATCGATCAGTGTAAATTGTGTTGTCGTCGCCCCACTACCTAATGCCAATCGTTGCTAGCATTATTCATCACTAACCACAGCTCATCTCCTCTCATATCATCTTCACTACTAGCACTATTGCTAACCCACTCAATCAATTCCCAGTTACCGCTTGTTGCCATTATCATTGTGATCACATTTTTTTATATTTACATTAATTTTACTTTTACTCAAACCAAATACTAAAAAGTAAGAGATTGATTTAAATGTCCAAACAACTATAAAATATTTCAAATATTCTATATTCATTTTATTTTGAATTCTTTTTACAATGCATTTCCTTTTCAGCTAATCTAAAAGTCTCTAAATTGTTTGGTTGAAACCTTACAATTGCAAGGATATTTTTCTTGTTTGATAAAAGTGAATATAATGTGATGTATTTGGTGATGGCAACAGCGGCAATGATTGGCGGTAGACAGTGAAGGCAATGGTTGTGTTGGTTATGTGAGAGCTATGACCAGAGTGGCAGTACTAGAGGCAGCAACGAGCAATGATCCTCATTTTACACCAAGTGGTTATTAAAATTCATCCAAATTAGGCAAATTGGGTGAATTCTTAATACACTTAAAACTCTTTCAAAGTATTTGAAATACACTCAAAATGCTTTTAACTTTTACTTTTGAGTAATTCAAATACCCAAAAAATTTAAATCATTACATTTACTTCACTTTACACTCAAAACTTAACTACATGACTATTTAATTGCCTAAAATAAGAATGCTCATAAAAAGTAATGAAGTGTAAAAAAAATACAATATTCTAAATACTTTAAATTATTTGATTATCTATAAAGTAAATACTATAAAACTAATTTTCTATTTAGATGAGTATATATTGATTAAAGTAAAATTATTATATCATGGCTATTTGGTCATATGTAAAATAATTTCAACATTTTTTATACTAATATAACTATCAAATTTAAAAAAAATATATCATATGTAGATATATATTACAAACTGAAAAAAAAAAAAAATGATACAAAAAATTCACTATTTGGTTGAAAAAACTACCTTACATGTATTTTACATCAAAATAACCTATTAATAATTTATATATTAAAGGAATTAAAATAAAATTAAAATTTTTAAATTATATCATAATTAATAAAACTAATTAATTTTGTATAGTAAAGACATGTTAAAATAAAATTAAAATAACAAAATCACACCATGTTTCACAAATATTTCTAACTAACAACAAAAATTATTTAAATAAGAAAGAAGAGAACAATATAATAAAAAGTTTATCATTATGCATCAGTTTTTTTACAATATCAAAATTTACTTTGACTTCTCTAAGAAATCTAAACCTTAAACCCTAAGAACTCGATGCCAAGATACTTACTTCAACTACTTCATTTTGTAATTCAGCATTCACTCGATGAGAGATTGCACCTTTCATTTTTTTTGTATTTGAAGTCTTCTCTTAGCCTAGAGAGATAAGCTGATACATTGTTATTTAAAGACTGTTTGGTTGCTGATTGAAATGAATAAGGAATGCAAAAGAAAAGTTTAATTAAAGGATACTTTATATTGAGATTTTTACAAATTCACGACTCATTTTTTTTGATTGACAAAATATAATGTAAAGAATTGAAGGGACGTCGGTGGGGTGCGGTGACGACCGGCCGGCGGCAGAATGGCCGACGACCGACGGCGGCATGGTGGCGGCGGCCAGCGGCGGCGACCGCGGCGACGGCGGCGTGGGCGGCGGCGCGGCGCTGGCGGCGGGCGCCCAGTAGGCCGTCGGCGGCTGCCCGCATCACTTTATACCTGTGTATTTGAATTAGATTTGGAATTCCAAATACACGCGAACCGATCTTTCTGTATTTGAAATGACCTAATTTTACTTTACTGAACCAAACGTTGAAATATTAGTATATTTTGCATTCCAAAATGCTATCAAACATTCCTTAATTCTTTTATTTATTTCACATCTAAAATTAGAGCAGAAAACATCTTAAAAGAAGACTGCACTAGAAACAAAAATTTTAAAATAGGAGTCTTCACCAACATTTTCTGGTCAGAAAGTCGCCCTTAATGTGAGATTCAAAGTTGGAGAAAAAGAAATACAGAAGCAAAATTCTTGAGTTGAAAAAACATACGACATAGGTAGAATCACAAAAAGGCTAAATGCTATAAATCTGACCCCATAACAATATTTCACACAACTCTTTCTTTCAATGGAATTGGATGAAATTGATTATGTTGGAAAGCTAATAAAATTTTAATAATATTCATGTTAAGGACTGGATAACCTTCAATTTTTCTAAACGAAGAATTACAAAAAAAAAGGCTAAATGCTAAAAATTTAATCTCATGATCACAGTTTATATATAATTCACTCATTTGTCGACTGAATTAGATGAAATTAATCTCATTAAAATGCTAATAAATTTCTCTATAACTTTTATATTGATCACTCTGGTTAATTTGAACCGGATACTCAACTTCTTAAAATGTAGAATCACAAAAAGCTAAATACTGAAAATCCGACCCATGATGATATTTTGGACATAACTCACTTTTATTTGAATCGGATGATATTAGTCTTGTTGAAAAGTTAATAAAATTCTCTATAACTTTCATGTTAATTATTTCATCTAATTGTAACCGGATAGACAACAATTTTTCAAAATGTAGAATTGCAAAAAGGCTAAATGCTGATATTTCAATCCCATGAACATATTTTGCACATAACCTACTCATTTCATTGGAAATGAGTGAAATTGGTCTCGTTGGAAAGTAAATGAAATTCTCAATAACTTTTATGCTAACCACTTTGGATAATTAGGATTGAATATGTTACAATTTTTTATAGTATCACTAGAAACAAATTGATCCATACAGCATAAGAAATCTAAAATGCTTGCAACACATTACAACCACCATAAATGAAGCATTAAGCATTGTAATTTTTGCATAAGACATGAATATCCATTTGAGCAATACAATCAAAAATAAGATTACAAGTAGCACAAAGCTTAAGATCCTTAATTTATACTTTGAACCAAGAGAATAAAATATTCTTGAGCGCAAAAAAGTAGATCGATATGATATGAGAAAAAAATACAATACAAAAAACATAAATAGATAAACACCAAGCATTTAATTCAAAGAGACATGTTAGTAATCAAATTTACTCAAAAAGTGCCTAATAGAAAGAAATCAAGCAGTGTTTAAGATAATATTTAATACACCACTTTATTGCCAAAAGAGTTAAGTAGTGCTAATTATAAGAAAATTTAACTTCACAATAAGAAAATTTAGCTTCACAATAAGTTGTTGTGTGAGATATTAAAAAAAGATGGAAACTATCATTACAAAGTACCAAAATAAAATTCATTTTTTCTAACTCTTTGTGCATTCATCTTCTTGAAATAAAAGATTGAATCATTGATGAATTCTTTGATAACTTCTTATATATTACGTCAATCTTTTCCTCATAAAAGTTTGAAATACTAGAGAATTCTATCATGAGTTTGGTGAACATATTTATTTTCTTAAAAGCTCATGTTGTACTCTGAATTGCATTTGTAACTTGTGCACTACACTATCAGCTATCATAACAATATAATCATGAAGAGATTGATCAACACTATGCCTTTTGGTCTTTTTACATTTAACAAATCCCTTGGAAGATAAAGATATTGATTGTTTTATTGTTCTTATAAAGTCCCGTAAGATCCGCTTTGGTCCAATGAGTTAGTTGGGATGCATCTAGACTGTCTCGATAAAATCTAAGGCTTGTCATCACCTAAATTGATATGTTAAATATTAAAAGATGTTTGAAAATTTTTCTGACTTCGCCTATTCTCTAGTGGTATGGCCTTCAGCATAAACCTTTTCTAATTTTATGAAGTTTGCAATTGGAATATTTAAAAAACCTACATTTTTGGGAAAGCCTTTAATGGAATAAATACAAATCATGGCACATATTTTTAAATAATTTTATTGAGAGAGATACATGCTTTTAAAAATACTTGAATATGTGATGTATCTTTTTCTTGCCCATTAATATCATTTTCTTAACTTCATCTTAAGATGCTCCTTCTTTTTCTTAGATTTTGAATGTGATTTTATTTAGCTCTTTAATGTTTGATTTGATTATTACGCTACTTTGGCTTGATTTCAATTCCAAAATTTCTTTTAATTTATAAGAAAATCCTTTTTTAGGCAATATTTTTGAAGGTTTAAGCATTTCTCATATTTGCACCAACGTACTCACATTGATTTTAAAATCCTGAAATCTATTCCAATTTTGTACTCTAGAAAAATTACTTTCGTTTACTTTTTTTAAAGTAGGTAGGAGGTTAGGAAGAAGATGCTCTATTTAACCTAATGCAACAATTATTATGCCAAAATAAGTATATATTGTTAGTATCGACTAAAATATATTCCAATAATCCAAAACTATATAGAAAGAGCAAACAAAAATCATATTTCTATCAACCAAGAAAGATACATGATTTATAATAAGAAAAATATTCATGACCAGAAAATACCCTAAACTTTCCAAAATGACATATTTATGTCTTCCAAAAATGTATGACTTAGTAAAAAACACATAACAATCGTTACAAATATATACAACTTGCAAAAAAAGATACATTTACATCATCTAGAAAAGAACTATGATTAACAAAACAAATAGGAAGACATATGTAGCATAAAAAGGAATAAGTTACAAAAAAAAAAAAATTGCTATTAAATTTTAACTAATAACCAACTTCATCATGATTTCACATTATATTGACTATTTGGACACTTTTCTCTATCCACTCCACAAAATCATTTATAACCGTTATAATCTTTACAATAACCTTTACTTATCTTCTGAAAGAATAAAATCATCATTGCCCTCTGAAAAGATCCAATTATGTAATACACAACATATAAGAATAATATCAACTTGCATCTATAAAAAAAATATGGGTTACACTCTATAATCTAAAACGATTGTTCAAAAAATTGAAACACGATCAATCGTAGTACGAAGTGATGAATGTCAAAGGTTAGATAACTTATTATGGTTTATTGATTTTATATTAGTGAACTCCTTTAGATGATATCTTGTGGCATTATATGTAATATAAATCTCTTTCTAATTAAGCACATGCCATCCATTAGGTAGTACATATCTGTAAAATAGGTGTTAAGTATTTCTCTATAAAAATAGCATAAGCAATAAAAGAGATATTCATATTATCATTATTTTGTACCTTTTACAACAATCAGACTATCAGGTCTTTCTAGTACATTGCAAAGTACTGTGGCATTATATTCTGAACCTTTCCACTCAGTGTGAATCTCAAATTAAAGTCAACTGTTGTGAGTATATTTTGGGTAGAATAGAGTTTTCTCTCTCTAAAAGTATATTCATGCTTAAAAAACCTTAGCTTTAATGTGGGTTTTGTCAAGAGCTCCAATGCAATCCTAAAATTAATAAGTTATATTAGAAAGAATAATGATACACTGATATGGAATAATATCATGGCTTGAAAAAAAAGGCATGAATTTATCATTTGATTGAATTTTATTTGAAGTTTAAAGTGCTTGAGGCTTTTTCATCTCATGTCGTAACTCTCCTACGACAAATAATACAACATTGAAGTATTTATGTACAGTTTCTCCAGATTATTGAAAGTTGAATCGAATAACTCAATTTCGCATAGTATGCCCAAGAGTATGTAATAATATAGTAACTTGTTCATCAATTTGCATATTAAGTGTGGGTACAAGTAAACCTCATGTAATAAATTATATAATTTTAAAAGATTATCTCTTCATTAATACCATGTTTACATAATCTGAATTAGATTTGTGATGTAACTTAAAAAGATACATGTCACGTTGAATATTCTACTTAAAATTAATTCTTTATTAATCTCTCTTTAATCTATCTAATAAGACCGAAAAAATAGTGCTTGCATTAGCAATGCTGGCATGAATGAATGAAGCATGCTAATTCCTACTCATATACATGTCGTTCAAAAACTCATCTCAATTGGAGGACCAATCTTCACTATCTTTTGACATTTCAACCATTGACTTTTACACCGATAGTCACAAAATTGAGTCCTAAAAAAACAAATTTAGAAGAATGACAGCCAACAAATTAGTTAAAAAATTACTTGTATTAATTCAAATTTATGCAAACTTACATCTTAATAGGTGTTTGATCAACACAATATATATATAGAGTACTTGTACTCAAGTTGTTCATCATAATATCCACAAAATGAAATATGAGCTGTAGTGTAAGGTACCTTGGCCTAGTGGTTGAGAGCCTAGGCTTTCAAACAAGAGGTCACAAATCCTTACACACGTGTGTATTAAGAAAATTCACTCAAATATTCTAACAACAAAAAAGAGTTGTAGATTCTAATGACACTGATATAGCTTGATGATGGTAAACTATATGCTTTGCTTTCAGAAAGTTGAGCCATAAATACTCACAATTCATTTTTAAATCAAAGAAAACAATAAACTGATATAAGCTAATAAGAACATAGTAAAGAATAAAAAAGAACTGAAATGTGATGTAATTTGTGTATCGTATAAAGGTAGTTTATATGTGCAGAATTTTAACTGCATCTCTAAAAAGAATCTGCTGGCTAGGTGGTTGTTTTTTTTTGTGTTGTTGTTGTTGTTGTTGTGAGAAAGCTATGATGCGTTATTTGGCCGTTAGAGTACTCTTAAATGGTCTCCATTCATTGCCGCATTGGTATATTGAGTCTCATGCCAACTTCTGATAGTTGATAATTTATCTCAATTTGCTTACTCCAGGCTACGAGATGTAATCATTATAATTTTCTTTTGACGAGTTTCTTGTTATACTAATCCTTTTTTTAACATATTATTTTAGCCACTTGACAAATCATATTCTTTCTTATAAGCCTTGAGACAAGGGCCTCAGCAATTTTAGAAAAAAATTTCCAAGAAAATTGGTTGGGATTATGGATGTGTAACTATTGCTAGGAACCAGACCAAATCATTAATAAAAAAATAAAAAAAATTAAACACCACATCAGATTCATGGCTGAAAGAGACTTTTTGCTCTAAATTATTTTTCTGAATAGAACCTTGTAGCAAATCTAACTACAACAAGTAAGTTTCTTAGTCTAACTGAAAAATAAAAACAAAATACTTAAGAACTTGGCCAAGCATATACATAACAAGTAAATACTTTGCTAATCTAATCTTTTCCATTGCAGTGTAAAGAAATCGATGCTATATTTTAAGCAAAAACCTCTGAAAAGAAGCCATTGAAGGATGATAAAAAAATATATCAATTATAATATCTTTATATACCTGAAGATAAGCTAGGGCATCAATTCGGGCTTTCGACAAAGGGGAGACACCTACTAGGGTTGTTGATCTCTTCTGAAACGATGAAATGGGGTCGAGACACAGAATAGCGGAGAAGTCACGGTCGACGTTGATGGAGATGAACACAATCGATGGAATGGGGAATCATCGCATGTATTTGGCATAGGAGGCCAATATCACGTGGAAGGGGTACTCGCACCTTATAGCAGTTATTCACGGGAGAGGAAGAGGTTCGCTCCTGCGGGAGAGGCTTTCGTGATTGCAAGATTTATAATTTTGCTTGTTTTGAGTGGATTTCAATTACACACATAAGAGGTTATTTGTAGGAATTGAAATGCCATAAAGTTTCGTTGTGTTTATTTCACTTCGGTCCAAATAAAAAAAAATGTAATGCACGTAAATAAAATACAATGCATTCATTTTACCGCCAATCAAACAGTTTTAAGGGGCAGTTTAGTTGATTGAAAAATAAGTATTTGTAAGAAGAATACAACGTAAATTAAGAAAATTATATTTTAATTATTTTATGTTATTTGATTGAAAATTTACAAATATATAATTTATTTTTCTTGTTTGATAAAATAAATATAATATAAAATATTTTTTAACCAAAGAAGGTAGTTGATGATTGATAGTAAGGGTTGTTAGTGGCGGCGGTGAGGCGAGGAGGCACGTGGTAGGCAGCCCAGCGATTGTCGTGGCGATTCGGCGATTGTGGTGGCCTAGATGGCTAGCAAGTGGCAGAGGTTGATGGTGGGTTGCGATCATTCTCACTTTACACTGATTAGTGTATTTAAAATTAGGCCAAATTAGGTGAATTTAAATAAATGTAAGTCACTTCAATGCATTTGAATATCATTAAATATTTTGATTTATTACTTTGCATCACACCAAACATTCTAAAATTTAAAATTTCTACATTTGGTTTACTTTACACTCCTAATACATCAAACCAAAGACCCCTAAGTAATATATATATATATATATATATATATATATATATATATATATATATATATATATATATATATATATATATATATATATATATATATATATATATATATATATATTGTTTGATATTTTACTTCTTTGTAGAGACTCGAAGCCTAAATATCTCATATAAACTAACTCCAATATTTCACACTTCTAGAAAATAATATCATATATATATATAAGATAAAATGATAAATTATTGATGAATTATTCATCAATATAATTGATAATAATTTATGAATATTTTCATAAACAATTCATCGATAATTCTTTATTATCAATGGATTATCCATCAATCATTTACCAGTATAAGTCACAACTAGTCCTATCCTCTAAAAATATTTTTTTTTACTTCACTTATCTAACTCCCCACTCCCTTTTTCTCTTGCCAATTGACTCATCAAAGCATAAGTAGTGCCTAATATATTGTTTTAGTCTCTGTTTAAAGTTGAAGCCAAGGTAACCACTAAAATCAACATCTTTTAGACACTATGTACATGCAGGCTTATCACATGAGGAGTAAAATTTAGCATGGTCTTAAAAAATTCAACAATTATTAGACTCACCCATTCGATTAAAATTAATTTCTGGATTATTAACAACTACACTAAATATGATATATTGCTCATAAGACTAAGGTTTACACTAGAGTTAGAGGTAAGCATCTTGCCATATTCTTAAACCTATGATGAACCAAGCTAATGCCAATACAAGGATGAGAGAAAAACCCTACAATGTTATTTATTTAAAGTAAAGATGGATAGCTATAAATTTGAATATTTCAAAGCAAGAAAACTTTCATAAAGTAGAATTAATTTACTTGTTATCCAAAATTAGCAATCTTAATAAAAGACTACTTTTAGGACAATTAAAGCCTAGGATATATGAGGTGAAAGTCATGCTGGTTGAAGTGGTAGTTCCACTAGTTGGGTTGACTGCTTCATCAATTCTTAAAGAATAGAAAAATTTCTCTTTTAAGGATGATCATAAGAGCCTCAAGGAAAAATTGCACAATACTAGTCAGTAAGTTGTTTAAAAGGTTTATCACCTCCACCCTAAAGTACGTTAGAGAGGGTAATGTCGAGAGTGTCTTAAAGGAAACCCACTTGAGAGAACGTAGCAATCATTATAGAAGGAGGACCTTGGCCTATAAAATCTTTAAATAAGGCTACTTTTGACAAATCTTAAGAAAGGATGCTAAAAAGTTATCCAAAAAATATATGTAGAGTCTATTATTTATACCACTTCAATTTTAACCATCTTGCTAGTTACATCCCATCTCTAGCTCATGGACATTCATTATTTGGAAGATGGACTTGCTATAACCATTGCCCTTGCAAGTGGATAAACAAAGAATATTCATTAATAGTCAATTATTTTACAAAATGGATAAAACGTATGCCAATACATGGATAATTGCTAAAGTTATTTGCAGTTTCATGTGGACTAATATCATTTACCATTATGACCTACTAGTGGCAATCATTATATATAATAACCCACAGTTCTCAAGAAGAACAAAAGACTTCTGCTAAACCTAAGAAATCTAACTTAACTTTATCTTGCACATCATCCTAGAATAAATAGTCAATTTGAAGGGATAAACAAATAGATCATTAACCTCCTAAAGAAAAAAATTGAAGGAACAAAGATAAATGGATCGAAATAGTACATATGGTACTTTGAATGATAAGGATGATGCCATCTTTTATTGGTTTTCAAACTCTGCTTACCATCTCAAATGGGACAAGGGCTTTTCTTCAAATACAACCTCTATAGTCAAAGGGTAGAGGTGGTCATAAATTTTAAAGAATGTGAAATTAAGGAATAAATAAATCAAAAATAAGAAGGGATTATAATCTGCTTAGGCCTATTGGTGGAACTAAAAATTCAAGCCTCAACAAAAGAGAAGGAGATTAAAATGAGGGTTATAGAGTCTTATAACTCCAAAAATTTATGAAAATATATTCCTCACAATGGGAGTTAATGTAAGGATGGTAAAAGCCTTGTAGTCTACAAATAAGCCCAACTTAACTTATGAAGGATTGTACAACAAAAAAGAACAAGTTATCTTGGGAGCATGCCCACACAAAATTGCAATGACAAAGAGGTGCCAATAATATGAAGTGAAGATGATATCAAAACCTTCTATGTTTAAAAAAGGCATGCCATTAAAAATATATATCTTATACCCATTTCTTTTTTATAACAAAATAATTAAAATAAAAAAAGGTTTCCTATGACTAATTACTCATATATTCATATTACACATTTGAATTAATCTCATTGCACTATCCAAATCAAATATAAAGCTATTACTTATTACAAATTAAAAATATTGTAAATAGTTTTCTCTAAAATAATATTTAAAACATGTTCATTATGACTCATTATTTATGAAGGAATATTAAAAATATTCATATTTATAAATTAAGTTTAATTGGATGGAGTATAATGATGCTAGCATATTAGTATTTATTAAGTTAGAATAGATATTCTTAAGATATATGCTTCTCTCTCATGTGTATTCTTGAGAAAATATATGGATGACATCTTTAGATTTTTTTAAAATTATGGTATGAAGACTTTTATAGCATATCCTCTTAATTTATTTAGGTTTTTAAAAGTCGATGAATCATGATAGACATTTCTTTACTTATAAAATGATTTCAATGAGTGAATTACTCATGATTGTGGTTTATCTCTAAAAAATAATGACTATATATTTATGACATTAATGTGGGTGTTAATGATGATTTTCTTCAGTTTCATTTTGGTGGTCAATTGATGGATGATGGGAATCAACCACACTCAAAAGTAGTTATATTGCATGTTATAAACCAATTTAAAAAGTGAGTAATGTAGGACAAGGTATAAAATTTGTATGATAATCATAGTTATCATCATCAAGGTGTTGATAATTAATTTAAACATTTATCTTAAGGAGTAAGAGATCATTACAAATACAAGAAGCATCAAGAGTTTAATTAAATGAGCTAATTTAAGTAAGGGTCATGAGCATAAGGTATCCATACAAAGTTGGCTATGTATAAGATTATTTTAGTCCATTTTTTTTTAAGATAAGCAATTTTATGGCTTGCCAATCATTACTAACTTTATTTTAAAGGCCATAAGAATTTCAAGAGCCACTCTTCACATTCAAGTATTAATTTTAAAATTTAATGCATATAATTAAATATTGTTGCTACTCAAATTTTAAGTAATACAGAAACTCATCAAAGATGACATATTTATTTATTCAAGTATCTTTCCAGGTACCAAGATAGATGCTTGATGACTTTCATCTTTCAAGGCTACATTATGTGGCCAACCATTAAACTTTCAAGAGTTTCTTTAGATAGTGGCATCATTCTAAGGGTGCCACAATATATGATAAAAGACATTTCATCTTTTAAGGTCACTTGTCCAACATTATGTAATATCTCATCTTCCATTGTCATATTATTATTATTATTATTATTATTATTATTATTATTATTATTATTATTATTATTATTATTATTTTCCTAGTTTCCTCTATGAATCAATTTGGCCAACCACTCCTCCATATGTTCCACACCATCCCATGCATAACATAACCTTGCACCTTTAGTGAGCTAAGCCATAACAAGTTCATTGGAAGCTATGATGCAAATTCATAATATAAAGATATAAGTAATTATTTATAGACAAATTATAAAACCTTAATTACCAAAATTAATTTTTGTGATCATTTTAGTGAGATATCCATCAAATAAAGATATCTTTATAATCATTATATGATAACTCATGAAGTGTAAATGACATGGCACATTTAATTAGGTCTATTCTAGTAAGCCTTAGACTTTATCAACTTGTGCTGGCATTGTATCAAGTTTCAAGAAAGTTTAATGTCAATTGAGAAAATCTATCCTAATAAAATCATACTCCTAGCAAGTTTCAACTTCATGAAGCACTATGGCTTCTTAGATATAAGATTAATAAACAAACATATATATATATATATATATATATATAAATTAAAATTAAGAACTAAACTTAACTCATGATCAAAAGTTTAAGGAAATATAAGCTTTTTATTTCATTTTAAAAGTTATATTGCATCCAAATTAAAAGTAAAACCTAGAATATATAAAAAAAATTGTTCTCTTTATATAAGGTATTGTAAACTAAAGTGTAGTAAATTCTAAAAATGATGATTAGAAGATATTACAACATTATTGGATTCCTTATGCAGATCCTCTAGCAAAGTTTAAAACCTAGAAATAAAAGAAACTTCCTAAGGAATGATGCCACTTTGGATCATTTAACATAACATGAACATGGCATTTACAATGATTGGTTAATTGTTGAAGCTTTAGCGCACTTAATAGAGTGACCTTCATCCTAAACTCTTTATTTTCTTAACAATTTCTTTCCTAAGGCAACTCATCAAAGGGTATTAACTAAGGCTACTGTGATTTCTAATTTTTCATGATCTTTTGCACTCAATCAAGATTATCTAGCAAACATGATGATTTAACCTCAATTTAACTAAGTTTTAAAGAATGAATAAACTTGCTCAATCTCTTTACACTTGAATTTCTACTTGGGCCAACCAATTAAATGGTTGACTAACTATCTTGTCAAATGGCAAAACCAATTAGAAATCATCTACTCATCTTGGTCATTTCTTAAATGACCAGTTTTAAGAAAATAGAATGTTATAATAGGACACTAGAATGTTATGATATGTGGGTGTACGCTCCTTACATTGCCTTTAATGCAAATATTATGATATAATAGGATAATTTTCACTCTGCACTATTACTCTTTTCATGTCCAATGGTTCTTACTAGACATATTAACCTTGAAGGCATACATAAGATTATCTGGAGTGACCAATAAAAGGGAGAGTGATAGTAAAAAAGGATTGAATCCACTATATTTTGGTGTCTCTATCTCACCTCTATTTCTATTATAATCAAAATTAGTGTATTCCATGGTGAACATAGGCGAAGACGTTCAAAATCACATCTTGTTGTTATTGACTCTTCTTATATGACACTCACTATCATTATCTCTCAATATTTTCTTTACATTGACTCAAACAAGCTAGCTCAAAGATGCTCTCTTAACTTCCTTCTTTCTTCAAACCAAGATTCAAACTTCCTTCAAGCTTGCTTTAACAATTTTCACTTACTAACAACCGGCTAAGATGTTCTTACTAGTAAAACTCATTAAGTAATTTTACAAAGAAAATTGTCCAAGATTTGTGGCCCACAATTATGTTATTTTCCTTCAATCCTCAACTATTGGATAACACTCAGCTAGACTTGCTTATTACAATATGGTAAATCATATTGAGTCTCTTTTAAGAATTCATTTTTTTTAACTTTATGATGTAGTTCTTTCTATTTCACTAAGCTTAGTTAACAATTATAAATAAAGAGGTCAATGATTGACATAAATATGAGGTTGCTTGGTAATATCAGTAAAAAATTATGCCTAATTACAATCTTAGATTTTGTCTCTTGTCCATTCATAACTGTAGTTAACTATGTTTTTGAGCTCTAAAAGGTCAATCAAAGTTCTCTACAAAATTCAAGAGAATTTTTGAATAAAATCTCTCACTAACTTTACCTGGACCAATTTAAATGTTGATTTATCTTCATGGGTAATTAAATACAATAAATTTTAAATTTGTATCAAAACTTATGTTTAATCTCATCAAACTTGTGATGTTATATCGTAATTAATTAATCAAACTTCTTTCAAAGTTGCTCTTCTTTTTTCTTTTCTTCAATTCCTACAATTAAAAATCATATTATTTTAAAATAGTCAATACAAAAAAATTCTTCAAGAAACTTTTGATTCCTCTACTTGTCATTAATTAATAGGGATATTTATAAATCAATCATCTAAGACGTATTTACAATTTAACCATTCTTCTTATTATTATTATTTTTAAACTATATTTGTATGTGCCATAATCAAATCATTAAAAATTTTATAAAAATAAAAATATGAGTTAAGATTTTGTTATGAATTTTAATATTTAAAGTCAATTTGAAAATTAAGATTAAAAATGATTATTTTATAAATATAAAAGAATAAGATGATTGTATATATAAAAGTCCCTAATTAATATTTTATAGACCATAAGAAGTTAATCCAGAGTTGAAAGCAAATATAATACTTGAAGACGTCATTGCTTACGCATTTCTCAAAGAAAACTGTTTTGGTAGAAATTATTAGGCACAAATTGCGTACGGGAATTAGTAAAATCCACTTATCTTTAAAATCTCAAAGGAGAACTGTTATTCGTTCGGCACTTACTGTTCATTTACCAAGTTTCAGATCTGAAATTTAAAGAGAATTAATGGCAGCAGAAGATGTGAAGCTCATCGGGTTGTGGGCGAGCCCCTTCGTTGTGAGGGGTGAGGATAGCTCTAAATCTGAAGGGCATCGAGTACGAGTTTCTCCAGGAAGACGGCAAAAGGAGCGAGCTTCTCCTGAAATCTAACCCTGTCTATAAGAAGTTTCCTGTACTCATCCATGGCGGCAAGCCCGTCTGCGAGTCCCTTCTTATTGTCCAATACATCGACGAAGTCTGGCCCTCTGCCGGCGCTCCAATCCTTCCTGCCGACTCCTACGACCGCGCCATCTGCCGCTTCTGGGCCGCCTACATCGACGACAAGGTATGTTATGACCGAGAATTTGCTAGATAATTTAAAATATTCATTAGATAACCTTTTAGAGTGACAAATCATAAAATTCTTATATATTTACCTATTTAAACTCCAATCTTAAATATGATATCAATAATACTATCATCATTCATTTTTTAAAAATAAAATACAACTTTTTAAACATAAAAAATATTAAATAATTAAATATTTAACTTTAAATATTACATATATAAATACATAAAAATTATGTGATATATATATAAATCTTCTAACTTTTTATAATGTTGATTTATCATAAAAAGATATGAGTTATGTTGATATTTTTGTGTGTAAATAACATGTTCAAAGCCATATTATTAATTATATTTTTTATGGGTATGAATTATATATATATATATTTAAAATGTAATCATTATTTGTGTGATAAAAATGCCTATGACTAGAGTAAGCCATTTATTAATTTTAAAAAATTAAGCAAATTTAATCAACCACACATCCATATCACTAAACCTAAAACCCAATTCTTTATAAATGGAGTTAGAGCAATCAATCATTTGGTCATCTTGGGTTGAAAAACTTCAATTGTAATTATTGAAATGTAATATTTAAATTATATTTTAAAATATAATTTGAATTTATATGTCTTGTAATAACAAAATTAGAATAATATATCAATTATTTATTTCTTTGCATATAAAATTTTGATCATAAGTTATAATAACTAATGCTCTGTTATGTCGAGCTAAATACATATTGATATGGGAGACCTATACCATCAAATATTCTATATAGATATATTTTCTCTCACATATCAACATCACCATTACATCACTATCAAAAACATATAGTTCAAATTAAATAATATGATATATATAATCAAGCATTGAGCCTTATTTAGGAGCTTTCCTAGTCCTCCTTCATTTACCATCACTAAAATTATTTATATTTTAACCAAAATGATGCATTTATCAAAAAAAAAAAAAACATCTAACTTTTGTGTGTCTTACAAATTTCAAAAAAAATTGTCATTGGATAGGAGTGTGCACTGTGGATAATATTTTATGTTCTTTAATATAAGTTTTTAGGGAAGAAAGCATGAGTTAACCACTCAAAGCTAACTTCATTCTCTAGATAGATTACTATGGTTAGGTTGCCAATATATATTTCATTTAAATTTCTATTGAACTTAACTCTTCTATAATCTTTAAAGCTAAATGATATTTCTTATGACAACTAAAGATTTAAAAAAACTTCATGATATTTATTATGGCATGATGAGTGCAAGCTCTATGATGTACTTATGAAAAAATGGCTAATAAAGTATTCATAATACTTTTATGTTTATTGTAGAAGATCACCAAGTTAAATTTGAGCATTAGTATCTTACATCATTATCACAAGCTAAGCTCCTCCACAATTTATATTTAGAAATATTTCATTCAACACTTTAAAAGCCTTTAACATAAAAATCTAAAAATTATTGTAAACATATTTGAAAAATACCTCATTGTCAAGCTAAAGATCATTAATTGACTATACTTTTTTTTCTTTTTAATGTATCACATAACTAGAGGAGATGATAATTTATGAAATAATATATTTTTAGAGACCTTATTATATAAGTGATAGCTTCCTTAGGACACTACTAAGCCTTCTCCTATGATAAATCAATGCCCTAGTTTATCCTTTACTTCAAATCAGGATAAAAAATGAAGACCTTCTTGATTATATATTGAATAAGTCAATAATTTTAGCTTTGCATTAGAGCACCCTTTAAGTAACTTAATCTACAATATAAGAGAGAAGTATTAATAAAATAATACCCATGTTTGCTAAAAAGAATGATAACAAAGAAATCTCGAAACAACCCACCATCTCTCTCCAATTCGGCAAAGGAATCAATCATGTCATCTCTGGGTCATGAAAATGCGAAATTAAGTAACACGAAATTTAAGATATTTGTAAATATAAGATCCTCATCCACAAGATGGGTCTTATACCCATTCCAAAAAACAAAAATCTCGAAACACAATCATCTTATCCTCTTGAATAAAGAAAACTCTAATGAAAGTATGATATCAATAGCAATAGTAAAAGTTTAAGCGTGAATGGGTGGAATGTCGTTCTCTCTATACAGTAGGATTAAAAGAATATGAAGGGCATTTTGTTACAAAAGAAATTTTCGAGCATACTTTTTTTATTTTTACTATTATGATGCATTTAAAGTCAAACTTTCCTTTTAATTATTACTTATTATCTTATAAAGAAACCATTTTATAAAAGATTAAATGCTAACTTGTACTAAAAAGTTATCCACCACTAATGCACATTGTTTACTACTCAAAAAAGCGATGTTTACTAACATAGCCTATATATCTTGCGCGCCGTTGTCACAGCTGCCAACTCAGGGTCCGCTATTGCTTGACAGCACGAATGAGAAGAGCAAAGCAGAAGCGAAGGATAAAGTGTTCGCCGCACTGCAGGAGCTGGAAATGGCTTTCGTAAATTGCAGTAAAGGGAAGAGCTTCTTCGGCGGCGACAGCATCGGTTATATCGACATCGCCCTCGGTTCCTTACTTGGTTGGCTTAAAGCTAGCAAAATCATGGCGGGCATACACTTTTTGGATGAGACGAAGACTCCTCGGTTGGTTGAGTGGGCGGAACGCTTCTGTTCTGCCGAGGCCGTCAAGGAGGTGCTCCCGGAAGCTGAAAAACTGGCGGAGTTCAGAATGTCTGTTAAAGCTGCCAGTCGTGTTACCGCTGCGCCTGCTGACGCTACTTCCAAATGATGATTTTCATCTATTGGTTAGATATTTCAATGCATGAAAACTGATAGTATTTGAGTTAAACTAATGCTATATTGGAATGCAGAGATATGTGACCATATGGGGAAGAAAACTGATTGTATTTGAAGATGTAATATTATTTATAATAAGAAAATTTTATTAATAAAAAAACTTATATAAAAGAAAATTTTACCTTCAAAATGTGAGAAGCTAAACATCTTTGGGATATTTTGACTTTATTCAATATTTATATGTTATTTTTTTTTTCTGAACTCCTCTATTTTAAGACTGATTATCTACATATTGCTCTTGTAAATAATGAGCCAAATATTCTTGACAAACTAAATATTCAATTCCTTCTTTTAGGTGAATACATTTTTCTATTGAATGTTTTATTGAATGATGAAAATACTAATATTGGATTAGTCTCTCATATTTAGATTTTTTAATGATTTTGACTTCTTAAAATATTCAAAATTATGGATCTCATTTACAATGTCAATAAAATTATATCTAGATCTTAATAGACTTGAACTAATACTTCGTATAGTTATTTAAACTAACAATAGTGAAATTATAATAGATAAAGATATTAGAGAAAATAAATTTTCACCTCAAGAAAGTATCTTATCTTTCTAATTACATATAGTGATGGACACGAGCATGTTTAGGGGTATCAATTTGGATCGGAGGGTTGGTTCAGGTTAGACTAAAAATTGACTCGACACGAATAAACTTGTTTATTAAATGAGTCAAAGACTCAAAAAACGTTAATTCAGACCCGACCCGCATTTAATCCGATTGACTCAAATGATTTAGTTATATATTAATTTTAGGTCAAAATTGGGTCAATTTCGAGTTCAGGTAAAAATCATATCAATTTTGAATTTGTGGGTCAAAATCGAGTCAATTTCGAGTCGACCGGTCAATCTAAATCCAACCCAAATGTTAAACAAATTAGTTTTTTGGATCCAAACCTAAGCCAAAAATTAATCGGATCAACTCAAACACGGATTTTTCAAATTAGGTTTGAGTCGAGTTATCGCGTCAAGTAAATATTTGACATCCCTAATCATGTTTGGGGCAATTTTCTTCTTACCATCCTTGAGAAGTTATACTTTCATCTTAGTGTATTGATAATTAATCACCAATTATCTGAAAAAATTTTAGTAGCTCTCCTTCGTGATTTCTTTAAATATTTTATGAGCCTCTTAAACAAATCTTAGCTCCCTCATTCTATTTAGAGAAATTATTATATACAAAATTTGAATGTAATTTTTATGTCAAAACTCTAATGAATAGCATCATGTGACATACATAGTTATTACGTATTGATTATAAATATTGTATATTGATGTGTATATAGATAATGTGTATTATCATGCAGTTAATAATATTGCATCAATATATAATAGTTTACAATCAATACACTATAATTATGTATTGATAGACTATCACATAATGCTATACTATTAAAATCGGGATATAAAACTATATCCTAACTTTACAAATAATAATTTATCTTTTATTTATTATTTCAAGCATATAAAGTATATAAGCATATGCGCTTAAATTAAGCGTCCTAAAAAGAGAGAAAAATCATCAACCAACAAAGCAATAAGATGGCTGTTGGCGTTACATAATTTATTAAGGAACATCGAAGAAAGTTTTTTTTATTATTTTTTTTTAATGTTGTTAGGATATTGAGCATTATTCCTCTTATATAAACTCCATAAAAATTCGAAAGCCGATCACCTGATATTTCGATCTTAGATTCCATAAATGCGACCATGAAAACCCAAAAAAGAAAAAAAAAATAATCATTTTGATGTAGAAGCTGCAGCAGAACGACGACGGGCCTGAAGAACCTTGCTGTATTCCACCAGTTTTTCAGCGTCCGGCAGCACCTCCTCGGTGGCACCGGCGGAACGGAAGCATTCCGCCCACTCAACCAACCGAGGGGTCTTCGACCTATCCAGAAAGTTTATTCCCGTTATAATTTCGAGCGCTTCCAGCCAACTAAGGCAGGAACCGAGGGTCATGTCCAACACGTCAATGGCGTCGCCGCCGAAGAAGCTCTTCCCCTTACTGCACTTAACGAAAGCCTCTTCTAACAGCAGCAGTGCGGTGAACATTTGCTCCTTCGCTTCAGTCTTGCTCTTCTCGTCCTCCCCCCAGACCAACACTCGAATCTGAGAAGTAAACTGGCAATAATGGAAAATATACTTAGTAATCATAATAATTTGATAGATAATTTTTTTAATTTAAGTATGCTTTAAAACGTAATTAGTAAATTAAGTATTATTAAAAAAATTTAAATATAGATAAACCATTGCGACTAGCATGTCGCCAAATTCGATATATACAGGTTAAGTTGAAGCTAGTCGCCACTTAGTAGAACTAAATTTCATTAAGTTTGGGCTTACCAAAGAGCAAAAATAGGGTCGATTGACCGATCGGCATCATTTGTGAGCCGACCTCTTCCGCGATCCGAGCTCCCAATCCGCGATCCAAACTCTCCATGTGAGCCGCCGACCCCGCTCCTCCCTTCCAAGCACGAGTACCTTCCTCTCCGACCTTTCCGGCAGCCGTCAGCCTTGCTCCATCCGCCGTCATTGCTCCGCCTGCCGCTTCTTGCCAGACCCAACGTTTTTTTTGCTGGACAACCACATCTGCTACGTTCAACGGCTTTCATCTCCATCTGACAGCCCTTGTAACCCAACATTAGTTTCCAGCGACGATTCCTATGGCTCCGTTCCTTTCAGAGAAGTTTCCTATGGCGTATTTTGTAGTTCTTAGCGCACATTGCTGTCATTCTTCGTAAACACACAGTAAATCCCTAATTTTTCTCATTTATAATTAATTAGATTATGTGTATTAGGGGAAATTGGTTTAGGATTTCAGTTTAGGGCTTAAAGTTGTGGTTAAGGGATTTGATTTATAATTTTGGATGATAATACAGTCTTTAATGTTTAATATATGTTGGGTATATTATTAAAAATGATTGTGAAATATTTAGGGATGATATGAGTAGGATTTGAGTCGTTGCAGTTGGCCTATAAAGATTAGAGCCAGTGACTTTTAGAGCAAGTCACCTTAGATGATTTATTAGCATAATGTGTTGATTGAGTTAAATATCGTTTGATTTATATAGTATGTACTACAAATAAATTTGGACACATGATATTTTTCTAAATTTAGGGAATATTAATATGATTGGTTATTTTTCAGTTATTTGAGGAATGAGTAGAAAGTTTGTTTTATTGATCCTATTCTATGAAGGTGAACTAAGTGTCGATTAGCAGTTCATTCCAAGTTATATAGGTGATCAAAACCATCCATTTAAGGTTACGCATCACAACACCTTATTAAATTGAAACAAAAGAAATGAGATCCTTCCACATTGATTCAAAGTGCCACACGCATAGTCTTACATGTCGTTATCTGGTGGATAACCGATTTATAGCGTCTGCTATTTCTGATGATGAAGTTTGCAACATTACACTAGACGAAGCTTATCGTCAAATATTAGTGTTATATGTGAAAGTAAAGGATGCTAATGTTGCATCCACATCAGCTGATCCAGTGTTAAGGTCAGCAAATATACCATCGACGCATATACAAGATTTCATCGCACCTGCTCCTCTAGCGACACAAAACAGTTTTGACGAATTGATTCCCAAATAATACCTTCTTTAACTTTCCGTGCTTATACTGTTAATATTTAATAACAATGTGTGTCGTCGTACTCATGAGTATCGTGGCAGCGATGATGTTATTTATCGATCAGAGGAACCACATCAGCTGATCTAGTGTTAAGGTCAGTAGATATATCATCGACGCATATACAGGATTTCATCGCACTTGCTCTTCTGGCGACACAGAGCAACTTTGACGAATTAATTCCCAGGTAATACATTCTTTATCTTTCCCTGCTTATACTGTTAATATTTAATAGCAATGTGTGTCGTCGTACTCATGAGTGTCGTGACAGTGATAATGTTATTTATCGATCAGAGAAACCATATGTGCCTCAGAGTGCTACAGGCGATGATGTGTATAAGACTATGAGCAGTGGCTCAAGTAGTGATTCTTTGCAGGATATCAGTGATGATGATTGTTCACTTGGGTTAAAAGCTACTATGGTTGAAAATGTAACCAGTCAAGATCTCTTAAAAAATCATTCATTCTGGAATATTGATAGTGAAAGCCAAATGTTGTCTACTAATGAGTATGTACGGATGTGTCAAACCACAAGAGAGTGAGACAATGATATTTACTTTGATGGTCCATCTGATGAAAATGTCGTAACGAGATGATGTTGAAATCCCAAGTGATCTTGTAGAAGGAATGCGTTTTATAAGTAAAAGGAGCATTCAGTTTGCTGTTATTGGCTGATGTATAGTTAATAATGTTCAATTTCAAACATTTACCTCAAACTAGAAGAACTATACTGTGATATGTGTATATCGATAGTCTCATGTAATTAACGTCGCATTGTAGCGAATGCACATTAGTGCCTGGAGAATCTCCAGAATAGGGGATCACCACAGATGTATCAATGCAGTGAATACTGGTGGTCATCGGTAATGCAGTTCCAAAATCATAGCTTATTTCATTATAATTGTAATCACGCATCAAATTGATCTGAAACCTAGGGAGATTATAGGTAGAATAGAATCAAAGTTTAATGTAAAAATTTCTTATATGAAGGCCTAGGATGCTAGGCGTAAGATAATAAAAGTAATTTTTGGTTATTGGGAAGAGTCTTATATGACTCTCAGCCTTTTCATAGAAGCAGTTTATACTACTTTATAAAGATACATAATGCACAGCAAGATTCTCCGATTAGACCTTTTAGGCATTTGGTCCTTCAATTTTGGGATGGGGCAGTTGTCCCCTATCCTGAGATGGTACATTTTGTTAAGAAAGTACCGTGATACATTACTTACTGTTGTTGGAATAGATGGAAATAACGATTTGTTTCCTCTTTCCTTTGCTGTCGTTGAGTCTGAGGCAATTGATTCTTGTTTGTGGTTATTAATGTGTTTACATGATATGCTGTCAGTGGTGTCAACTAGATGCGATTTGTGCATAATATTTAATAAGCATGCTGGCTTGTTGTGTGGGTACAAAGATATTTTTTCGTGGGCCGCTCACAAGCACTGTTTGCATCATCTATGTGAGAATTTCAAAAGGTGATCGTTCTGAGCTAGTAAATTCCATTAACCGTAGCAGACGTTATAAAGTCGTCCATTAATTCAACGACAACTATTAATATACACAAATTACGCCTGCCATCGATTGATGTGACACACTAGTCGACCACTTAACGAGCGAATATCCTTATTTTTAAATTTTTTTAATGATATTTAAATTACTAATTATGTTTTAAATTACACTTATTTTAAAAATTTACCCTAATTTGATATTGTATAAGCGGATTGTCCCACCCAAAAAAATAATAATAAAATAAAAATAAAAGTAATATACTTAGTAATCATAATAATTTGATATTGTATAAGTGGATTGTCCCACCCAAAAAATAATAATAAAATAAAAATAAAAGTAATTATTATTAGTAATCATAATAATTTGATATTGTATAAGTGGATAGTCCCTCGCCGCCCCGCGTTAAAAATAAAATTAATTACTATTATTTTTTTTATATTTATATATCTAATATTTAAAATTTCATATTTATTTTTTAACATTTTAGCTATACAAGAAAAATACATATTCAATTTTCAATAATTATTTGTGTAAAGACAACAAAATTATTTTATATTATAAAATGATATACAAATTTATTTTTATCTTCCAAATAAAATAATTTTGCTTTAGATCTTTGATTAAATAATATTTCACTTTGATTTTAATCTCATACTTTTGGAGTAAAATATGCATTTGGAATTTTAGGGATATTTGCGATTAATTTTATGTTTATGTTTTTTTTTTTTGCAAATATATTTATTTAATATATTTTAAAGTATTTTTATTATTTGCTTTCAAAATAAATATTATTATTTTTATAAACATTAAAAATAATTTTGGAAAATTTAAATATTTTAAAAATAATAATTAACATAATATTATTTTAGTTTTAAAAAATATAAATAAAATATAAATATAAATATAAATAATAATCTCAAAGTCCTCTCAATTAAGAAATAAAATAGGAAGATTTACACACACATATATATATATATATATATATATATATATATATATATATATATATATATATATATATATATATCACATAATTCTTATGTATTTATATATCTAATATTAAAATTTTAATTTATATATATATAAATCTTTAATATCACATCAAAAATATCATCATCATTTATTTTTTTTAAATAAAATATAATATTTAAATATAAAAAAAATTAAATAAGTATATATATATATATATAAATAAAATTTTAGGTATTGAATGTGTAAATATAAAAAAATTATGCGGTACTATATAAATCTTTCAATAAAATACGCACCTTGTCGTCTACATAGGCTGCCCAGAAGCGAGCGTTGGCGCGATCATAGGGATCGGCAGGGAGGATGGAAGGGCCGGAAGAAGCCCAGACTTCGTCAATGTATTGCGCAATGATAAGGGACTCGCAGACAGGCTTATCTCCATGGATGAGGACGGGGACCTTCTTGTAGACAGGATTGTACTTGATTAGAAGCTCGCTTTTGTTCAACAAATCCTCTGCCAGGTACTCGTATTCGATCCCCTTCAGATTGAGGGCAATCATTGCTCTCGCGACATAGGGACTCGTCCATATCCCGATCAGCTTCACCTCGTCTTCTATCGCCATTTTCCGTCTGGATCTGAAATTCGATTTCAAATTTAGTAATGTTGATTTGGATTTCTTCCCTCTGAGCTTGGCTGGTATTTAAAGCTCGAGGCAGTTACAGAGACATCCTATTTGCGGCATTGATTCACAGATTCTCAATAAAAACGTGAGCGACGACGATGCGATGACCAGTCAAAGGTGGACTTACGAGTCGGCGACGGTTCAGATTTTGCTTACTCGCTGAAAAGTGGCTTAATTTTAAATTATGCTTAATTAAAATTTTAATTAAGTAATTATGTATTTTAAAAAAATTAAAATAGTTCATTCGTCCGTCAATGACGGCCGACTGCTGCATTGGCGTCGATGGCCGTTAATGGCGATTAATCCTTATTATTCCACCCCAAATCGAACCGAGCAGGATCTCATTTTTCCATTCGATTTTCATCCGCTAGATTTGCGCCCGCGCCGATTGCGCTCTATCGTGCCAAGGGCATGCGGAACAATGAGAAGCTCGCGCATTTTTTGATTTTGATTTAAGTATTTCTAATCCTAAATTAGAAATGTGTGTTAGATCTTATTTTATATGAGTTTAGTTGGTATGATGAAATTATTTAGTTTGATTTTCATAAAAAATGTGTGTGAGAACTCATTTTAAATGTGGTATTTATTTGGATGTGATGAACTTATTTAATTTTTTCGAGATCTCTTTTCATAAGTAGTATTTCAGATTTCTTGTAGAATAATCATTACTTTTCTGGTCCTCTTTTTCCATTTAGTTATTTTTTGTTGAATTGATTATATCAATTAGTTATGTCTTTCAATAAATATAAGGAATATTTGGGTTGAACTGGATGATTTATTTCTTATATGTTATATTAATTCTGAAAATAGTAATGCAAAAACATTTTACTTGATTAATAATGTTAGAAAGGTCCTTTCTTCCTTTAATTATAGGATCTGTCATATCTCGAGAGAAGATAATATTTACGCTGATTTTTTTTTGTGTGGCTAAAATAAATGTGATTTAGATGTTTTTCATTGAATTCAATCATAAAAATATTCTCATACAACTTTATGTCATAATGTATCATAATAAAATTTATTTTCTTTTATGTTACATACAATTAACTCTTAACTCGATGGACTCAATGTTTATACGATGTGATGTTACTAGTTATTTAAGTAAATTTTTTTGTTGTGTCATTATTTTTTTGGGAAAAATGTTGGAAGTTCCCCTCAAATGGTTTATTATTCTATTGATTTTATATTGCATTTGATGATATATTAATTAGTATGAGTATGAATTAATTTTCAACATCGTATATTTTAAACTTTTATTTGGATGTTAATTATAATGTTTTCTGGTAATGTCATCAATCATTAACTTTATGATCAAAGAAGTTTTGAATTGTTGGATTTTGCTTTCTAATAAGATTTGACTAGCTATTTGTTTTAGTAGAGAATGTATTTTATGTATGCACATTAAGAATTTGGTTTTATGATTTGTCCTTAATTGAATTATGTACATTGACCAGGTGAGATGAAGAATTACTGGTGTTGTGTTATTGTTAATTAGAAATGAGGTTAGATACTGTCTGTATAATTCTTTATTATGGCGATGAACTCAATGTAAGCGATGATTTCATTCCAACATATGTTGGTGGGAAAAATCGTCAGTCCAGATCTCACGGCGGATTAAATTAGAAGAGTTAGAGAAGCGAATAATGAGGTTGTTGAAGTTAGATCCAATAAAGTTCTTTGTTAATCTTGTAGGTCATTTTCCTATTGGTGCTGGATTTATTGCAACTCACATTAATGATAAAGAAGTCCAGTAGAATTAATGTAGCATGCATGCAACCTATTGTGATTTATGTTGAAGTTGAGGAACTACAAGCGTTAAGATAAAGAGATTAACAATATTGAAGAATGTCAGAGTGTTCGAACCAGTACTGAGTACATCACACCAGCTTCTCAGCTAAGTACTCAGGTGGAATACTATGGGTCTGCACCAACATAATATGCTTACTTTGCTGGGACAAGTTCTGTTGTTATAGGTGACCCAAAAGGTGATCACATGAATTCACTATCTCCTGAAGATGTTGGATATGAAACTATGCCTAGTGGAACTAGTAGTGATGATGATGAGGAGGATGATAATGATGTAGAGCAGGCTGTTTTAGAGGCCACAGAACCATCCCTCAGGATCAGAGACTTAATTGCAGAATACTCAATTAGAATAAGTTATACTGAAGAGCACTTGATATGTAACAATGAGTACATGCGTAGTGCTCAAATAGCTAGTGAATGGGATGAGGACCTTACATTTAATGGCCCGTCAGATGAATCAACCTTTGAAGAAGAGAATTGCATCCCAGATGAATTACTTAAAGGTATGTGTTTTCATGATAAGAAGTACTTACAGTTTGCTGTTTAGGGTTGATCTATTAGAAATAATATTGAGTATGTCATATATGCTTCAAACCAATTAAAATTCATTGTACTGTGCAACCACCATTCTCACCCAGTTAGACCTTATTTGTTTGCTTACATGCAAGCTCAAGTAAGAGATTGGGTGGTGTTGGAGGATTGGTACCATTAGCTCACCTCATACCTGTAGTCATTCAATGCTTAATCTTTGGACAGTGCAATGTACATCACAATTCATCGCTTATTTCATCCAACCCGCAATGACCGTCGGTAGATTTAAAGCCCAGAGAAATTGTAGGCTGTATTGAGTCCAAATTTAATATAAGAGTGTCTTATATGAAGGCCTGAGATGCACGTCAAAAGATAATTAATGTAATATTTGGCAGTTGGGAGGAATCTTACTAATCATTAGGGAAATTCATGGTTGCTGTATGTTCATCTATGTCGGGGTCAGTATATCGGGTGCACTCAACATAATCGAACAGGTTCCAACGACTGTTCTGGTCATTTGAGCCTTCAATTAAAGGTTGGCAATATTGTCGCCCAGTTCTATGCTTTGATGAGACTTTTCTCCAGGGTAAGCACAGAGGAACTCGACTTAGTGCAGTTGGTATCGATACCAACAATGGTTTGTTCTCACTCGCCTTCGCAGTTGTGGTATCATAGTGTATTGAGTCGTGGGTTTGGTTTTGGCATACACTACAAGGCTTGATCCCATTGGTGTCTACAATAGGTGATCTCTGCCTCATTTCAGATAGGCATGTAGGTCTAGTTCATGGTTGCAGAGAGATCTTTCTGTGGGCTGCACATCGCTTCTACCTACGTCATTTGAGGGAGAATTTTAAAAGAGCTGTTAGACAATTCGACATAGGTGATGTTGACTTTATATATTAGAAGATGTATGTTGCAGGAAATACTGATGACATTCAAATTTTTAAAAGGTATATGACTGACATTAAGAATATCAAGCAGGAGGCATACGATTGGCTTATTTTAAGGGGGTTCAGCAATGATCTCTAACTCATGATGATGGTTATAGATATAGTACAATGACCACAAATGCAGCTGAATGTTTTAATGGTGTGCTTAAACGGGCATGTGGTTTGCCAATTCAAGCCGTGATTACAGTAATATACTACAATATAGTAACCCTGTTCATGAAACACCTTGAATTAGCTACAACTCTGGCTAACCAACAGGAATCCATGTTTTCTCCACGTGCTAAGGCAACGCTACAGTCTAACGAATGAGAGGCAAGGAGAATTCCTGAGCCAGTAAGGATAAGCATGAATGAGTACCAAGTGTTTGATGTAACCAGCAGAACCTTCAAGATTGACCTCTCAGAAAATAATGAATGTAGGTGTACATGTAGACAACCACAATCTTATAATCTGTCATGTCCACATGTGATTGTTGTTTTGGGTCAACATCTAAGCTATTTGTCTCGGCCTACTACAATTTGTAACTACTGATACCGAGATGAATTTTATGTGATACCTGATCGTAAAGAGTGACCAGAACACATCATTGTTGTCACATACCCAGAGTACAATCCACCAAATATTAAAAGAAAGTCTGGTCAGCCAAGGACAAGATTCGAAATACTACGGTGAACACTACAATAAGTTCCGTGGTTTATAGTGTATGCAAGACTATTGGACATAATAAATCGACATGTAATCAAACAAGACTGTATATAATGTAATATGGTTCAGTTTGTGGGTTGGTTGTAATCTAGTTTTATTTGAATAAGTTGCATTTTGCAAAATATTATATTTCCAAGATGTTATCTGGGCTTCCTGTACAATTGAACTATGAATTAAGTGTTGCTTGATTTGTTCTGTTAATCCATATTTTGTTATGTATAATGTAGTGCTCTTATTTTACAATTTTGTGTAGGTTTGAGATAGTATCAAATTGCATTGCGGGCTAATTTTGTGTTATTTGGATTTTCAGACAAAAAATAAATTATTTTGTATTGTTTGAGCTTATAAGTACATGACTTGCTTACAGTATATTTGTGATGTATAATCTAGTTTTGTTTGAATAAGTTATATTTTGCAAAAAAAACTTATTATGCAGTATTCTTGTTTATTAAATTATTGAGGGGAACTTATATATTACCGCTTGTTGATCACTACAATTATGGAAATATGTCCGTGATGATGCTCCTAGTCCTCCACGAAGGAGATGACGACAGAGACAGGTTATGGACTACGACGCCATGGTTGAAGTTCACCCAGCAAAATACGCTTCATTAGTGCACTGCGGTGCATCCCGATTTGGTAAATTTTTATTTAATAAAAGGTTCGTACACATGTAGTTGCTATACCGTCACATACTATGCATAATTCATTATCATTGCAGGTTTGAGCTTGAGGCCGCTTTTCGATGTTTAGGGAATGACATGTTAATTGTCCAAGATTTATGTGTGCCTTGGCTGGCGGCTTATATAATATCTCACGTGATGCAATTGCGGATCACCGCTTGCTCGTGGAGTGATGGTGTTTACAGACCAATACCTTTCACTTGGCCATTGGAGAAATGACGATTACACTACATGATGTTGCGATGATTCTGGGTGTTTGGATAGATGCCTACTTATGATTGACAGGATTGTTGTTGGTGGCCGGAAACGGTGGGCTTCTTGGCCAGATTGCTATAATGAGTTGATTGGAGCACACCGCTACCATGATCCGTCCATCCGCATGTCACATCAGAATTTCGAATGGGACAGGCTCATGCATGAACTTGTTTGCCCCTACGATGGCTACGATGGACATACTACAGAGATTTGTACATAGATCTCCCGAGCTTGCCCTTTATGTCGAGCATACATATTATTTGGTATTGGTTCTTTCTTTTTACCAGATACATCGGGTTTTGAGGTTCACCTATAGTATCTGCCATTACATGAGTATATTGATACATTCAGGGAATTGTCATTGGGTTTAGCTGTGCTTGCTCATTTATATAGGGAACTACATGAGGCAAACCAAAGCACACAAATATGGTTGGATGCATTCATTTATTAGGTATGGGCTTGAGCTCATTCATGTGGGTAACATTATTGCCATATTCTACAAACATTGATGGACTTAGCGTAAGATGTCAGTGGAATGAAGGGTTCGTATGAGAAATGCCAGCATCCCACCTCATAGTATATAGAGACGAGTTGGAACTATTGTAGAGTCGTATCGCATTGGTATAATGTTTATTTACTTACTCATTATGTGCTTACAATTGAAATAATAATTTTTTCAATATTTATAGGTCATATGGGAGCCATATATACATCGATCCATTCGTCCGGATATATGTTCTGAGGAGAAGATATATGGTTAGCTGAAATCGATGATATATTGGAAGAGGGTAGAGTGGTACCTGCCTGATCGTGTGCTCAAACAGTTCGGCATGCTACCTATGGTTGATGTTGCATCGATAGATCCATCGTTCATATGGGTCAATGGATGAGGAAAAGCCGACGTTGATTGGATTGATTACCACCAGTCTTACATTGTACAATGGGAGCGCATACGTGAGTCAGTTGTAGTGGTAGATTCATCACAGCAGGGCCGGGAGCCAGCGATTAATCGATACATGAGGTGGTATCGTTCTTGGGCTTCACTTTATATGGTGAAGGCTCCAACAATTCCTCCTGTCACCTATTACCCTCAAGCGCCTGGAGAACGGTTGATGGTTTGTCTATATGAAAAGTATTATAATTTGTTTTTTCCTATAACAATTAAACCCTGATCTAAATTTCTTTATTTGTAGTGTGAGCACATCCATTGAGGACATATTTCAACACTATTTCGAGAGATGATGATACAAAATTTCAGCAATATATATACGAGGGATTGTGCATGGCGAAGGCATATGCATATCTCGATAGTTGATATAGGGATCCGACATTCCGGTACTTGACAGTGACCATATGTGTCATCGATGGATGTGGGTCCATCTTCTACACGACGGTCCTACATTATACATTCACCATCCCAATATTGATATCGAAGCTATGTGGACTCGGATGCACCATGGCAAGCACCAGCCTCACCCACATATGGTTCACCGTCATTCCATATGACACCGCCATACGGAGTGTACTCGGGTATTCGTAGCTTACTCAAGCTTCGGCTGATGTACCTCATGTTACACTTAGGATATTCACAACAACCCGGCGGGTTGAAGGAGGAGAACCATCAACAACATCATCTACACATGATAACCACCACTAGCCCATTACACTCCTAGTAGTGATGTGATTCCACCATGCAGACATCGACGAAGATAGACGTGTTATCTTTTTTATACATTGGATGACATATACTTGTAACTGTTTTTCATTTGTCATGGTTACTCATTCAGTTTCAAAGTTCTATAACTCTTAATTGTATAATCCTGGTGCTGTTTATTATTTATTTGTTTTGGTTGGATTACATCAGAGATCGACATTAGGTTCATATGCATTTGGTTAAACTCAATTTCTTCACATCACATATTGAGATGAGGTTGCATGTTAATGTATGCTTTTATGATGATATGTCTTTTCTCTTAAGAACTTGTTAATTGCATTTTAATAAGAGTGTTTTAGTGTAGTGAGATATAACAAATTATGCAATGCTTCATTTGGTTGACTTTTAAGAGTGAAAAATTCCCTTGATTTCACTATTTCATAGAATGTTACTGCAAAATCTACGATTACCAGAGTGAGAATTGTCAAAAATTGTCAACATAAAAATTGTAACAATTTTTATTCCGTTTCCAAGGATACCAAACACGCTAAAATCTGACATCACATGAGCCCGATAAGGCCAAAAAATGGGGGCTGCCGCAATATATATTTTTTCTGCACCTTAAATATTCATACATTCCCAAAACTGCTACCAATTGTCAAAATTGTTAACATGAAAGTTGTAGTACTTTTATCACCTTTCCAACGATACCAAGCAGCTAAAATCGACACCGGATGAGCGGATCTGACAAAAAATGGGGGGTTCTTGCAATATCTTTATTTTTTGCAACTTAAATATTCATATATTTGCAAAAACTGCCGCTACTCGGGTGAGATTCATAGAAATTTATCAACATGAAAGTTGTAGAATTTTTTATTACCTTCCCAATGATACAAAGCATGCTAAAATCTGACACCGGATGAGCCTGATATAACCAAAAAAGGGGCCTGCCACAATATCTTTATTTTTTGCAATTTAAATATTCATACTTTCTCAAAAACTGCAGCTATCTGGGTGAGATTAATCAAAAGTTGTCAACATAAAAGTTGTATAATTTTCATTACCTTTCTAACGATACCAAGCATACTAAAATCTGACATCGGATATGCTTGATATAGCCAAAAAATGGGGACTACTGCAATATCTTTATTTTTTGCAACTTAAATATTCATACATTTGCAAAAACTTCAGCTACCCGGGCGAGATTCATCGAAAGTTGTCAACATGAAAGTTGTAGAATTTTTCATTACTTTTCTAACGATACTAAGCACGCTAAAATCCGACATCATATGAGCTTGATATGGCTAAAAAATAACTGCTATGTATTTAATTTTTTTTAAAAATAAAATTAAAGCTAGTCACGTCGAGTGATTGAGTTGACGAGGGGCGTCGATTCGATTGTGAGGCTTTTCTATTTTATTTTTTTAAAATGCCTAATTAACTAATTCAAGTTTTAAGTATGCCTAATTTGAAAATAAGCTCTCAAAAGTTAGCAGAAATCTAGAAACAAGCACGTGAAGCTGAATTGCTCAAGACTTCTTCCCTTCGCTAAGGCTGTTAATTTAGCTCAAAAAATGAGTTAAAATTTGGATCTAATTGAGATTGAATTGAATACACTAAGGCAAACTAGAAGTTAAGGATATAAATCGATCTCTTTTTCGAGTTGATTTTGAGAGGACCACAAATTGAATTAAACTAGCTCAAAATAGGATCAAATTTATTTATTATTAAAAAATTTTAAATTTATATATAATAACAATTTTTTTTTTTAAATTAAGTATATTGAATTATAGCTTATAATCTTTTAAAATAAACATAATAAATTTATAAATATGAATATTATCTCTTTGAAAATCAAGTTTTTTTTGTTTTGTGAACTCAATTTAATTTTTCAATAATTATTTTATTAAATTCGAGTTGGTTCAATCAAAATGAGTCAAACTAATTTGATTTTAGTCAAAAGGATATGAAAAGTTCAGTTTGAGCCAGCTCAAATTTGAAAGTAGTTGGCTCGAAATCAATCAGAAAATGAGCCTTGAAATTGAATAATTCAAGCGAGCAGATCTTGAGCTGCTCGAAAATTTTTCGAACCGATCTAGAGCTGGTCTCAGATCAACTCAAAATTGGCTAGTTAATAGCCCAGCCATCACTTTCATTATTGCGTTCTGCTCAGTCCAATAGAATTGAAAAACCATTCCTGCGTCACCGCAGATCCAGCGTAATTTCTTACACCTCGTCAAGCTCGTAATATGATTTGTAGGTCTCGTTTCCATCTCCAACAGCCAATTCCACTGTAATTGCAGCTTGCCAGCGCCATGGGTGAATTGCTCACAATTCTGATCTGACACCACACATTCTTATAACTGCCCACCTTCTTTATTATTAATGTCACCTGGTGAGCATGCTCCATGCATAGCTCATTCATCGAGTGCACCATTAGAAGTCTGAACAAGGGAAGGAGAAAGGATTTGGACTAGTTCTTGTTCTAATCCCTTGCGAAAGCAACTTAGAACTCTCTTCTCTTTTTCACCATGACTATCTCACGTTCTCGGGATAAAACTTTGGAGCTCACTCACAACCCTTACTAGTGTTCGATTATCACCTTTATATAGGGCTGCATCTCTCTATATTTTTTCTAAGAGCTCGTTGTAGCTCAAATATAAAAGCATTCTTCTTCTTCTTCTTAGTTCTTAAGACTATTGTAGTTCTTCTTTCTCTTTACTAGCCCTGTAAGGTTTTAGATTGTGTATTCCATTGAGAATCTATTAAGCCTTCTCATCAGACTATATAGAAGACATAGGTTATTTGATCAAATCATTCTAAAATATTTTTGTTTTTGGTTCTCTTTTTTATCTCTTTTTTTTTTCATTGATCTCTCTTTATCTTTTGGTCAATGTAGTTTTCTTTTTTTGCTCCTCACAAACCATTGATGGATATGCTCTTCCTTGTCATCTCAGCTTGATGAATTATCATCACTAACACTGTCTATGATTATGACAAATATTTCATTTGGGGCATATTCTGAATAAAATTTCTCATAATTATTGGTAGACCTTCAGATGATCTATGCCTTTATGCTGATGAAGTGATAAATTTGTTATCTAAAATCTATCACTAACTTGTATGATAAAATTATTAACTTATACACTAAATGTGTGATTCTACAAGCTCCTATAACAAATAAAACATTTAAGCAATGAAAAAAAATATTTCTTTTGATAGCATTTTAGACTTTATCTTAAATGTCATATATAATGTTAGCTATCCTATGACTTGATTGCATTTCAACTCCTTTCACTAATCATTCCTTCTATTTATTAAGAAGATGAAAATTATCAAGGTTATCAATAGTAATGATGGTGATGAAGAAGAAAAAGTTTTACTGCTCTCTCTCTCCTTTACAAGCTCCTCAAGCTTATCAATGCACTTACAATACTTATATTTATATGGAGAACTTCTCCCATTTTAAATTGAAAATTTATGATCATATCTCTAAAAAAAAGTGAGACAAAAATAACAACTATGGCAACAAAAATAGGACAATGCATAAACTAATTTTAAAGATAATGGACTATTTATATTGACCACTTAGTCCCATCAAGAATCCTTTTGTTTTGAGTTTATATTTTTTGTAGTCTTTGTATACCCTTGCTGATATAATAAAAAGGAAGAGTATTTAGTTTAGTTATGTGTGCATTATAAAAGGCCTCAAGGGTCCTTGGACTTTATTTATGCACCATCGCTAGACAACTACTTGACCACTGCCATCAAATTGTAGATGTCGACCTCCATCATTGGACTATCATTACGACTATCACCATCGATCATCGCCAACCACCTCGTTAGACAATTGCCACCGACCTTTATCATCAACCCATCATCATGAGAACTCTACTATTAAATTACCACCCAACCATTGCAATTGGATTACCTCTAACACCATTATTGAATGGACAATACTAGTCTTTACCATCATACGCCACCACCCAACCTTTGTTGTCAAACCACCACTCAACAACTACCATTAGATCGTTATCACTCATCCTTGTTGACATCACTTTTGGAGTAAGTTCTCAATCTCTTCATCTTAGACTTAGGAGTCTTCTAGACACTAGGACTTACTTAGTCATAAGATACTTCTAGCAATTAGGTAAATACTTAACCTAAGCCTAAAGACTTAGAAGAGTCAACCATAGGATTAGGCCATGTCATAGGACTTAAGGGATCCACCTACCCTTTAGCCTAAACCCAATCCATGTTCACCTTCTCAAACTAAACCTCAAACTCAATTCAAATACCAAATCCAAATCCAAATCCAAACTCGAGTCAAATGATTGCATGATCAAATCCAAACTCAAAATCAACCTAAGCTCCTATGATTTTATCTTATGGACCAAGTCTTGGCCAAAGTCAAATCAATCCAAACTCAAGTAATTTTCTCAAATATCAATTCAACCCTTCAATCAATCTCAAAACTTACAATCAAACCCAATTCCAAATCTAATTTGCCAAAATCTACAATCAAATCAAGATCCTTCCCAAGCCATGTGAATCAACCTTCTTGAGTTTAGCCAATATCCAATTCAAATCAATCTTTAAATCAATTGATTTTTCCATAAAAAATTTATATCTTCAATACCTTCCCAAATATAAATCAAATCTACGTTCAAATGATCAAAACTAGATCAAACTAAATCAAATTAAATCAAAACCCTTCATAAGCCACATGAATCAACCTTCATGAGCTTAGCAAAATCTTAAACCAAATCACTTCAAACTCAATTGATTTTCTCATGAATCAATCATATCTTCAATTATCTTCACAAATATAAATAAAATATACATTTAAATCATCAAAACTAAATCAAACTAAATCAAAATCCAAACATGAGCACATGACCCAACTCCATGGCCTTAGCCAAATTCTCTCATTCCAAAACACAAATTCAATTGATTTTCTCATAAATCAATTATTCCTTCAAACATCTCTCCAAATATAAATGAAATCTATAATCATCAAGCCAAATCAAAATCAATCCAAGTCAAACCCAACTTAGCCCATTTGACTTGAAATATTCAAATGAACCAAAACCCATTTGAACCCAAACCAATTGCAGTTGAATTTATATATCAATCCCATATCCATATATAAATTCAACTAAATCAAACTCAACCCAAAATCAAGCCAACTAAACCAAATTGGCTCACTCGACCTAAAGTGACCAATTTTACTAATTTGAACCAAAATCTAATTCAATCCAAATCAAAGTGAATTAAGCCAATCCAAATTTTATAACATGATTTTTGGTCATCCTAGATTGATCAATTATCATAAATTGGGTCAAACCAAGTCAACCTATCCTTTGACCAAACCCAATCCCTTAACCTATTTGGACCTAAACTAGCTAAATTGCAACCTAAGCCAAATTAATTGAAACTAATGATTCATACCAACTCAAAATCAATAGTTGAACATGACTTGACCTTCAATTGAGCCAAACTAATCCCAAACAGCCCTCTTGACCCTTGTTGACCCAAATTGACCTAAAGGACCAAATTGGGTCAAATCAAAATCAAAATCAAATTACTTGCAATCAATGGCTCAAGATCATTCCAAATTGACTATTGAACCTGACCAATTCCTCAATTATGCCTAATTGACCCACTAGACTCAAATGACCTATTGAACTCAACTTCACATAAATGGTCAAACCAACCTAAAACACAATCAAATCCAAATTGAACTCAACAAAAACTCACAACATTTTCCAAATGATCAACCAAACCCAAAACATGCACGACCCAAGCCAATTTGGTCAATTGGGTTAATTTGGTCAACTTGACCTATTTGACTCAAATGAACTCAAATGAATCAAAATCAAATCTAAACTAAATTAAACTAAACCAATGACACCAATACACTTCAAATGATCATATGAACTTGACCCAACCCTTAGTTTGACCCAATTTGATTAATTAGTCAACTTGACCCAATCTAACCCAATTTTACCTAAATGGGTCAAATTGAGCCAAATTGAACATAACCAAATCCAAATGATATGAAATCTAGTCCAACCCACTTTTAACTCATTACAAATTTGCTCAAATCAAATCCAATGCTAAATGACCATCCTACCCTTGGGCTAGGGGTAACATATGAGGCAAATCACCCATGTGAGTGGTCATTTCCATTCCTTAATCACTTGTCACCCTCCCATTGGTCCACCTTGGCTCCTAGGACACTACCCAACTTGACCCAAAGGTGGTTGGGTCGGCCATGACCCATGGGGAGGTGAAATTACCTCACCTCCCCCAGTGGAGCACTTAAAACACCAAGGACACCTACTAATCCCCTGCCCACTTCCCATGCCTTGGCCACTCAAACCGAGCCACCTAAGGAGATTCTTTGCCATTCCTAGCCACCACCGGTCCAAGTATCCATAACAAGCCAAACAAGGCAACCGTCCATCAAGAGGGAGGGAGGTATACATCCCCTCATTTCAACTCCAATAGCCAAGAATTCATTCTCTAGAGCAAAAGAACCCTAAGATGAGCTACCAAGAGCTTCTTAGGGAGTTCCCATGCTTCCCCAACTTTCCCACTCGATTTCATTCAACCCAAATAGGACAACATCTCATTTATTCCCATTTGCTCAAAGCTTAACCAAAGTGCAATTAACTTTGCACACACCTTCCTTGGAGCTAGTTGAGCAAGAATGAAACATCCCTTAAGCCCTTCGACCATTGGATGATCAACTTCGATCAACACCGACCTCCTACGCTTCGGGTGTTGGCCTTCCGAGCAAATCACCTCAAATTGGAGCTCATGTTGATCAGTAGAGCTTCATCGCCACTAAACAAAGCTTCTTCAATCGGATTTGGCACCTGTCTTGAGCTCTAGTGAGGTATGGCATTGAAATCGATCCTTAGGCAAAAGTGAGTTAGAGCTTTTGAAGAATGCTTGCATCTTGTGTGATCTTTACCGTTGGATCCCTTCGCATCCTCCTTGAAGGTGTGGGATCGATTTGAGATTTATCGAGCTCGGGTGATGAATCGATCAAAGGAAGGCGGACGATGTCCGTCTTCCGTCGATCGATAGATGAGGGATCATGCACCGTTCATTCAACATGATTGGAATGGACGGTCGTGATTAAATTCGTTAAAATTATCCTATTTTATCCTTTAACGCTGTCAGTTTAATCATGGCCATCCGATCTAAGATCGAGATCGGACAGTGCACAAGAAAATGCATTCCGCCGCCGCCATGCAAACGCTAACTCCAATTATTTTTAATAATCAATCCCGTGGCGCTACATGAAAAGTGTGCCGCATCAGTGCGCCATGTAGTGCTGGTGGGATTAAGATTTAATTAGGCTTAATTAATGTGTTTAATGGCTGAAACTTCCAAAAATTACAACTAATTATAGAAAAATCATAAAAATATAAATAAATACTCATTTTAAAGGTATTTTAGAAGATAATTTATTAAAAATATTCTTAATTAATTTTAAATAGTAAATAGATCTAAATTAAGATTTAATTGAAAGATTAATTAGCTTAATTACTCTTTAATTACTTAAGTAATTAATCTCAAACTTTGTGAGTTAATTCAATGGGATGACCTCTGTCTCCCATTAGTTTCTTGGGATTTGTTGCCTAATTAATTGGGAAAAATGACTAATTAAGCTTTAATTACCCTCTTAAGTTAATTAATCATTTACTAATCACATGAACAGTAAAATGTCAATTAATTAAGTGGTTAATCACTATCTAATAGTGAATGCACTAATGGAATGGAATGGAGGCCTCCTCCCTAATTTATTTCCCTAAGTTCATTTCTTTAATTAAACTAATTAAGGCTTAATTAACTAATTAAATCACTTAATTAATTAAATTAAAATCATAATCATATCAGAACTAAATTAAATAAGTCTTGAGTAGATCTTTAGGTGTTCAATAACCTAAAGAGGTCTTAAGGAAATTATGATCAACCCACGTGTGTGGAGAGGCCATAGGAATACTTAATTAAGTTTCCTTAGCTTAATTAACCATTAATTGTGAGCCAATTGCATTAGGACCTTTTCCTTTCTTAGGATCATCGCTAATTTTATTTCTAGTTCATGTGCATACTATCACTCATAATTGTTTGGGCAATTATGCTAAGGAAACATTGGAAAGGATTAATTAATGGATTTAATACATCTTACAACCTAATTAACCCATAAAATCAACTTAATTTTTTTTCATTAAACTAAATCAATTAACAAACATGGGAATGGGTTAGGATCAGTAAGCCTTTTCTCACATCCTTAAATCAAATCAAAACATGAAATTAAAAATGACATTAAAGAAACTTTGGTTTATTTTAAATAATTTTATTTGATAGGATTGTCCTTAGGAATTAATATGATTGAATGGAATCATGTGTTTATATTTATTTATTCCTTTCCAATCATGTTAAATGTTGTATGCCATTTAAAATCATGCATTCATCTTTTCAGAGTTAATTGAATCAAATGATTTTCCTTTATGCAAGCTTGCATGTGTTGGATTAATTAACAATATGTGTGGCTATTATCACTAATAAATTCAAATTATTTTTCTAAAGTTTATGAATTGATTATATTGATTAGAGTGATAGTAGTTATGAATATATATACATAGGTTTGCATGTGCTTATAGCTTAGACATGTGAAGTAAAGCTTTTTTTTCCTTAATTCATATGTAGTTTTACATGTATTTAAATGTTGATAAGTATATAGTCGGACATCTTGAGAACACGAGGCTTTAGTTAGCCCCAAGGAGGTCATTTGATTACCTCACTTCCCTGTTTAACAGTGACACGTACTTATTTGATTTTATTTACATGTGTTCTATATTACAATTTGGATAGAACTTTACTCTATATGTATAAATGTTTCAACCAAATAAAAATACAATCTTTCATGGTTTTCTTCCTTTATTTATGTATACATACATTATGGATTTGAGAAAAGCAAGTGCTTAGTCGGACATCCGAGAATACGAGGCTTTAAGTAGCCCCAAGGAGGTCATTTGATTACATCACTTTCCTGATTAACAATGGCATGGGCTAGCTTATATCTCTTTTAGGTGTGTGTGTGTGTATTTAATTATGGAATTAGAACCCCTTTTCTTTTATCAAGGATACATGTATTCATAATTGACTAAGTGATTGAATTAGTTGGTCATGTGATTTGGAGCTTTCTTTCTTACATTCAAGCATACAATTTTTCATTTATTTGAATGCAAATGGGTATATAGTTTAGACATCTCAGGAATACAAGATTTTAGATAGCTCCAAGGAGGTCATTTGATTATCTCAGTTCCGTAGTTAACAATGCCACATACCTATTTAATTTCATCCCTATGTATTTTTGTATAAGAATTTAAATAGAGATTTAAACTAATATGATTAAATAATTCAATCACATAAAGTGATATAAACTTCAAATATATATATGCATTCACCATATAAGTGTGCAATATATTGCATGTATAGGTTAGGATTAAATCATCTTCATGTTACATGTGATGGAAAGGAATGATTTAGCATGTGTTATGTGATAGTAATTCAATTAAATTAATCTTAAGATGCCTTTCACATTGGATATGATTATTTAAAGTGAACATAAACTTAAGATTAATTTAAAATGTGTAATAAACTATTCACTAAAGAAAACTAAATCAAATTAATATGATTTAGAAAGTGACTTAAGTGGATGAAAGACAACAATCCTCTTTCTTCTCTTTATAACACTTAGTTGCTAAGTGTAATCATATGAAACAAAAGAAAGCACAATTTAAAATTCTTAAATCAATTAAAAAACTTCAAGTGAAATCAACCTTTCATGTTAAATTGATTTTTTTTCACACTTAGAAAATACAACACTAATGCTTAGTTGAAACATATCACACGAGCCTTTACACATTAGAATCAAGTCACCACTTCTAGTCCTAACTTATGATGATGTATGTTTTATTTTGTGATGTATTATTTTAGACTAGATGGTAGCGTGTATGCTTCATTGGTAGGTGTTAGGCTATTCTTAGCCTAATCATATTTTCTGAGGATTGTGCTTTAGGGAGCTTAAAAATAAATGTAAATGCTCTCTTTGGGTTGCTTAAACCCTAAGTATAATCCAAGTTAGGACATATAGGCTTAGTTACCCATGATGCTAAGTCCAAAAAATATATATATATAATTATTTGGGATTGTATGTGAGTTTATATAACCTCTATTTTATAGGTGTAGTTAGATTTACTTTTTCTATTTTTAATATAATTTTACATTAGGAATTATGATTAGTGCTATGGGGCATTAGGATGAGCAGTGGCTAGAAGGATTAGTCCTAGGAAGCCCTGTGATGCCTTGGAGCACAAACTAAATCGAAGGAGTGAATAATGAAGACCCCATAGCATGTATTCATTCAAATTGTAATTGTTCTTTCATATCGGGTTGTATAAGGGTAGAGCTCAGCTACCCATCTTTTCTTTTTGGGTTGTATGATAGTACCAGTCCGCACTGGCCTTTTATTCTTTTGTGATAGTTATAAAATTGATTGATGTTATGTTTAAATTTTGCATTAGAAATGATATGCTTTTCATAGTTTCTTATGATTGATGTTTTAATGTGTGGCCTGGATGCGATTATGCTCTTAGGGTAAAATAAATTTTCTACCCAAGTAACCAATCACAACTAACTTTTCTACAACCCATAACCTCACCATAAAACCTAGGATGTAAATTAAGATAATTAAAAGATTTAGTAACCCCTTAGTTGAATGGTTGAATGTTTCACATCATGTGTATCATATTATTTCGCTCTTGAAAATAGGGGATTTTCATCTTTGTACGATAGGAGAATGCTTGACCTGTAAGGGCATCCCTTGTGTTGGAAAACACCCCTTCCTCACTAATTTAGCTAACAATATTATTTCATCATACATGTAGGCATTAAAATCTTAAAGTCTTTGTCCAAATGAAGTGTCTAAAATGGAATAAAACATAAAAAGATTTTTGCATTAGATTAGTTCATCATACCACTCGTGGTCTAGTATCTGTTGACATCACTTTTGGAGTGAGCTCTCAACCTCCTCTTCTTAGACTTAGGACTCTTCTAGATAGTAAGAGTTCTTTAGTCATAAGACACTTCTAGTGATTAGGCAAACACTTAACCTAGCTAGAGACTTAGAAGGGTTAATCATAGGATTAGGCCATGCCTTGGGGCTTAAGAAAATCACCATCCTATAGCCTAAACCCAATCCATATGCACTTTCTCAAATCAAACCCAGATTTAAATCTCAAACTGAACCTCAAATTCAAATCCAAATTCTAAATCCATATCCAAAATTTGATTCCAAATGATTGAAGCCCAAAATAAATCAAATCCCAAGACTCTTCCTAAACCATATGAACCACCTTCATAAGCTTAGCCAAACCTCCCTTTAGATCAAATCAAACTCAATCGATTTCTTTATAAATTAATTATTCCTTCATTCATATTCATAAATAGAAATGAAATCTCCAACGCCCAAAATGAATCAAACTAAATTGATTGCCCTCAAAATCCATAGACTTGGTCAAAAATCTTCTTCATGAATCATTTAGAATATCATAAATATATTCATAAATATAAATCAAATCCACTACATCTAAAATCAAACCCAATCTAAGCCCTTTAGGCCAATTCTTTGGACTTAGCCAAATTTTATCCAAATCAAGACAAAACCAATGGATTTTCTCTTGAATCAATCATTCATTCAATTGTATATCCAAATATAAATGAAACATACAATCATCAAATCAAAAACCAGCAGTTAAACCCAACCTAGCCATTTTGACTTGAAAATTTTAAATGAGCCAAAAATCCCCTAGACTCCAAATTGATTGCTGTTGAATTTATATTTCAATATAAGGCTCATATATAAATTCAACTAAACTCGAATCAAACCAAAACCAAACCTATTGACCCACTTAGGTCCACTTGACCTAAAGTGACCTAAAGGACCCATTTGAACCAACTTCTAATCCAACCTAAATTGGATTGAATCAAGCTCACCAAAACCTCCCACCATGATTGTTGATCACCCTAGGATGATTAATTACAATCAATTGGGTCAAACCAAGTCAACTTAATCATTTGACTAAGTCAACTCTTAGCCCAAATGAACCAAAACTAGCCAAAAATCATCTTACATCGAATTGATTGAAACAATGATTTGAATCAACCCAAAATTAGTATTTAAATATGACTTGCCCACCAATTGAGCCAAAGCCCAATTGGCCATTCGATCTAAGTTGACCCAAATCGCCTAAATGGCCAAATTGGGCCAAATCATGATCTAACCCAAATTGATTACAACCAATGGCTCAAGTTCAATCCAAATTTATTATTGAACTTAACTAAATCCATAGTTGAACCCCATTTGATCAATCGAGCTCAATTGAGCCATTGCCCAAATTGGCCTAAAGGATCAATTTCGCCTAAATCCAAATTAAACCCAAATTGATTCAAACCAAAGACCACATTCATCTTCAATTAGCCAATTGAACATGAATCAACCCATAACCCAAGCTAATTGGCCAATTTTGGTCAAATTGGTCAACTTGACCCATTTGACCCATTTGACTCCAAATGAGCCAAAATCAATTCTAAGCCAAATTACATCAAATTGATCATACCAAAACTCTTTAAATAATCATTTGAACCTAACCTAAGCTTTGGTTTGACCCAATTTGACCAATTGATCAACCTAACCCGATATGACCCAATGCAACCCATATGACCCAAATTGAGTCAAATCCCTTGAAACCAAGCCATGACCCATTGGGGGTTGATCAAACCCGACCCAAACCCATTTGGGATCAGCCCAAAATCAACACAACCTAAATAAATCCCTCATGGATCCTCCCCTACATAGGATTTCTCCCAACCTCATTTAATTCTCCCCATCACATGCATTCAACTTCTCCCCAACACTTGCATTCAATGGAGCTGATCCCTTGGCAGCAAGTGAAGACTTTGGGAGCTAAATCCAAAGTCCTCAGTCAAGCCATCATCCATCACAACCACCTTCCCATCACATTTATTCAAATTTCGGCCACCATTAAAAGAGGGAGAATAGAGATAGTAAAGAGATATGATTTTGGCACTAGAGACCCTCTTGAAACCCCTAAATCCATCAACAATCACTTCCCCACATTTCTTAAGCTAAAAACATCAAAACTAGGTTAATTTTGGTGATGAAGTGATGACGATTGAAAATACATCATTCTAAAGTGAAGGCAAAGGCTACACTCATTCCAAAGCTTCCCACTGAGCTCGCCGGATCTTCACCACCACCAAAACTATCCTGGAGATAATTTTGGCAAACTTTAGGCCTTAGAACTTTTATTTATGTCAATTATTGCATATTTTTTAAGAATTTCCTTAGATAAGGCCTCATTTTTTATATTTAGTTCTAATATGAATCGAGATATTTTTCGGTGAAAATCATCGCAAAAATGAGCCAAATCGGATGAAATTTGGTTCAAAATTATGAAAATCGTCAGATCAACAGTGTTCTGCCACTTTCTCCCGTCGAAAAGAAACCATTGTCCGATCCCACCATTCGGGGATCAGACGGCTCAGATCGCGCAGTTCAAATCCACAGATCACGCGGTTCGAATATGCAGATCGTGCTATCCAGATCACGCAGATCGATCCGATCATCCGATCCGCGATTGGACGATCGTATCTACTTCGTGCGTCCCTATCCCTTTCTCTCTCATTTGACTAATGTGGCAGCGCCAATCCGCAGCGGCACCGTGCCACTGATGCCCAATCATGCGTGCCGCATTGGCGCCATTGCTGCCCACACGGCTTGGGTTAAGTGGAAAAATCACCTATTTTCTGATTTTAAAAATTATTTAAGTGCCCTGAAACTTTAAAAATTCATAAAAAAAATAAAATACTTAGCAAAAAACTACAAATAAAAGCGCGTTGGATCTGTCTTTTTGAGTGGGATCCAATGAGCCAAAAATCTATAAATCCAAGAAGTGGTTTGAGCTTAATTTAAGGTTTAGTGAAAACTAAATTTAATTAATTACTCTAAAAGTACAAGTCTAATTGAATTAAAATTTTGAGATTGAAATAAGAGTTAATACACCTACCATAAAATCGTAAGTGAAAAGGACTTTTGGATTGGGATGAATTAAATTTTGAAGTTCAGATTGTCCATTTTAATAGAACAAACCAAATAAAAATCCAAAAAATTATATTAAAATCTTTAAAATAACTTAAATCACTTTAGTTAACATCTAAGACCCTTAAGAAAATAATGTGATTTTTTAAAGCCTAATTAACCCTAAATTAATACTTAGGATTAAACTTTAATCCATTAAGGAATTAATTAAAATATAGCCTAAAAATAATTTAAATATCATATCAAAATGAGAAATGATATAATACCCAAATGATTGGTAATCAAACTTTAAAGCAGAAAAATATCATATATCACTCAAATAAAATTAAAATTAACTAAACCTAATTGAGTTAATAAAATTTAGTTAAATGATGAGATATTTAAATCAAACTCATAATTGAATAAATCAATGAAACTTTGATATAAAACTAAACTGATCTTGTGAAATCTACACCAAGCATTGAATCTTAATCATATGAAACTACTTAACAAATTAAAATAAATTAAATATTAATTAATCATTAAGTAAAATAAAAATCAAATTGATTAATAAACCAATTCAACATAATTATTTGATATTAGTCAAATTAAACAAAATAAAGCTAAAGTAAACTTAATTAAGATATGATTAAATCACATTTAAAATCAATCCGTTTGGAATAAGATGATTAATTAGCCATTAATACATAAACCTAACAACTAAATCAAACATTAATGAAATTTAATGAACCTAATAAATGAAGAAAATAAAACCTAACTATGATTATGAATAATCAAGTTTAATTGAAATAAAAATAAATAATTAAATCACTTAATCTAATCAAATGATAATAACAATAATAACCCTTTAATCAATAAAATTTAAGTAAATGCTTAATTAAAACTATCAAATCAAATAAGTTATATATGGGTAATTAAGTCATTAATATCTAATTAAACAAACATTTAATTAATCCAATGATTTAAAAATTTAATTACCCTTAATCAAACTTAATTAATGAAATATTTAATTAATGCAAACTTAATGAATTAATCCATCATCTTAATGAACCAAATTAACTTATAAATCACATTAAAATTAATTCAAATCAAACACTTAACAAATTTGATCACACCTCTTAAATAAACTAATTAAGTTATTCAAAATAGTCATATTAAAATTAAGCTTGATCAAACATAAAATGCAATTAAATGCCAATCAAATCCTAATTTAAACTTAAATCATTAAATAATTAATTACATCATTAATCTAAATAAATTTGATATCAAATTAAAAATTAAAGAAATCTTTGTTTAATTTAATAATTGATCACACTTCTTAAATAAGCTAATTAAGTTAATCAAATTAATCATATTAAACTTAAGCTTAATCAAACATAAATTTGAACATAATTAAAATGAAATTAAATGCCAACCAAATCCTAAATTAAACCTAAATCATTAAGTCATTAATTACATCATCAACCTAAATAAATATGAAACCAAATTAAATTAAACAAAATCTTTATTTAATTTAAACACACTTATAAATTAAACTAATTATATAATCACATTGAACCTAAGCAAATCTATAGATTAATAAAGCTAATCAAATCAAATTAAATCAAATAAAGAAAGGCTCTCATCAATTTAATATGTAATCAAAATAAATCTCATTCAACCTACTTAAGTGAGATAAACTAATTAAGCTGCATAAAATCAAAATCAAACCAAACTTTGATAAACATGACAAATGGATGAGATTAAAAATAAAATTCTAATTACAAAGAATCAAACTTAATTAAAATCAAAATAAATCTCAATTAATCTAATCCAATCAAACTACCAATAAATGAGCCATGATTAAATCAAATAAACATAAAATTAAATCACATAACTATAATAATAAAAAAGAATTAGATATTAATTTAAAAGGATATTAAACTATCAAGATTTAATTGAATCAAAACATCTAATTAAAAATTAATCAATCAAATTACATGAAGGTAAACAAATACAAAACAAATGTAATAAACACTAATCAAATCAAAGCAATTCAACTAATCATTCAAATAAATCAAATCAAATCAAACCTAAAATACAAACAATCAAATTAAGGGTTCCTCTTTATGTGTTTAACAACATAAAGACCCTTTCAGAAAAATATGATTAACCCATAAGTATGGGAGAATCATAAAAGTACTTAATGAGATTCTTTAACTTAATTAATCCTTAATTATGAGCCAATTACATTAGGTTCTTTAAGAGCATTGCAATTTTGTTTCCTCAGATGTTCATGTCATTTATGGCTTATAATTAAGTGGTTAATCAAATTAAAGAAGCATAGGAAAGGGTAACTAATTGATTTAATTAAGAACCCAACTTAATTAATTCATAAAATTCACTTAATTATTTCTTATTAAACCAAATTAAATCACGAACATGGGGAATGGGGTTAGGATTAGTAAATCTCTTGTACATTCCTTAAACCAAATCAAACCTAAAATTAAAAATGATATTAAAGAATTTTGGTTTAGTTTAAATGACTTTATTTAGTATGATTGTCCTTAGGAATTAGTTGGAATGAATGAGATCATGTGCTATGTTCCTTTATTTCTTTCCAATCATGTTACATATTACTTGCCATGTGTAATCATGCATTCATTTCTTTTAAAATTAATTAAACAAAAATATTTTATTTTATGTCAAATTACATGTGTTAACTTAAATTAGGATTATGAATGACTATTATCACTATTAAACCAAAAACTATTTTCAAAATCTATGAATCAATTATTATAAATGAAGTGATGTCAATACCTATAAGCTTCCATGTGTTGATAATATAAGATATGTAGCATAAATTCCTCTTTCCTTATCTTACATGGATTCACATAGGACTTGCAAGTGTATAGTTCATTTCAAAAGAACACAGCATTTGCCTAAATCTATTCCTATGCATCTCCATGTTAAGAATTAGGAAGAATTTCATATCACATATGTAAATCATACAACCAAATCAAACATAATTTCTTGCATGATTCCCTATTCATGTGTTTCTTTTTGTACGTTCATATGTATTTGACAAAAGTGGTATATTAGTTTGGACATCCTGAGACTGCAATGCTTTAAGTAGTCCTAAGTAGGTCTTCCTTTCCAAGTGTAGAAAATAATGGCATACTCACTTAAAATTCTATACATATGCATGCATGATGTGACCAATGAATAAAGAATCATAAATCAAGTACAACCTTTTGCATGGATTTTTCGATCCTTATAGTCATTCATAAATTTACATGTATCTAAGAAAAGTGGTATATTAGTCTGGACATCTCGGGGCTACGAGGATTTAAGTGACCCTAAGTAGGTCTTGTACCTTATGCCCCCAGTGTAGAAAATAATGGTGCTATACTCACTTAAAACTTGTATACATATAAATGTGCATTTAGATAATAGATGAAAAGTCTCTCTTTTCTACATAATAAAGACACACATTCATAATTCAATAAAAAATGAAATATTTAAATCTCCAAATACACTTTTTTTACATTCATCATCAAAGTGTGCAGATTTATATTGCATGTATAGATATTCTTAGGATTATTCATGTACATGATATACATGATGGAAAGAAATGAATGGGTGTGTGTTATGTGATAATAATCCATCCTAATTAATCTTAAGATGCCATTGTTATTGAATATGGTTTTTTATAATGAACCTAAACTTAGGGTTAATTAAAACACATAATAAGTCATTCATTAAAGAGAACTAAGCTAATTAACTCACCTTAAAAATGGCTTAAGGTAGGGATGAACCCCTTTCCTTCTTCTCTTTGCAACACTTAGATGTTAAGTGTAGGGTCTTATGGAACCAAATAAATTATAAATTAAAACTCACAAGATCAACTATACAACTTAAAGTGAAACCAACATTCCATATTAAATTGAATTCTTTTACACTTAGAAAACTTCAACATTAATGCTTAATTAAGACATACCACACAAGCCTTAAGCACACACATTAGAATACTAAGTCACCACTACTAGTGCTAAGTTAGGGTGGTGTATATGTGATGGAATTTTTATTTTATGATGTAATATTTTAGACTGGATGTTAGGGTGTATGCCTCGTAGACTAGATGTTAGGTTGTTATTAGCCTAATCATATTTTCTACAGGGGGTTGGACTTAAGGGGTCACTGTAATAAAAATATAAATGCTTTTGCTGTGTAGGTTGCTTAGCCCCTAAGCATAACCCTTGTTAGGACAGGTGGGCTTGGTTACCCATATATGGGGTGCTAAGTCCAAATTATTCATATAATTGCTTGGGTTGTATATTGTGTTTAGCTAACATTTATTTTACAGGTGTAGCTAGATTTAATTTTTTTATTTTTAATATAATTTCACATTAGAAATTAGGATTAGTATTATGGGAGATTAGGATGAGCAGTGGCCATATGGCTTAGTCCTTAGGGTGCCCTGTGATGCCTTTGGAGCAAATTAAATTAGAAGGAAGAGAAGAAAAAAATGAAGAACAGAAGACCCCCCATAACATGTATTATTTTTGTAATCCGGGTTGTATAAGGGTAGAGCTTGGCTACCCATCTTTTTTTTTTTATCTTTTGTGTAATGCAGAACGACCACAGCGGCCTTTTATTCTTTTACGATAGTCTATAAAATTATTTGATGTTGTGTTTAGATTGCACACTAGAATTGCATGCTTTTCCTAGTTTCTTCATGTTCGATGTTTGAATGTGTGACCTAGACATAGTAGGCTCTTAGGATGAAATTAATTTTTCTACCCAATTAACAACTCATAATTAAATTTCTTAAAATAATTCATAACCTCACATAAAAGCCTAGGAATTAAATCAAGATAACAAAATATTTAACAACTCTTAGCTGGATGATTGTATGTATAACATCATGCATGTCATATTCTTCCACTCTTATTAAGAAGAAGCTTCCATCAGTGCTAGACAATAAAGGCTTAACATGTGAGAGCCTTTAATGAAAGAACACCCCATTCTCTTTTGATTTGGCCTATAATCAAGCTCTCATGCATTTAGGCATATAAACTCTCATAGCCTGTGTCAAACACAAAGAGTCTAAAAGAATCAAATAAATTTGATAAAATTTATATTAGATTAAATCATTAATTCATACCCCTCATGCTCTAGTCTCTTAGGGAATGAGTTTAGGACTTAGTCTCCTTTCTAAATAAACAATAGCCTAGCCATCTTGCAAAACATAAGACTTGCATACATGGATTTAATGTGTAGAAGGAGTTAGATGGTGGCCACTCTAGCGTTGTTAGTATCGGTTCATCCTCTCTTATGGAGGTAAACTATTATGTCCACGCTTAGATTTAGGATGTGCTTGTGGTTTGTACCAAAGCTCCCTAACTTAGGATCCAAGGTAGCTATTTCCTTCGGGCTACAAGCATAAATCCTCACCTCTTAGGTATTTCCACAATCTTGTGTTGATGGATTATAAGCCCTAGCAATTTAATAAAATTTTAACTCAAATAGATAAATATCTTCAATCTTAAATATATTAAGCCCAATTATAGATAGATTGGAATACTCACTAGGCTTCCTAGTATCATGAGCATTTCCTACTTTCTCCTTTAGATTCCAAAATAATCTTCTTCTTGATCTATCCCAATTGATTTTCTAAAATAGTCAATCCTTTGATAGTCTTAGCCTTGAAATCTTTAGAGACTTTAATTCCTACTTTGATCGAGTATTCCTAAGGGATTTTATTCCTTAGGATGTGATTAACTATGGGGGCCTCCATAGAAAACTTATCTTAAAATAAATCATACTTTACTTTTTTATGTAAAGTAGGGGAAAGATCTCTGGAACATTCGAAGACCTATCATGCCTTAGGAGTCCTTATTAGGTGATTAGGTCCTTTATAGGGTGGTGATTTCTATCTTTTGAGATAGTGCATCATTCCTTAATGTCATACCCGATCACTTCAATAAGTAGCCCCTAAGATCTATGTGGTGTCCCAAATCCAAAAATAAAACCACAGATTTTCGGCATCCTGGGATGGTTCCTCTCTCCATTTTAGTATACAATTATTGTCTCCATCGATAGTAGACTTATATTTTATATAGGCCCAAGACCATCATTCTTTCTTTGGCACCGATTTCATCCTTAAGCAAAGCTCGTTAGCATCTTTTAGGTTTTAGGACCTCACTCCATGTAGGTCTTAAAATCCTATTGATTCCCCAATAGGTGAAAATTAAAATTAATCAAATAAAGAAGATGACCAAAATTAAGAACCTCCTCCGCCATCCGATGGTAAGGCAAGGTTCATCCCATGAACAATAAAAAATAAAACCCTCTCAAAATAACATGTCTTTCCAAAAGCACTTTTTTAAAATCCACATAATAAGAGATCTTTACAAAAATTTGTAAGAAATTTTAAAAGGCACAAAACTCATATAACCAAACTTAGTTTAACAAATTCTATGATTATTACATGGAGGTTCTTTTCAAAATCAAAATCAACCATTTTAATGTCTTTTCAATAGCACATTTTCTTTGGAAATAGTTATCCCCATCCCACACACTCAAATTTGTTGGATGGAGATTCTATTTTTGAATAAAATCATGATATAAAATTATAACTCCATGTAGCATACTTCACATGTGCTAGAGTTGAAGTTTTCTTCCTTTTTGAAAAGCAATAAATCATACACACACAAAAGAGAAGTCAAGACATATTTGAACCCCCACTTGATATACCCAAATTTGTTAAATGGGAGTTCCCCTTCCCTTGGAGAAGGTAAAGAAAATTGAATTCTATTTGACACCATTTACATTTGTTTGATAGAATTCCTTCTTGCCAAAGTGTTGGACTTCAAGACATATTTGGATCTCATTTGGCCAAATGAGAACCCCTTTTGAAAATCATAGAACAAATTAAACTCCATTTAACATACCTAAGTTTGTTAAATAAGTTCTTTTCTTTTAAAAATTATAAACACATTTGACTTTCACTTAACATACTAAATTTGTTAAGTGAGAGTTTCATTTTCAAAATCATAAACACATTTGACTTTCACTTAACATACCAAATTTGTTAAGTGAGAGTTTCATTTTCAAAATCATAAACACATTTGACTTTCACTTAACACACCAAATTTGTTAAGTGAGAGTTTCATTTTCAAAATCATAAACACATTTGACTTTCACTTAACATACCAAATTTGTTAAGTGAGAGTTTCATTTTCAAAATTATAAATGCATTTGACTTTCACTTAACATACCAAATTTGTTAAGTAAGAGTTTCATTTTCAAAATCATAAACACATTTGACTTTAACATAACAAAAAATTTTTAAGTGAGAGTTTCATTTTCAAAATCATAATCACATTTGACTTTCACTTAACATACCAAATTTATTAAGTGAGAGTTTCATTTTCAAAATCATAAACACATTTGACTTTCACTTAACATACCAAATTTGTTAAGTGACAATTTCATTTTCAAAATCATAAACACATTTTACTTTCACTTAACATACCAAATTTGTTAAGTGAGAGTTTCATTTTCAAAATCATAACACATTTGACTTTCACTTAACATACCAAATTTGCTAAGTGAGAGTTTCATTTTCAAACTCATAAACATATTTGACTTTCACTTTAACATACCAAATTTGTTAAGTGGGAGTTTCATTTTCAAAATCATAAACACATTTGACTTTCACTTAACATACCAAATTTGTTAAGTAAAAGTTTTATTTTCAAAAATTAAAAATTCTTGACTTTCACTTAACATACCACATTTGTTAAGTGATAGTCTCACTTTCAAGGCACAAACACAAGTGACTCCTACTTAACATGCCAAATTTGTTGAGTAAGAGCTTCATTTTCAAACCAAAATCATATCAAACATAATTGGCATCTACTTAACACACCAAATTTGTTAAGTAAGCAGCCCCATTTGAAAAATTTAATCTATATCACACACTTTCACAAGAAAAGATATTCTCACACAAAACTTTCAAACATACAAATTAAAACCCTTACTTTAGCATACCTAAATTTGCTAAGTAAATACTTTCCCAAACAAAACATACATATCTCTAAAGGGTCTCTCCAAATATTTGAACCCTATTCAACATACTCAAATTTTGATGTGGGTTTTAAGTCAAAATCGTATGGCAAAGTCTCTCTTCCAAAATCTCTCCAAAATTTCAATGAACCACACTTAACATCCTTAAGATTGTTAAGTGTGGGATCAAATTCCAAATCAAATCTTAAGATTAATGATTGAAGGTAAATATCAAGGCAAGTGTCTGACTCAGCTATATTTCAACAATGTAGATTTCAGGTTCTTCTAGCTCGCTAGTACAACATCCATGGCTCCCAACAAGTTCATATTTTCCTTCTCCACTAGTCTAAACTTAGCCCTAGATCTAACTAGTCTCTATTATTGGCTCCACCGAGGTCATGTACTTTGGCCATGGTTTTGAGGGGGTGAGGATTTCTTGCGAGGGGACAGCCCTCACTATAGTTAGCAAGGAGGAGGTGGTGGGGCAGACGCCACTTATCCGATTTGATATGCCATATGATTATGAGTTTCCTCCACTAAAGAGGAAGGCCACTTGTTGTTCCTACCCCCATTAGTGTTAGTTTTTGTACCACTTCCAGTGGTCGCGTTACTCATATTACAGCTCTAGCAAGGGATACTACCCCCTCTTTGGGCATCCCAAAGGAGAAGGTTGTCTTGGCTTCTAAGATAGTCTCCTCCACGTTTGAAGTGGGCACTAGCTCTCACTCTGCCATACCTACATGTACACAATGTCGCAATAAGAACCGCAAGGTCAAGCGACATCACAAGAAGGTAGCGAAAGAGATGGACGCCGCTTCCCATATGGCTGAGGAGGGATCTCCTTGTGAGACCTCTCCACTTTTTGAGTGGTAGTAAGTTCCACCCCCTCTCAGTCCCAGATGGAGAGGACTACAAGAGGATTGCTGCACTACCTCCACTACCAATAAATTTTAGTATAATGGCTAGGGAGCACAGGAAGCCCTACAGGCTAGGAGTCTTAAGCTAGTTGGCTGGCCACTGGATGAGTCGGTACAATTTTTGATATGAGATCAGTCATCCTTAGGAGAGTTAGAAGTCATATCCAGAGGGAGAGAACCTTGGAGGCTCAGGCATCAGCTCAGACAGGTAGGAGGGAGCGATGGAGATTTTCCAGGCAGTCGGCAGCCTCCGCTCTGATGGACTTTCCTGATCGTTGCCCTACTAGGGCCGATCATTCATACAACATCGTCCTTACCGGTGCAACTCATTATAAGAGGAGTAGGCCCACAAGTGAGAGGAAATCAGTGCTTCCTATGCACTGCTCCACTCACCGCCTACCATCGCCATCACCACAACATCTCCCATTCCAACTAAGATCCAAAAGCCCCCATCGGGGGAGAGCACCATTGGTGATCCGGCTATGGCCCAAGGATCCCACTCCATCTACTCTACTCGTTGAGATGAGGTCAAGCTCTCCTATTCAACCTCCTGCCTCAGCTACAAAGAAGAAGGAATGGCGACCTAAGGTCGTTGTGGTTAAGTCACTACTGTAGTCACAACAGTTACAACAGCCCTTGCAATCTCCACTTGCAGCAATATTAGTGATAGAAGGGGCAGCGGATATAAATGTAGTGTCCATGACAGTGGATCCTCCCACAGTCAATGTTCAACTAGTGGTTAGTGATCAACATATACTTGTTAGTAGCCCCTCCTAGAGATAGTATTGTAGCAAAGAAATGGCCAATGTATTTCGCCGTGAGCATAGCCCACCATCGCTACGGTGAGTGTTTATCCCCGCATGATTAGACCGCTTTTAGATGAGATCCTCGCCGCATTTCCGACTTCGGGGTGATCACTCGATGAGGGAGGAGAGATTTTGATTTAGATGAGGATGATCTCTTAGAGGACTCGTGAAGTCCATATGGTTGACACTAGGGGTTCCCTCCTTAGGGATCAACATAGCCAGGAGGGTGTTGTAGTTGAGGAAGAAGACATAGCTCACTAAACCCAACACCTTCGTCAGCAACTGAGATATAGAGATGAACATATTAGTAAGATGAAAAAAAGAGTTGAAGATTTGTTAGCAGCAGTCCTAGCACTTCAAGGCCAGGCTCCATCAGTACAGTCTACTCCCTTAGAGGCCGACCACTCTAGATTGTTGCATGTTCTAGATCAGCCCAAGAGTACATCTCCCGTGGACCAGGATAGTGGCAGTCTATATAGGAAGGTCACAGATAATACCTCCATGCCTTAAAGAGATATAAAGCATATGGTGGAATAGCAAGTGAGGGAGGCATTGATGCAAGCCCGAAGTGGCTCATTTGTTCCAGAGGGTAGACCCTACCCGGAGGAATTCGATGTAGTCCAATATCCCAAGGGTTTTGTTCCACCATCCTTTAAGATCTTTGATGATAGGAAACCCACTGATATAGTGTACTTTATAGGGTTGCAATGCTTAGAGGCAATGATGCACTTCTCTTCGACTCTTTGTTAGTAGTGTGGATTGCATTTGATTAATGCTTGTTGACCTCACTTTGGAGTGAGCTTTGAACTTCTTCATCCTAGGCATAAGGACTCCTCTAGATATTAAGAGTTCCTTGGTCTTAAGACACTTCTAGTGATTAGAACACTTAACCTAACCCTAGAGACTTAGAAGAGTTAGCCACAAGAATGGTTATGCCTTTGGGGGTATAAGGAAAACTTGCTTACCCTTTATCTTGAACCAAATCCTTACTTCCTTATCTCAAGTCAACTTCAAATTCAAATCAACTTCAGATTCAAATCAACTTCAAATTCAAATCAATCTCAAATTCAAATCAACTTCAAATTCAACCTCAAATTCAAATCAACTTCAAATTCAAATAAATTCCAAATTCAATTTCAATTCCAAATTCAAATCAATTCCAAATTCAAACGATTCAAATCTATTTCAAATCTAAATCATCAATCAATTCCAAATCAAATGATTGAATTCAAATCCTAAAATATTTCCTAAACCCTTTGATTTGATCATATGGACTTAGCCCAAATTCCAATTCCAAATCACTCTAAATTCAAATGATTTTCTCATAACCCATTTATATTATCATTTATATTCATAAATATAAATGAAATATGAATTCAAATAATCAAAACCAATTCAAAACCCAAATCCAAATCAAACCAAAATCGAACTTGTGCCTTTTCAAGTCAAAGTCTTGAACTTAACCAAATCAAACTTAAATCAATCCAAACCCTTGGATTTTCTTCATGATTCAATCAACCCATCAATCACAAACCAATTATAAACACAAATTTCAATCATCGAATTAAAATCAAGCTAACCCATGTCAAACCCATATTCACCCTTTTGACTTTAAATTGTCAAATGAATCAAAACCCATTTGACTCCAAATCACTTGCAAATGGATTAATATTTCAATCACAAGTCTATATGTGAGTTCAACCAAACTTCAATCAAGCTTTGATCAAGCCAATTGACCCACTTAGGCTCACTAGACCCAAAGTGACCTAAAGCACCCTTTTGATCCAACCCAAATTGGATTGAACTAAGCCCATGTAAGCCTTACATTGTGAGCAATAATCATCCTAGGATGATCAATCACCCAAATTAGGTCAAACCAAGTCAAACCTAGGTTTTGACCAAGTCAAACCTAGGTTTCACCAAGTCAACACTTAACCCATATGAGCCCAAACTAGCCAAATTGCAATCTAAACCAAATTGAATGCAACCAATGGCTCAAGTTCACTCCAAATTGATTATTGAACTTGACCAAAGCCTCAATTAAACCCAATTTGACTAATTAGTCAACCTAACCCAACTTAGCCCAATTTAACCTTAAGGTTCAAATCAACCTAAAACATAATAAATTCTAAATTGAACTTAACCAAAGCCTACAATATATTCCAAATGATCAACCAAACTCAAATAAAGCATGATTCAAGTTAATTTGGTCAATTGGGTCAAATTGATCAACTTTGCCCAAATTTAACCTTAAGGATCAAATTTGCCAAAATCCAAATTAAACCAAATTGATCGAAACCAATTAAACCAATGTAACCCAAATGGTCATTTGAACTTTACCTAACTCTTAGTTTGATCCAATTTGACAAATTGGTCAACCTAACCTGTTTTGAGCCAATTTGACCCAAATGGGTCAAATTGACCCAAATTAAACCAAATGAACTTCAAATGACATAAAATTTGGTCCAACTTACTTTTAACTCATTCCAAATGTATTCAAATCAAATTCAAAATAACCACTTTGCCTTTGGGTCAAGGGCATCCCATTAGGCTCAAGTGGTCATTTCTCTTCCTTGGCCACTAGACACTCATCTATTAGTCCACATAGGCACCAAGGACACTAATTTTTTGATCCAAGGAGTGCTTCGGGCAGCCATGACTCATGATAAGATAAAATCACCTCATCTCTCCCATTGGAACACTTAGCATGAAGGACTCTCACCGCCTTTGCTAGGACACCCATTTGTCCTTCATGGTAGCCACTTTCCATGCCTTAGCCAATCAAAATGAGCCACATAGGATGATTCTCTTCCATTCTCAATCACCCCAAGCCAAATGACAATACTTTGGATCCAAAAATTCAAGAAAAAAGAGGGATTTTCGGCCACTTTTCAAACCAAGGCATTAGAAGATGAAGAAATCAACACATTCTCCTCATTTTCCTCCCTAGAGTTCCTAAAACCCATTAGCAATCATCCCCACTTTATTTTTGAGAGAAGTACACCAAAACTATGTGGATTTCGGCAAGAAAATGGTGATTACCAGTGAAAACTTTGTTATGACGTGAAGGCAAAGATCCAAGCTCATTCCAAGGCCTCTTCCCCCACTCAATAGCATGCTCAGATCATCACCACCGTCGTAAATCATCCTGGGTGAGGTAACTTTCAAAAATCATAGCCGACCTTATGATCCCTCATTTGTGATAATTTTTGAGCAATTTTAGAATTTACCTTAGATATTCTGCATTTTTATTTTATATCATCCCAATTAGAAAATAGAAGTTTTGGTATGAATCAACATTAAAATGAGTCCATTTGGATAAAATTTCACTTAGATTTCTCTTTTTTTTTTTTCAAAATCTAGTCGTTTTTCATTCCACCAGCTTGTCCGATCTGCTATTCACGGATTAGATGGATCGTGCAACCCCGATTTTCAAATCTACGTATGCATTTTGGACCATCCGATATGTGATCGGAAGGTTCAGAGCAAACTACGCGTCGTGATCTCGTCGTAGCTTTTAATTAATGTCGACGCTGCACCATGCATCCAATTGCACACGTCCATGTCGCCACTTGCATCCGACTATGCTAAGTGGAAATGGATTTTTTTTTATTTCAAAATTATTTAAATCACCAAACTTCAAAATTTGATAGAAAATAAAATACTAAACAAAAAATTACAAACAAGGGCTCGTTGGATTTTCTTTCGAGAAGAGTCAAACAAACCCAAAATCCTCAAATTTTAGAATATTTTAAGCTTAATTGAGTTTTAATAAAATAAAATTTTATTAATTAAACCAAAAATACATGTGAGTTTAAGTTGAAATTTCGAGAGATTAAAATTGAAGTTAAAATACACCTATCATAAAAATTTCAAGTCAAAAGGACCTTTAGATTAGAAGACACTGAATTTTGAGTTTCAAATAATTTATTTTAATAAAATAAATTAACAGACTTCATAAAAATCACTTAAATCAACAGAAACTTCTTAAATTCATAACTAATTGTAAAAAAATACAAATAAATATAAACTTCGTTAGTTTTAAAGATATTTCAGAATAAAATCTAGAAAATTATTATTAATTAATTTTGAATCATGAATTTGGCTTAATTAAGGTTTAATTGAAAATATAATTAGCCTAATTACTCCTTAATTAGCCATCCAATTAATCTCATACTTTTTGTGTATATTTTTGGGGATGACTTCTACCTCCCCTATTTTCTGAGATTTTATTTTTTGCTTAATTAGATAAATCAATGGATTAAGTCTTAATGACCTTCTTAATGTAATTAGTGATAATTAAGTAAATGAATAGTAAATTAGTCAATCAATCAAACTTGTTAACCTCTGTTAATGATGATGAAGTCTAGGAAAATGGGTTGGGACTCCGTCTTCCAATCTTTCCTTTAAGTCTTCTCTAATCCCTCTTAAATAATTAATTAATTGACACCTCTTAATTAATTAATCAATAAAATTAATCAAAACCCAAATCATATATGAACCTTAATCAATTAATCGAAAGGTTTTAGGGATTGAGACATAGGCTCTCTTCTTTGTCTCTTTCTAAGCCCATCTCACTTTAGTTAAGGCTAATTCAAATTTAATTAACTAATTAATGAACTTAATTAATCCATTGAATCTATTTCTTTAATCGAATCTTGGGTAGCTCTTTGGGTGTTCAATAACCCAAAGTAAGAGATAATAAAATTATGGTTAGCTCACATGTGTGAGAAAACCATAAGAGTAATTAGATGAGCTCCTTAAGCTTAATTAATTAATCATTTATAAGCTAATTGCATTAGGCCCCTTTCATTTCTTAAGAACATTACAAATTTATTTTTCATATGGTTGCATATCATATTAGCTCATAATTGTTTAATCAATTAACTTAAGGTGATATAGGTAAGGTTTAATTAATTCATTTAATTCATACCTTAACCTAACTAAACCATAAAATCAACTTAATTATCTTCATATTAAACCAAAATTAACTTACATGGGGATTGGGATTAGGACCAGCAAACCTCTCTCATTTTACTTAACTCAAATCAAACATAAAGATAAAATATCCTTAAAAGAACTTTGGTTTGTTTTAAATAGCTTTATTTAGTATGATTTTACTTAGGAATTAAGTGAGATGAATGAAATTGTGTGTTTATTTTTATTTACTTTTTTCCCTATCATGCTAAATGTTATTTGTCATATGTAATCATACATGCATTCTTTTCAAAATTAACAAAAATTGAAATGATTTCTTTTATGTCAAATTGCATGTGTTGGTTTAAATTAAATATGTGTGGCTATTATCACTATTAAATCAAAATTTATGTTCCAAAAATATATGAATCAATATGTAGAATGATATTAATTACAAATACCTATAAGTTGCATGTGTTGGTAATATAGAATATGCAATGTGAAGTCCTCTTACCTTATATATTCATATGGGATTCACAAATGTATAGTTCATTTGAAAAGAACATAACATTTGTCTAAATATATCCATATGTATCTCTATGTTAGGATTTAGGAAGAATTTCACATCATATATATAAATCATGTAGTCAAACCAATATGGTTGTTTGCATTGTTTCTATTCTTATAGTTTCTTTTGCACATTCATTTGTATTTGAGAAAAGTTGTATACTAGTCTAGACATCCAGGTTGCGAGGCTTTAATTAGCTCTAAGTAGGACTCGTGCCTTACGCTCTTGGTGTAGAACAATGGCACTGTACTTTCTTATAACACTTATACAGGTGTATGTGTGATATGACTGATGAATAGAAAGCATGAATCAAATAAATCAAATATATAATTTTTGCATGGATTTTCCATCCTTATGATTATTTCTACACTCATATGTATCTAAGCAAAGTGGTATACTAGTCTGGACATCTCAGAGCTGCAAGGATTTAATTAGCCCTAAGTAGGACTCTTGCCTTACACCCCTGGAGTAGAACAATGGTGCCGTAGTCACTTAAAGCTTTTATACATTTAAGTGTGCATGTAATTAATGGATGAAAACCCCCCTTTTATACAAAAGAGATGCATTCATGATTCAATCAAAATGGAATATTTAAATCATAACTATACTCCCTTGCATTCATCATTCAAGTATGTTAGAAATCTAATTTTCATGTATAGATATGCTTAAGATTTATCCATGTGCTTGATATGTATGAGTGTATGTGTGTAATTAATTCATCTCAATTAATGTCTCTCTTATTTGATAAGTTTATTTAAACTAAGCATAAACTTAAGATTAGTTAAAATATATAATAAGATATTCACTAAAAGAAATTCACTAATCATCTTGTTTTAGAAATGACTTAAAGTAGGGATGGCAGAGAGATTCCCTCTCTTTCTTTTCTTTATAACACTTAGTTGTTAAGTGTAGGCCTTATGAAACAAAAGAAAACTTCAAGTAAAATATTTTAACCGATTAAGTCACTTGAAGAGAAACCACCCTTCTATAAATTGAATCCTTTACACTTAGCAAATTACAACTCTAAAGCCTAGTTAGGACATACTACACAAGCTCTACATCAAACACATTAGATTAAGTCACCACTTCTAGCTTTATGTTAGGGCGGTGCATGATTTAATGTATATTTTATTTTATGATGTATTATTTTAGATAGAATGTTAGGGTGTATGCGTGACTGAATGGTAGGATGATCTTAGTTTAATCATTATCTTCTAGAGGGGATTATGCATAAGGGGCTCCATGATAAAAAATATATAAATGCTTTTGCTGTGTAAGTTGCTCATACCCCTAAGCATAATCTAAAATAGGCCAGGTAGACTTGGTTACCCATGTGTAGGGTGCTAAGTCCAAATTATTCATATACAATTTTGGGTTGTGTGGTATGTTTAGCTAATCTCTATTTTGCAGATTTTAGTTAGATTTACTTTTCCCATTTTCATGTATTTTTTTGCAATTAGTATTTGGAGTGAATGTTATGGGGGAATTAGGATGAATATTGGTCATAAGACTATGTCTTATGTACCATGTGAAGCCTTGGAGCAACTACATCCCAACCAAGCCAAAAGGAAGGAAGGAAAGAAGCAAAACAATAATGAAGAAAAGAAGAATGAAGAATGAAGAGTGAAGACCCCCATAACATGAATTCTTTCTAAATTATAATTATTCATTTATAATTCTGGTTGTATAAGGGTAGAGCTCAGCTACCCATTTCTTTTCAGGTTTGTGCGATGGAGCCTGACCATAATTGACCTTTTATTCTTTTATGCTAGCTTTATAAAATTATTTGATGTTTGTTTAGCTTGTGCATTAAGATGACATATTTTTCTTAGTTTCTTCCTTGCTTTGTTGAATGACACGGATGCGATTAGACTCTTATGAAAAAACATTTTTATCCAATTCAATCAAAAAATTAAAATTAAACAACTCATTACCTCACCTAAAGTCTAGGACATAAAATTAAGATAAAAGATTTAGAAACCCCTTAGCTGGATGTTATATGTTTCACATCATGCATATAAAATCATCTTGCTTCAGTCTTGCTTTTGGAGGGCTTCCACCTTTGCTAAGAACATGGCTTGGCCTTTAAGAGCCATAGTGGAAACACACCTCCTTCTTACTAATTTTGGCCCATAACCAAGTTCTCATGCATTAGGCATATGGATCCTAGCTGTTAAATTAATTATCCAAAATGAAAATAAACTTAACAAAATTTACATTAGACTAAGTCATGAGTTCATGCCCTACATGATCTAGTCTCTTAGGGAGTGAGTTTAAGGATTTAGCTTCTTTTCTAAATAAATAATAACCTAGCTATCTTGCAAAAGCATATGACTTGCCTACATGTATTTAAAATCATAGGACGAGTTAGTTGGCGCCCACCCCTAGGTAATTATAAGTCCAAACAGTAGGGTGATTTATCCTCTCTTATGGAGGTAAACCATATACCTATTTTTGCCTTAGATTTAGGTCATGCTTTGGCCCTCGCCAAAGCTCCCTAGATTTAGGATCCGAGGTTGCTTCTCTCCTTTGCGGGCTATAAGCATAAATCCTCACCTCTTAGGCATTTCCATGATCTTGTGCTGTGAAATTGTAAGCCCTAAATTTTTAATAAAAATTCAACTCAAATAAACAATTCTCCTCAATTTCAAAAATATAAAGCCCAATCATAGGATAGTTTGGGATGCTTACTAGGCTTCCTTATCATGAGCATCCCACTCATCTCTTCTTGGTTTCGATAATAACTCCCTCCTCTTGATTAATCCCACTTGATCTTTCAAAAATAACCAATTTATTGATAGTCCTATCTTTGAAATATTTGGAACGATCATTTACCTTAATTGAGAGTATTCTTAAGGAATCTCATTTTTTAACATGTAATTAACTATGGTGGCTTGCCTCCATAGGGAGCTTAACGAACCTGATTTAAAATAAATCCTACTTTACTTTTCCATGTAAAGTAGGGGAAGAATCTCTGGTACATGCAAAGACCAATTGTCCTTAGGAGTCTTTATTAGGTGATTAAGTCCATTGTAGGATGGTGACTTCTATTATTCGAGATAGTACACTATTCCTCAATGTCATACCCGATCACCCTAATAAGAACATCTATGAATCTACGTGGTGTCCAAATGAAAAGTATATTTCTATCTTCATTTTATCCACATAGATTGAAGATGGAAGTATATAAGAAATTTTCACCATAACGCTGAACTGCCCAACAGTTTAGTGAATACTTTTGCTAAGTTGGAGCACCTCTTCATCAAGAGATTTGTTGGAGCACAACAAAGGGTAGGGTTACCTCATTGTGGCACAACAAAATCTTAATGAGTCCCTTATTGATTATATTCTCGTGGTGAAACTTAAGAAATAACAACAAATGTTAGAACAAGATATGCTATAGAAATTCTTCTCAAGAATATTCATGGCCCGGTTGCTTTCATGCTCAAGGGATTTACAATCAAAACCTTTGAGAAACTAATCAACAAGGTGGCTAGCCTAAGGGAAGCCAAATAGTTACCTTTTCATGACCAATCATTCAAGCCAAGAAAAAAGCATTTGAGAAAAGCCGAGGTACTAGTGTCGTAGACAAAGGGAAAGTAGCTCGAGAGACCTCATGCACAACTGCCTCCATTTCCACCTCCTCTACCACCATCTTGGCCAGCATATCGGCCATCGCAGCTGCCACAGCGACTGTCACCACCTTCTCCATAGCATACTCAGCCGCGGTACTCATATCCACCGCCGGGTAGCTATTACCAACCTACTCTTATCGATAGATGGAATAAGCCATATTCATTCAAGAGGGAGGTAATTAAGAAGATTTTTAAGAATCTCTTAAAGAAACTTGACTTTCAATTACCTAAGCCCAAAAGGCTGAAATATATGGACAAGAGTAATGATCCTAACTATTGCCCCTACCACTGCATGGTTAGTCATGTCTTAGAGGATTGTATCACCTTTAAGGATTGGCTTGAGTGCAGCTACAAGCCAGGAGCTATTGTTATCCCCAAGGAATACTTGTTAGAACAACCCTCCTATTCTATTAGAGTAATTCTTGGGGATACTTGCGATCCTCTTAAGATCAAAAGAAGGTTGGAATATTGCCTTATCTCGAACCTCTAAAATAGTGATCTCTAAGATCAAGAAGCTTTCTTTATAGGTGCTTGAAGTAACTTAAACCTCCAACACTAAGGAAGGTTTACAAGTTACCAAAGATAACTTGAAGAAAGTGTTGGATCAATAACAGTAATAGCAGCCTACCTTACTTGCCCGGGATAGCATAGTAGCCCAACCACCATCCGAGTTAAGCATTCCTTCCACATTTATAGCTATAGCCACTTCACCCAGCTTTTCTTCCAGCAGCCATATTGTATCCTGAGAGGGCTAAACCCTCCCGCTACTGTGATTTCTATTTTGTACCTCCATTCAAATCTAAGAAATCAATGAAGAAAGCTAATTCCACTTACATTTGTGTCACTTTTTATACTCTTGATTTTATTCGCATAAACAACTCTCAAAGTTTAAATAACTCTAGTTTCGATCATTCCTCTTATGATTTAGAAATGGATTTCCCATTTCTAAATTACATGGGTTCACCTCTTAAGATTGATTTGGAGTCATTCAACTTTGATGATCCCATAGGAGAAGTGGGAAGTACTCCCGATGAGAAGGTCGAGCTTCCTACAAATTCATCATTCCAAGAGGTCACTGAAGTTAACTTTCATAGTGGCAAAGTTCTACCTCTTAGGGTGGCACCTCAGGATAAGGGAAAGCAAATCATTGGTTCTAAAGAGTAGATAGCCCCTCCATAGGATGCTCCACCCATGGATATGCTTATGGAGGATCAAGCCAAGGTTGACTACAACATCCTAACACATCTAAGAATCTGTCAGCTAAGTTAAGCCTATATGATGCCCTTATCATATCCAAAGAGATGAGAAAATCTCTAATCAAGACTCTCTTGATCCAAAGATATGCTTAGCCCAGTTGACCACTACTGAGGAGGAGGCTCGCAGTTCAGATGACACTCTAGGAATTATGTTTAGTGATGAAGACTTGCTTCTAGGAATGACCAAGAACAACCGCCCTCTTTACATTACAGTGGATATTAGAATATATAGGATATCCAGAGTTCTTGTTGACCAGGGTGCATCAATGAACATTATGAGTCTAAAAACCTTGGCCTACTTGAGGATTGACACCTCCAAACTTTCAAAAGAGAGGATGATGTTGAGAGGATTCAATGAATAAGGTGAGAGGGTCTTAGGCTCTATAGTGTTACCATTAGAAGTAGATGATTGGAAGACTGCCACCAAGTTTCATATTATAGACTCATATACATCTTTCAATGCTTTACTTGGGAGACCATGGATACATGAGAATAACATGGTTTTATTCTCTCTACATGAGTGCATGAAGTTCATGAGGGGTGGGATTGAATACTACATCAAAGGAGATCTTAAGCCATTCAAAGTTCATGAGGTCAAAATATGTGAAGATGCGGCCTACTATCTCCCTCAAAATCAACAAGTCTATTCTTGTGAACTTGGTGAAAGTTTAAAGGTAAAAGAAAAAGAAAAGGAAAAGGAGAAAGAAAAAAAAAGAAAAAAGAAAAAAAGAAAAAAAAAGAAAAAATGAGAAAGAAAATAAAAGGGACCGAGAAATAGACATGGAGGAGAAAGTAGAGACAGACATTAGATTCCACCCATAGTTTGTTACTTTATTCAAACATATGGGTAGGATAAGTCGACCTCCACCAAGCAGGGGAAGAGGCATATCCAGAGACATGCCTGGGGACAGAAGACCTTCTTATTGGCCACCCAATAGGAGTTGTGTCCCTGCTACTAAGTACACATACTATCTATATAGACTTATAATCTAGTTCAGAGGATGAGTCATATATGATTAGTATGCCAACTAGCACTTCCATACAACATATCCCCATGAAAGTGACAGTTGAGCTAGATAGTGATGAAGACCGGGCTCCTAAGCAAACCATAAGTGTATCCAAGTCTATATGTAAAACAGTCAGGCATCAGTTGGGAACTTTAGCTCTAACCCCACTTTTCTTACAAAAAGTTGAGGGTTTGGTAGTTAAGGAAGCCCCTAAGTCTACAAATGTAAAGGTGCAGATGTTCTTTCTTGGAGCATCATCCTCAAGTCAAGAAGGTGATGTAGAACTTGAGGATGATTTATACAAAGATTTAATAGAATTACCTTTTGATTGGTACTTGCCTTATGTTCTCAATTTAGTAAAGAAAGGATTAATTCCATATTCTTGGTCTAAACACAGGTTGGATTACTTTGAAAGGTTATGGAACAACAAATGTAGACATTCACAATCAAGACCGGGACTAGGATTTAATATAGTGGGTCTAGTTGATGATGATGATGATTACTGCTTAGTCATCACCAATCATTTGGAATCTGATAGGTTCTTTTCAAATTATGTTAACCCATATGAGAAGGTGAGTTTAGAAACTTCAAATGATCCAAATGAATTTGAAGTCAATGATGCACCACCAGAGTTTGAAGAGGAGATCCGATCAACCATCGATGAGCTCAAGGAAATCAACCTAGGAACTGAAGAAGATCCACCCCAACATACATTAGTTCTCTATTGAATGAGAAAGAAACCAATGATTTAGTAAAACTATTGACTGAGTTTAAGGATTGCTTTGCATAGAGTTATGAAGAGATTTTCGGTCTGTCTCCTGACATACCAGTCCATAAACTAGTAATAGAACCTAATGTTAACCCTATCAAGCAGGCTCCTAGATGCATGCAATTAGACATTGAACAACAGCTCACTTTTGAGATCAAAAAACTAATCGATGTTGTCTTTATTAGGGAAAAAAATATCCTACCTAGTTAGCTAGTGTCACCCTAGTTAAGAAAAAGAATGGCCAAATTTGCATATGTATTGATTTTAGGGATCTAAATAAGGCATATCCTAAGGATGAATTTTCACTTCCTATACCAGAATTAATGATGGACATTGCCTCACCTCATACAGTATTCTCCTTTATGGATGGGTCATCTGGCTACAACCAAATCAAGATGCCCCCCAAGAATGAAAGAAACACTGCTTTTCAAACCCCGATTGAAATTTATTGTTATAAAGTCATGCCTTTCGACCTTAAAATTGTCGGCGCCACATACTAGAGGGCCATGACTCGAATCTATGATGAACTCATTCATCATCAAGTTGAATGCTACGTCGATGATCTTGTAGTCAAGAGTAAAGAAAAGAAAGACCATCTCTTTAACTTGAGAGTAATTTTCAAATGGTTAAGACAATATAATCTCAAAATGAATCCCCTGAAGTGTGCATTTGGAGTAGCTTTAGAGAAATTCCTTGGGTTTACTGTTTGACACCATGGAATAGAAATCGATCTAGAGAAGATCAAAGCTATCTTAGAAATACCACCCCCTAAAAGTTTAACAGAACTAAGGTCATTCCAAGGGCAGTTGGTGTATCTAAGATGCTTCATTTCCAACTTATCAGAAAAATGCCAACCATTCTCAGCACTTGTGAAAAAGGATGCCAAGTTCAACTGGGATGATAAGTGCCATCATGCTTTTGAAGACATCAAGCACTACGATGATGCGCTAGTTCTATCCAGTAAAGCCATTGATCTTGTACACCGCTGCATTAGATGACTCCCTTAGCATTTTGTTGGCTCAAACCAACAATAATGGGAAAAAATGCTCTCTATTATCTCAATCATTGTCTAATCCCTGCTGAGCCAAACTATCCACCTATTGAAAATCACTACCTAACTTTAATCTTTGCATCCCAAAAGCTATGACTTTACCTGCTTTCTCATGAGGTGAACTTGATCTTTAGAGTCAATCCACTACAATATCTCATAACATGATTGACCTTATCTAGACGATTGGCACGTTGGTCCATGATTTTGTCTCAGTTTGACATAACATTTGTACCCCTCCATGCTGTGAAAGGATAAGTACTTATGAATTTCTTAGCAGCGCATCCACTCCCTGCTACTTCTCCACTTAATGATGATCTCCCCGATGAACAAATCATGAACTTAGGGGATTGTTGACCTCATTTTTAGAATGAGCTCTCAACCCCTCCATCTTAGACATAAGACTTCTCTTAGACTTTAAGAGTTCCATAGTCTTAAGACACATCTAGTGAGTAGGTGAACACTCAACCTAGCCCTAGAGACTTAGAAGAGGTAGCCATAAGAATAGGTCATACCTTAGGGATGTTAGGAAAACTTCCTACCCTTAGCTTAAACCATTCCTCACTTTCCTTCTTTCAAGTCAAACTGTATCTATTTGATAGTTTTTCAAACTCAAAGCAAATTCATGATTGAAATCTATGATTGAAACCCATGATCAAAATCCATCAAAAATTCCTAAGTCCAAATTTTTCCAAAGTCTTTATTCTTCCCTTAAGGACTTAACCAAAATCATGATCAAAACTAATTCAAATCTTTGAGATTTTCTCATAATTTATTTATATTTTTATTTATATTCACATATATAAATGAAGTATAAATTCAAACCAATCAAATTAAATTCAAAATTCCAAATTAATTCATGAAATTTTTATAAGTCATTAATTCTCTATTAATGGACTTAGCCTAAATCATCATCAAATCAATTCAAAATCATGGGATTTTCTCAAAACCCATTTATAATCTCATTTATATTCACATATATAAATAAAATATAAATATAAATCAATCAAATCAAATCCAAAAAAAATTAAATTCCTAATTTAAAATTTTCCTAAGTCCTTTAAATCCTTCTTAATGGACTTAGCCCAAATTATCATTATGATCCATTTATATTCTCATTTATATTCACATATATACATGAAATATAAATTCAAACAATCAAAACCAATTCCAAAAATCAAACTCAAATCAACTCAAAATCCAATCTAAGTCTTTCAAGTCGAAATCTTGAACTGAGCCATTTCAAATCAAGCCAAACTCTTGATTTTCTCTCATGATTCAATCAACCCTACAATCATGAGCTCATATATAAATCCAAACTTCAATCAAACAATAAAAACCTAAGTCAAAAATCAAAGCTAAAACCCTTTCATATTCTTCCTTTGAATATGAAATTGTCAAATGGATCTAAACCCATTTGACTTCAAATCACTTGTAAATGGATTTATATTTCAATTATCAATCCATATACAAGATCAGCTAACTCCAAATCAAGCTTTGACCAAGCCATTTAACCCACTCAGGCTCACTTAACCCAAAGTGGCCTAAAGTACCCTTATGAGCCAAATTCTAATCCTAACCAAATTGGATTGAACCAAACTCATTCATGCCTCTCATCATAATCAACAATCATCATGGGATGATCAATCAATCAAGTTGGGTCAAACCAAGTCAAACCTAAGGGTTTACCAAGTCAACACTTAGCCCAAAATAAAACCTAACATAGCCAAATTCCACCATAGGCCAAATTGATTGAAACCATTGATCTAAGTTCATTCATGACTTATGTTTGAACTTGACCAAGCCAACATTTGAGCCTAACCTATCACAATTAGCCACTTGACACAAGTTGACCCATTTTGACCTAAAGGGTCAAAATGTGTCAAAACTTGATCTAAGCCAAATTGATCCAAACCAATGGGTCAAGTCCACTCCAAATCACTTGTGTAATTTGACCAAAGCTTCAATTGGCTAACTAAACCTAACTTACCCCAATTGACCTTAGACCCAACATGACCTAAAGGGGTCATGTTGAGCCAATTGAACATAACCAAAATTGATTGAAAATAAAAATACCAATCCACTCCATATGACTAACCTAACCTAAACCTACCCTTGACCTACCCCAAATAGGTCAAATGGGTCAAATAGGTCAACTTGACCCATTTGACCTAAATGAAGTCATATGAGCCAAATTCAAAACTATACCTAATTGAATCAAACCAATGCCACCAAAAAATTTCAAATAGTCATATGAACTTGACCCAACCCTTGGTTTGATCCAATTTGGCCAATTGGTCAACTTGACCCAAGTTGACCTATTTTGACCTAAATGGGTCAACATGAGCCAAACCCTATCAAATGAATTCCAAATCTCTTGAAACTTGGCCAAACCTAGTTTCTCCACATACCCAACATATCCAAAGTGAAAAATCAGCAAAATGGTCATTCTACCCCTAGGCCATAGAACAAAGTTTGGCCTAATCCATGGGTAATTTAGTCATACCCTCTTCACATTCACTTGAGGCTTTCAAAAGCTCAAGGGGACCTAGTGTAGAGTGGTGCACCCAACCCAATGGGCTTGGGTTAGCTCAATTGGTCCCTAGACCAAACCCGACCCCATGGGTCAAAACTCAAAATTCAAACTCCCCCACCCACTCAAATTCAACCACATGAGAGGTTGGCAATCCACTCCTTGGCTAAAACCTACCATGTGCACACTCCTAACTGATCAAACAATCCACTGCCTAAGCTCAATTCGATCAAAATGGCAAGAGGATGGACGACTATCGATCCTTCAAGGGGGAGATATACTCCCCCTAATTCATTGCAATTCTAACTTCCCCTCTATCGATTGAAGCTAAAGAACTTAGAGCAAACCTTAGAGAGTATTCTCAAGCTTCTTAGAGAGGATTCTAACTTCCCCTCTGTCGATTAAAGCTAAGAAACCCTAGCTCTCTTTGAAGTTCAAAAGGCAAGGGGAGACCTAGCTCGATTAAAGCCGTAAGGAAGCTAAGGAGGAGGTGGTCCATATACCAATCCACTCAACCTCAAGTGCTCATACTCTCAACACAACTTTGTCTCAACCAGACGAAGCTTCTCCAAGGGACTCGAGCATCGGTGATCACCTCCAAAGAGCTATGTGATTTTCTAACCATTAAACTCAATGTGGTGTGGAACTTTGTAAAAAAAAATTTAATCCCATGGATTTTTGACCATTGAATGTGCCGCTCATTAGCTTTAGATGGTGTGGGTTGAGTTTAGTTTGAATCCGAAGCTCAATCGAGCTCGGATCTTTCCCTTGATCATGGACGGTCTCTATTGATCAAGGGGAAGAACTTGGGAGATCTCAACCGTCCATCCTTGCATTTTGGATGGATGACCGAGATAATTCCCCATGTTTAGAAATCCCTTATCTATTTTAAAATCACGGGCAGATCTCTGGCCGTCCGATCTTTGATCGGACAACAAAGATCAAACCGCGTCTGCCGCTAGCCACCATTTTGGATTTGACATTTAAGTAAATCCCTCACGGCGCAACGTGTGTAAAGCACGCTGATCGCCACCACCATGCGTCGAGCCGTGAGCTAGAGGATTAGTTAGGGTTAGTTAAAATGTTTTAATTAATTCTAATTAACTTAGGGATCTTCTAAAATTTCCTCTAGAAAATTCAAAAAAATATGAAATAAAATCCTATGGAAAGATAATTCAACCTAGAATATTTTAAAATTAATTTCAATGGGCTTTGAATTATGATTTTCTCTAATTTTGGGTTTTATCAGAAACTTCATTTTGATAATTGCATTTTATTAAGCCTCTGATTAATCCCAAACTTCTTGGGTATGATTTAGGGGATGACTTATGCCTCCCCTAATTTTTTTGGGAGATTTATTGAAGCCTTGATTAAAAGAATTGTATATGGATTTCTTAATTACCCTCCTTATGTAATTAAGGATAATTGGATTATAATTAGTAGTTTTAATCCATGATTAGAGTTGATTAAGGTCAGATCCAATAGATAGGATGTTTAGGGAATAATTTTTGGGGCATTTCACTTAAGCTATTCCCTAAACCCCCTTTTCTCTACTTAATCTCCTCTTAATTAAGAGTTAATTCATTAATTATCCTTTTAATTAATTTCTAAAAATTATAAAAAGTTCCATAACTTAATTAATCTACTTTGGGTAGATGCTTAGGTGTTTAATAGCCTAAGTTCAATTAAAGAAATCAAAACCTAATTCATATGTATGAAAGGGTGTTTTGAAATTACTTAAGCTAAACCCATTAGCTTAATTAACTATTAATTGTGAGCCAAATTGCATTAGTCCTTTTTTTATTATTAAGTGCATTGCAAATTTAAATTCTTTGTGAGTTTTTAGGTCAGCTCATTGGCTCATAATTGTTTGGTTAATTCTTCTAAGGTGGTGTAGGTAAGGGTTAATTAAGTTACTTAATTCATACATTATCCTAATTAATGTATAAAATGGATTTAATTATCTAAAAATTAAACAAAAATATCAAACACATGTGAGGATGGGTTAGGAACAACAAAATCATCTTACCTTTTCAAAATTAAATCAAACTCCAAACTAAATAAAAATCACATTGAATTCAGTTTGATTTATTTTAAATTTTCTTATCTCAAAAGAATGTCTTTAGGATTTAAGTGAATGAATATGTTTACATGCTTTCATTGCTTTGAATCTTTCCCCATCATGTTAAATTTGTATGTCATGTGGTTTCATGCATTCATATTTTTTAAATTCAATTTTAAAATGAAATTGTTTACTTTATGTCAAATGTTGCATGTGTTGGCTAAAGTAGAAATATGAATGGCTATTATCACTACTGAATCCAAATTATTTTCAAAACATATAAATCAAATACCAAATATAAATGTATGCTACTTATATTTTAATTATGAGTTTGCATGTGATAGATTATAAAGGCATGCTTAGCATAGGTTTCCTTTCTCTTTTATGTTAGCCTACTTTTAAAAAAGAGTTGTAAGATGCAGGGTTCATTTGAAAAAAACCTAACACTTACTTAATTCCATATCCTATTCATCTCTATGCTACCACTTAAGATGGGTTACCTATACTTGCATGCATAAATTTCATAAATAAAATAAATTCATTAATACAACTTTTTGCATTCTCCTTTTCTATTTTATTTTTTTTATGCAAATGTTTGTATTTAAGGAAAGTGGTATATTAGTCTGGACAACTCCACGATTGCGAGGCTTTAAGTAGCCCTAAGTAGGTCTTGTACCTTACACCTCTGGTTAACAATGATGTTATACTCACTTATGTATTTCATACTTTCATGTGTATGTGAAAATTTGGACAAGGAAATCCCTATCTACTTAAGAAAAATTATGCATATTCAACTTCTAAATTTCCTTAAATGGATTGCTTAGCATGCATCATAAAGTGTGTTAAATACTATCATTTTTATGTATAGGTATGCTTAGGGTCGATCCATATGCATGTTATATATGTTGGGAAAGAAATGAAGTAATATGTGTTATGTAAATTTTGATTCATCTTATTTAATCTTAAAATGCCTTTATTTTTGAATAAGTTTGTTTAGAGTTTATCTAAACTTAGGATTAATTAAGAGATTTAATCAAAACATTCACCTAAATAAAACTAAAATGTGAACCTACTTTAGAAATTACTTAGGTTAGGGAAGGAAAGAGAAGTTCTCTTCTCTTTCCCTCTCTTCATAACTTAGTAATTAATTATAGGATCCACTTAAACTAAATCAAAACATGAAATAAAATCAATCTAAAATAATTAAACAACTTAAATGAAACCCTCCTCTAAACTAAACATGTTCTTCACACTTAGAAAATTTGAACCTAAAGCCATAGCTAAGCATACCACACAAGCCTTCAAAGCACACACATTAGCCTAAGTCACCATTTCTAGCTTTAGGTTAGGTCGGTGCATGGTTTGATGTTCTATTTTATTTTATGATATATGTTTAAGACTAGATGTTAGGGTGTATGCTCGTAGAATGAATGCTAGGATGCTCTTAGTTTAGCTATTCTTTTCTTCAGGAGATTGTGCTTAAGGGGCGCTATCATAAATAAAAAATTTAAACGCTTTTGCATGCAGGTGCTTTATACCCCTAAGAATAATATAATAGGCCAGGTGGACTTAGTCACCCATGTGTGGGGTGATAAGTCCAATATACATGCTTGGGATTTATGTGGTTTATTTTAGCTAACCTTTGTTTTGTAGGTGTTAGTTAGATTTTCACTTTTCCTTTCATGTAAATTTGTACAATTAGGATTTTAGAATGATTGTTATGGGGATTAGGATGAGCATTGGTCATAAGATCCTATCTTATGAACCATATGAAGCCTTGGAACATCTACCTTCCAACCATCCCAAAGAAGGAACCAAAAGAAGAAAGAAGAAAAGAAGAAAGAAGAAAAGAAGAAGAAAGAAGAGAAGAAGAAAGAAGAATGAAACTTGAAGACCCCCATAACAATGAATTCATTCCTTAATTGTAATTTAATTCATTTGTAATCTAGGTTGTATAAGGGTAAAGCTCGGCTACCCATATTTGATATTTTTGAGTTTGTGCGGTGGTGCTCAACCATAACAGCCTCTTATTCTTTTTGCGATTAACTTTATAAATTGGTTGATGATTTGTTAAACTTTTGCATTAAGTGGCATGATTTTCCTAGTTTCTTCCTCGCTTTATGTATGGCCTCGATGTGGATTAAGCTCTTTAGGGAAAAATAAATCTTTTACCCAACTTAACAACTCAAAAAAAAAAAAATTAAATAACTCATAACCTCACCTAAAGCTTAGATTTAAAATCAAGATAAAAGAATTAACAACCCCTTAGCTGGATGAGCATTTCTTTTGTAATATCATGCACAAATGCATCTTATTTCACTCTTGATTGGAGGGCTTCCACATTTTCCAGAGAAACTTGGCTTGACCTTTGAGAGCCATATTAGAAACTCACCTCCTCCTTTCTCGCTAATTTTTGCCAATAATATTATTTCTCATGCATTAGTCATATGAATCCTATTAGCCTGAGTCAAAATATTTTTCCAAAATAAAAATATAAATAAAATTTGAATTGCATTAGATTTAGGTCATTTGAAGCATATCCCTTTACATGATCTAGTCTCTTTAGGGAGTGAGTTTAAGGACTTAGTCTCTTTCTAAATAAATAACTGCCTAGTTATCTTGCATAAGCATAAAGACTTGCCTACATGTATTTAAAATTGTAGGAGGAGTTAGTTGGTGGCTACCCCAGGGTTGTAAGTCCAAGCCATCGGGCGGTTTGTCCTCTCTTGTGGAGACAAACTAAATACCCATTTTTTGCCTTAGATTTAGATTGTGCTTTTGGATCTCGCCAAAGCTCTCTAGATTAAGGTTCTGAGATTGCTTCTCCCTTTGGTGGGCCATAAGCATAATTCCTCACCTCTTAGACCTTTCCTTAATCTTGTATTAAGGAATCTTAAGTCTTAAATTTTTAATGAAAAATGCAACTCAAACAAACTAAATTAATTTCAAAAATGTAAAGCCCAACTATAGAATAGTCTGAGATGCTCGATAGATTTCCTAGCATCATTGGCATCTTCTACTTATCTTTCACTTTGGCTTTGATAATAACTCCTTCTTTTGATCAATCCCATTTGATCTTTCAAAATAAAATCAATCGATTGATAGTCCTTTCCTATTGAAATCTTCAAAGACAATGATCATTTACTTTAATCAAGAGTTTTCCTAAGGAATCCTCATTCCTTAGAATGTAATTAACTATGGGGGCTTGCCCCTATAGGGAACCTAATGAACCCGATTTAAAATAAACCCTGTTTTACTTTTTCATGTAAAGTTGGGGAAGAATCTCTGGTATATATGTAGACCCATCGCCTTTAGGAGTCTTTATTGAGGTGATTAGGTCCATTAAAGGGTAGTGACTTCTGTCTTTTGAGATAGTACACTATTTGTTGCTTAATGACGTACCTGATCACCTGAATAAGTACATCTGCGGATCTGCATGGTATCCTAAAAAGATGAATTTCTATAAGTCTTGACTATTTCATTTCCCTCCAACAGATTTGAAAGGCGACTCTCTCGTATAAAAATTGTTCACCATAGGGATACTAGTGCTCTCCGTTGGGAGATGTACTTTGATGGTGCTGCTTCCCTTTAAAAAGGAGAAGAATCATGATCTACTCTTTAGGAAAGGCAGGGATAAGAATAGTTCTCCTAACTCCAGACAACGATGTGATGAGATTTTAATATCATCTATCCAATCCATGCACTAACAACGAAGCCAAATATGAGGCTCTGATTGTCGATCTAAAGTTAGTCATTACACTATGCATCTAAAGTTTCAACATCTTCAAGGATTCTCAGCTCGTCATCAACCAAATCGTTGGGTCCTACAAGATTCTAAAGCTTAAGCTCCATCATTACCACAAGTACACCATAGAGTTGTTGGCCCAAATCTTAGAGGTTGCCATCTATAAGATTCCTCGAGGAGAGAACGTAGTAGCAGATGCATTAGCCAATCTTGCCAAAGAGTTGGCATGTCCAGAAGATGAGTCCATTCCAATAAGGGTCCAAAATAGACAAGTCTTATCCCTTATTGATGTTGAACTCATCGAGAGATTCTCTCTTGATGGGGAGGTTGTCATTGCCAAAAAGGATGAGGAGTCAGATTGGAGGCAACTATTCATTGATTATTTAAATATAGGAAAACTACCTCAAGAGAAATCACAAGCACATCAAATGAAATAGAGAGCCCTTTTCTACACTCTTGTGGATGGCACCTTATACCGACAGTCCTTCGATCATATGTGGTTACGTTGTTTAGACAACACGAAGCTCGTAGGATCATGATCGAGGTACATTTAGGTCTATGTGGAGCGCATAAATCCGGTCCGAAGATGAAAGCCAAAATCAAGTGACTAGGATACTACTGGCCTACGATGGTTACCGATTGCATGGATGTAGCCAAGCATTACCATCAGTGTTAAGTACACGATGTGGTTCTACACCAACCACCCAACATTCTCCATCTGACATTGGCTTCATGGTCATTCGAGTGTTGGGGTACTGACATTGTCAGTCTGATTGATCCTCCTTCTTCCAAGGTCATCGATTCATCCTAGCTGCAACTGACTACTTTTCAAGTGGGCAGAGGCTATTCCACTTAGAGAGGTCAAGGCTTAACATGTGCTCTAATTTTTTAGGAACCATATCGTATATAGGTTCAAGGTGCCTCGATGAATTATATCTGATAATGGTACTGCATTAAAAGCACCAAGATCAATAGCTTTTCTTAGAGACATAGCATAGATTGGAGGTACTCTACCATATACTATCCAAGGGCAAATGGGTTAGCAGAAGCCTTTAACAAAACTCTCATTCAAATACTGAAGAAGATGCTTGATGACAACAAATGATAATGGAATGAATAGTTGGTTGAAGCCTTCTGGTACCACATCACCAATAGAACTCCAACACAATCCTCCCCTTTCTTCTTAGTGTATGGATCCGTAGCTATCCTACCATTAGAGGTCAAGCTCCTATCACTAAGGATAGTTGTGGGTAATAAGATCACAATAGAACATAATGCCAAGTTGTGGTTAGAAGAGCTCGAAGGTTTGGAAGAGAGAAACCTACTGGCATGCTAGAACCTCGAGTTATACAAAGCCAAGAAAATTCAAGCTTATAACAAGTTGGTCCACCCTAGAGCTTTCAAGTAGGAGAGCTTATTTTAGTTCTAAGGAGACCAATTATTGCTCATCAAAAGATGGGAGGTAAGTTTGGACCCACTTGGGAAGGCCCTTATGTCATAGAGAAGGCCTACCAAGAAGGATCTTATCAACTCATAAATTATAAGGGAGAAAGCCTAATGCTTCCAATCAACGAGCTATACCTAAGGAAATATTATCCATAAATCTTGTTTTAAATCAATTATCAATAAAATTTCTTTCATCTCAAAATCTATCTCTTCTGTGCTGAGAAATGCCTTCGCTTGTGAATCCACCATGATGTATTTAAGGTAGGGGTAAGAAACCAAAGTGGCATTCTATCCTTAATAACACAACACCAGCACAGACTACACATAACCACATATAAAATAAACATATATTTTTTATCTTGGGCTATTTTGATGTGGGAGAAAGTCCCCTGTGGCACTCACTCATTTAGCTGTTCTAGGTCGGGCTAACGTGCTACCTTGCTAGTGTGTCACCCCAGTAGTTATTTTTTTGGTGGATGTATGTCTACAAGCTTTCCACCTAACTTGAACATTCCAAATTGATGAGCACCTTGTTAGTTTGGTAGGCCTTACTGTGCGACTAATAAGCTACCCCATGTTGACTTTATTTTAGAATATATAAGTCTATATGCTTTCTTCTTCGACTAGCCATCATGATTTGATGGGGTCAAGTATTTTTGAGGCTTAGGATAAGTCTCCCAGTGGCTCCTTTCCTCCTGACTACTTCAATCCTGGGTTTAGTCCTTACACCAGACTCCCCACTTGGTAGTCACCCTAGTTCGGATAGTATCTATCCCGCTGATGATAAAATATCCCGATGATTATTTTCGTCTATAAAGATGTAAGTCTACAAGCCTTCTTCTCAAGTTGATCATCACAAACTGGCGGGCACCTTAGGTTGGTTGGTTATCGCCATGCTGATAGTGACCCACCCGGTGTATACACCACTCATGGTAGATGTAAGTCTGCAAGCTTTCTCCCAGAGTTGGCCACCGTATACCTATAGGCTTTCTTTTATAGGGTCCTGAATAAATCCCCTAGCGGCACCTCCCCTGTGGGCACTCTATTTGGATTACGTCCTTAGCAACCCCACTTAGACACTACCCGGGTTATTTTTGGATTGGACGGTCCCCCTTTCCTAGTAGCCACCCTTGTGGTTGGAGAATTTGTCTTATCAATATGCAGATTCTCCCTTGGTCCAATAAATCTAAGATAGGACTAGGCTGATATGAGCTCCTTCTCATTGTGGTCCCTCGCACACCAACAGGGTCCATGCAAACATATAAACAAAATATATATTTTTGCTTGTGGATTATGAGGAAAACCCCCAACGATACCTTTTCCTAAGCAAGCATCCAATCATTAGGGCAGTGTCAACAAAACTCTTTATAGGAATCGTCTGACTACTTTTGAGTTGAGATAAGTCTTGAGGTCGACACTCTCTCAGTAGTCACCCTTAGGTCAGGTTCAACTCATTGTGCCACCAACAGGTCACCCCAGCAGTCATCCTTGCTTTGGAAGATATAAGTCTATTACGTATTCTTTCCAGCACGACCATCACAAATCGACGGGCAGCCTTAGGTCCGATTTAATTTTTTGTGCTATCAATCGATCACCCCAGTGGTTCCTTGTTTAGGAAGTTATAAGTCTACAAGCTTTCTTCCTAATTTGATCATTGCACACCGAAAGGCACCCCTTAGGTTGGTTAGCTTTATCTCACGGTTGGTAGACTTCCCTTTGGATTTGTAAATCTAAGATAGGTCTAAGCTGATATTAGCTCCTTCTTAGTAGATCCATTGCACACCGACAAGGTCTATCTAAAACTAAATTCATTATGACTATTCTTGAGCCAATATGAGTCCACAATGACATTTGCTCAAATAGTCGCCCTAGGTCGGGTTCGATTTATTGTGTTATCAACTGATCACCCTAGTGCTTCCTTGTTTAGGAAGTTATAAGCCTACAAGCTTTCTTCCTAACTTGACCATTGCACGCCGAAAGGCAACCCTTAGGCCAGATAGTCCTACTTTGTGGTTGGTAGACTACCCCTTTGGATTTGTAAATCTGAGACAGGTCAAGGCTGACATAGCCCCTTCTCAGTATGTCCATCGCACACAAATAGGGTCCATAACATAACACACCAAATTAAATAAAATAAAATCAAATAAATATAAATCAAATTAATCATCAAGACTACTCTTGAGTTAAGGAAAGATCCCAAGCGGTGCTCATTCAGTAGTCGCCTTAGGCATGGTTCAATTTATTGCGCCATTGACAGATCACCCCAACGGTCGATCCCTACTTGGGAAGATGTAAGTCTACTATGCTTTCTTCCTAGTATAACCATTGCACACCGAAAGGCAACCCTTAGGCTGGATAGTCCTACCTTATGGCAGGAGGATTACCCCTTTGGACTTATAAAGCTAAGACAGGTCAAGGCCCCTGTGGCTCCTTCTTAGTGTGGTCCATCGCACACCGACTAGGTCCATAACAAAATAAGTTCAAAATCAACCTCCTAAGTGGAGTCAAATTAAACATATCAGATAAACCAAATTTCTCCCCAGCGAGGTGTAGATCAAATTAGCCTCCCTAGAGAAGCTTAAGTCTAAATTAAACAAATCTAATCGAGTGTGTGTCCCCATCTAAAACTCTTCTCCTCAGTGGAGCCATGATAATTAAACCAACCTCCCTAATGGAGTCTAATCAAACATATCAAAGAAATCCAATTAAATCCTTATCCTCAGTGGATAGCACGAACCTACTTCCCTAGTGGAAGGTTCACATTACCAATCCCTAGCAGAGTTGAGCACATATCTCTAGCGGATATGCCTCCACATCAATTAAAATAAAATAAATTAAAATCAATTCGATTTTGATCCCTAGCAGATACACACCCAAACTAATCATATTCATAATCAAACTTAAATTCTTACGCTCAGCGAATAACTTGAACCTGCTTTCCTAGTGGAAGGTTCATGTACTCAATCCCTAACGGATTCCTTCTTGCTCTCTTATGCCCTTGACATAAAGAGAGGTGCATTACACTAAGATTGTGATTCTATCTACCTCTCGGTTCTAGGTATAGATCATTTCTATTAGTGTTTGCAATCTTTTAGATGTTGCTGATCATTTCGGTCAACGCCAATAAGTGCGGTGTGCCTTGTCAGTTACACCACACCTATTAGAAGTCCTTTTATTGACCTCACTTTTGGAGTGAGCTCTTAACCTCCTCCTCTTAGACTTAGGACTCTTCTAGACACTAAGAGTTTCTTAGTCATAAGACACTTCTAGTGATTAGGTGAACACTTAACCTAAGCTTAGAGACTTAGAAGGGTTAATCATAGGGTTAGGCTATGCCTTAGGCTTAAGGAAATCACCTAACATATAGCCTAAATCCAATCCATATGCACTTTCTCAAATCAAACACAGATTCAAATCTCAAATCGAACCTCAAATTTAAATCCAAATTTCAAATCCATATCCCAAATTTGATTCCAAATGATTGAAGCCCAAAATAAAATCAAATCCCAAGACCCTTCCTAAACCATATGAACTACCTTCATAAGCTTAGCCAAAACTCCCTTTAGATCAAATCAAACTCAATCGATTTCTTTATAAATAAATTATTCCTTTATTAATATTCATAAACATAAATGAAACTCACCTTCCAATGATCAAAATGAATCAAACTAAATTGATTGCCCTCTAAGCCTTTTTGACCTACATCCATGGACTTGGTCAAATTTGCTTCCAAATCACTCCAAACTCAAGTAATTTTCTCATGAATCATTTAGATCTTCATTTATATTCATAAATATAAATAGAATATAAATCCAAATGACCAAAACTATATCCAAAATCAAATCCAAACCCAATTTAAGCCCTTTAAGCCAATTCATTGGACGTAGCCAAATTTTATTCAGATTAAGTCAAAACCAATATATTTTCTCTTGAATCATTCATTCATTCAGTTATCTACCCAAATATAAATGAAACCTACAATCTTCAAATTAAATCAAAGCCAACCCAAGTTAAACCCAACCTAGCCCTTTTGACTTGAAAATTTCAAATGAGCCAAAATCCTTTAGACTCTAAATTAATTTTCATTGAATTTATATTTCAATCTAGGGCTCATATATAAGTCCAACTAAACTTGAATCAAACCAAAACTAAACCAATTGACCCACTTAGGTCTACTTGACCTAAAGTGACCTAAAGGAACCCATTTGAGGCAACTTCTAATCCAACCCAAATTGGATTAAGCCAAGCTCTAAACCTCCCACCATGATTGTTGATCACCCTAGGATGATTAATTGAAATCAATTAGGTCAAACCAAGTCAACTTAGTCATTTGACCAAGTCAACCCTTAGCCCAAATGAACCAAAACTAGCCAAAACTCATCGTACATCAAATTGATTGAAACCAATGATTTGAATCAACCCAAAATTAATATTTAAATATGACTTGCCCACCAATTGAGCCAAACCAAGCCTAATTGGCCATTCGATCCAAGTTGACCCAAATTAGCTTAAATGATTAAATCAAGTCAAATCATGATCTGACCCAAATTGATTGCAACCAATGGCTCAAGTTCATTATAAATTGATTATTGAACTTGACCAAAACCATAATTGAACTCAATTTGATCAATCGAGCCCAATTGAGCCATTTAGCCCAAATTGGCCTAAAGGATCAATTTGGCTTAAAATCCAAATTAAACCCAAATTGATTCAAACCAAAGACCACATTTATCTTCAATTAACTAATTAACCATGAATCAACCCATAACCCAAGCCAATTTGGCCAATTTTGGTCAAATTAGTCAACTTGACCCATTTGACCCATTTGATTCCAAGTGAGCCAAAATCAATTCTAAGCCAAATTAAATCAAATTGATCATACCAAAACTCTTCAAATCATCAATTGAACCTAACCTAAGCTTTGGTTTGACCCAATTTGACCAATTAGTCAACCTAATCTGATATGACCCAATGTGACTCAAATGACCCAAATCCCTTGAAACCAAGCCATGACCCATTGGGGGCTGATCAAACCTGACCCAAACCCATTTGGGATCAGCCCAAAATCAACCCAACGTAATTAAATCTCTCATGGATCCTTCCTCACATAGGATTCTACCAAGCCTCATTTAATTCTCCCCATCACATGCATTCAACTTCTCCCCAACACTTGCATTCAATGGAAGTCATCCCATGGTAGCAAATGAAGACTTTGGGAGCTAAATCTGAAGTCCTCAATCAAGCCATCATCCATTACAACCACCTCCCCATCACATTTATTCAAATTTTGGCCACCATTAAAAGAGGGAGAATAGAGATAGTAAAGAGATCCGATTTTGGCATTAGAGACCCTATTGAAACCCCCAAAGCCATCAACACTTTTCTTAAGCTAAAAATATCAAAATCGGGTTGATTTTGGACTGGTCGATTGATGAATACATCATTTCAAAGTGAAGGTGAAGGCTATACTCATTCCAAAGCTTCCTCTTGAACCTAGGAGCGCTTGGATCTTCACCGCCCCTGGAAACCATCCCGGCGAGGTAATTTCGCCAAACTTTAGCCAGCTTTAGGAACATCTATTTGTGTTGATTCTTGCATGATTTTTAGGAATTTTCTTAGAGAAGCCCTACATTTTTTATTATACTTAGTCCTAATGTGAATCGGGAGATTTTTGAGAAAATCGCCATGAAAATGAGCCCAATTGGACAAAATTTGATTAAAAATTACAGAAAATCCTATCGGGATGAACAGTGTTCCGCCACTTTCGCCCACCGGAAAGCAGCCGCCATTCAGGGATCGGACTGCTCAAATTGAACGATCCCCAGTTTAGATCTACGATCGTGCAATTTAGATGAACATATCATGCGGTTCGGATCCCCAGATCGTGCGGTCTAGATCACATAGATCGATCCAACCGTCTGATCCACGATAGGACGGTTGGATCTGATCCACGTGTCCCTATCCCTTTCCCCGCCGTTCGATGTGGCACCGCATCCCGCAATGCGGCATGGTGTCGCATGCCACGATACAAGACTATCTGGAGCCACATGATACATGCGTCTACGCACAATAGAGTGTTAATCACCTATTTTCTGATTTTAAAAATTAATTAAGTGCTCTAAAACTTTGAAAATTCATAAAAAAATAAAATACTTAGTGAGAAATTACAAATAAGGGCTCGTTGGGTCCATCTTTCCGAGTGGAATCCAACGAACAAAAAATCTCCAAATTCCAAATAAATGGTTTGAGCTTAACTTAAGTTTTAGTGAAAATCAAATTTTATTAATTACTCTAAAAATGCAATTGAGATTGAATTAAAATTTTCAAAGATTGAAATAAGAGTTAAAACACACCTACCATATAAATCTCAAGTGAAAAGGACTTCTGGATTGAGAGAAATTAAATTTTGAAGTTCAGATTATCTATTTTAATAGAACAAACCAAATAAAAATCCGTAAAATTACAGAAAAACTTCAAAATAACTTAAATCACATCAATTAACATCTAGGACCCTTAAGAAAATAATATGATTTTCTAAAGCCTAATTAACCCTAAATAAACTCTTAGGATTAAAGTTTAATCAATTAAGAAATTAATTAAAATATACCTAAAAATAAGTTAAATATCAAATTAAAATAAGAAATGACATAATACCCAAATGATTGGTAATCAAACTTTAAATTAGAAAAATATCATATATCACTCAAATGAAATTAAAATTAACTAAACCTAATTGAGTTAATGAAATTTTATTAAATGATGAGATCTTTAAATTAAACTCATAATTGAATAAATCAATGAAACTTTGATATAAAACCAAACTAATCTTGTCAAACCTACACCAAGCATTGTATCTTAATCATGTAAAACTACTTAACAAATTAAAACAAAATAAATATTAATTAATCTTTAAATAAACTACAAATCAAATTGATTAATAAACCAATTCAACATAATCATTTGATATTAATCAAATTAAACCAAATAAAGCTAAAGTAAACTTAATTAAGATATGATTAAATAACATTTAAAATCAGCCCATTTGAAATAAGATGATTAATTAGCCATTAATACATAAACCTAACAACTAAATCAAACATGAATGAAATCTAATGAACATTATAAATGAAGAAAATCAAACCTAACTATGATTATGAATAATCAAGTTTAATTGAATTAAAAATAAACTAATAAATCACTTAATCTAATCAAATGATAATAACAATGATAACCCTTTAATCAATAAAATTTAAGTAAATGCTTAATTAAAACTATCAAATCAAATAAGTCATATATGGGTAATTAAGTCATTAATCTCTAATTAAATAAACCTTTAATTCATCTAATGATTTAAAAATTTAATTACTCTTAATCAAACTTAATTAATTAAACATTTAATTATTGCAAACTTAATGAATTAATCCATCATCTTAACGAACCAAATTAACTTTATAAATCACATTAAAATTAATTCAAATCAAACACTTAATTAATGTACTAACTAAGTTAATCACACCTCTTAAATAATCTAATTAAGTTAATCAAATTAATCATACTAAACTTAAGCTTGATCAAACAAAAAATGCAATTTAATGCTAATGAAATCCTAATTTAAACTTAAATCATTAAGTCATTAATTACATCATTAACTTAAATAAATATGAAATCAAATTAAAAATTAAACAAATCTTTATTTAATTTAATAATTGATCACAACTCTTAAATAAGCTAATTAAGTTAATCAAATTAACCATATTAAACTTAAGCTTAATCAAACATAAATTTGAACATAATTAAAATGAAATTAAATGCCAACCAAATCCTAAATTAAACCTAAATCATTAAGTCATTAATTACATCATCAGCCTAAAAAAATATGAAAGCAAATTAAAAATTAAACAAATCCTTATTTAATTTAATAATTAATCTAAACACACTTCTTAGTTAAACTAATTATATAATCACATTGAACCTCAACAAATCTATAGATTAATAAAGCTAATGAAATCAAATTAAATGAAAGAAAGAAAGACTCTCATCAATTTAATTTGTAATCAGATCAAATCTCATTCAACTTACTTAAGTAAGATAAACTAATTAACTATCCAATGCATGAAATCAAATTACAAACCAAACTTTGAATAAACATGACAAATGGATGAGATTAAAAATAAAAATTTAATTACAAAGAATCAAATTCAATTAAAATCAAAATAAAATCTCAATTAATCTATTCTAATCGAACTACAAATAAATGAACCATGACTAAATCAAATAAACATAAAATTAAATTACATAACTATAATCAAAGAAAAGAATTAGATATTAATTTAAAAGGATATTAAACTATCAAGATTTAATTGAATCAAAACATCTAATTAAAAATTAATCAATCAAATTACATGAAGGTAAACAAATACAAAATAAATGTAATAAACACTTATCAAATCAAAGAAATTCAACTAAATCATTCAAATAAATCAAATCAAATCAAACCTAAAAATACAAATAATTAAATTAAGGGTTCCTTTTTATGTGTTTAACAACATAAAGACCCTTTCAGAAAAATATGATTAACCCATAAGTATGGGAAAATCATAAAAGTACTTAATGAGAACTTGATTAATCCTTAATTATGAGCCAATTGCAGTAGGTTATTTAAGAGCATTGCAATTTTATTTCCTCACATGTTCATGTCATTTATGGCTTATAATAAAGTGGTTAATCAAATTAAAGAAGCATAGGTAAGGGTAACTAATTGATTTAATTAAGAATCCAAATTAATTAATTCATAAATTTCACATAATTATTTCTTATTAAACCAAATTAAATCACGAACATGGGGAATGGGGTTAGGATTAGCAAATCTCTTTTACATTCCTTAAACCAAATCAAACCTAAAATTAAAAATGATATTAGAGAATTTTGGTTTAGTTTAAATGACTTTATTTAGTATGATTGTCCTTAGGAATTAGTTGGAATGAATGAGATCATGTGCCTATGTTCCTTTATTTTTTTTCCAATCATGATAAATATTGCTTGCCATATGTAATCATGCATTCATTTCTTTTAAAATTAATTAAATAAACTATTTTCTTTTATGTCAAATTACATGTGTTGACTTAAATTAAGAATATGAATGGCTATTATCACTATTAAACCAAAAACTATTTTCAAAATCTATGAATCAATTATTATAAATAAACTGATGTCAATACCTATAAGCTTCCATGTGTTGATAATATAAGTTATGTTGCATGAAGTCCTCTTTCCTTATCTTACATGGATTCACATAAGACTTGCAAGTGTATAGTTCATTTGAAAAGAACACAACATTTGCCTAAATCTATTCCTATGCATCTCCATGCTAAGACTTTGAAAGAATTTCATATCACATATATAAATCATACAACTAAATCAAACATAATTTCTTGAATGATTCCCTATTCATGTGTTTCTTTTTATACATTCATATGTATTTGAGAAAAGTGGTATATTAGTCTGGACATCCCAAGGCTGTGAGACTTTAAGTAGACCTAAGTAGGTATTGTACCTTACACCCCAGGTGTAGAAAATAATGGCGTAGTACTCACTTAAAACTCTTAAGAGTTTATACATATGCATGCATGATGTGGCCAATGAACAAAGAATCATAAATCAAATAAATCAAGTACAACCTTTTGCATGGATTTTCCTATCCTTATACTCATTCATGCATTAACATGTATTTAAGAAAAGTGGTATATTAGTCTAGACATCTCGTCAAGGTTTTAAGTAGCCCAGTATTGTACCTTACACCCGAGAGAAAATACTGGCATCGTACTCACTTAAAACTTTTATACATGTAAATGTGTATTTAGCTAATGGATAAAAAGTCTTTCTTTTCTACATAATAAAGACACACATTTATAACTCAAAATAAAATATTTAAATCTTTAAATACACTTTTTTACATTCATCATCAAAGGTTGCTAAGATTTATATTGCATGTATAGATGTAGTTAGGATTATTCATGTACATGATATACATGATGGAAAGAAATGAATGGGTGTGTGTTATGGGATAATAATCCATCCTAATTAATCTTAAGATGCCTTTGTTATTGAATATGGTTATTTAGAATGAACCTAAACTTAGGTTAATTAAAACACATAATAAACCATTCATTAAAGAGAACTAAGCTAATTAACTCCATATAAATGACTTAAGGTAGGGATGAAAGAGGGGTCCCCTCTCCTTCTTCTCTTTATAACACTTAGATGTTAAGTGTAAGGTCTTATGGAACCAAATAAATCATAAATTAAAATTCAAAAATTAACTAAACAACTTAAAGTGAAACCAACATTCTATGTTAAATTGAATTCTTTTACACTTAGAAAACTTCAACATTAATGCCTAATTAAGACATACCACACAAGCCTTAAGCACACACATTAGAATACTAAGTCACCACTTCTAGTGCTAAGTTAGGGCGGTGTTTGTGTGATGGATGTTTTGTTTTGTGATGTAATATTTTAGACTAGAAGTTAGGGTGTATGCCTCATAGACTGGATGTTAGGTTGTTATTAGCCTAATCATATTTTCTATAGGGGGTTGTACTTAAGGTGCCATTGTAATAAAAATATAAATGATTTTGTTGTGTAGGTTGCTTAGCCCCTAAGCATAACACATGTTAGGACAGGTGGGCTTGGTTACCCATGTGTGAAGTCCTAAGTTCAAATTATTCATATAACTGCTTGGGTTGTATGGTGTGTTTAGCTAACATTTGTTTTATAGGTGTAGCTAGATTTAATTTTTATTTTTTTCATATAATTTTATATTAATAATCAGGATTAGTGTTGTGGGGGATTAAGATGAGTAGTGGCCAGAAGGCTTAGGTCCTCTGGTGCCTTTGATGCCTTTGGAGTAAATCAAATCAAAAGGAAGAGAAGGAAGAAATGAAGAAAAGAAGACCCCCATAGCATGTATTATTTTTATAATCTGGGTTGTATATGGGTAGAGCTCAGCTACCCATATTTTTTTTCTCTTTTCGGGGTGTACGGTGGAACCCGACCGCACTGGCCTTTTATTCTTTTATGATTATCTATTAAATTGTTTGATATTGTGTTTAGATTACATACTATAATTGTATGCTTTTTCAAGTTTCCTCATATTTGATGTTTGAATGTGTGGCCTGGATGAAGTAGGCTCTTAGGATGAAATTAATTTTTCTACCCCAATTAACAACTCATAATTAAATTTTTAAAAATAATTCAAAACCTTACATAATATCCTAGAAATTAAATCAAGATAATAAAATATTTAGCAGCCCCTTAGCTAGATGATTGTATGTATAACGTCATGCATGTCATATTCTTCCACTCTTGTTAAGAGGAGGCTTCTATCTATGCCAGAGAGTAAAGGCTTATCTTGTGAGAGCCTTTGATGGAAGAACACCCAATTTCTCTTTTGATTTGGCCCATAATCAAGATCTGATGCATTTAGGCATATAAAATCCCATAGCGAGTGTCAAAATAAAAAGTCCAAAAGAATCAAATAAATTTGATAAAATTTGTATTAGATTAAGTCATGAATTCATACCACTTATGCTCTAGTCTCTTAGGGAGTGAGTTTAAGGACTTAGTCTCTTTATAAATAAACAACAGCCTAGCCATCTTGCAAAGCATAAAACTTTCCTGCATGGATTTAAAGCATAGGAGATGTTAGTTGGCAACAACTCCAGGTGGTTGTAAGTCCAACAATGGTCTATCCTCTCTTATAGAGGTAGACCATTATGTCCACCTTTCACTTAGATTTAGGATGTTCTTGTGGTTTGTACCAAAGCTCCCTAGCTTAGGATCGGAGGTTGTTATTTTCTTGATGCTACAAGCATAAATCCTCACCTCTAAAGCATTTTCATAATATTGTGTTGATGGATTATAAGCCCTAACAATCTAATAAAATTTCAACTCAAATAAATAAATCTCTTTAAGTTTAAATATATAGAGCCCAATTATAGGGTAGATTGGAATGCTCACTAGGCTTCCTAATATCATAAGCATTTTCTACTTTCTCTCATTGGATTCCAAAAATAAGTCTTCTCCTTGATTTATCCCATTTGATTTTCTAAAATATCCAATCCTTTGATAGTCTTAACCTTGAAATCTTTGGAGACTTTAATTCCTACTTTAATCGAGAGTATTCTTAAGGGATTTCATTCCTTAGGATGTAATTAACTATGGGGGCTTGCCTCCATAGACAACTTAATGAACCCAACTTAAAATAAACCCTACTTTACTTTTTTTATGTAAAGTGGGGGAAAGATCTCTGGTATATTCGAAGACCCATCATGCCTTAGGAGTCCTTATTAGGTGATTGGTCTATTATAGGGTGGTGATTTCTATCTTTTGAGATAGTGCATCATTCCTTAATGTCATACCTGATCACTTCAATAAGTACCCCCTGAGATCTACATGGTGTCCCACTTCCAAAAATAAACTCCACAATCTCTTAGGGAGTAGGTTTAAGGACTTCAGTCTCTTTTCTAAATAAATAATAGCCCAACTATCTTGCAATTTCATATGACCGAACTACATGGTTTTAAAATCGTAGGATGTGTTACCTGGCAGCCACTCCAAATGGTTGTAAGCTCAGCAGTTGGGAGGTTTATCCTCTCTTATAGAGGTAAACATTATGCTCATCTTCGCTTAGATTTAAGTCATGCTTTTGCATCATGCTAAAGCTCCCTAGATTTAGGATCTAATGTAGTTATTTCCTTCGGGCTATGAGCATAAATTCTCACCTCTTAGGCATTTCTACAACCTTGTGTTGATGGAATATAAGCCCTAGCAACCTAATAAAAATTCAACTCAAATGAATAAATCTCTTTATTTTCAAATATATAAAGCCCAATTATATGATAGATTGGAATGCTCACTAGGCTTCCTAGTATCATGAGAATTCCCTACTTCCTCCTTTTAGATTCCAAAAATAAGTCTTATCTTTGAACTTTTCCAATTAATTTTCCAAATATAACCAATCCTTTGATAGTCTAACTTGAAATCTTTGAAGATGATAATTATCTACTTTAATCGAGAGTATTCTTAGGAAATTTTATTTTCTAAAATGTAATTAACTATGGAGGCTTACTTCCATATGAAACTTTAGAACCTAGTTTAATATAAACCCTGATTTATTCATCCATGTAAAGCAGAAGAAAATCTCTAGTATATTCGAAGGCTCATCATGCCTTAGGACTTCTTATTAGGTGATTAGGTCCATTGAAGGGTGATGTCTCTATCTTTCGAGATAGCACATCATACCTCAATGTCATACCTGAGCACTTCAATAAGTATCCCCTACGATCTGCGTGATGTCCCCCCACACATTCAAAATAAACACCCTTGACCATCATTTTTGGACAGCCACTACTTGACCATTATCATATAACCACTATTATCAGATCTCCATTAAGCCCTTATCGTCGGACCACTGTGCCCTGACCTCCATCTTTAAATCACTATTGCATGAACTATGCCATTAGATAATTACCATCTAAACACTATTGTTGAATAACCATAACATTTAACATTCAACAACTATCACTAGACAACCACTACTAGGTCACCATTATCCGAATTTTCTATTAATGTTGCCAAACTATGATCACTTGACTAGAGTCTCCCAATCTTTACTATTCATTCACCATTGCTTAACTATGGTCACATGATTACAACCTATTGACTGTCATCTAGCATCATAATTGCATAGCCACCATCATTTGACCATCGTTGACCATATAAGATCATTTGACCACTATCATTCAATTATTGTCACTCATCGACCTCCTTCACTGAATCATAATTGCTTGATTATGGTCTCTAATCGATATCTCATCAGTATCATCACCATTACTACAACTTTCCAAGCAAGATCACTTAACTATGTCCTATCAACCACATAATCACTTAACCCTCATTACTTGGCTATAGTTATATGACTGTCATCTCCCCACTTTTGTTACTTAAAATTTGTTGCCCTTCTATGATCCTTTTACAACATTATATGATTATGGTCAGCTGACTATTATTACCCAACTACCATTGATTAATTTTAATTAATCGATCATTATCTCCAGATTATGATTATCTAATAATGATTGCTCGATCATTATCACTCGGCTATGACCTTTTAACCATGGTTATTCACTTACTATTGCCCATTGACTTTATTTTCTATCACCACCAAGAATTTTTGTGGTCACCATCATTAATAAGGCTGATATATGCCATCAACATCAACCCAAACATTCACAAGCTTTGCTGCATATTGTCACACATAACATTGACACATATCATTACATGTAAGGCTAATACATGACATCAATACTAATATTGATGCCCATCAATTTTATTACTAGCCATCACAATAGTATTAATGAATGTTGCTGACACATGCCACTATAAGATCGATGCATGTCAATTAGACTAATACATATTAACATTATTGCTTGCCTTCACCCAACACAACAATATACACCATTGCCAATTTGACTAATGCATGCTATTGATATCAACTCTGATTTAGTTAACACGTGGATTATATTAGACTTCAATTTTCTTACCTTCTTTCCTTAATGAAGAATGATGAAATTGATCATAAAATGCTCTTATGAAGATAAATCTAACACTTCAAGGCTCTTGTAACTACCATCATAGAATAAATTATTCATAATTTATGTCTATGTGGTGAAAAAAAATTTAAATATATCTCTGCCCTCATCTATCCCCCTATTCTTTTTAGGGAAAAGAAAGATAAATGAAAAAAATAGATATATATATATATATATATATATATGATACGCCTTGTTGGGACCCCATGCAGATCCGTAGATGTTTTTATTAGGGTGATTAGGTATGGCATTGAGGAAAGGTGTACTATCCCGAGAGATAGAAATCACCACCCTACAATGACCTAATCACCTCAATAAGGACTTCTAAGGACTATGGGTCTTTAGAATGTACTTGAGATTCTTTCCCTACCTTACATGGAAAAGTAAAGCAGGGTTTAGTTTAAATCAGGTTCATTAAATTACCTACAGAAGCAAGCCCCCATAGTTAACTACATCTTGAGGAACAGGTTTTCTTAAGAATACTCTCGATTAAGGTAAATGATTGTTATCTCCGAAGATTTTGAAAGGTAGGACTATCAATCGATTGGTTTATTTTTAGAAAGTCAAGTGGAATCGATCAAGAGGAGGGAGTTCTTATCAAAGCCAAATGAAAATAAGTAGGGGGTGCTTAAAATACTAGGAAGCCTGGTAAGCACCCCAAACTATCCTATGGTGAGGTTTTATATTTTGAAATTGAATTAATTTATTTGAGTTGAATTTTTATTAGAATGTTGGGGCTTATAATTCCATGATACAATGTCACAAAAATGTCTAAGAGGTGAGGATTTATGCTCGTAGCCTGCAAAGGAAAGTAGCAACCCCTGAACCTAAATCTAGGGAGCTTTGATGAGGGCTAAAAAGCATGACCTAAATCTAAGGCAAAAATGGGTATTTGGTTTGCCTCCATAATAGAGGATAAAACACCTAACTAATGGACTTACAACTGCCTGGGGGTGGTCGTCAACTAACTCCTCCTACGATTTTAAATTATATAGGCAAGTCAAATGTTTTTGCAAGATAGCTATGTTGTTATTTATTTAGAAAGACTAAGTCCTTAAACACACTCCCTAAGAGACTAGATCATGTAGGGAATGCTTTAATGACTTAAATCTAATGCAAATTTTGTTACATTTTATTTTTATTTTGGACAATCAATTTGACATAGACTTTAGGATTTATATGCCTAATGCATGAGAAATTAGATTATGAGCCAAAATCAAGAAGATAAGGAGGTGTGTTTCCACCATGGCTCTCACAGGTCAAGCCAAGTTCTCTGGCAAAGGTGGAAGCCCTCCAATCAAGAGTGAAATAATATGCTTTTTATGCATGATGTTAGAAAAGCAAGACAACATCCAGCTAAGAGGTTGCTAATTCTTTTATCTTATTTTATAACCTAAGCTTTAGATGAGATTATGAGTTATTTATTTTTAATTTGAGTTACTTAATTGGATAGAAAATTTATTTTCTAAGAGCCTAATCATCATTCAGGCCATATATCAAAGCAAGAAAGAAACTAAAAAAAGATATCATCTTAATGGGCAAGTTAAACAAACATCAATCAATTTATAAAACTAGCGCAAAAGAATAAATGACTATTTGTGGTCGGGTTCCACCACACAAATCAGAAAAATAAATTGGCTAGCCAAGCTATACCCTTATACAACCTCGATTACAAATGAATTAAATACAATTAAGCAAGAAATTCGTGTTATGAGGGTCTTCATTCTTCATTTCTTCTTTCTTTCTTCTTTCTTCTTTTGGTTGGTTGGAATGTGGTTTCTCCAAAGGCTTCACATGGTATATAAGACATGATCTTATGACCAATGCTCATCCTAATCCCCCATAACAATCATTCCAAAATCTTAATTATAAAAGTACATAAAAATTAGAAAAAGGAAATCTAACTAACACCTGCAAAATAGAGATTAGATAAATAAACCATACAATCTCAAGCATGTATATATATAAATTAGACTTAGCACCCTACACATGGGTAACCAACTCCACCTGACCTATTTTGGATTGTGTTTAGGGGTATAAGCACCTGCACAACAAAAACATATATATTTTTATTATAGCTCCCCTTAAGCACAATCCCCTGCAGAAAATAATGGTTAGACTAAGATCACCATACCATTCAGTCTACGCACATGCACCCTAACATCTAGACTAAAAAAATATCACAAAATAAAAACAAACATCAAACCATGCACCGCCCTAACCTAAAGCTAGAAATGATGACTTAGCCTAATGTGTGTGCTATTCAAGGTGTGGTATGCTAAGTAGTTTCTTTGAAGTTTTCTAAGTATGAAAATGTTCAACTTAGAGGGTTTGTTTAATGTAAGTGATTTAGTTACTTTAGTTGATTTTATTTTGTATTTTGATTTGGTTTAAGCGAATCCTACAATTAATTACTAAGTTGTAAAGAGAGGAAAAGAGAAGAGAACTTCTCTTTCCTCCCTACCTTAAGTAATTTCTAAGGTAGATTCATATTTACTTTTTATTTTATAAATATTTTACTATGTGTTATAATTAATCTTAAGTTTAGATTTTCCCTAAATAAACCTATTCAAAAAGAAAGGCATTTTAAGATTAAGTAAAGTGAAATACTATCACAAAATACACATCACTTCATTTCTTTCCCAACATGTGTAACATACATATGAATGAATCCTAAGAATATCTATACATGCAAATGGAAATGTTTAGCACACATTAATAATGAATTCTAAGAGAATTTATTTAAGAAATTTGAATGTTTTTATGATGCATTATTTTGTTAAGTAGAAAAAGAAGGATTCTTTTATCCATTTTTTATATGGACATTTATATGTATGAAAGACAGAAGTGAGTACGGCTCCATTATTAGCACCAGGGGTGTAAGGTACAAGAACTACTTAGGGCTACTTAAAGCCTCGCAACTCCCGGGTTGTCCAGACTAATATAACACTTTCCTTAAATGCATATACATGTACAAAACGAATGAATGGAAAAAGAAAGATGCAAAAGTTTGTGTTTGTTTGTTTGTTTGATTTGTTTATGCAATTTAAATGTGTAAGTGTGGATGTCCTTCTTAAGTAATAACATATGAATGAATAGGAATGGATTTAAGTAAGTGTTGTGCTCTTTTCAAATGAACTATACACTTTGCCAAATCTACTCAAAACTATGCTAAAAGAAAAGAAAAGGAAAGCCACACTATGCACATCTTTATATTTTACTCACATGAAAGCACACAAATAATTATAAGTAGCATATCTTTCAGTTTTGATGTTTGATTCATAAGCTTTGAAAGTAATTTTGTATTTAATAGTCATAATAGCCATTCATATTCTTACTTTAGCAAAACATGCAATTTGACATAAAGGAAAATTTCCATTTTTAATTTGATTTTCAAAAAGTATGAATGCATGATTTTAATATGGCATACATATTTAGCATGCTAGGAAAGGAATAAATTGATAAAAGCATGTAAATTCATTCACCCTAATTAATTCTTAAAGGCAATCCTATGAAATATAATTATTTAAAGTAAATCAAATTTATTTAAAGAGATTTTTGGTTTAGTTTGAGTTTGAAGAGGTTTACTGGTCCTAACCCATTTCCCACATGTGTATGTTATTTTAATTTAATTTTAGAACCATTAGATGATTTTTATATTTTGGTTTAAGTTAAGGTATAAATTAAATGCATTAATTACCCCATACCTACACCACTTTAACATATTTAATCAAATAATTATGAGCCAAGGTATGTCATAAAACCACAAGGAATTTAAATCAGTAATGCATCCTAGAAAAGAAATGTATCTAATGCAATTGGCTCACAATTAATGATTAATTAAGTTAAAGGATTTAATTTAAGTACTTTCATAACCCTTCCCACACATGTGGGTTGGATTTTGATTTCCTTAAGCTACTTAGGTTATTGAACACCTAAGCACCTACCCATAGATATATTGGTTAAGTTTTGGAATGCTTTAAAAATATTATTAAAGTAATTAAGCAAGTGATTAGGGGATTAGACCTTAATTAAGTTTGGATTAAGGAAGGAAAGGGGTTTAGGGAATGGCTTAGAAAAAATTCCCCAAACCTATTCCATAAACCTCTTCTCTACTTAAGCAAGGCTTAATTAACTTAATAAAAGGACTAAACCACTGTTCATATGCTTAATTACCCTTAATTACATAAGGAGAGTGATTAAGGATTCATTAATTGATCTCCCTAATTAACCAATCAATAAATCACAAGAAAATTAGGGGAGGAAGAAGTCATCCCCCTAAATGCACATGAGAAGTTTGGAATTAATCAGTTGGATAATTAGGGAGTAATTATGATTATTAAGTTTTTATTAAAATCCTAATTAAGAAAAAATACACTAGCCAAAATCCATTAGAAACAATTTTAAATTATTCTCCCAGAAAATATCTTTATAGTGCATTTTACTTTATATTTTTATGATTTTTTTAGAATTAGTTATGCTATTTTGAAGTTTTCATGATTATTAAGTAATTAAACTCTTAATTATATGACATATCCCGTCGGTGCCATGTGGAGGCTGACGCAGCACGTTTTCCATGTGGCGTGATGGGATAAGTCACTTAAGTTATCACTACACGCTTTCTCCTCATCCATCCGATCAAAGATCGAACGGCTGAGATCAAGCCCACATAATAGGATAAATCAGATGATTCTATGCATCTTGATCATGGTCGTCCATCCAAAATGTGTGGATGGATGGCCCATGATCTGTCCCTTAGCTCGCCTGCGGGAGATGGCCATCGTCCATCTTCAAGGGAAAGATTCGAGCTTGATTAAGCTTGGATTGAGCTCAAACTCAACCCACACCATCATCATGCAAGAGAGAAAACATCCAATGGCCAATTATACTTGAGATGAAAAGTTCTTTCATGAAAGACCACACACTCTCTAGTTTAAGCTCGGGTTGAAGTCATACCTCAAGACTATCACCAGAGCTCGAATCTATTGAGATAGCTTCGTCTAGCGGAGATGAAGCCCTGTTAAAGATTTGAGGTATTGAGATTGAGTATATCTCTTTATAAACCAAGGTGCCCTTCAGCTTGCTTTGGTCAGAGCACTCTTCCCGGTCGAGGACTTGGATGAAGGCTTGGGTGAACTCGATTGGGTTCCCTCAAGGTGCTTACAAATGAATTGGACTGAATTTGAGTATTAGATCAATTGAAAAATCTTGCTACCTCCCCTATTTTTGATTTTGAATAAATCAAGAATGGGGAAATCCAATTGGCTTGGGGGAGCTAGAGAGACTTGCAATTACTTCCTCTAGCTTCCTCTTACTCAATTGAATATAAGAGAATGCAATTCATGTGAAATTAGGGGGAGTATATCTCCCCCTAGGTGAATCAGACGATCGCAAGCTTCCTTTCCATTTTGATCTAATTCACCCTATTCAATGGGTTTGTTAGGTCATTTAGAGTGTCATACCATTTAGTTATGGGTGTGGAGGAGTGAAATGTCAAGTGAGGTGATCGCTTTGACCTTGGGTTTCACGACCAAACCCAATGGGTCATGCACCATCCTCATTAAGGATCATTTGGTCCACTAAGAGGATGCCAAGTGTCCATGAAAAGGCATTGACCAAATTCCAAGTAGTTTTGATTTTAGGTTACCCTATGGCCTAGGGGTAAAATGGTCATTTGGCTTGGATTTCAAGTTGAATATGTTTGGTATGATTGAAAAATGAGTTAGGCCAAGTTTCAATTTTGGAAAGGCTTGACATGATTTATTTAATAATTTAAAGATTTTAAAGTTGGTCATTGGTTATTTGATTTATATATTTGAATTTGGTTCATTTGATTTCATTTAGGTCAAATGAGTCAAGTTGACTAATTTGACCCATTGACCTATTTGGGTTAGGTCATGGGTTGGTTTAAGCTTCATTGATCATATGAAATGATTTTGTATCTTTATTTCCAATCAATTTTGGTTTGATTTGATTTTGGCCCAATTTGACCATTTAGATCAAGTTGGGTTCATGGTCAATTGGGCTAGGTTAGGTCTAGTTGGCTAATTGAGGCTTTGGTCAAGTTCAACAAGTGATTTGGAATAAACTTGACTCATTGGTTTTAATCATTTTGGCTTAGATCAAGTTTTGACACATTTTCACGTTTTAGGTCAAGTTGAGTCAACTTGGGCCAAGTGACCAATTGGGCTAGGTTAGGCTCAAATGATGACTTGGTCAAGTTCAAACATTGATCATGAATGAGTTTTGATCAATGGTTTCAATCAATTTGGCCTATGATGGATTTTGGCTAGTTTAGGTTTCATTTTAGCTAAGTGTTGACTTAGTCAACCCTTAGGTTTGATTTGGTTTGACCCAATTTGAGTGATTAATCATCTCATGATGATTGTTGCTCATAATGTGAGGCTTAGGTGGGTTTAATTCAATCTAATTTAGGTAGGATTATAATTTGGCTCAAAAGGGATACTTTAGGTAACTTTGGGTCAAGTGAGCCTAAGTAGGTCAATTGACTTGATCAAGGCTTGAATCAAGTTTGATTGAGCTCACATATAGACTTATGATTGAAATATAAATCTATTTGCATGTGGTTTGAAGTCAAATGGATTTTGATTCATTTGACAATCTCAAGTTCAAAAGGGTGAACATGAGTTTGACTTAGGTTTGATTTTTGAATTTAGTTTTAGTTTGATGATTGGAGTTTATGTTTATATTTGGACTCATGATTGAAGGATTGATTGAATCATGAAGAAAAATCAAGGGTTTGGCTTGATTTGAAATTGATTTGGCTAAGTTCAAGAATTTGACTTGAAAGGCTTAGGTTAAATTTTGATTGAATTTGAGTTTGAGTTTTGAATTAATTTTTTGGTTTGATGTTTAAAGTTTATGTTTATATTTGCATTCATGATTGTAGGATTGATTGAATCATGAAGAAAAATCAAGGGTTTGGCTTGATTTGAATTTGATTTGGCTAAGTTCAAGATTTTGACTTGAAAGGCTTAGGTTGGTTTTTGGTTGAATTTGGATTTGATTTTTAAATTTATTTTTGGATATTTAAATTTATATTTCAATTATATTTGTGAATATAAATGAAAATATAAAGGGGTTATGAGAAAATTCCTTGAATTTGAATTAATTTAGATTTGATTTAGGCTAAGTCCATAAGATAGAATCAAAGTGATTTAGGAAAGATTTTTGATTTGGATTTGAATTTTGAATTTGGTTTGAGTGATTTGAATTTATATTTCATTTATATATGTGGATATAAGTGAGAATATAAATGGGTTGTGAGAAAATTTTTTGAATTTGATTGGATTTGATCTGAGCTAAGTCCATGAGAGGAAATCAAAAGACTTAGGAAATATTTTGGAGTTTGGAATCCAATCATGGGCTTCAATCATAAGTTTCAACTATTTGGAATTGATTCATGATTTGTGAAAATCCATTGAATTGGTTCAAGGTTTGTTGACCTCATTTTTGGAATGAGCTCTCAACCCCTCCATCTTAGACAAATGATTTCTCTTAGACTTTAAGAGTTCTTTAGTCTTAAGACACATCTAGTGATTAGGTGGACACTCAACCTAGCCCTAGAGACTTAGAAGAGTTAGCATAGGAATAGGTCATGCCTTAGGGGTGTTAGAAAAATTTGCCTACCCTATAGCTTGAACCAACTCCTCACTTCCTTCCTTCAAGTCAAATTCAAATCAACTCCAAACTCATATCAACTTCAACTCCAAATCAAACCTTGAATCAATTTCAATGGATTTTCTCAAATCATGAGTCAATTCTAAATAATCTAAACCCATGATTGAAATCCAAATTCAAATTCCAAAAATCTTTCCTAAGCCCTTTGATTCTATCTTATGGTCTTAGCTCAAATCAAATCTAAATCAATTCAAATTCAAGAAATTTTCTCATAACTCACTTATATTCTCATTTATATTCACATATATAAATGAAATATAAATTCAAATCAATCAAACTAAATCCAAAATTCAATTCCAAGTTTAAAATATTTCCTAAGTCCTTTAATTCCCTCTTAAGGGCTTAGCCTAAATCATGTTCAAATCAATTCAAACTCAAAAAATTTTCTCGCAACCCATTTATATTCATATTTATATTCACATATATAAATGAAATATAAATTCAAATCAATCAAACCACATCCAAATCAAAAATATTTCCTAAGTCTTTTAATTCCCTCTTAAGGACTTAGCCTAAATCAAGTTCAAATCACTTCAAATCCTTGAAATTTTCTCATAACCCATTTATATTTTCATTTATATTCACAAATATAAATGAATTATAAATTCAAATATCCAAAACCAAATTCAAAACTCAAACTCAAATTCAACCAAAATCCAACCTAAGCCTTTCAAGTAAAATTCTTGAACTTAGCCAAATCAAACTCAAATCAACCCAAACCCTTGATTTTTTTTTATGATTTAATCAATTCTTCAATCATGAATCCAAATATAAACATAAACTTCAATCCTCAAACCAAAACTAAATTAAAAAATCAAACCCAAGTCAAACTCATGTTCACCCTTTGACTTGAAATTATCAAATGAATCAAGACCCATTTGACTCCAAATCACTTGAAAATGGATTTATATTTCAATCATAAATCCATATGTGAGTTCAACCAAACTTGAATCAAGCCTTGATCATGCCAACTAAACCAAATTGGCTCACTTGACCCAAAGTGGCCAATTTGACCTACATGAATCAAAATCTAATTCAATTCAAATCAAAGTGAATTAATCCAATCCAAACTTCATGTCATGTTTGTTGATCATCATATTTTAATCAATTTTCATGAATTGGGGTCAAACCAAGTCAACCTAGCCTGTTGACCAAGTCAACTCTTTAACCCACATGAACCCAAACAAGCCAAATTGCAACCTAAATCAAATTGATTGCAACCAATGGCTCAAGTTCACTCCATATTGATAATTGAACTTAACCAAAGCCTTAATTAAACTCAATTTGATTAATTGGCCAACTAGACCCAACCTAGCCCAATTGACCATGAACCCAACTTGACCTAAAAGGTCAAATCAACTTCAAAATTAAATCAAACTAAAATTAATTGAAACCAAAGCCTACAATATATTCCAAATGATCAACCAAACTCAAACGAAGCCATGATTCAAGCAAATTTGGTCAATTTGGTCAAATTGTTCAACTTAGCCCAAATTGACCTAAAGGGTCAAATTGGTCAAAATCCAAGTTAAATCCAAATTAAACCAAATTAATTGAAACCAATTGAACCAATATACTCCAAATAGTCATTTGAACTTGACCCAACTCTTGGTTTGATCCAATTTGACCAATTGGTCAACCTAACCCATTTTGACCCAATTTGACCGAGATGGGTCAAATTAACCCAAATTAAATCAAATGAACTTCAAATGACATGAAATTTTGTCCAACTTACTTTTGACTCATTTCAAATCTACCCAAATCAAATTTAATGCCAAATGACTACTTTTCCTTTGGGTCAAGGGCATCCCATGAGAAAAGATACTTTTTCAAGTGGTCATTTCTTTTCCTTAGCCACTTGACACTCATCCATTGGTCCATGTAGGCACCAAGGACACTGATTTTCTGACCCAAGGAGTGGTTGGGGCAGCCATGACTCATGGGGAGGTGAAATCACCTCATCTCTCCCATTAGAACACTTGGTATGAAGGACTCACACCTCTCTTTGGCTAGGACACCCATTTATCCTTCATTGCAGACACTTTTCATGCCTTAGCCAACCATAGGGAGCCACCTAGGATGATTCTCTTCCATTTCCAACCACCCCAAGCCAAGTGACATGAGTTTGGAGCCAAAATTTTAAACAAAAAGCATATTTTTGTTCACTTTTGATTCCAAGTCTTTAGAGGCTGAAGCAAACACCCATTCCTCTCATTCTCCCTCTCCTAGAGCTCCCAAAGCCATTAGCAATGTCCCCCACTTCATTTTGGAGAGAAATACTTCAAAATTAAGATGATTTTGGAAATGGTGATCACCGGAGAAAACTTCATTTCAACTTGAAGGCGAAGATCCAAGCTCATTCCAAGGCCTCTTCCCTCACTCAACAGCGTGCTTGAGTCATCACCGCCGCCAAAAATCATCCTGGTGAGGTAACTTTCAAAAAATTGTAGCTGACCTTAGGATTCTTCATTTGTGATAGTTTTTTGTGTATTTTTTAAAAATTTTCCATATATAATCTTGCATTTTTACTTTAAATCATCCCAATTAGGAAATAAAATTTTTTCGGTGTGAATCGACATGAAAATTAGCCCATTTAGACAAGTTTTAACTTAGAATCCCTCATTTTTTCAAAAATAACCCTATTTTTACTATTCACCATCAGCGAGTAGTAGCCATAGTCCGATCTCGTGGTTCGTGGGATCAGACGGCTCGGATCGGCGTGGATCGCGTGATTCGGCCGGTTGGCGATCCGATCACGGACCATCCGTCCGCGGGACCGTCGCGATCTCGATTGCGCGATCTCGACCTCGAATCACAATCTAATGCGGACCATCGATTCTGATGGATGGTCGAGGATCTGCCAGTTGTTCGCTTCGTTGACAAGTCCTTCCACGCTGCAGCGCATAGCGGTGTGCGATCGCGTGTGCACGTGCAATGAGGCACCATGCATCCAATCACATGATGCCACGTGGTGCCGCGTTGCCACATCAGCGGCGCGCAGCGCGCTGAGTGTGCTAAATACAAAAAATCCAATTTTCTGATTTAAAAAATTATTTTAAATCACCTGAAACATCAAAAATTCATAGAAAATTAAATACTTAACCAAAAATTGCAAACAAGAGCTCGTTAGATTTGTCTTTATGAGAGGAATCCAATAAACCTAAAATCCCCAAATTTACTAAATATTTTGAGTTTAATTTGAGTTTTAGTAAAAAAATCAAAATTTATTAATTAAACCAACAATACATGTCAAATTAAGTTGAAATTTTAAGAGATTAAAACTGATGTTAAAATACACTTGCCATGAAAATTTCAAGTCAAAAGGACCTTTGGATTAAAAGATATTGAATTTTGAGTGTAAAATGATTTATTTTAATAAAATAAATTAACATAATTCATAAAAATCACTTAAATCAATTGAAATGCCATAAATTTATAACTAATTGTAAAAACATCCAAAAAATACAAACTTGGCTTCACTTTAAAGATAATTCAAAGGATAATCCAATAAAATTGTTTCTAATTGAATTTGAATAGTAGATTTTCCTTAATTATGGTTTATTTGAAAACTTAATAAGCCTAATTACTCCCTAATGACTTCATTAATTAACTCCAAACTTCTCAAACATGTTTAGTGGGATTACTTCTACCTCTTCTAATTTTCTTGGAATTTATTAATGATTTAATCAGGAAAATTAATTAATGAACCCCTAATCACTCTCTTAATGTAATTAAGGTTAACTAAGCATATGAACAGTAGTTTAATTCCTTGATTAAGATAATTAAATAATTTTTAAATGATTAGGAGGTTTATGAAATAATTTTGAGATATTTTTCTTAAGCTATTCCCTAAACCTCTTTCTTCCTTAAATCCAAATCTAATTAAGAGTTAATCCACTAATGATCTACTTAATTAATCAATTCAAATTCTTAAAACCAAAATTAATCCAGAAACTTAATCAATCCTTCTTGGGTAGATGCTTAGGTGTTCAATAACCTAAGTACCTTAAGGAAATCATGCATAATCCACATGTGTGGGAAGGGTTATGAAAGTACTTAAATTAAACCCTTTAGCTTAATTAATCATTAATTGTGAGCCAATTGTATTATGTACCTTTCTTTCCTAGGATGCATTGCTGAATTAAATTCCTTGTGATTTTATGTCATACATTGGCTCATAAATATTTGATTAAATATGTTAAAGTGGTATAGATAAGGGGTAATTAATGAACTTAATCTACACCTTAACTTAACCAAAGCCTAAAATTAATCTAATCACCTAAAAATTAAACTAAAATAATACACACATGTGAGAATGTGTAAGGACCAGCAATCCTTCTCACACTTTCCTAATTCAAATCAAACTCAAAACAAAAATGAAAGTATCTTTAAATAACTTTTGATTCTCTTTAAATGATCTTACCTCATAAGATTGCCTTTAAGAATTAATTAGAGTAAATAAAATTACATGCTTACATCACTTTATTTCTTTCCTAGCATACTAAATGTGTATGTCATATGAGTTTCAAACATTCATGCTTTTCAAAAATCAAATTCAAATGAAATATTTTATTTATGTCAAATTGCATGTTTTGGCTAAAGTAAAAAATATGAGTGGCTATTATCACTGTTAAATTCAAAACTATTTTTAAAATCTATAAATTAAATGCCTAAAACTGAAAGTGTGCTACTCATAATTATTTATAAGCTTGCATGTGGACATAAATATGAAGATGTGCATAGTGTACTTTTCCTTCTCTTTTTTTTTAGCATAGTTTTGAAGGCAAAGTATATAGTTCATTTGAGAAGAACATAACACTTGCCTAACTCCATTCCTATTCATTCATATCCTACTAATTAAAGAAGGACATCCACACCAACACACATAAATTGCATAAATAAATCAAACTAATAAATACAAACTTTTGTATCTTTCTTTTCCATTCATTTCTTTTGTACATATGCTTGTATTTAAGGAAAGTGGTATATTAGTCTGGACAACCAAGAGATTGCGAGACTTTAAGTAACCCTGAGTAGGTCTTGTATCTTACACCCCTAGTTAACAATGGATCCGTACTCACTTATGTCTTTCATACATACATGTGTGCATGTGAAAAATGGATAAGAAAACCTCTTTTCAACTTAATGAAAATCATGCATCATAAAGAATTCAAATTTTCTTAAGTAACTCACTTAGCATTCTCTTTCCATGCATTTCTTTTTGTACATATGCTTGTATTTAAGAAAAGTGGTATATTAGTATGGACAATCCCGGGGTTGTGAGGCTTTAAGTATCCCTAAGTAGGACTTGTACCTTACACCGCTGGTTAACAATGGCACCGTACTCACTTATGTCTTTCATACATACATATATGTGTGCATGTAAAAAATGGACAAGAAAATCTCTTTTCTACTTAATGAAACTCATGCATCATAAAGCATTCAAATTTTCTTAAGTAACTCACTTAGCATTCATCATAAAGTATGCTAAATATTCCAATTTGTTTGTATAGATATGCTTAGGATCCATTCATATGCATGTTATACACATGTGAGAAAGAAATAAAATATTGTGTGTTTTATGATAGTAATTCACTTTACTTAATCTTAAAATTCTTTTCTTTTTGAATATGTTTGTTTAGAGAAAATCTAAACTTAGGATTAATTAAAATGCATAATAAAATATTCACTAAATAAAAATCCTTAATGAATCTACCTTAGATATCGCTTAAGGCAGGGAGGAAAGAGAAGTTATCTTCTCTTTTTCTCTCTTTACAACCTTTAGTAATTAAGTAGGTTCATTCAAACCAAACCAAATCATCAAATAAAATTAGCCAATATCAACTAAACAACTTAAATGAGACCACCCTTCTAAGCTGAACCTTTTCACACTTAGAAAATCATAACCTTAAAGCCTAGCTAAGCATACCACACAAATCTTATATGGCACACACATTAGGCTAAGTCACTACTTCTAGTCCTATGTTAGGGTGGTGCATGGTTTGATGTTTGCTTTTATTTTATAATTTGATATTTTAGTCTGGATGTTAGGGTGTATGTGCATAGAATGAATGACAAGACGATTTAGTCTAATTATTATCTTTTGCAAGGGATTGCGCTTAAGGGGTGTTGCAATAAAAATGTAACTACTTTTGTTGTGCCGGTTACTTATACCCTTAAGCATAATCCAAAATAGGCCAGGTGGACTTGGTTACCCATGTGTGGTGTGCTAAGTCCAATTTGTTAATATACATGCTTGAGATTTGTATGGCTTGTTTAGCTAATCTCTATTTTGCAAGTGTTAGTTAGATTTACTTTTCCTTTTCATGTATTTTTATAATTAAGATTTTGGAATGATTATTATGGGAGATTAGGATGAGCATTGGTCATAAGATTTCATCTTATGTACCATGTGAAGCCTTTGAGGTATCCACATTCCAACCATCCAAAAGAAGGAACTAAAAGAAGAAAGAAGAAAGAAGAAAAGAAGAATGAAGAAATGAAGAATGAAGACCACCATAATATGAATTCCTTGCTTAATTGTAATCAATTCATTTGTAATCAGGGTTAAATAAGGGTAGAGCTCAGCTACCTAATTTATTTTTGGGTTTGTGCGGTGGTTCCTGACTACACTTGGCATTTTATTCTTTTGCATTAGCTTTATAAAATGTTAAATATTTTGTTTAGCTTGTGCATTATAAATAACATATTTTTTTAGTTTCTTTCTTACTTTGATGTATGGCTTGGATGGCGATTAGGCTCTTAGAGAAAAATAAATCTTCTACCAAATTAATCAACTCAAAATTAAAAATAAATAACTCATAACCTCATTTAAAGCCTAAGTTAAAATTAAGAAAAAAAGAATTATCAACCACTTAGTTAGATGAACATTTCTTTTCTAACATCATGCATAAAAATATATTATTTCACTCTTGATTGGAGGGCTTCCACCTTTTTCAGAGAACTTGGCTTGACCTTTGAGAGCCATGGTGGAAATACACCTCCCCCTTCTTGCTGATTTTGGCCCATAAACTTATTTCTCATGCATTAGGTATACAAATCCTATAAGCCTAAGTGATGATTGTCCAAAAATAAAAGTAAAATGTAATATATTTTGCATTAGATTTAAGTCATTTGAAAGCATGTCCTTACATGATCTAGTCTCTTTAGGGAGTGTGTTTAAGGACTTAGTCTCTTTCTAAATAAACAACAGCCTAGCCATCTTGCATAAAGCATAAGACTTGCCTACATGTATTTAAAACCATAGGAGGAGTTAGTTGGTGGCCACTCCCAGGCGGTTGTAAGTCCAAGTAGTCGGGTGGTTTGTCCTCTCTTGTGGAGGCAAACCGAATACCCATTTTTCACCTTAGATTTAGGTCGTGCTTTTGGCCCTCGCCAAAGCTCCCTAGATTTAGGTTCTGAGATTGCTTCTCCTTTCTATGGGCCATAAGCATAAATCTTCACCTCTTAGGCATTTTCATAACCTTATGTTATGGAATTATAATCCTTAAACTTCTAATAAAAATTCAACTCAAATAAGTAATTCAATTTCAAAAAATGTAAATCTCAACCATAGAATAGTTTGGGATGTTTATTAGGCTTCCTAGTATCATAAACATCCCCTACTCATCTCCATTTGGCTTCGATAAGAACTCCCTCCTCTTGATCAATCCCACTTGATTTGCCAAAAATATACTAATCGATTGATAGTCCTACCTATTAAAATCTTTGGAGACAACGATGATTTACCTTAATCGAGAGTATTCTTAAGGAATCCCCTTCCTTAAGATGTAATTAACGATAGGGGCTTGCCCCTATAGGGAACATAATGAACCTGGTTTAAAATAAACCTTGCTTTACTTTTTCATGTAAAACACGTGAAGAATCTCTGGTATACACGAAGATCCATAGTTTTTAGGAGTCCTTATTTAGGTGATTAGGTCCATTGTAGGGTGGCGACTTCTATCTTTTGAGATAGCACACCTCTCCTCAATGTCGTACCAGACCACCCTAATAAGAACACTAGCGGATCTATGTGGTGTCCCGACCAAAAGTTGTATATTTTTGTTTTCATTTATCCTCATCAAAAGGATAGATGAAGGCGGGAATATTTTCACCACAAGGTTCGAGTTAGAGTTGGAGTTGATATGAGTTTGGCTTGAAGGGAGCAAGTGAGGAATTTGGTTTAAGCTATAGGGTAGGTAAATTTTTCTAACACCCCTAAGGCATGACCTATTCTTATGGCTAAGTCTTCTAAGTCTCTAGGATTATGTTGAGTGTCCACCTAATAACTAAAAGTGTCTTATGACTAAGGAGACTCGTAGTGTCTAAGAGAAGTCCTATGTATAAGATGGAGGGGTTGAGAGCATATTCTAAAAATGAGGTCAACAGTCTACTATATTGTATCAACACCTTTTCTAATTACAAAGAAGTATATTATTTCTAATTAAAAATATATATTAGTAGAATAATTTTTACTAGGCCAAGCCTTGAAAGTAAAAAAAAAAAAAAACTATAGTGCCTATTATAATTCTTCTTCTACTTATATATGTGATATACCTTCTTATAAAATTAAGATATTAAATTATCTCATTCCATCACAACAAATTTTCTTAATAGTAATAATTTGACATTATCTATAAGTAATTATTTTGGGCTCACGAAATAATTATTATTATATTAAGAGATAGTTTATGTTAAATTCTCAAGGATAGTTCTTGTAAGGTAATCCCCTTACAATGCACTAGATTAATAGTTATAAAATAGTCAATACCAGGGGGAGGTAACTTTAAGTATAAAGTTGAAAGAACAACATCTTAAGCATGGTTATATCAAAATACTCCTCCAACATATAATCACTAAGAGATCATAACTTTTTAATGATTTTTTTTTTCAATTTCTTTCATGCAGTTTAATATCATTATGTCACAATCTAACAAACAATCTCATATAAATAAAAAATTCTTCAATTATTTCTCTTAATTCCTTTTGCTACATTTTAGATTTGGGGTGGCACTTATTATAACAACCTAAGGAAGATAAACTTACTCTTGATAGCCCTATAAAATCAATGCAAACTATCAACATATACAACACTTATAAGTAATGCATGCCATCAAAATCAACTTTGATACTTGCCAAATCACCTTTTATTGCCAACGTCATAAACATATGTCATCATCTATAATATTGATGTATATTGTCGACACCAATTGTGATTCCCACTTATCTCATTGCTAATAGTGCAACGCATTCCATCGCCCAAAATATTGTTGGACACCATAAACACTAAAATTAAATTAAACTTTTTGATCTCTTGTCATCTCTCTTTAGAAAAGAACAATTAAACAAATCATTACACAATATTTTGAAAATAACTTTGATGCTTCAAAACTTTTCAAACTTTTATTTTGGAAACAATTATTTATAATTTATGTGATGTAGCACATAAAAGAAGAAAATGACTTATTACATAGTCCTAATCTAAAACACATGGGTTATGAGACTTTATGTTGTGTTACATGTATCGTAGAATTTTATATTTGCATTTCATGTGTTTTATTATGTGTTAGATGATGAGTTTAATAATATTTAAGTATTTTATGCAAGTTGTGATCAAGATTATTAATCTTTAAGTATTAAATATGTAACAGTATTTTGGTACTTAAGCGTTTAATGAGTGTTGCGGTTAGTGCCAGCTAGCTTAGTCGTCGACAACGAGTTTATGTCAAATTTGCTATCATGATAGGACACTCTTTTTGGAGTCTTGTAACCTATATAAATATTTATTTCAATATAGTAGAGACTTTTGGATTATTTTTTGTGAAAAACTTGAGTGAAGAACTCTTAGTTGGAGTTTAGGGCCAATCTTACTAAGAGATTTAGTGATACCCCATAACTCTTCGACTATGGTGAGTGAAAGTTACCTCACACTCCTTATCCTTATTATCTTGTACCATTTTTTAAATTATGGGGGAGGGATCTTATTTATAATCTTGAACATACAATATTGATCATTTTAACTAAGTCAAGTCTAATAATTTTTTTAATTTTAAATATTTTGCATAAACACTTGTATCGCTCATAATTTTTTATATTTGTATGTGAGTTGAATCTTCACAAGAGGTTAAGATAATTAATATTTTCTTCTAAAGTAATACATATGTTAACATGTGACATAGATGAAGGTCAAAGAAATTTATTTTATTCTTTGAAAATTACCATAGAAGTCATCACCATTCAAAGAAACAACAACAATCTCACACACATAAATGCAACTAAAAAAGGACGATCAACCATCTGCAATTTCGTTCTTAATATTCTTCCATTTTCACACCAATAAATACTACCATGAATGCAAAATCTCATTTGGATGGAGAAGCTGCAGCTGCACGTATAGCTGCCTGAACAACTTTTCTAAACTCCACCAGTTTTTCAGCTTCCGGCAGCACCTCCCTGGCTGCCTCGTCGGTAAAGAATCGTTCAGCCCACTGAATCAACTGAGGGGTCTTCGTCCTATCCAGAAAGTTTATTCCCGTTATAATTTCAGCTTTCAGCCAAGCAAGGCAGGAACCGAGGGCGATGTCGACCAAGTCAATGGTTTCGCCGCCGAAGAAGTTCTTCCCCTTGCTGCGCTTAACGAAAGCATCTTCTAACTGCAGCAGTGCGGTAAACAGTTGCTCCTGTGCTTCCGCGTGCCTCTTGTCGTCATCACTCCATATCAACACTCCAATCTGAGGAAGCAACTGCCAAGACAAGAAAAATAATTTAGCAATCGTAATAATTTCAATTCGATTCCAATGTTTCCATTTCCATTTAGTTTTCATTTAGTTTTCATTTCCTCGCCTCCAATTTCTTCAAGCCAAAACAGTACGAACCTTGTCGTCTACATAGGCTGCCCAGAAGCGAGCGATGGCACAATGGTAGGGATCGGCAGGGAGGATGGAAGGGCCGGAAGAAGCCCAGACTTCGTCAATGTATTGCACAATGATAAGGGACTCGCAGATGGGCTTATCTCCATGGACGAGGACGGGAACCTTCTTGTAGACGGGATTGTACTTGAGAAGAAGCTCACTTTTGTTGAACAAATCATCTTGGAGGAACTCGTATTCGATCCCCTTCAGATTGAGAGCAATCATTGCTCTCGCCACGAAGGGGCTCGACCAGACTCCGATCAGTTTCACCCCATCTTCGATTGCCATTCTCTCTCAGGATCGGAAGTTTGATTTCAAAATTAGTAAGAATGATCTGGATTTCTTTCTGTGAGATTGACGGGTTTTTATAGCAATCTCCAGTTTTTCAATATAAACGTCAGCGATGACGTTGATGGCCAATCAAAGGTGGATAGCGGTTCATATTTTTGCCTACTTTGCGGAAAAGTCGGCAGAAGTCTGGAATCTTTTTTATTTTTATTTTTTTTTGCAATGGGTATCCACGTCCCTATCTTATGGGTGAATGTCATGTATAATCCGCTGGCGTCATTCATCATGTTGTCCCACTTACTTTCCACCCAGGTATAGGCCCGCGAAGAGGATTGACTGGTCAGGGTTCACCACGTGCTAATAGAGACGGTGGGTAAGTCAGAATCTTGATTGTTTCATTCCTCTTGATGCTTTCTTGCTAGAGTGCGATCAAATTCGCACTATTAACTTATTTATTTGTTGTTTTAGTTATTAGAAAAATGAAGGCCTTTGGTCAAAATTTCGAGAAAAATATTACGTGCGAAATCCGGATATAGCTTTACGTTCGGACGTCAATCACGACGCAATACGTGTCCAATATGAAAATATGAATTTTACTTACGTTGTAACGGCGCGCGACGATGTTGTTTACGTTATCCGAGCCCTGCCGTCCGTTTAAACGGCGGAGAAGCAAATGCGTCGTCGTTTATTATTCATCACAAAATAGTTTAGAGATTTTTTTTTGCGCAAAAAATTTTCCTCAGCTCAGCTCCCGCTCTCTCCCGGCATGCGTCTGACCTTCCCTCGGAGATTTGATAAATCTTGGGCATTAAAAATTGAGGTATTATAGACGACTGCATGAGGTATTTGTTCTTGCATTCTTGAACTTTATTGAATTTAGGATATTCTCTATTGTTCTCACTGTCAAATAGGAGAATATTTGGAACATTTGAGTTTATTAAAGGAAAGGAGACTGTTTTACTGGTTTTTGGAGATGTTTGGTATGTATACTCTCTGTACTCTCGTGATAGTACACATCGTTATTTTCAAAATTTTCAATAATGGGGCTTGTCATATGTTTAGTACATCCCATTGTAGGATGTTTGGTGCTATTTCATGAAGGATTTGATGAATTATGATGCCTATTTGGATATAATATATTCAGTCGATGACATTACAGTTTGTTTATAGGTTGTTTGATGGATGTTTGCTCTTGTTTTGTATATGTACTCTATATACTCTCAAGAGAGTACAACCCATTTTATCATTTTTTTTTCAAGATTTTTGACCATGTTTGGATATAATATGTTCAGTACATGGCTTTACAAATAGATTGAAGGTTGTTTGATTAGTTTTTAGGACTGTTTTGCTGTACTCTCTATACTCTCTTCAGAGTATACCCCATTTTCTCTTTTTTTTTCAGCTATTAAACCCTATTTGGAGAGAATATATTTAATAGATTCCATTAGAAGCAATTTGGTGGCTGATTAGTTAGTTTTAGAGGCAGATTTGCATGTGTATTCTCTATACTCTCATGAGAGTACAAATTATTTTCATAATTTTTTTTAGATTTTTTGACCTGTTTGGAGAGAATATATTTAATAGATTCCATTAGAAGCAATTTAGAGGTTGATTTGATAGTTTTGAAGGCAGATTTGTATGTGTACTCTCTGTACTCTCATGAAAGTACAGACCATTTTCTCTCTTTTTTTTCTAGATTTTTTGGTCTGTTTAGAGAGAATATGTTTAATAGATTCCATTAAAAGTTATTTGGAGGCTGATTGGTTAATTTTGGAAGCAGATTTACATGTGTACTCTCTATACTTCATGCGAGTACACTATTTTCACATTTTTTTTCCAAACTTTTTGGCCTATTTGGAGAGAATATGTTTATTAGATGGCATTGCAAGCAATTTGAAGGCTGATTGGTTGATTTTGGAGGCAGATTTGCATGTGTACTCTCTATACTCTCTTAAGAGTGCAGCATATTTTTTCAGTTTTTTTCAGCTATTAAACCTTATTTGGATAGAATATGTTTAATAGATTCCATTAGAAGCAATTTGGAGGCTAATTGATTGGTTTTGGAGGCAGATTTATATGTGTACTCTCTATACTCTCATAAGAGTACAAATCATTTTCATAATTTTTTTCAGAATTTTTGGCCTATTTGGAGAGAATATGTTTAATAGATTTCATTAGAAGTAATTTAGAGGCTGATTAGTTGGTTTTGGAAGCAAATTTGCATGTATACTCTCTGTACTCTCTTGAGAGTATAAACTATTTTCTCATTTATTTTTAGATTTTTTGGTCTGTTTAGAGAGAATATATTTATTAGCTTTCATTAGAAGCAATTTGGAGGCTGATTGATTTGTTTTAGAGGCAGATTTGCATTTGTACTCTCTGCACTCTCATGAGAGTACATACCATTTTCTCATTTTTTTTCCCAGATTTTTTGGCCTGCTTGGAGAGAATATGTTTATTAGATTCCATTAGAAGCAATTGGAGGCTGATTGGTTGATTTTTGAGGTAGATTTGCAGGTGTACTCTCTATACTCTCATGAGAGTATAGACCATTTTCTTATTTTTTTTTTCAGATTTTTTGGCCTGTTTGGAGAGAATATATTTATTAGATTCCATTAGAAGTAATTTGGAGCCTGATTGATTGATTTTGGAGGCAGATTTGCATGCATACTCTCTGTACTCTCATGAGAGTACAAACTATTTTCTCATTTTTTTCGATTTCTATGGCTATTTGGAGAGAATATGTTTAATAGATTCTATTTGAAGAAATTTGGAGGCTGATGGGTAGCTTTTTTGAGCAGTTTGGCATGTGTACTCTCTGTACTCTTATAAGAGCACAGACTATTTTCTCCTTTTTTTTCTAGTTTCTTCGGCCTGTTTGGAGAAAATATATTTAATACATATCAATTGAAGTAATTTGGAGGTTGATGGGTTAATTTTTTGAGCAGTTTGACATATGTACTCTCTATACTCTCATGAGAATGAACCATTTTTCATTTTTTCTAGATTTTTTGGCCTGTTTGGAGAGAATATGTTTATTAGATTTCATTAGTAGCAATTTGGAGACTGATTGGTTGGTTTTGGAGGCAAATTTATAGGTGTATTCTCTATGCTCTCATGAGAGTACAGATCATTTTCTCTTTTTTTCTAGATTTTTGAGCCTGTTTGGAGAGAAAATATTTATTACATTCCATTAGAAGTAATTTGGAGGCTCATTGGTTGATTTTAGAGGCAGATTTACATGTATACACTCTCCACTCTCATGAGAGTACAAATGATTTTCTCATTTTTTTTTCTTGATTTTTGGGGCTGTTTGGATAGGATATGTTTAATAGATTCCATTTGAAGTAATTTGGAGGCTGATGGATAGCTTTTTTGAGCAGTTTGGCATGGGCACTCTATGTACTCTCGTGAGAGTACAGACTATTTTTTCTTTTTTTTCAATTTTGTGGCCTATTTGGAGAAAATATGTTTAATACATACCAGTTGAAGCAATTTCTAGGCTAATGGGTTAGTTTTTTGAGCAATTTGGCATGTATACTCTCTGTACTCTCATGAGAGTACATACCATTTTCTCCTTTTTTTTAGATTTTTTGGCTTGTTCGAAGAGAATATATTTAATAGATTCCTTTAGAAGCAATTTGGAGGCTGATTGGTTGGTTTTGAAAGCAGATTTGCAGGTGTACTCTCTGTACTCTAATGAGAGTACAGACCATTTTCACATTTTTTTTAAAAGATTTTTTGGCCTATTTGGAGAGAATATATTTAATAGATTCCATTAGAAGCAATTTGGAGGTTGATTGGTTGGTTTTGGAAGTAGATTTGCATGTGTACTCTTTGTACTCTCATGAGAGTACATAATATTTTCAGATTTTTTTCAACTATTACTCCCTGTTTAGATATAATCTATTTAGTGTCTATTTCCTATGAGAGTACACCATATTTTTTCAGTTTATAAAACTGTGGGTCTTGTCATATATTTATTATATCTCATTGAAAGATATTTGGAGATGTTCCATGAAGAATTTGCTAGTTTTAGTGGCTGTTTTGCTTGTGTACTCTTTGGGCCTCCATTGTGCTGATAATGTTCTCATTAATTGACTTTTCATTTTGAAGTTTAACATGTCCGGAAAAAGGATAACTTCGGCGGCTACCACCATTAGAGCGTGTTAGATAATATTTCAGATGCTTTCTTGATGAAGTTATTGACATTTTAAGGAGGCTTCATTTGCATCAATTTATTAGGCTGCATGAAATTCAACAAGACTCAGCTGTCATCACTTCAATCATGTCTTGCTAGGATATAGAGAAGCAAGAATTCTTTTTTGGTGGCCAATGCATTCCTTTCACCCACAATAAAGTTGCATTAATATAAGGATGCCAAACAGAGGGGAGAAGGTCATATGGCAGAAATCCCCACTATCGAAGTTCAGCTCAGTGGATTTTGAGAATAAACTTAAGAATTTGGATCACTCATTGACTACGGCACAATTTGTGCAGTTGTACATACGTTTTTTTCTTTCAAATCTTTTTTTATATATCATAACTATAGAGTGTCGTTGGGATTAATTGCCTATACTGACGACATAGAGATATTTGCTGAGTACAATTGGGCAGAGGCCATTTGGGCCTTTCTAGTTTCATAATTTGATGGTATTACGTCAAAGACTCGACCGAAGGCACGAACATGAGTGGCTTTTTGTCCTCTTAATAATCATTAAATCTTCAAATTTGTATTATTTGATGCATTGAAGTTAACTTATATAAATATTCATTGCAGATCTGGGCGGTAGAGCACATAGGCATCATAAGGCTGCCCTTTCCTTCTACAAAGCCACGTATGTTACGATGGCCAAAAATAAAGTTTACAGATGACTCCTTCACTAGTTTGGAAGGACACCAAGTGACGCAAAATAATTTCACTTTATTTATATTAGAATGTATTTATTCATATTGTAAATCATCATAATTTCTTATTGGTGTAACACAGGTCTGCCTTTCATTTGAGGACATATCAGAAAATGAGACCTGGCTCCTTAAAATATTGCTCCCTATCCAGCAGACAACCCATGTCAAGCCCGAAAGTATTTCCATTCCAAGTCCAAGGAGTGCAGCCCCCACTGAATATCCATACATTTCTCCTCGATATTCTCCCCCTTCCAATGTATCCAGCATGCTCTCTACTAGTACCCATTTAAAAAGCTTTGAGGTAGAGAGGATACTTGCGAGTTTTAGAGCCCTGGGAGAGAGAGTATCACCTTTTGAAGCATCAATAACTAAGAGAATTGATGGATTTGATTTGCGGGTAGCTTCTATTGAGGTGGTGGTTGCTGGGTAGAAGGGTCCTAGCATGGGGGAAGCTTCTATGGAGGCTGTGGGAATCTCTTAAGAGGCTATGCAACACCTATGGGGCTACCATGGGGAAGCTCTGTGGAGGCTACCAGGGCTTCCCTGGAGACTTCCAGGGAGGCCCCTGGAAGCTTCCAGGGAAGCCCATGGAGGCTCAGCTCTGTGGAGGCTTCAACTGGACATGAAGATGCTGCGTAGCCTTTACTCAGTAGCATTGAGCATGGTCTGAAGGCTGGTCAAGTGAGGAAGAGGAAAGCTATATCTTCCTCCTTCGCACAAACTTATAGGAAGTCATGGTGCAGAATAACTCAGCCTCCACACAAGATGAGCAGACAGCAGAAGAGGTATTACTTTACTTTCTTTTTAATTTAACTAATAATGATTTCACTAAATTTTTTATGTGGGTTAGCAAAGATGCTCCAATATCGGGATGAACCACCACGTCATTGGTGGTTGAGCATTAGGCGGAGGTATGCATCATCTTAGCAGAATAAGCCTTAATTCACAATGAATCTAGCATTTCATCACTAATTTTCTTCATCATTAATTTCCTTGCAGCCAGTTAAGGCACATCATATTGTTGACTTCTCATCAAGAGATGTCCTGCCCAAGCCAATGTTGCAACACATTGACACCTCGTGCTGGCGATTTAAGGACAAGTAAGTCATTTTTCATTCCTTCTATATACATAAAATCACCTATTCATTTAGTTAGGCTCACATTCCCATACTTCTCACATGCAGGGGTGATAGCCTATTCGCGGCCTAGAATATCATCATTGCACGAGGCAAGATTGATGAGTTATTGATAGATCAGTATCTTGTCAGATGCACACGTCGATGCCTTCGCCTTTTTACTGGCTGAGAAGTACTCTCTATGTCTTGGGCTATATGTCCCCTATCTGTATGTTTCATTCTTGCACTGGGTAAATTATTCCACAGAAGTTTGGGTAATACGATCCATTCCTAATTTAGATAGTTAGAAGCCACTAATTATAAACTTTCTCTTCACTTCTTGCAGAGTTATGCTAACTATGTACTACAAAAGGAAAGCAAAATGTTCATCCAGCATATCACTACGAATAGTATTTTAAGGGCTGAGTTACTCTTACTTCCAGTTATAAATAATCAGCATTGCACACTCCTGGTTGGGCATATTAAGTAAGGGGCTTGGTATTTTTATGGTTCATTGTCAAACCCAACTCAAAAGGCCATTCTTTCTGAGATTGTAAGAGTTGTTCTTATTTTTGATTTGCTTAAAGTGCATATTTTGTGCCTAATTATTTACTATATTTTTTACTATTTAGATCAAATTACTTGTCAAAGATGCTGGCCAATCTTTTCAAAGTGATCCCATAGAATGGCCAATTGAAGTGATGAGTGGTCTACCAGTTCAAAAAAATAGTGTTGCCTATGAGATGTTTGTCTACAAATACATCAAGGCAGCAATCAACAAACCTCCAGTGGACTGGGCTGACCACCAGGATTGGCTAAAGAAAATGAATTGCTTCAAGGCTGAGTTCGATTACGCTATTTTATGTTTAGGTATGAAAAAACTGATTTGATGAAGGTTGAATTGAAGTTTAATATGTTGGAAATCAATTGCTTTAGAAATGTATCTGTGTGGTGTGTTTATGGATGCCATTAGAAGCTATTTTTTAGCTTTTAAACCCTTTCTATAGATAACATGTCTAGTAGATGTCAGGTTTAGTAGATAACATGTGTGGAGCTTTTAAACCCTTTTTTAACTATTTTTTAGCCTCTTTAACCTGTTTGGATATAATATATTCAGTAAATGGCCTTATAAGCAATTTGTAGGTTGCTTGATACTTTTTTGGTGAGATTTTTCATGTGTACTCTCTATACTCTCATGAGAGTACAAACCATTTTCTCATTTTTTTTTAGATTTTTTGGCCTGTTTGGAGAGAATATATTTATTTGATTTCATTAAAAGCAATTTGGAAGCTGACTAGTTAGTTTTGGAGGCAGATTTGTATATGTACTCTCTGTACTCTTATGAGAGTACATACTATTTCCTCATTTTTTCTAGTTTCTTTGGCTTGTTTGGAAAAAATATGTTTAATACATACCAGTTGAAGAAATTTGGAGGCTGATGGGTCAATTTTTTGAGCAGATTGGCATGTGTACTCTCTGTACTCTCATGAGAGTATAGACTATTTTTTCATTTTTTTTTCCAGATTTTTTGGCTAGTTTGGAGAGAATATGTTTAATAGATTCCATTACAAGGTGTTTGGAGCCTGATTGTTAGCTTTTTTGAGCAATTTGGCATGTGTACTCTCTGTACTCTCATCAGAGTACATACTATTTTCTCATTTTTTTCAGATTTATTGGCCTGCTTAGAGAGAATATATTTAATAGATTCCATTACAAGGTGTTTGAGCCTGATTGTTAGCTTTTTTTAAGCTATTTTGTAGGTGTATGCTCTATACTCTCCTGAGAGTACAGACTATTTTCTCTCTTTTTTTTAGATTTTTTGGCCTGTTTGGAAGAATATATTTAATAGATTCCATTTGAAGCAATTTGGAGCCTGAATATTAGTTTTTTTTTAGCAGTTTGGCATGTGTACTCTCTGTACGCTCATGAGAGTACAGACCATTTTCTCATTTTTTTTATATTTGTTGGCCTATTTGGAGAGAGTATGTTTAATAGATTCTATTATAAGGTGTTTGGAGCCTATTTTTAGCTTTTTAAACTATTTTGTAGGTGTACTCTGTACTCTCCTTAGAGTACAGACTATTTTCTCATTTTTTCCAGATTTTTTAATTTATTTGGAGAGAATATGTTTAATAGATTCCATTACAAGTTATTTGGAGCCTGAATATTAGCTTTTTTTGACTGAGTGTACTCTGTACTCTCTGAGTACTATTTTCTCTTTTTTTCCAGATTTTTTGGCCTCTTTGAAGAGAATATGTTTATTACATACCATTTGAAGTAATTTGGAGGCTAATGGGTAGGTTTTTTTAAGAAGATTTGCATATATACTCTCTGTACTCTCCTGAGAGTACAGACTATTTTTCTCAAAAAAAATTAGATTTTTTGGCCTGTTTAGAGAGAATATGTTTAACAGATTCCATTACAAGTTGTTTGGAGCCTAAATATTAGCTTTTTTAGCTATTTTATAGGTATACTCTCTGTACTCTTCTGAGAGTATCTATTTCCTCATTTTTTTCATTTTTTCTGGCCTGTTTGGAGAGAATATGTTTATTACATACCATTTGAAGCAATTTGGAGGCTAATTGGTAGCTTTTTTGAGCAGATTTGTATGTGTACTCTCTGTGCTCTTCTGAGAGTACAATCTATTTTCTCAATTTTTTCTTAATTTTTTGGCATATTTGGATAGAATATGTTTAATAGATACCATTACAAGTTATTTGGAGCCTGAGTATTACCTTTTTTTTTTAGCTATTTTGTAGGTGTACTCTATACTCTCCAGAGAGTACAGACTATTTCCTCATTTTTTTTCACTTTTTCTGGCCTGTTTGGAGAAAATATATTTATTACATACCATTTGAAGCAATTTGGAGGCTGATGGGTAGCTTTTTGAGCAGATTTGCATGTACTCTCTGTACTCTCTTGAGAGTACAGACTATTTTTCTCAATTTTTTTAAATTTTTTGGCCTATTTTGGAGAGAATATGTTTAATAGATTCCATTACATGTTGTTTGGAGCCTGAATATTAGCTTTTTTTAGCTATTTTGTAGGTGTACTCTCTGTACTCTCTTGAGAGTATAGACTATTTCTTCTTTTTTTTTTACTTTTTTTGGTCTCTTTGGAGAAAATATATTTATTATATATCATTTGAAGCAATTTAGAGGCTGATGGGTAGCTTTTTTTAGCAGATTTGCATGTGTACTCTCTATACTCTCTTGAGAGTACAGACTATTTTCTCAAATTTTTCTATAATTTTTGGCCTGTTTGGAGAGAATATGTTTAATAGATTCCATTACAAGTTGTTTGGAGCCTGAATATTAGTTTTTTAGCTATTTTGCAGGTGTACTCTCTATACTCTCCTAAGAGTACAAACTATTTTTCTCATTTTTTCCAGATTTTCTCATTTTCTATTTTATTTGACACTAATTGTAATTTGAAATAAAATAAATTTGAGATAGTATAAATGTATTTGAATTTTCAATAAATATTACATAAATTATCTGTATAAAATAATGATATTTAGCACTGATTGAAGGTAAAATAGTTATTTTAAAAAAAATTACATTAAAAATATTTTGAATATTTCTGAAATTATACTTTGTTTATAAAAATAACAATAAATGATATAGTACAGATAAACTAATTAATTGAATTTTTAAATATAAAATATCAAATTTAAGATGAAAAATATGTAAATGTAATTGTGGATACCTTTTTTGGGCTTTATAAAATACGTGCGTGATGAGAACAGTACCATTTAGTCAAAATAGTTCGAATCCAAACTTACAATCATTCCAATCATGTCTTATAAAGATCATGCGTGTTAACAGTAATTCCATTAACTCCTACTAATTCAGATCAGAACTGAAAATCATGCTTTATTTTATTTTGTTTTCAATTTTTTTTAAAAGGAAAATAGTTTAAGAGCACTACCATTTACTGAAACTCAATGTCAGAGTCCAATATATTCTAATAATTTATTAAATATTATTTATTGTTTTGCTCAGAGAGCTAAAATTTAATTGAAATCTCTACAAAAATTTTAGAAAATTCTCTTTCGAATCTAATTGGCTTCCTGGTAGATTTTAGGGGCTATTTTGCACTTGTACTCTGTGTACTCTCATGAGAGCAAACTTGCTTTTCAACATTTTTTTTAGCATTTCTACCAATTCTTTCATTCAAATTGGGGAGTTCCGGAGCACCTTTGCATGTGTACTCTCTGTACTCTCTCGAGAGTACACCCCATTTTCCCATTTTCTAATAGATATTTTTCCCTATTTGGAGATAAAATATTTAGTAGATGCAAATGCAATCTATTTGGAGGTTCTTTTTCCAATTTTAAGGGTTTTTTTAGCACGTGTACTCTCTGTATTCTCGAGAGAGTACACCCTGTTCTCTTTTGTTTGGCCTGTTTGATAAAATAGTTAGTATATCATGCAAGGCTTTGGAGGTTCTTTTTTGATTTAAGCGGCTTTTAGCACATGTACTCTCGTACTCTCCAGAGTACACCCTTTTATGTCAAATGACCTACCATATTTGCAGATTAAAACTGTAGAAGATGCAAATACAAGGTCTTTGGAGGTTATTTCGCATGTTTGGAGATAAAATGTTCAATAAATTTTGGTTATAGAATGCAGAATCCATTGATGGGAATTTTCAGTGGTTTATACTACAGAATATCACCACCACATTAAAAATAATTCCAGTAGATGTCAAAGTATAAAGAATAGTCACCAAGTACAACATACTATCTACTAACTGACACATTTTCAGTCAAATCGACATTAAAGTATGTACAGTCGAAGAACACACAACTAAATGATATCATGCAGTAAAATGTATCCCTGAAATGATATCTATCATCAGCTTGGTGTACCCTTCAGCTGACTGATTGATTGTTGAGCTTGAGATAAATTCCTAGAATAGAACATCGTATTAGTTAATGATATGTAAGAGCATGACTGACGAGTTTTTCATGCATACCTCTGAAAAGCACTCAGGCATAATAGAAAAAGGAGTTACAATGGGTGACCCTACATGCTCTCCACCCCTCTCAGGTTGTTCTTTGGTCTCTGTAATAACAAAAATAAGATGGTTTAAAGTTTAAAAGTAATATTTAAATACTATAACTTTAGAGGCAAATAGAAAAATACTCTTGGCTTTCTTGGATCTCTCTCAATATCCCTTAAGCCTTGCATTTGAAACTCCCTTTGGCCACTACTTAACTAGATCCTTTAAAACATCATTTCCTTTATTTGTTGTGGTTGACTTCTTCTTCTTAGTTATTTTGTCAGTTGTAGGTGAATTCCCAAAAAATATAAAGTTGACATTATCATATAGTTTTTTTAAGGATCTCAGCATATACTCCTCATCTATCTTATTACCCTGTTCCCTAGTGCTTATTTTATATGTATATCGACTGATGTGGTTCTAAAAAATAATGCTAGTTTCATTTTGTGATTGCCTTGCACATCTTTTAAGTTCCTGTAAGCACTGTTAAAGTAGATATCCCTCTTTGCTCTGGTTGACCATCACATGAGAATATACTTATCGGGAATGCACATAATATCTTCTTGACTAAGAACTCGGATGCAGTGGGCACAAAGCAATTCCATCATTTCAAATTTTTTACAACTACAAGTTACATTTAGGCAAGTCTTGTCCAAATGGACAGTCCATGTTTTGGAAGCCTGTTTATTCTCTAAATTTTTCACCAAATACTCCATGGGATTATCATCTGACGTATTTGCTATTAATCCTCCAACTCCATGCAAAAATTCTTCCTCAAACATTGTATAAATCTTTCTTGTGTAAAACATGGCTTGTTTGGTGGACTAGTCTTAACAAGAATAATTCTTGTGGCGCACTTAAAATCTTTATCATGTTCATTCCGGCTCCATGTGTCCATAACCTTCTCCAATCCCAAGAAACAATCTGTGATTGAACTTTTTGGTTTAGAGATTCCATGACATATATTATTCGTGGACTCACTACATTGCATTGACAAGATACCCATACAAAATGAGTCTTTGCAGAATGCGGTGGACCACTTGCATCTAATTTTATAAAGCTCAGACAACCAAGCATGATCATGTAAATTTCCTTCATCTAGCATGGTAGACCAAGCTTGCTCCAACTCTTCCTATGAGTCACACTTGCTCATGCATGTATAGAATATACTTTGTACTGTCTTATTACTATTAAAGCAATGTACCTTCGAAGGAGCTTTCTTCGAAATATGTCATTGACACAACCTATGGCGAGTATGTGGTAATTCAATTTTAATAGCTCTTGCCATTGTCTGATCTTGATCAGTGAATATTATTATAGGATGCCTGTCACTCATTAACCGAAAAAATTTTATGAATAGCCATATGAATGACTCAATTGTCTCTTCTGATAAAAAGACTACTCCAAATAAGATATTTTTTTAGTGATGATTCACTCCAACAAAAGGGGCACATACAAGATTATATTTATTGAGTCGATAGCTTGTATCAAAAATTATGACATCCCCAAAACAATCATATTCTATCCTTGACATGTCATTGCTCCAAAAAAAACTAATTAAGCTATCTAACTCATTAACTTGGACATCTCATGCAAACATCTCATCCTCCACTTTCCTTACCTTGAATAATTGTATTAATGCATTACTATTACCATTCACAATCCTCGATCTTCTCTTTTTTTGGATGAAATTGAAAGCATCTTTTTTTGTGAAGCCAATATTCTCCATGCCACTAACTTCCTCACTTAGATAGCTAAATGCATCAGTTGCTCTAATTCTGGTCTCTATCATTATCTTCAACACAACTGCCTTCTCATCGCTGATGCCTCTGTATGATCTGAGAAGATGTAGGTCACCCAGCTTTGCTAATGAATAATTATGACTTTCTACATATTTTTTAACCTTCCAATTCCCATCTAAATCAATAGAAAATCTAATCATGGTCGGACAACCACTCCTTATACTTATTTTCTGGAATTTGGCTGAGCAGTTTAAATTGATAGCTTTCTTTTGACCTATTTTTGCATATAAAAAATTCTTTAATTTCAATTTCTTGGAGTTTGGCCAATAACTAGTATAATCCTTGCTTGAACAATTTGATGTGCATAATCACAAGTGGATTCTTTTCATTGTGAACAGTAGTGTCAAGGAGTTTCCCCACATTTGGGTCATTAGACATAACAGCTTCATCATCGCACCGATCATTTACCTCATTCACTTGGTCAAACACAAATATGTCACATGCAAAATAGCTCCAAAAACTAGCAAATTCTTCATGAAACATCTCCAAACATATTACAATGGGATATAGTAAAAATATGACATGCCCCAAAATTAAAAATTTAAGAAAAGTGGGGTGTACCCTCATGATAGTACACAGAGTACACTTGCAAAATAGCTCCAAAAATTAATAAATTCTTCATGAAATATTTCCAAACATATTACAATGGGATATAGTAAAAATATGACACGCCCCACAATTGAAAATTTAAGAAAAATAGGGTGTACCCTCATCAGAGTATACAAAGTACACATGCAAAATAGCTCTAAAAACCAAAAAATTCTTCATGAAACATCTCCACATAGATTACAATAGGATATGATAAATATATGACACGCCCCACAACTAAAAAATTTAGAAAAATGGGGTGTACCCTCATGAGTACATAGAATACACATGCAAAATAGCTCTAAAAATCAACAAATTCTTCATGAAACATCTCCAAATAAATTATAATGGGATATAGTAAAAATATGATATGCCCCATAATTAAAAATTTTATAAAGATGGAGTGTACTCTCAAGAGAGTACATAGAGTACACATACAAAATAGTTTTAAAAACTAGCAAATTATTCATGAAACATCTCCAAACAGATTACAGTGAGATATAGTAAACATATGACACATCCCACAACTGAAAATTTTAGAAAAATAGGGTGTACCCTCAAGAGAGTATACAAAGTAAACATGCAAAATAGCTCCAAAAATAAGCAAATTCTTCATGAAATATCTCCAAACATATTACAATGGGATATAGTAAAAATATGACACACCCCATAATTGAAAATTTTAGAAAAATGGGGTGTACTCTCATGAGAATACACAGAGTACATATATAAAATAGCTTCAAAAACCAATAAATAATTCATGAAACATCTCCAAATATATTACAATGGGATATACCAAACATATGACAAGCCCCATAATTATAAAAATTAAAAAAATGGGGTGTACCCTTATGAAAGTACATAGAGTATGCAACCAAAATAGCCCCAAAAACTAGCAAATTCTTCATGAAACATCTCAAAACATCTTACAATGGGATATCCTAAACATATGATAAGCCCCATAGTTGAAAAAATTAAAAAAATGGAGTGTACCCTCATGAGAGTACGGAGAGTACATATACGAAATAGCTCCTAAAACTAGCAAATTCTTCATGAAAACTCTCCACACATCTTTCAATATGTTATGGTAAATAAATTGTAAGCCTCGCAATTAAACATTTTGAAAAAAATGAGGTATACTCTCATGAGAGTAAAGAGTACACATGAATAACATCTCAAAAAATCAATAAATTTTGCATGAAACATCTCAAAACATCTTGCATTAGCTTATGGTAAACATATGGCAAGCCTCACAGCTGAAAAAATTGAAAAAATAAGGTGTACTCCCTTAAGAGTATAGAGAGTACACATGTAAATCTACCTCCAAAACTAACCAATCAGCTTCCAAATTGCTTCTAATAGAATCTAAGAAACATATTCTCTCCAAACAGGCCAAAAAATCTAAAAAAAAAATGAGAAAATGGTCTGTACTCTCATGAGAGTACAGTGAGTACACATGCAAATCTACCTCCTAAACCAACCAATCAGCCTCTAAATTACTTTTAATGGAATCTAATAAATATATTCTCTCCAAATAGGCCAAAAAATCTGGAAAAAAAAAAGAGAAAATGGTCTGTACTCTCATGAGAGTACAAAGAGTATACATGCAAATCTGCCTCCAAAACCAACCAATCAGCCTCCAAATTATTTTTAATGGAATCTATTAAACATATTATCTCCAAACAGGCCAAAAAAGCTGACAAAAAATGAGAAAATGAGATGTACTCTCATGAGAGTACAGAGAGTACACATATAAAATAGCCCTAAAAATCAACCAATCTGCCTCCAAACTATTTAAAGGCATCTATATATTAACTCCAAATAGGGTTAAATAGCTGAAAAAATGAGAAAATGGAGTGTACTCTCATGAGAGTACAGAGAGTACACATGCAAAACAGCCTTAAAAACTAACTAATCAGCCTCCAAACAGCTTGTAATGTCATCTGCTAAATATATTATATCCAAGCAGGGTCAAAAATCTATAAAAAAATAATAAAATGAGATGTACTCTCATGAGAGTACAGAGAGTACATGCAAAATAGTTCTTAAAATAAGCAAAGTTCTCTTGCAAAGAACTCACTTAGCATTTGATATGTGTATAACATGCATATCAAATTTTCTTAAGTAACTCACTTAGCATTCATCATAAAGTATGCTAAATATTCCCATTTGTATGTATAGATACGCTTAGGATCCAATCATATGCATGTTATACACATGTGAGAAAGAAATAAAATATTGTGTGTTTTGTGATAGTAATTCACTTTACTTAATCTTAAAATTATTTTCTTTTTGAATATGTTTGTTTAGAGAAAATATAAACTTAGGATTAATTAAAATACATAATAAAATATTCACTAAATAAAAATTCTTAATGAATCTACCTTAGATATCGCTTAAGGCAGGGAGGAAAGAGAAGTTCTCTTCTCTTTTCCTCTCTTTACAACCTTTAGTAATTAAGTAGGTTCATTCAAACTAAATCAAATCATCAAATAAAATTAGCCAATATCAACTAAACAACTTAAATGAGACCACCCTTCTAAGTTGAACCTTTTTCACACTTATAAAATCCTAACCTTAAAGCCTAGCTAAGCATACCACACAAATCTTATATGGCACACACATTAGGCTAAGTTACTACTTCTAGTCATATGTTAGAGTGGTGCATGGTTTGATGTTTGCTTTTATTTTATAATGTGATATTTTAGTTGGATGTTAGGGTGTATGTGCATAGAATGAATGGCAAGACGTTTAGTCTAATCATTGTCTTTTGTAGGAGATTACGCTTAAGGGGTGTTGTAATAAAAATGTAACTACTTTTGTTATGCCAGTTACTTATACCCTTAAGCATAATCCAAAATAGGCCAGGTGGACTTGGTTACCCATGTGTGGTGTGCTAAGTCCAATTTGTTAATATACATGCTTGAGATTTGTATGGTTTGTTTAGCTAATCTCTATTTTGCAAGTGTTAGTTAGATTTACTTTTCCTTTTCATGTATTTTTATAATTAAGATTTTGGAATGATTATTATGGGAGATTAGGATGAGCATTGGTCATAAGATTTCATCTTATGTACCATGTGAAGCCTTTGGAGTATCCACATTTCAACCATCCAAAAGAAGGAACTAAAAGAAGAAAGAAGAAAGAAGAAAAGAAGAATGAAGAAATGAAGAATGAAGACCACCATAATATGAATTCCTTGCTTAATCAATTCATTTGTAATCGGGTTAAAAAATAGCTCATTTATTTTTGGGTTTGTGCGATGGTTCCTGACCACACTTGGCATTTTATTCTTTTGCATTAGCTTTATAAAATGATAAATATTTTGTTTAGCTTGTGCATTATAAATAACATATTTTTTTTAGTTTCTTTCTTACTTTGATGTATGGCTTGGATGGCGATTAAGCTCTTAGGAAAAAAATAAATCTTCTACCAAATTAATCAACTCAAAATTAAAAATAAATAACTCATAACCTCATTTAAAGCCTAAGTTAAAATTAAGAAAAAAAGAATTAACAACCGCTTAGTTAGATGAGTATTTCTTTTCTAACATCATGCATAAAAATATATTATTTCACTCTTGATTGGAGGGCTTTCACCTTTTTTAGAGAACTTGGCTTGACCTTTGAGAGTCATGGTGGAAATACACCTCCCCCTTCTTGCTGATTTTGGCCCATAAACTTATTTCTCATGCATTAGGCATACAAATCCTATAAGCCTAAGTGAAATGATTGTCCAAAATAAAAGTAAAATGTAATATGTTTTGCATTAGATTTAAGTCATTTGAAAGCATGTCCTTACATGATCTAGTCTCTTTAGGGAGTGTGTTTAAGGACTTAGTCTCTTTCTAAATAAACAACAATCTAGCCATCTTACATAAAGCATAAGACTTGCCTACATGTATTTAAAACCGTAGGAGGAGTTAGTTGGCGGCCACTCCCAGGCAATTGTAAGTCCAAGTAGTCGGGTGGTTTGTCCTCTCTCTTGTGGCAAACCAACCCATTTTTCACTTTAGATTTAGGTCGTGCTTTTGGCCCTCACCAAAGCTCCTTGGATTTAGGTTTTAGATTGCTTCTCCCTTCTATGGGCCATAAGCATAAATCTTCACCTCTTAGGCATTTTCATAACCTTATATTATGGAATTATAATCCCTAAACTTCTAATAAAAATTCAACTCAAATAAGTAATTCAAATTCAAAAAATGTAAATCCCAACCATAGAATAGGTTGGGATGTTTATTAGGCTTCCTAGTATCATAAACATCCCCTACTCACCCCCATTTGGCTTCGATAAGAACTCCCTCCTCTTGATCGATCCCACTTGATTTGCCAAAAATATACTAATCGATTGATATTCCTACCTATTAAAATCTTTGAAGACAACGATCATTTACCTTAATCGAGAGTATTCTTAAGGAATCCCCTTTCTTAAGATGTAATTAACGATAGGGGCTTGCCCCTATAAGGAACATAATGAACCCGATTTAAAATAAACCTTGCTTTACTTTTTCATGTAAAACACGTGAAGAATCTCTGTATACAGACCCATGAATCCTTATTTGGGTGATTAGGTCCATTGTAGGGTGGCGACTTCTATCTTTTGAGATAGCACACCTCTCCTCAATATCGTATCAGATCACCCTAATAAGAACACCTGCGGATCTATGCGGTGTCCTGACCAAAAGGTGTATATTTTTATTTTCATTTATCCTCTTCAAAAGGATAGATGAAGGCGGGAATAGTTTCACCACAAGGTTCGAGTTAGAGTTGGAGTTGATATGAATTTGGCTTGAAGGGAGCAAGTGAGGAATTTGGTTTAAGCTATAAGGTAGGTAAATTTTCCTAACACCCCTAAGGCATGACCAATTCCTATGGCTAACTCTTCTAAGTCTCTAGGATTATGTTGAGTGTCCACCTAATAACTAAAGCGTCTTATGACTAAGTAGACTCTTAGTGTCTAAGAGAAGTCCTATATAAGATGGAGGGTTGAGAGCATATTCTAAAATGAGGTCAGGTCTATATTGTATCAACACCTTTTCTAATTACAAAGAAGTATATTATTTCTAATTAAAAATATATATTAGTAGAATAATTTTTACTAGGCCAAGCCTTGAAAGTAAAAAAAAAAAAAAAACTATAGTGCCTCTTATAATTCTTCTTCTACTTATATATGTGATCTACCTTCTTATAAAATTAAGATATTAAATTATCTCATTCTATCACAACAAATTTTCTTAATAGTAATAATTTGACATTATCTATAAGAAATTATTTTGGGCTCACGAAATCATTATTATTATATTAAGAGATAGTTTATGTTAAATTCTCAGGGATAGTTCTTGTAAGGTAATCCCCTTACAATGCACTAGATTAATAGTTATAAAATAGTCAATACGAGGGGGAGGTAACTTTAAGTATAAAGTTGAAAGAACAACATCTTAAGCATGGTTATAACAAAATACTCCTCCAACATATAATCACTAAGAGATCCTGACTTTTTAATGATTTTTTTTTTTCAATTTCTTTCATGCAGTTTAATATCATTATGTCACAATCTAACAAATAATCTCATATAAATAAAAAATTCTTCAATTATTTCTCTTAATTCCTTTTGCTACATTTTAGATTTGGGGTGGCACTTATTATAACAACCTAAGGAAGATAAACTTACTCTTGATAGCCCTATAAAATCAATACAAACTATCAACAACAACACTTATAAGTAATGCATGCCATCAAAATCAACTTTGATACTTGCCAAATCACCTTTTATTGCCAATGTCATAAACATATGTCATCATTTATAATATTGATGTATATTGTCACCAATTGTGATTCCCACTTATCTCATTGCTAATGCAACGCATTCCATCGCCCAAAATATTGTTGGACACCATAAACACTAAAATTAAATTAAACTTTTTGATCTCTTGTCATCTCTCTTTAGAAAAGAACAATTAAACAAATCATTACACAATATTTTAAAAATAACTTTGATGCTTCAAAACTTTTATTATGGAAACAATTATTTATAATTTATGTGATGTTGCACATAAAAGAAGAAAATGACTTATTACATAGTCCTAATCTAAAATGCATGGGTTATGAGACTTTATGTTGTGTTACATGTATCGTAGAATTTTATATTTGAATTTCATGTGTTTTATTATGTGTTAGATGATGAGTTTAATAATATTTAAGTATTGTATGCAAGTTGTGATCAAGATTATTTATCTTTAAGTATTAAATATGTAATGTATTTTGGTACTTAAGCTATAATCTGTGTTACTGAGTGTTAAGGCGAGAAGTACTGCTAACCTCATTACAATCTCGAGACAACGAGTTTCATTTTTATGTCAATTTTTTATTGGCTATCATGATAGGACACTCTTTTTGGAGTCTTGTAACCTATATAAACATTTATTTCAATATAGTAGAGACTTTTTGATTATTTTTTGTGAAAAACTTGAGTGAAGAACTCTTAGTTGGAGTTTAGGGCCAATCTTACTAAGAGATTTAGTGATACCCCATGACTCTTCGAATATGGTGAGTGGAAGTTACCGCACACTCCTTCTTATCCTTATTATCTTGTATCATTTTTTAAATTATGAGGAGGGAGGGATCTTATTTATAACCTTGAACATACAATATTGATCAGTTTAACTAAGTCAAGTCTAATAATTTTTTTTAATTTTAAATATTTTGCATAAAACAACTTATATCGCTCATAATATTTTATATTTGTATGTGAGTTGAATCTTCACAAGAGGTTAAGATAATTAATATTTTCTTCTAAAGTAGTACATATGTTAACATGTGACATAGATGAAGGTCAAAGAAATTTATTTTATTCTTTGAAAATTACCATAGAAGTCATCACCATTCAAAGAAACAACAACAATCTCACACACACATAAATGCAACTAAAAAAGGACGATAAACCATCTGCAATTTCGTTCTTAATATTCTTCCATTTTCACATCAATAAATACTACTATGAAAGCAAAAACTCATTTGGATGGAGAAGCTGCAGCTGCACGTCTAGCTGCCTGAACAACTTTTCTATACTCCACCAGTTTTTCAGCTTCCGGCAGCACCTCCCTGGCTGCCTCGTCGGTAAAGAATCGTTCAGCCCACTGAATCAACTGAGGGGTCTTCGTCCTATCCAGAAAGTTTATTCCCGTTATAATTTCGAAAGCTTTCAGCCAAGCAAGGCAGGAACCGAGGGCGATGTCGACCAGGTCAATGGTTTCGCCGCCGAAGAAGTTCTTCCCCTTGCTGCGCTTAACGAAAGCATCTTCTAACTGCAGCAGTGCGGTAAACAGTTGTTCCTGCGCTTCCGCGTTCCTCTTGCCGTCATCACTCCATATCAACACTCCAATCTGAGGAAGCAACTGCCAAGACAAGAAAAATAATTTAGCAATCATAATAATTTCAATTCGATTCCAATGTTTCCATTTCCATTTAGTTTTCATTTTCGCCCTCCAATTTCTTCAAGCCAAAACAGTACGAACCTTGTCGTCTACATAGGCTGCCCAGAAGCGAGCGATGGCACGATCGTAGGGATCGGCAGGGAGGATGGAAGGGCCGGAAGAAGCCCAGACTTCGTCAATGTATTGCACAATGATAGGGGACTCGCAGATAGGCTTATCTCCATGGACGAGGACGGGAACCTTCTTGTAGGGATTGTACTTGAGAAGAAGCTCACTTTTGTTGAACAAATCCTCTTGGAGGAACTCGTATTCGATCCCCTTCAGATTGAGAGCAATCATTGCTCTCGCCACGAAGGGGCTCGGCCAGATTCCGATCAGTTTCACCCCATCTTCGATCGCCATTCTCTCTCAGGATCGGAAGTTTGATTTCAGATTTAGTAAGAATGAACTGGATTTCTTTCTGTGAGATTGACGGGTTTTTATAGCAATCTCCAGTTTTTCAATATAAACGTGAGCGATGACGTTGATGGCCAGTCAAAGGTGGATAGCGGTTCATATTTTGCCTACTTTGCGGAAAAGTCGGCAGAAGTCTGGAATCTTGATTGTTTCATTCCTCTTCAGTACAGTTTGCGCGGGAGAGGGGTACCGATCAAATTCACACATTTAACTGATTTATTTGTTGTTTTAGTTATTAGAAAAATGAAGGCCTTTGGTTAAAATTTCGAGAAAATATTAAGTGCGGAATCCGGATATAACTTTACATCCGGATGCCAATCATGACACAATACGTGTCCAATATGAAAATATGGATTTTTTTACTTAACAGCGTTATAACTTGACGATCAACGACGCCGTTCGTTACCGTCGCCGTTAACGGCGGAAAGAAATATTACGTGCGTCGTTTCAGATTTTTCGTCTCAAAATAGTTTAGAGATTTCTTTTTTTGCAAATTTTCTCCCAGCTCCCTCTCTCCGTCATTCCCTCTCAGATTTGTTAAATCTTGGGTATTAAAAATTGAGGTAATATAGACGACTCCTGCATTCTTGAACTTTAATGAATTTAAGATTTTCTCTGCTGTTCTCACCATCAAATAGGAGAACATTTGGAATATTTGAGTTTTTTAAAGGAAAGGGGATTGTTTTACTAGTTTTTGGAGATTTTGGCATGTATACTCTCTGTACTCTTATGATAGTACACGCCATTATTTTCAAAAATTTTAACTGTGGAGCTTGTCACATGTTTAGTACATCTCATTGTAGGATATTTGGTGTTATTTCATGAAGGATTTGATGAATTATGGGGCCTGTTTGGATATAATATATTCAGTCGATGACATTACAATTTATTTATAGGTTGCTTGATGGCTATTTGCTCCAGTTTTGTATCTGTACTCTATATACTCTCAAAAGAGTACAGCCCATTTTATCATTTTTTAAGATTTTTGACCATGTTTGGATATAATATGTTCAGTACATGGCTTTACAAGAAGATTGAAGGCTGTTTTGTTGATTTTTAGGGCTATTTTGCATGTGTACTCTCTGTACTCTCTTCAGAGTATACCCCATTTTCGCATTTTTCACCTATTAAACCCTATTTGGAGAGAATATATTTAATAGATTCCATTAGAAGTAATTTGGTGGCTGATTGGTTGGTTTTGGAGACAGATTTGCATGTGTTTTATCTATACTCTCATGAGAGTACAGACCATTTTCATAATTTTTTTCCAGTTTTTTTGACCTGTTTGGAGAGAATATGTTTAATAGATTCCATTAAAAGTAATTTGGAGGCTGATTTGATAGTTTTGGAGGCTGATTTGTATGTGTACTCTCTGTACTCTCATGAGAGTACAGACCATTTTCTCTTTTTTTTCATATTTTTTAGCCTATTTATAGAGAACATGTTTAATAGATTCCATTAGAAGCAATTTGGAGGCTGATTGATTAGTTTTGGAGGCAGATTTATATGTGTACTCTCTATACTCTCATGAGAGTACACACTATTTTCACTTTTTTTTTTCCAGATTTTTTGGCCTATTTGGAGAGAATATGTTTATTAGATGGCATTGCAAGCAATTTGGAAGCTGATTGGTTAATTTTGGAAGCAGATTTTCATGTGTACTCTCTGTACTCTCTTGAGAGTGCAGCTTATTTTTCAGTTTTTTTCAGCTATTAAATCTTATTTGGATAGAATATGTTTAATAGATTCCATTAGAAGCAATTTGGAGGTTGATTGGTTGGTTTTGGAGGCAGATTTGCATGTGTATTCTCTATACTCTTATGAGAGTACAAACCATTTTCATAATTTTTTTCCAAAATTTTTGGCCTGTTTGGAGAGAATATGTTTAATAGATTCCATTAGAAGTAATTTGGAGGCTGATTAGTTAGTTTTGGAAGCAGATTTGCATGTGCACTCTCTGTACTCTCTTGAGAGTAAAAACTATTTTCTCATTTATTTCCAGATTTTTTAGCCTGTTTAGAGAGAATATATTTATTAGATTCCATTAGAAGTAATTTGGAGGCTGGTTGGTTAGTTTTAGAGGCAGATTTGCATGTGTACTCTCATGAGAGTACAGACCATTTTCTCTTTTTTTTTCTAGATTTTTTGGCCTGTTTGGAGAGAATATGTTTATTAGATTTTATTAGAAGCAATTTAGAGGTTGATTGGTTGGTTTTGGAGGCTGATTTGCATGTGTACTCTTTGTACTCTCATGAGAGTACAGACCATTTTCTCTTTTTTTTCAATTTTTTTGGCCTGTTTGGAGAGAATATGTTTATTAGATTCTATTAGAAGCAATTTGGAGGCTGATTGGTTAGTTTTGGAGACAGATTTGCATGTGTACTCTCTATACTCTCATGAGAGTACAGACTATTTTCACATTTTTTTTTCTAAATTTTTTGGATTGTTTGGAGAGAATAGATTTATTAGATTCCATTAGAAATAATTTGGAGGCTGATTGGTTGATTTTGGAGGAAGATTTTCAGATGCACTCTATATACTCTCATGAGAGTACAGACCATTTTCTCATTTTTTTTTTCCAGAGTTTTTGGCATGTTTGGAGAGAATATGTTTATTAGATTCCATTAGAAATAATTTGGAGCCTGATTGGTTGATTTTAGAGGCATATTTGCATGTATACTCTCTGTACTCTCATGAGAGTGCAGACTATTTTCTCTTTTTTTTTCTTGGTTTCTATGGCTGTTTGGAGAGAATATGTTTAATAGATTCTATTTGAAGCAATTTGGAGGCTGATGGGTAGCTTTTTTTGAGCAGTTTGGCATGTGTACTCTCTATACTCTCATGAGAGTACAGACTATTTTCTCTTTTTTCTAGTTTCTTTGGCCTGTTTGGAGAAAATATATTTAATATATACCAATTGAAGTAATTTGGAGGTTGATGTGTTAGTTTTTTGAGCAGTTTGGCATGTACTCTATACTCATGAGGATCATTTCATTTTTTTTAGATTTTTAGCTCTTTGGAAGAATATGTTTATTAGATTCCATTAGAGTAATTTGGAGGGATTATTAGTTTTGAGGCAAATTTGTAAGTGTACTCTCTCATGAGAGTACAGATCATTTTCTCTTTTTCCCATTTTTGGGTGTTGAGAGAATATGTTTATTACATTCCATTAGAAGTAATTTGAGTCACTGGTTGATTTTGAGTATTATGATACACACCTCAGACTCATGAGAGTAGATGATTTTCTCTTTTTTTTTTCAAATTTTTGGGATTATTTGGAGATAATATGTTTATTAGATTCTATTCAAGTAATTTGAGGTGATGGGTAGTTTTTGAGTGTGGCATATATGTACTCTATGTACTCTCTTGAGAGTACATACTATTTTCTCTTTTTTTTCAATTTGTGTGGCATATTTGGAGAAAATATATTTAAGGCATACCATTTGAAGCAATTTGTAAGCTAATGGGTTAGTTTTTTTAAGCAGTTTGGCACGTATACTCTTTGTACTCTCATGAGAGTACAGACCATTTTCTCTTTTTTTTTCTAGATTTTTTGGCATGTTCGAAGAGAATATATTTAATAGATTCCAAGAAATTGGAGTCAAGTGATTTGCAAGTGTACTCTTTGTACTCTAATGAGAGTACAGACCATTTTCCTTTTTTTTAAATTATTTGGCCTATTTAGAGAGAATATGTTTAATAGATTCCATTAGAAGTAATTTGGAGGTTGATTGGTTAGTTTTGGAGGTAGATTTGTATGTGTACTCTTTGTTTTCTCATGAGAGTACATAATATTTTCACATTTTTTCATATTACTCCCTGTTGGATATAATGTTTTTATGTCTATTTCCCATGAGAGTACACCATATTTTTCTTTATAAATCAGGGTCTTGTCATTTTTATTATATCTCATTGGAAGATGTTTGGAGATGTTCCATGAAGAATTTGTTAGTGTGGTTTTGCTTGTGTACTCTCTGGGCCTCCATTGTGCTGATAATGTTCTCATTAATTGACTTTTCATTTTGAAGTTTAACATGTCTAGAAAAAGGATAACTTTCAGATGCAAGGCAACCACCATCAGAGCAGTGTTCGATAATATTTCAGCATACTTTACTGATGAAGTTATTGACATTTTAAGGAGACTTCATTTGCATCAATTTATTAGGCTGCATGAAATTCAACAAGACTTAGTTGCCATCACTTCAATCATGTCTTGCTAGGATATAGAGAAGCAAGCATTCTTTTTTGGTGGCCAATGCATTCCTTTCACCCCAATGAAGTTGCATTAATTATAGGGATGCCAAACAGAGGGGAGAAGGTCATATGGCAGAAATCCCCACTGTGGAAGTTCAGCTCAGTGAATTTTAAGAATAAATTTGAGAATTTGGATCATTCGATCAGCAAAATTTGTGCACATATATTTTTTTTTTTCTTTCAAATATTTTTTATATCACAACTATAGAGTGTCATTAATTGATTACTATGCCGAAACATGAGATATTTGTTGAGTACAATGAGCCATTTGGGCCTTTCTCGTTTCATAATTTGATGGCATTACATCAAAGACTAACAAAACCCGTACATGAGTTTTGTCACTCTTCTAATGGTAATGCTTCTACATCTTCAAATTTATATTATTTGATGCATTGAAAGTTAACTTATATAAATATTCATTGCAGATGCTAGAGCACATAGGCATCATAAGTTTCTTTCCTTCGAAAGCCAATGTATACGATGGCCAAAAAAAATAAAGTTTGCAGATGACTCCTACACTGGTTTGGAAGGACACCAGGTGATGCAAAATAATTTCACTTTATTTATATTAGAATGTATTTATTCATATTGTAAATCATCATATTTTCTTATTGGTGTAACAGTCCTTTCATTTGAGGACATATCGGAATAGAGACTGCTCCTTGAAACATTGCCCCTATCCGAGACAACCCATGTCAGCCCGAGCAGACCCCATTCTAAGAAGGAGTGCCCCCAATCAATATCCATCTCCTTGATATTCTCCCCTTTCCAATGTATCTAGCATGCCCTCTACTATTACCCATTTTAAAAGCTTTGAGGTAGAGAGGATCTTACAGGTTTTAGAGCCCTGGGAGAGAGAGTATCATCTTTTGAAGCATCAATAACTGAGAGAATTGATGGATTGATGTGCTTTGCTATGAGGTGGTGGTTACAGGGTCCCAAGCTGGGGAAGCTCCATGGAGGCTACCATGGGGAATCTCTTGAGGAAGCTATCAGGGGCAGACCTATGGAGGCTACCATGGGGAAGCTCTGTGGCTACCACAGGTTTCTGTGGAGACTCCACTGAAGAAGCTCCAAAAGCCCTGGAAGCTTCCACAAGCCCTCTGTGGAGGCTTCCACTGTGAGAAGCTCCCGTGGAGGCTTCAACCGACATGAAGATGTTAAACCTTTACTGCAAGATTGAGCATGGTGTGAAGACTCAAATGAGGAAGAAGGAAAGCTATATCTTCCCCTTGCAAAACTTATAGAAGTCAGCAGAATAACTACCTCCACAAAGAAGAAAGAAGGTATTACTTTACTTTTTTAATTTAACCTAATAGTGATTTCACTAAATTTTTATGTAGTTAGCAAAGATGCTCCAATATCGGATGAACCACCACCATATGGCCATGGTTGAGGAGCATTAGGCGGAGGTATGCATCATCTTAGCAGAATAAACCTTAATTCACAATGAATCTAGCTCTTCATCACTAATTTTCTTCATCACTAATTTCCTTGCAGCCAGCTGAGGCACATCATATTGTTGACTTCTCATCAAGAGATGTCATGCCCAAGCTAATGCTGCAACTCATTGACACCTCGTGCTGTCGATTCAATGACGAGTAAGTCAATTTTCATTCCTTTTATATACATAAAATCACCTATTCATTTAGTTTAGCTCACATTCCCATACTTCTCACATGCATACATTCACGCGGTGAATATCATCATCAGCGAGGCCAAATTGATGAGTAATTGATGATCAAGATCTTGTCGATGCACACATCGATGCGTTCACCTTTTTATTGGCTGCGAAGTCTTCTCTATGTCCTAGGCTATATGTCTCCTATCTGTATGTTTCATGCCTACACTGGGTAAGTTACTCCACAGAACTTTGGGTAATATGATATGTTCCTAATTTAGATAGTTAGAAGCCACTAATTATAAACTTTCTTTTCACTTCTTGCAGAGTTATGCTAAATATGGCCTACAAAAGGAAAGCCAAATGTTCATCAGCATGTCACTACATATAGTATTTTAAGGGCTGAGTTACTCTTTCTTCCAGTTATAAATAATCGATCACCCTCGGTCATATATTAAGCAAGGGGCTTGGTATTTTTATGATTCATTATCAAACCCAACTCATAAGGCCATTTTCGAGATTGTAAGAATTATTCTCATTTTCGATTTGCTTAAAGTGCATATTTTGTGCCTAATTATTGACTATAATTTTTACTATTTAGATCAAATTACTTGTCAAAGATCCCTTTTCCTGATCCCATAATGGCCAATTGAAATGGTCTACCGTTCAAAAGATAGTGTTGTGGGATGTTTGTCTACAATATATGGAGAATCAAAGAAACCTCTAGTGGATCCAATGAAGTTCTTATGCTATTTTCTGTTTATATATGAAAAAACTAATTTGACAAAGGTTGAATCGAAGTTTGATATGTTGGAAATCAATTGCTTTAGAAATGTATCTGTGTGGTGTGTTTATGGATTCCATTAGAAGCTATTTTTTCAGCTTTTAAACCCTTTCTGGAGATAACATGTCTACTATGTCGTTTAGTAGATAAATATGTGTGAGCTTTTAAACCCTTTCAACTATTTTCACCTCTTAACCCATTTTGATATAATTCATAAATGGCCTTATGTTGTAGGTGTTGATACTTTTTTTGTGAGATTTACATGTGTGTACTCTACACTCATGAGAGTACATACTATTTTCTCTCATTTTTTTTCTAGATTTTTGGCTGTTTGGAGAGAATATGTTTAATAGATTCCATTAAGCAATTTTAATGTAGCTTTTGGAGCATATTACATGCATTCTATACTCATGAGAGTAGTACATCTCATTTTTCTATTTTTTGGCATTTGGAGAAAATATATAAATGATTCCATTAAGCAATTTGGAGGTTAGCTTTTTTTTATTTATGTGTACTCTATGTACTCTCATGAGAGTACAAACCATTTTTTTCATTTTTTTTCTATATTTTTTGGCCAGTTTGGAGAGAATATGTTTAATAGATTCCATTACAAGGTGTTTGGAGCCTAATTGTTAGCTTTTTTGAGCATGTATTTTTTGTACTCTCATGAGAGTACATAATTTTCATTTTTTTCTAATTTTTTATTTGGAGAGAATATATTTAATAGATTCCATTAAGGTGTTTGGAGCTGATTTTTTTTTAACTATTATGTGTATTCTCTATACTCTCTTGAGAGTACAGACTATTTTTTCTTTTTTTTTTCTAAATTTTTTGGCCTGTTTGGAGAGAATATATTTAATAGATTCCATTTGAAGTAATTTGGAGCTTTTTTTTTGTGTGTACTCTTCCTCCTCATGAGAGTACATCATTTTCTCTTTTTTTTTTTTGGCTTATTTGAGAGAATATGTTTAATAGATACCATTTGGTGTTTGGAGTTGTTAGCTTTTTTTTTAAAGTTTTATATATCTCTATACTCTGAGAGATATTTCATTTTTTAGATTTTTTAATTTGTTTGGAGAGAATATATTTAATAGATTCCATTACAAGTTATTTGGAGCAATATATTTTTTTAGCTTTTTTGTATACTCATACTCTCGAGAGTACTATTTTCTCTTTTTTTTTCCCAGATTTTTTAACCTGTTTGAAGAGAATATGTTTATTACATACCATTTGAAGCAATTTGAAGGCTAATGGGTAATTTTTTTGAGAAGATTTGATATATGTACCTCTATACTCCCAAGAGTATAATTTTCTCAATTTTTCTTAATTTTTGGCATATTTAGAGAGAATATGTTTAATAGATTCCATTACAATTGTTTACTGAGTATTAGCTTTTTTTTAACTATTTTATGTGTACTCATACTCCCAGAGTACTATTTCCTCATTTTTTTTTTACTTTTTTGCCTGTTGGAGAAAATATGTTTATTACATATTTGAAGTAATTTGGAGAATGGGGTTTTTTAGCAAATTGCATGTACTCTCCTGAGAGTACAATCTATTTTCTCAATTTTTTCTTAATTTTTTGGCATATTTAGAGAGAATATATTTAATAGATTCCATTACAAATTGTTTGGAGCCTGAGTATTAGCTTTTTTTAGTTATAGTGTACTCACTCTCCTGAGAGTATAGATTATTTTCTCATTTTTTTATTTTTTCTGGCCTGTTTGGAGAAAATATGTTTATTACATATCATTTGAAGCAATTTAGATGAGTAGCTTTTTTAGCAGATTTGCATGTGTACTTTATACTCTCTGAGAGTACTATTTTTTCTCAATTTTGATTTTTTGGCCTGTTTGGAGAGAATATGTTTAATAGATTCCATTACAAGTTGTATGGAGCCTGAATATTAGTTTTAGCTATTTTATGTGTACTCTCAGTTTCCTCTCGAGAGTACAGACTATTTTCTCATTTTTTCCAGATTTTCTCATTTTCTATTTTATTTGACACTGATTGTAATTTGAAATAAAATAAATTTGAGACAGTATAAATGTATTTGAAGTTTCAATAAATATTACATAAATTATCTCAGTAAAAATAATGATATCTAGACATCGAAAGTAAAATAGTTATTTTTAAAAAAATTTACATTAAAAATATTTTGAATATTATTTTTTTGTAAAAATAATAATAATATCAAATTTAATTGATGAAATATATATCAAAACAATTGTGGATACTTTTTTGGGCTTTATAAAATACGTGCGTGATAAGAACAGTACCATTTAGTCAAAATAGTTCGAATCCAAACTTACAACCATTCCAATCATATCTTATAAAGATTGTGCGTGTTAACAGCAATTCCATTTACTCCTACTAATTCGGATCAGAGCTAAAAATCATGCTTTATTTTATTTTGTTTTCAATTTTTTTTAAAAGGAAACAGTTTAAGAGCACTACCATTTACCGAAACTCAATGTCACTGTCCAATATATTCTAATAATTTATTAAATATTATTTATTATTTTGCTTAGAGAGCTAAAATTAAATTGAAAGTTCTACAAAAATTTTAGAAAATTCTCTTTCAAATCTAATTGGCTTCTTGGTAGATTTTAGGGGCTATTTTGCACCTGTACTCTGTGTACTCTCATAAGAACACACTTGCTTTTCGACATTTCCACCAATTCTTTCATTCAAATTGGGGAGTTTAGCACCTTGTGTGTACTCTCTCCGTGAGAGTACACCCCATTTTCCTATTTTCTGTTAGATATTTTGCCCTGTTTGCAGATAAAATATTTAGTAGATGCAAATGCAATCTATTTGGACATTCTTTTGCCAATTTTAGGGGTTGATTAGCACGTGTACTCTCTGTACTCTCCAGAGAGTACGCCCCTTTTTCCCCTTTTGCCAATTATTTGGCCCTGTTTGTAGATAAAATAGTTAGTATATGCAAATACAAGCTGTTTGGAGGTTCTTTTGATTTAAGGGCTTTTTTTAGCTACTCTCTCTGTACTCTCCAGAGAGTACACTCTATTTTCCCCTTTTATGTCAAATGACCTACCATATTTGCAGATTAAAAATGTAGAAGATGCAAATACAAGGTCTTTGGAGGTTATTTCGCATGTTTGGAGATAAAATGTTCAATAAAATTTGGTTATAAAATGCGAATATCGATGGGAATTTTAGTGGTTTATACTACAGAATATCACCACCACATTAAAAATAATTCCAGCAGATGTCGAAGTACAAAGAATAGTCACCAAGTACAACATATTATCTACTAACTGACACATTTTCAGTCAAATTGATATTAAAGTATGTACAGTCGAAGAACACACAACTAAATGATATCATGAAGTAAAATGTATCACTGTAATGATATCTATCATTAGCTTAATGTACCCTTCAGTCGACTGATTGATTGTTGAGCTTGAGATAAATTCCTAAAATAGAACATCATATTAGTTAATGATATGTAAGAGCATGACTGACGGGTTTTCCATGCATACCTCTAAAAAGCACTCGGGCATAACAGAAAAAGGTGTTGCAATGGGTGACCCTACATGTTCTCCACCCCTCTTAGGTTGTTCTTTGGTCTCTGTAATAACAAAAATAAGATGGTTTAAAGTTTAAAAGTAATATTTAAATACTATAACTTTAGAGGCAAATAGAAAATTACTCTTGGCTTTCTTGGATCTTTCCCAATATCCCTTAAGCCTTGCATTTGAAACTCCCTTTGGCCACTACTTAACTAGATCCTTTAAAATGTCATTTCCTTTATTTGTTGTGGTTGACTTCTTCTTCTTAGTTGTTTTTTCAGTTGTAGGTGAATTCCCAAATAATAAAAAGTTGACATTATCAGATAGTTTTTTAAGGATCCCAGTATATACTCCTTAGCTATCTTATTATCCTGTGCCCTGGTGCTTATTTTATATGTATATCTACTGATGTGGTTCTAAAAAATAATGCTAGTTATATTTTCATCATTGCCTTGGACATCTTTTAAGTTCCTATGAGCACTGTTAAAGTAGATATCCCTCTTTGCTCTGGTTGACCATCGCATGAGAAGATACTTATCGGGAATGTGCACAATATCTTCTTAACTAAGAACTCGGATGCAGTGGGCAAAATGCAATCCCATCATTTCAAATTTTTTACAACTACAAGTTACATTTAGGCAAGTCTTGTCCAAATGGACAGTCCATGTTTTGGAAGCATGTTTATTCTCTAAATTTTTCACCAAATACTTCATGGGATTGTCATCTGACGCATTTGATGCTAATCCTCCAACTCCATGCAAAAATTCTTCCTCAAACATTGTATAAATCTTTCTTGTGTAAAACATAGTGGCTTGTTTCAAAATTGGACTAGTCTTAACAACAAGAATAATTGCTGACTGGCTGCACTTGAAATCTTCATCATGTTCATTCCAGCATGTGTCCATAACCTTCTCCAATCCCAAGAAACAATCTGTGATTGAACTTATTGGTTTAGAGATTCCATGACATATATTATTTGTGGACTCACTAAGTTGCATTGACAAGATACCCATATATAATGAGTCTTTGTAGAATGCGGTGGACCACTTGCATCTAATTTTATAAAGCTCAGACAATCAAGCATGATCATGCAAATTGCCTTCATCTAGCATGGTAGACCAAGCTTGCTCAAACTCTTCCTGTGAGTCACACTTGCTCATGCATGTATAGAATAGACTTTGTACTATCTTATTACTATTAAAATAATGTACCTTTGAAGGATCTTTCTTTGAAATATGCCATTGGCACAACCTATGGAGAGTATGTGTAATGCTGATAATTTCGCCATCTTGATCAGTGAATATTATTATAGGATGCCTGTCACTCATTAACCAAAAAAATATTTTGAATAGCCATATGAATGACTCTATTATCTCTTCTGATAAAAAGGCTACTCCAAATAAGATATTTTTTCAGCAATAATTCACTCCAACAAAAGGGGCACATATAAGATTATATTTATTGAGTCGATAGCTTGTATCAAAAATTATGACATCCCAAACAATCATATTCTATCCTTTACATATCATTGCTCCAAAAAAAAACTAACCAAGCTATTTGACTCATCAACTTGGACATCTCATGCAAACATCCCATCCTCCGCTTGTCTTTCCTTGAACAATTGTATTAATGCATAACTATCAACATTCACAATCCTCGATCTTCTCTTTTTTTGGATGAAATTGAAAGCATCTCTTTTTGTGAAGCCAATATTCTCCACGCCACCAACTTCCTCACTTAGATAGCTAAACACGCTTTAATTCCTCTTCATTATCTTCAACATACCGCCTTCTCATCACGATGCCTCAGATGAGAAGATGTATGTCACCCAGCTTTGCTAATGAATGATTATGACTTTCTATATATTTTTTAACCTTCCAATTCTCATTCAAATCAATAGAAAATATAATCATGGTCGAAAAACCACTCCTTACATTTATTTTCTGGAATTTGACTGCTTTAGATTGATATTTCTTCCGACCTACTTTTGTATATAAAAAATTCTTTTATTTCAATTTCTTGGTGTTTGGCCAATAACTAGTATGATCCTTCTACAATCGAACCCAATTTGATGTGCATAATCACAAGATGTATCGCCTCCTTTTCATTATAATGCAAGGACTTTCCCCACATTTTGGGATATATACCATCATCCACCGATCATTTACCTCATTCACCTCATAAATATGTCACATGCAAAATTGCAAAAAACTAGCAAATTCTTCATGAAACATCTCCAAATAGATGGGATATAGTAAACATACACCCACAACTAAAAAATTTTAGAAAATGGGTTCCCTCATGAGAGTACACAGAGTACACATGCAAAATAACTCCAAAAATCAACAAATTCTTCATGAAACATCTGCAAACAGATTATAATAGGATATAGTAAAAATCTAACATGCCCCACAATTAAAAATTTTATAAAAATAGGGTGTCCTCTCATGAGAGTACACAGAGTACACATGCAAAATAGCTTCAAAAACTAGCAAATTATTCATGAAACATCTCCAAACAGATTACAGTGGGATATAATAAACATATGACACATCACATAACTAAAAATTTTAGAAAAATAAGATATACCCTTACGAGAGTATACAGAGTAAAAATGCAAAATAGCTCCAAAAATTAGCAAATTCTTCATGAAATATCTCCAAACAGATTACAATGAGATATAATAAAAATATGACACACCCCATAATTGAAAATTTTAGAAAAATGGGGTGTACTCTCATGAGAATACATAGAGTACATATATAAAACAGCTTCAAAAACCAATAAATTATTCATGAAACATCTCCAAACAGATTACAGTGGGATATAGTAAACATATGACATGCCCCACACCTGAAAATTTTAGAAAAATGGGGTGTACTCTTATGAGAGTACATAGAGTACACATGCAAAATAGTTCCAAAAATCAACAAATTTTTCATGAAACATTCTCCAAACAGATTACAATATGATATAGTAAAAGTATGACACACCCCACAATTAAAAATTTAAGAAATATAGGATGTACCATCATGAGAGTACATAGAGTACACATGCAAAATAGCTCCAAAAATCAATAAATTTTTCATGAAACATCTCAACATATTACAATGAGATATACCAAACATATGACAAGCCCCACAATTAAAAAAATTAAAAAAATAAGGTATACCTTATGAGAGTACACATAGTATACAACTAAAGTAGCCCCAAAAACTAACAAATTCTTCATGAAACACCTCAAAACATCTTACAATGGGATATCCTAAACATATGACAAGCCCCATAGTTGAAAAAATTAAAAAAATGAAGTATACCCTCATGAGATTACAGAGAGTACACATACGAAATAGCTCCTAAAACTAGCAAATTCTTCATGAAACCTCTCCACACGTCTTCCAATATGTTATGGTAAATAAATTGCAAGCTCCGTAGTTAAACATTTTTAAAAAATGAGGTATACTCTCACGAGAGTGCAAAGAGTACACATGCATAACATCTCTAAAAATCAACAAATTCTGCATGAAACATCTCAAAATATCTTATATTAGCTTATGGTAAACATATGACAAGCCCCACAGCTGAAAAAACCGAAAAAATAAGGTGTACTCTCTTGAGAGTATAAAGAGTACACATGCAAATCTGCCTCCAAAAGCAACCAATCCAAATTACTAATATATATTCTCCAAACAGCCAAAAAAAAAAAAAATGAGAAAATGGTATGTACTCTCATGAGAGTACAGTGAGTACACATGTAAATCTGCCTCCTAAACCAACCAATCAATCTCCAAATTACTTTTAATGGAATCTAATAAATATATTCTCTCCAAACAGGCCAAAAAATCTGGGAAAAAAAAAGAGAAAATGATATGTACTCTCATGAGAGTACAGAGAGTATACATGCAAATTTGCCTCAAAATTAACCAATCAGCCTCCAAATTACTTTTAATGGAATTTATTAAATATATTCTCTCCAAACAGGCCAAAAAAGCTGATAGAAAATGAGAAAATGAAGTGTACTCTCATGAGAGTACAGAGAGTACACATACAAAATAGCCCTAAAAACTAACCAATCAGCCTCCAAACTATTTCTGAAGGCATCTAGTAAACATTTTAACTCCAAATAGGATTAAATAGCCAAAAAAAGAAATGAAAAATGAGAGTACTAGAGAGCACATACAAACAAATTTAAAACTAACTAATCAGCCTCCAAATAGCTTGTAATGTCATCTACTAAACATATTATATCCAAACAGGATTAAAAATCTGAAAAAAAAATAATAAAATGGGTTGTATTCTCATGAGAGTACAGAGAGTACACATACAAAATAGTTCTTAAAACAAGTAAAGTCCTCTTGCAAAGAACTCCTAACAGTATAGACAATATACATTAAATAAAAGAATTTCAAAGAATATCACTAATAAATTCTAAAAAATGGGTACATATAAAACGGTTCAGAAAATTTACCGATGCATTTTTATTTAATACATCATCCACTAAATTGGTCGCAATATCATCAAGGTCACAACTTCCAAATTCGTTCTCTGTCTTCACGATTCTTCTCGAAAAATGAAATGAGATTTTCTGTTTCTCTCTATGAGCTCGATTTGTCTAAAAAAAATATATTATGCCATAAATCTATTTATATATTATTTTTTTCTCCCGCACATTCAAACGTCATTTCTCCCACTGCTTAAATGGGCCGGGCCCAGGGTAACGTAAATGGCGTCGTTAAGGCGACGTCAATTTACAGTGTTGGTAAGTAAAAAAATCTATATTTTTATATCATATTGCGCGACATCTCAGACTGATGTAATATTTTCTCCAAAATTTCATTACCCAAAATGAATAAAGGAGAAGATAAAGAGTTAAGAGGACTGTGGAGACAGTCTCACAATAAAAATAAAGAAAAAATTATATGCATAAACTATTAAAAATAAAAAAAATCATCAAAATAGAGGAACCACTAAAGACTAGGACTCAGAGTTTTAAATGTTGTAAAATGCTCTAAACATAAGCAAAACTAAACTCTAAATTTGTTAGGCCTTCCGCATAAAGGTTGTAGGCTGACCAATGGAGGATAGACAAAAACCCAGATTATCTTCATGAAGCTTTGAGAGGAATATTGTGATGTGAAGATATACTCATCATTCTTCTTGTATAGAGACCTCAAAAAATTGGGCATCAAAAAGACTCCTTTAAACAAAAATAAAAAGACACCCAAAGATAAAAGCAGAAGATTGAACAAGATGAACCAAGTAAAAGAGACTGGGCAGGGAGAATGACGATCTTTCATCTATTCAATTTCAACGAAATACTCTTTTGGCATAAAAAATAATAGTATGAAAACTTGCAATGTTATTACCGAACTTGGGATTATTCCTCTCTCTCTCTCTCTCTCTCTCTCTCTCTCTCTCTCTCCATATGTTGTAAGTCAAACACCAAATAGAAATAAGAGAGATGCTTCTCTCAAGCTTGAGGGAATTGGTTATATCTTTAATGAAGTAGAATAATTGTAACAGAGTAGGTGTAAGTATAAAATTAGATGCAACTGGAAGAATCTCTGTTAACGGCTTAAAGGTAAAGGCATAGTCAAAAAAGCGATTATTCCGGTTTAGTACAGTTGCAATTGTATAAAAATAGTAGTGGATCTGTGATAGAAGAAGCTATTATGAAAAAAAAATTATTGCAAGAGAATTTATTGTGCTGATTGAGAGACAATTGAGTGTTAATCAAATGACATAAATGCCCCTAGAGTTTGTAATGTTAAGAATAAAAAATATTGATATGTTGGAGTCAATCAGTCTACTTTTTTCATTGCAAAGAATAGTGTTAAGCTATGAAATAACAAATTTATGTACTTTTCAATGTTGCATTCAATATATTTGGTCGAAATTATATGAAATGCAATGATAACAAATTAACATAGACGTATCTAACTAGCTGACAATTCATTAAATTACATTGAAGGTATAACTATTAAATGATAATGACTAATAACATGAAAATAAAAAAAATAAATTCAATAAGTAAATTATTTATAATATTGAACTTAGTGTCTAATTGATCAAATCTTTTAAAAATAGCTTTCGTAGAAGCCACACTTCAAACGTGTTCACTTTTCGAATTTGCCTCCTCATACTCAACCCATTTGAAGAAGTTGCAATCATCATGTGTTTAGTTCCAAGGGCATCGATAAAATCAATTGCCATAATTCCTCTTTCAACGTGAGGTGAACAAATAACATTGTAAACCACACTGACAATGACTACTCTCCAGGCAATTGAGCTTCTAAAACTCAAATTTCTTCGATGGACATTTCTATTACTATGGAATTATAAATATTTTAAAGCCAAAATTGCAATAAGTACACTAAAATGCAAATGAAATACCTATACCAACAAAAAAGTTAGAATAGATCGTTTAAACAACAAAAAAATGTGACAAAAATAAAAAATTAGAAATAAAAAATGTCATCTGTGAAGAAAATGCTGCATTCATTCACAAAAATAGACCCAAACACTGATCAAGCTAAACATTCATCATTGATTCCATGTAGAAACCACTTCTGTGCTAAGCAAGAAATTGACATCATGTGTAGTATCTATCCATACAAAGATATTCTCTAGGTTTAATAGTGTAAAGTGTCCCCATCAAGAGATAGTCACAATGAAAGCTACATAAATAGTGGCTTGGTTGAATCTCAGTTCAATTCTTGGTTTCAAATTCATCATCATCCCAAAATTGGTGTAATATCAATCCATACCATAAACCTTTGAAATCTAAAAGATAGTAAACAAATGTCAATCTAAAAAATATTATAGTATTAGTGCATATCAAAAAGGTTGAAAGCAACATATATCTACTCACAAATGAGTTATCCAAAACTCTAAAAATCATGATGTGTTCTTCACCTACTAACCAACCACAAACCACTCACAAATACCACTCATTACTAATTTGATCTCAGAAGATTATCATCTCCTTTGTTCCCTCCCCATCTTGAGACAGCAAGTCACTTACATTTTGAGTGAATTGTGGCATAAGTTGCTCAATCCTATACTCGTATGCCTCTGTAGGAACATATATTTGATCCTTGTCAACTATAATGAATTCTTTGTCATTACGAGATAGATGTCTTTGGATATAATTATTCAAAGCCATTATAGAACCAATTATCTTGACTTGTTTTTAGAATGAGTAAGTGGGCATATCACGAAGAATAACCCACTTCTTCTTCCACATACCAAATGTTCTCTCAATCACTCCACATAAGGATGAGTGTCTTTTGTTGAATATATTTTTTGTCCCTTGGATAATTAGACTTCTCTCAAAGTTAGGAATATGATATCTAATTTTTAGATAAGGCTTCAAACAACCTCATTGCATAACGTATACTACAACAAGAACATAATATTTTCTTGTTCCAAGAAAATGGTAGTTGTCTCAACACAAAAAAGTAACATTCTTATACATGTACAACAAACTTATAAACCAACCTAGTGATGGCATAAGGTAGATATACTTGGCATATATGTAGCAAATTTGAATATACAGCTGTCATGTGCACTCCCTCTCATCTGACCATAACAAAGATAAAGCACATGTAAAATTCACAGGTAGCCATTATGTTCTAATTTGGTGAACCACAACAACTGATATAAGTAATATTTTTATTTTTATGAACACAAGCATCAACGTGTGTCTCATCATTTGCTCCAACACAATTTTGCATGGGGGAAAATGCTTTTGTTAAGCAACAAGATTTTGAGAATTATAATCAATGAAATTATCATAATATTCTACTGAAAAAGATGACATATATCTAGTATTATTTACAATTTTAGGTGGTATATTTTGAAATATTTGGTTTAAAGGTATGACTTGTTCATACAAGTTATACTAATGTATTCAACCCTAGAAGAAAATGCCTATTAATTATTTTTATTGAGTGTTAAAATTGCTCACTAACCCGATAGACTCATTTATGCAAAAGTATGTATAGATTAATAATTAGAACTTCCCAACTTGTAGTTTTGGATGAACCATTAAGTCCATGGAAGGATTTCAGTTAGTGTAATAAATCAACAAATACTACCTACGACATATGTAACATGCTATGAAACTTACTAGGATGACTCCCAAGCAATTCATCGATCCATTTGTCATTGATATATAATGACATCATACACGGTGTCTTGTACAAATACGATTCATAGTATTTATTTATTAAACACACTACAATTACAAGAGTGTGTCTGCATTGCTTGTCTTTGTTAACATCTATACCTATAATAACATCCATGATTGTAACAATTTTATAATATGAACTAAAAGGTAGAATGCAATATGATCAACATATATATGGCAGTTAATATTATCATATACAACACATCATGCAGTCCAAAAGCAAAACATTACATTAATATTAAATACAAATAAAATTTCAAAGTTAAAATTACAAATACAAATAATGTTCAAACATCATAAGACTAAAAAAATGATAAAGGTAGTGAACTCTTCTCTTAGGACACATGGACATGAAGACCTCTCTTTTCATTGTTTCTTCTAAAAACTTTGTTACGAAAAGATAAAGTAGAATATCATCTAAGACTTCCTTGGTTTCATTAAGCACTTTGATGATCTCAGACATTGAAGGTGGTGTTTTGATAGTAGTTGAAGATGAGCCCATCTTAGTGCAAGCAGAGACTAATTGGGAAATTTGCTCACATAGAAATTCGGCTCCAACTCTCACTTAATCATGATTGATCAATCATTTCCACACAACTACGATCATTTGAGCATAGTTTCCCAGTTATGATCGCCCATCAACTTCATTTCTTGTCATTACCAACAATGTTGATGCACACTATCATTAATAATACTACTGTATGCTATCAACATTAACATAAACATTCTTCAACTTTGTTGCATATTGTAACCAATAACATTGATGCATATCATTGCCTACAAGGCTAATGCATACAATCAGCATCAATATTTATGCCCACCAATCATATCATTGACCATCACAATATTATTAATAAATGTCATTGATGCATGCCATCATCTATAAGATTGATTCAAGCAATCAACACATGTCATCATCAATAAGGTTATTATATTTTATTGACCTAAGGACAAGACATTAGTTTTACTATCTACCATCACCCAACATGAAAATATATGCCATTATCAATGAATCCAATGCTTGCCATCAATACCAACTTTGATTCTAAAGTTAACACATGGACTATAATGGAGTTTAATTTTCTTGCCTTCTTTCATTAAAGAGGAATGATTGAACTAATCATAAAATGATCTTTTTGAAGATAAATCTAACACTATAATGCTCTTATAATATTCATCATAAAATATATTATCTACAGTTTATGTCTTCCATATTGTACCAAGACTTTTTTTAATTAAAGAGAAGTATCTTAATTATTTTAATTAAAAATATAAATAAGTGAAAAAAAATTTATTAGGCCAAGTCTTGTTTTTTTTTCATATGAAAACTATAGTGTCTTTTATAATTCTTCTTCTATTTCCATATGTGAGATACCTTCATATAAGATAAAGACATCAAATTATCTTAGTTTATTACTACAAATTTTCTTAGCAATAATTTGACATTATTTACAAGAAATTACTTTGAGCCCAAGAAATCCTTATTGTTATCTTGAAAGATAGTTTATGCCAATAATATCTTAGGGACAGTTGAAGTCCTTACCAACCAATAGATCACCATTTTTTTTAAATGGTCAAGATTATGAGTAACTTTAACTACAATATTAAAAGAGCAACATCCTATGCATGGTTTAGTCAAAATACTTCTTTATTGTATCATCTATTATTTCATCAGTTCCATAAGTAGCAGGATGGTGAGTCAACCCTAGCTACAATCTTGAAAGTATGTTTATGATCTTTATGTTAAATATCGTGAGCACAGTTGTAATCAAGTAAGTAAGTAAGTAAGTATATATATATATATATATATATATATATATATATATATATATATATATATATATATATATATATATATATATAAGGGTAACCTCGTTGACTTTGATCTTTCTCAAATCTTCCTTAATTTGACATTTACTTTTGGTCGTGGTTAATGATGTAATGATGTGACCTCAAAAAGGTTAATTAGTAATAATCTAAAGATGGACAAATTTTTATCATTAATTTAACAACATGTGATTCACAACATTTCAATCAAAGTGAATTTGATTCCAAAAAGATTCAATTTGACTTATTCTATACATATTAACATCATTGATTAACACTCTCATGAACAACTTCAAATAAATTAAAAAATTTTAGTGGATCTGAATAGATCTCTTTTATGCAGCTTATCATTATTGAATAATACTTTTACAAATAACATAAAATAGGTTAAAATATTTAGAGAAATTTTTTTGAACTATTTTACATAGATTAATATCATTGAGTAATATTTTGATAAATAATCATAGATAGATAAAAAAAATTCTTAGTAGATTTCTCCTAATGTATTTTATAAAGATGAATAACATTAAGTAATGTTCTAACAAATAATCTCTAAGTGATTCTAATTTTTTAATGAAATTTTTTCAATTTCTTTCATAAAGTTTAATATCATTATGTCACAATCTAACAAATAATCTTATATAAATAAAAGAGTTCTTCAATGATTTCTCTTAATGCCTTGTACTACATTTAGATTTGGGGTGACACTTATTATAACAATCTAAGGAAGATAAACTAACTCTTGATAGCCCTATAAAATCAATGCACGCTATCAACATATACTACATTTATAAGTAATGCATGTCATCAAAATCAACTTCGATACTTGCCAAATCATCTTTTATTGCCAACATCATAAACATATGCCAAAGATCTATATTATTGATGTAGCGACAACCAATTGCAATGCCCACCTATCTCGCTGTCAATAGTGTCTATGCATGCCATCGCCCAAAATATTGTTTCTCACCATCAACACTAAAATTAAACTAAACTTTTTGATCTCTTGCCATCTCTCTTTAGAAAAGAACAATGAAACAAATCATTACACAATATTTTGAAAATAACTTCAATGCTTCAAGACTTTTCAAACTTTTATTATGAAAACAATTATTTATAAATTATGTGATGTAGCACATCATGGGAGAAAATGACTTATTACATAGTCCTAATCTAAAACACAAGGGTTATGAGACTTTATGTTGTGTTACATGTATTGTAGTATTTTATATTTACATTTCATGTGTTGTATTTTATGTTAGATGATGTGTTTAATCATATGTAAGTATTGTATGTAAGTTGTGATCAAGATCATTGAGTGTTTAAGTGTTAAATATGTAGCAACATTCTGGTACTTAAGAGTTGTAATATGGCATTGTAATTGAGTGTAAAGGCAAAGATGCTGACGCCTAGGTGCTGGCCTAGTGCACTTAGTCGCCGCGAGACAACGAGTTCTATTTGAATGTCAATTTTTTAGTGGTTATCAAGAAGGGACACTCATTTTAGAGTCTTGTAACCTATATAAACATTTATTTCAATGTAATAGAGATTTTTGGATTATTTTTATGAAAAACTTGAGAAAAGAACTTTTAGTTGGAGCTTAGGGATCGACCTTTCTAAGGCTTCGTTTGGCTAAGCTTTTTTAGTGTGTTTTGATTTTGAGATCGGAAAATTCTGATTTTATTAATCGTTTAAATACTATGCTTTCTCAAACTGTATTTTAGTGAAAGCTCTGTTTTATCCGATTTCAAAAAGTAAAAGAAAAACACCTTTCGCCCATTGTTTCGAAAAATGAAAAATGAAATATCGTAATTGCCCCTCCTCGTCCGCTCTAATTTCCTTCAAGCCCGACGGTGCTGGTGGCCAAATCAAGCTCCTCCCGCACTACTCTCTTCTTCTTCTTCTTCTTCAGATTAGGGTTGCTTTCGCAGGTTTGAGAGCTCTCATTTTTCGTTCACTGTCAGTCTTGTTGTTGCCGACCGCACCCTATCCGAAGTTGTAAGCAAATCATTATTTAGGGCTCCTTCCATCCATCTTCCTTCACACAAGGTAAACAAAATTATTTGCAGCGATTTTTTTCTCGAACCTCAGGGCTGACTGTGGAAATGCGATTCACTTTAAGTTTTTAATGGAGCATTACCAGCTAATCACATCTGATTCTCGAACCTGAGGCCAAGTTTTAAGTAGCATTACCATCTGCTCACACCTTCAATCCCGTGCTAGGTTTCCGATATTTTCTTCTTCAACATTTCTTCTTCCGATATTCTATTCTTCTTCAATTCTGTGCTTGGTTTCCGATATTCTATTTTGATCACACCTTCAAAATTTCTTACCCAGCAAATGACTAGTGAGTTCCTTAGTTAAGCACATCTAGCTGGAAGCAAGTTTTCCTACAGAATTATGGGGAGCCCTCTTATTTAGGTGATAGTTCTTTCTCAATTTCTACACCTAATCTAGTCTGCCTCCTTAGTTATTAGGTAAGTTGTGACTCTTGTTGGATTGAGCTCTGTGATTAGCTAAGTGATCCAAATGTATCTTGGGTATGCAATGAGATTTTTTTCCTGGAGTGAGAATTTCAGTCTCTAGTCTGGGTTTAACAAATTTTGGATATAGTTAAAAATCTACTTCATTTTGATCTGAACGACAATTGTAGAATCAAGAATATAAAGTTGAAGCCATCAGAAATTGAGCACATTTTATTGATTATAGTCTTATGCAAGAGTAAGTTGATCTCACTCGTGGGTGCATAATGAAATATTACCATGGTCAGGTTAGTGATCAGACAGTACATCTTGAACCGAACAACTTTGAAAAACCTTTAAATGCCATGGCATTGAAAATCATTCCCCAAAATATGTGACCAATTATATCAGAGCGAACTTCGTTGTTCTGTTAGTTTGAAATCCCCTTGGCTGGACTTTCTATTTCAAACACATACTTGCAGGACTATGGTTTTTTAGGCAACTCTGTTCCACTCTGTACCTCTCTCTCTCTCTCTCTCCCTCATCATCACACACACACAAACAACATTTTTTGGACTGCTCTGGCTTTAATTTATAGAAGCCAATAACTCTTACATATAGTTTTTGCATGCAAGCAGGTTTCTTTTTATTGTTTTCGTGATGGATTGTTTTCAGTGATTTTGATGTTTCAGTTTCTCGTCAATTTGTTGCATTATATTTGTATTGAAGTGAAAAAGTATTAAAATTGACTTTTCTATATATATTATAGGTGTATACAATTATGCCTCGTCGATATGAGATAGAATTGAAAAAATGGGGAATTCTTAGAGATATGTCAAATTATTCTTTCAAAAAACGCCTTTATAATGTATAACAATACATAATTTCACAAGAATACATCATTCACATATCGATCCGTAGTTTGAAATGATGTTGATGAATGTTTTTATTCATCCAAAAGCGTGAGAAGAAATACAGATATATAATGTTACAGAATAACATTGAAGAAATTAAGTCAAGAGATGAACGAGAAAATATTACAATTCAATTATGCAATTCTAATCTGAAGGAGTGTAGTATTTGATAAAATCTTTTATGAGCCTTTAACTTTAAGTACTAACGATTATTTGCAATTCAATTGCTGTTGGATAAATTTCAAATGATAAATTAATGATGGAATTAAGTATTTCATCAATAAACAGTTGTTGGTATTGTATTTATTTGCTTTTTCTAACATTTTCATTACTAATTAGTTTTATTGTATTTGTCAGAGACATCATTATCCCTATTATTATTATTATTATTATTATTATTATTATTATTATATATATATATATATATATATTATATATATATATATATATATATATATATATATATATATATATATATACTGCGTGATATGATAACAGTGCTACAATTGAAGGAATCAGAATTTGATATAATCATGGTAAACCGTATGTAGGTAAATTTGGCTTGCAAAAAAAATGTTATAATCTGCACATTGTGCTGTAATATATTTATGTTAATTTTTATATTTGTAAATTATCTATTTTGATAGTAGTTTGGTCAGTCATATGAAAATTTACTTGTGCATATAGTTGTATCTTGTATATTTTTTGCAAGATTTAGAGTCCTGTAGGGTTCGAGAGCTGTCAGCAGCAATTTTGGTTCATTAATTTCTTATCTTATATTTGTAATAGTTGGAGGTTTTCTCAACTGGACAAATGTATTAATTAGTTTAAGAAGTATTCTATATATGTAATATTCATTCATATTAATAAAATTACTTTTTTTTTTCTAATATCTTTAAAAAACATAGATGATTATAAGATGAAAAATGTTGACTTGTTAATATATGTCAACTAGGAAAAATTTAAAATGTGTGAGAGTTTATTTTATAATATTATGGAAGGTAAAATGAAATTTTAATATTATTATAATAGAGTTTGAAATATAATTGATTCAGATTATTATAAAAATAATCATCAAAAGTAATTTGCGTTTGGTATATATTTGCTTAGTTTAATGGAAAGCAAAAAATATTTTGGGGCTTTCTCTGGAAATTAAATTTTGGGGCTTTTGGTTCAATTTTTTGGGGATTTTTCTGAAAATTAATTTTTGGGGCTTTTGGTACATATAGAGTTTGATTCAAATTTTTTATCGTCAATATGTAATTATGATGCAAATATGTGTTAAATGGCCTAAACCTTGCAAACTCCTAAATACCGCATTTTTAGGGCTTTCTCTGAAAATGAGATTGGGGCGTTTTGATCATTTCTTATTTTAATATGAATCCAGTTTAACCTAAGTTATAAAACAATTTTTATTCAAACAGTTAATCTAAATTTTTCAGCCAACAGATATACAACAATAGCTTTTTAGTAAATACTTTCAAATCAGCTTTTTAAGAATCCAAAAAATTTAGTCAAACGAAGCCTAAGAGATTTTGTGATATCTCACAACTCTTTCACTTTGATGAGTAGAAGTTTCTACACACTCCTTCCTCCGTTGCGACTTGATGCTATAACACTATTATGTTTATTATCTTGCATCATTTTTTCAAATTATGAGAAGGGAGTGATCTTATTTATAACATTGAACATACAATATTGATCAATTTAACTAAGTCAAGTCTAATAAATTTTTTTTATTCTTCTACAGTAATACACATGCTAACATGTGACATAGATGAAGGTCAAAGAAATTTATTTTATTCTTTCAAAATACTGTAGAAGTCATCACCATTTAAAGAAACAACAACAATCTTGCACCAATAAATGCAAACCAAAAGGGCGATCAACCATCTGCAATTTCGTTCTTAATATTCTTCCATTTTCTCATCAATAAATACTACCATGAAAGCAAAAAACTCATTTGGATGGAGGAGCTGCAGCTGCAGCGGCCCAAGCAACTTTTCTAAACTCAACCAATTTTTCAGCTTCCGGCAGCACCTCCTTGACTGCCTCGGCGGAAAAGAAGCGTTCAGCCCACTCAATCAACCGAGGGGTCTTCGTCCTATCCAGAAAGCTTATTCCCGCTATAATTTCGAGAGCTTGCAGCCAACTAAGGCAGGAACCAAGGGCGATGTCGGTCAGGTCAATGGTGTCCCCGCCGAAGAAGCTCTTCCCCTTACTGCGCTTAACGAAAGCCTCTTCTAACTGCAGCAGAGCGGTGAACAGTTGTTCGTTCGCTTCCGCTTTCCTCTTCTCGTCATCACTCCACATCAACGCTCTTATCTGAGGAGCCAACTGCCAAGCCAAGGAAAAAAAAAAACTGCAATCATAATAATTTCAATTCCAACATTTCCATTTCCGTTTACTATTTATTCCTCGCCTCAAATTTGTTCAAGACAAACCATACGTACCTTGTCGTCTACATAGGCTGCCCAGAAGCGAGCGATGGCGCGATCGTAGGGATCGGCAGGGAGGATGGAAGGACCGGAAGAAGCCCAGACTTCGTCAATGTACTGCACAATGATAAGGGACTCGCAGATAGGCTTATCTCCATGGACGAGGACGGGAACCTTCTTGTAGACGGGATTGTACTTGAGAAGAAGCTCGCTTTTGTTGAACAAATCCTCTTGGAGGAACTCGTATTCGATCCCCTTGAGATTGAGAGCAATCATTGCTCTCACCACGAAGGGGCTCGACCAGATTCCAATCAGCTTCACCCCATCTTCGATCGCCATTCTCTTTCAGGATCGGAAGTTTGATTTCAGTAAGAATGATCTGGATTTCTTCCTGTGAGATTAACGAGTATTTAAAGCTCGAACTCAAGGCACAGATGTCCAGTTTATCAATATCAACGTGAGCGATGACGTTGATAGTCGGTCAAAGGTGGAGGGCGGTTTATATCTAATTAAATTTTTACAATAGGTTTAATTAAAAGTTTAATCTATTAATTAAATAAAAAAAATTAAAAAAGTAAGCCTAGTCACCCGTCAGTCGCTTCGATGTGGCAGCCGCTGACAAAGGGCGACTAGCTATATATTTTAAAAAAATAAATAAATAAATTTGATGTATTAATTTTTTGATCTTATCAAATTTATCTGGTGTCGAAATTTAACATGCTTAGTATTATTAGAAAGTTAATAAAATTTTCTACCACTTTTATGTTAACAACCTTAGACGATTCTTGTCCGGATAACCGCAGTTTTATAATTAAAATAAAGATATTATGATAGCCCTAGTTTTTTTGCCGTATCGGGCTCATCCGGTGTCAGATTTTACCGTGTTTGGTATTGTTAGAAAGATAATAAAATTTTCTACAACTTTCATGTTGACAACCTTCGACGATTCTCACCCAGGTAGCCGTAACTTTTGCGTTTGTATGGATTTTCACGGTGCAAAAATAAAGATATTGCGGCAGCCCTAGTTATTAGGTTGTATCGGGCTCATCTAGTGTCGGATTTTAGTGTGTTTGGTATTGTTGAAAAGGTAATAAAATTTCCTACAACTTTTATGTTGACAACCTACAACGATTTTGGCTCGGGTAGCCGCAGTTTTTGCGTTTGTCTGGATTTTCACGGTACAAAATTAAAGATATTGCGGCAGCCTCAGTTTTTTGGCCGTATCGGGGTCATCCGGCGTCGGATTTTAGCGTGCTTAGTATCATTAGAAAAGTAATAAAATTCTCTACAACTTCTATCTTGATAACCTTCGACGATTCTCAACTAGGTAGCCGCAGTTTTTGCGTTTGTATGGATTTTCACGTTATAAAAAATAATGATATTGCGGCAGCCTCAGTTTTTTGGTCGTATCGGGCTCATCCAGTGTTGGATTTTAGTGTGATTAGTATCATTCGAAAGGTAATGAAATTCTATACACCTTCCATCGCGACAACTTTGTGATTCTCACAAGCGCGGTTTTGCTTTTGTATGAATTTCACAGTACAAATGTAAAAATATTACGGCAGTCCCAGTTTTTTGGTCGTATCGGGCTCATACGGTATTGGATTTTAACATGCTTGGTATCATTGGAAAGGTAATAAAATTTTCTACAACTTCCATGTTGAAAACTTTCGACGATTCTTGGTCAGGTATCCACAGTTTTTGCACTTGTAATCGTTCCTATTGATTATGTTGGCAAATGCGAGAATTCTCTTATCTTCCTTCCAAACACATACTAAGCTAGCTTATTAATATTATCCTGAGAATTTCTTTAGCATGGATAAGAAATAAAATAACATGAGTTTACAACAATAATCATTTGATAGAAGTAAATAGTAACCAATATTAAAGAATACACAAATAATAAGCATACAATATTGAAACAAAATGAATAACCGTAATATATGGGGTACAACTACAAGTAAATGGTGTCAACTGTCTACAAAAGATAATAGTACAGACGACTATCGTCGACGATGCCTGAGTGGCGGAATCGCATCACTACTGGGAGTGTAATTGGCCGGTGGTCACCATGACCGGTCTCATAAATAATGCTCTTGATGTTGCTCCTCTTCAACATTGTGTTGTTACTCAGTGTATAACACTAGGTACATCGGTTGAAGCCTGCATAGAAAATGAGAAATCATAGTACACTCCATACGGGAGTGTCATATGGAATGACAGAGGACCATATATGGGAGGGACTGGTGCCTGTCATGGGTGCATCTGAGTTCACATAACTTCCTGATATGAATACTGTGGCGTCTATGTAAAGTATATGTAGAGGGTCTGACCACTAACGTAGAAGATGGACCAACATCCATCGCCGGCCCATCTAATGTACTGACGACAAAGTACCTAGAATGTCAGTGTTCATGTACCTACTATCAAAGATATACATATTGTGCCGCAGCTTCCTGTACAACTCCTCGTACTGGTTGATAGATTGTTAAAATTTTGTATCCTCATCTCTCCCAAAATAACACTGGAATATATCCTCAGTATTCAGGATGTGCTCACACTGCGTTGAAATAAATTTAATTCGGATCAGATCATTATACAAAGCAATAATTTTTATATCAAAACAGGCTTACCATCAATCGCTCTTCAAGTGCTTGAGGGTAATAAGTGTTCGGGGGAATTGTTGGTGCCTTCACATATAGAGGGAGGCCGAGACTGATATCAACTCATATAAAAATACTTCATTAGTGTCATCATATGATGAGAGATATTAGGCTTGATAGAACTCACATTCTAAGTTGCACTAAATGAAGCAAAAAGATATCATCATTGCTTTTCGAAAAAAACTATCTTTCAGGTTGCTAGTGGCCTTCCAATGAAATATAGACATCAAATCTTATAAAATTTAATTTGTAATAAGAAATATATATATATATGAATTCAACATCAAATTGATTAAAACTATACAATTCATTCTATTCAACTATCACATGATTGTGCTATTCAACCATATGTTACATAATTTTTCATTTATTTTTCACATAGAGTGCATATGCTACAACATTATTATGTACTTGATGTTATTTAAATACAGCTTGAAATTTCTTGTGTCCAAGTTTCTTATAATACTTATGAAACTTCTTTGCACAATTGATAGTAATATGTTCATTGGCCTTGTAAGTCAAGCATTATATCTATAACATATTTTTTTCTTTATTCTTCACATAGACTACAAATGCTCCAACATTATTATTGCAAGTTGTTGCTCCTAGTGTAGTTTTCTAAAGCACACGTCCACAAAACTGAGAGGGACCACAGTTCATCAAATTTTAACAAATAACCTCAAATTCAAGAGGAAATTAATTCAAAAGAAATTTAGAATAATAGTTGCCAATAGGCAAAAAAATCATGAATTTAAAATCTACTTTCATCAATGTCTCCATAACTCTTTTACTATAACAAATAATTGAAATTGAAATCCCCAAGTAGAATAAATTTACATAAGTCAAACACAAAATATCCAAATTATTGGTCAATATATGTAACATAATATTTCAGTTAGCAAACACACGAGAATAGCTACCAATAGGCAACAAAATAATGAATCAAAATCAAGGAAATTAAGGATAAAGAACCATGATCGAAGAACTCTCCTAAGCTGAGGATCAATAGTAGACGAGGGATTATCAAGATCAATGCATAAGAACTTCATTATCAGCACGCAAGCATTTCAGCAAGTGAGAGCATCAGTACACAAGTATACAAAGGCTGAGAGGTTGACCAAAATAAAATAAATCTTAGCAGTTAACACAAAATAATTTATTCAATGTCATACCTAAGATGACCAAAAATTCAGAACCTGAGAGAGAGACAGTTACCAACCGGCAGAAGTCAGAGAGAAAAAAGAGGGAAGTTGAAAAGAAGAGGTGGGAAGTCGAAGAGGAAGAGTGAACGATCGATTCAAGCCACAGTTTACCTCTGCTTTACCACTTGAATCAACTTAAAAGGATGGAGGGAACGGCCAACGAAAGTTGATAAGAAGATGAGGGAATGCCGGTGGAAGTCAAAGATAAGACAAGGGAATACTAGCGGAAGTTGATGCCAAATGCAAGTTCGTGGTTGCTTCAAGGGATGAACCGGCTGAAAGCTTCTTGTATTGTATGAATCACGAATGCGAATGTGAATGGGAGTGTGAATGAGACTATGCAAGATTAAAGCCTCGACCATTTATAATGATTTTAATTAAATAAAGTAACTTGTTAGTTTTAATTAAATATTTTAATAATTAATATATGAGCTTTTTTTAGTTTTTTTGTGCATTTATCCTATAATTTATAAAACTGTAGTATCAATTATATTTAATTAAATTTTTTATAAATTATACTACTAAATTTAGTAAATTATAATATTTTTTATTAAATATATAATTAAAAAATTATAAGTTATATTTACTCATATTTTGAAGATAATATATGAAGTATTACCAAATTTAATATCGATTATTTAATAAATTATTTATCGAATAATAAATGAGTATGTTCATGAACATAAACAAGCGAGTATGATCATGTTCATGCTCAATTCATTTAACCTTTGAGTTTTTAAAAACTGTTCAAGCTTATTTTTTTATTAATTTTAACAAACATGAATGAGTATTGATTGAGCCGAGTTCGAGTAGTTCAATGAGTGCACTGGTTCATTTACAGCCTTATCGGTTGATCGCTAGCTCCCTATCCTGTTAGGATGAATCAACAACCACAACTGAATCACGTCTGCTCTCCCACTATGCAATGTAAACCTCGTGGTAATCAATCCAATCAACATCTACTTTTCCGACCATCCACTCTTGAAGGAGGGATCTAATCTTACATCAATCGTGCAGGCGTCGAGAACACGATCGGCGGTACCACTCAACTCATTTTTAGCTAATCATTGGTACTCTAGCTAGTCATATCTCATTACCCTGTAAGCATATATCTGTGACACATACATGGATATGATGTTCATATGTCTCCCATATCACCATTACAATTTGAAAAAAAAATATTAAGTCTATTGTGTACATTCAATAATGAGTTCAACAAACAAATTTACAATGCAACGTACCTGACTTTACAATAGCCCATCTAATTCGTCTTTATACATTTTGGTGTGGCATAGTCTCCCAAACAAACCCTTCATTCCACTGACATCCCATGCTCAGGCCATCTATATCCATAGGGTATGGTATATGTAATGTAGGTCTACTCACATAAATGTGCTCCCATGCCCATACATGTACTAAATGAAGGCATCCAACCATATTTGTGTGCTTCGGCTTCATTGCTTCATGTAACTCCCTGTATTAATGAGCAAATATAGTAGATCCCAACGAGAACTCTCTAAATGTACAAATATCCTCCAAGTAATATGTCTAATGCGTACCATCGTGAAGCAAACAAGTTCGTCTCAGGCATGAGTGTGTCCCATAGGAATTCCACGTACTTGTGGTGGATCAATCATGATACAATATGGTTCTGGCTCCTGCTCTGGCAGCTCATCACAACAATCCCGCCAACAATAGTGGGTCATCTATTTTAACACCCATAATCAACAACATCCAACCGGTAATCGCCATCTCTCCCAATGGGCAAGTGAACGTATTTGTCTGATGACCAATGTTCAACAAAAGCTATGGTAAAGTGGTGATCTGCAGATCTCGGAAATATAATCCAGTCCGAATTTCAGAGCACTCTCATATATCTAAGACAATTAACTGGTCATTCTCTAAACATCAATAAATGAAAAACAACCTTAAGCACTGTAACCTGCATAATAAAAAAAATTTGATCAGTATGCAACATTACGAAGCATGTGGAGAAATATTTTTACCAAATAAGATATGATACTGCTACTAATGATAATACTAAGGTGAACTTCAACGATGGATGGCCACAACATTCTTCTCTCAACTTCTTCGCCTCCTGCATGTGGGGCAAACTAGTTCTTCAATAGACATTATTCCTGGAAACAATTTATTCATTAAACATGTAATAACATTCACATGTAATAACAGTTCACATGTAATCACAACAGCATTATAATTGTAACAAAATAAAATCATAATATATAAGTATGAAACAAAGTCACAATACTCCCTATCAGCATTTTTTAACATCAACATGAGTGGTATTTAACAATCTCACGGTATATATGAAAAAAAATCACGATTACTTCTAACGAGTTTTTTAACAACAATAGTAAATATGAGGAATAGTATTTAGCAATCTCATAGTATACAAGCACTAAACATTATATGAAGATCACAACATCGATGAGGCATCACAAAACATTTTCTAGCAACAGTTTATAACATATAATAGCATAAGTGGTTACAACAATCACAAAAAAGAGGAGACACAAGCCAACAACAAAGAGTACATCACAGACCCACAATAACTTTCACAAGTATAACAAATAATAGTGCAGATATAATAACAACAACATATATATATACATTAGGATAGGACAAGCTCTCTAAATAAGAAGACCCTGAGCTAGATTAAATCTTGTGATGTCGATTCTAAGGACTCTGTTGTACTTATATTTTCATACACTACAAATCCTGTAATCCTTGTAGTCGTCTCGTCCATTGTATTTCTAAATCTATTTGTCCTAGGTCAACCAGACTTTCTTTTAATATTTGGTGGAAGATGCTCTGAGTAGTTGCTATTTATGATGTGTCCAGGCCACTCATCACGATCAAGGTTAACATGAAATTTTTCTTCGTAGGTGTTACAATAAAAGTCTAAAGTGTAGTAGGCAAAGACATATTGCACGTGACTCATATGTCGTTGCCCCAAAATAGAAATTACATGAGGGCAGGGAAGGTGATAAGCTTGGGGTTGTCTACATGTACACCTGCAATCATGATATTATAATAGGTCAATCTTAAAGGTTCTGCTAGATATATCAAAAACTTGATACTCATTAGTGTTTATCCTTATTGGCTCTGGAAATCTCCTTTCATCACATTCTTTATTCTGCAGAGTACTCTTGACACGTGAAGAAAATATGAAGTCGTGTTGGGTCGCTAGAGTTATTGTTGTCTCAAGCTGTTTCATGAAAAGGGAGACAATGTTATAGTATATTGCATTAATTAATGCATGAATAGGCAAAGGCTTCACTTGAGATCTTTGTTAAAGCATTCAGCTGCATTTATGGTCATTGTGTCATACATGTAGCCATCATCATGAGTTAAAGACCATTGTTGCACATCTCTTGAAACAAGTCAGTCATAAGATTCTTGTTTTATATTCTTAATATCAGTCATATACCTCTTGAAAATATGGATATCATCAATATTGTCTGTAACATATATTTTCTGGCATATGAACTCAATGTATCCTATACCAAGTTGTTAAACAACTTTTTTGAAATTCTTCCTCAAATGTCAGAGGCAGAAGCAATACGCAGCCCAAAGAAATATTTCTCTACAGCCATATACAAGACATGCGTGTCTATCATATATGAAGCACATATCACCTCTTGTAGAAACCAGTGGAATTAAGTCTTGGAGTGTCTGTAAAAACCAAACTCATGACTTAATACATCTTAATTCAACCACTACGAAGGATAGTGAGAATAAACCGTTATTGGAATCAATCCCAACTACGCTAAGAAGAGTCCCTCTATACTTACCTAGGAGAAATGTTCCATCAAGACATAAAACTAGATGATAATATTGCCAACCTATAATTGAAGACTCGAATGACCAAAAAAGTCATTGGAATTGATTTGATTTTATTAAGTGTACTCGGTATACTGATCCTGGCATAACTAAACATACACAATTTTTCTAAGGATCGATATGATTCCTCCCAACGCCAAAAATAATATTTCTTGCGTGCATCCCAAGTCTTCATATAAGACACTCTTATATTAAATTTAAAAATTTAAATTTCTCTGGGTTTTAAATCTAGTTGACGCTTAACTGCAAGTTGAATAAAATAACTGATAAAACTTAATGTATATTGTATGTGTTCAATATTGAGCACTAAATGGCTACATGTTTGAGGTGAACCAATACTATCAATCCTCCATGCACCACCCAATCTCTTACTTGAGCTTGCATTAAATCACCACATATAAGGTGTAGTTGGGTGAGCAAGATACATGCACAGTACATTGAACTTTGTCTTATTTGAAGCATATATCACAAACTCAATATTATTTAAGATAAGCCATCCTTGAAGAGCGAACTGAAGCTGCTTCTTATCATGAAAGCACACACATTCTAAAAGCTCATCTGGAATGCAATTTCCCTATTCGAAAGTTGATTCATCTAACGGCCCATCAAATGTGAGCTCCTCATCCCATTCCCTAGTTGTTTGAGCACTGCACATGTACTCATTGTTAGATAACAAGTGCTCTTCTATATGACTTATTATGATTGAGTAGTCTCTATTCAGATCTTCGGCTCTGAAACATAGTTTTGTGGCCCTAAAAGTAGGCATCTGCATTACTATCATCATCGTCATCAGTATCACTACTTATTACACTAGGCATAGTTTCATATACCTCATCTTTAGAAGATAATGAATTGATGTAATCATCTTGAGGGTCACCCATGAAATCAGAACTTGTCCCAACAATAAGCACATTCGATTGGTGCAGAGTCATATGCTTCAACTTGAGTGGTTAATTATTAAGCTAGTGTAATGTACTGAGTCCTAATTGGAGCTCTCTCACACTTCTTAGTAGCAACTACTTCTCTTTCCTCGTACATTATTTCTTAACTTCAACATAAATTATTATAGGTTGCAAGCATGTTGTATTGATTATAGACTCACAGACTTCATCATCACTAAAATGAGTTGCAATAAATCCAGCACCAATAAAAAAGGCCTGTAAGACTAATGCGGAACTTTGTTGGATCAAATTTTAATGACCTCATAATTACGCTTCTGTAAGTCTATGAAGTTAATCCGTTGTGGGATCTATATTGGATGATTTTTTCCCACTGGTATAAATCGGAATAAAATCTTCACTTACAGTGAGTTCACTGTCATAATATATAATTATGCAGATTGTATCTAAACTCATTTTTAACTCACACTAGCATGATATAGACAATCATTTATCTTACCTGGTTAATAAAAAAAAATCAATTTAGGGGAACGTACACTTCATGCATTTGACTTGAAATAGAGGAGTATGTGAAGTATTTGAGTTACTGTAACCCTAATTCAACACTTACTATGTGCAAATCCTTAAATAGAACATACCCTAAACGGCGCATGAAAATTGAATATAAAGATTCATAAGACAGAACATATCCTAAACTCAATAAATTGAACTTGAAAATCCTATATCAATATTTCTACTAAACTAAAGTTACATGTCTAATAAGAATAATTATAACTTTCAAATAATAATATTTTAACCTAAACTTCAAATCAAATCTAATATGCATTTCCAAATACACAGATCTGATGAAAAAAAAAAGTACCAAAATCTCAATCATCTTAAAACTAAAAGTAGATGAGCTTATCATACAGAATGAAACCATATATAACAAAATCTAACAAAAAAATACATTTAGGTTTAAAAATACCTAAATCGGTGGCAAAATAATAAAGGGAAGCGGCTATCTCCGACAGCGACGGCATTTCTTAGACAAATCATACACTAAACTCAATAAATTTATCATGCAAACTCATATTAATATTTCTACTCAACTAAACTTACATGTCAAATAAGAATAATTATAACTTCCAAATAATACATTTCAACATAAATCCTAAATCTAATATGCATTTTCAAAACACACAAATCTTATGAAATAAATGTATCAAAATCTCAATCTACCATAAAACTAAAAATAAATAAGCTTATTATACAAAATAAAATCATATATAACAAGAACTACCAAAAAATGCATTTAGGTTTCAAAATACTTAAATCTACGGCGAAACAACAATAGGAGGCAGCTATCTCTGGCAGCAGTGGCGATCTCCGATGACGGCGGCGGCGGCGATGGAAACGTCTCTCTGAGCGGCAACTAGGTTGGGCTCTGGCGTCGTGAAATATGTAGCGTATGAAGCGACTGAGCCTATTTTTTAAAAAAAATTCATGCTTAATTACCTAATTAAACTTCTAACTAAGTCTAATTTGAAAATTTAGCCTTTATATTTTGCCTACTTTGCAAAAAAAACGTTTGTTTTTCAAAAAAAAAAAAAAGTTTGCTGAAGTCTAAAACCATCCACGTGATCTTGATTGTTTCAGACTCCTCCCCTTCTTCAGTACTGTTAGCGGAGAAATTATTAAGTAGAGTCCACACTTCCGATATTCTCTTGAAGTATGTTGATGAATTTTTTTTATTAGAATCTGAAGAGTATTTTGAACCTCTTGAATAATCATTATACACTGCATGATATTTTAAGCAAAGTTTATAAAATAAAAATACTTAAAAATTAGATATTTTAATTATTATTTTTAATTATGCTCAAAATATTTTTATACATATATTTTATATTGATATTTAAAGTGAACAAAGTACTCAATATATCTTAAAAAAATTTATGTATACTGGTAGCAGAAATTTAGATATAGCTCTATACTCAGACTTCGCATGAAATAATCTTAAAGTGAGAAAGGGTACCGATCTAATTCTTGCTTTTTAATTTAAAGTCTTCAAATTTTATTTTATTTAACCCAACATAATTTTCGAGTTTTTTATATTTTATTTTTAAAATAAATTATATTATTTTAAAAAACATTTAAAATAATATTAAGATATTTCAAGTATTTTAAAAATGATTTTCATCATCAAATATATTTTATTTTAAATTAAAATATGAATAAAAAAATAAAATTAATCTCAAATAACCCTGCTTGTTCTCTGCTTAAACTTCAACAAAATAAAAAATAAAATAAAAATACTGTGCTTAAACATTCATGCATGCAAATTAATTTCGAAAAACATCCAGAATGAGTGGTAACACACTGTTATTACAGGAGAAACACTTCACAAGCCACAATGCATATAATATCTTCTTCAAACACCCCCTTAATGCTAACCTTTCAAAGACCAAATACCTTATTTCAGCCCAAAATGAAACGAGAAAGACGAAAAGCAGAACACATGACATTATGGCAATTTTTTTAAATTGAGTACGATTAAAATATGAATTAGCTAATTAAATATTAATAAAAAAAATTTAAGAATAGATATAGTCATCCAATTAGTGAGTGGTATACTCATTTTCGACGTGGCGTGGTGGTGCGTGTGGCCGTGAATTTGATGGCACCTTCGGCGGCGTGACAGCGACATATCATTAGGGGCGGTCGTCGGATCGGTCACATCTCTCAGTTTTGCTCGATTATCAAACTCGCTCGGCTCGCGGGAACTCAGACCAAACTTGCATACGCGGCGACCCTCGGAAGGCGCCCGGCCGTGGTCTCCGCGTCCGCTTTTTGTCCGTTGCGCGATTCCAAGTGGGTGGAGCGGGTTCATCAGCGGTGGAATAGCGGGGCGTCGCTCAATTCGGCGAACCGACGGGGCCTTTAATGCCCTCACGTCGGCGGCATGATCTTTTCGCGGCGGCCCATCGAACGATGGCGTGGCGGTCATTAATTGACGGATTCTAAATTTTATATTAATTAGCTAATTCATTTTAACTCAATTAAAAAATTGCGTGATTTGCCGCTTCGAAGCGAAGACTGAAACCACGCTATCATAACTCACGCCGTCGAAAGCTTCAAACGAAAAACTCGACGACTGAATCATCTTATCGTTGTCTGGCAACACGTCCTTCACAGCGTCATGAGCGCTGAAATTCTGAGCCCAAGTCGCGAGTTTGGGCAAACTTATATCGCTCAGAATCTGGATTCCGTCCAGCTTCTCCAGTGCTCTTATCCAGGCCAAGAAGCAGCCTAGCGCTATGTCGACGAAGCCGATATCGTCCCCTCCAAAAAATGGTTTTCCTTTGCTTGATTGCTCGAAAGCTTTCTCTAATGGCTGAAGCACCGCTGCTGCTTCCACGGCCGCTTTCTCCTTGGCTTCCTGTGTTATCCCTGCGACATGGTCCCGAAGCGAAGGGAACAGCTGCAGGCACGTAGAGATCAGATAGCTCGGTGGGATGGGCGGAGAAAAATAAAACCTCAAAAAAGTTCAAAAAATGTTGTTCGAGAGGGATCTGAAAGCATATATCTAGCTCAATGTTTCAATATGGATGATGGAATTATTTAGCTAAAATTTAAAAATAATCAGAATTCTTAATGATATTTTGATATCAACTTGTTGAACTTATTCAAAAAGTAACTTTAAATCATCAAAAATTGCTTTTAAAATTTTTTTTTTTTTCAACTTTGGGGAAGAAAGTCGGCCAGCGCGAACCTTGTCATCAATATAGCAAGCCCAGAAGCGAGACTCAGCGCGTTCAAGGTGGCTGGCCGGAAGGATTTGCTTGTTCTCCGTCGGCCATACTTCGTCTATGTATTGGACGATGATCATGGATTCGCATATTGGATGGCCTCTGTGGAGAAGGACTGGGATTTTCTTGTATATCGGGTTGCTCTTGAGAAGAAGCTCGCTCTTGTCCCATGTATTCAGCTCCTCCAGGTTCTGGTACTCTACTCCCTTTAAGTTGAGCGCAAACTTCACCCTCATCACGTAGGGGCTGAGCCATAATCCTATTAGCTTCACTTCCTCTTCTCTCTCCGCCGCCATTGCTACTCACACCAAACAACGAAGCACTCTACAAAAGAAAAACAGGTGGGAGAATGAATGTAGCTTATGTGGGCTTGAGATGGGTTTATATGTATAGAGCAAGAGAAGAATAAATATTATAATCTCAATTTACATAACTTTTAACTTAAGAGATCATGATGTAAATTACAATTAGACCCTCTTTTTTTTTAAATTTACAGCATACAATTCTTATACATTTACCTTCTAACTCCTAAAATTTGATATTTATAAAAATAGCACTTTTTATATCTAAAAAGACATTTTATTTTAAAATAATAATGATAATACTATTTTGATATAATAATAAAATTAGGATACTAGTTAAATAAATATGAAAATTTAAATATTAGATATGTAAATAAATAAAATTATGTGATATGTACATAAATGCTCATATTTTTTTATGAAGGTGGGCATGTTTAATATTTTAATTTTATTCTTAATTATTGGGAACATAATTACTAAGAAGCGGCAAAATTATTTATTTATTTTATAACCTATTAAGAAAAATTTTCAATTACCGCACTTAAGGTGTTCTTAGTTTGACCTCTGATTGCAATTTAAATTATAAGAAATATTAGTGGATTGAATTTCATCAATTTTTAATGATTTAATTATTAATTAAGTATATAAAAATATAAAAAATAAACAATCATATGGCATATAATTTTTAAAGTCTAAGATTGACTCATGCATTTCATCAATTTAAATTATTCAATAGATATATGTTCTCATCAAAAAAAAATTTACTAATAAGATAATCTTTTTTTTATGTGTTCTTATCTTTATCAATGTATTTTTTGTGAATTAAAAAGATTGTTAATTACAGCTCAACAAACAAAAATATCAATTAAATTTAATTTATGAGCATCCTTGCACCTATTATGGTGCGTTTGAGAGGGCGTTCTGCTTGCGGTACAGTTATAGTTCAAACATTTGACGAGCCGCAATAGAATTACGATAAGGCTGATTTTTGAGAAATCTATGATCAAAAAATTGTATTTTCAACTTTACTTAGCGACTTATGATGACACGAATCTAAAACTTGAAATTTTTAATGCAAAATTTACTGTATACTCACCGCAATTTCTTTTGCAGCAACTCAATCATTAATTTTTTTATCCGAAACAGACTCTTAGTGAGATTTTGAACATTCAAATTTGGCCTTTTGTTTAACCTTTTAGAGAGAGAAAATGATTAACAATATACAGCAAGTAAACAAATATAGATTAAGAAAATGTAAGTTGCTCTTTAAAGACTATCCGTTATATTTATTTAATTGTAGAGAAAGAAAGTAATTGGGAGGCCGGCGACGGCGGGGAGTTCAGTAGGCAAGGGACACTCGCTAACTAAACGGCAGGCGGAGCATTAATCTTTTGGCAAGCCGATACAAAGAAGCCTCGCGTGGATCACAAAATTGTTTGGAAGCTTGGAAATTGTTCTAAATTTTAAAATTCTATCTTTTGTTGGCGCATTTTAATTTTGAAATTGAATATTTTTATATGTCAAAATCCGTCATAAAATATAATAATAAGGAGCTCGTTATTTTTTTAAAAGTAAATTTTTATATATTTATATGTCTAAAATCTAAATTTTAATATCTATGGATATAACATTTAAATCTTTAATATCATATTAAAAATATTATTAAATATACTTTTTATGTATAGATAAAATATTATGTATATAAATATTAAATTTTAAATATTAGTTATATAAATATAAGAGAATTATGTGATGCATATGTAAATTTTCCTTTTTTTTTTAAATGATGGTATTAGGAAATTCAAATTCAATGCACATTGTTTGGCCCTTAATTGTCGTAATCTTGAAAGAAAGGGAACAATTGCATATTTTTATAAAAACAATAATAGTTTTGCATTCTCATCTCAACTTATAGATTAGTCTAAATTTATTTTTTTTGTTTTTTAGTCCCTACGAATATTAAACACAATATAAAGGCTGAGCCAATCTTATTTTACAATCTATCCCACCTATTTCATAGATGAGAGCTACATGTAATGTATGGTTGTGATCTATAAAATAATATTTTATATAATATATTAGATATATTTATAAAATATAAAATGTTATATTGTATTGATGTTTGCTCATAATTAAGTAGCTTTATTAATTTTTATCTCACTTATAAAAATAATTTGATAATTAATGTTTAAAGACTAATTTGCATTTCATTATTTTATAAACAAAATCTTTTCTTTTGCAAAATATTTTCTATACAAAATAATATAAAAGCAGTTTATATATTCTTAAAACCAAATAAAATTTGTCAAAAAGGCTTCAATTATCTAAGAAAATGCTTGATGCTTAGTAGCCCATTGTGCCCCATTCTTACCTAAAAGTTCTATGTCATGCATTATTCAAATCATCTATTATTTTTTTTTCAATCTTTAGATTTTTCATATTTTTAAAAATATTTTGTTTACAAATAATATATAAGCTAACCATGAACATTTAAGATGAAAATTTTAAAATCTACATATTAGCCTAATTTATTAATAATAGCATGAGTAAAAAATATTTGGAGAATCGATATTGTCAACGGGCGACCCATCGATAAGACCGTGACAAGATGCCATGGTGGGAAATTGTCGACGGATAACTATTGTGGCATCATGTTGGAGGGTCACCCATCGACAATCATAAAAATATTTTTTTAAAAAAAATAACCCAATGGCCATTGACTGAGCCTAACGGATGGCTAACTGTGGGCTTCTTTTTTGGGATTGGGGTTATGGTTATATAAGCCTCCCAAATGTATCTCATTTTCCCTCCACTACTCCCTGAGCTCATTTCCTCCACAAATTTCCACATCTCTCCAACCTCGAAGCTAATTTCTCTCAACATCCTTTAAAATTCATTGGGACTGATAAAATTCGCACTCCATTATTACTATTTGGAGTCAATTTGTCAGTATCCTCTAAAATCTTATGCATTAACATGTTATAATTTTTTTTATCTTGCATTTTTCGTATCAAGTGTTGTGGACATTTTTTTATCAAAAATGAAAGCCTTACTATGTTGCATATGATTTAGCTCGATAAAGTAACTTTTTAGTGCAAAAGTTATGCTATGTATGAAATGTTATTAAATTTTATAGTGCTTTAAAGTAGTAGGAGAACACTATTATTATTTTCTTATAATTATTGCATGCAGGAAGATTCGGTTAATAGAGTAGGAGAATTCAATATTTTAGCATTACACAAAAATTTCGCTCATACAACAAAAGAGTTTGAGAGACCAAGAATTTTATGTGGAAAACCAGAAGGGAAAAACCATGGGACCTAGACCACTTAGAAATAATTTTCCTATATCAGTTGTTGTTACAATTATTATCCTTTCTCCAAAGTTGGAGAATGATAGCTTACAAGAATAAGTTTTATGACAAGTTTCACTGGATTAGCGACAAAGGCCTTGCTTGAGGTGGTAGTTTGATGATCTTACACAAACTATTGAAAGATGATCGGGCGGTTGGTAGCGGTAGCAATGGTGAAGCGGAAAGCGGTGATCCGGCGTCGGATCCGGCCGAATCGGCGCGCTGGTAACCGTGCGGTGGCGGCTATAATATGGTAAGCCAGTAACAATATGGTGCCACGGAAGCGATGAGTAATCAGTGGCATCCATAATGATAACCAGCATGGTGGCCGCAACATCAGCAATGCCGATCGATGCGATAATGGCGGCAAACAACGATAGCCAGCAGCGATGTGGCAATGACAGCCGATGCAGCCCAGTGACAATAAGTAATGCCGGCAAGCTGGCTATTGGAGCGAAAATGAGTGATAATCAGCGATGGTAAGAGCAATGCCGGCAGTGGTCAGCCTAGCCGCGCGATAGATAAGTGGTCAGCGATAGCCGGCGGTGGTAAGCCGGCGATGGTTGGAAGCGATGGCAAACGGCGGCAAGATGGTGGTACGCGGCGATGGCCGGGAGGTGGTATTATGGCGATGTCAGCTGGCGGTCAGCAGCGATGATGACCGGCGGTGGTTGCCGACGGTGGCGGCCAGTGGTGGTCGGCGATGATCCAACAACGGTCGGTCGGTGGCCTGATTATGCTTTGAGATTCTTTAAGTCTTAGAGCTCTCTCCTCTCTTTCACTTCGGGTCCTGCTCATATGAAGAATGAGGGGCTATTTATAGATTATGGGAGTGACATTATGTAAATACTGGCAAAATCCAAACCACTCCATCGAACGGCTCAAAATAACTCATTTGATGTATTTTAAGTATCTAGATGCTCAAATGAAGTCAGAATTAAGAGATCTTAGGCTTGTTAGATTTAGCTCGTCAAGATGCTCGATTTGACTATAAACACTCTATATTTATGCTATTTAGAGATCTATATCCAAAGTTTTGATTATATTTTAAGTGTTTGATGACTAATCTCGATTTAGAATCGATTCTTTCGATATCGAATTAAACTTATAGTAGAATTTTTTTAGGCATATCAATAATATTGTTATTGTTATTATTGTTTCTAATAGTTCTATGTCTTGCATAAGTTATTGTTATTATTGTTTCTTTATTATTAAGTTTTTTAGTTTATTATTATTAGTATTATGATTGATATCATCATCATCATTGTGATTATTATTATTATTATTATTATTATTATTATTATTATTATTATTATTATTATTAGGTTGTTCGCTTGTAAGATTTTGGTAGAAGTCATATGATAGAAAGCGCACTTGAGCACATCACCCAGGACCCGAGCCATCTCTCATGCATGTCCCTTATTCCAATAGGATTTAGAAGTTGGAATAAATGAAAATAATTCATTCTAATTTATAAGATTACTTGATATATGATAGAATTTTATTTTATAAAGTAGATGAGAATAGCTAAGTAAACCAAATATTTTAATAACTTTAAATGATTGTATTTAGTTTTCTTCATTATAATTTTTTTATTAATATTACTTTTATCATTAATATTACTATGTTTATTTATATCATTATTATTAGTAGTAGTAGTAATGTGAACATTATTTTTATTATTATTAAAATTTTGTAATTTTTGATACTATTATTTAAATTAATTTAATTTTATTACTTCTATTAAATTTTGATATTTTTGTTATAGTAATACAGCCAAGCTTTAATTCGGCTAAAAATTTATTTCAAATAATATAATCATGATGAGTCAGCAAATATCAACTTTAATATTATTCTATGATATAGAACTAGTATTAGTTGATGGCTTTGCTCCCGCCTATATTGGAGGTCGTTGCCAGCCACTTTGGATCACTACGCAATCAGATTTTGTCCAGCTATAATGTAGAGTCATCCATGCTCTAAAAATTGATCCAGTGGCTAGCAGTATCTCTTTGATATGTAGGTTTCCAATAGGTGAAGGTTTCATTGAAATGCTCATTGAGAACAATGAAGTTGCAGAATGTGATTTGCTAGAGGCTTCGAAACAAACATTGGTGATTTACATCAAAATTGAGATTTATTTTGAGATTGGACAAAGCTATGTCCACATAATGTTCGAGTCCTCAATAGGATCTTCTTTATGGTACGTTGCTTTTGATTTCATTGAATTTTTTTGAACCAAACCTCATAAACTTTCAAATCTACAAGTATGCTATATAAGCACTTCCCAATTAAACTATTGCTTAAATTGTATTAAAAGTATCATTAAAACTAAATCTACATTTTTTTTTCTAATAGGCCCCAACATCATTCATGTGTTGAACTTCACCATAGCAATTTAATAGAGGTTAATCGTGCACAAGATGACAAATAAGTAATGTTGCATAAGCATTAGAGTTAATGACCCTACACTAGTTGAACCCATAGTTGTTGATGTAGAGAAGTAGTTGGGATCATGGCCTGATTATTATAATGATTTGTTAGGTACTCACGCATCCCAGTATATCATGAGATTACCCCATCATTATTACCATATTTCATATGGGATAACCATAGATATATTTACTCCTTAGGTGGCTTAGATAGATTTTGCTTGGGAGTCATATGTTGACTTGGTAAAGATCATCTTTGGGAGACATGTGTAAACATATACACTATTCATACTCGACTCCTTTCTCATTCCAGATAAATCATGTTCAGTGAATCATTTGTAGTACTTTCCTATCATGAAGGATTTGCCAGTATTTTCATAGTACTCCATTAGAGTAACAGTGCTGAAAAATTTATATAAGGAGTTGAAAGAGGCTACTAGGCCTAAATGGATGAATATGGCTGAATGTTTACATTTATTGCATGTGTGGTGTTGGGAGAGGTTCTATATCGGCAGGCCCACACTTCGAGTCCCCTATCCAATTGAGATTGATGGGAAGAGTATTGGTTTTAAGTATGAGTTTTAGTTTTTATTTTAAATAGTACTTGATTTTTATTTATTTTGTAATATGTTAATTGTTTATTCAATTACAAGTGGAACAAGCGTCAATTCACAAGTAATCAGTCAGTCATGTGCACGTATATAAAGAGGAGTTTGACGGTCTAGAATAGAGCCATGTTTATTTTTTGGTTTACTTACAATTTACTCATTTTACCATTGTATTTTTTTTTCTCTTTTCTTGATATTATTTGATTTTTTAAGATTACTTGGCAGTCGTACGATCATCATATATCTATGCGTGTTGCAAACTTGTGTACTTAAGGATCTGCTGTTTGGGAGGCTAGGGTGCCATTGATATGCCAGTGTTCTGTAGAGTGACACTTTCCAAAGCGAGTTGCTCGACAGTCTGTCTAAGTACCTAGAGTCTACTTTGAACTGATGGAGGTAAATTTCTAGTGTGTTGATGATCGTGAGAAGAGTGGTATTGATGAGTTGACTACCACTGATAGTATATGTATATATGAGATGATAGGAAAGCATATATTACTGCTCATGATGACTCAGTCATAGATGTTGAGAGGGAAGTCACATAATATATGTAGTGATATTGATCATGGTAGATATTATGCTTACTTCAGGCTCCGACATATCCACTAGACATATATTACTCAAAGCTAATTAGCTTAAATCAGGCAATTTGAAGTGTATTAAAATTTTATGAGACCATTTAAGGGTAAAATAACTTATACCTTTTATTTTCTTAGAGTCAAAATGAATATCTCGATAAAAAAACTTAATGAGTTTAAGATAAATCAATATTTATATTAATAATGTCAATGAAAATACTAAATAATTAAAGAAATTAATTATAACAATTGAATGGAGTGTCTTGATTTTTGGCCAAAATTATTAAAATCTCTTTCCATAAATTATCAATTTTATTGCTTCTAAACATCCAAAGGATTTTCCTAAAGAAGACTTTGATTGAGAGAAATCATGGAGTTGGATAATTTTTGAGTCCCAATCATCATTATTTGATGTCAACCGTTATTGTTTTTTGTTATCACCACCGAATATTAGTTGTTAATCAATGCCAATGTCTTTTGACAACTAATGTTGATGCCTTTCATTAATCAACAAGAATGTCTATCATCACCATTACTTGAAATTAGACTATTATCAACATTTAATACTAACCTTCTATATCATTCACTCTCCACTTATATAAGAAAAAAATCAAGTTAGACAACTTGGTCTCTAACATTCCTCTTCAACTATCAATTGATGGATACTAAGGATTGATGTATATTATCGCCAGCCATTGCCATTCGATCAAAACTTTCTTGGTCATTAGCCCTTATTTATAAGGAGAATGGCCAAGTAAAACTACTTTACTATCACCCAAAATTTGAAGCCTACAGCCATGAACATCCCATGCCCACCTTTTTGGACATCAATTTCCCTTATAGGAATGCTCAAGCATTCCATTAGCCTACTCTAGTTATAAGAAATGATCTCTTTTATAATATATGACTAAAACTAGTAAAAAATTTGAACAATACATGATGACCATGTGATTCTTCTTGTTCAAAGAGTTTTCATATAAAAATTTCATATCTCCTATGAACTACTCTTCATTTATGAGTGTATTAAATCTTTTACCATATGCTTGAAAGTTAAACTCTTTCTCTGCCATTGTGAATATTCCAAGACTATAAATATTCCCCCTTCTCATGAAACTAGTAATTACCCATTTAAATTTAGGCAAATGTTACCATGTCACCTTATAAAAAGAATCTTGATTTCTTATCCGAAAGAACACATAAAAGATATCGACTCTACAATCATATAAAATTATTAAGCTCTCCCTCTTCAGTCTTCCCCCATATATTTCTCTTTTCATGTAAACACATTAAGAATTTATTTAAAGCCATAAATGAGCAGCATATATAGCATTTCTCTTAAATTTAGCTCAAGATTTAAGCTTTAACTCATTTTACATGATAGTGTACTTTTCTTTCTCTTTTCCTTTAGCAAAGTTTTGAAGGCAAAGTATATAGTTCATTTGAAAAGAACATAACACTTGCCTAACTCCATTCCTATTCATTCATATGCTACTACTTAAAGAAGGACATTCACACCAACACACATAAATTGCATAAACAAATCAAACAAATAAATAGAAACTTTTGTATCTTTCTTTTCCATTAATTTCTTTTGTACATATGCTTGTATTTAAGGAAAGTGATATATTAGTTTGGACAACCTCGGGATTGCGAGACTTTAAGTAGCCCTAAGTAGGTCTTGTATCTTACACCCCTAGTTAACAATGGATCCGTACTCACTTATGCCTTTCATACATACATGTGTGCATGTGAAAAATGAATAAGAAAATCTCTTTTCTACTTAATGAAAATCATGCATCATAAAGCATTCAAATTTTCTTAAGTAAATTACTTAGCATTCTCTTTCCATGCATTTCTTTTTGTACATATGCTTGTATTTAAGAAAAGTGGTATATTAGTATGGACAATCCCGGGGTTGTGAGGCTTTAAGTATCCCTAAGTAGGTCTTGTACCTTACACCCCTAGTTAACAATGGCATCGTACTCACTTATGCCTTTCATACATACATGTGTGCATGTGAAAAATGGATAAGAAAATCTCTTTTCTACTTAATGAAAATTATGCATCATAAAGCATTCAAATTTTCTTAAGTAACTCACTTAGCATTCATCATAAAGTATGCTAAATATTCCCATTTGTATGTATAGATATGCTTAGGATCCATTCATATGCATGTTATACACATGTGAGAAAGAAATAAAATATTGTGTGTTTTGTGATAGTAATTCACTTTACTTAATCTTAAAATTCCTTTCTTTTTGAATATATTTGTTTAGAGAAAATCTAAACTTAGGATTAATTAAAATACATAATAAAATATTCACTAAATAAAAATCCTTAATGAATCTACCTTAGATATCGCTTAAGGTAGGGAGGAAAGAGAAGTTCTTTTCTCTTTTCCTCTCTTTACAACCTTTAGTAATTAAGTAGGTTCATTCAAACTAAATCAAATCATCAAATAAAATTAGCCAATATCAACTAAACAACTTAAATGAGACCACCCTTCTAAGCTGAACCTTTTCACACTTAGAAAATCATAACCTTAAAGCCTAGCTAAGCATACCACACAAATCTTATATGACACACACATTAAGCTAAGTCATCACTTCTAGGCCTATGTTAGGGCGGTGCATGGTTTGATGTTTGCTTTTATTTTATAATGTGATATTTTAGTCTGGATGTTAGGGTGTATGTGCATAGAATGAATGGCAAGACGATTTAGTCTAATCATTATCTTTTGTAGGGGATTGCACTTAAGGGGTGTTGTAATAAAAATGTAACTACTTTTATTATCTAGGTTACTTATACCCTTAAGCATAATCCAAAATAGGCCAGGTGGACTTGGTTACCCATGTGTGGTGTGCTAAGTCCAATTTGTTAATATACATGCTTGAGATTTGTATGGTTTGTTTAGCTAATCTCTATTTTGTAAGTGTTAGCTAGATTTACTTTTCCTTTTCATGTATTTTTGTAATTAATATTTTGGAATGATTATTATGGGAGATTAGGATGAGCATTGGTCATAAGAATTCATCTTATGTACCATGTGAAGCCTTTGGAGTATCCACATTCCAACCATTCAAAAGAAGGAACCAAAAGAAGAAAGAAGAAAGAAGAAAAGAAGAATGAAGAAATGAAGAATGAAGACCCCCATAATATGAATTCCTTGCTTAATTGTAATCAATTCATTTGTAATCCGGGTTAAATAAGGGTAGAGCTCAGCTACCCAATTTATTTTTGGGTTTGTGCGGTGGTGCCTGACTACACTTGGCCTTTTATTCTTTTACATTAGCTTTATAAAATGTTAAATATTTTGTTTAGCTTGTGAATTATAAATAACATATTTTTTTAGTTTCATTCTTACTTTAATGTATGGCTTGGATGGCGATTAGGCTCTTAGAGAAAAATAAATCTTCTACCAAATTAATCAACTCAAAATTAAAAATAAATAACTCATAACCTCATTTAAAGTCTAAGTTAAAATTAAGAAAAAAAGAATTAGCAACAGCTTAGTTAGATGAGCATTTCTTTTCTAACATCATGTATAAAAATATATTATTTCACTCTTGATTGGAGGGCTTCCACCTTTTCAGAGAACTTGGCTTGACCTTTGAGAGCCATGGTGGAAATACACTTTCCCCTTCTTGCTGATTTTGGCCCATAAACTTATTTCTCATGCATTAGGCATACGAATCCAATAAGTCTAAGTCAAATGATTGTCCAAAAATAAAAGTAAAATGTAATATGTTTTACATTAGATTTAAGTCATTTGAAAGCATATCCTTACATGATCTAGTCTCTTTAGAGAGTGTGTTTAAGGACTTAGTCTTTTTCCAAATAAACAACAGCCTAGCCATCTTGCATAAAGCATAAGACTTGCCTACATGTATTTAAAACCGTAGAAGGCGTTAGTTGGTCACTCAGGCGGTTGTAAGTCCAGTAGTCGTGGTTTGTCCTCTCTTATGGAGGCAAAATACCCATTTTCACCTTAGATTTAGGTCATGCTTTTGGCCCAGCTCCACATTTAGGTTACGAGATTGCTTCTCTTCTTCATAAGCATAAATCTTCACCTCTTAGGTATTTTCATAACCTTATATTATGGAATTATAATCCTTAAACTTCTAATAAAAATTCAACTCAAAAAATGTAAATCCCAATCATAGAATAGTTTGGGATGTTTATTAGGCTTCCTAGTATCATAAACATCCCCTACTCACCTCCATTTGGCTTCGATAAGAACTCCCTCCTCTTGATCGATCCCACTTGATTTGCCAAAAAATATATTAATCGATTGATAGTCCTACCTACTAAAATCTTTGGAGACAACGATCATTTACCTTAATCAAAATATTCTTAAGGAATCCCCTTCCTTAAGATGTAATTAACGATAGGGGCTTGCCCCTATAGGGAACATAATGAACTCGGTTTAAAATAAACCCTGCTTTATTTTTCCATGTAAAGCACGTGAAGAATCTCTGGAATACACGAAGACCCATAGTCCTTAGGAGTCCTTATTTAGGTGATTAGGTCCATTGTAGGGTGGTGATTTCTATCTTTTGAGATAGCACACCTCTCCTCAATGTCGTACCCGATCACCCTAATAAAACATCTGCAGATCTACACGGTGTCCCAACCAAAAGGTGTATATTTTTGTTTTCATTTATCCTCTTCAAAAGGATAGATGAAGGCTGGAATATTTTCACCACAAGGTTCGAGTTAGAGTTGGAGTTGATATGAGTTTGGCTTGAAGGGAGCAAGTGAGGAATTTGGTTTAAGCTATATGGTAAGTAAATTTTCCTAACACCCCTAAGGCATGACCTATTCCTATGGCTAACTCTTCTAAGTCTCTAGGATTATGTTGAGTGTCCACCTAATAACTAAAAGTGTCTTATGACTAAGGAGACTCTTAGTGTCTAAGAGAAGTCCTATGTCTAAGATGGAGGGGTTGAGAGCATATTCTAAAAATGAGGTCAACAGTCTACTATATTGTATCAACACCTTTTCTGATTACAAAGAAGTATATTATTTCTAATTAAAAATATATATTAGTAGAATAATTTTTACTAGGCCAAGCCTTGAAAGTAAAAAAAAAAACTATAGTGCCTCTTATAATTCTTCTTCTACTTATATATGTGATATACCTTCTTATAAAATTAAGATATTAAAGTTTCTCATTCTATCACAACAAATTTTCTTAATAGTAATAATTTGAGATTATCTATAAGAAATTATTTTGGGCTCACGAAATCATTATTATTATATTAAGAGATAGTTTATGTTAAATTCTGAGGGATAGTTCTTGTAAGGTAATCCCCTTACACTAGATTAATAGTTATAAAATAGTCAATACCGGCGGAGGTAACTTTAAGTATAAAGTTGAAAGAACAACATCTTAAGCATGGTTATATCAAAATACTCCTCCAACATATAATCTCTAAGAGATCCTAACTTTTTAATGATTTTTTTTTCAATTTCTTTCATGCAGTTTAATATCATTATGTCACAATCTAACAAACAATCTCATATAAATAAAAAATTCTTCAATTATTTCTCTTAATTCCTTTTGCTACATTTTAGATTTGGAGTGGCACTTATTATAACAACCTAAGGAAGATAAACTTACTCTTGATAGCCCTATAAAATCAATGCAAACTATCAACATATACAACACTTATAAGTAATGCATGCCATCAAAATCAACTTTGATACTTGCCAAATCACCTTTTATTGCCAACGTCATAAACATATGTCATCATTTATAATATTGATGTATATTGTCGACACCAATTGTGATTCCCACTTATCTCATTGCTAATAGTGTCAATGCATTCCATCACCCAAAATATTGTTGGACACCATAAACACTAAAATTGAATTAAACTTTTTGATCTCTTGTCATCTCTCTTTAGAAAAGAACAATTAAACAAATCATTACACAATATTTTGAAAATAACTTTGATGCTTCAAAACTTTTCAAACTTTTATTATGGAAACAATTATTTATAATTTATGTGATGTAGCACATAAAAGAAGAAAATGACTTATTACATAGTCCTAATCTAAAATACATGGGTTATGAGACTTTATGTTGTGTTACATGTATCGTAGAATTTTATATTTGCATTTCATGTGTTTTATTATGTGTTAGATGATGAGTTTAATAATATTTAAGTATTGTATGCAAGTTGTGATCAAGATTATTAATGTTTAAGTATTAAATATGTAATAGTATTTTGGTACTTAAGCGCTATAATCTAGTGTTGCAGTTGAGTGTTAAGGCAGAGAAGCCGATGCCTAGGCGCTAGCCTCATTACGCTTAGTCGCCTCGAGACAACGAGTTTCATTTTTATGTCAATTTTTTATTGGCTATCATGATAGGACACTCTTTTTGGAGTCTTGTAACCTATATAAACATTTATTTCAATATAGTAGAGACTTTTGGATTATTTTTTGTGAAAAACTTGAGCGAAGAACTCTTAGTTGGAGTTTAGGGCCAATCTTACTAAGAGATTTAGTGATACCCCATGACTCTTCAACTATGGTGAGTGGAAGTTAACGCACACTCCTTATCCTTATTCTCTTGTATCATTTTTTAAATTATGAGGAGGGAGGGATCTTATTTATAACCTTGTACATACAATATTGATCATTTTAACTAAGTCAAGTCTAATAATTTTTTTAATTTTAAATATTTTGCATAAAACACTTATATCGCTCATAATTTTTTATATTTGTATGTGAGTTGAATCTTCACAAGAGGTTAAGATAATTAATATTTTCTTCTAAAGTAATACATATGTTAACATGTGACATAGATGAAGGTCAAAGAAATTTATTTTATTCTTTGAAAATTACCATAGAAGTCATCACCATTCAAAGAAACAACAACAATCTCACACACATAAATGCAACTAAAAAAGGACGGTCAACCATCTGCAATTTCGTTCTTAATATTCTTCCATTTTCACATCAATAAATACTACCATGAAAGCAAAAACTCATTTGGATGGAGAAGCTGCAGCTGCACGTCTAGCTGCCTGAACAACTTTTCTATATTCCACCAGTTTTTCAGCTTCCGGCAGCACCTCCCTGGCTGCCTCGTCGGTAAAGAAGCGTTCAGCCCACTGAATCAACTGAGGGGTCTTCGTCCTATCCAGAAAGTTTATTCCCGTTATAATTTCGAAAGCTTTCAGCCAAGCAAGGCAGGATCCGAGGGCGATGTCGACCAAGTCAATGGTTTCGCCGCCGAAGAAGCTCTTCCCCTTGCTGCGCTTAACGAAAGCATCTTCTAACTGCAGCAGTGCGGTAAACAGTTGCTCCTGCGCTTCCGCCTTCCTCTTGTCGTCATCACTCCATATCAACACTCCCATCTGAGGAAGCAACTGCCCAGACAAGAAAAATAATTTAGCAATCATAATAATTTCAATTCGATTCCAATGTTTCCATTTCCATTTAGTTTTCATTTCCTCGCCTCCAATTTCTTCAAGCCAAAACAGTACGAACCTTGTCGTCTACATAGGCTGCCCAGAAGCGAGCGATGGCACGATCGTAGGGATCGGCAGGGAGGATGGAAGGGCCGGAAGAAGCCCAGACTTCGTCAATGTATTGCACAATGATAAGGGACTCGCAGATAGGCTTATCTCCATGGACGAGGACGGGAACCTTCTTGTAGACGGGATTGTACTTGAGAAGAAGCTCACTTTTGTTGAACAAATCCTCTTGGAGGAACTCGTATTCGATCCCCTTCAGATTGAGAGCAATCATTGCTCTCGCCACGAAGGGACTCGGCCAGGTTCCGATCAGTTTCACCCCATCTTCGATCGCCATTCTCTCTCAGGATCGGAAGTTTGATTTCAAATTTAGTAAGAATGATCTGGATTTCTTTCTGTGAGATTAACGGGTTTTTATAGCAATCTCCAGTTTTTCAATATAAACGTGAGCGATGACGTTGATGGCCAGTCAAAGGTGGATAGCGTTCATATTTTGCCTACTTTGCGGAAAAGTCGGCAGAAGTTTGGAATCTTGATTGTTTCATTCCTCTTCAGTACAGTTTGCGCGGTACCGATCAAATTCACACTATTAACTTATGATCAAATTTTTAAATTAAATATGTTTTAATTAATAATTAACAGATTAAATATTTATAAAAAAATTAACTTTAGGTACCTTCGTAGATATATAGAATGACCCATATCGTCGTTGAGGTGGCATGAGTTCTTATTTATCGGGCTAAAGTTAACCGCCTTAGTTAAAGCTTCACGATTAGAATAATTATTACTCGAGCGAAGCATCGATGATAAGAGTACTAAATCATTTAAAAAAAAAATGAAGTTATAATTTTTACAACAAAAACCAAAGTATTTTCAATCAACACCAAATGTACATCTATGTTAAGATTGCATTCTAAACAAATACACAACTAAGTGCTGAAATAAATAACCATTCACAATGAAATAGAGAATCATGAGTGTGGAGAAAAAGTGAAATAAATAGTAAAATTTAACTATAACTCAATAGTTACAAAACATTCATCCCATACAATTTTCACTCCCCAAAATGTTTAGATGCATCAGCAGAATTTGTCGGCGACTATCGTCGGTATATGCTATCGCGGCACTACGGAGTATAGTGCTCGGTACCATGACGATCCTGGATGGAAGACATCATATGTCCCCTGAGCTTGGCTCGCATCTAACCCAATGTCCGTCAGTGAGAACCCAATCACGAGGCGGGTGCTCTCAGAAAGATGAAGGTCCTAGATCATAGGTGGATGGCCCCGCACCCATGTCTGTCGTCTGTGCAGCTGGAGCAGAATCGTAGACATGTGTCATATCCTGTGATATATGCTCTGTTGTGACGCCCTGGACCCTGTAGTCTCTGATATGTGTCGTCAAGCTCAGATCCTGCAGCATATGCTCGTACTTATTGATGGCGACGATAATCAGGTCATCACGAGCGTCAGAAAGGTTGAAAAGATCATCGTCGCCAAAATATGTTCCGCTTCTGATAAACCCGGTTTAAAATGTTACTACGTAAGTATGTGGAAATATTAACTAAGAAAAATATGCAAATTATAGAGTTATTTTAACATATGTTCGCTCGGCGGGTGCTCTGGGGTAGTACATCATCGGTGGGTCAGTAGGAGCCTTCAGTAAGTACAACGATGCCCACGACCTAAACCAGATCATGTCTTGCTGCGATGATGTGCATCGGTAAAGTATCATCCATAACGCGTGATCTGCGAGCCTCCCACAGAGCGATGTACTGCTAATGGTACTGCACCGAATCTATATCTGCTTTCCCTCTCCCATCAACTCTAACTTGGCGGCATCCATCGGCTACATCTTTGGCAAGTGACCAAAGCGGCGAAGGACTCTCGGAAGGTGCCACTCCACCCTCTTCCAACTAATTAGTGGAACCCGTGCTAACCAGATGTCCTCGGCAGCCAGGAAAATATCAGCCAGACGACCTCTAATCTGAATGTCGTATGGTTCCCAAGTCACATGTATGTGTCAATGCGCATACCAAGGATCATTACACGTCTGCATTGTCCGTCATCTCTCCACAAATGAAATGTGTTGGTGCAGGGAGACCAACGCTCAACTAATCCGTGTGATGGTCAAGTCGATGTACGCATAACACAATAAAGTCCGAGTCTCGAGGCGGTGAACCGTAGACGCGTGGACGGGCCACTCTCGAGCATAAGAAGGTGAGATCGCCTCCAAAATAGTCGCCTGCAGTATGAAAAAGCTTAGGTCAAGTAACATAACACAGCGTAAATGAAACACACAGAAATAAAACTAGCAAGTATATTCATACCGTATCTGGATGTGTGGCCTTATGTCTGCCATGAAGTAAGGCTATGTTGGGATGAACCTCTGCAGGTGAGGGTCCAGGTGCATCATCAACTGGCTCAGCACGCCTCCTCTGGCGACATCTAACCGGTCTAGAAGGCTCCTTGGCCATCATACCTGTAACAAGTACAAACAAAAATCTCATAAGTTTTTTTTTTTTTGATTTTTCAAATTTCTTCTATTTTTTCTTCTTAAATGCACTTCTTAACATTCATCATAGGTTACAATAAATCTGTATGGTTATCTTTTTATTTAAGAGAAAGAATAGGTTCTCTTAAGGTATTCCCTTGTAACATTCATCATATAATTATGTTGGCTTCCTAAAATTGATATGCAGTTTTCCACTCATGATGTGGTAATTCTAAAACCAAATAAAGCTGATCAAGGTACTTCTTCACTTGGACAGGCTGCAGTTTATCGCTTAAAGGTATTATTATTCCTTCATTTCTACTAGATTTAAGTGATTTGAAGACATTAACAACTTTGACATATGCAATGCGAGTTTTGGATATATCTAAACACAAAGTAAACTCACCGCCTACTTGAAGGGTTATGTGGGCACGATGTCCGGTAATGACCGATTGATTTACAACTACTGCACATACGATGTTATGCACTCTCATCCATTGTGTTCTTGTACCTACGTGATCGTGGCCTACCCTACCTGACTTTAACCACTGGCGGCATCAAAGGATGCAGACCCTGGTTTGCGCGTAATCTTGCCAAGTGTTTCGATCATGTAGCACATGAAAATTAGAAGAGTATGTCTGCCCGTACATCGACATGGTGTAATAGCTTGACACATAAGCCAGATGATTGATTCTCCTATGTACTAGAGCTACAATAGTATGACTACACGGCATATGATAAATCAGTGTTAGGTGTACAAACTGTATGGTTGAATTGATCTTTTGAAATCAACTCGAAGGCGACAATTCCTGTCCAACACTTGCACCTCATTTGCGTTAATATTGACTGGCTGTGGGTAATGTCTAGCCTCCCGCTCAAATTTGCTTAGGACTGTTTGGGTTCGTGGAGAGAAGGTGAATTTGGTGGGCGGTTCGTCTGAATCAATTGAACTTGCCCGCTTATAGAATAGACTCACGATGTTATAGTAAACTGCAGTTATCAATGCTTGAATTGGTAGTCCCCGTGCACGTTTAAGTACACTATTTAAGCACTCTGATGCATTCATGGTCATGGTGCTGTAACACTTCCCACCATCATGAATCAATGTCCACTTGTCCACTTCATGTTCTACCAACCGATATGCTACGGTTTAATTTTTTTGATGTCGACCATGTTGCGGTTAAATGTGTTGATGATGATCTTTGCGTGCCAAGTACATTTTTGCACATAAACTCAACATCCATAACCCATTCTCCTCCTTGCCTTCTTAAAGTTTTCCCTAAGATGTCATAAACATGAGATGCGTGCGCCCATGGAAATACGGCGCGAACCAACCCGAATGCTTATCAGAGATTACACATAAATCGCTTGATGAAATAATTGGCGGCGGTTGTTGTTGACATAATGAACCGAGATTCATTGTTCTCGATTCGACCCTTTAAAAGCAAGGGAAATAGAGGCGTTATTTGCATCAATATCAATGAGCGTGAGCGATACTTTCCCAAAGGAGCGTCTCCATCGAGAACAAAGTCGACAATATCCCCAACCAGTAATAGATGGTCCGAAAGCCCAAAACAGTCTCTGAAATCTGCATGTATATGATGACATAATTTTGTAAACAGTACCGGGCAATGCAGAGCATAATGAATCCATAAACAATGCTAGAGAGCGATATGACTCCTCCCAACTGCCAAATATTGCTCTGATACTCTTACGTCTTGCATCCCAAGCCTTCATGTAAGAGACCTTGATGTTAAATTTTGATTCCATCCTTCCTATGATCTCTCTGGATTTCAAGTTGATTTGAAATCGCATTACTGGTATTATGAAGTAACTAATAAACTTAGAAGTGCATTGGCGATGTCCTAAAGTTGATGGTGAAAATGCTTGTGTGCGGCGAACCTAAAGTTGATAACCCAGGCGCCTCCCAACCTCTTGCTTACGGTGCATGATTAACAAGGTCTCTATTGCGATCTTTTACATATAACGATGAAATTCTTGATTGGATGTCATGGTAACTGGACATTATTAAGAATGGACCGATTCTGACTGAAACTCTTATTTGAGAAACACATACCTTCATATAACTCTTCCGAACTTGACATCATCGAAAAACGATCGGATGGATGGACCATCAAATAAGCATCCGTCTTTATGGTCTAACATAGCCATTTAGTGGAATTCATTACATCGTGATCCGCCGAATTTTGGATAGAATGACTCCGAAGAAGATTATGACCGATACTGCTGTCGTATAAATTGGCATTACCAAGAAAAGACTTATCAACAGCATCACTATCATCAGATGCAGTGCTTGATTCACTATTCATCATTTCATACTCATCATCAGGTAGTTGTCTAGATGAACTAGATTGATCATGCAGTTGTGCTTGAATAGGCATCTCAGTTCTGCATTTAAACATATATTATCTTCCTAAAAAAATAGAAGATACCGTACACCAAATAAAAATAAAAAACACCAACAGTGACGTCGAGATGAATGCTTACACTATCTCTGATAGTAATCATTACGATTGACGTTGTTGGCCAACTAAACTTCGTGAGCATAGGAGTGTACATTCATAATATCGATGTCGGTTTGGTGCGGCGGTACATTATGGTTTTATTTCCACGTAAAGAATCAATGTTTGGCGGGAAGCTTAGTCAATCTGATCTGCGGATCATCATCATCACAATACAAGCTATGTATCCGCCTCTGGAAAAGCGACATGTAATCTCCTGCGAAGTTATCAGCGTCATAACACGAGACCGAGCACTTTTAATTTTAAATCTCTAAGCTTGTATGGCGTGACACTCATGGGCGATTTTTTCACCATCATAACTTGGAATGATGATGATCGTTGCGTCATAGAATATAATTAAGGAAGCGATATCACGACTCATTCTACTATTAGCTCCCGATGTTATAACAAAACTAACAATACACTCAAAATCGTTACAAAAATACATATTTTCACATAATTAAGCAGCGCAAAATGAACTACCAAATTACCTAATCGGTATATCGTATACCCTAACCACGATAAATTTTAGGAGAATAATTATGAAAAATATGGAAAACTTCCCTCTACATTATTGCTAATTCAAATAAGCAAGGAATCAAAAAAAAAATCAAACTTACGGGCGAAATCTACAATCTCGGCGGCGACGAAAGTTCTGACGTAGAAAGTCATTTGTTGGGGCCAAAGTTACGAATGCCAATGGTGGAGGCGATGGGGTCTCGTCTGAGGAGAAAGAGGAAGCAAAAAATCGAGAGCTGGAAAAAATAGAATCTCTAATCTACGTCACTTATCGCCAAAATAAGTCTTACTCGGCTTCTGAAACCGGTCGTTAACAATAAAAGTTACGTCGCCCGATAAAACTGACCAGCGATGAGGTGGCCGGATCGCCCATTGTACTAAAGTTAAATTTTTTTTATGAATGCTTAATCTATTAATTATTAATTAAAACATACTTAATTATAAAATATGTTCTTAAGTTATTTATTTGTTGTTTTAGTTATTAGAAAAATGAAGGCATTTGGTCAAATATTACATTGATATAACTTTCGTCCGACGCCAATCGCAGTGTCCAATATGAAAATGGATTTTTTACTTAACAACGACCGCTTTTAGGTTAGGAGGGTGACATTATGCGTGTTTATTCTTCTCACAAAATAGTTTAGAGATTTCTTTTTGCACATAAATTTTCCTCAGCTCAGCTCCCGCTCTCTCCCGGCATGCGTCCGACCTTCCCTCAGAGATTTATTAAATCTTAGGCATTAAAAATTGAGGTATTATAGACGACTACATGAGGTATTTTTTCTTGCATTCTTGAACTTTAATGAATTTAGGATTTTCTCTGTTGTTCTCACCGTCAAATAGGAGAACATTTGGACCATTTAATCTTTTTAAAGGAAAGGAGATTATTTTACTGGTTTTTGGAGATGTTTGGCATGTATACTCTCTGTATTCTCATGATAGTACATGTCGTTATTTTCAAAAATTTTAACTGTGGGGCTTGTCATATGTTTAGTACATCCCATTGTAGGATGTTTAGTGTTATTTCATGAAGGATTTGATGAATTATGGGGCCTGTTTGGATATAATATATTCAGTCGATGACATTATAATTTTTTTATAGGATGCTTGATGGCGGTTTGCTCTAGTTTTGTATCTGTACTCCATATACTCTCAAGAGAGTACATCCCATATTATCATTTTTTTCAAGATTTTTGATCATGTTTGGATATAATATGTTCAGTACATGGCTTTACAAGCAGAATGAAGGCTGTTTGGTTGGTTTTTAGGGTTGTTTTACATGTGTACTCTCTGTACTCTCTTCAGAGTACACCCCATTTTCTCATTTTTTTTCAGCTATTAAACCCTATTTGGAGAGAATATATTTAATAGATGCTATTAGAAGTAATTTGGTAGCTGATTGGTTGGTTTTGGAGGCAGATTTGCATGTGTACTCTTTATACTCTCATGGAGTACAAACCATTTTCAATTTTTTGGCTTGTTTAGAGAGAATATGTTTAATAGATTTCATTAGAAGTAATTTGGAGGCTGATTTGATAGTTTTGGAGGCAGATTTGCATGTGTACTCTCTCTACTCTCATGAGAGTACAGACCATTTTCTCCTTTTTTTTCAGATTTTTTGGCTTGTTTAGAGAGAATATGTTTAATAGATTCCATTAGAAGTAATTTGGAGGTTGATTGGTTAGTTTTGGAGGTAGATTTGTATGTGTACTCTCTATACTCTCATGAGAGTACACACTATTTTCACTTTTTTTTTTCCAGATTTTTTGGCCTATTTGAAGAAAATATGTTTATTAGATGGCATTGCAAGCAATTTGGAGGCTGATTGGTTAGTTTGAGATTTGCATGTACTCTGTACTCTCTTGAGAGTGACTTATTTTCATTTTTTTCTAAATCTTATTTGGAAATAATATATTTAATAGATTCCATTAGAAGCAATTTGGAGGCTGATTGGTTAGTTTTGGAGGCAGATTTGCATGTGTACTCTCTATACTCTCATGAGAGCACAAACCATTTTCATAATTTTTTTTCAGAATTATTGGTCTGTTTGGAGAGAATATGTTTAATAGATTCCATTAAAAGTAATTTGGAGGCTGATTAGTTTGTTTTGGAAACAGATTTGCATGTGCACTCTCTATACTCTCTTGAGAGTACAAACTATTTTCTCATTTATTTCAACATTTTTTGGCCTATTTGGAGAGAATATGTTTATTAGATTCTATTAGAAGCAATTTGGAGGCTCATTGGTTGGTTTTATAGGCAGATTTGCATGTGTACTCTCTGTACTCTCATCAGAGTACAAATCATTTTCTCTTTTTTTTCAAATTTTTTGGCCTGTTTGGAGAGAATATGTTTATTAGATTCTATTAGATGTAATTTGGAGGCTGATTGGTTGGTTTTGGTGATAGATTTGCATGTGTACTCTCTGTACTCTCATGAGAGTTCAGACCATTTTAACATTTTTTTTTCTAGATTTTTCGGCTTGTTTGGAGAGAATAGATTTATTAGATTCCATTAGAAGCAATTTGGAGGCTGATTGGTTGGTTTTGGAGGCAGATTTGCAGATGTACTCTCTATACTCTCATGAGAGTACAGACCATTTTCTCATTTTTGTTTTCATATTTTTTAGCCTGTTTGGAGAGAATATGTTTATTAGATTCCATTAGAAGTAATTTAGAGCCTGATTGATTGATTTTAGAGGCAGATTTGCATGTATACTCTCTGTACTCTCATGAGAGTACAGCCTATTTTCTCTTTTTTTTGTGATTTCTATGGCTGTTTGGAGAGAATATGTTTAATAGATTCTATTTGAAGCAATTTGGAGACCGATGGGTAGCTTTTTTTAGCAGTTTTGTATGTGTACTCTATACTCTCATGAGTCTTATTTTCTTTTTTCTAGTTTCTTTGGCATGTTTGGAGAAAATATATTTAATACATATATTGAAGTAATTTGGAGGTTGATGGGTTAGTTTTTTGAGCAGTTTGACATATGTACTCTCTATACTCTCATGAGAGTACATACCATTTTTTCATTTTTTTCTAGATTTTTTGGCCTGTTTGAAGAGAATATGTTTATTAGATTCCATTAGTAGTAATTTGGAGGCTGATTGATTAGTTTTGGAGGCAAATTTGTAGGTGTACTCTCTGTACTCTCATGAGAGTACAGATCATTTTCTCTTTTTTTCTCAGATTTTTGGGCCTGTTTGGAGAGAATATGTTTATTACATTCTATTAGAAGTAATTTGGAGGCTGATTGGATGATTTTGGAGGCAGATTTCCATAACACTCTGTACTCTCATGAGAGTACAGACGATTTTCTCATTTTTTTCCAGATTTTTGGGATTATTTGGAGAGAATATGTTTAATAGATTCTATTTGAAGTAAGTTTGGAGGCTGATGGCTAGCTTTTTGAGCAGTTTGGCATGTGCTCTCTGTACTCTCATGAGAGTACATACTATTTTCTCTTTTTTTCAATTTTTGTGGCCTATTTGGAGAAAATATGTTTAATACATACCAGTTGAAGCAATTTGTAGGCTAATGGATTAGTTTTTTTGAGCAGTTTGGCATGTATACTCTCTGTACTCTCATGAGAGTACAGACCATTTTCTCATTTTTTTTCTAGATTTTTTGGCCTGTTCGAAGAGAATATATTTAATAGATTCCATTAGAAGTAATTTGGAGGCTGATTGGTTGGTTTTGAAGGGAGATTTGTAGGTGTACTCTTTGTACTCTAATGAGAGTACAGACCATTTTCACTTTTTTTTTATAGATTTTTTGGCCTATTTGGAGAGAATATGTTTAATAAATTCCATTAGAAGCAATTTGGAGGTTGATTGGTTGGTTTTGGAGGTAGATTTGCATGTGTACTCTTTGTACTCTCATGAGAGTACATAATATTTTCACATTTTTTTCAGCTATTACTCCCTGTTTGGATATAATTTGTTTAGTGTCTATTTCCCATGAGAGTACACCATATATTTTCAATTTATAAAATTGTGGGTCTTGTCATATATTTATTATATGTCATTGGAAGATGTTTGGAGATATTTCATGAAGAATTTGTTAGTTTTAGTGGTTATTTTGCTTGTGTACTCTCTGGGCCTCCATTGTGCTGATAATGTTCTCATTAATTGACTTTTCATTTTGAAGTTTAACATGTCTGGAAAAAGGATAACTTCAATCTGAGGCAACCACCATTAGAAGCGGTGTTGATAATATTTCAAAGACATGCTTCTTGATGAAGTTATTAACATTTTAAGGAGGCTTTATTTGCATCAATTTATTAGGCTGTATGAAATTCAACAAGACTCAGCTGCCATCACTTCAATCATGTCTTGCTAGGATATAGAGAAGTAAGCATTCTTTTTTGGTGGCCAACCTTTCACCCCCAATGAAGTTGCATTAATTGTAGGGATGTCAAACAGAGGGGAGAAGGTCATATGACAGAAATCCCCATTGTTGAAGTTCAGCTCAGTGAATTTTAAGAATAAACTTGAGAATTTGGATCATTCGTTGACTGCGGCATAATTTGTGCAGTTGTACATACATTTTTTTCTTTCAAATCTTTTTTTTATATGTCACAACTATAGAGTGTCATTGGAATTGATTGCCTATGCCGACAACATTGAGATATTTGTTGAGTATAATTGGGTAGAGCCATTTAGGCCTTTCGTGTTTCATAATTTGATGGTATTACATCAAAGACTCTGACACCGAAGGCACCCGAGAATATGAGTGGCTTTGTCACTCTTCTAATGGTACGTTCTACATCTTCAAATTTGTATTATTTGATGCATTGAAGTTAACTTATATAAATATTCATTGCAGATCTGGGCAGTAGAGCACATAGGCATCATAAGGCCCCTTTCATACGAAAGCCATGTATGTTGGTGGCCAAAATAAAGTTTGTAGATGACTCCTTCACAGGTTTGGAAGGACGCCAGGTGATGCAAAATAATTTCACTTTATTTATATTAGAATGTATTTATTCATATTGTAAATCATCATATTTTCTTATTGGTGTAACACAGGTATGCCTTTCATTTGAGGACATATCAGAAGATGAGACCTGGCTCCTTGAAACATTGCCCCTATCTAGCAGACAACCCATGTCGAGCCCGATAGTAGCCCCATTTCAAGTCCAAGGAGTGCAGCCCCCACTGAATATTCATACGTCTCTCCTTGATATTCTCCGCCCTTCCAATGTATCTAGCATGCCCTCTGCTAGTACCCATTTAAAAAGCTTTGAGGTAGAGAGGATACTTGTAGGTTTTAGAGCCTGGGAGAGAGAGTGTCATCTTTTAAATAATCAATAACTGAGAGAATTGATGGAATTGATTTGCGGTGGTTCTATTGAGGTGGTTTGCAAAGGGTCTAGCATGGGGAAGCTCTGTGGAGGCTACCAGGGGAATCTCTTGAGGAGCTATCAGGCACATGGAGGCTACCATGGGAAGCTCACGTGGAGGCTACACTGGGGGCTTCCCAGGAGACTTCCACTTGGGAAGCCCCATGGAAGCTTCCACAGGGAGGTTTCCACAGAGAAGCTCCTGAGGCTTCAACCGACATGAAGATGTCATGTGATCCTTACTGGCAACATTGAGGATGGTGTGAAGACTCGTCAAATGAAAAAGAGGAAAGCTATATCTTCCCCCTTTGCATAAACTTATAGGAAGTCACGGTGCAGAATAACTCAGCCTCCACACAAGATGAGCAGACAGCATAAGAGGTATTACTTTACTTTCTTTTTAATTTAACCTAATAGTAGCCGATTTCACTAAATTTTTATGTAGGTTAGCAATGATGCTCCAATATCAGTGGATGAACCACCGCCGACTGCTGTCGTGGTGGTTGAGGAGCATTAGGCGGAGGTATGCATCATCTTAGCAAAATAAGCCTTAATTCACAATGAATCTAGCTCTTCATCACTAATTTCCTTGCAACCAGCTGAGGCACATCATATTGTTGACTTCTCATCAAGAGATGTCCTACCCAAGCCAATGCTGCAACTCATTGACACCTCGTGCTGCTGATTCAAGGACAAGTAAGTCATTTTTCATTCCTTCTATAGACATAAAATCACCTATTCATTTAGTTAGGCTCACATTCCCATACTTCTCACATGCAGGGGTGATAGCATATTCGCGGCCGGGAATATCATCATTGCATGAGGACAGATTGATGAGTAATTGTGCGATCTTGTCGGATGCACACTTGATCGTCGCATTTTACTTGGAGAAGTACTCTATGTCCTGGGCTATATGTCCCCTATCTGTATGTTTCATGCCTACACTGGGTAAGTTACTCCACAGAACTTTGGGTAATATGATCCATTCCTAATTTAGATAGTTAGAAGCTACTAATTATAAACTTTCTCTTCACTTTTTGCAAAGTTATGCAAAATATGGCCTACAAAAGGAAAGCAAAATGTTCATCCAGCATGTCACTACATAGTTTTTAAGGGTCGAGTCTTTCTTCCAGTTATAAATAATCAGCATTGCACACTCCTGGTTGGGCATATTAAGCAAGGGGCTTGGTATTTTTATGATTCATTATCAAACCCAACTCATAAGGCCATTCTTTCTGAGATTGTAAGAATTATTCTCATTTTGATTTGCTTAAAGTGCATATTTTGTGCCTAATTATTGACTATACTTTTTTACTATTTAGATCAAATTACTTGTCAAAGATGCTGACCAGTCTTTCCAGAGCGATCCCATAGAATGACCAATTGAAATGATTAGTCGTCTACCAGTTCAAAAAAATAGTGTTGACTGTGGGATGTTTGTCTACAAATATATGGAGGAAGCAATCAGCAAACCTCCAGTGGACTGGGCTGACAACCAGGATTGGCCAAAGAAGATGAATTGCTTCAGAGCTGAGTTCTTACACTATTTTCTGTTTAGGTATGAAAAAATTGATTTGACAAAGGTTGAATTGAAGTTTGATACGTTGGAAATCAATTGCTTTAGAAATGTATCTGTGTGGTGTGTTTATGGATGCCATTAGAAGCTATTTTTTCAACTTTTAAACACTTTCTAGAGATAACATGTCTACTAGATGTCAGGTTTAGTAGATAACATGTGTGGAGCTTTTAAACCCTTATTTTTAGCTATTTTTTCAGCCTCTTTAACCTGTTTGGATATAATATATTCAGTAAATGGCCTTATAACTAGTTTGTAGGTTGCTTGATACTTTTTGGTGAGATTTTGCATGTGTACTCTCCATACTCTCATGAGAGTATATACCATTTTCTCATTTGTTTTCAGATTTTTTTTTGGACTGTTTGGAGAGAATATGTTTATTAGATTTCATTAGAAGCAAGGTCGATTAGTTAGGTTTTGGAGATTTGATATGTACTCTCTGTACTCTCATGAGAGTACAGACTGTTCCTCATTTTTTCTAGTTTCTTTGGCATGTTTGGAGAAAATATGTTTAATACATACCAGTTGAAGTAATTTGGAGGCTGATGAGTCAATTTTTTGAGCAGATTGGTATGTGTACTCTCTATACTCTCATGAGAGTACAGACTATTTTTTCATTTTTTTTTCTAGATTTTTTTGGCTAGTTTGGAGAGAATATGTTTAATAGATTCCATTATAAGGTGTTTGGAGCCTGAATGTTAGCTTTTTTGAGTTTGACATGTGTACCCTCTGTACTCTCATGAGAGTACATACCATTATCTCATTTTTTTTCCAAATTTTTTAGCCTATTTGGAGAGAATATGTTTAATAGATTCCATTACAAGGTGTTTGGAGCCTGATTGTTAGCTTTTTTGGGCTATTTTGTAGGTGTACTCTCTATACTCTTCTGAGAGTACAAATTATTTTCTCTTTTTTCTAGATTTTTTGGCCTGTTTGGAGAGAATATATTTAATAGATTCCATTTGAAGTAATTTGGAGCCTGAATATTAACTTTTTTGAGCAGTTTGATATGTGTACTCTCTGTACTCTCATGAGAGTACAGATCATTTTCTCATTTTTTTTTCATATTTTTGGCCTATTTGGAGAGAATATGTTCAATAGATTCTATTATAAGGTGTTTGGAGCCTGATTGTTAGCTTTTTTTTAAACTATTTTATAGGTGTACTCTTTGTACTCTCCTGAGAGTACAAACTAGTTTCTCATTTTTCCAGATTTTTTAATTTGTTTGGAGAGAATATATTTAATAGATTCCATTATTTGAGCTGAATTTTAGCTTTTTGATTTGATGTGTACTCTTTGTACTCGAGAGTACAAACTATTTTCTCTTTTCAGATTTTTTTTGTTTGAAGAGAATTTGTTTATATTATTTTTAATTTGAGGTGATGGGTAGCTTTTTTGAGAAGATTTGCATATATACTCTATGTACTCTCCTAAGAGTACAGATAATTTTCTCAAAATTTTTTAGATTTTTTGGCCTGTTTGGAGAGAATATGTTTAATAGATTCCATTATAAGTTGTTTGGAGCCTGAATATTAGTTTTTTTTAGCTATTTTGCATGTATACTCTCTGTACTCTCCTGAGAGTACAGACTATTTCCTCATTTTTTTTCACTTTTTCTAGCCTGTTTGGAGAAAATATGTTTATTACATACCATTTGAAGCAATTTAGAGGCTAATGGGTAGCTTTTTTTTTAGCAGATATGCATGTGTACTCTCTGTACTCTCCTAAGAGTATAATCTATTTTTCTCAATTTTTTATTAATTTTTTGATATATTTAGAGAGAATATGTTTAATAGATTCCATTACAATCTGTTTGGAGCCTGAGTATTAGCTTTTTTTAGTTGTTTTGCAGGTGTACTCAGACTCTCTGAGTACACTATTTCTTTTTTTTTGTTTCACTTTTTATTTTTGGAGAAAATATGTTTATTACATATCATTTGAAGTAATTTGGAGATGATGGGTAGCTTTTTTATTGATTGCATGTACTCTATACTCTCTTGAGAGTACAGACTATTTTTCTCAATTTTTTTAGATTTTTTGGCCTGTTTGGAGAGAATATGTTTAATAGATTCCATTACAAGTTATTTGGAGCTTGAATATTAGCTTTTTTTAGCTATTTTGTAGGTGTACTCTTTGTACTCTCCTGAGAGTATAAACTATTTTCTCATTTTTTTTTTACTTTTTTTGGCATGTTTGGAGAAAATATGTTTATTACATATCATTTGAAGCAATTTAGAGGCTGATGAGTAGCTTTTTTGAGCAGATTTGCATGTGTACTCTCTGTACTCTCTTGAGAGTACAGACTATTTTCTCAATTTTTTTGCCAGATCTTTTGGCCTGTTTGGAGATAATATGTTTAATAGATTCCATTACAAGTTGTTTGGAGCCTAAATATTAGTTTTTTAGCTATTTTATAGGTGTACTCTCTGTACTCTCCTAAGAGTACAAACTATTTTTCTCATTTTTTTCCAGATTTTCTCATTTTCTATTTTATTTCACACTGATTGTAATTTGAAATAAAATAAATTTGAGATAGTATAAATGTATTTGAAGTTTCAATAAATATTACATAAATTATCTGTATAAAATAATGATATCTAACACTGATCGGTAAAATAGTTATTTTTAAAAAAATTTACATTAAAAATATTTTGAATATTTCTCAAACTATTCTTTATTTGTAAAAATAATAATAAATGATATAGTACAGATAAACTAATTAATTGAATTTTTAAATATAAAATATCAAATTTAAGATGAAAAATATGTAAACGCAATTGTGGATACCTTTTTTGGGCTTTATAAAATACGTGCGTGATAAGAACAGTACCATTTAGTCAAATCGAATCCAAACTTACAATCATTCCAATCATGTCTTATAAAGATTGTGCGTGTTAACAGCAATTCCATTTACTCCTACTAATTCGGATCAGAGCTGAAAATCATGCTTTATTTTACTTTGTTTTCAGTTTTTTTTAAAAGAAAAATAGTTTAAGAGCACTACCATTTGCCGAAACTCAATGTCACAATCCAATATATTCTAATAATTTATTAAATATTATTATTATTTTTCTCAGAAAGCTAAAATTTAATTGAAAGTTCTACAAAATTTTAGAAAATTCTCTTTCGAATCTAATTGGCTTCCTGGTAGATTTTAGGGGTTGTTTTGCACCTGTACTCTGTGTACTCTCAAGAGAGCACACTTGCTTTTCAACATTTTTTTTCAACATTTCCACCAATTCTTTCATTCAAATTGGGGAGTTTAAGCACCTTTGCATGTGTACTCTCTGTACTCTCCAGAGAGTACATCCTATTTTCCCATTTTCTGTTAGATATTTTTCCCTGTTTGTAGATAAAATATTTAGTAGATGCAAATGCAATCTATTTGGAGGTTCTTTTGCCAATTTTAGGGTTGAAGACAGTACTCTTTGTACTCCAGAGTGCACCCTTTTTTTTCCCTTATTGGCTTTAGATAAAATAGTTAGTATATGTAAATACAAGCTGTTTGGAGGTTCTTTTGCCAATTTAAGGGGTTGTTAGCACGTGTACTCTCTGTACTCTCCAGAGAGTACACTCCATTTTCCCCTTTTATGTCAAATGACCTACCATATTTGCAGATTAAAAATGTAGAAGATGCAAATACAAGGTGTTTGGAGGTTATTTTGCATGTTTGGACATAAAATGTTCAATAAAATTTGGTTATAAAATGCAGAATTCATTGATGGGAATTTTCAGTGGTTTATACTATAGAATATCACCACCACATTAAAAATAATTCCAGCAGATGTCAAAGTACAAAGAATAGTCACCAAGTACAACATATTATCTACTAACTGACACATTTTTAGTCAAATCGATATTAAAGTATGTACAGTCGAAGAACACATAACTAAATGATATCATGCAGTAAAATGTATCCCTGTAATGATATCTATCATCAGCTTAGTGTACCCTTCAGCCAACTGATTGATTGTTGAGCTTGAGATAAATTCCTAGAATAGAACATCATATTAGTTAATGATATGTAAGAGCATAACTGACGGGTTTTCCATGCATACCTCTGAAAAGCACTCGGGCATAACAGAAAAAGGTGTTGCAATGGGTGACCCTACATGTTCTCCACCCCTCTCAGGTTGTTCTTTGGTCTCTGTAACAACAAAAATAAGATGGTTTAAAGTTTAAAAGCAATATTTAAATACTATAACTTTAGAGGCAAATAGAAAATTACTCTTGGCTTTCTTGGATCTCTCTCAATATCCCTTAAGCCTTGCATTTGAAACTCCCTTTGGCCACTACTTAACTAGATCCTTTAAAATGTCATTTCCTTTATTTGTTGTGGTTGACTTCTTCTTCTTAGTTGTTTTTTCAGTTGTAGGTGAATTCCCAAATAATATAACGTTGACATTATCAGATAGTTTTTCTAAGGATCTCAGCATATACTCCTACTATTATTATCCCCAGCCGAGCTTATTTTATATGTATATTGACTGATGTGGTTCTGAAAAATAATGCTAGCTTCATTTTCATCATTGCCTTGCACATCTTTTAAGTTCCTATAAGCACTGTTAAAGTAGATATCCCTCTTTGCTCTGGTTGACCATCGCATGAGAAGATACTTATCGGGAATGCGCACAATATCTTCTTGACTAAGAACTCGGATGCAGTGGGCATAAAGCAATCCCAACATTTCAAATTTTTTACAACTACAAGTTACATTTAAGCAAGTCTTGCACAAATGGACAATCCATGTTTTGGAAGCATGTTTATTCTCTAAATTTTTCACCAAATACTCCATGGGATTGTCATCCGACGCATTTGCTACTAATCCTCCAACTCCATGCAAAAATTCTTCCTCAAACATTGTATAAATCTTTCTTGTGTAAAACATAGTGGCTTGTTTCAGAATTGGACTAGTCTTAACAACAAGAATAATTGCTGACTAGCTGCACTTGAAATCTTCATCATGTTCATTCCGGCGCCATGTGTCCATAACCTTCTCCAATCCCAAGAAATAATCTGTGATTGAACTTGTTTGTTTAGAGATTCCATGGCATATATTATTCATGGACTGAATAAGTTGAGTTGACAAGATACCCATACAGAATGAGTCTTTGCAGAATGCGGTGGACCACTTGCATCTAATTTTATAAAGCTTAGAGAGCCAAGCATGATCATGCAAATTGCCTTCATCTAGCACGGTAGACCAAACTTGCTCAAACTCTTCATGTGAGTCACACTTGCTCATGCATGTATAAAATAGACTTTGTACTATCTTATTACTATTAAAGCAATGTACCTTCGATAGAACTTTCTTCGAAATATGCCATTGGCACAACCTATGGCGAGTATGTGGTAATTCAATTTCGATAGCTCTCTCCATTGTCTGATCTTGATCAGTGAATATTATTATAGGATGTCTGTCACTCATTAACAGAAAAAATATTTTGAATAGCCATATGAAAGACTCAATTATCTCTTCTGATAAAAAGGCTACTCCAAATAAGACATTTTTTTAGCGGTGATTCACTCCAACAAAAGGGGCACATATAAGATTATATTTATTGAGTCGATAGATTGTATCAAAAATTATGACATACCCAAAATAATCATATTCTATCCTTGACATGTCATTGCTCCAAAAAAACTAACCAAGCTATCTGACTCATCAACTTGGACATCTCATGCAAACATCACATCCTTCGCTTGTCTTTCCTTGAACAGTTGTATTAATGCATTACTATCATCATTCGCAATCCTCGATCTTCTCTTTTTTTGGATAAAATTGAAATCATCTCTTTTTGTGAAACCAATATTCTCCACTCCACCAACTTCCTCACTTAGATAGCTAAACACATTAGTTGCTCTAATTCTATTCTCTGTCATTATCTTCAACACAGCCGCCTTCTCATCGTTGATGCCTCTGTATGATCTGAGAAGATGTAGGTCACCCGACTTTGCTAATGAATGATTATGACTTTCTATATTTTTTTAACCTTTCAATTCCCATCTAAATTAATAGAAAATCTAATCATGGTCGGACAACCACTCCTTATATTTGTTTTCTAGAATTTGACTGAGCAGTTTAGATTGATAGCTTTCTTCCGACCTACTTTTGCATATAAAAAATTCTTTGATTTCAATTTCTTGGAGTTTGGCCAATAACTAGTATGATTCTTCCTAACACTGAATCCAATTTGATGTGCATAATCACGACATGCCTCCTTTCATTGTGCATTGAGGTTTCCATCATTACATAACCATCATCGCACCGGTCATTTACCTCATTCACCTGGTCAAACACAAATATATCACATGCAAAATAGCTCTAAAAACTAGCAAATTCTTCATGAAACATCTCCAAACATATTACAATGAGATATAGTAAAATATGACATGCCCCATAATTAAAAATTTAAGAAAAATAGGGTGTACCCTCATGAGAGTACACAGAGAACACATACAAAATAACTCCAAAAATTAGCAAATTCTTCATGAAACATTTCCAAACATATTACAATGGGATATAATAAAAATATGACACGCCCCACAATTAAAAATTTAAGAAAAATAAGGTGTACCCTCATCAGAGTACACATACAAAATAGATTACAATGGGATATATTAAACATATGACACGCCCCACAACTAAAAATTTTAGAAAAATGGGGTGTACCCTCATGAGAGTACACATAGTACACATGAAAAATAGATCCAAAAATTATCAAATTCTTCATGAAAATTCTCCAAACAGTTTATAATGGGATATAGTAAAAATATGACACACCCCACAATTGAAAATTTTATAAAAATGTGGTATACTCTTATGAGAGTACACATGCAAAATAGCTTCAAAAACTAGCAAATTATTCATGAAACATCTCCAAACAGATTACAGTGGGATATAGTAAACATATGACATGTCACAAACTAAAATTTTAGATATACCCTCATGAGAGTATCTGAGTAAACATGCAAAATAGCTCCAAAAATAAGCAAATTCTTCATGAAATATCTCCAAACATATTATAATGGGATATAGTAAAAATATGACACACCCTATAATTAAAAAGTTTAGAAAAATGGGGTATACTCTCATGAGAATACACAGAGTACATATATAAAATAGCTTCAAAAACCAGTAAATTATTTATGAAACATCTCCAAACAGATTATAGTGGGATATAGTAAACATATGACACACCCCACAACTGAAAATTTTAGAAAAATGAGGTGTACCCTTATGAGAGTACATAGAGGACACATGCAAAATAGCTCCAAAAATCAATAAATTCTTCATGAAACATCTCCAAATAGATTACAATATGATATAGTAAAAGTATGACACATCCCACAATTAAAAATTTAAGAAATATAAGATGTACCATCATGAGAGTACATAGAGTACACATGCAAAATAGCTCCAAAAACTAGTAAATTTTTTATGAAACATCTCCAAATATATTATAATGGGATATACCAAATATATGACAAGACCCACAATTGTAAAAATTAAAAAAATGGGGTGTACCCTTATGAGAGTACATAGAGTACACAAACAAAATAGCCCCCAAAAACTAGCAAATTCTTCATGAAACACCTCAAAACATCTTACAATGGGATATCCTAAACATATGACAAGCCCCATAGTTGAAAAAATTGAAAAAATAGAGTGTACTCTCATGAGAGTACGAAGAGTACACATACAAAATAGCTCCTAAAACTAGCAAATTCTTCATGAAACTTCTCCACACGTCTTCCAATATGTTATGATAAATAAATTGCAAGCCCAGCAGTTAAACATTTTGAAAAAATGAGGTATACTCTCACGAGAGTGCAGAGAGTACACATGCATAACATCTTTAAAAACTAGCAAATTCTGTATGAAACATCTCAAAACATCTTATATTAGCTTATGGTAAACATATGACAAGCCCCATAGCTAAAAAAACTGAAAAATAAGAGGTACTCTCTTGAGAGTATAGAGAGTATACATGCAAATTTTCTTCTAAATTACTTCTAATAGAATCTAATAAACATATTCTCTCCAAACAGGCCAAAAAATCTAAAAAAAATGAGAAAATGGTTTGTACTCTCATGAGAGTTGAGTACACATGTAAATCTGCCTCCTAAACCAACCAATCATCCTCCAAATTACTTTTAATGGAATCTAATAAATATATTCTCTCCAAACAGGCCAAAAAATCTAGAAAAAAAAGAGAAAATGGTATGTACTCTCATGAGAGTACAAAGAGTATACATACAAATCTGCCTCTAAAACCAACCAATCAGCCTCCAAATTACTTTTAAATCCTAAACCCTAAACCCTAAATCTATTAAACATAATCTCTCCAAACAGGCCAAAAAAGCTGACAAAAAATGAGAATATGAAGTGTACTCTCATGAGAGTACAGAGAGTACACATACAAAATAGCCCTAAAAATCAACCAATCAGCCTCCAAACTATTTCTGAAGGCATCTAGTAAATATATTAACTCCAAACAGGGTAAAATAGCTAAAAAAAAATGAGAAAATAAGATATACTCTCATGAGAGTATGAGAGTATAAAAATCTAAAACTAACTAATCACCTCCAAATAAATTTGTAATGTCATCTACTAAACATATTATATCCAAACAAGATCAAAAATCTGAAAAAAAATGATAAAATGGGTTGTACTCTCATGAGAGTACAGAGAGTACACATGCAAAACAGTTCTTAAAATAAGCTAAGTCCTCTTGCAAAGAACTCCTAACAGTGTAGGCAATATACATTAAATAAAAGAATTTCAAAGAATATCACTAATAAATCTAAAAATGTACATATAAAACAGTTCGAAAAATTTATCGATGCATTTTATTTAATACATCATCCGCTAAATTGGTCACAATATCATCAAGGCCACAACTTCCAAATTCGTTCTCCATCTTCACGGTTCTTCTCGAAAAATGAAATGACATTTTCTGTTTCTCTCTGTGAGCTCGATTTGTCTAAAAAAAAACATATTATGCCCTAAATCTATTTATATATTCCTTTTAAATTTCTCCCGCACATTCAAACGCCATTTCTCCCATCGCTTAAATGGGGCAGGGGTCGTAAATGCTGGCGTCGTTAATGACGTTACATGTTGTTAAGTAAAAAATCTATATTTTCATATTGGACACGTGTTCTGGCGATCATCCAACTACGTAATATTTTCTCCAAAATTTCATTACCCAAAATGAATAAAAGGAGAAGATAAAGAGTTAAGAGGAATGTGGAGACAGTCTCACAATAAAAATAAAGAAAAAATTATATGCATAAACTATTACAAATAAAAAAAAATCATCAAAATAGAGGAACCACTAAAGACTAGGACTCGAAGTTTTAAATGTTCTAAAATGCTCTAAACATAAGCAAAACTAAACTCTAAATTTGTTAGGCCCTCCGCATAAAGGTTGTAGGCTGACCAATGGAGGATAGACAAAAACCCAGATTATCTTCATGAAGCTTTGAGAGGAATATTGTGATGTGAAGATATACTCATCATTCTTCTTGTATAGAGACCTCAAAAATTGAGCATCAAAAAGACTCCTTTAAACAAAAATAAAAGGCACCCAAAGATAAAAAGAAGATTGAACAAGATGAACCAAGTAAAAGAGACGGGAGAATGACGATCTTTCATCTATTCAATTTCAACAAAATACTCTTTTTGGCATAAAAAATAATAGTATGAAAACTTGCAATGTTATTACCGAACTTGGGATTATTCCTCTCTCTCTCTCTCTCTCTCTCTCTCTATCTATCTCTCTCTCTCTCCATATGTTGTAAGTCAAACACCAAATAGAAATAAGAGAGATGCTTCTCTCAAGCTTGAGGGAATTAGTTATATCTTTAATGAAGTAGAATAATTGTAACAGAATAGGTGTAAGTATAAAATTAGATGCAACTGGAAGAATCTCTGTCAACGGCTTAAAGGTAAAGGCATAGTCAAAAAAGTGATGATTCATGTTTAGTACAGTTGCAATTGTATAAAAATAGTAGTGGAACTGTGATAGAAGAAGTTATTATAAAAAAAATTATTGCAAGAGAATTTATTGTGTTGATTGAGAGATAGTTGAGTGTTAATCAAATGACATAAATGCCCCTAGAGTTTGTAATGTTAAGAATAAAAAATATTGATATGTTGGAGTCAATCAGTCTACTTTTTTCATTACAAAGAATAGTGTTAAGCTATGAAATAAAAAATTTATGTACTTTTCAATGTTGCATTTAATGTATTTGGTCAAAATTATATGAAATGCAATGATAACAAATTAACATAGACGTATCTAACCAGCTGACAATTCATTAAACTTCATCGAAGGTATAACTATTAAATAATAATGACTAATAACATGAAAATAAAAAAATAAATTCAATAAGTAAATTATTTATAATATTGAACTTATTGTATAATTGATCAAATCTTTTAAAAATAGCTTCCGTAGAAGCCACTCTTCAGACGTGTTCACTTTTCAAATTTTCCTCCTCATACTCAACCCATTTGAAGAAGTTGCAATCATCATGTGTTTAGTTCCTAGGGCATCGATAAAATCAATTGCCATAATTCCTCTTTCAACGTGAGGTTAACAAATAACATTATAAACCACACTGATAATGACTACTCTCCAGGTAGTTGAGCTTCTAAAACTCACATTTCTTTGATGGACATTTCTATTACTATGGAATTATAAATATTTTAAAGCCAAAATTGCAATAAGTACACTAAAATGCAAATGAAATACCTATACCAACAAAAAAGTTAGAATAGATTGTTTAAACAACAAGAAAATGTGAAACAAAAATAAAAAATTAGAAATAAAAAATGGCATCTATGAAGAAAATGCTGCATTCATTCACAAAAATAGATCCAAACACTGACCAAGCTAAACATTCATCATTGATTCCATGTAGAAACCTCTTCTGTGCTAAGCAAGAAATTGACATCATGTGTAGTATCTATCAATACGAAGATATTCTCTAAGTTTAATAGTGTAAAGTATCCCCATCAAGAGATAGTCACAATGAAAGCTACATAAATAGTGGCTTGGTTGAATCTCAGTTCAATTCTTGGTTTCAAATTCATCATCATCCCAAAATTGGTGTAATATCAATCCATACCATAAACCTTTGAAATCTAAAAGATAGTAAACAAATGTCAATCTAAAAAATATTATAGTATTAGTGGATATCAAAAAGGTTGAAAGCAACATATATCTACTCACAAATGAGTTATCCAAAACCCTAAAAATCATGATGTGTTCTTCACCTACTAACCAACCACAAACCACTCACAAATACCACTCATTAGTAATTTGATCTCAGAAGATTATCATCTCCCTTGTTCCCTCCCCATCTTGAGACAACAAGTCACTTACATTTTGAGTGAATTGTGGCATAAGTTGCTCAATCCTGTACTCCTATGCCTCTGTAGGAACATATATTTGATCCTCGTCAACTATAATGAATTCTTTGTCATTATTCAAAGCCATTGTAGGACCAACTATCTTGACTTGTTTTTAGAATGAGTAAGTGGGCATATCACAAAGAATAACCCACTTCTTCTTCCACATACCAAATGTTCTCTCAATCACTCCACATAAGGATGAGTGTCTTTTGTTGAATATATTTTTTGTCCCTTGGATAATTAGACTTCTCTCGAAGTTAGGAATATGATATCTAATGTTTAGATAAGGCTTCAAACAACCTCATTGCATAACATATACTACAACAAGAACATAATATTTTCTTGTTCCAAGAAAATGGTAGTTGTCTCAACACAAAAAAGTAACATTCTTATACATGGACAACAAACTTATAAACCAACCTAGTGATGGCATAAGGTAGTTATACTTGGCATATATGTAGCAAATTTGAATATACAACTGTCATGTGCACTCCCTCTCATCTGACCATAACAAAGATAAAGCACATGTAAAATTCACAGGTAGCCATTATGTTCTAATTTGGTGACCCACAACAACCGATATAAGTAATATTTTTATTTTTATGAACACAAGCATCAACGTGTGTCTCATCATTTGCTCCAATACAATTTTGCATGGGGGAAAATGCTTTTGTTAAGCAATAAGATTTTGAGAATTATAATCAATGAAATTATCATAATATTCTACTGGAAAAAATGACATATATCTAGTATTATTTACAATTTTAGGTGGTATATTTTGAAATATTTGGTTTAAAGGTATGACTTGTTCATACAAGTTATACTAATGTATTCAACCCTAGAAGAAAATGCCTATTAATTATTTTTATTGAGTGTTAAAATTGCTCACTAACTAACCTGATAGACTCATTATGCAAAAGTATGTATAGATTAATAATTAGAACTTCCCAACTTGTAGTTTTGGATGAACCATTAAGTCCATGGAAGGATTTCAGTTAGTGTAATAAATCAACAAATACTACCAATGACGTATGTAACATGCTATGAAACTTACTAGGATGACTCCCAAGCAGTTCATCGATTCATTTGTCATTGATATATAATGACATCATACACGGTGTCTTGTACAAATATGATTCATAGTATTTATTTATTAAACACACTACAATTACAAGAGTGTGTCTGCATTGCTTGTCTTTGTTAACATCTATACCTATAATAACATCCATGATTGTAACAATTTTATAATATGAACTAAGAGGTAGAATGCGATATGATCAACATATATATGGCAGTTAATATTATCATATACAACACATCATGCAGTCCAAAAGCAAAACAGTACATTAATATTAAATACAAATAAAATTTCAAAGTTAAAATTACAAATACAAATAAAGTTCAAACATCATAAGACTAAAAAAATGATAAAGGTAGTGAACTCTTCTCTTAGGACACATGGACATGAAGACCTCTCTTTTCATTGTTTCTTCTAAAAACATTGTAAAGAAAAGATAAAGTAGAATATCATGTAAGACTTCCTTGGTTTCATTAAGCACTTTGATGATCTCAGACATTGAAGGTGGTGTTTTGATAGTATTTGAAGATGAGCCCATCTTAGTGCAAGTAATTGGGAAATTTGCTCACATAGAAATTCCCAACTCTCACTTAATCATGATTGATCGATCATTTCCACACAACTACGGTCATTTGAGCATAGTTTCCCAGTTATGATCACCCATCAACTTCATTTCTTGTCATTACCAACAATGTTGATGCACACTATCATTAATAATACTACTGTATGCTATCAACATTAACATAAACATTCTTCAACTTTGCTGCATATTGTAACCAATAACATTGATGCATATCATTGCCTACAAGGCTAATGCATACAATCAGCATCAATATTTATGCCCACCAATCATATCATTGACCATCACAATATTATTAATAAATGTCATTGATGCATGCCATCATCTATATAAGATTGATTCAATCAACACATGTCATCATCAATAAGGTTATTATATTTTATTGACCTAAGGACAAGACATTAGTTTTACTATCTACCATCACCCAACATGAAAATATATGCCATTATCAATGAATCCAATGCTTGCCATCAATACCAACTTTGATTCTAAAGTTAACACATGGACTATAATGGAGTTTAATTTTCTTGCCTTCTTTCATTAAAGAGGAATGATTGAACTAATCATAAAATGATCTTTTTGAAGATAAATCTAACACTATAATGCTCTTATAATATTCATCATAAAATATATTATCTACGCTTTATGTCTTCCATATTGTACCAAGACTTTTTTTTAATTAAAGAGAAGTATCTTAATTATTTTTAATTAAAAATATAAATAAGTGAAAAAAAATTTATTAGGCCAAGTCTTGTTTTTTTTTCATATGAAAACTATAGTGTCTTTTATAATTCTTCTTCTATTTCCATATGTGATATACCTTCATATAAGATAAAGACATCAAATTATCTTAGCTTATTACTACAAATTTTCTTAGCAATAATTTGACATTATTTACAAGAAATTACTTTGAGCCCAAGAAATCCTTATTTTTATCTTGAAAGATAGTTTATGCCAATATCTTAGGGACAGTTGAAGTCCTTACCAACCAATAGATCACCATTTTTTTTAAATGGTCAAGATTATGAGTAACTTTAACTACAATATTAAAAGAGCAACATCCTATGCATGGTTTAGTCAAAATACTTCTTTATTGTATCATCTATTATTTCATTCCATAAGTAGGATGGTGAGTCAACCCTAGCTACAATCTTGAAAGTATGTTTATGATCTTTATGTTAAATATCGTGAGCACAGTTGTAATCAAGTAAGTAAGTATATATATATAAGGGTAACCTCGTTGACTTTGATCTTCCTCAAATCTTCCTTAATTTGACATTTACTTTTGATCGTGGTTAATGATGTGACCTCAAAAAGGTTAATTAGTAATAATCTAAAGATGGACAAATTTTTATCATTAATTTAACATGTGATTCACAACATTTCAATCAAAGTGAATTTGATTCCAAAAAGATTCAATTTGACTTATTCTATACATATTAACATCATCGATTAACACTCTCATGAACAACCTCAAATAAATTAAAAAATTTTAGTGGATCTGAATAGATCTCTTTTATGCAGCTTATCATTATTGAATAATACTTTTACAAATAACATAAAATAGGTTAAAATATTTAGAGAAATTTTTTCGACCTATTTTACATAGATTAATATCATTGAGTAATATTTTGATAAATAACCATAGATAGATAAAAAAAATTCTTAGTAGATTTCTCCTAATGTATTTTATAAAGATGATTAACATTAAGTAATGTTCTAACAAATAATCTCTAAGTGATTCTAACTTTTTAATGAAATTTTCTCAATTTCTTTCATACAGTTTAATATCATTATGTCACAATCTAACAAATAATCTTATATAAATAAAAGAGTTCTTCGATGATTTCTCTCAATGCCTTTTACTACATTTAGATTTGGGGTGACACTTATTATAACAATCTAAGGAAGATAAACTAACTCTTGATAGCCCTATAAAATCAATGCATGCTATCAACATATACAACATTTATAAGTAATGCATGTCATCAAAATCAACTTTGATACTTGCCAAATCACCTTTTATTGCCAACATCATAAACATATGTCATCATCTATATTATTGATGTATGTTGTCGACACCAATTGCAATGCCCACCTATCTCGATGTCAATAGTGTCAATGCATGCCATCGCCCAAAATATTGTTGCTCACCATCAACACTAAAATTAAACTAAACTTTTTGATCTCTTGCCATCTCTCTTTAGAAAAGAACAATTAAACAAATCATTACACAATCTTTTGAAAATAACTTCAATGCTTCAAGACTTTTCAAACTTTTATTATGTATAATTTATGTGATGTAGCACATCATGGGAGAAAATGACTTATTACATAGTCCTAATCTAAAACACAAGGGTTATGAGACTTTATGTTGTGTTACGTGTATTGTAGTATTTTATATTTACATTTCATGCGTTGTATTTTGTGTTAGATGATGTGTTTAATCATATGTAAGTATTGTATGTAAGTTGTGATCAAGATCATTGAGTGTTTAAGTGTTAAATATGTAGCAACATTCTGGTACTTAAGAGTTGTAATATGGCGTTGTAATTGAGTGTAAAGGCAAAGAAGCCGACGCCTAGGTGCTGGCCTAGTGCACTTAGTCGCCGCGAGACAACGAGTTCTATTTGAATGTCAATTTTTTAGTGGTTATCAAGAAGAGACACTCATTTTGGAGTCTTGTAACCTATATAAACATTTATTTCAATGTAATAGAGATTTTTGGATTATTTTTATGAAAAACTTGAGAGAAGAACTTTTGGTTGGAGCTTTGGGACCAAACTTCCTAAGAGATTTTGTGATATCTCATAACTCTTCCACTTTGATGAGTAGAAGTTTCTACACACTCAGTCCTCCCTCGGTTGAGACTTGATGCTACAACACTATTATGTTTATTATCTTGCATCATTTTTTCAAATTGTGAGAAGGGAGTGATCTTATTTATAACCTTGAACATACAATATTGATCAATTTAACTAAGTCAAGTCTAATAATTTTTTTTTAAAAAATGTTTTACATAAAACTCTTATATCGCTCATAAATTTTTTTATTTGTACGTGAGTTGAATCTTCACAGGAGGTTAAGATAATCAATATTTTCTTCTACAGTAATACACATGCTAACATGTGACATAGATGAAGGTCAAAGAAATTTATTTTATTCTTTCAAAATACTATAGAAGTCATCACCATTTAAAGAAACAACAACAATCTTGCACACCCATAAATGCAACCAAAAAAGGGCGATCAACCATCTGCAATTTCGTTCTTAATATTCTTCCATTTTCTCATCAATAAATACTACCATGAAAGCAAAAAACTCATTTGGATGGAGGAGCTGCAGCGGCCCAAGCAACTTTTCTAAACTCCACCAATTTTTCAGCTTCCGGCAGCACCTCCTTGACTGCATCGCCGGAAAAGAAGAGTTCAGCCCACTCAATCAACCGAGGGGTCTTCGTCCTATCCAGAAAGCTTATTCCCGCTATAATTTCGAGAGCTTGCAGCCAACTAAGGCAGGAACCAAGGGCGATGTCGGCCAGGTCAATGGTATCCCCGCCGAAGAAGCTCTTCCCCTTACTGCGCTTAACGAAAGCCTCTTCTAACTGCAGCAGAGCGGTGAACAGTTGTTCGTTCGCTTCCGCTTTCCTCTTCTCGTCATCACTCCACATCAACGCTCCAATCTGAGGAGCCAACTGCCAAGCCAAGGAAAAAAAATTGCAATCATAATAATTTCAATTCCATCATTTCCATTTCCGTTTACTATTTATTCCACGCCTCAAATTTGTTCAAGACAAACCATACGTACCTTGTCGTCTACATAGGCTGCCCAGAAGCGATGGCGCGATCGTAGGGATCGGCAGGGAGGATGGAAGGACCGGAAGAAGCCCAGACTTCGTCAATGTACTGCACAATGATAAGGAACTCGCAGATAGGCTTATCCCCATGGACGAGGACGGGAACCTTCTTGTAGACGGGATTGTACTTGAGAAGAAGCTCGCTTTTGTTGAACAAATCCTCTTGGAGGAACTCGTATTCGATCCCCTTCAGATTGAGAGCAATCATTGCTCTCACCACGAAGGGGCTCGACCAGATTCCAATCAGCTTCACCCCATCTTCGATCGCCATTCTCTTTCAGGATCGGAAGTTTGATTTCAGTAAGAATGATCTGGATTTCTTCCTGTGAGATTAACGAGTATTTAATGCTCGAACTCAAGGCACAGATGTCCAGTTTATCAATATCAACGTGAGCATGACGTTGATAGTCGGTCAAAGGTGAAGGGCGATTTATATCTGATTAAATTTTTAAAATAGGTTTAATTAAAAGTTTAATCTGATAATTAAATAAAAATAATAATTTTAAAAAATAAGCCTAGCCGCCCGTCAGTCGCTTCGATGTGACAGCCTCTGACAAAGGACGACCAGCTATATTTTTTTAAAAAATAAATAAATAAATTTGATGCCTCAAATTTTTGATCTTATAGATTTGTCAAAATTTAATATGCTTAGTATTATTGGAAAGGTAATAAAATTTTCTACAACTTTCATATTAACAATCTTCGACGATTCTCGTCCGGATAGCCGCAGTTTTTGTATTTGACTGGATTTTCATGATGCAAAAATAAAGATATTACGACAGCCCTAGTTTTTTAGTCGTATCGGGCTCATCCGGTGTCAGATTTTACCGTGCTTGGTATTGTTGGAAAAGAAATAAAATTTTCTACAACTTTCATGTTGACAACCTTCGAAGATTCTCACCCAGGTAGCCGCAACTTTTGCGTTTGTATGGATTTTCACGGTGCAAAAACAAAGATATTGTGGCAGCCCTAGTTATTGGGTTGTATCGGGCTCATCTAGTGTCGGATTTTAGTTTGTTTTGATATTGTTGGAAAGGTAATAAAATTTTCTACAACTTTTATGTTGACAACCTACCACGATTTTGGCCCGGGTAGCCGCAGTTTTTGCGTTTGTATGGATTTTTACGCTGCAAAATTAAAGATATTGCGGCGACCTCGGTTTTGGTGTGCGGGTCATCCCGTCGGATTTTAGCGTGCTTAGTATCGTTAGAAAAGTAATAAAATTCTATACAACTTCCATCTTGACAACCTTCGACGATTCTCACCTAGGTAGCCGCAGTTTTTGCATTTGTATGGATTTTCACGGTATAAAAAATAATAATATTGCAGCAGCCTCAGTTTTTTGGCCGTATCGGGCTCATCCAGTGTTGGATTTTTGTGTGCTTAGTATCACTGGAAAGGTAATGAAATTCTATACACCTTCCATGCTGACAACTTTGACGATTCTCACCCGGGTAGCTGCAGTTTTTGCATTTGTATGAATTTCACAGTGCAAATATAAAAATATTATGGCAGTCTCAATTTTTTGGCCGTATCGGGCGCATACGGTATTGGATTTTAACGTGCTTGGTATTGTTGGAAAGGTAATAAAATTTTCTACAACTTCCATATTGAAAACTTTCGACGATTCTTGGTCAGGTATCCAATTTTGCACTTGTAATCATTCTTATTGATTATGTTGGCAAATGCGAGAATTCTCTTATCTTCCTTCCAAACACATACTAAGCTAGCTTATTAATATTATCCTGAGAATTTCTTTAGCATGGATAAGAAATAAAATAACATGAGTTTACAACAATAATCATTTGATAGAAGTAAATAATAACCAATATTAAAGAATACACAAATAATAAGCATACAATAGTGAAACAAAATGAATAACCGTAATATATGGGGTACAACTACAAGTAAATGGTGTCAACTGTCTACAAAAGATAATAGTATAGACGAATATCATCGACGATGCCTATGTGCCAGAATCACATCACTACTAAGAGTGTAATTGGTCGGGGGTCACCATGACCGATCTCATAAATGATGTTCTTAATGCTGCTCCTCTTCAACCTGTTCAGCAGGTTGTTGCAACTCAAGTGTATAACACTAGGTACATCGGTTGAAGCCTGCGTAGAAAACAAGAAACGATAGTACACTCCATACGGGAGTGTCATATGGAATGACGGAGGATCATATCTGGGAGGGACTGGTGCCTGCCATGGGTGCATCTGAGTCCACATAACTTCCTGATATGAATATTATGGCGTCTGTGTAAAGTATATGTGGAGGACCCGACCACTAGCGTAGAAGATGGACCAACATCCATCGCCGGCCCATCTAGTTGTACTGATGACAAAGTACCTGGAATATTAGTGTTATTGTACCTACTATCAGAGATATGCATATTGTGTCGTAGCTTTCTACAACTCCTCATATTGGTTGATAGATTGTTAAAATTTTGTATCCTCATCTTTTCCAAAATAACACTGGAATATATCCTCAGTATTCAGGATGTGCTCACGCTGCGTTGAAATAAATTTAATTAGGATCGGATCATTATACAAAGTAATACTTTTTATGTCAAAACAGGCTTACCATCAATCGCTCTTCAGGTGCTCGAGGGTAATAAGTGTTCAGGGGAATTGTTGGTGCCTTGACATATGAGGAAGCGCCGATACCAACTCATATAAAAATGCTTCATTAATATCATCATATGATGAGAGATATTAGGCTTGATCTTCCAAACCCTTTGAAATTACAATAACCTAAGATCTACATCTATATATATATATATATATATATATATATATATATATATATATATATATATATATATATATATATGCAAACAAGTTATAATCTGAATAAACCTAATCTAGAAGAATATCAAAGACAAAATAGAGCTCACATCAACTAAGTTGCACTAAATGAAGCAAAAAGATATCATCATTGCTTTTCAAAAAAAACTATCTTCCAGGTTGCCAGTGGCCTTCCAATGAAATATAGACATCAAATCTTATAAAATTTAATTTGTAATAAGAAATATATATGAATTCAACATCAAATTGATTAAAACTATACAATTCATTCTATTCAACCATCACATGATTTTGCTATTCAACCATATGTTACATAATTTTTCATTTATTTTTCACATAGAGTGCATATGCTATAACATTATTATGTACTTGATGTTATTTAAATACAGCTTGAAATTTCTTGTGTCCAAGTTTCTTATAATACTTATGAAACTTCTTTTCACAATTGATAGTAATATGTTCATTGGCCTTGTAAGTCAAGCATTATATCTATAACATATTTTTTCTTTATTCTTCACATAGACTACAAATGCTCCAACATTATTATTGCAAGTTGTTGCTCCTAGTGTAGTTTTCTAAAGCACACGTCCACAAAATTGAGAGGGATCATAGTTCATCAAATTTTAACAAATAACCTCAAATTCAAGAGGAAATTTAATTCAAAAGAAATTTAGAATAATAGCTGCCAATAGGCAACAAAATCATGAATTTAAAATCTACTTTCATCAATGTCTCCATAACTCTTTTACTATAACAAATAATTGAAATTGAAATCCCCAAGTAGAATAACTTTTACATAAGTCAAATACAGAATATCCAGATTATTGGTCAATATATGTAACGTAATATTTCAGTTAGCAAACACACGAGAATAGCTACCAATAGACAACCAAATAATGAATCAAAATCAAGGAAATTAAGGATAAAGAACCATGATCGAAGAACTCTCCTAAGCTGAGGATCAATAATAGACGAGGGATTATTAAGATCAATGCATAAGAACTTCATTATCAGCACACAAGCATATCAGCATGTGAGAGCATCAGTACACAAGTAAACAAAGGCTGAGAGGTTGACCAAAATAAAATCAATCTTAGCAGTTAACACAAAATAATTTATTCAATGCCATACCTAAGATGACCAAAAATTCAAAACCTGAGAGAGAGACAGTGACCAATCGGTAGAAGTCGAAGAGAAAAAAGATGGAAGTTGAAAAGAAGAGGTGGGAAGTCAAAGAGGAAGAGAGAACGATCGGTTCAAGCCATAGTTTACCGCTTTATCACGTAAATCGACTTAAAAGGATAGAGGGAACGACCGATGAAAGTTGATAAGAAGATTAGGGAATGCCGGTGGAAGTCAAAGATAAGACAAGAGAATACTAGCGGAAGTTGATGCCAAATGCAAGTTAGGGCTTCGGTGGTTCGCTTCAAGGGATGAACCGACGGCGTGAAAGCTTGCGATTGCATTGTATGAATGCGAATGTGAATGTGAATGGGAGTGTGAATGAGACTATGCAAGATTAAATCCTCGACCATTTATAATGATTTTAATTAAATAAAGTAACTTGTTAGTTTTAATTAAATATTTTAATAATTAATATATGAGTTTTTTTTAGTTTTTTTGTGTATTTATCCTATAATTTATAAAACTATAGTATCAATTATATTTTATAAATATTTAATTAAATTTTTTATAAATTATACTACTAAATTTAGTAAATTATAATATTTTTTATTAAATATATAATTAAAAAATTATAAGTTATATTTACTCATATTTTGAAAATAATATATGAAGTATTACCAAATTTAATATCAATTATTTAATAAATTATTTGTCAAACAATAAACGAGTATATTCATGAACATAAACAAACGAGTATGATCATGTTCATATTCAGTTCATTTAACCTTCAAGATTTTAAAAATTGTTCAAGCTTATTTTTTTATTAATTTGAACAAACATGAACGAGCATTGATTGAGCTGAGTTCGAGTAGTTCAACGAGTGCGCTGGTTCATTTACAGCCTTATCAGTTGATCGCTAGCTCCCCATCCTATTAGGATGAATCAACAACCACAACTGAATCACGTCTGCTCTCCCACTATGCAATGTAAACCTCGTGGTAATCAATCCAATCAACATCTAATTTTCCTCGACCATCCACTCGCTTGAAGGAGGGATCTACTAGTGCTACATCAATCATAGGTAGAAGTCTGAACTATCTGAGAACACGATCAGAAGGTATCACTCAACTCATTTTTAACTAATCATTGGTACTCTAGCTAGTCATATCTCATCACCCTATAAGCATATATCCGTGACACGTACATGGATCTGATGTCCATATGTCTCCCATATCACCATTACAATTTGAAAAAAAATATTAAGTCTACTGTGTACATTCAAGAATGAGTTCAACAAACAAATTTATAATGCAACGTACCTGACTTTACAATAGCCCATCTAATTCATCTTTATACATTTTGATGTGGCGTGGTGTCATCTCCCAAACAAATCCTCCATTCCACTGACATCCCATGCTCAGGCCATCTATATCCATAGGGTATGGTATATTTAATGTAGGTCTACCCACATGAATGTGCTCCCATGCCCATACATGTACTAAATGTAGGCATCCAGACATATTTGTGTGCTTCGGCTTCGTTTCATGTAGCTCCCTGTACAAATGAGCAAACATAGTAGATCCCAATGAGAACTCTCTAAATGTATCAATATCCTCTAGCAGTGGTAGATACTACAAGTGAACCTTAGAGCCCGATGTGTCTGGCATAAGAAAATAATCCATCGCAAAGAGTATGTAGGCTCTGACATGCATAGCAAACTGAAGCTCGGGGATATCTATATATGAATCCATGTAATATGTCCAATGCAGCCATCGTAGGGGAAAACAAGTCTGTGCATGAGCGTGTCCCATACGGAATTTTGATGTGACATGTGGCTGGATCGAATCATGATACACAATATGTGGCTCGGGTGTGCTCCTAGCAGCTCATCACAACAATCCTGCCAACAATAGGTGGGTCATCTATTTGAACACCCATAATCATAACAACATCCAACAGTGCAATCGTCATCTCTCCAACGGGCAAGTGAAACGTATTTGTCTAAGATGACCAACGTTCAACAAAAGCTATGAGTAAGCGGTGATCTAGATGAATGTACTGCATCTGTGAAATATAATCTAGTCCAGCTGCTCACAGAGCACTCATAAATCTAGGATAATTAACTGAACATTCTCTAAACATCAATAAATGAGAAACAGCCTTAAGCACTGTAACCTGCATAATAAAAAAAATTTGATCAGTATGCAACATTGCGAAGCATGTGGAGAAATGTTTTTACCAAATCAGGATATGATGCTCTATGTCTATCAAGTAACTTCGCAATACTAAGATGAACTTCGACCGATGGAGGGCCGTAGTCCACAACATTCTCCTCTCAATGTCTTCGCTTCCTGCATGTGGGGCGAACTGGTTCTTCAATAGACATTATTCCTGGAAATAATTTATTCATTAAACATGTAATAACAGTTCACATGTAATCACAACAGCATTATAATTGTAACAAAATAAAATCACAATATATAAGTATGAAACAAAGTCACAATACTCCCTATCAGCATTTTCTAACATCAACAGTAAACATGAGGTACAGTATTTAACAATCTCACAGTATACATATATGAAAAAAAATCACAGTACTTCCTAACAGGATTTTTTAACAGCAATAGTAAATATGAGGAATAGTATTTATCAATCTCATAGTATACAAGCACTAAACATTATATGAAGATCACAACATCAGTACATGAGGCATCACAAAACATTTTGTAGCAACAATTTATAACATATAATAGCATAAGTGGTTACAACAATCACAAAAAAGAGGAGACACAAGCCAACAACAAAGAGTACATCACAGACCCACAATAACTTTCACAAGTATAACAAATAATAGTGCAATAGATAATACACAACTAACAACAGCATATGATACATTAGGATAGACAGTACAAGAAATAAGAAGACCCTGAGCTAGATTAAATCTTGTGATGTCGATTCTAAGGACACATTGCTCTGTTGTGCCCAACATTTTTTGCATACACTACAAATCCTGGTAATCCTTATAGTCATCTCGTCCATTGTATTTATGAATCTATTTGTCCTAGGTTAACCATACTTTCTTTTAATATTTGGTGGAAGATGCTCTAAGTAGTTGCTATTTATGATGTGTTCAGGCCACTCATCACAATCAAGGTTGACATGAAATTTTTCTTCGTAGGTGTTACAATAAAAGTATAAAGTGTAGTAGGCAAAGACATATTGCACGTGACTCATGTATCGTTGCCCCAAAATAGAAATTACATGAGGGCAGGGAAGGTGATAAGCTTGGGGTTGTCTACATGTACACCTGCAATCATGATATTATAATAGGTCAATCTTAAAGGTTCTGCTAGATATATCAAAAACTTGATACTCATTAGTGTTTATCCTTATTAGCTCTGGAAATCTCCTTTCATCACATTCATTATTCTGCAGAGTACTCTTGACACGTGAAGAAAATATAAAATCGTGTTGGGTCGCTAGAGTTATTGTTGTCTCAAGCTGTTTCATGAAAAGGGAGACAATGTTATAGTATATTGCATTAATTAATGCATGAATAGGCAAGGCACGTGCTCACTTCAGGACACTGTTAAAGCATTCAGCTGCATTTATGGTCATTATGTCATACATGTAGCCATCATCATGAGTTAAAGACCACTGTTGCACATCTCTTGAAACAAGTCAGTCGTAAGATTCTTGTTTTATGTTCTTAATATCAGTCATATACCTCTTGAAAATATGGATATCATCAGTATTGCCTGCAACATATATTTTCTGGCATATGAACTCAATGTCTCCTATACCAAGTTGCTAAACAACTTTTTTGAAATTCTTCCTCAAATGTAAGAGGCAGAAGCGATGCGCAGCCCAAAGAAATATTTCTCTACAGCCATATACAAGACATGCATGTCTATCAAATATGAAGCACATATTACCTCTTGTAGAAACCAGTGGAATTAAGTCTTGGAGTGTCTGTAAAAACCAAACTCATGACTTAATACATTCTAATTCAACCACTACGAAGGATAGTGAGAATAAACCGTTATTGGAATCAATCCCAAATACGTTAAGAAGAGTCCCTCTATACTTACCTAGGAGAAATGTTCCATCAAGACATAAAACTAGATGATAATATTGCCAACCTATAATTGAAGACTCGAATGATCAGAAAAGTCATTGGAATCGATTTGATTTCGTTGAGTGTACTCGGTATACTGATCCTGACATAACTAAACATACAAAGCCCATAATTTTTTCTAAGGATCGATATGATTCCTCCCAACTGCCAAAAATAATATTTACTGTCTTACGACGTGCATCCCAAGTCTTCATATAAGACACTCTTATATTAAATTTAAACTCCATACAGCCTATAATTTCTCTGGGTTCTAAATCTAGTTGACGCCTAACTGCAAGTTGAATAAAATAGCTGATAAAGCTTGATGTATATTATCTGTGTTCAATATTGAGCACTAAATGGATACAGGTATGAGGTGAACCAATACTATCAATCCTCCATGCACCACCCAATCTCTTACTTGAGCTTGCTTGAAATCACCACATACAATGTGTAGTTGGGTGAGCAAGATACATGCACAGTACATTGAACTTTGTCTTATTTGAAGCATATATCACAAACTCAATATTATTTAAGATAAACAATCCTTGAAGAGTGAACTGAAGTTACTTATCATGAAAGCACACACATTCTAAAAGTTCATCTGGAATGCAATTTTCCTATTCGAAAGTTGATTCATCTAATGGTCCATCAAATGTGAGCTCCTCATCCCATTCCCTAGTTGTTTGAGCACTACACATGTACTCATTGTTAGATAATAAGTGCTCTTCTATATGACTTATTATGATTGAGTAGTCTCTATTTAGATCTTCGACTCTGAAGCATAGTTTTGTGGTCCTTAAAGTAGGCATCTCTGCATTACTATCATCGTTGTCATCAGTATCACTACTTATTGCACTAGGCATAGTTTCATATACCTCATCTTTAGAAGATAATGAATTGATGTAATCATCTTGAGGGTCACCCATGAAATCAGAACTTGTCCCAGCAAAATAAGCACATCCGATTGGTGCAGAGTCATATGCTTCAACTTGAGTGATTAATTATTAAGCTAGTGCAATGTATTGAGTCTAATTGGAGCTCTCTCACACTTCTTAGTAGCAACTACTTCTCTTTCCTTGTACATTATTTCCTTAACTTCAACATAAATTATTATAGGTTGCAAGCATGTTGTATTGATTATAGACTCACAGACTTCATCATCACTAAAATGAGTTGCACAAATCAATAGAAAACTGTAAGACTAATGCGGAACTTTGTTGGATTAAATTTTAATGACCTCATAATTCGCTTCTGTAAGTCCGTGAAGTTAATTCGCTGTGGGATCTATATTGGATGATTTTCCCCACTTGTATAAATCGGAATAAAATCTTCAATTACAGTGAGTTCACCGCCATTATATATAATTATGCAGATTGTATCTAAACTCATTTTTAACTCACACTAGCATGATATAGACAATCATTTATCTACCTGGTTAACGAAAAAAAATTCAATTTAGGGGAACGTACACTTCATGCATTTGACTTGAAATAGAAGAGTATGTGAAGTATTTCAGTTACTGTAACTCTAATTCAACACTTACTACGTGCAAATCTTAAATAGAACATACCCTAAACGGCGCATGAAAATTGAATATAAAGATTCATAGACAGAACATATCCTAAACTCAATAAATTGAACTTGAAAATCCTATATCAATATTTCTACTAAACTAAAGTTACATGTCTAATAAGAATAATTATAACTTTCAAATAATAATATTTTAACCTAAACTTCAAATCAAATCTAATATGCATTTCCAAAATACACAGATCTTATGAAAAAAAAGAGTACCAAAATCTCAATCATCTTAAAACAAAAAGTAGATGAGTTTATCATACAGAATGAAACCATATATAACAAAATCTAACAAAAAAAATACATTTAGGTTTACAAATACCTAAATCGGTGGCAAAAAAAATAAAGGGAAGCGGCTATCTCCGAAGCGACGGCATTTCTTAGACAAAACATACACTAAACTCAATAAATTTATCTTGCAAACTCATATTAATATTTCTACTCAACTAAACTTACATATCAAATAAGAATAATTATAACTTCCAAATAATACATTTCAACATAAATCCTAAATATAATATGCATTTTCAAAACACACAAATCTTATGAAATAAATGTATCAAAATCTCAATCTACCATAAAACTAAAAATAAATAAGCTTATTATACAAAATAAAACCATATATAACAAGAACTACTAAAAAATGCATTTAGGTTTCAAAATACTTAAATCGACGGGGAAACAACAATAGGAGGCAGCTATCTCCGGCAGCGGTGGCGATCTCCGATGACGGCGGTGGCAGCGGAAACTTCTCTCTGAGCGGTTGGGCAGTGCTCTGGCGACGTCGGCTGAAAATGTAAGCCGAACCCATTGAACGGGCGACTGAGACTATTTTTAAAAAAAATTTCATGCTTAATTACCTAATTAAACTTCTAACTAAGTCTAATTTGAAAATTTAGCCTTTATATTTTTCCTACTTTGCAAAAAAAAACGTTTGTTTTTCCAAAAAAAAAAAAGTTGCTGAAGTCTGAAACCATCCACGTGATCTTGATTGTTTCAGACTCCCTTCTTCAGTACTGTTAGCGGAGAGTAGAGTCCACACTTCCGATATTCTCTTGAAGTATGTTGATGAATTTTTTTTATTAGAATCTGAAGAGTATTTTTAACCGCTTGAATAATCATTATACACTGCATGATATTTTAAGCAAAGTTTATAAAATAAAAATATTTAAAAATTAGATATTTTAATTATGCTCAAAATATTTCTATACATATATTTTATATTGATATTAAAGTGAACAAAGTACTCAATATATCTTAAAAAAATTTATGTATACTAATAGCAGAAATTTAGATATAGCTCTATACTCAGACTTTGCATGCAATGATCTTAAAGTGAGAAAGGGTACCGATCTAATTCTTGTTTTTTTATTTAAAGTCTTCAAATTTTATTTTATTTAATCCGACATAATTTTCGAGTTTTTTATTTTTTATTTTAAAAAATAAATTATATTATTTTAAAAAACATTTAAAATAATAGGGGGATTTACATACATACCACCAATTCTTATGCATTTACATATTTCACATCCAAACTTTAATTTTTACTTAAATACCACATAAATCTTTATTATTACATCAAAAATACCACCCTTGTTATATTTTCCAAGTGAAATGTATATTTTTGTGTATAGGGAAAGTGCTAGTTTTGTAAATATTAAAGTTTAGATGTAAAATATATAAATGCATAAGAATTGAGTGTATGTAAATTTCTCAAAATAATATTAAGATATTTTAAGTATTTTTAAAAATGATTTTCATTATCAAATATATTTAATTTTAAATTAAAATATGAATAAAAAAATAAAATTAATCTCAAATAACTCTGCTTGTTCTCTGCTTAAACTTCAACAAAATAAAAAATAAAATAAAAATATTGTGCTTAAACATTCTTGCATGCAAATTAATTTCGAAAAACATCCATAATGGGGTGTTTGGTTCCGTGTAAAAGAGGTATAATGTAATTTAAAAACATGCAATTCTACTTTTTCCGTGTTTGGTATGCGGTAAATTAATTACCATATAAAGTTTTACGGTATTTGAAATTCATTCCTAAGCTATTCTCCGTGTAAATGGAATACCCCCGAATCGAGCGAAATTAGAAGTCACGGTTGACAACCGCACGTATGACTCTTCGTCTCCCGCGATAATCTTCCGCATACCCGCCACTCTGCGAGAACTGAGCCGCAGAACCCTGTGTCAGCGAAAGGTGAGATTGCCTCGACATTGCCGACGACGTGGGCTTCTTTTCGAGCTATGCTTTCAGATTCTCCTCTCGTTACAGCTCAGTGACTATCTACCTCCATAACCGAGATTATCTTAAGATGTACGTCCTTTGTCCTCCCTTTCTCCATTTATTTGTTTCTCATTCTCCTTCTCCCTCTGTCGGTCTCTTAATTTAGGCATTTCAGTTGTTATTTTATTCTTCTCCTTCCCTTTCTCCCCTCACTCAAGTGGAAGAAGGATTGAGGAGTTTAGGTTGTTCTTTGAAAGAAGTGATTTTGACATTGCCAAGAGTGGAATTTAGCCTAAAAACCTATAAAAATCTATCATGATTTACCTTCAAAAATCTTCTTTTTTTCCACTAGTTCAAAAGATTTAGAACTATTAGTGTTTATAACCACAGAACTCCAAGAAATTTGGCTTACTTTCTACCAAAACAGAGACTACCAAGGTAATACACACAATAACTAGTGTTCTCATAATCCATTTCAAGCAAGTTTTACTAACTTCATCATCCTTGAATAATGAGTTTCTGTCATTTATTATTCTTTCCCTCTACTCAAATCTATCCTTCGTTGAAAGATCCTGAATATTATCTAGAATCTCATGTGAAGTATTATTAAGAAGAAATAGAATAAGGAGAGCAGATATGGCTGTTAGGATGCAATACAAGAATTTGGAAATTTGATTAAAACCTTCAACAAGAACAAGATTTCTAGCCTCTAACACAATGCAAAGATTTCAGCGAGGGCAATTGCCCAATTTAATCTTTTCTATCATAGGAGTTGGTATATAGTGATTTGCTCCATACCACAACCCACCAACTGCTAGCGACTTTATTGTTCCCGCAACTTGCCGACACTGAAACTTTTTCCATTAGCACACAATAGAAGACTTCATATAAACAGTTTAAGATTAATATCTCCTAATAATTTGAGACAATTCTGTAAAAAAAAAAAACAAAATGGTTATTATACCTTGATGTTAAATAGAAAAATTATCTTGCATTGTAGGATTATCCTGATAATTTGCATTGTAGGATTATCGTGATGATGTTGCAATCAATCAAATTTTAGTGGTCTCATTATGTTGTACTTTTCATAAAAATTATCTTGCCAATTTCTATAATAGTATTATTTAGCTATATATTATTATTTAATATACAATATATAGATTGTTAGGGAAGACATCAAGTTTACATAAATATTTTATGATATAAAATAAATAATGCAAGAAATTAGTATTCTCTAAAGATTGCTTCACCGAAATATATTAAAAAGAGAAGTCTCAAATCTTCCAAAGCAAACAAGAAAATTAAAAATGTAAATATAGAGTTTTATTAATGAGGCTGTAAAAATAGTAGAAATTCTCGAAGCCTTCATATATATTTATAAATTTATTCAACAATTTTAGTTCTATCTTACTTTATGTTCAATGTCATGTCCATAGATACAAAAATGATGATTCTCTTTTGATATATTTTTTTTATAATTTCATTGTTCCTCAACTAATTTGATGGCTTTGTTATTCTCTAAACACTTTTCTTATTTTTAAATCGACTTAGTGAATATTTTGTAAAATCAATGACATCGAAGAGGGTGAAGGATGGTCCTCTGATTACGATGACTTTTCAAATGATGTTGAGATCAATGGAAATCAACTTGCTTCAACCATTCATGCATGCATAGCTGGCTCAATCACTATTATATATATTTTATTGGATACACTAAGGAGAGATCAACAAAGAATTAATCCTGAGCGAAATATTCAGCGTGAAACATACCTTTCTAGATTATATCTTGGATCTGATTCAAATTGCGTGAATATGGTTCGAATGAAAAAAGTACCTTTTTTAAATTATGTAATTTATTTCACACAAGAGGTTTACTTGTAGACACTCTCAATGTAAAAATTGAAGAACAAGTTAAAATATTACTACATACCCTTGGGCACAGCATGCGAAATCGGGTTATTCGATTCAACTTTCAACGATCTGGAGAAACTGTGAGTAGGTACTTTAATGTTGTATTATATGTTATAGGAGAGTTACGACATGAGATGATAAAGTCTGCGACATTAGAAACTCCACATAAAATACAATCAAGTGATAGATTCATGCCTTTCTTCAAGGTATGATAATGATATCTTATTAGTATTTTAATGCTCTTACTAATATAACTTATTAATTTTAGGATTGTATCGATGTTCTTGATGGAACCCATATTAAAGCTAGAGTTCCTAAGGAGCGTGAATTTGCCTTTTGAGGGAGAAAATCTTATCCCACCCAAAATGTGCTTTGCGTAGACTTGATTTGAAATTTACATATGCCTTAGGGTGGGAAGGTTGACATGATCTTCTGATTTTCCGTAATGCCTTAAAATGACTTGATGGTCTGGTTATTCCAGAATGTATAAAATATTTTATCATAAATATCACTTACAAAAAGTATTTTACTTATACGAATGATTGATTTACGTTTATTCACAGGTAAAGACTACCTAGTGGACAGTGGCTACTCCACTAGGAAGGGTTTTATATCTCTATTTCGTGCCACAAGATATCATCTAAAAGAATTCACTAGCAGTAGACCAGTCAATGCTCAGGAGTTGTTTAACCTTCGACATTCATCACTCCGTACTACAGTGGAGCGTGCTTTTGGTTATTTGAAAAATCGATTTGGAATTATCAAGTGCGACCCATATTTTCCATTACAAACACAAGTTAATGTTGTTCTTGCATCTTCTATATTACATAATTGGATCATTTCAGAAGGGGGTGATGATTTCATTCTTCCAGAGGATGAGTGGGCTATGAGAGCACATAGTAGTAGGCATGACATAAGGGTTATAGAAGAATCCGGTGAGTGGTTGGACAAAAGACCAAAATAAAAGCAATGTGGAGCGCATGAATGAAGTTGGTTATTAGCTAGAATTTTGGATGACATAAAATATCATTTCTAGCACATAGTCCATATTTTGGGATGTTAGATTTATTATGCTTTTGTAAATCATATTTTATTAGTACATACTATAAATATTTTTTGATGTTGACTATTTATCTTTTTGGTTGACATATATATGTAATGGATGATTGAAATATTTATTTTTTGGTAGAATAAAACATCTTTATTTTTATAGATTTATCTTTTTTGGCATAATTTCTTTTATAAGATTATTTTTTAATCATACTAACTACTAATATTTGCTTCAATATAATGGTTGTCTAATTAGGTTAAATGGACAATCTTCCTCCTAACCCCCCACTAGCTCTAAAAACTAAAAGAAAGCATTTTGTCTGGAGTACAAAACCAGAATGGATTTCAGGGCTTTTACAAATCATGTGTGAGTATGTTGATGCGAATATGAGAAGCGCTCAAGGCTTCAAAGATACTGTGTACAAATATGTTTCTTATAAATTAAAACAGAAAATTGGAATTGAAGTCACACCGGATCAATGTAAGAATTAGATCAGGCATCAAAGAGGAATATGGAATCACATCCAAGAGCTAAAGAAAAGATCAGGTATGTCTTGGGATGAAGATAAAAAATGATATTGATGGGACAAGAGGAATACATATCACATATTCATGTATTTTTTGTAATACATAGCATTGTTACATTAAATTTTTAAGAAATATATGTTAACTTTTTTTACTTCTTGCATTGTAGGCTTTTCCAAAAGATGCTAGCTTTTTAAATATTCCAATTATAAGTTATAATGAATTGGAGAAAGTTTGTGGGGGAAGGTCATGCCACAGGAGAATGGGCAAAGTCAGGAAATTCTGAAACTTCTTTTGGTACTCAACATATTAGTTTAGATGATGACGAGTCTCCAAGTTTTATCGAGTCATGTATAGATGCATCCCAACCCATTGAGTTTCCAGATGTCGATCTTACACAGAACTCTACAGAGAAGACAAAGAGGTCAATACCTTCATCTTCAAAAGGATTTACTAAACATAAGAAGACTAAAAAGAATGAAAGTGATCAATCTCTGCATGATTATATTGTGATGATGGCTGATAGTGTAATCCAAGTTGTAAATGCAATTCAGAATTCAACAAGAGATTTTAAGGAAAGAAAATTGTTCAATGAACTAATGACAAAGCTTTCTAGTATTCCAGGATTTTCTGCTGAAGAGATTGACACAATTTATGAGAACTTATCAAAGAATCCTACGATGATTCGATCCTTTCTTTCAAGACCTATAGAATCAAAAGCTAGATGGATGCACAAGGAGTTAGGAAGATGATTTTGTATTTTAAGATTATGTTATTATGTTCAAATCTTATTGTTAATCACTATCTCATGCAACAGTATTTTATTGTAAACTTAAATTTCCTTTTGTTGAATATGGGCCTAAGTGATGGTTAATGATGTTTGGATGTAATGCACTATGATATTTTGTTGAATATACCAAGCTTTGGATGTATGTTTTTTATTTTTCCTTAGTGTTCTATGATAACATCAACAAGTCTTTCTTGTGAAACATTTTCTACAAGAACATTTTTGCTTCTCTTAGCATTTGCTTGTATGATAATAAATTTATTTCTGTCACCGACCTATGCCTTCGATTTTCAATTATTGTCTTTTAGGGGAAAGCCCGTGCAAAGTGGTTGTTGTATCCATAGCATGCGTTCTTATTTTAATGAGATATTTGTGTTTTTTTTTCATTAGACTGCAAAGGTATCTAGAATAGCTATCCAATGGATTAATGTCTATGCAAAAACATGTTTCAGAATTTGATGTTATTATAAGTACCTGTAATCTAAATTATTTATGCATAAAAGCATATTGGTAAAGTTATTCTTTCCATAAATTCATTTCTGATGGCTTTATCCCTGATCATGTCATATATTTGATGATACGACCTATGAGTTTGATTGTTTGGCATCTACTGAACACTGCCCTTCTCCATTTTTTTTCTATTGATCATCAATGTGCCAAGGGTGCATAGAATAATCAATTTAGTTGAAAGTATCATCTTTTCATAGGGAGGTGAGCGTAAGAGCAATGGTCGGTTACCCCTACTCATTTGGAGAAAAAGAATTTGAACTATGAAATTAGCCTATCTGCAAATGTAGGGATATTATGTCCTTGAATTAGCACCTTATTATTGTTTATCCAATAAATTTCTTTTGTTAATGTTTATTAACCCAGAAATGGTATCACTGGCTAGCTCAGCTGTCCTTCAAGAACTCTTACAAGGTTTGTGTAACTATAGTTTACAAGATTGCGAGCATTGCACATTCAGGTAATGTAATAATTATTAGCCTGTTTTGAAGGTTCAAAGGATACTCAAGAATATCACCGGCTAGGGTGCATGTGTTGATGAGCTCAAGTCTTGCTACTTGAGACACCAAATGCATGGAAGGTACCTTTGTACCAATGGAATATATCAATTCAAGGATTTCACTGAAATTGTTGCTCGGTCTCGAATATGGTGTTCATAGGTAAGTAGTACAAACCAACCAGCTTCTAGCTTTTAAACACTAGTGAAAAGTTTTAATCTTTTGGTAGATTTTTGTATTCCAAAGAGAGTTTTTTTTTTTTTGTAGAATCCTTAGTAGCGGCTTGCGAAGGCAACTTCATGACAGTGAAGATACTTTCTTATTTCTTGTATCTTAGATGCTTATTTATATCTATATTCATGACAGTGAATATACTTTTTTCAAGCCATGATGAGTACAAATCTCCTCAATCTTTGAAACAGCAACCACATCAGTTTCCTTTGTTAGTTGAAGCTAAGATGGATGCAAGTTTGAGTATGCTATTGCATTTATTGCTCTACAGGTACAACTCAATCAACTAATAATTTATTCAATTCTTTTCCTTTTTTTCTTATTTTCTAAGTATTCTTAATTGTGTAATAGTCAAATTATTTAGTTGGAAACACCCTTGTATTATTGTTTTGATTGTCTTGATTGTCGCCGCTCGCATGAGTTTCCGCATTGTAGGTATGTTCTTCACCTCCGGGAGTCTTCTTACAGGCTGATCATCACTTCTTCTTCAGCTTGCACATGGAAACCTTAAGGCCACATCAGTATATGACTCGTGCTTCGACTTATAGAGATGCACTTAAAAGCTTCATACAAGGTTATCAAGAAGGGGTAAAGTCAGGCATGGAACAGATCTTAGATACCAACTTGAAGATGCAAGACAATGTTCTAAGAAAAGATACTTGACTTTTGTATTTTTTGAGTTTTTGTAAATTTTGAAAATTGGGCAATCTCATGGAAAGTTGGATTGTGGATTAGATTTGATTCTCACAACTAGCCTGTAACCTTTCTTTCAATTTTGGTTCTTCTATTAATTATATTTTTAGTGTATGCCCTTGTTTCTACTGACCTGTATTAGCCTGTATGCATTATCTAAGAATCAAAAGGTGAATGATGCAATATAGAAATTTTATGTTTAGTTCCTGATTATTAAGGTGTTAAAATGCCTAAATATAAGTTATTGCTAATTCTTTCTTTGTTGATTTTTGAAGTGGAAGCTGAAGCATGTTTCATAACACAAGGATGTATTATGTTCATATAAAATGATTTGTTTTGTGCATTCATATTAGCGATGAATATTTATTTGAATCAAGTTAACCAATGCTGAATTAGTTTGTTTGAATCACTTGGAGTTAGGAAATCGCCTATAGGTTGCATGAAGGTTCATTTAACAAGTTGTCAACTCATTGGGACTCTTTCCTTAAAGCACTCATCAATATTTAAAAACTCATTATAAGTTCTTACTGGTTGATTGGCTCACTAGGAGATTCCATTCAAAGTTGTTTCTAAGGGTACATGATATAGGAGAATTCTTTGAGCAAAGTGTAATATGTGAGTGTATTTAAAAAAGTTTGAGGTGTCTTTTTATTTTTATGTAGTTTTTTTTAATTGGATTCTAATATTATTAGATTCATATTGGTTATCAGTGCTTCAACCTCTTCCACGAGAGAAGAAATTTTCCTCGAAAGTCATATGTCAAACAAGTTGTACCTCTTAAGTTTGAAAACACAACCAATATGAGATTAAACCAATGTGATTTATTTATTTTAGTGTTCAAGTTATAGAGTTAATCAACATATTAAAAATAATACTTTTATGTAATTTTTAATATATATATATATATATATATTGAGCTTCCTATGAAAGCAAATAAAAAAATATTTTAAATTACATAACAGATATCATAAAAATAAATTTATTTATTGGTTCAAGTTACAGATCCCTCCACAGCTTTTCCACTTTTAAAATAAATATATCGTAATCCTTTTTTAACCAAGTAATAAATTTTTATTTATAATTTATTTATATTTTAATATATATTTAATTTATTAATTTAATAATTCAATTAATAAAAAAAAATTAGTAATATAATAGTATTTAATACTGTATTTACTTTACTTTATATATGTAATCAAATAGAAAATATAATTTTTATGTATTTACTTTACATATAATCAAACAATTGTATAATATTCATAATTTATTATATTTATTTTATATTACATTTTTTTTATACTTTTTTTTTTTTCAGCCAATCAAAACAGCCCCTGAGTGGTAACACACTTTTATTACAGGAGAAACACTTCACAAACCACAATGCATATAATATCTTCTTCAAACACCCCCTTAATGCTAACCTTTCAAAAACCAAATACCTTATTTCAGCCCAAAATGAAACGAGAAAGACAAAAAGCAGAACACATGACATTATTTGCCGCTTCGAAGCGAAGACTGAAACCACGCTATCATAACTCACGCCGTCGAAAGCTTCAAACGAAAAAACTCGACGACTTGAATCATCTTATCGTTGTCTGGCAACACGTCCTTCACAGCGTCATGAGCGCTGAAATTCTGAGCCCAAGTCGCGAGTTTGGGCAAACTTATATCGCTCAGAATCTGGATTCCGTCCAGCTTCTCCAGTGCTCTTATCCAGGCCAAGAAGCAGCCTAGCGCTATGTCGACGAAGCCGATATCGTCCCCTCCAAAAATGGTTTTCCTTTGCTTGATTGCTCGAAAGCTTTCTCTAATGGCTGAAGCACCGCTGCTGCTTCCACGGCCGCTTTCTCCTTGGCTTCCTGTGTTATCCCTGCGACATGGTCCCGAAGCGAAGGGAACAGCTGCAGGCACGTAGAGATCAGATAGCTCGGTGGGATGGGCGGAGAAAAATAAAACCTCAAAAAAGTTCAAAAAATGTTGTTTGAGAGAGATCTGAAAGCATATATCTAGCTCAATGTTTCAATATGGATGATGGAATTATTTAGCTAAAATTTAAAAATAATCAGAATTCTTACTTATTCAAAAAGTAACTTTAAATCATGAAAAATTGCTTTTAAAATTTATATTTTTTTAAACTTTGGGGAAGATAGTCGGCCAGCGCGAACCTTGTCATCAATATAGCAAGCCCAGAAGCGAGACTCAGCGCGTTCAAGGTGGCTGGCCGGAAGGATTTGCTTGTTCTCCGTCGGCCATACTTCGTCTATGTATTGGACGATGATCATGGATTCGCATATTGGATGGCCTCTGTGGAGAAGGACTGGGATTTTCTTGTATATCGGGTTGCTCTTGAGAAGAAGCTCGCTCTTGTCCCATGTATTCAGCTCCTCCAGGTTCTGGTACTCTACTCCCTTTAAGTTGAGCGCAAACTTCACCCTCATCACGTAGGGGCTGAGCCATAATCCTATTAGCTTCACTTCCTCTTCTCTCTCCACCGCCATTGCTACTCACACCAAACAACGAGGCACTCTGCAAAAGAAAAACAGGTGGGAGAATGAATGTTGCTTATGAGGGCTTGAGATGGGTTTATATGTATAGAGCAAGAGAAGAATAAATATTATAATCTCAATTTACATAACTTTTAACTGAAGAGATCATGATGTAAATTACAATTAGGCCCTCTTTTTTTTTTAATTTACAGCACTAATTCTTATGCATTTACCTATCTAACTCCTAAAATTTGATATTTATAAAAATAGTACTTTTTTATATCTAAAAAAGACATTTTATTTTAAAATAATAATGATAATACTATTTTTGATATAATAATAAAAATTCGGATACTAGTTAAATAAATATGAAAATTTAAATATTAGATGTGTAAATAAATAAGAATTATGTGATATGTATATAAATACTCATATTTTTTTATGAAGGTGGGCATGTTTAATATTTTAATTTTTAATTATTAACATAATTACTAAGAAGCGGCAAAATTAATTATTATTTATTTTATATCCTGTTAAGAAAAATTTTCAATTACCGCACTTAAGGTGTTCTTAGTTTGACCTCTGATTGCAATTTAAATTATAAGAAATATTAGTGGATTGAATTTCATCAATTTTTAATGATTTAATTATTAATTAAATATATAAAAATATATAAAACAAACAATCATATGGCATATAATTTTTAAAGTCTAAGATTGACTCATGCATTTCATCAATTTAAATTATTCAATAGATATATGTTGTCATCAAAAAAATTATTAATAAGATAATCTTTTTTATGTGTTCTTATCTTTATCAATGTATTTTTTGTGAATTAAAAAGATTGTTAATTATAGTTCAACAAACAAAAATATCAATTAAATTTAATTTATGAGCATTCTTGCATCTATTATGGTGCGTTTGAGAGGGCGTTCTGCTTGCAGTACAGTTATAGTTCAGACATTTGACGAGCCGCAGTAGAATTATGATAAGGCTGGTTTTTGAGAAATCTATGATCATAAAATTGTATTTTCAACTTTACTTAGCGATTTATGATGACAACCACAAAGCTAAATTTTGAAATTTTTAAAGCAGAAATTAATGTATACTCACCAAGCTTCTTTTGCAGCAACTCAATAATTAATTTTTTTATCCCAAACAGACTCTTAGCTAAGCTTTTCGGATTCGTCGCTTTAAAGTATTTTGAAAAATTATTTGTCTTCTAAAAAAAACGGAGCTTTCAGGAAATTTTAAAAAAACAATTTCAAAAGACACTATTCAAACGGATATCAAAATTAAAAATTTATGCTCTCAAAAGCAAAACGCACTAAAAAAGCTTAGCCAAATGAAACGTTAGTGTGATTTTGAACATTCAAATTTGGCCTTTTGTTTAACCTTTTAGAGACAGAAAATGATTAACAATATACAGCAATTATACAAATATAGATTAAGAAAATGCAAGTTGCTCTTTAAAGACTATCCGTTATATTTATTTAATAGTAGAGAAAGAAAGTAATTGGGAGGCCGGCGACGGCGGCGAGTTCAGCAGGCAAGGGACACTTGCTAACTAAACGGCAGGCGGAGCATTAATCTTTTGGCAAGCCGATACAAAGAAGCCTCGCGTGGATCACAAAATTGTTTGCAAGCTTGGAAGTTGTTCTAAATTTTAAAATTCTATCTTTTGTTGGCGCATTTTAATTTTGAAATTGAATATTTTTATATGTCAAAATCCGTCATAAAATATAATAATAAGGAGCTCGTTATTTTTTTAAAAGTAAATTCTTATATATTTATATGTCTAAAATCTAAATTTTAATATCTATGGATATAACATTTAAATGTTTAATATCATATTAAAAATATTATTAAATATACTTTTTATGTATAGATAAAATATTATGTATATAAATGTTAAATTTGAAATATTAGTTATATAAATATAAGAGAATTATGTGATGCATATATAAAATTTCCTTTTTTTTAAATGATGGTATTAGGAAATTCAAATTCAATGCACATTGTTTGGCCCTTAATTGTCGTAATCTTGAAAGAGAACAATTGCATATTTTTATAAAAACAATAATAGTTTTGCATTCTCATCTCAACTTATAGATTAGTCTAAATTTAATTTTTTGTTTTTTAGTCCTACGAATATTAAATACAATATAAAGGCTGAGCCAATCTTATTTTACAATCTATCCCACCTCTTTCATAGATGAGAGCTACATGTAATGTAAGGTTGTGATCTATAAAATAATATTTTATATAATATATTAGATGTATTTATAAAATATAAAATGTTATATTGTATTGATGTTTGCTCATAATTAAGTAGCTTTATTTATTTTCATCTCACTTATAAAAATAATTTGATAATTAATGTTTAAAGACTAATTTGCATTTCATTATTTTATAAACAAAATCTTTGCTTTTGCAAAATATTTTCTATACAAAATAATATAAAAAGCAGTTTATATATTCTTAAAACCAAATAAAATTTGTCAAAAAGGCTTCAATTATCTAAGAAAATGCTTGATGCTTAGTAGCCCATTGTGTCCCATTCTTACCTAAAAGTTCTATGTCATGCATTATTCAAATCATCAATTATTTTTTTTCAATCTTTAGATTTTTCATATTTTTAAAAATATTTTGTTTATAAATAATATATAAGCTAACCATTAACATTTAAGATGAAAATTTTAAAATCTACATATTAGCCTAATTTATTAATAATAGCATGAGTAAAAAAATTAGGAGAATCGATATGTCAATGGGTGACTCATCGACAAGACCGTGACAAGATGCCACAATGGGAAATTGTCGATGGACAACTATTGTGATCATCATCGCCTCAGCTGAGCACCACGGGAACCAACCGAAGTTTGAATCCTCTTCGATGGAGGCCTATACCTGGGAAAGTAAGTGAGACCCGACACGGTGATGAATGTAAGCCCCAGATTAGTCACGACATCCCCACCCACAAGATGGGTGTGGATATACATTGCAAAAAAAAAAAAAAAAAAACACTATTGTGGCATCATGTTGGAGGGTCACCCATCGACAATCATAAAAATATTTTTTTAAAAAATAACCCAATAGCCATTGACTGAGCCTAACAGATGGCTCAACTGTGGGCTTCTTTTTTGGGATTAGGGTTATGGTTATATAAGCCTCCCAAATGTATCTCATTTTCCCTTCACTACTCCCTAAGCTCATTTCCTCCACAAATTTCCACATCTCTCCAACCTCAAAGCTAATTTCTCTCAACATCCTTTAAAATTCATTGAGACTGATAAAATTCGCACTCCATTCTTACTATTTGGAGTCAATTTGTCAGTATCCTCTAAAATCTTATGCATTAACATGTTATAATTTTTTTTATCTTGCATTTTTCGTATCAAATGTTGCATATGATTTAGCTCGATAAAGTAACTTTTTAGTGCATAAGTTATGCTATGTAGGAAATGTTATCAAATTTTATGCTTTAAAGTAGTAGGAGAACACTATTATTATTTTCTTATAATTATTGTGTGCAGGAAGATTCGGGTCAATAGAGTAAGAGAATTCAATGTCTTAGCATTACATAAAAATTTTGCTCATACAACAAAAGAGTTTGAGAGACCTCAAGATTTTTATGTGGAAAACCCAATAAGGGAAAAATCACGAGACCTAGACCACTTAGAAATAATTTTACTATATTAGTTGTTGTTACAATTATTATCCTTTCTCCAAAACTGGAGAAAGATAGCTTACAAGAGTAAGTTTTATGATAAGCTTCATTGGATTAGCGACAAAGGCCTTACTTGAGGTGGTAGTTTGATGATTTTACATAAACTATTGCAAGATGATCAGCGGCGTGGCGGTAGCGTGGCAATGGTGAACGGCAACAGGATCCGTGACCGTGTGGCAATGGGCCGGTGGGACCTATGGCGAAGCATGGCAGAATCAATGGTGGCGACGAGGTAGCGAGTGATCCGATGCGTCCGGCAATGATGACCAGAAGGTGCCCAACCAGATCGACGGCGTGACCAATGGTCAATCAGTAAATGACCGACATGGCAATGATGACAAGCTGGTGAACGATGATCGACGGTTCGGTACCGGTGGCGGCCAGCGGTGGTGGTCGAGCAGCGACCGACGAACGGCTGAGAAGACTGCTGATTATGGTCCGACCAAATGGGCCGGCCAGCCAGAAGGACGTAGGGCGATGACCACGCTATGGCGGTGCAGCGCGGCGATGGCGCACGGTGATGGCGGATGACAACACGGGTGCGGCCGACCGTGTGACGATGGTGGTTGGCGATGGCCGGTCGTAATTAAGAGATCATTAAATGCGGCTCGTCAAGACGCTCAATTTGACTATAAACACTTCATATTTAGGAGCTATTTAGGGATCCTACTGATATCCCAAAGTTTTCAATTATATTTTAAGTGTTTGATCTGAACTAATCTCGATTCAGAATCAGATTGCTTTCGATATCAAGATTCAACTTCAACTAGTAGAGTTTTCAGTGACATATCAATAATATTGTTATTGTTATTATTGTTTCTAATAGTTCTATGTCTTGCATAAGTTATTGTTATTATTGTTTCTTTATTATTATTAGTAATATGATTGATATCATCATCACCATCATTGTGATTATTATTATTATTATTATTATTATTATTATTATTATTAGGTTGTTCGCTTGTAAGATTTTGGTAGAGGTCATATGTTAGAAAGCGCACTTGAGCACATCACCCAGGACCCGAGCCATCTCTCATGCATGTCCCTTATTCCAGTAGGATTTAGAAGTTGGAATAAATGAAAACAATTCATTCTAATTTATAAGATTACTTGATATATGATTGAATTTTATTTTATAAAGTAGATGAGAATAGCTAAGTAAACCAAATATTTTAATAACTTTAAATGATTGTATTTAGTTTTCTTCATTATACTTTTCTATTAATATTACTTTTATCATTAATATTACTATGTTTATTTATATCATTATTAGTAGTAGTAGTAATGTGAACATTATTTTTATTATTATTAAAAATTTTGTAATTTTTGATACTATTATTTAAATTAATTTAATTTATTACTTCTATTAAATTTTGATATTTTGTTATAGTAATACAACCAAGCTTTAATTCGGCTAAAAATTTATTTCAAATAATATAATCATGATGAGTCAGCAAATATCAATTTTAATATTATTCTATGATATAGAACTAGTATTAGTTGATGGTTTTGCCCCCGCCTATATTGAAGGCCGTTGCCAACTACTTTGGATCACTACGCAATCAGATTTTGTCCAGCTATAATGTAGAGTCATCCATGCTCTAAAAATTGATCCAATGGCTAGTAGTATCTCTTTGATATGTAGGTTTCCAATAGGTGAAGGTTTCATTGAAATGCTCATTGAAAACAATGAAGTTGCAGAATGTGATTTGCTAGAGGCTTCGAAACAAACATCGGTGATTTACATCAAAATTGAGATTTATTTTGAGATTGGACAAAGCTATGTCCACATAATGTTCGAGTCCTCAATAGGATCTTCTTTATGGTACGTTGCTTTTGATTTCATTGAATTTTTTGAGCCAAACCTCATAAACTTTCAAATCTACAACCATGCTATATAAGCACTTCCCAATTAAACTATTGCATAAATTGTATTAAAAGTATCATTAAAACTAAATCTACATTTTTTTTCTAATAGGCCACAACATCATTCATGTGTTGAACTCGTTCACCATAGCAATTTAATAGAGGCTAATCGTGCACAAGATGACAAATAAGTAATGTTGCATAAGCATTAGAGTTAGTTGAACCCATAGTTGTTGATGTAGAGAAGTAGTTGGGATCATGGCCTGATTATTATAATGATTTGTTAGGTACTCACCCCATCCCAGTATATCATGACCCAGATTACCCCATCATTATTACCATATTTCATATGGGATAAGCGAAAACATAGATATATTTACTCCTTAGGTGGCTTAGATAGATTTTGCTTGGGAGTCATATGTTGACTTGGTAAAGATCATCTTTGGGAGACATGTGTAAACATATACACTATTCATACTCGACTCCTTTCTCATTCTAGAAAAATCATGTTCAGTGAATCATTTGTAGTACTTACATATCATGAAGGATTTGTCAGTATTTTCATAGTACTCCATTAGAGTAACAGTGCTGAAAAATTTATATAAGGAGTTGAAAGAGGCTACTAGGCCTAAATGGATGAATATGGCTGAATGTCTACATCTATTGCATGTGTGGTGTTAGGAGAGGTTCTATATCGACAGACCCACACTTCAAGTCCCCTATCCAATTGAGATTGATGGGAAGAGTATTGGTTTTAAGTATGAGTTTTAGTTTTTATTTAAATAGTACTTGATTTTTTATTTATTTTGTAATATGTTAATTGTTTATTCAATTACAAGTGGAACAAGCGTCAATTCACAAGTAATCGCATATGTGCACATATATAGAGAGGAGTTTGACGATCTAGAATAGAGCCATGTTTATTTTTTGGTTTACTTACAATTTACTCATTTTACCTTTGTAGTTTTTTTTTTTCTCTTTTCTTGATATTATTTGATTTTTTAAGATTACTTGGCAGTCGTACGATCATCAGATATGACTACGTGTTGCAAACTTGTATAAGGATCATGTTTGGGAGGCTATGCGATGATATGCCGGTGTTCTGTAGAGTGACACTTTCCAAAGAGAGTTGCTCGACAGTCTGTCTAAGTACCTAGAGTCTACTTTGAACTGATGTAGGTAGATTTCTAGTGTGTTGATGATCGTGAGAAGAGTGGTATTGATCGAGTTGACTACCACCGATAGCATATGTATACATGAGATGACAGAAAAGCATATATTACTGCTCGTGATGACTCGGACATAGATGTTGAGAGGTAAGTCGCATAATATATGTAGTGGTATCGATCATGATAGATATTATGCTTACTTGACTCAATATCCACTAGACATATATTACTTTAATAAAAATCGCAATTTGAAATGTATTAAAATTTTATGAGACCATTTAAGGGTAAAATAACTTATACCTTTTATTTTCTTAGAGTCAAAATAGTATCTCGATAAAAAACTTAATGAGCTTAAGATAAATCAATATTTATATTAATAATGTCAATGAAAATGCTAAATAATTAAAGAAATTAATTATAACAATTGAATGGAGTGTCTTGATTTTTGGCCAAAATTATTAAAATCTCTTTCCATAAATTATCAATTTTATTGCTTCTAAACATCCAAAGGATTTTCCTAAAGAAGACATTGATTGAGAGAAATCATGGAGTTGGATAATTTTTGAGTCCCAATCATCATTATTTGATGTCAACCGTTATTGTTTTTTGTTATCACCACCGAATATAGTTGATAATCAATGCCAATGTCTTTTGACAACTAATGTTGATGCCTTTCATTAATCAACAAGAATGTCTATCATCACCATTACTTGAAATTATACTATTATCAACATTTAATACTGACCTTCTATATCATTCACTCTCCACTTCTATAAGGAAAAAAAATCAAGTTAGACAACTTGGTCTCTAACATTCCTCTTCAACTATCAATTGATGGATACTAAGGATTGACGTATATTATCGCCAGCCATTGCCATTCGATCAAAACTTTCTTGGTCATTAGCCCATATTTATAAGGAGAATGGCCAAGTAAAACTACTTTACTATCACCCAAATTTGAAGCCTACAACCATGAACATCCCATGCCCACCTTTTTGGACATCAATTTCCCTTATAGGAATGCTCAAGCATTCCATTAGCCTACTCTAGTTATAAGAAATGATCTCTTTTATAATATATGACTAAAACTAGTAAAAAATTTGAACAATACATGATGACCATGTGATTCTTCTTCTTCAAAGAGTTTTCATATAAAAATTTCATATCTCCTATGAACAAACTCTACAATCATATAAAATTATTAAGCTCTCCCTCTTCAGTCTTCCCCCATATATTTCTCTTTACATGTAAACACATCAAGAATTTATTTTAAAGCCATAAATGAGCAGCATATATAGCATTTCTCTTAAATTTAGCTCAAGATTTAAGCTTTAACTCATTTTACATGATAGTTATTAATGTTTTACTAATCATTTTTCATTTATTTTACAAGTTAATATACTATCAATATATGAAATATAAACATACAAAAAATGCAAGCTAAGCATGAAACAAAGAAACAATTCCTTCACTTAACTTCAGAAAACGTTAACAAGACATCATAAAAGAAAACAACAACATCAACAACCTCAAACAGTTCCAGACATAAAAATCCTAAATCTTGAATCAAAAGAGCAGCAAATGAACATTAAATTCAAGATCAGTTAGACGCAGCAGCAGCGGCCTTAAAAGCCTCGCGCAAAAGCTTGACGACCCCCACCAGTTCGTCGGTTTCAGGTATCACCTCCTTCACCGCATCATCGCAGCAGAAACGCTCCGCCCATTCAACCAACTGCGGAATCTTCTCCTCATCCAAAAGCTTTATTCCTGCAATCTTTTCCAGTGCTTTCATCCAGCCCAAGTAGGAACCGAGAGCTATGTCGACGTAGCCGATGGTGTCGCCGCCGAAGAAGCACTTGCTCTTCCCCTCGCTGCATTTCTCGAAAACCACTTCCAGCTGCTGAAGCGCGGCGAATATTGCTTGCGCCGCTTCCGCCCTAGTCGCCTCATCAGCTTCTCCGAGAAACACTGAAGTCCCAGTAGGTAGCTGCGTATAATTTTACATTATTACTGAAACTTAGGGGTACAAATGACCCAGCGTTCAAAAAGTTATTCATGATTTGACTCCATTAAAGCTAATTCATATTCATTTGATTAACTAATTAAACGAACCTGAATATTTTTTTAAATGGTCGATTGTTAAATGAACAAACTTGCACAACTTATCCTTCAATTCATTTATATTAATGAACATTATCATTTAAAGTTCGTGAATAAGTTCACTAAAGAGTTCGATTATAGCTCGATTATGGCTCAAATTAAAGTTTATTTGTGAACATTATTGTTCAAATTATTATTTTTAGGCTTAATAAACTTTATTTGATATAGCTCATGTATATTTCTCAACAAATTGCTCCTGAACAAGCTCGATTAGGACTTGATTAAAACTCATTTATTTTATTAAATGAACTGCTCGTTAACCAGCTCCATAATCCAATTTGAACTGAACTCATGAACAAACTCGAATCGAGCTCAAGCTTGAACACTATTCTTAAAGCTCGAATCAAGCTCGAACTTGATAATATTAAATAAGCTCAAGCTTGAACACATACATGCTCGGCTCGGCTAGGCGAGCTCGGTTCATTTGCAGCCCTAGCCCTACCGGAACTGATCAATTGAATATTTTTAACATAATATTCATTTTTAAGCTATAAATAATATGATTTTGACTCTCCCCAATCTCATCTCTCAGATCTCATATTTTTCTTATATTTAAAATATAATAATGGAACATTTTTTGAGATATTTGAGGAGAAAAGTCTCCATTAATTATCCCATGGCTCAAGGACATAATAGAACATTTAATATATTGATTCTATGATAGGAAAAATGTTGCTTGGAGCTACAGACCTATATTTCTAATAAAAATATATTAAGATTTTTTATTTTTTTTTTGGAAAGTTGAGTTCTAATGATAAATAGGTTAGAAGATATAGTTTGAACTTAAATTTTCTCGTTGGAGAGAGAGTACTCTACCAACTATTCTAGAAGCCAAATACTAAGAGGTTGCTTGGGAAAAAGTTGGAGTAGCTCCAGTGGTAGATAAGATTAGGGAGAGTCGCCTTAGATGGTTTGGCCACATAAAGCGTCGATGTCAGATGACCGATTGGGAGAGTAGATTTAGATTTTCCTTATGTTAAGAAAGGTGAGGTAGACCTAAAAAGACTTAGTTAAGATGTATAAAAAAATGATCTTAGATATACCGAATTAAATGAGAATTTGACATAATATGACACAATGGAGGCGAAGGATTCATGTAGCCACCCACTAGTGGGATTAAGGCTTGTTATTGTTGTTGTTGTTGTTGTTGTAAAGTGAAATATGTTTGGTAATTTTTTTTTAAATATTCAAAACATCTAAAAATTATTTTGAGTATTTTTAAAAATAATGTTATTTATTTTTGATAATAAAAAATACATCAAATAAATATATTTTTAAAAATAGCATAAAAATAAAAATTAAAAATATAAAATAAAATTTATTCCAAGCAGACTCTAAGATATATGTTTGAGAATGGGCATGCTTTTACTATACATTTATTTAATTTCACACTTAATCTTAATATAAATAAACTATTTAATAATATTGTTGCATGCAGGGATATTCATTGTAGCAGAGAGAAAGTATTCAACATGCTAATATCTTAGCATTTTATGAAAATTCAACGCACACAAAATAAAAAAGGAGTTATAAGAGATAAGAGTTTTTATGTAAAAACCCAAATAAGAGGAAAAAACTATAGTGTTTGACCCAATTGAAATAATTTCACTCGTATATATCGACGATCACAAATGATGTCCTTCTTCATAAGTAGGAAGACATTGAGACTATAATTGAAATGAAATATAGAGACTCTAATATAAGTGATAGCATGAGCTGATGATATGCTTCATCTTTATATATGATAGCATCTGTTAATAATAGCTATCAACCTTATAGACAACAATATGTGCTAACATCATACATTGATAATATAAATAGTGATATGCATCAAGGATGTTGGCCATGGTAAATGTTGAAATCAACTGGTAATAATGTAGCCAAATGGCAGTGATAAAGATAATGTTGCTGCCTATAATCAAACGACCATTCTCGAGTGACAATGGTAAAGAGATAGTAATTTATCCATGGTAGTTAGTCGACTATAATTGGGCGATGGGGCGACCATAATCTAGAGATGATAGTCAAGTGACATATTGATAATGATAATCGAGTAATGGATTGGTGATGGAGATTAGGCAGTGAATTGGTGATAGTAGTTGGCGTTAGACCAATGATGGTGGTGGAGCGACAATCTAGCAATGACAATCGAAAGATGGTCTGGTGATGGCGAGCCATGAGATGGCTCGATGATGATGGTTAAGCAGCGAACGTATTATCGTAGTTTGGTAGAGAACCAATAATGGTACCTGGGAAATAGTTTGGTTAGTGTGGTTGAGCGGTGGTCTAATGACAATGATCGAGTTAAAACCAACGACAATGGCTTGGCAACGATCTAACGATGGTGGCCAAACAATAATGCGACTATGACTATCGGGTTGTGGAGCAATGATGGTGGTTGGGTGACAAACTAACAATGACGGTTAGGCAATGAACTAGCGACGGTGATAAAGCAACAATCCAACGATGTCAGTTGGATGGCTATCATGATTGTGGTTGGGCGGTAGATTGATGATGGTGGTTGGACAGTAGTCCAACGATGATGGTGGCAATACAATGATTTAATGATGGTGGTCGGGTGATGAACCAATGATGGTGATTGGACTACAATCCAACGAAGGCTACTAGAAAGCAGTCTAATGACAATGGTTGGGTAGCAATCTGATGATAATGGTCAAATAACAATCTAACAAATGTGGCATTCCTGGAATGATGGTTAGGTGGTGGTTCAATGATGGTGGTTGAATGATGATTTGATGACAATGTTCGAGCGATTGACCGACAACAACGGCAAGGTGATGATGGGGAAATTTTTAAATTAAGCATAATTATAAATTTAATTAGCTAATTAGGCTTCAAAAAAATTTGTTTTTAAATAGGCCTAGTCATCCATTGACGGACGGCAATGTATATCACAGTCGTCCATTCAACGGATGACTCACTCAACTTAATTTTTTCTAAAAAAAAAAATTGGGCTACTTCAGTATTTTGCTCATATCTACCTCATCCAGTGTCGGATTTGAGTTATCTTAGTATCGTTGGAATCGTAATGAAATTTTTCACAACTTTTATGTTGATCAAAAATTAAGATTGCGGTCCAATAAGCGATTTGTGAATAAAAAAAAGCTGCGGCAAACCGAAAGCGACCACCTTTATTGGTCTATATCGGACTCATCCGGTGTCGGAATCAAGAAAGCTTAGTATCGTTAGAATTGTAACAAAATTCCCCACAACTTTTATGTTTATCAAAAATTACGATTATGACCCGATACGCAATTACAATTATTATAATACTAAAACATAATACATACATACATATACATACAAATATCATATGCTCTCAAACTCTGAATGAGTATTTTTTATTCTTTAATAAATTTGTAATAATACAATTAATTATAATGCTAAAATATAGACTTAAATAGAATAATATTATTTAAAAATAGTGCAAACAATAATAAATTTAATAAAAAAATAATATTAGAATTTAATAAATATTTAGTCACATAATATAATATAAGCTACAATCAGAGTCATCAAAACCAAACTTTTATATAACTCGATTAACAAAACAAATGAGCCTAACACAAAAAAAAGATAATAATAATAATAATAATAATTAATTTTTTTTAGAATATTCTCATTCTCTAAAAAATTATATAGTCATGAGACCAACAATAATAAAATAATTCAGATTTTATTTAATTTTAATATTTTATTTTAATTGTTTTTTTTCCATCCAGCCTAATTATCACAGCATATAATCCACCAAAATAACAATAAGTTAAGAACACATGCTATAAACACACCTTAAATTATTAAATTTCCAGGCCACAATCGTAATTTAATATGAAAGTTGTGAAAAATTTCGTTATGATTCCAACGATACCAAGCTCGCTTGATTCCGACACCGGATGAGTCCGATATAGACATAAAAGCGGTACGCTCAAAATTTCAGTCGATCACTTTTTTTGCGTTCGCTAACTGTCGGGTCCAATCTTAATTTTGATCCATGAAAGTTGTGAAAATTTTGTTACGATTCCAACAATACCAAGCTCACTCAATTCCGACACCGGATGAGATTTATATGAGCAAAATACTAAAGCTGCCCTAAATTAAAAAAAAAAAGATTAAGACGAAGTGTATGTTGAGCGACGATTTTGGCGGCGTGGATGCCGCGTTGATGCAGTCCGTTCAGCGACGACTATTATTATTTTTTTTTTACTATTAGCTAATTAAACTTATAATTATGCCTAATTTAAAAATTTCCCCTGTGATGGTTAGGCGATGATAGTTCGGCAAATGTGGTAGTTGACAATCTGATGATAGTGGTCGAGCGGTGGAATGATGATGATAGTCAGATGGTTATGGACGAACGGATGTGACCCGATAATGATCTAACAACGGTGACCAGGTAGTCTGGCGGTGACGATAGTTAGTCGATGATCCTACAGTGCTATGAAATTCTTCAAGCTTTAGAACACTCTTTAATTTCCAACTTAGATCTTCTCATGTGAAGAATAAATGTCTATTTATAGATTTTAGGAGTAACATTCTTCGCAATTAGAGGAAAATTTCGAACTACTCTAGCAAAGCCCAGAATAATCCTCAAAATCATAAGATGTATTTTAGGCATTTGAGTTCCCAGATGAAGTCAAAATTAATAAATCTTGGATTAGTTAAATTTGGCTCGTCGAGATGTTCAATTTGATTATAAAAATATTATTTTTAAAAGCTATTTAGGAACTCAAATAACATCTCAAAATTTTCAAGTATATTTAAAGTGCTTGATCTAGGATCATATGAACTCCGATTATGTTACTTATGGAGTCATCAAGTTTACATCATTGAAAGGGTTATCCTAATTATATGTTTGTTAAAATTAGAACTTAGATGATAAAAATTTTAATTTTGAAAACTATCCAATTACAAATGCATCGAGATTTATGCTCCAATAAAAAAAATAATTGATAACATATCAAATATAATTAAATTTAAAAGATAAATACAACAACACAACTAAATTATTATCTAATATAATTATTGTATTATTTAATAATTTAGTTATAGTGAGGGATATATATGTATATATTAACATGATTTCAAGAGATATGCAATAAGCTTTAAAGAACCGTGTAGTTGAAAATATTTAGGAATTATGTATTTCAAAAATATAATACAAATCAATACAATGTACTTTGAATTCTTAAACTTATTAGATTTATACTAAAATAAATATAAGAAATTATTTTTTTGGTTTGATTATATATAAAATAAATCTAAATTTTTGTTGTATTAAACAATTTAATTATATAAATATTATTGTTTATCTTTAGAGAGCTCGGCCAATGTGAGGACGGCAAGGGGTCGCTTATGATGTCAAGATGCCCTCGGAGTCAAAGCTTTGAATTTGGAACTCCTATTTTGCGAATTTATAATTATTAAAAATAATTTTTAGTAATTCTGAATTTCTGATAAAAAAAATATTTTATATTTATTTCTACTTCATATTAAATAAATAAATAAATAATCAAAATTATTTTTTAAACTTTAAAATGGAATTTATTTAATGCTATACAAACACAACAATAGCACATCATGTTATAAGTGGGAGCTTCATTATACAGGCCATTTTTCGTTGTTTTTTTTTACAAAATATTAGTCAAATAAATACACCTAATAATGGATTTAACAAAGAAAAATTGCTTTATATGTAATTAAACTGCAATCTAATAACCCTAAAATAATTAACAAATAGTTTAAATTTTTTTAAAGTACTTACAGTAGAATTCCTTAATCAATTTTAGTGATATGCCCTTTAATTTTATTGTTTATTCAGATCGCCGGATATAAAATAAATATATCAGAAGTTTCTATCATTAATTTTCCCCTATATTTTCCTTGAAATTTGTTTGTGGAACCTTTTCAAACTTGGCTTAATTAATACATAAATAATATAATTAATATATATTATTTATAAAATATTATATATTAATATATATTGATATAATATTAATTATATAGTAATATTTATATACATATTAATATATTGTGACTATATATTGACTGAGGACCATATGATGCTATAATACTATCAAAATCCAGATATAAAAATTACATCCGGACTCCGCACTCTATGTATCAATAAGCCCTGGCCAATCTAACAACTTCTTTAAAGATATAATTAAAATTTTCATGCAGGCTAGTCGCCCACAAACTTCATATATAAAGTCGTCCGATTCGAGGTAGACTCGGATGTTATAAACTGGTTCCTAATTAGATGACTACAAATATCATATGCTCTCAAACTCTGAATGAGTATTTTTTATTCTTTAATAAATTTGTAATAATACAATTAATTATAATGCTAAAATATAGACTTAAATAGAATAATATTATTTAAAATAGTGCAAACAATAATAAATTTATTAAAAAAATAATATTAGAATTTAATAAATATTTATTCACATAATATAATATAAGCTACAATCAGAGTCATCAAAACCAAACTTTTATATAACTCGATTAACAAAACAAATGAGCCTAACACAAAAAAAAAGATAATAATAATAATAATAATTAATTTTTTTTAGAATATTCTCATTCTCTAAAAAATAATATAGTCATGAGACCAACAATAATAAAATAATTCAGATTTTATTTAATTTTAATATTTTATTTTAATTGTTTTTTTTCATCTAATTATCACGTATAATCCACCAAAATAACAATAAGTTAAGAACACATGCTATAAACACACCTTAAATTATTAAATTTCCAGACCACAATCGTAATTTAATATGAAAGTTGTGAAAAATTTCGTTATGATTCCAACGATACCAAGCTCGCTTGATTCCGACACCGGATGAGTCCGATATAGACATAAAAGCGGCTGCTCAAAAATTTCAGGTCGGTACCGCAGTTTTTTCGCGCATTCGCAAAAACTGCTGCTTATCGGGTCACAATCTTAATTTTTGATCCACATGAAAGTTGTGAAAAATTTTGTTACGATTCCAACAATACCAAACTCACTCAATTCCGACACCGGATGAGATTTATATGAGCAAAATACTACAGCTGCCCTAAATTTAAAAAAAAAAAAAGATTAAGACCAGCTAATTATGTTGAGCGGCGACACGACGGCGATGAATCTGCGTTGATGCTAGTCGTCCGTTCAACGGACGACTAGACCTATTTTGTTTTTTTTTCGATGCCTAATTAGCTAATTAAACTTATAATTATGCCTAATTTAAAAATTTCCCCTGTGATGGTTAGGCGATGATAGTTCGGCAAATGTGGTAGTTGACAATCTGATGATAGTGGTCGAGCGGTGGAATGATGATGATAGTCGGATGGTTATGGAGCGGATGTGACGATAACGATCTAACAACGGTGACCAGGTAGTCTGGCGGTGACGATAGTTAGTCGATGATCCTACAGTGCTATGAAATTCTTCAAGCTTTAGAACACTCTTTAATTTCCAACTTAGATCTTCTCATGTGAAGAATAAATGTCTATTTATAGATTTTAGAGTAACATTCTTGAATTAGAGGAAAAATTTAACTACTCTAGCAAACAGCCCAGAATAATCCTCAAAATCATAAGATGTATTTTAGGCATTTGAGTTCCCAGATGAAGTCAAAATTAATAAATCTTGGATTAGTTAAATTTGGCTCGTTGAGATGTTCAATTTGATTATAAAAATATTATTTTTAAAAGCTATTTAGGAACTCAAATAACATCTCAAAGTTTTCAAGTATATTTAAAGTGCTTGATCTAGGATCATATGAACTCCGATTATGTTACTTATGGAGTCATCAAGTTTACATCATTGAAAGGGTTATCCTAATTATATATTTGTTAAAAGTAGAACTTAGATGATAAAAAATTTTAATTTTGAAAACTATCCAATTACAAATGCATCGACATTCATGCTCCAATAAAAAAAATTTTTGATAACATATCAAATATAATTAAATTTAAAAGATAAATACAACAACACAACTAAATTATTAGTCATCAAGACAATAATACAACTAAATTATTATCTAATATGTTTATTGTATTATTTAATAATTTAGTTATAGTGAGGGATATATATATATTTTTTAACATGAATTCAAGAGATATGCAATAAGCTTTAAAGAACCATGTAGTTGAAAATATTTAGGAATTATGTATTTCAAAAATATAATACAAATCAATACAATGTACTTTGAATTCTTAAACTTATTAGGTTTATACTAAAATAAATATAAGAAATTATTTTTTTGGTTTGATTATATATAAAATAAATCTAAATTTTTTGTTGTATTAAACAATTTAATTATATAAATATTATTGTTTATCTTTAGAGAGCTCGGCCAATGTTTGGACGGCAAGGGTCGCTTATGATGTTAAGATGCCTCGGAGTCAAAGCTTTGAATTTGGAACTCCTATTTTACGAATTTAGGATTATTAAAAATTATTTTTAGTAATTCTGAATTTGTGATAAAAAATATTTTATATTTATTTCTAGTTCATATTAAATAAATAAATAAATAATCAAAATTATTTTTTAAACTTTAAAATGGAATTTATTTAATGCTATACAAACACAACAATAGCACATCATGTTATAAGTGGGAGCTTCATTATACAGGCCATTTTTCGTTGTTTTTTTTTTTACAAAATATTAGTCAAATAAATACACCTAATAATGTATTTAACAAAGAAAAATTGCTTTATATGTAATTAAAATGCAATCTAATAACCCTAAAATAATTAACAAATAGTTTAAATTTTTTTAAACTACTTACAGTAGAATTCCTTAATCAATTTTAGTGATATGCCCTTTAATTTTATTGTTTATTCAGATCGCCGGATATAAAATAAATATATCAGAAGTTTCTATCATAAATTTTCCCCTATATTTTCCTTGAAATTTGTTTGTGGAACCTTTTCAAACTTGGTCTGATATGTATCCACGAGAGATTATTACTTGTCGAGTTTAGATATAATTTATATCTAAATTTTAATGATATAATATCATATGATGCTTAATTAATACATAAATAATATAATTAATATATATTATTTATAAAATATTATGTATTAATATGTATTGATATAATATTAATTGTATAATATATATATATATATATATATATATATATATATATATATATATATATATATATATATATATATATATATATATATATATATATATATATATTATATATATATTGACATGATATAATATTATTAAAATTACATAAAATTACATGACTACTCATGTATCAATAAGCCCTGGCCAATCTAACAACTTCTTTAAAGATATAATTAAAATTTTTAAATTTTAATGCTAGTAGCTTCTTTGGTACTATTCTCATAAGAACCAATTGCCCTTGACTAGGCTCGATGTTATAGGCCTGGTCTTAATTAGGCGACTAATAATCTCCAAAATTAACTTTCCGTCAGTTGGCGTAATGACATTTCAGTAGTAACTATACTATTTCTAAAAAAAATTTTAATGATACTTAATTTATTAATTAATTTAAATGATACTTAATTTAAAAAAATTGCCTAAATTTTTAGTGTTTAAAAAGAATATTACTTTGAAGAAATAAAAAAGAGATTTTCTTAACTTATATTTAAATATTCTGATTGACGTCCATAAAAACTATGTAATTAAAATACGCATCTTAATTTAGGGATTAAGAGCTTTGATTTTTAATCAAAATCTTGAATTCAAATTTCTATACTTGCCTTGTGTACTTGAGTTTGTGAATAACTTTGCTAAAATTTACTAAAAAAAATACGCACCTTGTCGTCAATGTAACCTGCCCAGAAGCGGGCAACGGCGCGGTCGTAGGCGTCGGCCGGCAAGATGGGCAGACCGGAGGCGGCCCAGACCTCGTCAATGTACTGAACGATGAGGAGGGACTCGCAGACCGGTTTGCCTCCATGGATGAGGACCGGAACTTTCTTATAGACGGGATTGGATTTCAGGAGAAGATCGCTCTTCTTCCCCAAATCCTCGTAGAGGAACTCGTATTCAATTCCCTTGAGATTGAGAGCAATCTTTGCCCTCGCCACGTAAGGGCTCGCCGGCCATCCGAGAACCTTCACGTCCTCTTTTGCGGCCATCCTTCGTTCGGATCTGGGGAGCTAATTAAGAGATGAAGAAATGCTGAGTAATTTGGATTGCCTCTCGGAGTTTGGAGTAGGGATATTTAAGGGAGAGGTTTGTAGAAGAGGAAGTTTTAAAACCATGATATGGAAGTAATTTTCATGCATTAATACTCTCAAAGTCCTTTATTGACATTAATACTCTCAAATAATTCATAAGAAACCCAAAGAATGCAACTAGGGCTATCAAAAAAGTTTATTGTTCGAACATTCGTATTGACTGGATTCGTTAATACCGACAAAACACATTTACTCGATATAAATGGGAATGAATAATCATTTATTCGATCGTGTTAAACTGATTTATTTCGAAATAAAAAATTATATTATATTATATTATTATTATTGTTGTTTATTACTATTATTATTATTATTATATTACTATTATTTTTATTTATTACTATTATTATTATTATTATTATTATTATTATTATTTTATTACTATTATTATTATTATTATTATATATAAATACAAACACATTTTCATATTATAAATCTGGTATGAGCAGTGGTTAAAACTTTTATTATCTGAAAGATTGGCAGATTTGAATCATCCTCACATCGAAAAAATGTTCATGAGCGATGTTACTCGTTAACTCGTTTAGTTAAGCGAATAGAATCTGAAAGGCATTTCAGCTCGATAAATAAGCTAACACAACAAAATAAATTTCAAACGAACGAGCAAGATTATGTTGTTCAGCTCTCGTTACACCTAAATGCAACCATGCTAGAAACAAGGATGTGTTAACAAAGCAGACAGATTCCGTTATATTAATATTATTCTTCATATTCAATTTCTGCATAATCGACCAAACGGAAGATTTCTTTTGAGGAGGTCGGCTCCCAAAGAGGATTTACCTCTCTAAAATCAAGCTCACGACGGCATTATTTTTTGAGATAATTCACACCATATGAGAATATAATATATTGTGTGCTAATTTTTTGAAGCTTACCCGAAACGCTAAGTCATTTAAAATTTTATATTAATCCCTTTTTTTGTATTTATTAGCTGTAATTTTATTGGATATCGTTCCGATTTGACATTAGTCAATGGTCAAACATAAGGGGCTGATGACGGAGGAAGGAATCTTTTAATTAGTCTATAAATTAATTTTATTATTTAGGGAAAAATAAGTTTAATACTTATTATTATAAAAGTCAAATAGTAGAGCCTTTTATATATATATATATATATATATATATATATATATATATATATATATATATATATATGAGAATGATTATTATCTTGTATGGCTAAAACTTCTCATAATTACTAGATCCTAAATATCACAATTTTCGAACCTTCAATACATTGGATTGCTTTTATTAAGATGAATAAATTCACCAAGTTCTTCATTCATCATTAATTCTTTTCAACAATGACCAAATCAAACCACACATCTTTTAAAAAACTATCTTATAATTAAATCCTAGATTTTTTTTTATATTATTTCTCTCATTAAAGTTATGGAAATAGTAAGTTTGAAGTAGTACTATTGCTCATCGATCATAAGCATTATCACCAGTTGCTACTACCAAACCACTATTATTGATCACTAATCAACAGCCTAAATCGACCATAGCATAAGAGAGCCCCGTCAAGTTAGCCCAAGATGAGATTGTCTAGTTAGTTTTTGAAATAAGAATGGAGAGATTTGGATCATCTATATGAGAACATTTATTTAGCAAATCCTAATACAAAGAACAAAAAGCCACTCTCAAAGTCTATAAATAGACATTATTTCCACACATTCTAGAAAAAAAATTTACAAGAGAATGTCAAATTTGTAATAGAATTTCATTGTAATCTCCAATAATTCAATTTTGGTGTTCTAAGGATTCATACTTCCCTTCACTTCCTTAGCTACTTGATCCATTATGCACGTAGTAAAAGGGTCACATGATTATCTTCATGCGCCAATTGACTAAAAACTTTCATTGCTTGATGCTCAATATCACTCATAATCGAATGTTTAATGCTAATTAATGACGAATCCCATTAATTTCTATCATTTAATGTCCATCAATGACCTACTGTAAGGTCCCATGAATCTTCGGTAAAGATCCTCCATTTTCTACATGAATCTAGCCACTTAAGGCAATTAACTAGAACATTATTGGATTTCACCATCCTCTACCATGTATCAAAGACTGCTCACTTGCAGATGACCACCCATTTATGAACACAAGCATTTGTTAACACACAAAAAAAAAAAAAAAAAAAAAAAAAAACTCCCAATATGGGACAAATTCAAGCTAACATAATTGGATCCTCTAAGAGTCCTCTCCCCTCACCAAGTGAAGAAATATATGCCTATGAACATAACCTAATGCAACAATTTGATGGCACTTCAAAATGAGGAGAATGTCAAGTGACCTTCTTTGCTTAAACCAAACATTATAATTAGGACCAATACCATCATTTCTATTTCCATTAAAGCATGGGAAGATATCATTGAAGCATGTAAACAACTTCCAAAAGAGATTGAGAGGCTTACATGATAAGTGTATCTCAACCACATTAACTTCAATCAACTTATTCGCACTTAAACCCAACATGTGACATCCTTGGTAGTTGCAGCCGTATAACAATAAAAAAATAGTTAGTGAGGTCGATACCATAGTTAAATGATTGTTGCTATCAACAAATCCAATTCTTATCACACCCAAAGATCTAATAGAAAAAAGTCTCACTAATTGGTCATCATTTTCGATAATTCTAATATGAAAGGAGTTCAAATTCACATCAAGGCTCAATAGTCATCATTGTTGGCATCAACAACTCTTGCTTCAATGTTAAAAAGACTTTTAATAACAACAAGATCTTGATTGATATCACATTCTATTGCAACTTCCTTAGTCTATGTTTTGCTAAAGAAAAATATACAATCAACCATTGGAGCATTTTGCAAATTCAACAATTGCCCTATAGGAGTTAAATAGGTCATCACTTCACCCATCACACTTGTAGAACTAATTGACAAATGGCTCTTTGTACAATTTATGGAAGTTAAATCCAAATAGATTTTAATGTCATATTTAAGAGTTTTCTTGAGTAGCATAAGAAGGCTCAATTATAAGTGAAGCAAAAAATTTAAAAGCAAAAATTGATGGTCCTATCATAAGAAACATGAAGGCAACTAGTCATTATTATGTTAGCATTTCTTTTAATTTAAGTTATGTATATATGGTATTAATTGTGTGAAATTGTGTAAAATTTCCATGTATGATGAGTTTTAATGTAATTTTAAGATGAGGGAGGTGCTTACTTGTAATTATAATTGATTAATTAAAAATTAATGAATTTTAATTTAATTATCTAAAGGAGGAGGGGAGGCCTAATGGTTTGGAGGGAGAAGTTCAACTATTTGAAGTGGCCACACTCTCCTCTCAATTCCCTCCAAGTGAAATTTGAATTATTGTAACTTATAGAAAACTCTTATTTTGTGCTATGGAATGAAGTTATTGACATTTTGCATCAAATTTAAAAGAGAAATCTCTAGGTGTTCGAGATTGGTGGCCAACAAACTCGAAGGATTTGGTGATCTTTCCTATTTTTGCGACTTTTGAGGGTATTCTATATATATATATATATATATATATATATATATATATATATATATATATATATATATATATATATATATATATATATATATATATATATATATATATATATATATATATATATATATATTTCTATTAGTATTCTCTATGAAATTTTTGTTGTGGTGTATAGTTGAAGTTCCCCTCTATGTTAAACAATTATTTGCCCTAATTTCCCTCCCCAAAATAGTCATTTTAAAAATTTTGGAGTGGTCAGCTAAGCTTAGGGCTGAACTGACCTAGTTCTATTGTCGTATTTGTTTTGTGTACCTATATTCATGAAATTGTAAGAAAATCTCCACTATTGTTGTTAATGCATTTGTCTTTAATTTTCACGAATTGCTTTAGGTTTAAATATAATATTTCCTAAAATTTAAGCAAACCAAATAGACTTCCTAATCTACAAATTTATTTCTATTTTATGTGATTTGAACTTCTACAGAAGGATTTTCAAAAGAATGAAGGTAAGGTTCCAAATTTGAGTCTGCTTTATGTCTTATGTTAGCTGATCCTAATCTCTCACACAACTCAAACACCGCTCTAAATTAAATCCTACCAAAGCCTTCCCTAATCTCCTCTTAGGAGACTCCCCATCCACCAATTGGGTCACCCCAAGTTGCCCTTCCACTATGCACATCATGTTTGGTATCAAAGTTTAGGTTTTAGTAGACAAATTTAGAAGGTGATCACCAAAAGGCGTAGATTGCTTCGCAAAGTGCTTGCAAAGGGTGGAGTTAATTTCCAAAAAGGTTTTTTCTTTGTACTTGAACTTGCTATTTTTTTTTCTTTTAATGATATTTAATCTTTCATTACATATTCAAGTGGTAAATTTCATATTTTAGAATTCTATGAACCTAGGCCCTAATATCATTAGTTGGCTCTACTTAAATTTATCAAACTAATTTTCATAAGCCTACTATATCCTAAATTGAATTGTGACATTAAATTAGTAAGGGAGTGATCAACTTATTAAATTAAAATCTCTCCTTGACTAACATAGATATTGGACTGACTTGAGGTTTTATGTAAGTTCTTGTTTACTTAATTTGTGCTACTTTACTTCTTATTATTGTTTACAATTTCGTGAAGGCTTTTACTTATAATTTGCATCTATTTCTATTAATAAGCATCATTGCATATTTAAAAATCACAAAAAAAAAAAATTGGTCATATTGCATTCTTTATAGTGAAAACATGTCTCCTAAATCAGCTAGCCAATATCAAATGAATATTTTAAATAGAAGAGTAGAATAATTAGTCTTATAAATTGAAAAAAAAATATTAATAAGATCCAAAACCTAGTGATAAACCTAACCACTCAAGTTCAGAACATGACAATTTGAGCACAAACCCCAATTGTAGCTCAAAATTATGTTGAGGTTAGGGGAAGTGCTCATAAAAAATTATAAGTAACACATACACATCTTTTGAGGAATTTCCTTAAAAATGACCATCATCAAAATCCTCAGGTTTTAACAAAGCCTTTTAAGAAGGTTAAAGTTGATGCCCCTACATTTAGAGTCTATGATCCTAATAAATTTTTAGCTTGACTTACCTAAATAGATGAGCTCTTTGATTGGTACTAGATGGATGACTATCAAAGAACAACGTTTGCCAAAATCTATTAGAACAACATTTTGATTAAGAAAGAGAGGCTAGGTTAACACATTCTCACCTAAGTAGGGATGAAGGAAATGCTTAGGATCAGATACTATCCTAGAAACCATTAAAAAATTGCGTGAACAGTTGATGACCTTTAGGCAAGACAACATGCTGATAGTGTTGTACATAAACATATTCGAGGAATTGATAGCTAGGACAAATTGCAATGATCAGGAGTATCAGTTAGCCAATAAGTTTGTCATTGATCTTAAAAGTGATATTAAGAAGGAGGTGGAGTTACAAGACCAAGAAACCCTTGAAGATCCTTTTCACTATGATTTGCTTCTAAAAAAATATAAGAAAGCAACCTCTTCATTTAGATCCAAAGGTCAAAATCCCTCCTATCAAGTATTCTCCTATTCTAGCCATAGGTCTACTGCTAGACCTAAACCTTCATCCTTTAGTACCCAACCCTATAAGAATGCCACTAAATCATCTTCTAAAAATAGAAATATTATTTGTTAAATGTCATAAAAATGGAATATAAAGTAAAAAAATTATATACTTAGATGAGATTAAAGAGGAAGAAAAGGGTATAAAAAATAAATTAGAAGATATTCATGATGACATCACTCTTTCATATGAGAACACTTATGTCTTTAAACAAAAAGAAAATACCATAAAGTTATTTTAAATAAAGTCAACAAGTAAACGTGCTCCTACTCCTTCATTTGAGATCTAACCAAAGCTTAACCAAAAGAAGATTGAAAAACTTCAATTGATTATATTATCATCCATACTACAAGTGAGACTACTTTCAATCTAAACTTAGTGAATCCAATCCAATCATATTTACCACATGTTTAGAGAGTATAAAAGGTAGAAAAGGTAAGATTCAACTCTATATTTAAAGAGTTTTCTAACACATCATTTTAAAATAACAATATTTTTATATCAATAAATAAAATAACCTATTTTATTGAAATAATTTATAGCTTTAACACAAAGAAACCCATCAACTTTACTAGTAGTCCTTCATATGCATTTTTTGAGTTTGCATTTACATTTACAAAAGATTTTTAAAGCCTTCATAAAAGTATCAAACAACAATGAGAAATCACTAATGCAAAATATGTTGAAATGAAGAATACAAATAATTTTTAAGAGATTTGATGTGAGGGATCATGTGGTAATTAGAATTTGCAAGAGTTTGTTTGGTACGTCATTTGGAATGATGCATTCAAATACACGCTTTTGAACATTTCGTTTGGTTCCAGTAAAATTCAGGTCATTTCAAATACACCAGGAGAAAGGTCAATGTAAAGTGATGCGGGGCCCGGCCCGGCCGCCTACCGCGCTGCCCGGCGCCGCCAGCGGCGTCTCGCCGCCATGCTCATGCCGCGCCCTTACGCCATATCACCGCCGCCACATCGTCGACCGCCGTCAGCAAACCTTCAATGATTTACATTACATTTTTGTCAAATAAAAAAATCAAAGTCGTAATTTGTAAAGCTCTCAACCAAATAATTATAAAGTAATCCACTCAATTAAACTTTCTTTTTTATCTGCGTTCGAATCTGAAATAAGAAAAGAGATGTCTATCCACTCAATTTAGAAAATTATAAGCTAAGGCATGTAGCCATTTGAGATTATTAGCAAATTGACACAAATGTGTATCTTCTTGAATTGTTAAAAGACTACTTATCACCCCAGTTTTTATTGTGAAAGATTTATAATCATTTAAAGGAATTAGTCAATCGCCGAATGTGCAGGAAGATCCATTCATAGAAAAATAAAATCATTCTTGTTAGGTGTCAAGCTAACATTTATTTTTTGAGATGGATCGCATCATCCACATATGAAGTAGATAAAAGTTGAGATCATAAAAACTTAGTAAGATGGAGAAATAAGTCACCTATAGAGGACACTTGGATAATTAGAGAGGATTTTAAGAAGCTAGCACCTGAGGTTGCAGTTTACACAAGACTAAAAGAGTTTCTTAGGCTAGAGAGAAATTGTGTTAGAAAAAAGAGTACAAACATAGAGAGACCCAATCATAAGAGCTAAAACAAAGAATTTTAAGGTAAAATTGATGGCCTCTTTATAGAAGTATGAATACTAATTTAGGAAATTAATATTTGAAGATATGAAGATATTTGTATTTCCATTGTTATCTTAGCATTACTTTTATTTTATGTTATGTATATATGTGATGTTAATTGTGTGAAATGATATAGAATTATAATGCATGATGAGTAAACTGAGGGAGGTGCTTATTTGTAATTATAATTAATTAATTACTAATTAATCAATTATAATTAATTATTTAAAGAGGAGAGGTGACCTAGTGGGTTTGGAGAGAGAAGTTGCGCAATTTGAAGTGGCTAGCCCCATTCCCTCCAAGTGCAATTTGAATTATTATAACTTATATAAGACTCTTGCTTTATGCTGTGAAATAAAATTAGTGTCATTTTTCATCATTTTCTAAGAAATTTTTATTGTGGTGTGTTGTTTAAGTTATTCTCTATGTTAAAAAATTATTTGACCTAATTTCCCTCCACAAAGTATTCATTTTCTAGATGTTTGAAGTGGTCTGCAAACCTAAGACTAAACTAACTTAATTTTGTTAAGAGGTTTATTTAGTATACCTAAACTCCATAAAATTATATGACAATCTCTAGAATTATTGTTAACAGAGTTAGCCTTAATTTTTAATTGTTATTTTGGGTTTAATTCTAGCATTTCTCAAAGTTTAACCAACCCCAAGTGTAAAATCAAAAGTCAGCTAGGTTATTTTCCCAGTGCCCAGTCCTGCTAGAATATCATAAAAAATGAATAGAATCCTTAAAATTTTATAAACAAAGATAAAAATTCAAATCACAAATAGACTTCTTAGGGTCTATTTGGGACAGCTATAGTTTTTAGAAAAGCTGATTCAAAAGTTCTCAGGGAAAAACAACTTTTGAAAAGCTTTTATGAGTGTTACAAATATTTTATTTTTAAAAAATTTAAATAACAATTTTCTGACAGCTACCACACTCTAACATCTCTGGTTCTCAAAAGTTGCTTTTCATCACAAATTTTTTTGAAAAGTAGCTCAAAAGTTGATAACTAAATACAATTGTAATTACTTCATGGCTGCTTTTTGAAAATAAAGCTGTCAAAAAGCTGCCTCAAATACACCTTCAAATTAGAAATTTTGTTTTTTCTGTTTTCATGTAATTTGGACTTCAAAGAGGCAATTCTAAGCTAATGAAGTTGGGGTTCCAAATTTAAGTATACTTCCTATTTTGTGTTGGCCGACCATAATCTCTTGCATAATTCAATCACCACTCTAAATTAAATCCTACCAAAGCCTTTCCTACTCTCCTCTTAAAAGAGCTTTGATCTACCAATTAGGTCATCCCAATTGACCCCTCTACAACCCATGCCATTGATGTCGACCAATAATTGCAGTTAAGTTCTACATCTAAAATAGTTTTCTACTCTTATTGTGACTTTCATAATGTGAGAAAATAAATAAGTGGCATAATCATGGTACCTTTAATAAGCCTATCTATGTCTATTCACGCACTTAACATCAATAATTTTGATCTCTAAGATGAAAATACTATATAAAATGGAATATCTTATAAATATCTCTCTATCAAAAGAAAATCTACAATAAATTACATAGGTGAAGTCACTACTCACTACTAAAGAAATGCTTAAAGTACTGGGGCTTCCAATGCAAGAATCACAACATTTTGCTTAGAGCCCATTAATTATACCTGATATTAATTTAGGCATAATCATACATTTTCTTAAACACGTGTTATCCAATCATCTAATAAAAGTAAAACATTGTTCAGACAACCTACAAGCTATTGAATAACTGATGGATAAAATCTGAGAAGCTGAGTTTATTCATAAGGTTCATTAAGACACTTAGTTGACAAATGTCATTATGTTGAAGGTCATTTTGATTCTGATTTGAATGCATTCCAAATGCGCTAACATTTCAAACGCTTTGGTTCAGTAAAAGTATTTCAAATACACCGAAAGGTATTTAGATTTGAATTCTCCGATTTGGCGAATTCCAAATACAACCTAATAAAGTGATCGGCGCGGCCGCCCGCCGCCGCCACCCGCCACCTACCGGTACGCCACCCTCGACCGGCGCCACCGCCGCCCAACCGCGCGCCGCGCGGTACATGTCAAAACCTTCGCTTAATTTACATTACATTTTGTCAACCAAACAAAAAAAGAAAGTCATGAATTTATAAAACTCTCAACCAACTATAAAGTAATCCTTTACATGAATTCCACACACATTCTAATCAAACCAACTAAATTACAACTGTAATAGGAGGTTGAGCATTAATTAAAAAGATCTACTCACTGAATAACTAGTTAACACAACCTTCAGAAACTAGATGCTTGACCACATGAATACTTACTAGAGATTCAACTAAGTCTAAATGAACCACGGTGATGAGGAAACATCTTTTCACATTGATAAAGGGCTATTACTATCAATATCATGTTCTTTAGCTTAAAGAATATTAGTGCATCTAACAGTGCTTAGTGAACATGCATCTAATAGTGCTTAGTGAACAATGATTTTTAAGGACCTCATAGGACGCACAATGGAGCTTTACGCCAACAATATCCTAATAAAGAGCCATAAGAAATCTCAATATATTATAAAATTTTAGTAGTATTTCCACTTCCGATAATAATAAAATATGGGGTTTAACCAAGCCAAATGTACCTTCAAAGTTAGCTTTGACAAGTTCCTCATAATAACTCAACCAGGATTAAGGTCACTCCAAAAACTTGAAAATACATCAAGAGATGCGTATAGTCCCCACAAAACATCAAGCTATAGTGCTTAAACAACCAAATAACAAGCTTATATTATTGTCTTGCTTTCTTAGGGGATAAGTATGCCCCTTCTTCAAGCTACTGAGAAGAGTGAAGTATTGGTTTTAAGTGGACGAGTAAATGTTAAGCCGCCTTCAAATAACTCATGACCTATCTAACCTCATTGTCTTTGTGATCAAAACCTATGCACAATGAGTTCATGCACTTGTGCCTTATGATTTTGTTATGCACTATGTTTTAACCTAATCAAGGAGGGAAATGCTACATGACATCTGATTTACTCCATTAATAAAATTCTTACTAATATAGAGGAATGTTACCCACTAGAAGATGAAACTATCATAGCCTCACTGTTCTTATCAAAAAAAAATTAAAGCATGCTTTTAGACTCACACCATCAAATGTTTATATCCATCTTCCTAAAAAGAAATCATATAAAAACAAACTTAAGACCTCTAAATGATTGGCTAAGTGATCCTTAAAAAGTTTAACAAAAGATTTTGTGCAGGATAAATATAAGCCATAATCGCTTATAAACTTTATAACGTTGCCTCGCTTATAACATTGATTCTGGACCTTAGAACTTAACCATCCACAAAAACACAAAACTTATGATTTCCCAAGTCAAAATAGATTTTTATGGCCATCATTAACAACTTATATGTTACCTCAATCTAGTAAAATCACTTGTTTTTCATATTAAAGCATACAAATTGTCTATATCCCAAGTTAATAACAACAAAATCTTGTTCTCGCAATAGTAGCATTCAGCATATATGTGGCTAATGTTAGAACCCCCAAATGTAGCTCTTCTATAAATAAATCCAACGAGAGACTCCTTGCACCACTGTTTTTGAAACTTCTGAAAAATGTCTTTGACTGAATTCTTAAAAATGCCCTTGGAGAGAATACCTTGAGAGACTTTTTGACTCCTTTTTGATTCAAGCAACATCAGCTGCTTGGGTCTAGTCATTCCCTTAATTAATTCTCTCTCTTCATGCATGGGCCATGTAAAGGTGAGGAGGATGTGAGAAACATAATGATAAAATAGATTCCGTGTATCAACAATTATGGTAAAACCTTGATTTGTCCTTTATGGTGTAATCATGATAGCCATAACTACTCGATCAACCAGATGGCCATCCTTGCTCACTTTCTCCATCTTCCTTACTCTATCAACCATGTTCTCATCTTTATGGCTGATTCTACCAAGAGTATAATATTTCAAATTGTCACCATCCACAATGACACATTCTTGTAATTGCCTACTATTATAGCCATATGGTAAGTATACATCTGCATACAATTGGAACAAGACATCGGAGGTGGTTATAAAAGTCAAAATGGGGAACTAAAGCAGGTTAGTGGATCGGTAGAATTTAACTTGCAAGCTAAGTCTAATAAGGACTCTTTGATTGACTCAAAACTCAATTAACATTTGAAGCTCTTATGGTGCTGTGTTCAACAATCACTATCGAGCAGAACTCAATAATTTCTTTTTCTCTCTCTAGAATTTCAATATAGCTTGAATATAAGGGTCCAGTTCTTCTTCTTCTACCTCCTCTTAAAGGAAATGGTCTCAAGCACATCAAGAAAGGCTTAAGAAACTTCAATTAGGATACTTATCCTAATCACTCTAAAAAATCCTCACGATGTCACATTTCCCTATTCTTAACCATTATTGATCTTCCTATAACCTCATCACCACCCACCAGCCCTAATAGGATAATCTTTAGATAAAGTGTACTTCTCATTTCTCCTTTATTTTCACTTAAAACTTTTAATGAATATATCCTCCCATGCAACCTCAATTAGGCATTTTTTCTCCATCAACATATCTTTTTGTGTCATATGTGGGAATTCTTGAAAATTGTTGCTCCAATTATTAAAAAAGAGTAATGGCTGGTGATTAATAGCATCATAGTTGTGATTCGTTATCTAGAGTGGTTTGTTTTTTATTCATGAGATTCATAATGCCAACAATCATAATCATCACTAACAGATCGCCAGCATTATTGGCTTAATCCAAACCTTGCACCATTAGAAACACCTTGCATCAATTATTTGACTCACACATACAACACATAAGGGAAAATCAGTAGGCATAAGTGCTAACAAATCCCCTCCCGTCAAGCTTGCCCTTGGGAGCCAAGTCTCCTAAATGCTTGATGTGGTGACACCTCATAAGTTTAACGCCCCTAATGGGAATATTAGACTCTAAAATTATTTTTATAAATTCATATATTTAAGTTAATTCAATCTCTCACAAAGCACAACGATTACTAGCATTTTTGTCTTTTTTATTATTTTTATAACGTAGTCTTGAACATGTTTATTCTACACATCTCTAAAAATAAAATGCTACGGCTCTAGTCCCCATTATATGTGAATTGCTAACATTCTCAATTCTTCTTCAAAAACTGTAATCTATCATATCACAAGCGAGATAAAAAAATACTAATTAGCATTGAATCATTGTCATAAGACCTTGACCTCCTCATACTCCTGCCAATGTGTTTCATGCAATCTTTAAGGGAAAGCTTCCCCCTTAACAACCAAAATATGGAAGACTGTCACCAAAAATGAAGGCATAGTAAGCTATTGCTGACAACTAAGGCATGGCAAGGTCCATGATTACTAACTCTAGCTACTCACATGCTAACATGGCTAAGACACATGGCATACTGAGGATCAAGCACAAGACAACAACATAAATCTCCATTAAATTGTCATTCGAGTTCAAGAACAGGAAAAGCCTATGTTGACCACAGTCCACAACTCATCTTGTTAACATTTCCCAAGCACACAACACTAGATCATGTCTTCACCAACCAAGGTCTCTATTTGCACCCCATTAATCATCAACGTTGCTTAGGAACATGGCACATGATTAGTTCATCAACAGGCTATACAATAATGAATCCAAAGGCAAGGGAACAAAAAGAGAGTTCTTAAGGCACCAGTCGAGATACGTAGCTACTTCTCATCACACTTGCATTTTCAAAATAGCACTCAGAATATCAAATATAAAATATAAAGACAAATACATAAAGAAAATTTTTCGCACCTTATTCCTACAAAAGTAAAGGTTAAAGGTTTTGAGCTCTTGATCCCATTGATGGAGTATCATAAATGCAAAAACTTTAGAATATAATATTTTCTTGCTACAATAGTTACACCAACAGGTATTTGAGAACAAGACAGAATTTCAAGGATGTAGCCAACCTCACCATCCGGCATTATTTGAGGTACTATGATCCTAGATCCATCTGCAGTGGAAGATCCAAAAAGCCTACGCCATGACCATTATTGATTTATAAAAAGAGAACCAGCATCCTAAATATTTCATGTGTGACTTAAAAAAAGTTCACAATAGTGGAAATAAATCCACTGAGCTTCCGTCTTTTCTGCTCCTTACAGCACCAATGACTGGGGGTAATAAAAAGAAGAGCAAATTCATCCCAATGCCTCTTAGAGGTAGGAGAAAGTGTGTGAATCTCTTGCAAAAAATTCCACTCCTGGAACCTTCTGTTCTAAGTGATAACCTTCTACTTCTAAAAGAAGGAATACTGAGGAAGTCATGTCGCCTCTCGTTTGACCACCAGCCATGAACGAAGCTTATGAGACCAAGGCTGGAGGTCACTAATGTAAGCATCACGAGTCTCAGAAGAGATCTTTATAAAAGCCACTAATTCTCCATCAAATAAAACAAGATCATAACCACTCATCCATAATTATCGACTTGCTAATCACATCCTTCTCAATCTTCCAACTAATAATGAAGACCACCTAGTACTCACCTATGATGAAAATAAGAAAAAGAAAAATTTTCCAGAATGACAAAGACATTATCATTCTCGAGTCTTCCAAAGAGTAAGCAACCCAAAACCCTTGTGGAACAGAACATTCAATCCCTAACTCAGCAGTAAAGCTAATGCGACACAACAAGCAGCTCTGAAATGTCATTGCCAATAAAATTAATGATACCTGCAGCCCTTTAAAGTGACCACTTTTACCAACCTTTGGAAAGAACGCCTCAGATCACAAATGTGGAGGATAACATCTGTTTCACAGTAACATAACTAACGTTTGTTAAGTCTCAACATAGTATAGCTTATTCCTACCACTGTCCATGATTCATCCTTGTTGGTGTTGCCCCAGTACAAAACACTAGATCACATCTTTATCGATTAAGGTTTCTGGCTACACCCTGTTTACTATCTATGTTGCTTGGGCACAAGCACAAGAGTTATTCACCTACAAACATTAAACAAAACTAAGCAATATATCAAAGAGAGGTCCCAATGCATCAATCTCATGCGAACTATAATTTAATGTAGTTGTACTTATTTTCTTGCATATCTGTTAATTATCACTTATCTCAACATATACCTTATGTTATTGCATCAAAAAAAATAAAGTAAAATTAACATAATAAAATGCAACCAAGGTTTAAATCATTTGAGGTGTACGCCTTGCGATGTGCATTGATTCGAAGAGCATGAAGAGCACCTCGAAACTTAAGCCTTGGTCCAATGAGGCATTTAAGCCAACCTTTAATAAATTGATGTTGATCATGCTAATCACAATATTATAAGTACCCTTAAGAAGTTTTTTGTAACCTTTAGTTCTATCATAGACGTAGTTAATAAGAATTTTATTGGTGATTTTTTAACGTTTAAATGCTTCGCTAATGCAAGCTCTTTAGCATAGTTTATTCCTTTAGTCCAACACACTTGTTAGGAAGATTTATTTGCTTTATGTTGGCATTATAATATTATTATCATAGTCTTAAGATATTAAAAAATTAGGAATAGTTTGTTCGCCGTATCATACTAGTCATAAATTGTAGTTTATTTATTGTTATTTTATTTACTTATTTCTTATATTGTTTAACACTACCATTGCCGGTCCCAAGTCCGGATGCAAAAAGTGGAGGGTTGTTAGGTAGTTATAGTAAAATTTGTCGAAATAATTGACATGAATCCTTTAAATCATCATTGTGTTAATCTTGGGGCGTCCGCAGCATTGTATGAACTGAATCATGAAAAATGTGCTGAGCACGATCGGCCCGGTGATGTTAAATAAGCAAGGTTCCCACATTATGACGGATCGGGCAAAGAAGTTAGTCCATGAAACTAGAATTAGGTTAGGATCTTGGAATATAGGTACTCTTACGTAAATTAATGGAATTAATAGATATTATGGTTCATAGAAAGATAAATATTTTATGTGTTCAAGAAACTAAATGGGTTGGGGAGAAAAGGAGATTGATAGTTTAGGTTTTAAACTTTGGTATTGGTAAAAGTCGAACTAGAAATGGTGTAGGTGTGATTATAGATAAAGTTTGAAGGATAATGTTATAAGTATTAATAGATGTGGAGATAGAATAATAGCTTTAAAGATTATTGTTGATACTTAAGATTATCAATGTTATAAGTGTTATGCTCCTCAAGTAGGTTTGGAGGTAAGTTCAAAAGAAAAATTTTGGAATGAATTAGAGGATTAATACAAAGATACCTCTTGAAGAAAAAGTATTTATTGGGGAGATTTAAATGGACGTATTGGTAGAGTGGTAGAAGATTTTAAAAGTATTCATGGTGGTTATGGATTTGGAGTGACAAATGAAGAAGGTAGGACTATATTAGATTTTCTTGCTTATGATTTTGTAGTTCTTATCTTTATTTAAGAAAAGAGATGAACATATTATTACTTATAAAATGGATCTAGTAAAACACGATTGATTATTTTTGATAAGAAAAATAGATCGTTTAGATTAGATTGTAAGGTCATTCCAAGTGAAATTTTAAGAACATCATTATTAGTTTTAGATTTTAAGATGAAAGGTTGTAAGAGAAAAAATAAACTTAATTATTGTCCTAGATTAGATGGGGCTTAAAAAAACACAAATAAAAATATTTTTAAGAACAAAAAGAAATTAAAGTTTGGGATGTTCATAAGGAAGTAACGTTATGTGGGAAAAGATCAAGTATTAAACAAGTTCTAAAAATGTCTTGGAGAATTCAAAAGGAAAAAACTTCTTTTAATAAGAATAGTTGGTGGTGAGTCGAGTGTCTGAAAAGATAAGAAATAAGAAGCGTTGTTATAAAACTTGGTTTAGATGTAAAACTTCGGAGAATTGGGAAAGATATAAAATGGCACAGAGATTCTAAGAAAGCGATATATGATGCAAAATTTAGCTTTTAGTGATTTATACAATAGATTAGATACCAAAGAAGGTGAAAGATGTATGTATAAGTTAAAAAGAGATAGGAGAAGTAAAGACATAGTTCAAGTGAGGAATATTAAGGATGAAAATAATAAAGTCTTTTCTTAGAAAAGATATTGAAAATAGGTGGATGAGGTATTTTAATAAACTTTTCAATGAAGGATCAAATGATTGATTTTAGCAACCTTAATACACAAAAAATAGAATTTCATTTTATATCGTATTAGTAAATCACGAAGTTAGTGAAGCTTTAAAGAAAATGAAATGTGGAAAGCGAGGACCGGATAATATTCCAATAGAAGTGTGGAAATGTTTAGGAGATCAGGAATTTCTTCTTACAAATCTTTTAATGTTATTTTAAGACTAAAAGATGCAGATGAGTGGAGAAAGAGTTTGTTGGTTCCTATATTTAAGAATAAAGGTGATGCACAAGATTGTACAAATTATAGAGGAATTAAGTTAATGTGCCATACATTAAAATTATGGAGAGAGTAATTGAGCATAGATTACGATGTGACGTGAAGTTTCTCACTGTCAGTTTGGTTTCATGCGTAGATCTACTATGGATGCTATACATTTGTTAAGAGGTTTGATGGAGAAGCATAGAGAAAATAAAAGGATCTACATATGATATTTATTGATTTAGAGAAAGCTTATGATAAAGTCTCAAGAGATGTTCTTTGGAGAGTTCTAGAACAAAAAGTTAATATTGGTTATATTCAAGTCATTAAGGATATGTATACTAGAGCGTCACTTGTGTCCAAACACAAGGAGGATTGACAAACTATTTTCCTATTTGGTTGGATTACATCAAGGATCAACATTAAGCCCTTATCTTTTACTTTAGTTATGGATGTTCTTACGAGGCATTTACAAGAAGATGTACCGGTGTATGCTTTTCGATGACATTCTTCTTGTTGATAAGACTGAGAGAGTCCAGAAACTTGAATTATGGAGGTCAACTTTAGAGTCTAAAGATTTTAGTTTAAGCGAAGCTGAATATATGGAGTGTAATTTTAGTTGTAGAAATTTTAGTGGTAGTGTTGTGACTTTAGGTGATCAAGTCATTAATAAGAGTGCGATTGATATTTAGCTCTATTGTTCAAAATGATGGTGAAATAGATGGAGATATTATTAGTAGAATTCAAGTTGGATGGTTGAAGTGGAGGAATGCATCGGCTATTATGTGATAAAAGTTCCTTAAACTTAAGGAAAATTTTATAAGATGGTGGTAAGACCTGCAATAACTTATGGTGCGAGAATGTTGGCCAATAAAGAAAACATAAGAGTAAGTTAAGTGTTACGAGATGAGGATGCTCGGTGGATGAGTGGCTTTACCCTTAGAGATAGAATGCAAAATGAGTATGTTGGAAAAAGTTGTAGCTCTGATAGATAAGATTAGGGAGAATCGCAGATGGTTTGGCCACATAAAGCGTCGTCAGATGACGATTAGGAGAGTAGATGCATTAGATTTTCCTTATGTTAAGAAAGGTAGAGGTAGACCTAAAAAGACTTGGTTAAGATGTATAAAAAATGATCTTAGTATACTCGAATTAAATGAGAATTTGACACATAATAGGACACAATGGAGACGAAGGATTCATGTAGCCGACCCCAACTAGTGGGATTAAGGCTTGTTGTTGTTGTTGTTGTTATATTGTTATTACCATTAAAATGAGTGGTAGGTTTATAGAGGAAAAATGTCTAGAATATCTCGGTTAGTGCCAAAAAATGTGCAAAAAAAAGATTGTTTACTTAAAATGTAAATTTTGTGACAAGTGAATTACTGGAGATGTTAAAAAACTTAAAGAATGCTTGGCTTGTCCATATCTAAGAATTGGAGCATGTGAAAAGTGCTAGAAAAAGCAAAGAAAGAATGTATTGAATAATTAAAGTATGCTTCCTTGAAAGAAATTGCTCAAAGTAATATGAAAGAGACTACTAGGAATAGCTCTCATTTTGGTTCCTAGCATGATGGTTCTAGTAGTGGAAATCACATTCTTTCTTCTGATAGAGTAACTCAGAGACTAATGAATAGATTTATTGTCAATGTGAATGAATATGATAATGTTAACTCTCAAACAATTTCTCCCCTAACTTTTGCAAAAGAACATAGAAACAGAGTATGTTTGGATATAACAAGATAATTTTATAAGAATGGAATTCCATTCTTCATGAATAAACATGTTTCGCTCTGTTGGAAATTATGATCAAGGATTACTACCTCCTAATATGTATGAGCTGCATACCTAGATGTTAGATGAGGAGGTTAAAAAATAACAACAATAGCTGATGAAGTGAATGAGATATATAGGCTGAGACAGAAATTACAATAATGTTAGATAATTAGTCTGACATTAGAGAAAGGAGAATTATAAACTTTCTTATCAACAATCCTTATGGGGTAGTATTTCTGAAGTCTATTGATTCATCTACCTTTGTACAAGATGCACAACTATTATTTAAAATATTTGATGGGATTGTTGAGGAGTCGGAGAGAACTTAATTGTTCAAGTTATAACGGATAACGCAAGTGCCTATAAGGCTACAAGGACAATGTTAATGGAAAAGAGAAAGCACCTTTACTGGACTCCAAGTGCTACTTATTGCTTAGATGTAATGCCTGAGAAACTAGGATAGTCCACATAGCATAAATCAACTTTACTCAAAGCAAAAATGGTGAGGAAGTTTAATTACAATCATTCATGGGTGTTAAGCTTAATGAAAAAATTAATAGATAAAAAAAAAATTCAGCCTACAATATCAAAATTGTTACAGCTTATTTAGCTTTGTAAAGATTTAAGGAGTTAAAACAACCTTTGGAGACCATAAGCTGTATCTCCTTTTGCCAGGACTTACAAATCTCCTCTATCTTTTCATCCTGGTACTAGCTTAGTTATAACACTTAAGCTCATTGATGGTTTTCTCCTGTCCTTCCATAATCCCCCAAAGCTTTTCATTTGTGGACACCAAGGTTGAAGAACCACTCAAATATGTTTTTCCTCTTCTCTAGCCCTGTTGACAACATACAGCTTGTTGACCTTCACTGTGACACTCTAAATGATTAAAAAATGCTCTAATTATCACTCCTGACTCACCACAACAGCTTTTAGACAGCCCGAGCTAACCTAAATCAAGTGAAAGCTCTTAAGCAGCCGATTGTGCACCCAAGGGAAAAAAAAGATCTTATGATCTTACCCTTTAGGCCATATGATTCGATTACATATGAGAGTCGATAATATAATGTTGCACGCTGACAAAACTCAAAATAATGCAATATTGTATGCATCAACTAGGCCAATAACAAAGTCCAATGTTTGTAGCCTGTATGTGTAGCCAAAAATATTGCAATACCTCTATTTATATATTATAAATGGACAATTTTTTTAACATTTTTTAAAGTAAAAAAAATGGCCAAGAGTTCAAGAAATTTATAAAATATTTTATTAATTTTACCTCTCCTAAAGCTTAACACACAAAGTCCAAAAAAAAAGTAAAAGCATGCATGCATAATTAAGCATGTATAATAAGAAATGTAATAAATCTCTATGCGGAATATAAGAAAATAGAAAATATAGAACACGAGAAAAACCAAAAGAGATATAAGAAATATTCAAGTCCTTATTCTCTTAGTCTAATATCCCATCCTCTATAGCTAGAGCCAACAGCACATTCAGAAAGACGTTACATCCAAATGCCAACTTTATTTCATGATTTGAGTTACAATATTAGCCCTTAAATACAATAATAGTATTATAAGTATTTATATTTCAAATATTGCAATACCTCCAAATGCAAATATTAGAAGTAATCAGCAATATAATGTAGACCTTAGGGTGCACAAGTCTATAAATATATATGCAAGATAGGCAAACTATATGATCTTCCTAATCCATTAGAATCAAACTCATCTTTATGTAATTAAGAAGATCAAGTGGCACAAACTCAAGATATTTTAGTCACTTGACAGAGCATTAATTCAAAGAAAATATAAGGAGATTCTTAGGAGGATAACCTTGAATCTTCTCCCATTTTGGTTAATATCCCTTCCTAAAATCACAAGTTAAATATCATTATCATAGATTAGAAAAGTAAAAATTTCAAGCCTTTAAATGCTTAGGAGAATTATGCTAGTTAAGTTTAGGAACTTCATTAACTTAATATAACACAATTCTCTCGAATGTAACAAGTCTTAATGATTAGGCATTTCAAAGGCTTTATATATATATATATATATATTGATGTCCCCTTTAAATTGATGTCCTATAATCTATGAAAAAGATAGCAGAAAACCAACTCGAATGGTTTGATTTCATCAACTAGATGGATGATGGATGGATGTACAACATTGCACTCAAATGACACAGAGTAGAGGAATTATTGCCTGATTGGAAGTGAGTGTGAGGTGGTATAATACTAATGGTAGTTTCATCATATCTCAAGCATGATGGTTGACTAATCATGACAACACGAAAGGGGTCATCTTCTTCCTCACCAGGACCTCCCCATGTCCACAAGTTCTTTAAGTCTCTCCTTTTATCACCTCTCTCTCTCTCTCTCTCTCTCAAAACATTTCTCTAATCTAAGAAGAGGAGAGAACAACATTTCTCTCTCTTTCTCATCATATTATTTCCTTTTTTTTTTGAATGCCTTCAACAAAAATAAAAGCCACCACCTCATGCAGATAAGTAGCAATCGCCATAGAGATCAAGGTTTCCTCAACATGATCTATGTCTGAGTCCTCTAGAAGTATACATACTAACACTTTGGAAGTCCCAATTTCAAAATTATTGTGGTGACTTTCTTTGGTGTATTTTGATTCTTACTAGTGGTCGGTCCAACTGCCTTTTAACAATATGCATCAATACTCACAAATGGAACATCCATAGGAAAGAAAGCCAAATAGAAAATAGTTATTAAAACCCACCCTAATTATAATGGTTCTTCAAAATGGGGAGACTATACTCTTTGATTTTCATTTCTATTAAATTGATACATCTTAACCCACTTGTGGCATGATAGCCATACTAGCATACAAAATACTTTATCTTCAAAAACTATATTACTTGATGTTCACAACATCTGGATCTTGAGAAATCCTTCTCAGCTCTAGAGCCATTCACCTTGGCTTAGAGAATCTTCACCTCAGTTAGGATAAATCCTCTTAGAAAGTGTAGAATACAAGGAATCCAACAATGCATTCAAAACAACATTCAATATGTCATAATTTAGAATTTCATTAACCAACAAATAATAATTGTTACCAAGACACTCATCACTAACTATTGAGGCCAATAATGATAGCATAATAACTAGGGTTCACAACACAAGGTTGTTTCCTCAAATTCTGGTAAGGTATACAATATGAACAATAAGCTCTACACCTATAAAATCACACTTAAAAGTCATGAAAAGTATTTTTTTTGTGCCAATTTCTTCAACGACTATTTGAGAATTCTTTGATTTTTTTTTATTTTTTTATTTTTTTTATTTTTTATTTTATTTTTGACTCTTAAGCTTAAGAATTCCTTGTTGTAATATTCTTGATCGAGATCATAATCAAGATTGTATTGCTACCTTACCATCGCAAATATAGGTCAATATGATTGAAGCAATCTACATATTGTTGTCTTTGTTATTTGTCAATTTATTTTTTATTTTCAAGTACTTTATTTCATTTTTTACATTTTTGATTAAATTGCCTTGATTATATTAATTTTTTTCTTGTCATTCTTTCAAACCTTAACTGAACTCAAGATTTATTATTTCAGGTAAGTCCCAATTTTCATCATTCATGTCTATAGAAAAATTTTATACTACATCACTGTGAAAGGATAATTTGGTGTAAGGAACTCTGTTTCTAAACAAACTTCCCAATAATCCTCATATCCCAGCATGCAGTCAACTTTACTCCGAAGAAAGTTCTATATTTAATAAATTTTCGTCCATGATCAACTTGACACTCACTTCAAACCTGCAAAGAAAAATTGCTAGCCTCGGAACTTATTAGATTTCCTTTCCAAATATTAACCTCCACTAATGGCTTTACACAGTATGCCTCCTTCCTTTCCTCAACTTCAAGGATCAAAATCATTATCAATGGCACCCCAGCATCTCTATCAGCTCTTTAACTTTCTGCTCTATAAGATATCTCTTATCCTAATACTTCAAATTCTCTGTTCACTCTATAAATCCTAGAAGTCTTGCCCAACAAAACTGATTACAATGACCACATTGACACATGCAACAATATAAGTCTTTACATAACTTATCTGATACCATCAAATGTCATATCTTTGCCAACACCTTCACCTTTTCTATCCAAAGGTAATTTAATTCTTTGCCTCTTGGTAGCATTATTTTTTTATGGAATCATACTATGACTATGTATGGGAAGGCCATTAAATAATTGTTAATCACTTAAGACTATCTAAGACAAAATGCTAGTTAGCCTATAAACCAAAGTGGACTACAAACTACCAAGACTCAACTAGGTCAAGACTACAATCAGAATCAAAGAGTGCATTAGAGTCACCTCAAGTCAAACCATTAATTTAATTAGGCTGACCAAAATGGAATATGGTAGATCACTAAATCATCTAAGGTTAGCTAAGTTAGGTTTAAGGAATAGTCAAAAGATCAAATGCTCAACCTAAAGTCCACCAACCTATTAAGTTGGTTGGGCAGGCTAGGTTTGGTCCCGAGGGTCTGACCAATTCCTAAGCAACTAAAGGAATATGTAAAAGGACTCAATTGCGCTAGGCTCAAACAAACTTCAAGTTTCTCACACAATTATTGGCCCAACTTTTATGCTAAGGCACATTGGGTCAGCTCGCTTTATGGCCCCCACCTCCATATCTTCTATTCAGTGAAGACCTTTTCTACACTTGGTTAGATAGGTCTAATCAATTCCTAAGCAACTAAAGGAATACGTATTAGGACTCAATTGAGCTAGGCTCAAACAAACCGAGTTTCTCACACAATTATTAGCCCAACTTTTATACTAAGGCACACTGGGTCAGCTCCCTTTATGGCCCCTACCTCCATATCTTCTATTCAGCCTTTTTTACACTTGGTCGGACCTTTTCCTTTTCAGAATACTTAACTTAAGTGTAATGCAATGCAATTGAAAATTCTGTGTCTAAATTCTGTTTGATTTCTCACATCTGAAAAAAAGGCTCTATTATTTCCTAAAGTTACAACTCTAACAGTTTAAATTGAACTGTACACATCAGCTCTATGGTTTTATTAGAAAGTTGTCAAATCTTAGTTGGGCTAAAACGTCAGAACTTTGAATGAGCTCCTAATTGGCAAGCACATTTAGCATTCAAAAATGCTTAATGAATATTTGGAGAAAGCACTAATTTTAGCTTGACTAAGTACTATGTAATATCCAATTAATTCAATAGCTTATTTCCTAATTGCCTAATTAATTTTGTCATTACTATAACAATTACGTAGATTCACGCATAAATTAAGCCTTAGCTTCAGATATATTACAAACTTAAAGATTTCATCCTTCCAAGAATGTGATATGAATTAAGAAGTAATGTACAATATTTGTGATGATTTGATTAGAAATTTCACTCTTCATTCCGCTAAAACGTGGAACTTTGAGGTCCAATCGAATATCCATTTTACATTCCTGAACAATAAAGATCATCCTCACATACTATCAGAAGAACAAGTGGCATCACTCCGATGTCCTCTATTCTAGGAAATAGAAGCGCAGTGTGCCCAAGAGATTCTGCATGGACTTGAGATTGGTGTTCTAAAGTTTTGGAAAGTGTTCAGCTATTCCTCCATGAGCTCATCCAAAGAAAGTCTATATTGTATTATGTACGAGAATGTAGACTATGTAAGCCATTTCACCAGCATCTCTTTCGTCTAACATAGAACTATTAGAAGTTATGAAACGAAAAATTGAGATATGTGAACAATAATTACATATATTTCAGGAAGAAATTTCTGTGACCTTGGTTAGGCAATTAGGGATCTAAGGGAACCAATTGTATAATCAATCATGCTGCAACAGTCATTTCCTCTCAAGGGCTTCGGAAGGGGATATTTGTAACTCTACAGCCTTTTTTTCTCTTGTTGAATAAAAAGGCAGCACTCTAAATTAAGTGGTTTGGAATAACAAAGAAATACTGCCTAACGTGGACAAAACAATGATAATTTGGATCAAAGAGAATTAGGGTTTTTTGTTTCCGAAACAAAGATTGGTCTGTGTTCAAATAAATTATAGAAAGAGCGGTCAAATCCACCTAACAGTCATAGAATACATATTTCAGAGGAGAACAGAACGCAGAACCAGTAAAAAGTTTTCAGAATAACAAGATTTGAAAGAGGGATGAAACCAAACAGTGCTCTTTAACGCAGCCTAATCAGCTAATTTCTCACTTCTTGACAAGCAATGGGCCAACGTTGTCGCCGGTGGCTTTGTTATGCTTAACGTGGCTTCCGTCGCATAGAGGAAACGTCCCCGATCTCCAGCACCTATTTGGGTTAGGTATCAAGCGGAGATCAACGGCAAATAAGTTGCAGCGGAATAAAGAGGAAAAGGGAAGAAAGCCGAAATGAAAAAAGCTTCTCTCGTGAATTTACCGGCAATAGGCAGTAAGAGGCTTCGAGAGCTCGGAGACAACAACGGAATCAACGACCTTATCCTCGTTCTTGCGGATCTCCGGGTTGATGCCGACCTCCGCCATCACCACCAGCGCTGCGCCACGCCGCCGGTACGGTGCCGAGGCCAATGAAGGTCGTAAATTTCTCTGCTTTATCGTTACCGAAGATGGACTGTAGGCAAAGCGAGCTCCGATAGCGTTCACCATGGCCGAGTAGGATGCCATCTTCCTCTACGTCGGAGCTGTTCGTGATCAATTTTGCCGATGAGAGTGTGGCCAGCACGAGCTCCTTATCATGAAACCAGACGGCTCTGATGAAGGCACGTCAAGAAGGTTATAACGGGCGACTAAAAAACTTTGGAGAATGTCTTGGCCGGATGGAATTAAGAGTTATTTATAGGACATTTATATATCAAGTACATAATTTTTATATATTTATATCTCTTACATTCAAATATAAATATTTATATATATAACATTTAAATTTTTATTATTATAACAAAAATAATATTTTATTTTAATTTTTTTGAAATAAAATTCACCTTTTGAATCATAAAAAAATACTATATTTATAAATATCAAACTTTCGATGTTAAATACATAAATACATAAAAATTGTATGCTGCTACGTATATAAATTTCCCTTATTTATATAAAAAAATAATTGATTTCTATATAAAATTTGGCCGATCAAAAGATATAATCATAAAATATTACATTCCAATTGCATCCAACGTTTTAATCATAGAAAATTTAGTTCATATGCTTATAAGGATAAATTAATAAAAAATAATTTAAAATAAGAGTTTATCAAATGATCATGATAAGATAATGATATGATGTTAAATAAAAAATTTATATTAAATTATGATTTTTTTTTTTTCATTTAGCATCATAGCTATATATCATGAAGAACTGAATATCCTCATGAAGTTGATAATTTAAATGAAATAAATATGTTTTTTATATAATTTTAAGGGGTTATAAAAATATAATAGTTGTATCATATAATAATGTAAAAATGTGGTAACAAATGACCTAAAAGATATCTCTCTCATCAAATACTAGACATAAATGAAAATAAAGGAAAATAATATGGAAACTAAAGTAAATATAGAAAAATATAAAGAAACACATCTTGGCTTTCCAACTCATAACTTTAAGATTGTTAGGGGCCATTATTCCTAAGTAAAATATATTTCAAAAAAAAATATTTATTAATTAGTGAATTTTAATTATTTAAAGTGGGCTAAAGGTTGGTGTTCCTTCTTTATGATTAATTAACATTATTGATGTGATAGATTATATATTATTTATAATATTATCAACTTATATGATAAAAATAATGGAATGGGAGCTTTATTCAAATGATATTTTTTTGTATATCAAAAACTTAATCTATCAACTAACATTTATGATCTACTCTTCTTCTTAAACGCATATCCGCTGATAAATTTGATGATGCTAAAGTAAGATGACCATTAAGCTTACTAGATTAGTCTAATCATTTTTGGAATTTTTAATATTAGACTTTTGGATGATTTAATTTTAAGTCAATTCAATTTTTATTGAAAACTAGTAAAAAGTCAATTATATCTTATGCATTGTCTTATTAGGTTTTGTTATAAGCTAACATATTCTAATCTAGATCTAAGTTAAGCATTGCTCATAAAGTTTGATTCTAAGTAGTTTGAACCAAAAGTTAATTCAATTTTGATCATTATTTTTTATGCACTAAGGTAAACTCTTAGCCTAATACACACCAACAAAGATATAGAGAGAAAGAGAGAGGGAGGGAGGGAGAAAGGGAGGGAGAGAGAGAGAGAGAGAGAGAGAGAGAGAGAGAGATTTTAATGTTTTATGATTTTATCTTATAGCAACACTCAGAAGTTTGCGAAGAAGATAGAATATAATAGAAATATTATGATGAAAAAAAACATAAGTGCTAGTCCAAATTAAAAATTTTATTAATTTAATTTGTGATTCTTTTCTCAAATTTAGAGAAGGATGGATATAATAAAATAAAACAATTTAGGGAGAAAGAATCGAATTATAGTGGAGTAAGAGATTTAGATGTGTTGGTAAAGATGATCAAAATTGATAAGCAACTTGAGTGTTATTAGAACATCTATTTCATTGAATAAAAATGATGAATTAAATGATTAGAAATAGTGTATGATTGGAGACTGAGAAAAATAAAAATGATTGATTGGAACATCAAAATATATGTTGTATACACATTAATAACTATACATTAGTAGCATGAACTGTCTAATCATATGTTTACATCCGTAGATTCATTGTCAATATGCCATTATAGGTATATGGTCTTCAAAAATTTGGTATATTTTAGCAAGGATTAATAGAATAAATTACACATTTTAAAATATAAAGACTTATATCCAATTCTGGGAACTTCTAGTTGTTATGGAACACATTGAGAAAGCTTGAAATTGATGAACACCTTTTGGTTTTCTAGCTTAAAATTGAAAAACAACCCGAGGAAATTTTGGAATTTGAATTTTTAAAGAGTTTTAGCCTTCTTTTGGAGCGGCTGGTGGCGGTGTGATCTTTATTGCGCTACTGTGCTATTTGGGGTACTTTATTTTGACTACATTTTAGTTATATTTTAAGAAATTTATGATGAAACATTATATTGTTTCAATTTTATCTAACAACTATATGATGGCAGTCAAAAAGTTATGATTTGATTTCTATAAAATAAAAAAAATTATATATTCATCATAACTTCTTCTAATACACCTCCACCATTATTTTTTCATATAATTAAAGTTGTCCCAAACACCCCTTATTTAGCTTTGAAATTTTCAAGGCTTTATTTTTTATGGATTTTAATTGCACCTTTCTTCAAGATTATAACATTATTTATAAACTCAAAATATTCTCAAAATATCATTAATATATATATATATATATATATATATATATATATATCACTAAACATAATTAATTTTATATTTAATTAATTAAGATAGTTATATCTTAGCTAAGGCTGTTAGTTTTAATCGAAAATTGCTCGAAAATTGGATCATTTTTTGGATCGAATCGAGTTCGATTTAATTTAATCGAGCTGAGCTATGAGCTGATTGTCTATATAGATTTTTTTTTATCCAATTTCAAGCCCAACATAGCTTGAATCGCACTACTTATTTTGTTTTTAATAAGATGATCATTCGATTCAATTTGGACGACAGTGATTTACCAACGAAGCGCTTTTATACGAGTTTTTTTCACTTGATTGCCACGAATGAGAGTTTCTTTCTCCTTTGCGGCTTTGTCCTAACTTGACTCCGACTCTCTAATTCTTTTCTTCTCTCTATCTTTCAAGTCTTGATCAGCATCTCCATTCATGATTTGCTCTTATACAGTTAAGTTCTTTGTGCCTTTTTTATATTGTGGATTTACCTCTTCTGGAAGTCTCAATCTTCTCAGATCAATAATCTTTGTAAGGATTTTTACGTTTTCTCTACATCTATATTTCGATAACTTCTAAATACATCGAGAATGAGGGTTTTTTCATTTGTTACCTCTATATCTAGTATCATTGGCATCGATCGGTGTCTATTGACCTAAATGGCTAAGTCGTAATCGACTATTTCTTTTAGAATGTTCTGCTCTCAAGTTTCTTTACATGAATTTTGTATTATTCTGGCTTTCTGGCCTTTGGGTTATTTGTTATGGTTATTACTTGTTAGTTAGTGCAGGCGGCTTGCATTGCTCGACTTTGTATTGTCACTGTATATGGCTTGCATTGCTAAGAGTTTGCATTATTTTTGCCTTTTTGGGCCTACAACTTGCCGATTGCTAAGCTTGCATTGCTTAACTGGTACTGTTTTTTACTATATCAATTGTTGTAACACATTATTTTACTAAAAGGCCTAAAATAGCTGTGACTCCAATTAGTAGTTTTTGTCCTAAGCAATGACTTGTGAGCTAGTGTGCTTTCACACTCTTAATCCTAGATATTGATAGTTTGTGGTTTTATGGTTCTGCGGGTCTGTGGGTTTGTGGTTCTGCCGGTCTGTGGCCTGTGATAAATTATGATTTTTTTTATTATTTCTAAATATGTTATATTGGTTGTGTAGATACATATTTTAAGACTTATTTTATTATAAATGAATAGAACTTATGTTTAGGTTTAAAAAGGTGATTATGTTGGTCATGCTCTATTTTCTTGGCCATGCTTAATAAAAGTGGATATGTATAAAAAAGTAGAGCAATGTAAAAGCCTCATGTAGTGGATATGTTTAGCACAAAGCTTTGAGATTTTGAGTGTTCGTTTATTGGCATACTTAAATTTGCATACATGCATTATGGCCTTCTATATATTCAGTTTATTAACTTTAAGATTCTTATTTCATTTTATAAACAATGGCTACAACTTCTCAAAATCAATTCATAAATTCTAGTCAACATCTAGTTGATAATATTAGTGGTCCTAATGAAAGTGTTGGGAAAATTATTAGCATTGAGGAGAACAAAGGTAAAAGACAAAGATCATAAATTTGGCAACATTTCTGCCAAATTTATATCTCTAAGAAAGGTAAGATGATAGAAAAATGGTAGTGTAATTATTATTCTAAATCATATCTCAAACAAAAATAGGTACTACTTCCCAAATGAATAGACATTTTAAAATCCATCATTATAGTAAAGCAACTATGAAAGAGAAAAAACAAAAACTCTTTGATCCAATAGCTGAAGATATAGATGATAATGATTTAATATGTCCTATGTGTGTCTCTTCTACTTATGACTATAGTAGAATTAAAAATATCATTGCCAATATGATTATTGTTCATGGGTATTCCTTCATGATTGTTGAGTATTTATGATTCAATATTCTGATGAAATCAATTAATCTTAATTTTTATAAAATGTCTAGACATTCTATCAAAGAAGAGTGCAAGGAAGTTTATGAATTAGAGAAAGAAAAACTCAAAAAGAATCTTAAGTTGGTTGAGCATGTTTCTCTTACTTCAAATTATTGGACACCAAGCTAAACTGTTGGCTCTATGTATTTGACTGTGTACTTTATCAATCCTGATTGGAAGTTGCAAAGTAGAATAATAAGTTTTACTAATTTGGACCATCCTCATAGTGGCTATGTTATTTTTGAGACTATTTTTGAAATTTAACTACAATTGGGTCTTCAAAATAAAATTTGTACAATCACATTAGATAATGGTTCTGCTAATGATGTTACTGCTAGAAACTTGAAAGCTCTGTTTAGTAGAAGGTCGAGATTTTTTTTTTATGGAAGAATTTTTTTCATGTAAGATGTGCTGCTCATATCTTGAACCTGATGGTTCAAGATGATTTGAAGGAAATTGGCCATATCATTGAAAGAGTGTGAGAAACTATTCTTTTTATAAAAAGGTTACCAAGTAGATAGCATAAATTTAGTGAGATTGCTAGACATATAGAATTGTCAACATCAAAATTACTTTGCACTGATAATCCGAGTTGGAAATACTTGAGTTTATTTTTTATTATAGAGTTTTGTTTCTTGGGTATGCTTTAAGGGATCACAATTATTTGTTGTTGCCTTCAGATCAAGAATGGAATCAATTTGAAAAAAATAGACAACTTCGTTTTATTTTTAATCATATTATTGAGGTTTTTTCTAGTTCTAATTATCCAACAGCTAATCAACTTCTTTTTAAATTTGATTATGATTAAAATAATTTAGGATAGAGAATGCAATTCAAAGATTACATTTCTTTCAAATATGACAATTGCTATGAAGTACATTAAGAAAACCAGGATAGAATAAAGTTTACGCTTTTCTTTGTAAATCCAAAGACACAATACAGTGATGTTCGAATAATTGATAAGAGAACTCCAGAATTTTTACGTGAAAAAATCTCGAAAAGAGGGAAAAAAACCACGAGGCATAGCCCAGTAAAAATCTTCCACTATGTATCTATTTTAGAGTACAAAATCTTCCCAATAACGGGATTATAGAATTATATATGAGAATGACCGACAGAATTTAATCGACAACATTAGCTATATACCACGCTCGATAAATTAAAGAATGATGAATGGGTCGACCGACGGCGGTCGCCGGATGATGACCGGCGGTGGTTTGCAGTCGGCGCGATCGATGATGGGTAGTGGTTTTGGTGACCATCCGTGATGATGACCGACGATGATGGTCGACGACGATGACCGACGCAGGCGCGGATGTTATGCGACCAATACGAGATTGACGACCAGGATCACGGCGCACGGCACCGGCGCGTGGTCGGGGATGATGACCGGGGACGATGGTGACGACGATGACCTGCGGCTAGATATAGGTGGTGGTGATGACCGCAGGAGATTAACGACGGTGAGGATCGGGCGGCAGCGGCCAGAAGTGGTTGGCAACCAACAGGGGTGGTCGGCGACCGTCGAGTGGTAGAACGATTATGCTTGAAAGATTTTCAAGGTTTAGAGTTATTTCCTCTCTCTTGCCTGAGCTCCTCTCATATGAAGAATGATGGGCTATTTATAGATTGGAGGAGTGTCGTCTCTGTAAATACATGCAAAATCTGAACCACTCCTCTCCATCGGACAACTCAAAATGATTCATTTGATCATTTAATGTATTTTAAGCATTTGAATGTCAAATGAAGTCAGAATTATGAGATCTTGGGCTTGTTAGATCCGGCTCGTCGAGATGCTCGATTTGACTATAAACACTCCATGTTTAAGAGCTGTTTTGGGATTTAATTGATATCTCAAAGTTTCCAATGATATTTTAAGTGCTTGATCTCGACCAATTTGAACTTAGGATCAACTTGCTTTTGACATCAAGATTCATACTTCGACTAGTGGTATTTTAAGTGTCATATCAGTTGTCCCCTATTTTTTGATGACATTATCTCAATCGTCCAAAAATATATATGTCGAATACTTGAAAATAGAAAATTCTTCAATGAAATTTGCGGGTTCATTAACCATACATTTTGAGAGAACGGATCTTCATGGGAGCATAAGATTATGATCACGAAAGTGGATGCTGTGTGGGAACGCCGCAGATTGGTTATGGAGTCATCCGCAAGCATCATACTGCATGTCGATGAAATGATCGCGACGCCATGGCGGGCTGGGCATCGCGAAGCGCTGAGATTCATGAGCGTAAACACCCATTTTCGATGATTTTCAGTGATTTTGGCCTATAGGTCTATAAAACCCCTGCGGGAAGGAGGAGGCACACTCCGCTATAGTGTTCCTCTTCTTCGAGTAGGTCGTTAAAGGTGATCAGGCCCGGTACATACATCGTGGTTCGATTTTCCCTCGAAGGCCAACCGCCTTGTGGACCGAGGGTTTAGAGTCAAGGCCCGCGGGTACATACGCCGTGGCCCTCGAAGAGGCATCAACCTCGCCGGACCCAGGTTTGAGGCGATCAAGGCCGCATACATTGTGGCTCCATTTTCCCTCGAGGGCGCCAACCGATCTCGCGAAAGTTTGAGGCGATCAAGATGTAATACGTTTGATTTTCCCTCGAAAGAGGGATCAACCGGTCTCGTCGGACCGATCAAGTTTGGAGGCGATCAAGGCTCATAGTTCTTACTTTTTCTTGTAGGAAATTGGATCTCTTGCAACTTCAATGGATGGTTCAATAGTTGATAACCGCCAAGATGGCGGGGAAGCGTTAGTTGAGGAACCATTGTTCGAATGACTTAAAAAATTTGGCAGGTAATTTCAGAGCATGACTAGAGGAGAATAACTTCTCTCTTTCTCTCTCTTTTTTTTCGATCTCAAATGTATGTGCATTCTTTCTGATTATGAAAAATTTTATCCCAAGTCGTGTGAGTCGGAAGGATATGCACAAGTATTGGGGTGAGTGAGTTGTTTCAAAAAAATTCTCAAATTTTTATCATTTCTCTCTCTCTTTATTTTTTTTATTATGTATTTTCACAGGGTGATGGCTGTAAGAAAACCCATAGCGTGATAGCTACAGATGATATACTATCCACTATTATATCAGAAAGTTTAATGGTGCTCCACAGAAAATTTTACTTCCCTAACGAGTTGGTGGCTATTATTGTCAAAAAAGTCCGACGAGCTGCTCACCTCGGATACTTTACCGCTTTGAGATGATTCTTTGTGCGGATGCGGATTCCCTTTGGCCCCGAAGATTGAGATCTTTAAACTATGTGGCGTAGCTTTGTCACAATTTTTATTTCGAGCTCTAGTGATCATCGTTGGTTTGATTGTCTTCTTTAGAGAGAGTGGTGTTACTTTGAGCATCAACTATTTGTGTCGAATGTGTAGATTCACATGTGATGCTCAGGAATGTGTTTCTTATGGGGCTATAAAGAATTGGATAGAATTTTTAGCACGGGATCCATCTAGAAATTGGTCTAATGGATTTTTTTTTATGAAAATGAGTGGGGCCTCCCTGAGAGATGGGGGAGATTGAATGACCTTCCAGATCCAATGCTGATTAAAGAGAATGAAATCTTAACAACTCTTAATATTCTTAATGCATGGATCTTACAGCACGAGTTACATTACATTAGCAAATACATTATTGAAAATAGAATGTTCAAGGTTGGCCTTTCCATCCAGGCAGGGAGATCTTATGCTCTTCCACTGAAGAGATCGGGTAAAGGTGATGACAGGTCTCCTCATATTCACATAATTCTTTCTGGAAGCCCGTTACGAAACCACAGTGGTAGCAATGTTTCTTCTTTAAAGACAAAGAAGACATGTGTCAAAGTGACTACGATATCTCATGGAGAAGATGTTTGCCCAGTCGCTCGAGAGTTTAGTTATTTCAACTCATAATGGGAGTTCATTTCTCAAGCCATTTCGAAGAGGTGTTAAAGCACGATGCAGGACGTCAACCAGTAGATGAATTAGTACGTCTTCTCTTCCTCCTCCTTTTCTTTTCCTCCTTCTTTGTGTAATATTTGTGATGGTTTTTTTTTTTATAGATAACTCAAACATTAGGGTTGATGGCTCATTTGAGTGTCGCTCTAGATGAGTTGAATACTGAATTTGTGAAGGTGAAGTATATACAAGGCGAGTATGAGCGAAAGATGAGTGTTAAGTCCAAAGAAGTGGCGACTGGAGGATCAACCTGGTGGGAACCGAGCTAATGAACATGTCCTTCTCTTTCTCCGCCTTTGGGAGGTGGATCTGATGAGCTAATTGAGGTGAGGCGTGAGACTCTCCAAAGAGAAAGTCTCAAGGCACTTGCATGAGAAGAAAGCTTTAACGGAGAAGAAAGTATTACAAGATCATCTTCCGAGAAGGAGCTTATAATATCGTGGAAGCAAATGAAATTTCAAAAAAGTGAAAGACTTTAAGAACTCCTTGGTTTATCACGACACTATCAAAGACCATATCCAGGAAGCTCGTAATCATATTCTTGATGTTGAAGTGAATGACTTGGAGCACCAATGTTTAGAGGAGGGCTTCATTCGAGGGTTCCTAAAAGGAATTCACTTAGTACATCATAAAACTGGAGCTAGTATTGAAGATCTATCTCCCAACCAAGCATCTGAAGACCCTTCGCCAGATTTAGGAGATGAAGGAGTCAAGAGTGAGTTCAAGGGAGCATCTCCTAGTGGTGAGGAGGATGTTGATATCATGTAGCATCACTTGAGGTCCAAGTGCTGTCGGAGTTGTTCCTCATTACCATCATGATTGAATAATTGAACTCTTGGACTTGGAACTCCGATATCAACTGGTATAATAGCTTCTATGCCGAAACACAAGTTATATGGTGTCTCACAAGTCGGAGTTCGCGATGTAGTTTGGTAAGCCCAAAGAACATTAGAAAGCTCATCAACACATTGCCCCCAACCTTCTCAAAATGTGTTTTTAGTTCTTTGAGTATACGCAGCTTCAGCCGTTTGAGGATGTACCAGATGCAAGAAATAATGTGATGATCTTTGTAAAAAAGCGAAAGACTTTTAGTAAATTGGGTTCCATTATCGCGATGATCTTTGCAGAAGACCAATCGACATACTATATTTTCCAAATAAATTGTTTAGCATTTGCCTCTATGATTTTAGAGTGGTTCAATTTCCACCCATTTAGTGAAGTAAGGCTAAAATGATAAACTTTCGCGCTCGATGCTATCAAAAAGGTCCCATGATATCAATTCTCCACTGAGCAAAAGACCACGGGATTTGAAGGGATGAGAGCTTTGTATGCGGCATGTGAGGGAGGTTAGAGTGCAACTGACAACTTGCACATTTTTTTTGTGAACACCAAGACGTCTTGTTTCATCATAGGCCAATAGAACTATTACCTTATAATTTTAAGGGCTAGCGCCCTTCCTCCTAGGTGTTCTTCATATATCCCCGAGTGAACCTCTCTTAATGCGTAATCGGCCTCTAACGGTGAGAGGCATTTGAGGTATGGCCCAAAAAAAGCTCGTATGTATAGTTCACCTCCGATAATAATAAAGTTTGAAGCTTATCTTTGGAGACGAGTTGCAGTAGTTGGGTCTTCAAGAAGGGTCCCTTCTTGTAAAAAAGACAGGATAGGGTCCATCCACGAAGGTTCCTTTATCTCATTAATTGTTTGTATTACCCATGACCCTTGGATACTAAGAAAATATATTTCTTCAACATGTTTTATCTTAAATAGATCTCCAGTAGTAGATGTAGCAAGCTTAGCGAGAGCGTCAGCTCGAGTATTCTTCTCTCGCAGTATGTGAATGATTTGATGTATCTTGAAATGGCAAGAAGTGGCTTTACTAAGTTGAGGTATTGCGTCAGCTGAGGATTATGAGTATTAAAGTTTCTCTCAACCTGGGAGGCTGACAAGAGAGTCAGGATCACTAAGTCTTGAGCTTACAATCGATGGCAAGTCTCAACCCCTATGAGAGCCTATATTCAGCCATATTATTAGGGAAATTTTGTGAAGTACATACTCTAAGGTATTCTCTGGGAGAAAATAAGTAAGATTCTGCCCACACATATTTTCTCAAGCTCCATCAACATAGAAGGTCCATTGAGGAGACAGGCGCAGTAGATAGCTCATTGGAGTTGAGCAAGGCATTCTACTATAAAGTCCGTAGTTTGAGACTTTATATCGTGAGGTAGAAATGGATATCAAACTCTCCCAATTCTACAGATCATTTAATTAACCTCCCAGATGCCTCTAGTTTCTGTAGAATGGCCCTTAATGGTAAATGAGTGTAAACGCCGATAGTGTGAGCTTGGAAATATGGACGCAATTTTCACGCTGAAAAAACTAAAGCTATAGCTACCTTATCTGCCAGTGGATAACGACTTTCTATATGAGAGAGAATTTTTCTGATATAGAAAATTGGTTGTTGTATCCTATTTTTTTCTCGCACTAAAACTGAACTTATCGCGTGGGAAGAGACTGCAAGATATAAGTATAACATCTCTCCTTGAATAGGCTTGGATAGTAGGGGTGGAGATGCTAAATACTCCCTTAGTTGCTCAAAAGTAGACTGAAATTCATCATATCACTGAAATTATTATTTTTAGCTCCCTTCAGTATTTTAAAGAATGACAAGTATTTATCCCCAAAATGAGCTAGAAAACGGATAAGACAGCAATTTGTCCATTCAAACGTTGAACTTCTTTGATATTCTTTGGATGAGTCATATCTTTGAGAGCATTCATTTTCTCGGGATTTGCCTCTATCCCACGGTGGGTTACCATAAACTCAAGAAATTTTTTCGATGTAACCCCAAAAGTACACTTGGTCGGGTTAAATCACATGTTATAACGTCCAAGAAGGTTAAAGCATATTTCTAAGTCAAAAATATGTTGTGATTCTTCCAAGCTTTTTACTAACATGTCATCCACATTTACCTCCATCAGGCTTTAGTAGTCTTTAAAAACCTTATTCATAAGCGCTGATAGTAGCACCAAAGATTTTTAACCCAAACGATAACTTGGTAACAAAGATAAACCTTTATATGTTTGAAATATGTAGCTTCTTCATCCATTGGGTCCATTTTATTTGGTTGTAAGTAGAGTAAGCATCCAAAAAATGAGCATTTGATGTCCGACGCATCACCAATTGATCATTCGAGGAAGAGAAAACTATCTTTGGGCAAGTTTTGTTAAGGTGTAATCAATACACATTCTCCATGTTCCATTTATCTTAACCATGACAACATTTGCTAGCCATGTAGGTAATGTACCTCATATGAATCCCGCTTCTAGAGCTTGTTAACTTCTTATTCAATAGCTGGAGGCATCGTGCAAAACTCGCTTTTGGATGATCGAATGTTGATCAATCTTGAGGAGTGCATGATCACATTGGGTCGACCCCAACATATCCATCGAACTCCAAGAAGATGTCTGATTTTACAAGAAGTCTATGTATTTTTCCCTTGTTCGTCTGAGAGCAGGGATCCAACTTGCACTGTTCGTAGCGGTTGGTCATCTAATAATGTAACAGAGAGCAAGTCTTCGACAGGGAAAGATTTATGGGGTACTTCTTCATCTCAAAAATTAAAATCTTTGATGCTGAGGGTCATAGAAGGGTGTGGTTGGCTGAGAATGATTGCATGATTCGCTGATTTTCATTGCACACCAACCCAACGGGGTTGAAATTTCATCTTAAGATAAGATACTAAAGTGACAACACCGAAAATTGATTGATGGGGCCTTTTGAAGATAGCGTTATATGTTGAATCTGACTTGACCACCATGAATTGGATTGAATGAGTCACTTATCGAGGGAACTCTCCGAGGGCAACAGGAAGGGCGATTGTCTCCTCCACTCACACATGACGATTATCAAACCTGTATAATGGTCCTGCAGTGGGTTGGAGCTTTTCTCTAACCAAGCACATGCTAAGAAATGTGGAGTAAAATAAGACATCAACAGAACTTCTATTTTCAATCAAAATTCTCTTAACATTATAGCATGGGTCACCGATCCCTGCGCTGATGACAAGTGGATTTTGATGAGGAACATGGAGTCCTTCTAAGTCCGAAGTATTAAAAGTGATGAATGATCAATAGATTTCTAACTCGCTCTTCGAGGTGGTAATGAGAACTTGATTAGATAGTATTGGTCCTCCATTGTTTCAATTTCTCCAACCGTTTGATGACTATTTTGTTGTTTCGCGGATGATTGTCCTTGCCCCCGCTTGGAGTTATGTTTGTTTGAGTGATTGATTCTTCACAAATTAACGTAGATATCCTTGTTGAATGAGCCTTTGATTTCTTCTTTGAGTTGTTTGTATGCCTCAAGAGTATGTCCACCACGATGGAAGTGACAATATTGCTCGATTTCCTGAATTTTCAATGGATGCGCCACTTGATGTTTTCTTCATCTCAATAGCCATCGAATGTTAACCTGGATGTATTCAGGTGTGTATTCTTTTTCTGTCGTGGTTCACATCGTATGTGAGGGGGAGGAGATCACGACCGCCTTGTGTTTTCTTTTAATGGGACGCCCCAATTCCTATGCTTTACGTTTTCTCTAGATTGTTCAAATTATTTATGATGGCATTAATAGCATCACATGTAATTTCCACACGATGAACCAAGTCGCATATGAGCGACCATATCTCGTGATAAGGAGTAAAAGGTCCGACGGAGCCTCCAAGGAAAACTCCTCTTAAAATTCGTCTACCTGTGTATTTGGCGAAGCTTCTAAGGAGAACCTCGAAGTATTCCTTAAGTGATTCACCCCTCATTTTGACGAATGCAGAGATGGGAGGAATCTTTAATGATCCTCCGTTTGCAAATGAACGCTCAAAATGATATCGAAGTTCACAAAGGTATGGATGGATCCTCTGGAGTAACCAAGAAGCTTGCTCGAGGGTAATGGAAAGACTAACAAAGCGCAGGTGTGAGCTCTGGATATGCATGATGGTCCCGTAATGTGGTGTTCATGTGGGTCACGCCCCATCATGGGAATCAATGCTCTAAGCTTGAAACCATGGGAATAGATGTTGAAGAATAGTTCAGCTAAAGGTGAGGACTCTCATAATCACGTGAGGGGGGATGATTTCTGAGGTGAAATTGCCTTGATTAAGCCGCAATTTCGCACGATAACATGATGAGTGGGGTCCAGTGACGAACGTGTCAAGCTACCAAGAATAATTGGTGGATTAGCCTATGAGCGGGATGGATGAGTAGAACTAGTGCCAAGAGAGCATCACGGCCTCCGGAGGAACTTTCAAGGAGATTAGCATTTTGACCTCCCAGCCTAACGATCGATCTTGGGGAGATGTGTCATGCGTGTGGTCGTGTTCCTCGTAAAAGTCGGATCATCTCATTTTGAGACTCTTCCATTCGGCGCATAATCTTCTAAAGAGATTCCTATATGCCTTCAACATAGGTCACGCCTATCGAGGAAGTGCAAAAGCTTGACGCCTTGGTTCAAGGATTGGTGAGTGATAAGTCGAGCGAGGCTGTTAGGTAGCGCTCTATCGCTACGATGTGTTCAAAAAATTATGATTGAGGGTTTTTCTTTCACGCACGCCAAACTATCGTGCTGAAAAATCAGTAATAAAAGTTTATGCTTTAGCTTTGTCATGGAATCCAAAGACACACAGATGTTAAGAATTAAAAGAGAACCTGCATTTTTATGTGAAAATCTCGAAAAAAAAATCATGCATAGCCCAAGAAAAAATCTTCCACTATGTATTTTAAGTACAAAATCTTCCGATAACGGATTACAATGTATATTGAAGCGATAAGAATCTCGAATCGACAACAAATATATAAATGTTCGACATTGCTAGAAATGATAATTCATGAATGAATAAAGGTCATCGATGAATGAGGTATCGACCGCATGTGACCGACATGAATAACGGTATGTGAAATGAAATGATGACAGATGAGACCACGAGTGGTCATGATACACAGATCGAATCCGAGGATCACGCCAGTATGAAGATCGCGGCCTGTCGATGACGATGACGCGACGACGACGAACGGCGACACGGTAGATGACGACCGCGAGGAGATTAACGCTGGATCGACGACATACCGGACGGTTTGGCAACATTCCACCGCCGAGGTGGCACAATTATGCTGAGGATTTTCAAGCTGGCTTTCCTCTCTCTTGCTCCTCCTCATATGAATGAGGATTATTTATAGAGGAGTGACATCTCTCAGAATACATGCAAAACCAACCACTCCATGATGGCTCAAAATGATTCATTTGATGTGATTTTAAGCATTTGAATGCTCAAATGAAGTCAATTAGATCTTTGTTAGATCTACCGTAGACGCCGAACTACTATAAACACTTTATTTTAACTATTTAAAGATTTAATTGATATCTCAAAGTTTAATGATATTTTGCCGATCTCACCGCTTCAACTTGGGATCAACTGCTTTTGACATCAAGATTCGCTTCGACCAAGTGATATTTTAAGTGTCATATCAAAGTCAAAGTTTGATACAAATCGATTGTTCCATACTATTTTTTATGATGCATATTGGATCTAGAAAATGTTTGGGATCATTAATTAATGATTTATGATATTGTAAGAGAAGAAATCTATAAACAAAAATTTTTTCTACTTATATTAGAAAATAAAAAAATATAATATTTCAAATGAATTATAGATGTCCTCTCAATTGATTGGTAGTACATCTACTCCACAAAGAAGTATAAGTGATGGTGATGTTCCTGATAGCTTGTATGATTTTATTGATTCAACATGGCTTCTCCTTACACAAAAAACTGATTTAGAATTTTACTTAGAAGAGATTTGTGTAAAGTGTCGAGATTCTTTCATATTCTGATGGTTTAAAATATCAAAGACAAGATAAAACTCAATCAAGAAAAAAGATATTTTACAATCCCCATATGTAATGTTTAATAAACTTTAGAGAATAAAGGAGATTATAAGAGCTCATTATCACCAATAATAATTGATATTTTGATTTGCACTAGTAGTTGGATTCATTCCTCATAAAAGTCATCAAAAGAACTATTGGTATTTTTTATTATTCAATTGAATTTATGTTGTCCTTCTTCATATTATAATTTCATTATTTTTAATCTATATTAATTAATTTCAGTTTGATATTCTTGCTGAGGAAAATTTATCAATTATGGTGCCAAAAAATATGACCACTAAGTCTAATATTTGAGGAAGTAGATCAATTGTGACACCTCCAAATATAATGCTATAGTTGAATGGTATGATATTAAGATGCTTGATATGGTATGTTATTATGATAAGAACATGAACATCTTTATTTTAGGAATTAGGATATATTTGAACATTCAAAACATGGGATAATATGAATGTTTTTTATATTTCAATTTTAGTACATTCATACTATTATATTTATTTAGAATTTATATTTTTAGGTTATATACTCAATGATGAAAATTAACTCAGATGTTTATAAGTTCAGATGGCGGATAAAAACTAATACATAAAAATGGTGGATAGTTTTTAAGTCATGTTTTGGTTGATGATATAAATTTGAGGCCAAAAATGTTGTTGGATATATACATGCATTTGGATTGGTAAATATTATTGTGTATTTACAAATTTAGTGTTTGTCAACTTGTTAAATATTTTTTGCCTTATTGGATTATACTTGTTGATCATTTTTTCTTTTCATTTTTGCTTTGTTGCCATTTAATTACTGCTATCAGCTATACTACCAATTACTACTATTTGGTAGTCGGTGAATGGGATTGTTATGTTATTGCAATACAGATTATGTGTTTTTATTTGGAACTGAGCCATATTTGATTTTATGTTTTTATTGTTTGTCTTAGATGCTTTGGTCTTGCTAGAATTAAGCCTGTAAGGCTTGAACATTTTGATTTTGTTCTTCCTTTCGTATTTTTCTTTTTATTTCACATTGAGTTGGATGTTCTGCTGTCATATTTGCTTAGGTGTTTTTTATATACAGTACTTATATGTTCTATCTTTTAATTATTTTATTTTATTTATCCACCAATCATCCGGCATAATCTCTTATATTCTAGTTATTTGTTTATGTTATAATTCAACATAAACACTATCATTATTCCGTTTTATAAAATTCAATTATACCATCATTTATTATTTGGATAAATGTTATTTATTTGCTAATATTTTTCTCGACTTTTTATATGTTATAGCAAGGATATTTGACGGTCTATTGATGAATTAAAATCAATATTTATTTTTACACTCTTTGATATTGTAAGTTATAATGTAAAATGTATTTATATTAGTGCAAAAAGTTATAAATTGCAACTTGTAACTTGTAACTTATATAGCATTAGAATAAATTATATTTTTTCCAAATTGTAAATATTTTGTGTACATATATGTATTGCAAAAAACTTATATTATTTTGTTATTTTATCATATATATATATATATATATATATATATATATATATATATATATATATATATATATATAATGTCTATTTTAATATAATTTTTATAATAAACATTAAAAAGTAGATTGAAAAAAGTATCAAAAAAATATGTTTTTGAGTTCAATTAAACGATCCTTGAAATCGATAACAAATGATTTAAGCTTCATCAAACGAAATGAATCATGATCCTTTTTTTATAGCTCAAATTATATCGAAATATATTTATCACAGATAGTCGATTATAAGCCTATCACAGATAGGCTCAAAATAGACTCATTAACATCTTATCTCTATCATTACTGTGCAAAATTCGGCAAATCAATACCTCGGCGTTGTCACGTGGAAGAGGCTCCAATATTTTTTTATTCGGGTGACTGTTTTGTACATTTTTTTTTTTAACTTCTTAATTTATTTATAACATAATGATTATGAAAATAACATATTATACTTCAACTAAAATGAAGAGTATTATTGGGCGTGCACCTCAAAATTAACGAAATATTTATAAATGATATAATAAAATACAAAAAAGAACTTTTTATAATAAGTTAGATAGGTTTATGGGAAAACATTTCTTTCTATATATATATATATATATATAAAGGAAAATATCAAATGTTTTAAAAATTATAATAATTTTATTTTTACTTAAAAGTAGACTACGAAAGCAAATATAAATAAATGAATTTGATAAAATAGAAATTAAGGCCATATTTATTAAGTATAATATAGTCGATCGGTTCATGCATCCTAATTATTATAAAAATATAATAAATTTAATATGTGTTAAATGAGCTTTTGAAAATATAAATTTTTTGGTGTTGAAACATATATTTATTATTAAGAACTACAAAAATATTTTGTGCAAAATTAAAATTTTAAACCTATTTAAAATCTTATGAGATTAGCATTAGTATTTTTTAATTACTATAATTAATCCTAATAACCTATAATGTCATAATTAGGAAACTTAACCTTAAATAAATTTTATAATAATATTAACAATCTTTTAAAGATAATAAATAAATTTTTAGTACATAACTAAAAAAATTATAATTAATGTAAATAATTAAGATCAATAAATTAAATAAGCAAAAAATAATCCAAATAATTCTTGATATGGCTCTCAAAATACCACTAAAAAAGCACAAATTGAAAGCCAAAATATAATATTTTAAAACATGTATCGACTTAAAATATCATCAATCTTTTATATCAATTAAATCCCAAATATCAAATATAGTGTTTATATAAATCGAAATATGACGAATCTAACGAGCTAAGATCTCATAATTTATTTATTCTAATCAAATGCTCAAAATACATCAAATGATCAAGAAATCATTGAGCCGTAATTTAAATAATCTTATTAAGAATTTAATTCTCCTATCTATATAAAAAATTCATTCTCATATTAAGAAAAGAAAAAATCAAACAATAAAATAAGAATCTAAAAAAAAGAGAAAATAATTATAAAACAATAAAATAAAAAGAGGAATTACAAACAAATACAAGAAGGAAAATTATAAGATAAAAAATTAGAAGAAAATGCTAAGATAAGCAAAATAAGATCACTAAATCAAAAAAAATAATAACTATTATTAAAAGATTATAATATATAAGATCATTTAAGAATCTCTATAGATAAATTATAAGACTTTGTAATTAGACTATACATAGTGAATTTTATATGTATTTTTTCTTTTAGGTTTTTCACGCTAAAAATTATTTATTTTAATTATATATTATTATAATAGAAATATATATATATATATATATATATATATATATATATATATATATATATATATATATATATATTATTATTATTATTCTTAACGTAAAATACATGAACATAATGATCACCTAATATATCCTTAAATTGCTTAATTAAGATTTTCATTCTAAATTTTAATTGAAGCTAGTAAAAAAGGCTCATGGGATCAAATTACTAGAAAAATTAAATCGTTAAGGTGGCACAATGCTAAGAATGTTTTGAAAAAGCTATATTATAGTGTTTAACCACATCATTACCATGGTTAAAAGACATTCATCCTAATTAGGCTCATTATTTGGAGATATAGTGTCAACTCATCTCTTATTTTTTCTGATGTATAATCTCTCAAATTTATAACATGGAGATCATAATTTAGAGACAGAGAAGTCAATGCCTTTTTAAGGACAATGAAAAATCGGATCCATAGATTTATACTAGCAAGATAGAAGACAAATATATGAGTCAATCTATCAACAAACATTCAAGATAGATAACATAAAAAAGAAATAAAAATACAACAACAACAACAAAACAACAAGCCTTAATCCCACTATGGGGTACATGAATCCTTCATCTCCATCTCCTATTATGTGTCATCATTTAATTCAAGTATACTAAGATCATTTTAATACATCTTAACCAAGTCTTTAGGTCTACTTACCTTTCTTAACATAGAAATCTAATACATCTACTCTCCTAATCGTCATATACCATTTATGTGGCCAAACCATCTCGAATTCTCTAATCTTATCTACCATATATAACTTTTTTTGAAAGCATACTCATTTTGCATTCTATCTCTAAGAGTAAAGCCACTCATCTACTGAGCATCCTCATCTCAGAACATTAACTTAGTCTTATGCTTCTTTATTGGCCAACATTCTACACCATAAGTCATTGCCTTACACCATCTTATAAAATTTTCTTTTTTAATTAAACTTTTCATCATATAACAAAATGATGCATTCCTCCACTTCAACCATCCAACTGAATTCTAATAACATCTCCATCTATTTCACCATCATTTTGAACAATAGAGCCTAAATATCTTAATCGCCACTCTTATTAATGACTTGATCACCTAAAGTCACAAATATCACTAAAACTTCTACAACTAAAATTACACTCCATATATTCGCTTTAGATCTACTTAAGAAAACCTAGACTCTAAAGTTGACCTCCATAATTCAAGTTTTTTGGTTCTCTCCTTTTTTTAACAAGAAGAATGTCATCGCAAAAGCATACACCAAGGTACATCTTAAAATGCCTTAAGAACATCCATAACTAAAGTAAAAAGATAAAGGCTTGTTGATCCTTGATGTAATCAAAAATAGAAAACATTTTGTCAATCCTCAAACAATGTACTTAAAGTATACATATCCTTAATGACTTGAATATAACCAATATTAACTCCTTTCTATTCTAGAACTTCCAAAGAACATCTCTGAGATTTTATCATAAGCTTTCTCAAATCAATAAATATCATGTAGATCCTTACTTTCTATACTTCTCCATCAAACCTCTTAACAAATGTATAGCATCCATAAGATCTACGGCATGAAACCAAATGCGGTGAGAAACTGTATCACATCATAATCTATGCTATACTCTCTCCCATAATTTTAATGTATGGCACATTAACTTAATTCCTCTTTTCATCCTTAATACCCCTCACTAGAATACATGCAAAAAAAAATTGGAGGGCAGCGGCATGAGTGCCTAAGCGCCACCATAGTACTACAAAATGGGAGATTTTATATTTGAGCAATTTTCTAGAATTTTTCAGAATTTCTTGGCATTTTTCTTCATTCTCTTGTGAGTATAGGTAGAGAGTGCATGCTCTAGAGCATGAGAAGTGTTTAGAAGCTTAGATAAGTATAATTTATAATATTATCTTATTTTTTCATAATGGATTTCTTGGTGTGGTGTGACTCAATGATTTTTTTTTTCAGGTTTTTAAATTTTAAATTTTATGTCTTTGTGATCTCATTCTTGATTACTTATGTTTAACATTTTCATTTGGATCTCTCAAGTTTATTTTTTGATTTAAGTGAATCAATCTCCCAACAAAAATCACTCCCTCTAAATTTTATAATTTCTCTTTTATTAGATATCAAATTAGTCATTTTTCCTCCCTCAAAATTTTTTTTGCCCCTATATTTTTGTCTTAATATATAAATTTATTCATCCTGAAAATTGAGACTGATTCCACCATACCAGAGATCACCCCCTCCTCCTTCTGCTTGCCTATTACCAAGTAATTTTCAATTAGAGGGCTTGTATGATTTTTTTTTTTTTTTTTTATAAATATTATGGGTTTGTAATGGACTAGTAAATCGGTTCTTATTTGATGACTTCATGGATCAAGTTCATATTCTCTTAACGAGTTAATTAATCAAATAAAAAAACGTGAGCATGCATTATAAAACTATATTAATTAGCATGTAAATTATATTAGTGCATTTTTCTTTCATTTGTATATTGTTCTTTGTAAGATAAATTTATAAAATTATTCTTCATTAAATAATTTAAGTTATTATTATATAAACTATTCTATAATTATTTAATTATAATAACTATAATATAATATATTTAATGATTAATTATTAATCTTGCATTAACTATTTGATAAAAAAAATTTATATTTATATTATTTGATGATTAATGACTCTAATCCATTGCTTAGTAGGCAGTGTTTCATACTTCAATATGAGCATCATTTACTTTTTTTTTATTATTATGATGTGCACAATAATATTTTATAAAATTTTATTCTAGAAAAATATATATATAACTTATTTGGTGCATTATGTTTCTCTGATAAACTCTTATATGAATGTCTCTTATTTATTTTGGTAAACTCTTATTAGGTTACTTTATAGTGCATTTTGTGAGCTTAATCTTTTTGTCAAATTAGATGGATTTTTTTTGGCCTTCTAATGCTCTTGGATTGACATAATTTTTTCTACTTCCACATTTATGATTTGTATATTTGTTATTTGCTTGATTGACAGGTGAATACAATAAAAGCAAAGTATGTGTGAACCCACGCCTCTTAGCTCTTGGGCGAGGCCGGACTCCACAGCTCGATTCCTCCGAGAGCTCCGGGATATCAAGGGTCCCGACGCATTACGCAGGGTGAGAATGCGCTAGCCCCAGACTACATATACATTATCCCCACATAAGATGGTGTTGGGTGGATACCCTTAAAAAAAAAAGTGCTGATGTGAAGATAAAGTAGTAGAATCATTTAGGAATTATTTTTTTTAATCATGAAAATTGTAAACTATCACAAAGTAGAGTTAAAACCTCCATTACATGTATAGAATTGTGGTGGTTTATGGTGGTTAAACCACAGTTTTAACTGTTGCAAAAGCTTATTTATCCCATAGTTTATCAGGTTCCATAATCTTGACAATATATATATATATTACTCTCCCTCTAAAATGAATTTATCTAATGCTAAAATAATTAAAATAAAAATTATTTAGTAACTTAGAATTTGAGGAAAAAAAAAAGAAACTAATAAGCATATATGAACTGTTAATCAAATTAACACTGCATAATGACATTTTTAAAATGCTTAATTTTATTATAAAACATTATAAAGCAAATCTAAAATTCATTTAAGATTTTAAAATTAGTCTTTAAAGATGCTCCAAGACAACAACAACAAAATGCACATTTAAAAATATTAAATGAATAAATTAATTTAAAGATGTATGTGAGTCAACTAATCTTAGAACAAAAAAGATAGAGTCAATAAGTAAATGTTTAGCATTATACCACACTTATTACCTTAGTACATGCCTTAGAAATTTTGATATAAAATGTGTCCTCCGAAACTTTCATTGACATATCTTTATTACTCCTCCATGAATATATATTTACAACAAAGACCCTAATGAATATTTATTTTAAGAACTAATAGTAGAATGTAATAATACTAGATCCTAATTAAGTTATAGGATGTGCTTAAATCTACAAATAAGTTACATTAAATCCTTAAGCCATCTTGATGCTTATTTTTTTAGGGGGTATCTACATACATAACACTACAAATATAAGCATTTACATATCTCACACCCAAACTTTTATATTTTCTAATATGGCTCCAAAAGGTTTCTATTAAACATAAGTACTCACCAATTCCTTCATCAAAAGAAGGATTCCATGACAAAAGGAGGCTCTTTGAACTAAAAACTAGAAACTGCCACATAGAATTAGTAAAAATTGATGAAATCTCGAAAAAAATTAACTAAACGTATGAAAAATGATACTGGGTTTGGTAGCATTTAGAGTATAAAGTAAATTAAATGCATGGAATTTAATATTTTGAGTATTTGGTATGGTAAAAGTAAAATTTCAATGCATTCATGTATTTGAAATACATTAGAATAGTCATTTTGTATTTAGAATTTACGATTTGGGCAATTCTAAATACACTCTAAAGTGTTTGTCATTTTAGGTGTAAACGAAATAGCTTGAGAACAAAACTTTGTTAGTGCTCATTTGAAAATCTACTAATAAGTTACATTAAATCCTTAAGCCACCTTGATGCTTATTTTTTTAAGGGGTATTTACATACATAACACTACAAATATAAGCATTTACATATCTCACACCCAAACTTTTATATTTTCTAATATGGCTCCAAAAGGTTTCTATTAAACATAAGTACTCACCAATTCCTTCATCAAAAGATGGATTCCATGACAAAAGGAGGCTCTTTGAACTAAAAACTAGAAACTACCACATAGAATTAGTAAAAATTGATGAAATCTCTAAAAAAATTAACTAAATGTATGAAAAATGATACTAAGGGGATGTTTGGTTATCTGCATTTAGAGTATAAAGTAAATTAAATACATGGAATTTAATATTTTGAGTATTTGGTATGGTGCAAAGTAAAATTTCAATGCATTCATAGTGTATTTGAAATACATTAGAATAGTCATTTTGGGTGTATTTAGAATTCTGATTAATTAAATACACCTACCAAGTAAAGTGTTTGGTTGCTTTATGGGTATAAGTGAGCTTGAGAACGAACTTTGTGTTGACTCATTTGAAAATCTATTAATAAGTTACATTAAATCCTTAAGCCACATTGATGCTTATTTTTTAGGGGGTATTTACATACATAACACTACAAATATAAGCATTTACATATCTCACACCCAAACTTTTATTTTTCTAATATGGCTCCAAAGGTTTCTATTAAACATAAGTACTCACCAATTCCTTCATCAAAAGAAGGATTCCATGACAAAAGGAGGCCTTTGAACTAAAACTAGAACCGCCACATAGAATTAGTAAAAATTGATGAAATCTCTAAAAAATTAACTAAACGTATGAAAAATGATACTAAGGGGCTGTTTGGTTGTCTGCATTTAGAGTATAAAGTAAATTAAATGCATGGAATTTAATATTTTGAGTATTTGGTATGGTGCAAAGTAAAATTTTAATGCATTCATAGTGTATTTGAAATACATTAGAATAGTCATTTTGGGTGTATTTAGAATTTATCCGATTTGAGTAAATTCTAAATACACCTCAAAAGTGTTTGTCGCTATAGTAAGCGAGCGAGCTTGAGAACGAACTTTGTTCATGTTGGATCTTTTGAAAATCTACTAATAAGTTACATTAAATCCTTAAGCCACCTTGATGCTTATTTTTTTTAGGTATTTACATACATAACACTACAAATATAAGCATTTACATATCTCACACCCAAACTTTTATATTTTCTAATATGGCTCCAAAAGGTTTCTATTAAACATAAGTACTCACCAATTCCTTCATCAAAAGAAGGATTCCATGACAAAAGGAGGCTCTTTGAACTAAAAACTAGAAAGTGCCACATAGAATTAGTAAAAATTGATGAAATCTCTCAAAAAATTAACTAAACGTATGAAAAAATGATACTGGGTGTTTGGTTGTCGATTTAGAGTATAAAGTAAATTAAATGCATGGAATTTAATATTTTGAGTATTTGATATGGTGCAAAGTAAAATTTCAATGCATTCATAGTGTATTTGAAATACATTAGAATTTTGGGTGTATTTAGAATTTGCCGATTTGGGCAAATTCAATACAATCGCCAGAAAGTGTTTGTCATTGCTATGGGTGTAAACGAGCCGAGCTTGAGCGAACAGAACTTTGTTCGTGTTCGGCTCATTTGAAAATCTACTTATAAGTTACATTAAATCCTTAAGCCACCTTGATGCTTATTTTTTAGGGGGTATTTACATACATAACACTACAAATATAAGCATTTACATATCTCACAGCCAAACTTTTATATTTTCTAATATGGCTCCAAAAGGTTTCTATTAAACATAAGTACTCACCAATTCCTTCATCAAAAGAAGGATTCCATTACAAAAGGAGGCTCTTTGAACTAAAAATTAGAAGCGCCACATAGAATTAGTAAAATTGATGAAATCTCTAAAAAAATTAATTAAGCGTATGAAAAATGATACTTGGGGTTTGGTTGTCTGTGCATTTAGAGTATAAAGTAAATTAAATGCATGAAATTTAATATTTTGAGTATTTGGTATGGTGCAAAGTAAAATTTCAATGCATTCATAGTGTATTTGAAATACATTAGAATAGTCATTTTGGGTGTATTTAGAATTTCGTCTGATTTGGGCGAATTCTAAATACACCGGCCAGTGTAAAGTGTTTGTCGTTGCTATGGGTGTAAACGAGCCGAGCTTGAGCGAACAGAACTTTGTTCGTCGGCATTTGAAAATCTACTAATAAGTTACATTAAATCCTTAAGCCACCATGATGCTTATTTTTTTAGGGGGTATTTACATACATAACACTACAAATATAAGCATTTACATATCTCACACCCAAACTTTTATATTTTCTAATATGGCTCCAAAAGGTTTCTATTAAACATAAGTACTCACCAATTCCTTCATTAAAAGAAGGATTCCATGACAAAAGGAGGCTCTTTGAACTAAAACTAGAAGCGCCACATAGAATTAGTAAAATTGATGAAATCTCTAAAAAATTAACTAAACATATGAAAAATGATACTAAGGTTTGGTCTGATTTAGAGTATAAAGTAAATTAAATGCATGGAATTTAATATTTTGAGTATTTTGTATGGTGCAAAGTAAAATTTCAATACATTCATAGTGTATTTGAAATACATTAGAATAGTCATTTTGGGTGTATTTAGAATTTCGTTTGATTTGGGCGAATTCTAAATACACCGGCTAGTGTAGAGTGTTTGTCGTTGCTATGGGTGTAAACGAGCCGAGCTTGAGAACGGAACTTTGTTCTCAAGCATTTGAAAATCTACTAATAAGTTACATTAAATCCTTAAGCCACCTTGATGCTTATTTTTTAGGGGTATTTACATACATAACACTACAAATATAAGCATTTACATATCTCACACCCAAACTTTTATATTTTCTAATATCCCAAAAGGTTTCTATTAAACATAAGTACTCACCAATTCCTTCATCAAAAGAAGGTTTCCATGACAAAAGGAGGCTCTTTGAACTAAAAACTAGAAACTGTCACATAGAATTAGTAAAAATTGAAGAAATCTCTAAAAAAAATTAACTAAACGTATGAAAAATGATAATATGGGGCTATTTGGTTGTCTTCATTTAGAGTATAAAGTAAATTAAATGCATAGAATTTAATATTTTGAGTATTTGGTATGGTGCAAAGTAAAATTTCAATGCATTCATAGTATATTTGCATTAGAGTCAGGTGTATTTAGAATTGTCGATTTGAATTCTAAATACACCGCCAAAGTGTTGATGGAGCTTTTGTTTCTTTGAATTTAAGTTACATTAAATAAGCCACCTTGATGCTTATTTTTTGATTTTACATACATACATACATTATATATTATATTTATATTTAATATGGCTCCAAGGTTTCTATTAAACATAAGTACTCACCAATTTCATCAAAAGAAGGATTCCATGACAAAAGGAGGCTCTTTGAACTAAAAACTAGAAACTGCTACATAGAATTAGTAAAAATTGATGAAATCTCTAAAAAAATTAACTAAACTTAGAAAAATGATACTAAGGGGCTATTTGGTTGTCTACATTTAGAGTATAAAGTAAATTAAATGCATGGAATTTAATATTTTGAGTATTTGGTATGGTGCAAAGTAAAATTTCAATGCATTCATAGTGTATTAGAAATACATTAGAATAGTCATTTTGGGTGTATTTAGAATTTAGATGCGATTTGGTAATTCAAAATACATGGATGTAAAGTGTTTGTCGTTGCTATGGGTGTAAACGAGCCGAGCTTGAGCAAACAGAACTTTGTTCGTGTTCGGCTCATTTGAAAATCTACTAATAAGTTACATTAAATCCTTAAGCCACCTTGATGCTTATTTTTTTAAGGGGTATTTACATACATAACACTACAAATATAAGCATTTACATATCTCACACCCAAACTTTTATATTTTCTAATATGGCAAAAGGTTTCTATTAAACATAAGTACTCACCAATTCCTTCATCAAAGAAGGATTCCATGACAAAAGGAGGCTCTTTGAACTAAAAACTAGAAACTGCCACATAGAATTAGTAAAAATTGATGAAATCTCTAAAAAAATTAACTAAACTTATGAAAAATGATACTAAGGGGCTGTTTGGTTGTCTGCAATTAGAGTATAAAGTATATTAAATGTATGAAATTTAATATTTTGAGTATTTGGTATGGTGAAAGTAAAATTTCAATGCATTCAGTGTATTTGAAATACATTAAATATTGAAAGAAGATTTGGGATTTGAGGTAATTCTAAATACACCGAAACAGAAAAGATATTTGTCGCTATGGGTGTAAACGAAGAGCTTGAGAACGAGAACTTTGTTTATGTTCGGCTCATTTGAAAATCTACTAATAAGTTACATTAAATCCTTAAGCCACCTTGATGTTTATTTTTTTTAGGGGGTATTTACATACATAACACTACAAATATAAGCATTTACATATCTCACACCCAAACTTTTATATTTTCTAATATGGCTCCAAAGGTTTCTATTAAACATAAGTACTCACCAATTCCTTCATCAAAAGAAGGATTCCATGACAAAAGGAGGCTCTTTGAACTAAAAACTAGAAACTGCCACATAGAATTAGTAAAAATTGATGAAATCTCTAAAAAATTAACTAAACGTATGAAAAATGATACTAAAGGGCTGTTTGGTTGCTTGCATTTAGAGTATAAAGTAAATTTAATGCATTGAATTTAATTTTTTGAGTATTTGGTATGGTGCGGAGTAAAATTTCAATGCATTCATAGTGTATTTGAAATACATTAGAATAGTCATTTTGGGTGTATTTAGAATTTCGTTTGATTTAGGTGAATTCTAAATACACCGGCTAGTGTAAAGTGTTTGCCATTGCTAGGGGTGTAAACGACATTAGAATAGTCATTTTGGGTGTATTTAGAATTTGCGATTTGAGGAATTCTAAATACATCCAAATAGAAAGTCTTGTTCTGTAAACGATAGATTGAGCAAACAAAACTTTGTTCATGTTCTGCTCGTTTGAAAATTGCTTTGTTCGTGTTTGAAATTGGCTCGAAATACAATTATCCGAAAAATCTGTATGGAGGATTCGAACCTGGGCCAATTTTTTTGTATAACAAAGTTCTAACCACCGCTGCTTGTATTTGTCATAAAATAATTGTGTTCGATGTATATAATAATAATAATAATAATAATAATAATAATAATAATAATAATAATAATAATAATAATAATAATAATAATAATAATAATAATAATAATAATAATTGTTGCGTGCTAGAAAATCATATAGAGTAAAAGTTTACAAATTTCTTTGGAAAGTCAAGCACACAAAAGTATTTAAAGTGAAGAAAACTCCGAATTTTACATTAAAACCTTAAAGAGGGAAAACCACGGCTGGCCCAAGAAAAGCTTCCACTATGTATCTGTTTCAGAGTACAAGATATTCCCCATACCGGGATTACAATTGTATAGAAATGGGCAGCGCAATGTATTGGCAGACGACGATGCGATGTTGGCGAAGTTGACGACGATGTTGACGCCGATAATGGCGATAGTGGTGATGATGACCGAGACGTGGGCGAGATCAACGGTGATCTACCGATGGCGGCGGCGATGGTTGACAACCGTCAGTGGATTTACAGGTTTGAAGGATCTTTAGAGCTCTCTCTGCTAGCCTTCCCTCATAGAGAGGTATTTATGGTGGAGGTGAGTCTCGTAAATACATGCAAAATGGAACCACTCCTCCAATCGAAGCGGCTCATGATGATTCCCTCGATCATATGATGTATTTTATGTATTTAAATGCTCAAATGAAGTGAATTGTAAGATCTTTGGCTTGTTGGAACCGCTCGACGCCTTCGATTTGACTATAAACACTCCATATTTGAGAGCTTTTAGGAATTTAGCGATGTCTCAAAGTTTCCAATGATATTTTAAGTGCTTGATCTCACCAGGTTTCACGACAATTGCCGCATCAAGATTCGTGCTAGAAGAATTTTCGTATAATCAATAATAATAATAATAATAATAATAATAATAATAAATAATAATAATATAATATGATTTTTTATTTCGAGCTAAATCTAGCCAAGCGATCGAACAAATGATTGTTGCTCATGCGTTTATATCGAGCTTGAAATGTCTGTCGTGTTCGTTCGGTTAACGAACGAACTGACGAGCATAACGAGTCGAATCATGCTTCAACAACGAACTTTTGATTCTAGCCGTGCCGGCGGCCGCCGCTTCTTTTGTCACCGACCACCACGCCGCCGATCGCCGGCAACCATCGCCGTCACCGCCGGGCCGCCAACCACCACTTGCATCGTACCTCCCGCCATCGCCATCGTTTCATCTGACGCCGTCTTGCCGATAATCTCAAAAGTACTTTACATTACATTTATTTCATCAAACAAAAAAAAAAGAATTTTATATATTTGTAGAGTTTTCAATCAAACAATTTAAAATAATTCAAATGCATTATATTCTTTTTACACTGTATTTAGTTTATTTTATACTATAAAAATAGGCAACTAAACAGCCCCAGAAACTATTATTGTCGAGCACTCATGAAGATTACTTGAATTTATTGAGTTCTTTGTTGCAATTAAGGCTTCAGAGTTCAGCTTTCAGTGTTATCCAAAATTGATTTCTTTTTTATAATTTATTTGTAAATAATTATTCTACGTAGAAGTTATTGACTAAATAAGAGCTTATTGAGTCTTCGTTCCGTTTTGTACTATTTTCAGAACTTGCAAAATATTTGAGGATTCTAAATATTCTTCATCACCTGCTCTTGAATTAGTTCATATCAAATGCTTAAGCAGTCCTAGCAAGAACAAAAAATAAATTTTAGGACAACAATAAAAAAAAACTTGCAGGTGGGGAAAATTTGTTATGATGCTCATATGAGAGAGATTATTATATGCGGGGTCCGAATATAAAGTTACATCTGAATTTTCGCTATGTACTAATGTATAAAGTGTGTGTAACTAATTTTTCTTTTTCCCTAAAATTTAAGGGATAATTTAAACAATGCGAACTCCTATATACAGTGTGTATATAAGTATTTTAAACACAATTAAAAAAATAAAAACTAACTAATTTTGTTGACTATTTTTTTTGTTTTTTTAGTTGCATTTAAAATATTTATAGATATACACGATGTAAATGGGTTCGAAGTGTTTAAAATATCTCCTAAATCTTAAGAAAAAAAAAAGAAAATTTGATGTACACATATTGTGTGTACTAGCTCAAGAACGGATCGAATTTATCTATTATTAAAACTATTTAAATTTATATATAATATTTTTAAGTTTGTAATATTAAAATTATTCCTAAAATTAAATATATATAATTATAACTTATAATCTTTTAAAATAAATATAATATATTTATAAGTATAAATATTTTTTTAAATCATTTTTTTTACTTCTTTCATTTTTTTTATTTTTTAATAATTATTTTTATTAAACTCAAAATACTCATCAGAATGAGTCAACTCTATTCGACTTGGAGCCAATAAAAAAATATTGAAAATGTTCAATTCAAGTTAACCCGAAATCAAAACAAGCCAACTCAATATCGATTAGAAAAGAGTCGAGCTGGCTCGAAATTGAATGGTTCGAGCCATGAGTCAATCTTGAGCCGTTTGAAAATATTTCAAGCGATTTTGAGCTAGTCTCAAATCGGCTAGAAATCGACTCATTAATAATCCTACATTAGAGATTAGGAGAGATGGAGAGATGAGGTCAAATAAATTGGGAGGCATTAGAGAAGACAAATTAGAAGGAGATTGTTGCTGAGAGAATCTGGTTCGGAGAACTGGTTTTTCGCAGGAGATTGCGAGGCCGAGGACAAGGAGAAAATATTACGTCCGGAGTCCGCACGTAGCTTTACGTGCGGACTCCAATCCATGGCCGACGCGTGTCCAGTATTTTTTTCCCCGTTTTAGCGCTTAACGGAGCAGTAACTGGACGGACGACGCTGTAAAGGGATGGCATATTCACGACGCCGTTTACGCTTCCCCTGGCCCGACCCGGCCCATCTCGTTCAAACAGCGTGAGAAGAAGCGTCGAGATGATACTATCGTTCGACATTCCTCGTCACAGAACAGTTTAGGGCTTTCTTTCGACGAAGGATTTTTCTCGCCTAGCTCCGCTCGACGCAGACACGCCCCGCCTTCGCCATGATATAGCAATTAAAAATTGAGGTATTGAGGACTACATGAGGCATTTACATGCATTCCGAACTTGAATGAATTTAGGGTTTACGCTCTTCTCACCGCCCAGTGAAAGATTGGTTATTTTTATAGGTTATTTTGTATTCAGATTTCTATACCTCTCTCGAGGGTACATAGCATTTAGGATTTTTTTCCGCTTTAACCCGGTTCTTGAGATTATGTTCATTACATTCCAATGGAAGCATTTGGAGGCTGTTTGGATGATTTCTGTGGGTTTTTTTTTTGCATTTGTACTCTCTGTACCTCTCTTGAGAGTACATATTATTTATGATCTTTTTTCATAGTTTCTTTGGCATGGTTCTTGAGTTTATGGTTAGGGCATTCTAATGGAAGCAATTTGAAGGCTGTTTAGATGGTTTCTAGGGGGTATTTTGTATTCAGACTCAGATTCTCTCGAGGGCATGATCATTTAGGCCTTTTTTTTAGTTTATCTTGCATTCTTGAGATTATATTTTAGGCATTCCAATGGAAGCAATTTGGAGGTCGCTTTGGATGGTTTCTGGGTGTTTTTTTACTCTGCATTACCTCTCTTGAGGGTACAGAACATTTAGGGCCTTTTTTTCCAGTTTATTTTGCCTGTTTATTGAGATTATGTTTAGGGCATTCCAATGGAAGCAATTTGATGGCTCTTGGATGGTTTCTGGGGGGTATTTTGCATCAGACTCTCTGCATCTCTTGAGGGTACGTGATCCTTTATGACCTTTTTTCAGTTTATTTTGCTTCTTATTGAGATTATATTTAGGCATTCCAATGGAAGCAAATTGAAGGTCGCTTTGGTTTTGGGGTATTTTACATCTCAGACTCATTCTCTCGAGGGTACAAATCATTTGGGCCTACTTTTTTTAGTTTATCTTGCATTATTCTTGAGATTATATTTAGGCATTCCAATGGAAGAAATTTGGAGGTCGCTTGGATGGTTTTGGGATATTTTGTATCACTCTTGTACCTCTGAGGGTGAACATTTATGGCCTTTTTTCCAGTTTATTTTGCCTATTTCTTGAGATTATGTTTAGGGCATTCCAATGGAATCAATTTGATGGATGTTTGGATAATTTCTGGATATTTTTTTGTCATTCTGTACCTCCTGAGAGTACGAGCATTTAGAATTCTTTTTTTCCGCTTTATTTTGCCTACTTTTAGATTATATTCATTACATTCCAATGGAAGCAATTTGGAGGCTTTGGATGGTTTTGGGAGTTTTTTTGGCATCATTCTCTGCACTCTCTGAGAGTACATATCATTTAGGCCTACTTTCTTCAGTTATTTGCCTTCTTGAGATTATATTTAGGGAATTACAATGGAAGCAATGAGGCTATTTGGATGATTTGGGGTATTTTGTATCTCTTACTCTCTCCCAGGGTACGATCATTTATGACTTTTTTCCAGTTTATTTTGCCGGTTCTTGAATTATGTTCATTACCAATGGAAATATTTGGAGTCGCTTTGGATGGTCGTGAGTTTTTGCATCTCTGCACTTTGAGACACATATCATTTATGACTTTTTTCAGCTTCTTTTGCCCTTCGAGTTTATGTTGTGGCATTCCAATGGAAGCAATTTGAAGGCTTGTTTGGATGGTTTAGGTATTTTATCTCTCAGCACCTCTTGAGGGTACGATCATTTATACTTTTTCGCTTTATTTTGGCCTTCTTGAGTAAATATGTTCAACAGATTACATCATAACTAGTTTGGAGGGTGACTAGTTATTTTATAGTTTTTCTCATGTCAGATTCTCGCATCTCTTGAGGGTACATATTTAGGCCTTTTTTTCTAGTTTATTTTGCCTGCTTTATTGAGTTTATGTTGCATTCCAATGGAAGCAATTTGATGCTTGAATGATTTCGGGTATTTTTTTTGCATCTCAGATTTTGTTCCTCCTGAGGTGATCTTTGGGAGTTCTTTCCTTTATTTTGCCTCTTTTGAGATTATATATTCCAATGGAAGCAATTTGGAGGCTGCTTGGATGATTTCTGGGTATTTTTTTTTATTCAGACTCACTCTGAGGGTACAGCATTTAAACTTCTTTTTAGTTTATTTTACTTCTTTTTGATTATGTCATTACATTCCAATGGAAGCAATTTGATGGGTTTGGATGATTTCGGTTTTTTTGTATCTACTCTCATACCTCTGAGAGTACGATCATTTACCTACTTTTTTTCCGTTTATTTTGCTTTATTGAGATTATGTTTTGCATTCCAATGAAAGTCGCTGATATCTGGTGTATTTTGTATTTGTACTTTCAGTACCTCTCGAGGGTATGATCATTTATGACCTACTTTTTCGCTTTTGGCCTAATTATTGAGATTATATTTAGGGCATTCCAATGGAAGCAATTTGGAGGCGATGGTTTCTATGGGGTTTGCATGCCTATTAAAGAACAATTCTGGAAGCTATTCGCTTGATTTTGATGGGTGATTTGCATGCACTCATTACCTATCGACTTTTCTTTTGAAGTTTACCATGTCCGGGAAAAGGATAACTGAGATGCGTGCCTACCACTATAAGAACTGTGTTCGAGCAAAGACGCTTTACCTGAAGCCACCGACATTTTAAAGAGGCTTCATCAATTCATTAGACTCATTAATTAAGCAAGACTCCCATTACATCGATCTGCCTTTGGGACATAGAAAAGCAAGCTTTCGTTGGGTGGGACAATGCATTCCTTTCCCCCATGAAGTTGTGATGATGAGATGCCAAACAGAGGGAGAAGGTCTTATGAAAATCCTCACCGTCAGCTCAGCTTCATCTGACTACAAGAATCAACTTGAGCATTGGATGGCTCGTTGCAGAAAGACACGGTGCAGACATACATTTTTTGTCAAATCTATTTTTGTATATCACAACTATAGGTGGCATTGAATTGATACGATGACATAGATAGATTTGTCAATACAACCGGAGAGCCATTTGGGATTTTCTAGTTTCCAATTTGATGTTATTACATCAAAGATTCGCACGAGGCGCCGTACATACAAAGTGGCTTTGTCACTCTTCGATGGTATGTTCTATATCTCCAAGAATGTGTAATTTAATGCGCTGAAGTTAACTATTTTAAATATTCATTGTAGATATGGGCGGCTAAGCACATAATCATCATAAGCCCATCATTTCCATCTGCAAAGCCACGTATGTTGCGATGGGCAAAAATAGAGTTTTCAAATAATGCTTTCACTGGTTTGGGAGGACACCGGGTGACATATAATAATATCACTTAGTTCATATAAGAATGTCTTTATTTATATTGTATGTCTTCACATTTTCTTATCGGTTTAACACAGTCCGCTTTCATTCGAGGACATATTAGAAGAGGAGACTTAGCTCAATCGTGTCCCCGCCCAACATCACACACATCGAGCCGATAGCAGTCCATTTTAAGTCCAATGAGTTCAGCCCCACCGACTCTCCATATGTCTCTCCTCGATATTCTCCCCGCCCCAGTGTATCTAGCACGCCTCTACTACTACCCCACAACAGGCTGGTGGAGAGGATACTAGGTTTCGGACTTGAAAGATACAAGATCGCCTTTCATGCAACAATGATGGAGAGGATGGATGGGCTTGACGGGTTGTTGCTCATGGAAGTTCTTGCCAGGGTCCTACCACCCCGGGGAAGGTTCTGTGCTCACCACAGGGAAACTCGAGAGGGGAGAGCTTCTGAGGAGGGCTACCACTGGAGAGAGTCAGTGAGGAAGCTGGGAGGCTACCACGAGCTTCGGAGGAGGGAGGCACCACTTGGAAAGCCCGAGAGGCAGAGGAAGCTCGGAGACTACCATGAGCTTCTGGGGTAAGGAGGCTACCACTGGAAAGCCGAGATACGCAGAGGAAGCTCTTATGGAGGCTACCAGAGCTTCCACTGTGGAGTTGGATACAACCAAGCCCATATGGAGTTCACCGTAGTGAAGTTCTTGTGGAGGTCGCCACCACACGATCCGCTAAGCCCTGAATCACAGAGAACATGGTGTGAAGGCTCGGATGAGGAAGAGGAAAGCAATTTGTTCCCCTTGCACAAACTTATGGAAGTCATGAGCAAGAATAAGTGATGTGGTGGCCTCCATTCAAGATGAGATTAGAGGTATTAAGTTACTTTCTTTTAAATTTGAGATAAAGAAATAGATTTCACTAAATTTTTTATAGCAAAGATGAGCCAAGAAGGTCGACACCCACAGACCGCTACTATTGTGGTGGAGGAGCATCAATCGAGGTATGAATCATCTCAGATTGATCCTTAATTCATAGTGAATCTAGCTCTTCATCACTAACTTTCATCATCGAATTTCATTGCCAGAGGCTCATCATTTGTTGAGTTCTCATCCAGCTATTTTGCCTATGCCGATGCTCCATCTTATTGACACATCATGCTCGATTGGACAAGTAAGTCAATCTTCAATCCTCCTTCATACATAAAATAACATATTCGTTTAATTAAGATCACTTTAAAATATTTATCACTTAGGGTGATACAAGATTCATGGAATATTATTATTGCACGGTCGATGAGTTGCTAATAATCAATATCTCTCGATGCACACATTGATACCTTTGCCTTTACCTAGTAGAAGTATTCGCTCATCAGATGTCCCTATTTGTACATTTCATGCTTGCATTGGGTATGTTATCCCATAGAATGTTGGGTATTACATTCAATTCTTGTTTGTAGATAAAGCTAGAATCTATAATCGTTCTCTTCTTTTCTCGAAGTTATGCCGTGTACGCCTAAAGACGAAAGCAAAATGTTCATCCAAAGATGTCACTGCAGACAAGGTGTCGGTGGTCGAGTTAATCTACCGCCATAGAATCAAGACTGACACTGGCATATTAAGTTGGGTCCGATTTTTTACGACTCATTACCCAAACAACCCATAAGAGCATTCTTCCCGGTAAGAGTTTTCAAATTTGGTTCCTCTTAACTATTTTTTTTCTGGCCAACTTATTGAGATTATGTTACCTATTAGATCAAATTATTTGTTGAAGATGTCCTTTTGATCCAAAATGGCCAATCGAAATGGTGATGCAAGTCCGCTAACAAGTGATCATGGATGTTTATCCGCAAGTACAGGCGAATCCACAAACTCCCAAGAATCAACCACCAGACTGCCCAAGAAGATGAATATATTTAGGGAAGTTTGCCATGCTATATTTTTGGGACCCAAAAAATCCAACTGAACTACAGATTTAGTTTGATAAAGATTTAGTATAAATGATTCATTAATAACTCATCGATCTCAAAAGATTAATTTTCCCAAAATGAAGAATACATTAATATAATGTAATATGAATATAATTTGAATGTCGAATGACGGATGTTCAACACATTTAATAAAACTAACTTTGATTTAAATATATATAATCAAGATTTTGATGAGATCATACTTATTTTCAGATAATGCATTGTTTGGTGGCTTCAAGCTATTTTTTGTTATGTTATTATTATTCATTATTTTATATGTTTTAATATATAATCATCAAGGGATTTTGATGATCATAACTTTTCTCATTTCATAGTTTGATTACTGTTATTATTATTATTTGTTTATTTTATGTATCATCTTTTATTTACATTTTATTTTATATTTCAAAATGATTTCATCAATAATATTTGTTTTCATCAATACAACAATCAAGATAATCTCATATTTTATTATTTTTATAAACATATTTAGGTATATAAAATGCCTAAATATTATTATTAATTCTTTTGAGTGATGCATGACTTTATTTTTATTGCTTCATTAATGTTATACAAATAAATTAATGCATAAAATTAAATTAGATTAATGGCCATTTTGTCGCCTTAGAACCCATTAATGGTACAATAAGTGGTCATGTGTGGTTGCAAAATTGTTAAGATGATTTTCATGTAGTTTCTATATTTAGGTTTGGGGGTGATTATCTTTTTTTTTTAAATATTGATTGTAAAATTATTGTGGTTGGTGTAAGTAATTTTAAAAAAAATTTTAAACTTAAATTTTTTTTATAATCATGATATTTTAACAGTTTTAATTTTTAAAAGTAAATTTTTATCATGATTTTTTTTAAATATTTAAAATATTAATAGTTAAATATGATTATGATTGTTCTTAGCTATTTTTTTATTTTGAAAATAAAGCAGCTAAAAAAATTAACTCAAATGTATTCTGTATATGCTCGAAAATGAAGTTCAATATTAACTTGAACCTTATCGACTTGTCTATTTATTTAGAGGAAACCCAAACAAAATAAGTCAATTTATTATAAAAATGTATTTTTTTGTCATTGCAATAAAAAAATTTAATTCTTTTATAAATATAATGAAACCAAAAAGAGATAACTTATAACATTTAATTATATAATAATTATTTTCAATTAATGAATAGTGTAAATATAATAGATTAAGAGGCTTTTAAATTTGCCAACACATTATGAAATTAAATTTGCCAACTAACTTAATACTAATAAAAAATTAATTCTAGATATCCTTTCTATAGATATCCGATTTAATACAAATAGATTTAGTTAACTTATGCTAGTATATATATGTATACCTTAGAGATATTGTCACAATAAATGATTTGTACCCTCGGGAGAGGTACAGATGCAAAACACCCATCTGAAATCATCCAAACATCCTTCAAATTATTTTCATTGGAATGTCCTAAACATAATCTCAAGAATCAGACAAAATAAACTGGAAAAATTATAAATGATCTGAGAGGTAGATGCGTAAAATAAATTATCCAAGACTCCAAATTGCTTCCATTGGAATGCCTAAACATAAACTCTAAACCAAAGAAAGAAAAAAGGTCATAAATCAAGAGAGGTATAGAGTAGATGCAAAAATCACAGAATCATCCAAATCCTCCAAAATGCTTCCATTGAATGTAACATAATTCAAGAACTGCAAAATAAACTAAAAAAAGTAAATGATTCTCAGAGAGGTAGAGAGTACATATACAAAATAACCCCAAGAACCATCCAAATTCCTCAAATTGCTTCCATTGGAATGCCCTAAATATAATCTCAAGAAAAGATAAACTAAAAAAGTAGACTAAATGATATGTACCTTCAAGAGAGGTACAGACATGCCAAAAAAAAAATCATCATCCAAATTTCAAATTGCTTCCATTGAAATAAATCTAAGAAAGAAAATAAATTGGAAAAAGAAGTCCCTAAATGTTCTGTACCCTCCAGAGAGGTACAGAGAGTACACATACAAAAAAATACCCAGAAATCATCCAAGCAACCTCCAAATTGCTTCCATTAGAATGCCCTAAACATAATCTCAAGAAACAGGCAAAATAAACTAGAAAAAGAAGTCTAAATGCCTCAGACCTCCAGAGAGGCAGAGAGTACGATGCAAAAAAAATACTCAGAAATCATCTAAACATCCATCAAATTGCTTCCATTAGAATGCCCTAAATATAAACTCAAAAAATAGGCAAAATAAACTGGAAAAAAAGGCCCTAAATGTTATGTACCCTCAAGAGAGGTACAGAGAGTACATATATAGAATATCCCCCAGAAACCATCCAAATCGCCTTCAAATTGCTTCCATTGGAATGCCCTAAATATAATCTCAATAAACAGGCAAAATAAACTGAAAAAAAAAGTCCATAAATGCTCTGTACCCCCCAGAGAGGTACAGAGAGTACAGATATAAAAAAAGCTAGAAATCATCCATACATCCTTCAAATTGCTTCCATTGGAATGCCCTAAACATAATCTCAAGAAATAGACAAAATAAACGGAAAAATGCTAAATATTCTCAGCTCAAGAGATACAAAGAGTACGATGCAAAAAAAAAACCACCGAAATCATCCAAACAAATATCAAATTGCTTCCATTGGAATGTAATGAACATAATCTAAAGAAGTAGGCAAAATAAATTGGAAAAATATCATAAATGATTTGTACCTCAGAGGTGGGATGCAAAACATCCATCCAAACCATCCAAACAAATTTCAAATTGCTTCCATTGGAATGCCATAAACATAATCTCAAGAATTAGGCAAAATAAATAAAAAGTCATAAATGATGACTCCTGAGAGGTACAAAGAGAGATGCAAAAAAAAAATACCCAAATCATCCAAGCATCAAATTGCTTCCATTGGAATGCCCTAAACATAATCTCAAAAACAAAATAAATTGGAAAAAAAGGTTCTAAATGTTCTCACTCAAGAGAAGTACAGAGTAGATGCGTAAAACCTATAAAAAATAACCCACCCTCCAAGCTTCCATTGGTAATGTACACATATTTATTGTACAATGATTACAAGTTTCTAGGGATTAACTCAATAACTACCGCTTAAAAGTTACAAACAACCTAGTGAGAAAATCCCTAGCTAAATACGATAAACATCTGTGGTTAAGTTAAAGAGAGTCATCTTAAGGACTCTAAAGCATTAAAAAGATTGTAATGAAGAACACAAAACTAGATGATGTCATGCATTAAAATATTTTTCAAATAATATCCATCATCGCCTTAGTGTACCATTCATCACCGATTGGAGCTCGAAGTTAAATTCTTGCATGTAGAACATCATTAGTTGATGATTTCTTACAAAGATCGATATGTGATATTATGTATGTACTCAAAAATACTCGCATAACAGAAAGGTGATGCAACTTATGACGAAACACATTCTGTAACACTATCAGACTGTACTTTGATTTCTGCAACATCAAAAGTAGATTAGTTTGAAGATTAACAGCAATATTTAAAATACTAAAAACTAATACGCAAATAAAAAATTACTCTTGGCTTTCTTGGATCTCTCTCAATATCCCTTAAGCCTCGAGTTGGAAACGCCCTTGACGCTGCTTAACCGGATCCTTAAGATGTCTTTTCCTCGTCTGGTGGTTGACATCTTCTTCTTAACCTCATAATGGAGGAGAATTTCCACATTATAGAGTCGACATCATCATATAGTTTTCCCAGCTTCTATTGTCTCGGCTCCGACGCTTATTTGATATGCATATCGACTTATGTGATTCAAAATAATGCCGAATATTTTCCATCTGCTTTCCACATCTCTTAATTTGTATGCACTATCAATGTAAATATCCCTCTTGCTCGTAGACCATCGCATGAGAAGATACTTCTGGAATAATGCAAACATCTTCAACTAAGAACTCGATATAGTGGCACAAAGTAATCCCATCATTTCAATTTTTTACAAGTACAAGTTACATCTGGGGTAGTCCTATCAAAATGCACACCATGTTTTGGATGCATTTTATTCTCTAAGTTTCTCACCAAATACTCCATGGTGTCATCGACTTAGTTCCGATAGGCCTCCAACTCATGCAAAATTCCTCCTCAAACATAGTATAAACCTTTCTTATATAAAACATAACAGCTTGTTTTAGAATTGGACTGGTCTTAACAACAAGAATAATTGATGACTGGCTACACTTAAAGTCTTCGTCATGTTCATTCCGGTGCCATGTCTCCATAACCTTTTCCAACCCCAAGAAATAATTTGTGAGCGAACTTGTTGATTTAGATATTCGACATATGTTGTTCGGACTCACTACATTCTGACAAGATGCCCCAGAATGAGTCCTTCAATTGGACCACTTGGATCTAATCTTATAAAGCTCAGAACCAAGCATGATCATGCAAATTGCCTTCTAGTAGCATGGCACCAAGCTTCTTCAAACTGTTTCATGAGTCACACTTACTCATGCATGTAAATAGCCTCTTCTTATTACTTATTAAAGCAATGAACCTGGAAGGAGTTTTTTGAAATATGTTATAATGCACAACCTATGAAGAGTATGCGCAATATAATTTTGATTTCGCCTGATCTTGATCGTGAATATTGTTATAGGATGTATGTCACTCATCAACCGAAGAAATATTTGAAATAGCCATGAAAATGACTCAATTGTCTCTTCTGATAAAAAAGCTACTCCAAATAATACATTTTGCTAGTGATGATTCACTCCAACAAGAGGGCACAAACAAGATTATATTTATTGAGTCGCTTGTATCAAAAATTACATCCCCAAAATAATCATATTCTATCCTAGACATGTCATTGCTCCAAAAAAAGCTTACTAAGCAATCCGACTCATCAACTTGTACATCCCATGCAAACATCACATCCGCTGCTTGCCTTTCCTTAAATAATTGTATTAATGCATTAATGTCATCATCACAATCATCGATCTTTTCTCTTTCTGAATAAAATTGAAAGCATCTCTTTTTGTGAACCCAATATTCTCTACGCTGCCAACTTCCTCAGTTAGATAGTTGAATGCATCAGTTGCTCTAATTCCAGCCTCTATCATTATCTTCAACACGGACGCCTTCTCATCGCTAATGCCTGTGATCCGAGAAGATGTAGTCAGCTCGCAAAGAATGATTATGACTTTATGTATATTTTTAATCGCCCAATTCCCAAATTAATAGAGAATCTAATCATGGCCGACAACCAGCTTGTATCAACTTAGAATTTTGTTAAGCCATTTAGACTGCACTTCTTCCGACGGCGCACATAGAAAATCTTTTGATTTCAATTTGAGTTTGGCCAATAACTAGTATGGTCCTTGAACAAGTTAATTTGATGTGCATACAAGATAATGTATACACCTCTGTTTCATTCTAAACAGTGGTGCCAAGGAGTTTCCCCAAATTTGGGTCATTAGACATCACGACTTCCATCGACCGCCATTGACCGCATTCATCCGCCAAACAAACAAAAATATGTGTAATATGCAAATATCACCCGTAAATCTCATACCATCAAATTACTTCCATTGGAACAATGAATAATCTCAAGAAAAGACAAAATAAACTAGAAAAGGTCATAAAGATTCTCCAGAGGTAAGAGATGTAAAAAACACCCATAGATCATCGAAGAAGCCATCAAATTGCTTCCATTGGAATGCCCTAAATATAAACTTAATAAACAGGCAAAATAAACTGGAAAAAGTTCTAAATGAAAATTCTTAAAGAGGTAGAGTACGAAAAACCTATAAAATAACCAACCACCTCCAAATGCTTATGATGTAAATAACATATATTTACGAAGACCAAAATAAATTGGAAAAAAGGTCATAAATGATCTGTATCCTCAAGAGAGGTGCAGAGAGTACAAATATAAAATACTTCACAGAAATCATCCAAACAACCTTCAAATTACTTCCATTGGAATGCCCTAACCATAAACTCAAGAACTAGGCTAAAAAAATTATGAAAAAATGTCATAAATGATCTGTACTCTCAAGAGAGGTATAGAGAGTACAGATGTAAAAAAAATCCACAGAAACCATCCAAACAGCCTCCAAATGCTTCCATTGGAATGTAATGAACATAATTCAAGAACTAGGCAAAATAAACTGGAAAAGTCATAAATGATCTCAGTACTCAAGAGAGGTAGAGTAGATACAATACCCCCAAACCATCCAAACAAACCTCATTGCTTCCATTGAATGCCCTAAATATAATCTCAAGAAGAAGGTAAGATAACTAAGAGTTCTAAATGATCTACTTTAAGATATAAAGAGTACATGCCAAAAAACTCCAAGAAACCATCCAAGCCTCCAAATTTCTTCCATTAGAATGTAATGAACATAATCAAAGAAGTACAAAATAAACTGGAAAAGAAATCTAAATGCTCAGAGATACACAGAGTAATGATGCAAAAAAATATCCAAATCATCCAAATGCCATCAAATCCATTGAATGAACATAATCAAAAGAAGAAAATAAACGGAAAAAGAAGTCCATAATGTATCTCAGAAAAGAGTACAAATGCAAAAAATACCCAAATTATCCAAGACCATCAAATTGCTTCCATTGAAATGTAAATATAATCAAAGAAGACAAAATAAACCGAAAAAAGAAGTTAAATGCTCTGTACTCCAAAGAGGTAGAGAGTACATACAAAATAACACTAAAAGTAAAATTCAACCAAAAAAGATCCAAATTGTTTCTAATGGAATGTAATGAACATATTCTCTCGCAGTGAATATCACTAACAAACAGAAAAATCACGAAAACATTACCATGAATTTTATTTAATACATCCTCCAAATTGGTCGCTATTTCCTCAACATTCTCCATCCTCATGATTCTTTTGTAAAAGAAATGAGATTTTCTATTTCTCTCGACTCGGTTCACCAAAAAATACACCCTAAATCCTAAATCGTCTATATTTCTTTTAAATTCTCTACAGATTCCAACGACGCTTCTTCTTACTCTGAATGAGCGCGGGAAGCGAACGGCGTCATGAATATGCCATCCTTTCGCCGTCCGTCAAGCATCGCCCTTTAAGCTAAAATGGGAAAAAATATCGACACGTAATGATCGAGTCCCATAAAGAATGCACAAACTTGGACGTAATATTTTCTCGAGTGCAAGAGGGGATACCTCACAAGAGCAACGTGTGGGCATAACCGAAGAATGAAGGGTTGCCAGCTTGGGTCTAATGGAGTGAAAACGCCTCGCACAGAGTGCTGTTTTTGTACTTAATAGAAACTTTTAAGTGATATATTAATAAATATGAAAATTTGGATGAGAGATATGAAAACACCTATGTTTATAATACTTTGAGTCTAAATCCCTTCTTCTTCTTCTTTTCTCATAAATTCTGCTTCAGATCGAGCAACATAAAGCTCAAAAAGCTAGAATATATTTCAACCAGCATTGGTTGTCTCTTTCGTCCCGCTGGATGGACTCAGCCCACGCCGAAATCACGGCCTCACGGATTCACGCAGAGGTCCGCCTTCTTCCCTGTCTCTTTCTCCCCAACTACAAACCTCACCGAACGCCAAATCGATCGCCGCCCCATTCCGTGACTTTATTTAATAAGCCATCAACTTCTTCTCCTCCGCTTCATGGCATGGTGGCCGATAATCTCACCTGAGATCCCCGCACTGATCCTCCGCCACACTTTCCCTTCGCCATGCCCGTGAGCCCCACTCACGTAAATCAACCTCCACCCAGTACTTTAACTTATCTTCCACAAACTCCATCTCACCAACCAACCAATCCCAAAATTCACCACAAACAAAAAAAAAACAAAACTCAAATTTACAAACCACGCCCCCATCCGTGCATCAATCTCTATCTCCTACACTTGTTACATATTCCCACGTCAAAGCTACTCGTTATGAACGCCTGCTGTCTCTCCCTGCACCCACCGGAAGCCATGGTGCCTATTGGCGAAGCTTCTCGCAAGGGTAAAAACTCCGGCGATGTCCGCATGATTCAGCTTCCCCAGCAACGTAAATTCAGTCGGCAGGTCTCTCTCGAGACAGGCTTCGCAGCGCTCAACGCCGAAGCAAATGGCGGCAAGAGCGCAGCTTTTAGCCCTAGAGGTGCAAAGGAAAGGAGGATTCTTTCCAGGAATGGGAAAAGTATGGGCCCAACCACCGCAGCGGGGGCCGGCGCCGATGGCGTGAGAAAGGGAGACTTTAGTATGTTTCGGACTAAATCTACTCTTCATAAGCAACAGTCGATGCTTCCGGTAAGGAAGGAGAGCGGGTTCGAACCACAGAATGCTGATGGCACTCCCGGCGGCGGCGGCGGTGGAGGTGTCCGTGAGGAACCCATCAACCAGAGCGTACCTGGGCCGGTATTTCGCTGCGCTTCGTGGTCCGGAGCTAGATGAAGTCAAGGTATGCGATGTTTATATTGTTGGATTTAACTGCGTGGAGAAGCATCGAGGAAAAGGTGCTTATAAAAGGATTTAATTTAAGATTTCAAGATAATTGAATTCTAGCTGAATTAAAATTGTTAAGAAAGCAGGCAATTATACTTTCATTATCATATTTTGTTCTTTTCAAATTTCTTATGCTCGGTTAGTTGCTTGAGCATTATTGCCAATTATTGCAGCGAGTTATTATTAATTGGATCGTGAATATAAGTTTTAACTATTCTAAATAAAAATCAAATCAAATTAAGGGGTCAGATTTTTTTTATTACCATGGCCTCCAAACTTAGATGATATTTATGTTATCACTTATGATATATCAGGATATTAAAAATGAAAAATAAAATTATTAAATTAGATTTCAAAATTATTTGATTTATTTTTAAAATGAGTATAATATATGATTAATCAATCTAAAATTTTCATTATACTTATTTAAAATAAATTTAATAAATTTCATACACTTATTAAATTTGAAATTCGATCAAATTAAAACTTTGAGCAAGATATATTGACCTATATATATGAGCACTAAATTATAATTAAAAGTTTATTTCCAATAAAATTAATATTACTGATTTAAAGATTATAATATTATAGAAATATACAAATTTAAGTATTAGATATATATATATATATATATATATATATTGCGTTTGAAAACCAGCCATGAGTAAAAGTTTTACTTTGGAAAAAATATTGTTAAAGAAACAATAAGACCCGAATTTTACGTGAAAACCTCAAGAGGAAAACCACGGGCCTAAAGAAAAGCTTCCACTGTATCTTTTTACAAGATCTTCCGACCGGATTCAATTGTAGATGAGAAAGGGACATTGCTTTAAATGACAATGTTGACACGAAAGTTGACGACGAAGCGAGTTGAAGACGATCGATGATAGTGCGATGATGACCGCAATGAGACGGCGAGGATCGTGATGATGGCGGCCACGGCCGGTGGTAATGACGCCGTCGGTAACAGCCGCGCTTGGAGGATCTTTAGAGCTCTCCTCTCTCTTCGCTCTCATGGGAATGGTATATTTATGAGGCGTCTATACATGCAAACCAACCACTCCTCTCCATCTCACGCCATGATGATTCTCATGATGTATTTTGCATATTTGAATGCTCAAATAATTGTAAGATCTTTAGCTTGTTGGAATCTCGCCGAGACGCCGGAATATAAACACTTCATATTTGAGAGTTATTTAGGGATTTAACCGATATTCTAAAGTTTCCAAGATATTTTAAGAGCTTGATCTCACCCGCTTCAATTTCGACGCTTTTAACATCAAGATTCGGTTTTATTTAGTATTTTAAGTGTCATATCGCTCTTTTTGGATGACATTATCTCAATTGTCCAAAAATATATGTTAAATACTTAAAAATAGTAAATTCTTCAACGAAATCTTCAGGTCCATTAACCTCATACTTTGAGAGAACAGATCTTTATATAAGTCAAGATTATGACTGTTGACGACGCACAATATGTGTGGAAGGTATGAAAGATGTAGCGTAAGATTTCATTACGCTGTGCGCAAGGTTTGGTTGATTACGCAGAATGCAAAAATCTCGGCTTTATAGTCAAAGTGGTCAGTCTTCATGGGTAATAGTCGAACGGTCGAAAAAGGCTTGTGGCAATTAATGCGTAAAACAAATACGTGGTCGCTGAACGGCGAGCGGGTCGCGCGAACGACGACGTGGCAGTGAAGCGATGCTTTGGCTGACGGTCGGCGAATACGACGCGATCACGCCCGCCATGCGGACTCACGGTGCGAATAAAACGTCGCTTTTCTGCTTTCCGCTTAGTAGTTTTGAACGGTTTTGATTTGATTTTGGCGCTTTTTTGACCCTTTCCTAAAAAAACCCCAGGCGGGAGAAGGCACCTTCTCTTCTTGAGATGTCGTCGGCGCATCACCGTAGTCATAGGCAGGCTCCGCCTCAAAGAGGTGTTAACTCGGACCACCGATCGGAGGCGATCAAGACCTCGTATTCGGCAAGCCCGCTTTCGAAAGAGGTGTTAACCGACCTGACCGACCGTTCGGAGATCAAGACCCGTAGATACGGCAGGCTCCGCTTTCCCTCAAAGAGGTGTTAACAACCTCGTCGGACCGACCGGATTAAGGTGATCGAGAGCGATAACGAGACTGGTTGACGCAATGCGATGCTGTCAATGGTGGCCGAGATAACCAATCGAATGGACCGCGAGATACGATGGTCGCAGAGTGACCTGGCGAAAGTCGCGGTTTGGTTAGGCCGACGGGTAATGCCAAGCAACCAGATCATGGTGACCGACTTCGATAGTGAAAATCGATCAGTAGGACCAATAGAATGGCGGCGGTATTTGATGGGTTGATGGGCCCATATTAACGAGACGTATCGACGGCTATTAAAATAGTCAGAGATACCTACGACGCGCCGATCTACGAAAAATTTCCGCTGATGGTCTGGCAATGAGATGGGGTGGCTGGCAACCGGGCGCATATGGTCATGACCGGCGCCACAATGCACCTGACCCTACAATGGTGATGATCGCGACGCCGACATACGGCAGCGGACCGAGATCGGGCCACGGGCGATCGCCTGTACCACGGGTTGTCAGATAACCGGCAGCAGAAGTCACAGCGACCGGCGTTAGCTGCATGACGATAAGATTGCCGCGTGGCGCAGCGGACCTGTGATCTGTACGCGGTAGCCATAGGGGTTGGTTCACCGGGTCCTGGTAGAATGGCACCAATAATGATCAAGGATGCGGGTAGTTCAGCGGAGATGACCACCACGAAGATGACCGCTGGCGATGATGTGGCGTAGTGACCTACGACGCAGTCGACGGGTCCGGCAACGAGACATTAGTCGACTCGCATCGGCGCCGGTAGTCATGGGATGACGAAATGACCGGCGGATGGTCGGCGAGCTAGGACCGGCATAGACACGGTGACCGCCTAATGGTTGGCGGCCGCGAGTATGCGCAATGAGACTAGTCGACGTGCGAATCGCCATGGTAGCGGGGATGACCGACGACGATGATGACGCGATTGCCGGTGATGGTTGGTGGTCGCGGGGTGGTGAAACCAGAGACGCAGTCGGCTGGCGTCTGAATAATGGGATGACCGGCGACTTTGAGGATTTTGACCCATCCGGTTGTTCAAAAGTGTTTGCTCAATGATGTTACGATGTTAACCTGCGTGGAAGAGGTTGAATTGAATCAGATTTTGGCCCATCCGATTGTTTGTCGAGATGTTACCCAATGACGCAACTGTATGAGAGGTGAATCAATCCAGATTTTTGACCATCCGGTGGTTGTTGTCGTGGGTGTTACCCAATGACGTTAACCGTGGAAGAGGTTGAATTGAATCCGGCGGATTTTGACTATCCGAATTGATTGTCGGTGTTACCCAATGACGTGAACTGATGGAAATCAATCCAGGATTTTGACATCCGGTTGTTTGTCAAAGTGTTACCCAATGACGCTAACCTATATGGAAGAGGTCAATTGAATCCGGGATTTTGACCTATCAGGTTGTTTTTCGGTGTTACCCGGCGACGCTAACTGTATGGAAGAGGTGGGAAGTCCACCAAGGACCTTTTGACTATCTAGTTGTTTGTCGAGTGCTCGACGTTAACTGGAAGGAAGAGAAGTTCACCAAGGACCTTTTGACCTATCAGGTTGTTTGTCGAGTCTTTACCGATGACGCTAGATGTAAGAGGTAGGAAGTCCACCGCGACCCATCTTGTTGTTTTGCTCGATTAACTGTGGAAGAGGTTGAATTGAATCCGCCAAGGATTTTGACCAGAGGTTGTTTGTCGAGAGTGTTACCCAATGACGCAACTGCATGGAAGAGATTGAATTGAAGAGATTTTGACCCATCCGAGGTTGTTTGTCAGAGTGTTACCCAATGACGCTAACTTGTATGGAAGAGGTCGAATTGAATCTGCTGAGGATTTTTGACCTATCCAAGGTTGTTTGTCAGGATGTTACCCGATGACGTTAACCTGTATGGAAGAGGTCGTGGGAAGTCCACCAAGGACCTTTTGACCTATCCCAGGTTGTTTGTCGAGTCTTTGCTGGCCATTGTGGAAGAAGGTTCACCAGGACCTTTGACTTATCCAGGTTGTTTGTCCAGTCTTTTACCAATGTAACCTGGAAGAAGTCGTAGGAAGTCCACCAAGGACCTTTTGACCCATCCTAGTTGTTTGTCGAGTCTTTGCTCGATAACGCTTAACCTGGAAGAGGTCGAGAAGTTCACCAAGGACCTTTGACCTATCCAGATTGTTTGTCATCTTTACTCGACGTTAACTTATGGAAGGTCGCTTAAAACATCCATTTATTGCCAAAGTTGCTTAACCTGGCCTTATTTTTCCATGAGTATGATTGGAAAATCATAATTTGCAAAGCTATATCTCTTCTCAATGTTGAAATACCCTCCAACTTCGACTTGTTTCTTGAGATTGAAATCGATTAGATGCTTAAATGGGTGATCTTCTGAGATTAAGAGTTGCCCCCCAGTTCCCGACAGAATCTGAAGGAACAAAGTTTGATGAATTTTCATTCTTCGCTTGCGCTCTTTAAAAGCTTGAAATGCTCCACTTCAATGGTAGTTTTGATCTTGTTGGAAACTTATACAAGATGATAAATAATAAGATCCCATGCAACGCCAAACTGCTATGCTAAAACCATATGGAGAGTAAAAGTTTATGCCTTAGCTTTGGGAGTCCAAAGACACGTATTTAAAGAATAACAATAACTGAATTTTTGCGGAAAATCTCACAAAAGGGAAAAATCACTGGCTAGCCCTAAAAGCTTCCACTACGATTTATTTCAGAGTACAAGATCTTCCATATCGGATTTGTAATTGTATATGAGAAAGGGACAGTGTAATGCAAATGTGACGATGTGAATGCATGTTGACGACAAAGTTGAAGAAGCCGACGACGGCGATTATCGACGATAGTGGTCGATGATGACCGACAATGGTCGACGACGGCGAGCGGCGAGATGGCGCGCTGGCGGTGGTACACGCCGCCGAAGAAAGCATTCGGCTTGGAGGATCTTTAGAGCTCTCCTCTCTCTTCCTCATGAGGAATGAGGGCTATTTATGATGGAGAGTGGCGCCTGTAAATACATGCAAAATCCAACCACTCCTCCATCGGATGGCTCATGATGATTCCCTTGATCATATGATGTATTTTGTGTATTTGAATGCTCAAATGAAGTCGAATTGTAAGATTTTGGCTTGTTGGAACCGGCCGTCAGACGATTTGACTATAAACACTTCATATTTGAGAGCTATTTAGGGATTTAACCGATATCCCAAAGTTTCGGATTTTAAGAGCTTGATCTCGACCGCTTCAACTTCGGATCGCCTTGCTTTTAACATCAAGATTCGTGCCGACAATAGTATTTTAAGTGTCATATCGATCGCTATGCGTTAAAACCGCCGGGAGAGTAAAGTTTACTTTAGCTTCTTTGGGAGTCCACACACACATGTAACGGCGAAGAATAAGACTCTAGAATTTTTACGTGGAAAACCTCACAAAGAGGGAAAACCACGGCCTATCCTAGTAAAAAAAGCTTCCACTATGTATATGTTTGAGTACAAGATCTTCCCGACACGGATTACAAAATTGTATACGAGAAACAAAGTTGAATGCAATGTGACGACGATGTTGACGACAATGTTGACGATGATGATCGACGATAGTGGTCGGTGATGATGACCGGCAACAATGGTCGACGACGGCGATCGGCGGGTGGTTGAAGGCGGCGGTGGTTGACGCACCGTGCCGAGTAATGACGACGGGCTTGGAGGATCAGCCTCTCCTCTCTCTGCCTCATATGAGGAATGAGGGACTATTTATGATGGAGGAGTGGCCTCTAGAATACATGCAAAATCCAACCACCTCTCCATCGACGGCTCATGATGATTCTTGATCATGATGTATTTTGTGATTTGAATACTCAAATGAAGTCAAATTGTAAGATCTTTGGCTTGGAACCGGCTCGTCGAGACGCCGATTTGACTTATAAACACTTCATATTTGAGAGTTATTTAGGATTTAACGATATCCCAAAATTTCTAAGGATATTTTAAGAGCGATGACCGCCAACTTCAGATCACTTGTTTTAACATCAAGATTGCATCACCAATAGTATTTTAAGGGTCATATATATATATATATATATATATATCATGTATCTAATTTTAAAAATTAATTATATGTACATATATCTAATTATTTTTCCTATAAAAAATAATATAAATTCTTAATTTCAATTAAAATATGTTTAATTAATTTGTGGCGGCCTCCACCGCCTCCGCCGCCCTGGCAGGACTCAGAAGACATTCTCCTCCCAACGGACCAAGTCTGGCCTTTCCTCCTCCGCTTCCCGATCAACTGCTTCGGCATCTGCCTCGGCCTTGGGAGCCAAAGCATGCTCTGGAAATCCATCTCCACCAGCCCCGCCATGTCCTTCCTCCACATAACCCCTATCATCAACACCGCCATTTGGTGCCTCGCTATCCTCATCCTCCTCTTGGTCTCCCTCACCTACGCCCTCAAAACCGCCTTCTACTTCGAAGCCGTCCGCCGCGAATACTTCCACCCCGTCCGCGTCAACTTCTTCTTTGCCCCCTGGATAGCCTGCATGTTCCTCGTCATCGGCGCGCCTCCATCGCTCGCCGCCGGAAGGCCGCACCCCGCGGTCTGGTGCGCCCTCTTCGCCCCAGTGTGCGTCCTCGAGCTCAAGATATACGGGCAGTGGTTGTCAGGCGGGAAGCGGAGGCTTTGCAAGCTGGCGAACCCGTCGTCGCATTTGTCGGTGGTGGGGAACTTCGTTGGGGCGGTTTTGGCGGCGAGGGTCGGGTGGGTGGAGGCAGGGAAGTTTTTGTGGGCGGTGGGGATCGCACATTATCTATGCGTGTTCGTGACGTTGTATCAGAGGTTGCCGACTAGCCAGACGCTGCCCAAGGAGTTGCATCCGGTGTATAGCATGTTCATCGCCACGCCTTCTGCGGCCAGTCTTGCTTGGACTGCCATATATGGAGAGTTCGATGCCGTCGCCAGGACCTTTTACTTCATTGCGCTGTTCCTGTATATTTCGCTGATCGTGCGGATCAACTTCTTCCGGGGATTCAAGTGAGGTTCCTTTTTTTTTTCTTTGACTTTATTGTTTTCCATTTTTTAGATATTTAAATAGACAACATAATTCTTATTATTTAATTAAAGAATTTAATTGTATATTTTTTATATATTTATATATTTAATATCTAAAATTTAATGTTTATATAAATAACATTCAAATTTTAATTTATATAAAAATAACATCAATATTAACTTGGTAAATTACATATTTTCATATTTAAAAATATTATATTTATAAATATCAAATTTTAGATATTAAAAATTTTAATACATAAAAATTATATGTATATATTTCTTAATTATTTAATACTTCAATTTTTAATGTCACATTCAAATATTATTATCTTTTAAAATGTATGTATATTTTTTTTCATATATAGATAAAATATTAAAATTATAGATATCAAAATTTAATTATTTGATATATAAATACATAAGAATTTAGTGCTATATATAAATTTATTTATTTTAGTTTGATAGAGGAATTAAAGTACAATTAAAGATAGGGGTTTCAAATGAGTGAATATTATAACTTTTTTTATATTTTTTTATATATTTCATTTATCTCTACAGAGAAATTATATTGCTTACAAAGGCATCATCTTAATTTTTTTCGTGCTTTGCAGGTTTTCGGTGGCGTGGTGGTCGTATACATTCCCGATGACTACGGCGTCAATGGCGGCGATAAAGTACGCGGAGGAGGTTCCAACGATTCTGAGCAAGGGGCTCGCACTCGGCCTCGCGGGCATATCGTCGGCGATCGTGTCGTCTCTCTTCATCTCAACGCTGCTGCACGGCTTTGTATGGCGTTCGCTTTTCCCAAACGATCTCGCCATCGCCATCAGCAGGAGCAAGAACAGCTCATCCGCCGGAAAGATGACGAGCGCCAGAGATGAGCAACCGGCGGCGCACAGTAGATGCGATAATCTTCGTCGGTGGGCAAAGAAATCGCTGATTCCGACCGCCATTGACCACCACTCGTCAGGGCACGAGTCTGATGACAAGCGATTCACCATTTGATTTAATATAGCAAAATGCTGTTTATCATTTTACACTCATTATCATTTTACACTCATTTTATTGTATCTCAAAAGTGAAACTCATTTTATCATTCAGTAAGTTTCCTTATTTTCGCAGATATGATAATAATAAAGTTTTATATATTAAATGAGTAAAATAGGTAATTTGAAGTGATACGAATGTAAAAACCCCAAATGTTATTTGATGTGTTCTTGGCCCATCTGCGTTTTAGGGGAATTAATAATAAAATAATAGAAGAAGATTGTAAAAAACTATTACTAAGGGAGTGCAGGTCACATTAAATATCTATTTAAGTGATAATAGCTAGCAGAAACCAGCTGTTTAATCAGGGGGTAGAGAATAAATATTGAACAACATGAGAAAAATAAAATACTTTGAATTGCAATGGAAATGCCTGTTCAAGTGCAGAGTATATTTTATCAATGTCTGTTCAATGTGAAGATTGTAAACCTGTGTATGTTTCAAACTTCAGTACAAGGTTTAATCGGTTTCCAACGTTCGAATTTGGGCTGGCGCAAGTCGCTGAAATATTTCGGTTCTATGTGCACAAATATTCATTTCAGTCCCTTTTACAAGTGATAATCAGCAGGGAGGCCTACATGAAGGGGAAATCAGACAAATCAAATTCTACAGGCAACGAAATATTTACTTTTTATGGAAAAGCAGTGCCAAATAGGAGGAAAAGTATAATCCGCGGGTGTTGTTACAAGCATAGCCTCCCCCGCCACAAAAGGACTTGTTCTATGAAATTTCCATCAGCGGGGGTACATGCCTTCTGCAAATTTTTGTCAAAATGCACAGCCTATGTTTAATATTTTTCTTAAAAACAATAATTCAACAAAACAAAAATGAAACAGCTTCAAAGAGAATCATAACAAAAAATTAAAAAATTAATCAATGAAACCATGTTATGAAGTTAAAACATGACATCAATTTTAAAATTAGTCAACACCACATTGCGAAATTGCGCATGCAATATGTTTTTCTGGGTAAACTCTACAGCTAGATTACATTACTAGAAAATATAAATCAAGCATATAGGAACTTTCAGGACAGGTTCTGAGGAACAAAACCATCCATCCAAACAACTATTTCAGAGCGGACAAACAACTTATTAAAAAGGATTTTCAGATATAAAAAAAAGAAACCGTTATATTATTAATCTTTTTTAAAGATATTTGAGTCAATTTAATGTTCTTGCATGCAGAAAGATTTGGATCGATAGAGTAAGACAATTCGATATCTTAGCGTTACGCAAAAGTTACATACAAAGAGTTTGAGAGGCCATGATTTTTAAAGAAAACTCAAAACGAGGCTACCTGGAAATAATTTATTAGCTTTTCTATTATTATCTCTAAAGTTAGAGAAGAATAGTTTAGAATAAATTTTGTGATAAGTTTTGGATTAGCAAAACCGAGCTTTAGTCGATGATCGAAAAAAAAAAATAGTAGATGGCGGTGGTAGCTAACAATAGTGAAACAGCAGCGGTCAGTGGTAATCCGCTTCGAGGCATTAACCATTAGCCGATGATGCGATGGCAAACCGATAATCAGCGTGGCCAGCAGTGATAGCCGTAATTAATTATCCGAGCGGTCGGCATGCTCGCAGCGTGGCGGTTGTGGCCAACAGCAAGTCAGCGGCCGGTGGTAGTGGTCAACAGCGGCAGCCAGATGATGCGATAGTGGTCGATGCGGACCTGCAGTGGCCGGTGATGGCACGGTGTGGCGGCAATGGCGAGCGGAGGTGGTCAGCGATAGTGACTAGCAGTGGTGGTGGCAGCGGATGCAGTGGTATGCGGCATGATGTCAGCGTGTAGCCGGCGATGCATGGCCGATATGGCGTGATGGCGGCAGCGGCGATAGCCCGGCGATAGTGGCGACGACGTGGTGGCCGATGGCGATGATGGTGTGGTGGCCGGCGTTGACGGTTTGGCGATGCTTCGATTATCTTTAACTTCAGCTCTTCTCTTAACTACGCCATGTGAAGAATGAGAGTATTTATAGATTAAAGTGATATTTATATCTGAAAAAAAATCCACCATCGAACGCTCAAAATGATTTCTTTGATCATATAATATATTTTAAATATTTGAATTCAATGAATTAAGAGATCTTAAACTTAAAATCATTTCGTCAAGCGCTCGATTTTATAAAGCATATTTATTTATTTAAGATCCTAATATCCCAAAATTTTCAATTATATTTTAAATGATTGATGCAGGTGTCTCATTCGAGAATCAGTTCGATGTAGATTGTCTTTTGTAGAATTTTTTAGTGACATATCAAATGTCAAATTCAAACAAATAATAGATATGCAAGGCTTGAACTTAATACCTCTTGATTGATGTGGGCTCCGAAAATTCGCCACTGACCTCTCGACAATTATGAATTGAAGAGAGTGTGATTTAAAGTCTCGGTGTAATTTTTAGAAGGCTTGTGGAATAGTAGATAAGACACTACCCAGAGATTTCTCCCTCATTTGGTGAGGACTTTAGATCTGGTTCCAGGTTTTCTATATGGCGCTTTAGTTAATTACCTTGATAAGTAGAGAGAACTTTCGATTATCTTGGTCATTAGGTTTTAATGTATAACATATAGTAGCAACATATAGAGTTTTAAATTTGAAATTATGAAATTCATCATTTTTAGCTTAAACCAGATGGTTAGGGGAATGATATGCGATCTAGATCCGTTCGTCATCATCGTGGTCTACTTAGTCGAGGAGTAGTTGACCAATCGAGAAGGATCTTATCAAGCGCCGTTCACGAAATCCTCTGTGACTGGATGGTGTTTGTCAGAAAACGAGCTTAGTCTACTTACAGAGAATTTGTTTGTCTATAAAGATACCCAATGATTCCTCAAATGGCGCATCGAGCATCTATACTGATGCGTGATCGTAATATAATGGAGTCGATTTAAACCACCGTCGGAGGGCTACGGTAGCTCATCGTGGGCCTCTTGGCAGCCACATGATCGAGAGCATCTGAAGCGTCGCTTCCAGCAGAGATTGATTGAGAGTGAGCATGCACACTTGGCGTTATTTCTTTTTTCTAGAACTTTCTTAATTTGTCATAAATTATTGCGGAAGGTGAATAAATTGAGTTTGTTTTAAAACTTTTTTAATAATAGAGTTTAAAGCTTTTAGATTGACACTCAATTTGAGTTGATTTGATTTGAAAAATTGATTAAATTGAATATGTTTTAACTTTAGATCTTTGTATTTCTGCTAATTCTTAACAGAGATGATTAGATCTTGGACAAAATCGAACTGAGATATTTCATTAAGTTGAAATTTATATAATAGATTTTAGGTATTGTTAACGGGCTAAAAGCAGGAAGAAACTCACGCTTTATCTTGAATTTAAGATTCAACATAATTAGAGGCCGTAGATGTAATTGATGCCAACTAATGTCTTCTACTTGCAATTGTGTTGTGAATCAGATGGCGTGAAGACGCGTTTATAAATTAGTATCTTATTAGATTTTTTTGATTAACATTTAATTACTAATTTAGCATTGCGTCTTTTAGATTTTAAAATTTGCTTGAAATCTACATGTCGGCATGCGGTGTTTATAGTTTAGATAATTTCACCTCATTAATGATTTTGTTGATTTTGAAAATCATAATTTAGAATGAAGTTATTAATTTTTTATATTTTCCCATTCATTCGATTTAGTTTAGTGTCGTTTTCGTCTTCTGAAAATTGCGGTCCGTGACGATCATTTGAAAGTTCGTACGAGCTTTGTATAAGAATATATTCATTTTAGATATGTGCAATGAGTTTATTTTCATTCAAGTATTTGCATATATTTTGGAATATTTGACCCAAAATAGTGGCCGTAGAGCGGATCTGGGGCAGAGACCTTGGGGAACGCACCCTCTGCCCATCATATTAAAATTGATAAAGTCTATTTTGATATAGATAAAATTGACGAGATTTTCAATTCAAAACCCTCACCTTTCTACCGCTCGTTCTTTGTCAGCGAGAAGGGAGATGTGAAGTAACTGCCTTTCCTCCCACCCTCCTTCTTACGCTTGTCCAAATCCAGTAAATCAGGGAGCCATGGAATGAGGCTTTAGAGGATTACACAAAACCTCTTTTCAAAAAAAAAAATTCAATTTTAAAACTAGTTTTACAGAAAATGGATTTTTAAAATTTATGTAGAAAAAGTTGAAAATATTGTTCAAAAAAATAACAAAATTAATACATACTTATTATATTTGAAACTAAAATTATTTTATTTATGTAGATAAATATGTTAACATTCTATATTAAAAGACTAAAATAACTTTGAAATATTTTGCATATTTCATATTACCATATATATATATATCCGTGAACTTAATTTGTAAGTATTTCATAAATTATTATTTAATATCTTACATTGATTATGCTATATATATTTAAAATATATTACAATTCATTAAATTTATATTTTGACATTCATAATTTCAAAAATAAATAAATAATTTATTTATGTCATAAGATAAATTAAATAAATATTTCAAAATATTTTTTTATAATTTATTGTTTAAAGAAAACAAATGAGTGGCAGTAAAGTGTTGAGAAGGAGTGGGAGAAGTATGATAGCAAAAGGTTAATTATGATATTTTAAGAGCAGAAGGTAGACTTCATTCAAAAAGGAATTACAAAATAGTATTTCGAAATGATATTTAAACCAAGTTTTTCATATCATGTTTGTAAAAAAAATTGATTTACAAAATATGTTTAGTTATTTCTAGTTGATATTAACAAAAATACTTACATAAAATAATAAATAATTTATTCATAATTTATATAAAAATATATTATTAGTTTTTGTCATATTGTGCCCTCTCTGACAATAATTACTAGATCTCCTCAGTGGCCGTATAGGATATGAGAGGCATCTTTTAAATCTGATTATTAAATCTGAGTTTATATATTCAAACAAAGCTCAAACCTTTTAATTTTATTTTGTCATTTAAGGACTTTTCACATTTTCTACAATAATAGTTGTTAAACCTAATTTAGATTCATTTTTAACTTTATATCAAATTCCCTATTTATTTGAAAATTAAACCTCAATTTTATTGCAAATTTATTATGAGTTTAGTATTTGTCTTCCCAAGTTTCAATTAAGACTTGTTTAATTTTGAGAAATTTCAATAAAAGATAACTCACTTTACAACTTTAATTTAAGCCATAAAGAATCACAATTAGAGTTTAAATTTAAGCCTCCAAATTTTACTTGCATTTTAAATGAGTGTTATTCTATTTTTCCAAAATTTTCTTTAAATGTTCTCCTAATTCTCTTTATTTAACATTTATCTTCATATTTATCATATATCCTTTCTTTGTTTAGATAATTAATTGAATTTATTTTAAATCTTGAATTTTTTAATTCTAAAATTTGACCTCCCCAGAGGGTGAGCATTCGATTGTTCGATTAGGTTGGTTGAATTTTTTGTAAAGCAATAACCACCAAATAATTTAAAATACCATAATAACATATAAAAACCGAATTATAATTCATTTATTCGGTTGGTTTTTTTTGGCGAATAGCATATAAAAATAAAAATAAAAATATTTTTTAATGAACAAATAAATTAAAACAATCTAATAAATTTTATATATTAAAATTTCTTAATCAAGTAAATCTCTAAATATCTAAATAATTAAAGCATTTACAATCAAAATTACATATTTATATTTGACTTTTAACTAATTTTGGTTTATTCGTTTAACCAATCTTTTAAAAAAATCAACCAAAACCAAAAATAATAACAGGCATTTACAAAATTGAGCTGATATTTAAAATCAAACCAAACTAACCAAATAACATCGATTTAGTTCAGTTTTTCGGTTTGAATCAGTGCACACCTTCCTGTGTCATCATATATAAATGCGTCGGAGTGTTTTGGCTCTTGCAATGGCGTAGAGTGGTGTCTGCGACAATAGCGAGTTTTCATCGTCAGCCTCATGAGCGCGAGACTTCAAAAAAAGAAAACATCTGATCTGATATTCATTCACTTTTTTTTTTTAAATCTAAAAAAATTACAAATTTCATTTAGGGAGGCGGCATCTAACGGATGTTGGCTTCTGATCCTCATAGCGGCGGTTTCATTCCTCTATCAGACTAAACTGCAAAACAACATGTATATATCCTTCACACTCCTATGTTTTGACTTATTTTTTTTCTCGATCGATAAGGAATGAGGTTAGCATCTGAAAACCAGAGACAAACCGCCTCATGTCATTCCTCTCCGACTAGAAGAAGAATCAAAAGTCGGAAATGGGAGGCATTGAAAAACCAAAGAATCGCTTCATGATGTGTTCATCTCATTCCATTAAGCGATGGGAAATGTGATCTGAGGAGGGTGGCCGAAAGAAAGAATAACCATGTGATTTTCTTCTCAGGTTTCAGTTAGAAAGTAAGGTTTGGCTAGAGGCGGCCAAACCGAAAAGAACAATATCTCATATGCTTCTTCTACGTGAAAAGAAATTTTCAGATTTCGGCCAATCGGAATTTTCAGATTTTTGGCGAAGAAAATTTTGCTTTGAGAGGAGTTTTGATGGGAGAAGAAGAAAAAGGAAAGGTTTCCTTATTTTCAGAGTTATCAAATGACTTCACATCTATAATCTTTGTTCACATCATCTTTATCACTTCCCATTGTTTCATTTCCACGATCATTTTTGTCAATGTGCTTTAGCTCAACCAAGACAACTTCATCTGCATTACTTTCTAAAACAATATCACCATTGCTCCCGCTCTCATCCACTGGCTTCACGTTAGGACCAGAAATATCATTCCTAACACCACTCTAAGAATCAAAAGGAACAATATCCAATTCTTCCATTTTACAACCAACTTTCTTTAAAGAGTTATAAGAACACTGCTGAGGCTTTGCGGTGGAGCAACCTTTAGATTTGCAATTATATGTAACCCTTCTCATCAAGTTAACATATTTCTCACTATTTGCAACAGATTTCTTACCCAGTTGGCATTTTCTACCAGTTCCTTATCCAAAGGTCTAAACCCAGAAAAACTTCTCCTTTCTTCGAAGCTAGAAATTCTGGTGATATCATTGCCACAAAAGTTAGCAACTTTACCTATAGAGAGGGAAGATGTAGACCAAATTACTTCGGATGTAGGCTTCTCCGAATGCTCGAGCGGCCTCCGGTGATCTGAAAGAACGATAGAAGCCCGTCCGGCTGAGAGGGGCCTCGGGTTATCTTTTCCGGCAAAGGAGCGGGGGTAAGATGGATGACCTGCGGAGATGGGGCGTGGATTCTCCTTCCCAGGATGGTCGAGCCGAGGGATCAAAGGCCGACGGACAGAGATGGGTCGTTGGCGCGTATGTAGACGAGCAGCAGAGAGGGGGTCGGAGCGTGGGAATAGAGAAAGAGAGAGGGCCGCTTGCGGTTTTCTGGAGGAAAGCCAAAAAAAAAAGTGCGCTGGCTTGCGATTTTTTCTTCTTTTTCGTCTCTCCCTTGCGGTTGAGAAGAAGAAAGGGGAAAGTGGGGGAGCGGTTGCTCACCATGCGTGTGAGGGGGATCGAGTCGTTCCACTGTGCACCATAGAATTTGTGCCGATCGGTTAGGCTAGGGCTGATTAATATATATTATTAACCCATTTTTAAGTGTTTAAACCATCTTAATAGCAATTTGGGATTGAAATCATCATATAATTAATATATATGTTGATTGAAGGTTATTCAAATTCCCACGGCTTTGTCCGTTTAGCGATCGGAGTCATTTGGTCGCGTCGGCGTCCATTGAGTCAATTTGGTTTAAAATGCGTCGCCGCTTTCTCTGCTGCGTTATGGACTTATTTGAATTAAATGCAAATAGTCTTGATTTCGATGTTTTGAAGCGCCTCAATTTCGCGAATAATCGTTTAGTTTCGTGGCCTCCTCACCGGCGTCATGCGGTAGCGTTGGCGGCTTCGATCGATTAATCATCAAGTTATGCGATATTTATATTCTTACCAGTTTCGACGTTTTGAACGTAATGGCGGAGTCCGTTCGTCGATTGGAGGTCATTTGGGTTGATTTTGGCGACGTCCAGTGCATTTCATCCTCGATTTGCGCACTATCACTTCCAATCATTCGACATTTGCACAGACTCATCCGAATCGAGTGCGAACAGTCTCATTTGATATTTTTCGATATTTCGAAGCTAACATCGCAATAAATTTCATGAACGGAGATCGTTCGAATATTGTCGCAGCTTCCTGACTCCAATATATGTATCGACACATTGATAACTCGATCACTTGATAAGTTGATCTTTAGATTATGTAATATTTATATTTTGATCAATTTCGACGTTTTGAACGCGGCTGTGAAGTGCATCCGTCGTTCGGAGGTCGTTTCGATCATTTTCGGTGACATCCAGAGCATTTTAAGCCTCGATTTGCGCATTGTCACCTCCGAAGTCCGTCGAATTTGACTTGTTGGCTTGACCCGACTTATGGCACATATGTGGAGGTCAATAAATGGCCCCCAACAAATGTAATTCGCGCATGGAGCGAGTCACATTTGTTGAAAACTGGTTGACCCTTTGGGTTGGCCCGCGAACATCATTTCTCATTCGATAACTTACAACTTTGATAGGATTTATCATTAGTATGGCGTCTTATTTAGGACTAAATGACCTGATTGGAATTTGTCGTCGACTTGTCGGATAAATAAGAATTTTACACCATCTACTCTACTTGATGGCTTTCTTTGAAGATCTATTTCGTTTATGTCCTTATAGATTTGAGTTTCCTTCAATCCTAGTTTCGTGCTTGATTGGGTTTATTAGAGGAATTGGTTTATTTGTTTTGATGAAGGACTCTGCTAGGGAGTTGGTTTATCCGTGCTTGGTTGAATTTGAAATTCCTTCTGTCCTAGTTTTAAGCTTGACGGACTTGATGAAAGACTGACCTGATTTATCCAATATTGACTTGCTAGGAAGTGTATGTACGACATGAATCATGTGCTTGCTACTTTGATAGATTCATTGAAGGGTACATACAGATGACCCAACCTCAAGCTTATAGAATAGGTGTTGAGTTATCGAGAATGTATTTTAAGAATAACCACGAAATTCCTTTAGTTCGACCATTGGCTTTGTATGAACTATGAAATTACTTCCTCGGTCCTGTGCTTTCTGCTTTTGCGGACTTGATGAGGAAATTGACTTTGATCTGTGCTTTGAGCTTGATCAGATCATTTAAAAATAAATTGAGATATCACCCTGCAGGCAATATATAGATTGATTTGAGACAACTCTGAGTTGAGAGTTTTCTCAGATTGTCTTGTTCTATCAATCAAGTAAAAAGATCTCTTAGATCCTAGTTGCTTCTAATCACTAGGCTGGATTTGGTTTAAGATTGAACAACTATCATCATTGGACTAACGAGCAAAGGCTCTTTTACTGCAGCCCTTTCTTACGGTTTGTTGAGTGAAGAGAGCGCCAGCAACTCGGCCATTTGTGAGCTTGTTGAGTTCGACCTTTAGAACCTACTCGAGTTTTCGACTTAAGCCATAATGGGTTGGCAGTTTTGTCATCAGACTGACGAACAAGGGCTCTTTCACTGCGGCCTTTCTTACGACTTGTTGAGTGAAGAGAGCGTCAACAACTCGGCCATTTGTAGGCTTGATCAGTTTGACCTTTAAAACCTATCCGTGTCTTAGACTTCAAGATGTAGAGGTTGATGTTTTTCTAACTTAATTGATTGAAGTTTTCAAAATTGTTTTGACTTGATCTCCGACATTTGACAAATCTGGGAGAAAATTTTTCTTAACATTTATGGCTGTCTTTTCACCTGATAAATTCTTTTGTTCTATAAGAACCTTAACAATAACAATTATGAATATATTCAAGATCTCTTATACATTGTCAACTCACATAAACTTGACATAAAGTAAAAATGCCTCCTATCTTGCGGGGGACTCTAAAGCACATTTAGAAGAGCTTTCAAAATAAAATTAAGCAAATACATCAATATTTGAATTGAGATGCTCTTAAGAGAGTTTTAACATATAACATTACTTTCATCTATGTATATAAATCTAAAAATATCCCCTATATAACAGGGAAATTTTCACCAAAGAGTTTTTTATCTGGAGTGAGTATATTATTTAGGGATCTTGGCATAATACGATGTCAATCTAAATAGATATACTAAAAAAATGTCCCCTGTCTTGCAGGAGGATTTCTGTTATACCTTGAGAATGTATTCATCGTGTATAATATTTTTTCAAGTATCGACCATTAATTGGCGGCATTGATCTTTCACCATTTAAGTCAATGAGTTGGTATGCCCTTCCTTGATACACTTTCTCAATGACAAAAGGGCCCTCCCAGTTAGGCTCAAGTTTACCACCGAATTTTTGATTTGGAATAATTGGTCTTCGACGTGAGCTAATTCCCCTTTTGGAATATTGAGTATCATGGGTCAAAAGCTCTGAACATCTTTGCTCGATAGACTTCCAGATTTTGATGAGCTTGCAATCAAATTTCATCAAGCGCGTCGAGTTCTTCCATCTGTAGACGTACATTCTCATCTTGAGTGAGATTGTGTGAAATGACTACTCGGAGTGAAAGTAATTCAACTTCAAGTGGCAAGACTACTTCAACTCCAAATACTTTGGTATAAGGAGTGAATTTTATGGGAATACAGTCTAGATGTCACGTCATTATTCTTTAAGGCTTCACTTCAAGTCTATGGCTTCCAAATTTGCTTATCATTTCGTCGAGACCTTTCGACGGAGGATTCTTGGACATGTGGTCCAAGTGTCATGCATCGATGCTCACCGTGCGGGACTTGAATTAGTAGACATCTTGCTGGAGTTGTAGGAGGAGGTCTCTTTGGAGGAGGAACTCTAGCCTCCCTGATGAGAGGATCTTCGTATTTTTTTTATCAGTCATTTCTCCTTAGCAACTTTGAAGACCCGATGCACTCTTGCATATACAGTTTCAAGTTTCCTCACTGGAGAAGCTAGAACCTAATGTTATCGGGTCCAGAATGACTATTTGATTTAATCAATAGAGCTATTCCGCTTTAACCATCTTAGGCTGTCAAACATATTATGGGTTGGAGCACTCACTTCTAGTTCCACAATTGGGTATACAATTTTTTGCTTGAACAATGGTTGTTTGAGCAGTCAACATTTCTCTAGCTGTTAGTTTTTCTAAGCGAAGAAGCTTAAGCATCGCTACTTCTTCTAGAGGCTCCGGCCTCTATATTTGTTTTTCTTTATACCGGGACCTTTCGATAGCGGATTCCTGAACATGTGGTTCAGGTGTCACGCATCGATGTTCACCGTGCAGGAATTGCTTAAGATGGTCTTGAGCTCTTACTACCACTGATGGTAGCTTTTGTAATTGAGCATTTTTGACTTCTTTGATAATTGACATTTGATACCTCTTCTTCATAAGACATTTTTCCTTAACAACCTTTAGAACTCCATAAGCTCGAGTAGATAGAGTTTTATGTTATTTCTTCAGAAATGTTGAAGCTTACTGCTATTGGGCCCAAAAACACCGCTTAACATCAACAGCAGAGCTATTTCATTTCACCCATATCAAAATTTTCAAATTTATTGTGGGGTAGAAATACTCGCTTCTGGTTGTAAGGTTGGTTGTATGACTTGTGATTCAAACAGCAACTACTGAGCTCGCAGTTTAGTGTTTCTTCTCCTTTGCCTTCTACTCCATTTTCCTCCAGAAGAGGAGGGTTCAGTATCATACCTTTCTAGTGTGAAAGGTTCAACTGGCAGAGTTGTCACATACACAAGTATGACTAAAATTTTCTGCCCAGTGAAGGTTCTCTTCATGACTGGCGTCTCAAAATAAATCAATCTTTTAAGTACAAAGGCTCTCTTTTGAAGAACCTCAGTAGTAGTAGTGGTCATTCCAATTGTCTCCTCCATTGCATAAGTTGGTGTATGCAATATGCAGATGCTTTAGGTGGAGGATTATTTACATTGGTGATGGCTTGGAAGTTTACACTATCAAATTGAATAGTAGCTCCAACATCTCCTGTATTGATTATAGTATTAACCAGACGGATATTGGATCCGACCTAGCTGCATGATAAACAGTGTTCTGAAGATCCATCGATATACAGAACAAATAGATTAGTCATAAGAATATGATTGATTTAAATTTAATTTCATTGATAATTGATTCTAAATATTAATTTTATCATGCTCCACTACTACTATAGCTTAAATTCGACTAGTCAAAGATGGAAAGATAATCATGTCCCCAACGGAATCGTCAGAAATTTGTGAGCTCCGAAAATTCGCAACCGATCTCTCGACAATTATGAATTGAAGAGAGTGTGATTTAAAGTGTCGGTGTAATTTTCAGAACGCAGATGGAATAGTAGATAAGACACTACCCAGAGATTTTATCCTCATTTGGTGAGGACTTTAGATGTTCGGGTTTCCTATAAAGCAAGCCCTTATATTTAATTACCCTCCCATTATTGAGAGAGAACTTTCGATTAAAAGTTTAAAGGCATAAGAATTATAAGAGATATGGAGTTTCAAATTTGAAATTATGAAATTCATCATTTTTAGCTTAAAACTGATGGTTGGGGGAATGATGATGTGTCCAGATCTACATGGTTCGTCATCCCGTGATCGTTCTACTCTAGAGGAGGAGGTAGACCTAACCTGACTGAAGGATCCTTATCAGCAACATATGGGTTACGTAGTCCAAGAAATCCTTGCAGACTTGGGATGGTGTTTGCCTAAGGAGACAGACTTAAGTCTACCTTTGCTAACAGAGGGCTGTTTATCCTATCAAGTATACCCTATGATTCACAACTCAAAGGCGATTGTTACTACAACAAAGAAAATTATATGCACTCGTCCCCTTTTCTTACTATTTTCTAAGTTGTCTAATTATTGGATCGAACGCCACTCAGAGGCGAGTGTTCCTTTATTAAACAAGTATTACAATATAAAGTTGATGCCAATGACAAAAAGAGAAGATCCGCTCAACTTATTATAATGACGGTGCAAGACCACCTCAACATCCACGATCGCTAGCTTTCTTTGCAACTCGACCTCTATGGTCGTTAGCTTCCCCTATAGCTCACCATTGCATGTCACATCGAGCTTGCACCTTCTTTAAAGAGAATACTCTTCCCCGCAAAAAGACAAACTCAGAAGATGTGCATGGCTGAGGCTCCACAATGGAATGGCACTCCCCTTGAAAGGACTCATTTCTTTCTGACTCGTCACTCTCACGACAAGTTGACGAAGGGAAACACCATCTCCTAAATATCCACCGAAATAAAGCTAGTAGCTCTGACGATTGAAAGATCATGGGCAATCAAATCTTTCTCTGGTGGAGGGAGATCCACTCCCAAAAGAAAACTTGGAATCGCCAAATTAGTGACGACAAGAACCTCTTCCACTGAAGTTGCCCCTATACGATGAGAAGCAACATCATTAACTACGAATAAAGGATTTCCTACAATGCATTTGGTCAAAAGTGTCATCTTGCGAAAAAGAAGCCACTGTTATGCTAAATGAATTTCCTTGATGATGTCCCAACAACTCACCTATTATAAGATGAATACTTGCCTCAGATCTACTTAGAGGTTCCAAAGAAATGTTCATAGGAGTGGTGACTGACCACATCTCCCCCCTCGACTTTATGGATACATGACACATTAAGCTGTAATAATAAAAAAATGTGTGAGATTGCACAAGAACAAAGAGGTTGTATAAGTGAAATTGATACTACGACAAGACAAACTTCTGCTACCCTCTGCTAAGAAAGGGTTCTCACCAACCTGCTCATCAAAACATTTCTCCATCGAGCGAGAGGAAAACCCTCTCCTCTTTCTCCTGAACACTCGACAATGTGTTTATGTTTTGAATAGGTGGAGAGTTCATTTCGACAACAGCATGCCTTCCACTGTGTTGGGAATACTTGCCTCAACTCATGAGTCCTTACCACTGTCCCTGGCCGCAACAATAGTCTCACTGCAACCGACACCACTGGAATAGATAACTCGCCTTAATAGCGCTATAGCTATCTCTTCAATTGCCTTCTTGGGTTTTTTCTTCTTTCTCCATAAACCTGATCAAAGCTCGACAGGATCTATATCTCCACAAGGCCTTTTGGAGTCCATGTTGAGTGTTCATCTTACTAGAAAAGGAACTCGACAATGGAAGATGAATATTTTCCACAAGGAATTGGAGCAAAGAAAACAAGCCTCAAGGCTTGAATCCATTTTATATCCTGAAATGTAGAGAAAACCCTAATAGGGCCAATTTGAAGGTGATGTGACATAAATATCAGAAAGAATTTTTGCTCAAAATATTTCTTGAATTAAATGCTAATAATTAATATCTCCTTTTTGCTAGTCAATCTACAAGGAGCAGATAAATCGTGGAGTAAAATGCATACCCATGTAGTACACATGAACTAAGCGAGCACTCATAAATGGCAAGGGATCAACACAGGAGTGTCCAACAGTAAAAAGTAGAATTTGAATAAGTACTCCACTCCCCAACAAGAAGTCGCTCTACATAGTTGAGAAAGACTATTTCAACTGAACGAACAACATCGAGCTACTCACCTTATATATAAAGACTTGCCTACATAGGACTGACTACGTTACCAAACACTCACATCATACAACTCATCCCATTGGCGCTAGCAACCACACTTAAGGACTCGTCACTCAGCAAACTCTCCAGATCATGGGCGAGTCCTTTATTAATTGATATAGCTGACGTGTACTTTACAAGGAGCAGATGAATCGGGAAGCTAAATGCATACCCATGCAGTACACATGAACTAAGCGAGCACTCATAAATGGCAAGGGATCAACACAGGAGTGTCCAACAGTAAAAAATAGAATTTGAATAAGTACTCCACTCCCCCACAAGGAGTCGCTCTACATAGTCGAGAAAGACTATTCAACTGAACAAACAACATCGAGCTACTCACCTTATATATAAAACTTGCCTACATAGGACTGACTACGTTACCAAACACTCACATCATACAACTCATCCCATTGGCACTAGCGACCACACTTAAGGACTTGTCACTTAGCATACTCTCCAGATCATTGGCGAGTCCTTTATTAATCGATATAGCTGACGTGTACTTTACAAGGAGCAAATGAATCGGGGAGCTAAATGCATACCTATGTAGTACACATGAACTAAGCGAGCACTCATAACTGGCAAGGGATCAACACAAGAGTGTCCAACAAGAAAAGGAATTTGAATAAGTACTCCACTCCCCACAAGTACGCTCTACATAGTCGAGAAAGACTATTTCAACTGAACGAACAACATCGAGCTACTCACCTTATATATAAAAATTGCCTACATAGGACCGACTATGTTACCAAACACTTACATCATACAACTCATTCCATTGGCGCTAGCGACCACACTTAAGGACTCGTCACTCAACATACTCTCCAGATCATGGGCGAGTCCTTTATCGATCGATATACCTGAAGTGTACTTTACAAGGAGCAAATGAATCGCGGAGCTAAATGCATACCCATGTAGTACACATGAACTAAGCGAGCACTCATAAATGACAAGGGATCAACATAGGAGTGTCCAATAGTAAAAAGCAGAATTTGAATAAGTACTCCACTCCCCCACAAGGAGTCGCTCTACATAGTCGAGAAAGACTATTTCAACTGAATGAACAACATCGAGCTACTCACCTTATGTAATGACCGGGAAAAAAAAAAACAACCGCGGCGACGGTTAGCTGCAAATTGGAAAAAGTCCAAAAGGGGAGTTCGGTTTCGGCAAACCGAAATAGAACTCCCAAAAACACGCGAGAGAGGGAGAGAGGAAGGGAGAAGAAGGGAAGACTCACCTTGCGTGCCCTAGCCGAGTGAGACGGCTTCACTGCCGGGGAGGGGGAGTCTTTCGTGCGTCGTCGGCCGAGGAAGAAGAAGAGGAGTTCCGTGCCCTAGCCGAGTGAGGCGGCTCCACGTCGTCGACGTCGAGTCGCCGGAGGTTCTTGTGCGCCGACGACCGAGAGAGAGAGAGGAGAGAGGAGAGAGCGAGGAGTGCATGCGTGCGCAGAAGCCAACGGGAGTGCGTGACTTAGGGCAAACCGAGAGGGAATATAAAAAGGTAAGTAAATAAATTATATAAGTATATGTTTAATTGAAATTTGATTTTAATGTTATTATATTTGATTTTAATGTTATTTCAAGTTGAACTTAGGGTTTATCGATTTCAGCAAATAATTTAATTTAGGAATATGTAGCATAAATTAAATCTAAGTTTAAGATATCATTTTAAAATCAGTCCAAGAATCATCTTAAAAAAAATAATAAATGAAAGTATTAAATTTATGAGAACTTATAAATGAAATGCAACCATTTGAAACTTATGAATGTGGTAAAAATACGACTAATTGTATTAATAGATTGAGAGCTTAATTTTACCTTTCCTTAAGTATAATACAAATTAAATTAAATTATTTAAAATTTTCATGCTACATGCAAAATATAACTTAAGTATAACATAAATATAACATTTATTATAATTTATAATAATACAAAATTAGTCTTTCTTATGAATCGAATAAAAGAATATTTAAGTCATTTAAATAATTGATACAGAAAAGTAAGAAAAATATTATTATTATCTTTATTATTACTAATTATTAATTTAACTTGATTTATAAAATAAATAATGAATTTTGATGAATGTGAGCGTTAATCAATAAAAGCTATACATAAGTGTCATAGATAAGAAATGAATAACAACAACAACAACAACAATAATAAGCCTTAATCCCACTAGGTGGGGTCGGCTACATGAATCCTTCGTCCATTGGTGTCCTATTATGTGTCAAATTCTCATTTAATTCAAGTATACTAAGGTCATTTTTTATACATCTTAACCAAGTCTTTTATGTCTACCTCTACCTTTCTTAACATAAGGCAAATCTAATGCATCTACTCTCCTAACCGGGTCATCGGACGGCCGACGCTTTATGTGGCCAAACCATCTAAGGCAACTTTCTCTAATCTTATCTACCACTGGAGCTACTCCAACTTTTTCCCGAACATACTCATTTTGCATTTTATCTCTAAGAGTAAAGCCACTCATCCACTCGAGCATCCTCATCTCTGTAACACTTAACTTAGTCTTATGCTTCTCTTTGGCCAACATTCTGCAACATAAGTCATTGCGGTCTTATCACCATCTTATAAAATTTTTCCTTAAGTTTAAGTGGAACTTTTCTATCACATAATAGCCGATGCATTCCTCCACTTCAACCATCCAACTTGAATTCTACTAATAACATCTCCATCTATTTCACCATCATTTTGAACAATAGAGCCTAAATATCTAATTGCTCACTCTTTTTAATGACTTGATCACCTAAAGTCACAACACTATCACTAAAACTTCTACAACTAAAATTACACTCCATATATTCAATTTTAGATCTACTTAAACAAAACCTTTAGACTCTAAAGTTGACTTCCATAATTCAAGTTTCACTTTGGCCTCTCTAGTCTTATCAACAAGAAGAATGTCATCGACAAAAAGCATACACCAAGGTACATCTTCTTGTAAATGCCTCGTAAGAACATCCGTAACTAAAGTAAAAAGATAAGGGCTTAATATTGATCCTTGATGTAATCCAACTTAAATAGGAAAATATTTTGTCAATCCTCCTTGTGTTTAGATACAAGTAACAGCTCTAGTATACATATCCTTAATGACTTGAATATAACCAATATTAACTCCTTTCTCGTTTCTAGAACTCTCCAAAGAACATCTCTTGAGACTTTATCATAAGCTTTCTCTAAATCAATAAATATCATATGTAGATCCTTCTTACTTTCTCTATGCTTCTCCATCAAACCTCTTAACAAATGTATAGCATCCATAGTAGATCTACGGAATGAAACCAAACCGACATTGTGAGAATCTTCGTATCACATCGTAACCTATGCTCAATTACTCTCCCATAATTTTAATGTATGGCACATTAACTTAATTCCTCTATAATTTGCACACTCTTGTGCATCACCTTTATTCTTAAATATAGGAACCAACAAACTCTTTCTCCACTCATCTGTCATCTTTTTAGTATTTAAAATAATATTAAAAAAATTTGTAAGCCAAGAACTTCCTTCATCTCCTAAACATTTTCACACATCTATTGGAATATTATCCGGTCCTACTGCTTTTTCACATTTCATTTTCTTTAAAGTTTCACTAACTTAGATTTACTAATCTGATAGAAATGAAATTCTATTTTGTTTAGAGTATTAAGGTTGCTAAAATCAATCGACTTTCGGATCCTTCATTAAAAGTTTATCAAAATACCTCATCCACCTATTTTCAATATCTTTTCTAAGAAAAATACTTTATTATTTTCATCCTTAATACCCCTCACTTGAACTATGTCTTTACTTCTCCTATCTCTTGGCTTGGCTAACTTATACATACATCTTTCACCTTCTTTGATATCTAATCTATTGTATAAATCATTAAAAGCTAAATTTTTTGCATCATATTGTTTTCTTAGAATCTCTACGGGCCACTTTATATCTTTCCCAATTCTCCCAGACTTTTACATCTAAATCAAGTTTTATAACAATATTTTTATTTCTTATCTTTTCTTGCACTCGACTTCACCACCAACTATTCTTATTAAAAGAAGCTTTTCCTTTTGATTCTCCAAGCACATCTTTAACAACTTGTTTAATTTCACTTGATATTTTTTCCCACATAACGTTAGCTTCCTTATGAATATCCTAAATTCTAATTTCTTGTAGCTTGCTCTTAAAAATATTTTTATTTATGTTCTTTAAGAAATGAATAAAAAAAATAAAATACATTACTTTCTAATATTGATCCAAATCAATATTTTATTCTATAGGAATTTCAATTAAGGAATGAAGCATTAAAGGAAGAAGATTCTAAAGGAAACTGCAAATTAAAGTGGGTAATTATGTTCTTACATTTATGGTAAAAATGCATTTAAGTTCTTATGATGAAATACATGTTTATGATTATGATTTTTTTCCTGTACTGCAAGTTGTGATTATTTTCCTACTTCTTCATAAATTATGATTTAGTTTACTGTATCTTCATGTTGGATAATACCCTAAATATTAGATCATATTATTACTTCATCATTTTATAAAGTTAACTGATTTACTGTTAGTTATGAATTAAAATGCATAGATGTAAAATTGTATGCTATGAATGTGTATGTTGAAAGTGAAGTTCACCCCTTATGATACTAGCTGGGGATGCAATGTACCCGTGCATGAAATGATGAAAAAGGGCCAATGAAATTGGTAAATGGTAATGACTACTTGTCCTTTGGATGAGTAATGGTAAAAGTTTTCTTTGGTAAAGGTTAGACGATGACTCCTAAAACGGGTGATAAATATAAAAGTGAAAATTCACACGAAATGTTTATGTATACCTACCCCCATATATTTGATTGTTTGAGCAAATTTCTTTTATGTACATATGATAACAAAAATTAGCATGCATATTAGTTTTTACTTCTTATTTACTATAGTGTAACAGCATAATTAACCCACTGAAATTTATTCAATTATTAGTTGTTTAATTTTTTCGTAACCATCCCAAACTAAATGACCGATGGGGAGAGTTATGTTTAGTAGATACTACATGAGATAGATAATTATGTATTATGTTGAATTATGTTTAAATTATATATAGAACATAAGATATATGTGGACAAATTGTTAAATCATTTATGGATTGTAGTAACTCTTGTATGATAAGAGATTTTATTTAAGACAAGAAGTTATGTAAGTTTTATTTTATCTGAGTGCTTCGCTTGGTATTCCAAACTCGGTGTGACAAGAGTGGTATCAGAGCAAGATTTGCATGTGATTATATTTAGGGACATAAGTATGATCATAATCAAAGAGCCATTAAGAAGATGATAAATATTATGAAGAGATTTGCATGTGATTATATTGATTTATGTGTAACGGTTATAATAAATTTATGCTTCTCAGGCCTATGGAATCAATTCAGGAAGAAGCTATGGGTGAAAATAGAGACGCACAAACTGCTGAGCACCAGAATTTGGTGCAACCACCTTCACTAGTGATAGATGTATTTACTCAAATGATGGAAGCAATGACTCAAATGATAAGAAATCACATACAAAGCTAGTGGAAGTGGTGGGGTTCTGATGACAAATACGAAATTATTTCAGATATGAGGCCACCTCTTTTTTCGAGACAGGAGGACTATAGAATCGAGAAAAGGTTGATCTGGGATAGAAAATTTTTAGAAAGCATGTCATGCCCTCAGAAAGAAGAGTTGCTTTGGCTTCTTTTGCTTTTGAGGAGTTGAGAGATGGTGGCGACAGTTGCAAGAGAAGTTTGAAGGAGATCTTGTAATCTTATTTCATGGGAGGACTTTGTGAAGACTTTTAGAGATTGGTTTGTACCCCTCTCAGTTAGGAGATAAATGCAGGACAAGTTCATCAGATTAATATAGGGAGATCGCCCTATCATGCAGTATGAAGCTGAGTTTACAATGCTTTCAAGGTATGCATCTCAATTGATATTAAATGCAGAAGAAAAATGTCATAGGTTTCTATCTGGACTGAAGGATGTCAGACGACTTGATTCCTCAGGTGTGATGTATGTATGCTTGGTGGAGAGGCTAGAAGGATAGAATTGGATGTGCAAATTACTCAGAGGAGGAGAGATATTCAAAAGAGGAGGAATGATGATAGGCCAAAATCTGGGCAGAATGTTCAAACTGAAAAATCAAACTGGAAGAAGCCTAAGTCATATTTCAATGTCAATAGTAGCAGTATTACCACATGCCCAAAATGTGAAAGAGCACATAAAGGAGAGTGTCTTTCAGACACAAACACTTGCTATTGGTGTCATCAGCCAGGACATATGTGGCAAAATCTATCTTGAGTTAGAAATCTTGATGGATCTAGGACAAGTATTCAACCTCTCGAAGGCTGTTGGTAGACAAGGATAAGCGAATTGTTGCGAGTTCCATCTCAAACTTCAGGCTAACAGAACACCTCGAGTTTATGCACCATGCACGAAGCAAAAAGATTCCCCTGATGTTATTACAAGTATGTCTTTATTTAAATTAACATTGTTATAATTTGATATTGTGCTAGATATATTTGCTTTATATCTCTACTCATTTATATGTATCATCTTTATTGAAATTAAATCAGTTAGAGTTTTATTTGATACTGGAGCATCACATTCATTTATATCTGAGGAATGTGTGAAAATTTTGGGATTACAAGTTATGAAAATGTCATAGTACTTTCGGTAGCAATGTCAATAGTCTCAAATGAATCTTAGAAATATTTGTTGAATGAATATCTGTGAAAGAAGCTTGGATCGATTTAATAAGACTGCACATATATGAATTTGATGTGATTTTAGAAATGAATTGGCTATCTAAATATTATGCTAGTATAGATTGTTGTAAAAAGATAGTCAAATTCAATATTCCTGGAGAAGAAGAATTTAAATTTATGGGGCATAAGGAGTATTAGCTATGATGGTGTCTTGCTTAAAAGTTCAAAAGATGTTAGCAAAAGGCTATGAAGGTTTTCTTGCTTAAGTCACCAATGTTACTAAAGAGGTAAAGAAGTTTGAGGATATAGTAGTAAAGGTATCAAGTCTTTACGGATGATTTACCAGTTTACCCCAATCGAGAGAGATGATTTCTCTATTGATTTAATTCAAGGTATAAAACACAGTAGTACCATATAGAATGGCGATCAATAATTACAAGAGTTGAAGAATCATACAAAATTACTAGAAAAGGTATTTATCAATAACACATTTCTTGGGGAGCTCTATTATTTGTAAAGAAGAAAGATGGGAGCTTAAGATATGCATAGATTATAGAGAACAAACTCATTGAAGAATAAATATCCTTGCCAAGAATTGATGATCTTTTTGATCAACTAGAAGGAGCTTCAGTATTTTCAAAAATTAATTTAAGATCAGGTTATCATCAGTTGAGAATCAAAGAAGAAGATATACCAAAGACTGCATTCAGTATAAGGTATGGGCACTATGAGTTTGTGGTGATGCCTTTTGGCTTAACAAATGCTCCAGCTGTATTTATGGATCTCATGAATAGAATCTTTAAACCTTTTTTAGATTCATTTTTGATTATATTCATAAATGATATTCTAATTTATTCCAGAGATGAAACAGCTCATGAAAACCATCTTTGCATTATTTTACAAGCTCTGAAGAGAAATGAATTGTTTGTAAAATTTTCAAAATGTGAATTTTGGTTAAATAGCATCATATTCTTGGGGCACATGATTAGTAATGAAGGGGTTTGATGGATCGAGTAAAGTCGAGCAATCGAATGATAACCCAACCAATGTCACGCGAAGTCGAAGTTTCTTAGGGTTGGCGAGGATATTACGGAAATTCATTGAAGGGTTTTCACAATTGTCATGCCATTGCTCGAGGCTAACTTCGAGAAAGCAATCAAGTTTGAATGGTGGATCGGTGTGAAGAGGCTTTTCAAAATTGAAGAATTATTTAATAACTGCACCGTATTAACTATTCCATCAGAGACAGAAGGATTTTAAATTTATATTGATGCATCATTAAGAGGCTTAAGATGTATACTTATGCAGAATGGAAGAGCGATTGCTTATGCTTCAAGGTAATTGAAAAATCATGAAAAGAATTATCCAACCATGATCTAGAGCTTGCGGTGTGGTATTTGCATTAAAAATTTGGAGGCATTATCTATATGAAGCAAGGTGTGAAGTTTTCACTGATCATCAAAGCTTGAAATATATCTCTACTCAAAAGGAGCTAAATTTAAGTGGTAATACTATGATGCTAAACATCGACCAGTAGAGTTTGAAGTGAGAGAATTTGTATTTCTTAAAGTCAACCCCATGAAAGGCATAAAAAGATTTGGTAAAGTTGGAAAGTTGAGCCCACGTTATATTGGTTCATATGAAATCTTAGAAAAAATTAGGAAAGTGGCTTATAGATTGGCTTTACCTTCTAACATGCAAGGAGTGCACAATGTGTATCATATTTCTCTTCTGCGAAAGTATATTACTGATGAAACTAACAAAATTATTGCGGATCCTATTGATATTCAACCGGATCTCACATTTGTGGAGGAGCCAGAAAGGATTATAGATTATGATGTTAAGCATCTCAGGAATAAGGAAATTTCATTTGTCCGTGTACTGTGGAAACATGGATCAGATCGAGAAGAGATGTGGGAGAAGGAATCAGAAATGCGAGAACTTTATCCTCAATTGTTTAATTAAAGATATGTTTATTTTTCTATTATTGTCATTTAATTTCAAGGACTAAAATTTTATAAGAGGGAGAGAATGTAATGACCGAAAAAAAAATAAATAAAAATACAACCGCCACGACGGTTAGCCGGGGATTGGAAAAAGTCCAAAAGGGTAGTTCGGTTTCGGCAAACCGAAATAGAACTCCCAAAAAACACGTGAGAGAGGGAGAGAGGAAGGGAAAAGAAGGGAAGACTCACCTTGCGTGCCCTAGCCGAATGAGACGGCTTCCGTCGAGGGGAGTCTTTAAGTCGTCATCGGTGAGGAAGAAGAAGAGGAGTTCCGCCTAGCCAGTGAGGGCTCCACACGTCGACATCGAAGCGGAGGCTCTGTGGGAGAGGAGAGCGAGGAGTGCATCGTCTTGCGGCCGTCGAGTGCGTGACTTTGGGCAAACCGAGAGGGAATATAAAAAGGTAAATAAATAAAATATATAAGTATATGTTTAATTAAAATTTGATTTTAATATTAATAACTTTGATTTTAATGTTCTTTCAACTTTAACTTAGGGTTTATCGATTTCAACAAATAATTTAATTTAGGAATATGTAGTATAAATTAAATCCAAGTTTAAGATATCATTTTAAGATCATTTCAAGAATCATCTTAAGAAATATAATAAATTAAAGTATTAAATTTATGAGAACCTATAAATGAAATACAACCATTTGAAACTTATGAATGAAATCGATAAACCCTAAGTTAAAATGATATAAAATATGAAAAGCAGGATTCTCAAGGAGACAAGAGGCTTGGAATCTTTTTCTTCCCCTAAGGCTTTTTCTCATAGAGAGAAAGAGAGAGAGAGATTCTCGTACTCTGATTGTATTTTTATTTCAGATATAGTAGAATTTTTTATATTTTTAGCATTCTCTTATTCAGTTTTCTACTCACTTTGTTCCACCTAAGTTAAAGCTACTCTCTGAGTACCTAAAATAAGCTTTCTGCATTTCTCCACGGACAAATTTAGATTTAACATAAAATATGAAAAACAAGCCTATTAGAAAAAAAATATATCATCTGAATTATTATTCTTAAATTATAAAAAAAATGCTAGTAAAAAAGATCAAAATAATTAATCTAGGGGAATTTCAATCAAAATAAGGCCAATTAACCGAGAGGGCCACTTGGGTCAGTTCCATGAGAATCAGCTAATTTGTTAACTCAACCAATGGGTTTGACTGTAGTTAAGTTCCAGGGACCCACATGGAACTAAATTTAAAGGTTGCCTATGAAGAACACTTAAAGACTTCAGCTCAAAATTCAATGAAATTTTAACTAAAGTTTGAGCATATGTTAGGCAATTCATGTTCAAATCTTATTAAATTAATGAAAATAAGAAACAAATAAATTTAGCACAAAACATACAATACAAACATCAAAATTTCTTTGAAACCGAATGATAAAGAGCATCACTCATAATTGTTGAAAGAGGAAAAGAATATCGAGAACGAGAAGAGAGAAGAAATCAATTTGGATAAAAGTAGTACAGTTTCTCATACAAGGCCTGAAAAAAAGTTTTTCCAAACCAGAACTCACATAGAAAGGGAAAAAGAGAAGGTTAGGGTGGCTAGCAAAACAAGCAAGGAGGCTCAAACTGTCATTTCACCATTCAAAATTTAATACTCTAAATTGTCTCTAATGAAAACTGAACCGCATAACAAGAAAATGATGTGAGTTATACAACTAGGTGAATATGTAATGTACACATAAAAGTCCAATTAAGTTTTGACGTATAAAACTTAGCAAGTTAAGTCTAGAAAATAAGACAAGCATAAAATTACGTACATATTGCATGCTACAAGACTATATCTTGCATCAGGTGTTCAAGGAAGACTCACTCCTAGGGAAGCTAAAGTTTAAGTAAAACTCAAGGAACTCACTCTCCCTTTCTTAACCTACCATGTCCAAAGCATAATATTTACAAATTATTTTCCACTACAAATTTGATTAAAGATTTTCCATAAACCTTCTTGTTCACAGGATCTAGGTATAAATATTTACAAATGTTACGTGCAGGAACATTCACGGCGGTAGAGAGCAGGTGTTTAAGTCTTAACTTTGTGTGAAAATCCAACCAACATACAGATAAAAGAAAGTTGTAGGAGACAAAAAATTTTACATGAAAAACCCTCAAAAGGAAGAAAAACTCACGGGGTTGGCTCAATTAAAAAAGTTTCAATAGTATATATTGGCGATTACAAATAATGTCCTTCCTCATAGTTAAAGAAGGAGATAATACAATATAATAGATATAAATTATAAAGAATAGAATCTAATGTAAATGACGACATGAGCCGACGACATGCTTTAATTTTATAGATGATAGCGTGTATCAACAATGGGTATCAATCATATAGATGATGGTGTGAGTCAACAATGTACATTGATTATATAAGTGATAGCATCCTTCAATGTTGTTAGCAATAGTATCAGCTAATGATCATGTGGTCAGGTGCTAAGAGTTGTAACAATATGGTCGACCGATGATCTGGTAATGATGATCGGATGATAAACCTACTATGGTGTGAACTTAAACTAATGCGGTAAAATAGTCGGCGAGTCTAATGATACGAATGACAATCTAAAAGTGGTGGTCAAGTGGTGGACCGGCAAAAGTGGTCGAGCAGTGTGATCAGGCAATGACAAAATGGTTGCAGTTCAATGATGGTGGTCAGATGGTGATCCAGTGATGATGATTGTGTGAAGGACCGACAATAGTGGTTGGCCGGCGGCTCAGCAAAAGTGGTTAGGCGGTATTCTGATGATGGTGGCCGAATAGCGATTTGATAATGGTTTTTGGGTTATTGATTGGCGACAGTATCAAACGATGATGATTAGATGAAAATACGACGATGGTGGTAGGGTGGTGCTCCGATGATATTGATCGGACAGTGGGCCAATAGTGGTCCAACGAAGGCAGTCTCTTGGTGAACCGACGATAGCAAGCAGCTGATAATCTAGGAAAAGTGGTCGAAAAATGGCGGTATAGCGGCGATGTGATGACATAGGCTGGACTACAATCCGATGACAATGGCCAGGAGGTAGATCCATGACAATGGTTGGTTAGCGCTTCGGTGATGTTGGTCGGACAATGGACCGACAATGATCAACAATCAGCATGGGCGATCATCAAATCTAGCAATATATAATGGCGAAAACTTGGCGGCGATGTGATGACGGTAATCAAGCAATGGTTTAACGACATTAGTTGAGCAGCAATTGTGCAATCAAGTGGCGGGCTTGGGGTGACGACAATAGTGTTTGGCGGTGAAAGCCTCGGCGTGGCGTTGTCAATGAAAGTGGTTGGGTAGTTACCGAGCGACAATTTATATGGCCGGCGGTCAATGTGATGGTTGGGAAATAATCGATGGCGACTATCGACAATGGTGGTTGAGCGGCAATGGCCGGGCAACTATCCTATGGCAGCAGTATCAGAGGTCCGACGATAATGATTGATCAGTGGTCCGATAATACTTTAGGATTCTTCAAGTAACTGAGCTCTATCCCATTTTCAAATTAAACCCCTTCATGTAAAGAATGATTGCCTATTTATAAATTTCAAGAGTAGCATTCCTTATAAATATAAACAAAATTTAAACCACTCCATCAGATGGCTCAAAATGATCCCCTTAATCATGAGATGTATTTTAAGTAGTTAATACTGAAATAAAGTCAAAATTAAAAGATCTTGAGCTCATTAGATTTGTCTTGTCGAGACGCTCGATTTAACTATAAATATATCATTTTTGGAAACTATTTATGAACCTAAATAATATCCCAAAATGTTCAATTATATTTTAAGTATTTGATCTAAGCTAATTTGGACTAAAATTGGATTGCTTTTAACATCATCAAGTTAGCCTCATTGAGATAGCCAAAAAATAAAAAAAAATTTGAAAGAGCAAGATTTTAATTTCAAGAGATATCCAATCATATATACATCAAGATTCGTATTGAACGGATGAATTTTTCAATGGCATATCAACAAATTAAAGTATATCATCTGATCTTTTTGATTTAGACCACTAACACCTAAATCGAGTGAAAGAACACTAAAACTCATCTTTCTCGATTAACAACCAATACAATAATGACTTGAAGACTACTTCGTATAATTTAATAATTTGGGGATCAATAACGCAAGTAAAAATTATCACAAATATTTTTTTTCTCTCAGAGGATAGCTGATGGAAAAGTTTTAAATTAAGTTGCCCTTATTGTCATTTTATAGAAACAAAAAAATGACAACTTCACATCAGATAGCTCCTTATTCAATCCCTTCTAACTTGATCAATTTCTTTGTCTAAAAATCTCCTCATCTTCCCCTTCGTCTCAAATAACAACTAAAACTAACTCATTTATATTTTCATTTTCCACTTTAACACATTTTTAAATCTAGAGCATTAACATATGTCCTTAGCCACAAATCATTCAATTAGGTGATCATCAAACCACTTTTTCAAGCTTGATAAAAATGAGCAAAATGCTTAACTTGCATGATTGACTTTGCTTAAATTTACCTCATATTGTTTGCTTCCAATGTGGGATAGCTATAAGCTTCATTCTTTAGTAATTTTCCTTGACTTTCATAACTTGCCTACACGAACAGAAATTTTTAATTGTAGGTAAAATGAAAGATGAAGATTTTAGTACGAGTTAGAAAATGTTTCTCATAGAGCAATGCAACACACCTTATCTCCTTGTTGTCCAATGTGCTCCCCTTTAAATGGCATCAAATATATTAGAATCATTTATGAACTTGTTCAAAAAATATTATCATGAATAGAAATGCAGCTTATTCAATAAACTTTATTTGCAAGAAATAAAGATGTAAGAACCTTCCTAATTCCACCATGAAAAGGCCATAAAGGCGTTGTCAGACTTGCTGAAGATTCTGGTACATCAGTTAGAGAGAGCTTCAACTCCAACAAAAATGGAAGAAAAACTAATATCAGGAAGCAAAAGATAACAAATTATAAACGAATAAAAGTACAGCATAAATTGATTTATGTTCCATAGAATGGCACTTTAAACAAATAAACAATTTTTTCTTTGAAAATGATGTTAACAAGAAAAAAATTGAAGGTCAAGAGTGGCCGAGATTAGAAATATTAATTATTAATCATGTAATCAACGGATGCCATTATGCACCTTGTTAAAAAGTTCCGTTGGCAAATCTTGCTGGCATCTTTTGTTTGATGAAAGGTTAAATTCCTTTAGTCACAGATAAAAAAGGATATGAGAGCAGAGAAATACATAACATAAAAATTCATAGAGAATGCAGGACTACCATCGGTTTAGTTTTTCTCGCTTGGCACAACGGAAGACACCAATATCCCCTTTGCTGGACAAAATCTGCAAACGAGCATGCGAACAATTTTTCTATTTCAATAATGCAGACTTCAAAACTCTTCTTAACCATCCAATAACCACCATCAAGTTGTTAATTCAATATTGACTAACAAAAATGTAGATAAATCATAGACAAACCTCGAAAAAACATCTATGAAAGGATAAGAAAACAACAATATCAATCTTTGATTTTACCTTCTTATTAAGTGGTCTAGCGGTAAATTTGGGCAGAATGTTTTCATCATTGTGAATCCTCTGATCATCGCTAGGTCAGAAAAGATAGAATACTAATAAGAGATAGGTAGTTCAATAGAATATATCAACAATTTGGAGAAAAGATAAAAACATACTTTCCATTCTAGCAATCATGCAATATAGAGCAATGAAAACATTAACAGACATATAAAAATGGGCGACCACCAAAATTCACAAATTTTGGAATGCTTGCACGGTTTCATTTAGTTGTTCTTACACACACATACAAAAAAATGTAAAATAATTATCCTAAGCACCCCCCTCAAACCCAAAAAAAAAGGTCAGTAAATAAATGAATGCCATTTATTCTGTGATTCCCATTTCCATAAACTAGATCACATCATGTGAAAAAATAACAGACCAATTAGTACGTTCTACAAAGAACTTGAAATATTTCGCATTAATGTAATAAGGAAAGCACGCCAAATTAGTTACTAATGTATGACAAGATGTTATCCATATGCTTAGAGAAATGAAAAACATAATAATAATTATTTTGCATGTCAAATTGTGGTTTGAGATAACATTCATTCAGATAACTCTCCTAATGAATTAAGCATTACACTCATGCAGCTTTAGAACAGCACGTCATAAGGTTTGGGAGACTTCAAACAGGATGCATGAAAACAGGATTGTAACAACCCATCCTCAATCAAAACAACAGCTCTAACCATTCTGCAAATAAAATTTGTACCATCGCAAATCCCAATATTGGGAAATGTATATGCCTGTAAATATGCATATGATCAGACATATATAGTCAACCCTGATGCATGTAGACCGTTACATATGTCTACAGAGCACACATTGGATGTCAGATTCACATAAGACTCTTTAAGATTCAAACTCAAAGCTACATGAAGCCTTCTTCCAGTGTCAAATTCTCATTTACTCTAATAAAAGAAGGTTATTTTTTATACTTCCTAATTAAGTCTTTTTAGATCTATCTCTACCTTTCTTAACATAAGTCGAATCTAATATATATAAAGCAAAATATAGAGATAATGGAATAAAAAATGTTCACTAAAGTGTTAGATTGAAGTCGGACTCACGAGACAGATCCTGAAGCAATAAAAGGCTGGCGCTGGAAACATTTCAAGTGTGATTTAACTACATGTTCACTAGATCTACCGGAGGTACTGCTTTTTGCATCTGGAAATTGGATCTACAAAACAATACTCAACTTAAAAAATTTTACAACTAAAGAACTCATAAATGTTACTCTTTACAATATGGCTAAGCAGATGATCTTATGAATTAAAGTTTAACCAAAGGAAAAGAAACAACACAAAAACCATCAAAATAATAGAAGGATACCGATGATGAAGAAGTAGCTACAGAGCGTTTAATGTCCCTCTCTGACATTTTCGAATTAATATTCTGAACAAAATTGTACCAACAGAATTCAACAGCAGCAATACAAGACGATATTCTCTAATATTAATGCTTCAAAGCTGATTGTTTACAATACAGCGATGATTAAGAAAGTTCAACAAGCTTACTTGCAAGTTTGGCAATCTTGGCGTGCTCTTCAGGCAGCTAGCCATTGAAGGGGCCTCAGAAATCTGTGTTACTAACATGAGGATTTTTTGTTAACAAGGTTTTTTTTTTTTTGAAAATTTTAACAATTTTTATGCATTTATATATCTAAAATGTAAAGTTCCCTATTTACATGTATAACATTCTCCTACACATGAAAAGAAGTATTTCAATTTAAAAGGTTGGTAATGGTTATTTTTTAATGTGATATTAAAAATTCAAGTGTTATGTATGTAAATATTAAAGATTTAGTCTTAGATATGTAAATACATAATATTTGTATGGTATTTATATAAATCCCTATTTGTGTGTGTATATGTGTACACGTGTAAAAAAACATGTTGTTTGAAGATACTGTTCCTTATGATGGAAGAACAACCTTTATATTAAGAGGATGAGATTTAAAGGTTGATGTAGCCGGTGTCTTTAATTCTTGTGATTGTTGATCAACATTTGACCTGAATCACGAGTTAAAATTAACTATTTTTTGAACAAAGTTTTATAGTACATATAGGTAAGTAGTATAGCACATAACAAAAACCTATGTACTCTTCTTCTCTGTGCACGCTGTGCTGTTGCTAGCTCTGGCTCCCTAGGGATGGTGAGTCTGAGCTTGCAAGTAGATGTTCTGTTATTCTGGAACAAAATATATAAAGCGATGGATCAGTGAAATTGAAGTTATTCTCGCAAGTGGTAAAGCGAGCAAAGAAATTTATTGCACATAACAAGGTCGGGACATAAAAAGATGTACAAAGAAGAGCGTAGTTTATTTATGGCTGACAAGCAAAACAAACTGACATTAAGATTCACTTAAAAAGGGCGAGTGGCCATATTGTTGAAATTAATGAGTTACTATTTACTTTCACAGATAAAAGAATTTTTGCCTTCGACAAAAACTTACATTTTCTCGAATCTTGTGCATCAAATCGATTTGTTGCTTCTCGGTAACAACCTGCTATGCCAAAAAAAGAAAAACTAGGTATTCTTGCAATTACCAAAACATGCTAAAGATTAACATAACTATGAGAAGACACTAAAATATAGTTTAAGTAGACATTAAATATGAGGTAGCTCTGAATCTTGTATAAAAAAAAAAAGCAAATCCAAAGGGTGTTTGGCAACAGATTGGATTTATTTGGAATTTAGTATGCATCCATTTAGTAAATCTTAGAAATTCGAAGAGTGTTTTGAGTATGATTACTCGCTAAATTCAGAGAGATGTTTGGTAAGTTATTTGAGGATTTAAGTCTGTTAAGATTTTTTTTAAAAAAAATTTTTTTTTAAGAAAACATAAAAAATAACTCTCTATCATATTACATTTCAATTTGAGATATATTAAAATAATAATTATATCCATGATACTCAATCTATACTAAATCCTGGCCTATCCATGAAACTTAATTTATAATAACATATCAATTAATTATTAATACTATAAAATTAAAATAGGTAAATTTAACTTAAACTATATTAAAAATAATATTAATTATTATATTAGTTAAAATCAATTAACTATCAAATTATAATTAAATTTAATGATACATTAATAAATCATTAGTACTACTCAATTAAAATTAACTTAAATATATATTAATTAATCAATTAATAGTATTAATATTAATATTAATTTAAAATAATATGTATTAATATTAACTATTAATTAAAATTAATAATTATTAAATTCTATTAGTAGATTAATATCCTAGGAATTAAACTACATTAAGGCATGTGAAAGGGTAAAATCATAGGAATTTTTCCAAATTTTAAATTAGTTAACTATCAAACTTATAACAATTATAATTATATTTATTAAATTATAATTTAATTTTAATAACTTATAAGTTAACCATCAATAATATTTTATTAAATTAGTTTAAATTAAATTAAAAACTATCAACTATTACATTAGCTAAAATGACTTAAATCTAATTATCTATCAAATGATAATTACATTTAATAAATTATAATTAACTTATAATTACATATTAATAAATAGTTAATAATATTAAATTAAAATTAATTTCATCATAATATTTTAATTAAGTAAAACTTAGTAATTAAATGAATTATTTAAGATTAAGATTTTTTAAAAGATTAAAAAAATGATGGTAACTGAAATTTCTTCCACAGTCGTATCTCCAATTTCATGTATTTTAATATAAAATTATAAGTTGCACTAAAGTAGCAATCATTTTTTCTCAATTTTTTTCTCATATGTACATTTAAAATTTATAATTTATGTTATGCTCATCTTGTAATAAGAAAATATATATGAAATAAGTTTTTATTCTTTAAAAAAATTGAATGATGAAAATAACATATGCGTGTCAAATATCTATTAAATAAAAAAATATTATTCTGAAAAAAATAAGCATGAGAAAGTCCCAAATGAATGAAGCTTAAATTTCTTATCATTAAAAGTTTATTTAAAAAAGATGATCATATTCCTGATATGCATGTGCAGTTTGTGTAAATCTCGTAAATCCACCCTTCCAACAGGATTTATTAAATCCGAGATTTAAGAGGATTTACTAGATTTATTGGATTTACAGGATTTACTAAATCCGAGATTTAATAAATCTGTTTTTTTGTGTTTTGCAGGATTTACTAGATTTAGCAGTGTAAATCCTAAATAAATTCGTTGCCAAACACCCCCTAAGTGTTCCTCAAATTGAAGCAGCAGAGCCAAAGTTAGCTCAATATAACTTAACAAAACGATTGAAGAAGTCAAATAAAAACAATAGAGCAAAGTCTTGTATAACTATAAAGTTAGTAGACAAGTACAACAAAAATTTGAGTAACATAAAATCAGTAACAAGTGATAATGGTAAGATGTGTGGAGTTCAATTTCTCCACATTACTCTCATGTAACTTTGATTCAAAGTCATTTTAAGTTCATAAAAATCTTTGCTATGATGTGGACCAAATTTGGTTTTAATTTAAGTTCAGTGGCAAGAAAACTCATTATAAAATTCACACCTTATATAGTTTCATAACTACCACCTCATGATGCTCTATCAAAGGGGATGAAATCAAAAGATAGGATGCAACTCTTAACTTATCCTTATGCTTGCTCTTAAGACCAGCAAGAATGTATCCCTATTCAAGAGGAAGAGGTCAATGACAAACTAAGAAGCTCATTGGTGGAGAACCTAAGGTCAAGCATCAATAGCAATGCACCCCTCTCAAATCAAAAGGAGTTAATCAATAGCAAGAACATTGTTGAGGTCAACTGGAAGAGTATCGAGCTCTTGGTGATCAGCTATCTTGATCTGCAAATAAAGAGTAATCAATGATCGAGTCTTGATTGCCAAAGGTACAAGCTAGCAAGGGGAGTGAACAGAGTAGGAGGCAGCTAATGGTTTTCACAAAGATAGCGATGGATAAGTGTAAGGACTTGCGCTTAATATAGTGAAGGAAAGCAAAAAAATCTAGGGTTTCGTGCAAATATAGAGAAGTGAAGGAAAGACATCAAATATAAGATATTTTATATAATGTATAGGTTAGTTTTATTGCTTCTTATGATTTATTTATGAATTTATTTTTAGAGTTGCTGCTCTATTGATTAGGACTGAGATAATGGAAAATAGAGTGAAGATAGAGATAAAAATATAATAAGACAAAGGAGAAAATTTGTGTGTAAAAAAATTGTATATAGTAAGTGTCTCTAAACTAGTGGATCATTTATTTCTACACAGCTATGGACATAAGTAAATCTAACTGAACCATGTAATCCCTTTTGCATAGTTTTTTTTTTTTTTCCGGAGTTCTTGTAAATTAATTTCATCATTTTTGAGATCATCATTACTACCTAGCGCATGCTTTTCACAACAAATGATACTAAAATAATAGTTTAAATGACTTCTTTCATGGATAGAATGCAAATCCACAAATACCAACAAAGCACCACAGAGACTTCCAATAGATTATCACCCAGGTTCACAAGGCATGACTCGCTCAATAATAACCTACACCTAGCTTGAAAAATCTAAGATTGTGTCAACCCATGTTAGTTTGAGCTTTGTTTGAGTTCAATTTATAGAAAACTACAAAATAAATCAAGTTAAAATTTGGAAGCGCTGACCTCCATGAAAAACTACTCTTTCATATGTTATATTTTACATGCACTTAAAAAAAGCTAGGTCAACTTGGCAAAGACTTAAAATGTCCTAAATGGATCAATGTTGACGTCTGCCAATGTTAGGTTCCATTTCAATCTTTTTCTACCTTGAAGATTTGATTTATATTACATGATTCAACTTTCTAATAAATTCCGAACACAAAACCATTTACATGAACTAAAAGTAAGCCATACACTACAAACACTTTGACTTGGATACTAAACATTATGTTTTACAAAACGTTTGTATTACAAAAATTTCATTATCCAAAAATCAAGTTCTTATTGACATAATGGACAAGCCAAATACATAACTTCGGATAAAAACCCAATACAACTAGCACCACACTTGGCCAAATAAAATAAATTAACATAATCAATAGAGGAGGTTCCCACAAATTACAAGGCCCGAGGCCACAAAAGAGGTTAAAAAAATACAATCTTATACATCTACAATTGAATGTGTTTCTTTTCATTCTATTTATTTTTTTGGGTGTGGTTTAAACCATGACACTTAAATCCCATAATCCTAAACATCAAACTTAGCATTTCTTTCCACTCTACTAAATAAGATCCTAAAATGGTAATTTTTTGTTTTATTTTCTAATCGCCTCTTTATTTTCACTCTATACATAATTAACCCAAAGATTTATTCCAAACCAAGTCACAAAAAACTCTCCTTCATATTGAAATAAATTTTAGCTCATATGAAAGTAAACTTAGCTAAAACACATAGCAACATGCCCAAGATATGTTATAACATATGTTTTTGAAATATTTTCATCGGATCATGTTGGTGTCCTATCATATCATATCCACATGTGATGTCCCCATATTTCATAGAAAATAATTCATATACTTGATTGATGATTGCATTAATTTACAAAAAGCATGATCACGTTGACTGCCATGCACATCATTATGATAAGTACATAAAACATTCATTGACAAGTGATTAGAAGTATAAAAGTCAAAGCCAAATGAATTTTCCTTGTAAACAAGAACTTTCCTAGTAGGTACTGAACAAAAACTATAGTTAGCAAATACATTATGGCTAATCCAGGCATACAATTTTCTTATAGTAACCATTAGGTTAATGCATTCAATTAACGCTTCACGTCTTTCTTTTCCAGTGCGACTGAGTATAAAAGTTGAAAAAAAAAGATTGTGCAAGATATAAAGAAAGCAGACATGACAAATCAACACAGCTCAAAAAAAAAAAAAACAAGCACCAAGAATATAAAAGCAAACTCGATTGCATTAAGCAGCACAGACAAGATACAAACATATGTTTCTCACTAATCAACTACTAGGTTAGTATATTTTTATGGGTTCCACTTTGGTATAAAGCTTTTTTGTTCATAGTTGACAAGGGAATGCGTACAACACATTTAACCCTTAGACAACATATGCAGCCTTCTCTAAGTCCTTTTGGAGAATCTAATGGAGAGGTCTCATCGTGTCCTATTGTCACATCATTAGAAATATGATCTTTGTGGCTTAATATGACATGAAATTTTAAATTTACAAAAGGATTATTCTTCAAGGAAGACATTCATTTTTGCTTTTCCCTTTCTTCACATGGAAAACTTCAGTGAATTGAGCTGAGACGCAATCATGCCACACAGAATGTATCATTTTATACTAGGATTTTGTATAGTAAAGAATTTTTAAGATCATGCCAAACGGGGATTTTTAAGATCATTACTAAGTCATGCTAAAGTAGTGGTATTCATAAATGCATACAACAGTGTCTGGTATGACTTTGCTGGTATGACTTTGGAGTCTAAGAATTTCATGGCAAGCTGTTACAATGAGTTTGCGCAAACAGATTTTGCAAGGTACCACAGCAGCAAGTTTCCATGCAGAGCATGTACATGACAGATTTTTCACTTTATGAGTCATAACTTTCTGGTGTTACATGCTGGTGTTAAAGTCTGGGTAGGTAACAAATGACAAAGTTAAATCAAATGAAATGATAATGATTCATTCTGAATAAAACTGTAAATCATGATTTCAAAGCATATTCAAATCAAGTTCGTTATGATCAACTAGCTGACATAAATAGATTTTAATATGACAAGCTCTTAAAAATTGACTTGCAAACGTTGTGTTTAAGTTATCTGAAAGCTACTAAATATTACCAAGCACATAAAGATGCCCATAGTATATTGTCATGCTAAAATGCATCCAAGTGATGAAGGATTAACAATAATTATAAACATAAAAGTTGAGGCAATACTTTTCGTAAAATTCCACCCTCTAGTTTTTGTCTCTTGGCAGCTTGAACACCATTTTCATAAGGATCTTCTGAGTTCTTCACACATTCCTCAATAAGTGGCTTTTGCGATCTAACATTGCAGATTAAACCGAAAGAAAAATAAGAAGTCTGAAATATATATATATATATATATATATATATATGCAACAATGTAGTCAATACATATCAACTAAAATAAATGTGAAATGAAAATCAAATACAGATGACTAAATAGGAAAAGACAGTTGCAATAAAATGCCTAAGAGTATATCATTTGCACGCATTCATGAATGAAAGAACATCAATTTATAAGCAAAATGTGATTAAATAAAATTAAACTACATTCAAAGTATAGAATTAACCTATGTGCTGACTGATGAGCATATCTGACTTTGCGATGATTATTTTGCTTGGCAAGGTGACTACCAGTAGGTTTCATCAACGTTGAGACTCGTGTAGAAGAACCAAATACAAATGTCTTCTCTTTTTGATAAGGATCATAAAGCACACAATTTTGAGCTGTAGATACTAAAAGAAGAGGAACAAGTACAATAAGGAATAAAAAGAAAGTCAGGTGTGCAATGAATGCTCTTACATGCATTTATAATCTTCAACAAAAAGAGATTATACCCATAGAGATGGAGAGCTGAAAAGGCTAAATGTTCCCAACCATGAATAGAAATATTATTTCAACAGAGCGAACACTAAAACAAAGGGATATAAATATTATTTCATCAAATTTATCTTTCCACACTCAAATTTGGAAACAAGTAACACTACAATCAGTCAACTGCTAATTAAACACCAAAAGCAGTTCAAAGCCAAAGGATAACCAACAACAACAACAACAAGCTTTTATCCCACTACATGGGGTAAGAGATTTTTAAGATCCTTCTTTTCCGAGGTGTCCTATTAAGTGTCAAGTTCTCATTTAATTCTAATAAAATAAAGTAATTTTATATGCTTCTTAACCAAATCCTTTTAGGTCTACCTCTATCTTTCTTAACATAAGTTGAATCTAATACATCTACTCTCCTAAGTGGATCATCGGATAGCCAACATTTTATGTGACCAAATCATCCAAGGTGATTCTCTCTAATCTTATTTGTCACTAGAGTTTCTCCAATCTTTTCATGCATATATTCATTTCACATTTTGTTTCTAAGTGTAAAAGCACTCATCCACCTGAGCATCCTCATCTCTACGACACTTAAATTTATGCTTCTCTTTTATTGGCAACATTCTGAGCCATAAAACATTGCAAGTCTCACCACCATCTTATAAAATTTTCCCTTAAGTCTAAGCCGTATTTTTCTATCACACAACAAACATGATGCATTCCACCACTTCAACCATTCAGCTTGAATTCTACTAATAACAACCCCATCTATTTCACCATCACTTTGAACAATAGACCCAAAGTATCTAAAACATTTACTATTTTTAATGACTTAATTACCCATTGTTACAACCTTATTACTAGATATTTTACAAACTAAAATTACACTCCATATATTTGATTTTAAATTGACTCAAATGAAAGCATTTAGACCCTAAGGTTGACCTCCAAAATTTAAGTTTCTCTTAGACTCCCTGATGGAGGTGGGCGTTCTTTCTTTTGATGAGATTGAGAGAACGTGAGTATTGGAGGTGAAGGAAGAAGATATGTTGGATAACTGCGCCCCACCAAGGATTGCAAGGTTTGCCACCAAGCTCTCAAACCACAAGAATAACTCAAAAATTTGTAATTGCCAAAAGATCTCCTTCATTCTAATAAGAGGGCTATTTATAATTACAAGCATCTTTCAAAAAAAAAATTCAAAAACATGGAAAAGGTGGTGGCTATTAATGAAGAATAAATTGCCTCATTATTTTATGCCATCCACCCATTTCACATGCTATTATTTTATGTGGATTCAACCACCTCACATGTCATGCTTTGAATTTTAAATGCAAAATTTTGGAGTGTCTAGAAGAAAATTAAAAATTACATAAATAAATAAAAAAAGATGAAATCATAAAATGGGCCTTAGCAGCTAATGGGCTAAGTGTTCTTCTTTCTTGAATTTTCTTGGAGATCTTAAATTCTCTAATTTGTGATCCTGATTAGCTTGAGATTTTATAAATGGGCCTTGGGCTTTAATTTGTTGATCCTCATGATGTTCTACATCAACTCCCCTCGGCTCAATTGAACTCTGCTCCGTAGAGTTGAAATTTAAGAAGTCTTCTACTAATTGTGGGGCTAAAGTCTCCAAATCACTACGTCAACCATGTGTCTTCACGGTGGCTTATTCTTCCAACAATTAGAAAACGATGTTTAAGTCGGATTAATGGGTGCTTCCTGGATAATATAGTCAACTTCAAAAGAGAAGAAAGTGTGCTATATCTCCTTCTAAAGAGTTGACCGAACAAGTGGAGGTTCTAATTCCTTCATATGATGAGAATATCTTCAATATTAATAACTGGATGAATGAACATATCAAATAAAGGTGATAAGCATTACCCAATTTTCTTGAGAATTTTAAATGGACCACAAGCTCTGCATGTAATTTCATATATTTAGTTTGATAACGCCAGTCGAATGCGAATCAATACATAATCACCTTCTTTATATTCTTTCATTAAACGATTATGATTTTCCTTAGAAGTATAATTTTCATTACTTAAAGTAATTTGCTATCTTATATCTTCATGGAGGCTTTGAAAATCTTTGGCAAATGAGCGCATCGAAAATACATGAGATGTTTGCTTACATCTATTGTATTGTCGTGTTTTCATGGACTATCTCAAATGGTGATTTTGTAGTTTAGATATACTATTATAGGCAAATTGAGGTTGGTAAATGTAAATCCCAATTTCCTAAACTTTTACCTACCAAACATCTAAGCAAATTTCCTAAGCACGATTAACTACTTGCCATTCCATCGGTGGGTGAAAGGCGAAGAGAATTTTAATTTGCTAATAATTTCCATAATGTTTTCCAAAAATATGAGACAAACTTAACATCTCTCGAAACAATGGTTAAAGGGAGACCATGGAGTCGCCTATTTCCTTAAAAATAATTTATATAAGAAGCATCATTTGTTTTGAACAAGGTAAGAAATGAGCCATTTTGAGAACCTATCCACTACAATAAAAAAAATACTATCATGTCCTCGACCCTAGGTAATCCTAGAATAAAATCCATTGATAGGTCTTCCCGCCTATAAGGAATGGTAAGCGAGTATTGTCTGCACCTTTATTGATAGTTTTAGCTTTTACAAATTAAGCATTGCCACTAATTTTTGAACATCCCGTTTTAATGAAGGCCAATAAAATCTATTTTCTAATAAACATATGGTCTTATCCTTTCCAAAATGACCTACACCCCAAAGATGTAGCTGGATAAGAATTCAAAGAGAAGATCGAGGAATGCATAATTATTTTTCTTTATATAAATATCCATTTGTTATCAAGAATGTCCCTTGTAAAGTTATTGGTTTATCTGTGTTCAAGATAAATTAGGTGAAAGTCGCACACACAATATAATCATCTTTGATTCTATCAAATCCCGGATTCTCAATTCTAAAGAGGAAATCATTAGGTTTACCCCGGATAAAGCATCACAGTTTATTCTCAATTCCGTGCTTATGCTTTAGAACAAAAGAGTCTTGTAAAAATTCAACCCATTTTGCATGCCTATGACTTAATTTTGAGTATTAATGAATTTTAAGTGCATGATCAATAAGTATAAATTCTCTATGTAAGAGATAGTGTCGCCAATGCCTTAAGGATTGAATTACGATAAAACTCTATCATAAGTGGAATATCGTTGTTTAGCTTCATTTAACTTTTCACTAAAGAATGCTATGGATGATTCTCTTGACTTAAAATTCCACCTATCCCAATTCCCTCAAGCATCACATGTCACTTCAAAGGCTTTAGAAAATCGGAAGCTTAAGGATTGCGCAGTGATAAGAACTTTAATTTGCTCTGCATGCATTAAGTCCAACAAAATTTATCTAATTTTAGTATATCGCTTATCGGAGTAAACAATGGTACTAAAATTCTTAATAAATCTCGATAAAAGTGGCTAAACCATGGAAGCTTCTAACTTCAAGAAAACTTTTAGTGGTGGTCAATCTAAGATTGCTTTCACTTTAGAAGGATCAGTTTAAGTCAAGAAGTGGATATAATAAAGCCTAAAAGATTACCTACCAAAAAGAAACACTTTTAAATTAATGTATAATTTCTCTTAAGTAGTTCAAAGACTTTTGTGGTGTTGTAGATGTTCATTTTCACTTAACTAAAATCAAAAATATCATCAAAATACACCACCAAAAATTTACCTATATATGGTTTAAGAAGATTCATTAATCTCATAAATGTGCTAGAGCATTTGAAAGTCCAAAGGGCATGACAAGCCATTCATAAAGTCCATCGGGTCTTAAAAGCCGTCTTCCACTCATCTCCTCGATCTAATCCAATTTGATGATATCCACTTTTAGATCAATCTTTGAAAAAAATTTGCCCCGAGATTAAATCTAACATATCATCTAGGAATAGGAAACCTATATTTGATAGTAATTTTATTTATTGCTATATCAACACACATTCACCATGTTCCATCTTTCTTTGGAGTTAATAATGCCGACAAGGCTAAGACTCTGAATAAAACCCTTTCTTAATAATTCCTCAACTTGTCTTTTAATCTCAACATGCTCTAGGGTTCATCCTATAATGTGGAAGATTAGGAAGTTGAGAACTGCAAGAACTCAATAGCATGTTGAATGTCTCTGGGAGAGTAAGCTCATCCAATATCGTTAAAATCGAAGAAAGAAGAGACCATATGTGAGTCTCATTAGAGTCTATTTCTTTTACATTTAATAGTGAAGAAATGGATCAAGAAATTCTTTTCAAAGCCAAAACCTATTATTTCTATCTTTGGGGTCAAAGAGAAAGAGTAGTGTTTTAAAATAAGGATTAAATGATAGTTAGGCAGATAGGGATTTTCTATGATAATTAATTTGGATTGATTCAACAGGCTTAGGTTGCAAGTCGAAGTTATTTGTGTGTGTTATGGAGGGTGTTTTTCTCGACTTTATTGAGTTTAATAGTCTTATTATTATGTTTAAAACATAAGTATTTTCCCTACCATAGTGAATAACATCATATAGCAAGTCGTCCTAAGAGAATATGAGCAATGTCCATGGAGAACATCACACCAAATTTGATCCTCATAGCTATTTTAATAGAACTAAACAATATTGGTGATGGGAAGAGATGTATGATTTACCCAACTAACATGAAATGGTTCGGTGGGTTGAGATTTTGTTGGCTCGAGTTAAGGTATGTGTTGAAATGACATTCATAGACTCCCCATCTATAACTAATACATCTCTTTTCATTACACAAAACATACATGCTAAAATGTTCTTTCTCCTCCAATCTTCTATTTTTTATTACAAGAAGACATCTCATCACATTAACAGGGTCAGCTTAATTCCAATTCTTCATCGAGAATGGGGTGTCATCATAAACTTCTAGATTATCATCTATTGGATTTTCAACTTCTTCTAAAAATAAGATTTGAGCTTTACATTGATTTGCATATGACCTTTTATGATATTTAAAACATATTACTTCCCTAATGTTCTAGAGCTCCCTTCAATTAAAGTTTTAGGCAGGATGGGCCATTTGGATGGATGGTCAATAGATCTATGGATGAAATGGAAGGTACTTGACTTTAATTTTAGAGAGGAGTGATTTCTTTGTTGTTCAACCAATAATGCATAATGCTTCCTCTAAAGATTGTGGGTCAAATAATTCAACTTCATTTCTAATTTCACCTAAGTCCAATAACAAATTTATTGGCTAATTAATCATCATCATTATTATCAAGTTCTAGAAACTAGATCTTCAAAAGTGTTCAAGTATTCGCACAGATAATTACCTTGTCTGTTAATAATTATATTTCTTCTTATCATGCAGATGATTTGCTTTAACATTTCTTTCATTTCTATCCAAGTGAGTCCTTTCCTAATCTTTGTTCTTTAGCTAAAGTATTTGTCCAATAAATTTTAGCATGCCTATCAATTTTATTTTAGCAAAGTAACCCTTTGGTAATCATCCATTTTATACCAATCAAAGAAGTCATCCATTTGAACTAACCAATCGAGAAATTTATTTGGATCATGTATACCATCATAAGTTGGGCTTCTACTTTAACTCTTCGAGATGGATCATTAGTCTTCTATAGTCTTAAAATAATTTTCTCCCTTCCACCATTTCTAGCAATTGATTGTCTTCTAAGTGGTTGATTTTCTCTTTGGATATGAATCTTCTTCATCCCTATTGGCATAGTTGAGTAAGTATTGGGAGGAGTTGGTACTCTATTATTTAGATGATAAAGAGTTTGCATTTGTTGTTTAAGTTCTGCATTTGATTCTTACTTTCTTCTAATATTTGTTGAGTTTTTAATTCATTGGATCCTAAGATCTAAGGCATCAACTAATCTAGTCAAATTTTCAACTTGATCTTGAGAGATTGATTTTGGTGCCATGAGATTTTTTTTTAAGAAAAAAAAAGATAGAAAAAAGGGCAATGAAAAAAATAATAAGTATAATATAATTGTGCAATCAAAGTGAAATTTTAAGAGAACGGTGAGAGGGTATAAGAACACTTAAATCCCAAGCTCCTAGTTTAGGTCTTTTTGACAAAGTTCTATTTAGCTTCTAAAATCACCAAGTTTAACACCCTTATATTATTATGCATGCATATTTTTTTATATATATTTTTTTAATGCAATGAAATAAAAATGCTCAAATTTATCAAGCATCTTTTTTTTCTTTTTAAGAAAGCAAGTTATCATAAGTTAATCAAAGAAACTTCTAAAATTAACCATAAACAATAACAAAGATAATAAAGCAAGTAATTAGATTTTGATTTGCACTAATGGTTGTTTAGGATGAACTACCTCACCAAGGTACTCTTAATTTTTTTTTTCTTTTTTTTTTTGAGGGAGGGGAAGGAAGCTAATTGGAAAATGGCTAAAATATATATAATAGAGCTTACTAATGAAATTTTATGTATCACCATAAACACAAAGCAATATATATCTTTCCAAGCTACTAATATGCTTTTAAACTATCACATAAAAGAAAATTAATTAACCTCACAAGTCCAAGAAAAACTCAGTTTGAAGACAAGTCCAACACTTGAGTTGCTCCTTGAAGCAATTTTGACCAAATTGCTCTTCCGTGCTTCACTCGATACCAAATTTGATGGAGGGTTCTTTCTTTGATGAGATTGAGAGAACGGGTATTTGAGGTGAAGGAAGAAGATATGTTGGATAACTAACGCCTCCCACCAAGGATTGCTGGTTTGGCCACCAAGCTCTCAAACCACAAGAATGTAATTGCAATTTAAAAAGATCTTTCATTCTAATAAGGCTTATTTATAAATTTATTACAAGCATCTTTCAAAAGAAATGCAAATTTGAACAATAAGAAAATTACATATAAATAAAAAAGATGAAATCATAAATGCCTTTAGAAGCACGCTATTTTCTTTCTTTATGAAGCTAATAGATTCAAATGCTTTAATTTGTTGATCTCATGATTAGCTTGAGATTTTGTAAATGGGCCTTTAATTTGTTGATCCTCATGATGTTACATCACTTTCAGTATTCAGAAGAATACCTTCATCAAAAAGCATGCCACCAAAGTACAACCTCTTGTATATGCCTAGTAAAAATATCCATAACTAAAATAGAAAGATATGAGCTTAAAGCTGATCTTTGATGTAATCCAACTGAAAAAGAAAATTACTTGGTCAATCCTGCTTATGTTCGAACACAAGAAACAACTCCATTAAACATATTCTTATCGACTTGAATATAAGCAATATTACATCCTTTCTTTTCTAGAACTCTTCAAAGCATCTCCTAGAACTTTATCATATGCTTTCTCTAAATCAACAAATATCATATGTAGATCCTCCTTACTTTTTATACTACTCCATCAAACCTCTCAACAAATGTATCGTATCCATAATAGCCTTACTCGACATAAAACAAAACTAATTTTAAGAAACTTTTGTATTACATTATAACCTATGCTCAGTTACTCTCTCCCATAATATTAATGTATAACACATTAACTTAATTCCTTTATAATTTGCACACACTCTTGCGCATCACCTTTATTCTAAAAAATAAAAACTAACAAACTCTTTCTTCACTAATCTGATAGCTTCTTAATCTTTAAAATAATATTAAAAAAATTAGTAACTCAAAAAATTTATTGATCTCCTAAACAATTTCACACTTCTATTGAAATATCATCAGATCCTATTATTGTTCCACACTTCATTTATTTAATATCTCTCTAACTTTAGCTTTACTAAAACAATGATAAAAAAAAAAAAATCTCAATTTTTATTTAGGATGCTAGGCAGTTAAAGTCAATCGTATTGTCACAACCTTCATTACAAAGTTTATCAAAATATCTCATCGACTTATGTTCAAAATCATCTTCCAAGAAAAACATTTGTATATCTATATCCTTAATGCACTTCACTTGAACTAAATCTTTACTTCTATCTTTTTATTTGGTTAACTTATACATACATCATTCTCTGTTTTTAGTATCCAATCTATCATATAAATTACTAAATATTGAATTCTTTGTAAAACATATTGCTTTCGTAGAATTCCTATGAGCCACATGTACTTTCTCAAATTTTCCAAGCTTTTATAGTTAAATAAATTTTTATAACAAAGCTACTTAATTTTGATCGTTTCTTACACATCTTGACTCCACCACCAACTATTTTTACTAATAGTAGTTTTTCCTTTTGATCCTTTAAGCACTTTTTTTGTAACTTAATCTCACTTACTACCTTTTCTCACATAACATTAGTTTTCTACTAAATATCCCAAATTTTAGTAGAATACTTAAAAATATTTTAAAAGCATTTTATAATATATAATCTTTGATTTTGATTTTTTCATCTTCCAAATATTATTTAAAATCAACAATGTCGATTGTATTTAAACTTCAACCAAAATTAAAATCTTTATAATTTAAATGATATATTTTTCTTATCAAAAAATAAACAATTTGTATTGTACTAAATCCATTCTTATACATAATAATCTATTCATTTCTTTTCTTAAATAAAGTATTAACAATTACCAAATCATAAGCTAAAGCAAAATCCAATATGATTATACCTTCTGCATTAGTCACACCAAACATATAGTCATCATGAATGCATTTAAAATCTTCTACCACTCTACCAATATGTCTATTAAATCTTCTCTAATAAAAACTCTTTTTTCAAGAAATATTCTTGTATTAATTCTTCTAGATCATTCCAAAATTTTTCTTTTAAACATACATCTAAACCTAGTTGAGGAATATAAATACTTATAGCATTAATAATCTTAGCATCAACAATAATTTTTAAAACTATAATTTTATCTCATATTCTATTTAGCTTTCACAACATTATCCTTCAAACTCTTATCTATAATCACACCCACATCATTTTTAGTACAACTCCTACTTAAATGTCAAAGTTTAAAAACCTAAACTATCAATCTCATTGGTTTTCTCTCCAACCCATTTAGTTTCGGAATACATAAGATATTTATCTTTCTATAAACCATAACATCTATTAATTTCATTAATTTACCTATAAGAATATTTATATTCCAAGTTTTTATTCTAACTCTAATTTCGCGGACTAACTTTTTTGCCAATATTCATCCATAATATGTGAACTCTTGCTTATTTAACACTACACCCAAGCACCAATGCAGAGTCCTTTACACACTTTAAGGAACGCCAACATTGACACAATGTATTAAAACATTCATGTCATGATTTTTTAATAAGTTTATGTTGGAGGTCGACAACCTAATGCAACCCTTTACTTTTCTTATTTGAGCTTGGACCCAACAACGACAATGTTAACTAAGTAAAAATATTATTTCAATAACCATCAAAATGCACCACCAAATAAAAAATAATATTTATGAATGATGTTTTAAGATCAAAGATTTCTAATGCATATTTAGTATGCAATCGAGATTTATGATAACCAATGAAAACAAAAATGCTTTTTAGTATAATTTTAAGATTAGATGGAATGAATACAAGAAGCTATTAGTCACAAGCAATTATTTAACACTAAACAATTAATGTGAACCTATATCCTTTGTAATAGATTTGCCTGGGCTCCAACAACTTTTTAGCAATAGAAGGGGATAAGATTATATCTAATCTAATGAAAATAGAATCCTTATAGTACAATTGTTTTTATGGTTCTCTAATGTCTTCGATGTCAAGAAAGTTTTTATGTCCATGGGATTCTAAGATTTTTGTTTTACATGCGCTACTTTTGTGTGCTGACATCATCAGCACATGACAAATTAAAAGGAGTCTTTCTAAAATAGACAGTTTATGACTTGCACAATACAATATATCTTTTCTAAATAAATTTATAATTATAAGTGTTATTCCTTCTACTTTAGAGAATCAAATCTTTGATCAAAAAACTTGAAATTTCTCAAGAGATGCTCCCTTTTAAAAAGATTATATTTTCTTAATTTTCATATTGATTTGTAATTGAATTTATTAATACTAAATACAATCTAGTCATCTATGAATGCACGATGTTAAATTAACTTTAAGGTTTTCAAGATTATAAATTTTAATGCATTGTTTCTTGTAAATAAAACTATTAAACGGTCATTTGCATCGGCTTTTTTTTGCTATTTCAACTTTTATCACAAGTAACAAACAATTGTTAATATTAAAAGCTATAACACACAAAATCCAAAAATGTGTAATAAGATTTTATGAATATGCATTAGAAACTCTAGACCCTAAGATGTCTTACATCAAATTTGACATCAAAGCTAAGGGTTGTGTCATAATATCAACTAGGAATAGTCCATAATAATTAAGTCAACAAACAAAATAATAAAATGAACAATTTAAACAAATTGTAATTATAATTATAACCAATTTCAACACACACACACACACATATATATATATAATGAGATTAATGGTTATATTCCTAAATTTAAAGAGATAAATAAGATTTGGATATGCTCAAACTAGATAGAGAACATAGAAGATTCCATTAAAAATTATAATATGTTTAGTTTTCAAATATTGAATTTATTAAAATAAAGGATTACTTGTGCTATTGGGATAGCCTGTTCAAAAAAATAAATAAATAAATAATAAGAACCAACGCCAATTCAATTGAACCAATGAGGAAAAGAGTTGGAGCCGAGCACGAGCACAAGCGTAAGAGAGAAACTAAGCAATGAGCATTAGCACGAGCAGGACGAATCCTTAGTGGAAGAGGTTAGGTTTTATATGTGTTTATATGAGATTGTATCTATAAAGATAAGTGAAATTATTGAATTTTATTTTTGATGCATAATGTTTAAAATGGTATAAAATATTATTGAGAAAATAATAATTTCAGGCAATAGAATTGAATTATAATAATTTCTAAGTTAATAATTGATTTTAAGAATAAATATTGTGAATAAAGATAAATGAGAACATATATTAAGATAAACACTACCTTAAAATAAATTTAGATTTATTGTATAATACGAAAAAAATGATTATTTAAATTTCTATGCATAAAATTATAGATAATATTGAAAATGAGAAATTTGGAATTTATTAGGTTACAATTGTAAATTAAAGATTTCAAAAAAAAAAATTAAACAAACATAAAATAATATAATTTATAAATTCAAGGGAAAGAATTATAATTTCATAGTGGGAGCAACATTTATATAGTTAAATGAGAAGCTTATATAAAAGATATAATCATATGACTAAAATTATGAAATTGTTAATATTTATCTAAAGAATAAGTAGTTCAATTTTAATATTTAGTTAATTGGTCATTTTGGCACATTAAATAAAATAATAAGTATAAGAGAGAAGATTATAATACATAATTCCATTAAAATTGAAAATAAATCTTCATATAGGTTATTTGCAATAAATATTTTATATAACTATAAGTTTAATGTTGTTGTAGGTATCAAAATTGAAGGGAGCATAAGTAATGACTAATTGATGAATTTATAGTTAATCTAAATTTTAAAGTGAATACTCATGTTTCTAATTTATAATAATTTCATTGCATTCTTCTAAACTATTTTGTTGTAATACTATAAATAGATTTTCTTTAATTTTGACTGCAATGTTTCTATTGATTTATCTGTTCATCAAATATTGGTCATATTAAAACGCATATTTCCAAAACTTTCTAATGTTTAGAGTTTATTCAAGTTTTGCATGTTATAAAAAAATTATTGAATGCAAATGAACCACGTGAATGACATGAATTATATAGATTGCTTAGATGTGCCTATTCACTAATTAAGTTTCACCCCTTTATAATACTAGCTAAGGACATTAGGATACATGTGCATGTATATGGAAAAGGATATAAAAAAGTTATTGATATTGAGTAATTTAAATGGTACAACTTTAGACGGTGACTCTTATGACAAATGTAAATGATATAGATAAGATAGGATATTACACTGTAATTTAGAATGTGATTAAACCTTGGAAGACTCATAATTGAACATAAATTATCATTTGATCATATATTAATTTATATTGTTCAACTATCATGCATAATATTTCTTTTTTATTGTATTACTATAACTTAGAGGCTTGAATATTCGCTATTGTTGATAGCTCATTTTGGTTTTAACCTAACTTTTGCAAATTGAAATTTTAACGTAGAAATGAACAAAAGAGATGAGAATGTTTATAGATGATGAGTTCAAATTAGATAAAGGTATATTTATATCTGTTGTACTTTATTTTATTAGTGGCTCTTTAAATTTCTTGTGTTAATTGCTAGAAAATATTAGAAATTATAAAATTTTATTTTTCCACCGTCCAACCATCCATTCCCATCTTGAAAATTCCAAGCCCTAGGCCGAGCTGTGACATGGTTAATAGTTTTGACAATGTTTGGCTCAAAATAGATATGGACTAATAGAAAAGATAAATTTTTAAAATAATATTTTTATTCAATAATTATATAGATCAACTGCTAATAAATTTCAGAACAAGTGCATATAATGTTTGAATATTGTCTTAGATTTTAAATTATTCTAGACAAACATAATTGCACGCATTTTGATGCAATCTCCTATTCAAATAATATCAAGATGCATGCAAACAGTCTAAAATAATGATATTTGTATGCATTTTGGGACAAAATAAAGATTTAAATGTAACACCTCAAAAAGCATACAAACAATCTTAAACAACTTATATATGCCCTGACACATATGCTAAGTGCTAAATTTTAGTGTCTCAGGATACTGCATGGTTTAAAACATAAAATCCATTTAAATTGCCTCTGCTTTGAAAGTGTGCAACATTTTACAAATTAATAATTGCTTTAAAAATATGCACATCTTGCACAAATTTAATTCTTGAAAACTGATGTGTGTACGCATTTCTAACAGGTTGCGTCACTTATATGGTGAAGCCGAAAGTCCCACTTAACTATTTCAATCCTCCTCCCAATAAAGACGAGTTTACAAGACTGGTTAAAAGTTGTGCATCCCTTTTCTCAAAAAGAAATTTTTATTTTCACATTTACATACGGCCATCAAAATCCTTAATCAAGAATTTTCATATTTAAAAATGTAGATCCCTAACATCAACTTTAAAACACAATTACAAATTCATAGACTTGATCCTTTATTGACAAACAAACAAAGTTGAAAAAAATCTAAAAACCCCGATAATGATCGTGTTCATTGTAGATTTCAACTGGAGAGGTTATTATTATCAAAGTGTTTAAAATATTAATATTAACTCATTTCAAATTCCAAGATATAAATCTTAGACCCACTCTACTACAAGCAAATAAATAAAATTGACAAGATCTATCCTAATAATAGTCGTGTTGATTAAAGACTTCAACTAGAGAGGATATTGCAATCAAAATATATTTATATTCCAAATCAAGTTATTGTGAAATTAAACTCCAATGAAATATCAAATTTGATAAATTCAAATCAAATGAAATTCAACATATAAAACTTAATGCAAAAATAATTTATCCACCCATCAGCAACCGTTTGTCGAAGGTAATAAATTAAATAAAAATTTAGCTCACAAAGAAATCAATGTCAGGTCAAGTATATAATTATGTTCACTCTTAAATAATTTCAATAACAGAGAAGGTCGTGTCCTCTGTTCGCATGATTTTGGCCCTAAATAGCACCACAGAAAATACAATTATGACTAGAGTCATCTGACCAGATGATTTGATACCAAATGACACCATTAAATTACCACCACAATTGTAGCCCATATGTTCCACTTGACTTAAATTATCTCCTTAGACAAACATCAACCCAGGTTAATAAGATTCTCTTGGACGAAGCAACTCATGACTGCTGACAAGGATCTTTTAATCAGGTTGGGTCGACTACCTCCTCTGACTAAATAGATCATAGATCATGATAGGCCGGGATGAAGAAACCATGGGATCTTGATCGGGCACATCACCATTTCCACCAACATACACTTTAAGTTAAATAATGAATTTCATAATTTTAAACTCTATTTGCTGCTATTATATACTGATGAAGAACCTAGCAACTAGGCTTAATCGAAAGTTCTCTCTCAACATTATGAGAGATAATTAATTATAGGTGCTTACGCCTATAAGAAACTTGGAACTAGATCTAAAGTCTTCACAAAATGAGAGTGAAATTCTAGGTAGTGTCTTATCTGCATACCTTATCTATTTTATGCAAATTTCACCAACATAAATCCATAAACTCTCCTCATCAAGAGGCCGAGTGCGATAATTCAAAGCCTACGATAATTTGTACATGGATTAACACATCATTATTATTCATAAAAGATCTTAAGCAAAAAGTTAATAGTAAATTAAGCAAAAGTTCTTCAAAGACAATAAATGAGGATTTATACAAAGCTTTAAGTGGACACTAAAAATCTCGATCTAACTTAAGCTCCGTTTGGCTAAGTTTTTTGGATTCTAAAAGTTTAAAGTGCTCTAAAAGCTATTTGTCTTTGGCTTTTGAAAAAACGGAGTTTTCAGAGATGAAATTAAAACTCGGTAAAAAACACACTATTCAAATTATCAAAATTAAAAATTTGAGCTCTCAAAAGCAAAAACCACTAAAAAAGCTCTCCCAAACGGAGCCTTAATCATAATCAAATGATTTCATATCAATCTTTTAAAAGAAATATCAAATATTATATAAGACACTATCTAAAAATTTCACTCTTTTAGGAGTTTTTAATGATATGATTTAATGTTGTCCATAGGCACAATCCTACATGATTCATTACCCCTCTCAAATGCAAGATAGAACAATTGATCAAGGCTTAACTACAGACTCTATGAGCATTGCTTTATTAAGATTAATTTGAATTAGGGAAATAAATACATATCATTATTCTTTCAAAATGGATGATGGAGCAATAATAACAAACATGATTAAGATTTTATTGTTTTGGCATCCTAGGTTATCATGGGCCGCTTATTATTTTAGTCAATAGAGACAATTGATCGAGCCTAACCAGAAGATCATTGTTAGTAACTATGGATGGCATTGTGAGGTAAAAACATATTTTAAGGGTTTAATTTTAAGGCTAATAGTGGTTAACATAAAGGTTCATGCCCTACTAAGTGTACCTTATAGCTTACAACATATAGAACTAGTCATTGGAAAATATTCAAGCTGGTGCCATAATTATATTATAATGCTATCATCACAATAAGACTAGAACCCAATTAGAGACAATGAGTTATATTAGCATAAAATCTAGGTGTGATCATACAAATATAGATATTAACACTTCATCAACATTGATTAAACTTAAATTTGTTATAGTTGGCAAAATGGCGTGGAGAATAGATGGAAAGTCCACTTGATTTTTAGCTTTTGTACTTATTATTTTTAATATATTTTGAAGAGGCTTAAACTTCAAACTTGTATAAATTTTACATGATCCTAATTCTTGTCACTGTTTTCAAGTACAAGGACATAACGCCTATCATTTTTCAATTTTCATTAGAATGATAAAATGGATGTTTTTTATTGACAAATGGTATCCTGCAATTTTTTGTTGATTATTATTTTTCATATCACATATTAAATTTAAATTTAATCCCAAACCTTAATAAATTCTATGTCAATTTGTCAATAAGTTCAAATCAATAAATTAAATAGATTATTTTTTCCCTAAGAAACTATAAGAGTTATAAGAACTTAGTTGATAATTTAGTTCCATATAAGTAGGTTGCCTCATTTGCTGAAAGTGGCAAGCCTTTTTACAATAAGCATAAGATTTTCTATAAACAAGTTTTAATAACACTAACATGCAAAGTCATCAATCATAGAAGAATAGGAAAGATATCATGTCTAAGCAAAAAGAGGCATACAAAATGTAGAAGCAATCCTTTCAACATAATTTAAATCTTTCTGCCTCATCTTAAATCTATTAAACAATTAAAATTTATTCTAAAATTTTCATCAAGGGAAATATTCATAGGAAACAAAATCTCTTGTAAGAGTAAAATAAATCATCATATGGATCAATTATGAGAACTTGTAATAAACATCAAAATTAATCAAATATATAGCAGAGTTCTAGATTCTAGATAGAGACTCAACAATATCAACCATCAATTAACAGCATCGTAAGCAACTAAAAATATTTATGATGCACCTAGAGGTAGCTATTATAAATGTACCTTTAGAGATTTCATCTAAACCATAAAGATCTTCATCAGCAGCTCTCTCCGAACGAAAACTAGGCATTTCAATGCGTTTAAACTTGGGGAGGGTATTTACTGTTTCCGCAAAGACATCATTTTCCACGACTAATTTTGATATAAAAGCTGGAAGAAATTAAAAACTACATTTAGATAAGGAAGCAAAGCTACTTCAGAATTTTGCTATCATAGAATAGCTGCAATAACAACTTAAAATAATCAATCTTGGTACACTCAAGATTTGATAATTACACATCATGGAAAATATTAAATAGATAAGAAAGTGTTCATATGTGAAGTAGAGCGTAATCCAGATTGGCATTTACTAGCACTATTGCATAGATAGCATTATAAGCTAGCTTACATAAAATTTAACAAATTTAAGGTTCTCAAATTGCACGCTGAAATATTTATTCCATAAGTTAATTATGATTTTGTCGTTCTAAAAGTTGCAAAACAAATCTTCTTTTGCTTAGCATTGTAATCAAATTTATTAGAACCTCTATTGATGATTGCTAGTTACAAAATCATAAAACTCTTTATTTATTTAGAAAAATGATGATATCTCAATATAGGGTTTATGGATATGATGATATGTATATAAGCCTTTGAATTTCACAAAGGTTGTTTTCGTGCCTTAAACCCTGTGACCACTAAATTGGAATGGACACAAAATCATGGTTCCAAACCCACCCTCCTAAGCTCTATAACACCTAATTACTCATTAAAATGAAAGGTCCTAAATTCTTAATTGTCATCAAGACAAATGGTATTTCCTGTAATTGTTGTAAACAAACTTCAAATGCTAGAAGCAACAAAATATAATTATCCAGGAAACCAAATATTTGTAATTAGGCATGGGGTATAGCAAACGATAAATGGTTGAATCGCCATGAGCAATATGACAAGGAAGAGAGGAGAAAAAGTAAAAGAAAGATTGAAGGAATCTTTAAATAACCATAAGAACCACTAGACTTTGGGTGGAAGATTAATGATCATCACCTTTAAAAGATCTAAAAAACCAGCAGACGTTCATTCACTAAGTAGGGAACAGCCACATGGAAGAAAACTTATTCACGTATAACATTAATATAGATAAGTTACGAAAATGTTAGTATTTGTTGAGTAGCCATAGTAAAGAACTTGTCAAAACAATCCAAACTAAATAAATATATGCTTTAAACATATCAATTGATTTGAGTACTGATTTACTAAATATTTTCTGATGGATAGATAATAGTCTTCCACAAAAATATTATAAAAAAGCAAAAGCAGCAAGCATAGCAATTGCCCCCTAGAAAGTGATAATTGTAAGATTCGCTTAGCATTTTCTTATTCTACTATTCAAAAGGTCTGAAAATGTTAAAAATTAATTCAAAAAATTAAAATCTAAAGAATTCAATAGTAAACATGACAAAAAGAAAGAAGTGAAATAAATTACACTGCTTATAAAGAGTAAGAGATGAGAGCATTTATTAAAATATGATTTTACCAATAGCAACAATAACAATAACAAGCCTTTATCCCATTATGTAGGGTCAGCTATTTGATTTTACCAATAGGACTAAAATGAGAAATGTAGCTAACAAATTATAATTACCACAAATTATTAGAAAAGTAATATAAACATCAAGAGTAACCTCCAAAATTTTTCAAAAAACTTTTCAAATATATTCTTACCTTTTATTTTAGATTTATGTAATAACATTATAAGATTGGCCACAAATAAGAAAAATACCATAGCTTTTTTAATAGAATGATCTTTTATGCTGTTCTTTACATTTTCATTTGCTTAAAATAGGAGATGAGGAAGACTTGTAGATAATTGTAGAAGAGAGAGAAGAGAAAGTTTGCTCAACCAAAAAAATAGAAGAGGAATAGAGATAAGGAGAGGTTAAAGGGAAGAGAAGAGAGATGAGAAAGTAAAGAAGAACGTTAGGATCCTAGGAGAAAAAGAGAAGGCTTGTTTTCATGCAAGTTGACTACATCATTCATATTTGTGTGTACAATCATACAAGAATCACCTATTTATAAGAGATATACAACAACTAATGGAAATTAGAATAAGATAAGTAATCAAAAGCAAAGATAATAGATTCTTGTAATAAAAAAAGTCTTCCTAGCTAAATAATACTTTATTATATATTTATCATATTATAAATCCAAATCAAACAACATTTTTTAGCAAGTTTGATGAGTATTAGATGAGATGACAATGGGGCTTTTTGCTGATGGTGCAATGAATCACTATATGTTTAATTTTTATTCATTGACACAATTCTTGGAATTGAATAAAGAAGGTTAAGTGTTTCACTCATATACAATCCATCTCCCCCTCCCTCCAATGTGCTAAGCATATGCTTTCTCCTTGACTAGTTAAGTCCCTTTATCTCTCCAAGAAACTTTCCTCTCTCTCTCTCTCTCTCTCTCTCGCTCGCTCTTTAATTATCTATCTACCTAAGCCATTAAAGAGGATAAAGGAACATTTGTAAATCCAAAAGAAGAAAAAAAATGGAAGAAAGCGAATGGACAAGGGAAACAAGAATCACAAAGAGAAAAAAGATCAACAGAGCTATCCACAAGAAAAAGATCTCTTCATTGACTGGTAAACCTATTATTATTCAAATTTTTGCTTTCATTCCACTTAAACATTGTTCTCCTTCAAACTTACCACTCTTGGCCAAGCCTTGCAAGGGAGATAATGCCACTAAATACCTACATAAAAGGATCCACTACACCTATCTTTCCAAAAACTCCATAAAAGAAACTACCCAAAATTTTAAGTTGTGTAAATTATTAAGTGTCAGACACATAGTCATTGGTGTTGGAGCATTCAATATATAGCAATCTAGATTAAAAAAAAATCCCAAGAAATACCCATCTCAATTTTTGTTCTACTAATTCTAAGCTCTTGATGTTCTAAATATTTTCTCTAATAAGATAAGCATTGAAATCTCATGAGAATAATAAAATAAAGATTCTAGAATGAAGAATGTTGATGAGTTTTGAAGTAATCTTAATGCAAAATATATAAAAAAAATGACCATCGATGCTCTAGCATAGTAACTATCATATTTTCATCTAAATTACAATGAAGATATTAATTGCAATGCTTCAGTGTCATTAGTAGCCTTGTCATAAATACTTTGTACAACTTTACAAAAATCATCCTTAACTTTTTTGTATTTATTAAGACAAAATTGATGATAATTGTAGAGTACAATGTCATTTTTAACTGTGAAATCTCTTCGTTTATTTCAATGATTTTCATTGTCATTGTTAGCCGATTTCTTTCACATTAGTTCCATCTCATTCCAATGGCATTTCAACTAGCTCTTTGTTGTGCATACCAAACCACTCAAATTATTTCATGCTACCCTATCCAAATAGTTCCAAATAGCATGTTACAAATTCAATACTTTTACTATCTAATTTCATGATTTTTGTACTATTTTTATTAATGCTTGTTCTAAGTTTTAAATTTTCTCTAATAGACTTGCTCTTTGTGACTTCTAATTACCCAAAACTCTCAAGTCCGTAATAATGGGCAATATTTTTTGTTAAGGCATGTAAAGCTTTGCATTTAACCCTACATCAAATATTAAAAAATATTAGTTGTTGACTCACTAATCACATATAAATCACAAAGTGAGATAAATATCAAGCTTCTTATGTGAAAACTTAGAAATGGGTTAGGTGATTTATTAGGCATTTATTCAATATCAATGCATGAATCACATGATGAGTAAGGTATCGAACTTCTTGTGTGAAAATTCGAAAACAAAAGTAGTAGTTTTTGCAAAAGTTTGATAAGTTTGGACTTGGTTACAATTACATTCTGTGTAACATCTAATTTCATGCTTTGTTGTCCTTATATAATGAAACATTGAGCAACTGTTCCAAATTTGCTCCAACCAACTTGTTCTTCACGACGTCAAATCACCCAAAACTCTCAAATCCATAATAATGAATGATCTTTTTGTTAAGACACATCAGACCAACATTTGAAATTATGCAAGTGAATACTGAGGTATTTTTTTCTGTGAGGCAGTTTCAAAATTGCCACCACCTCTTCGATAAAAAAGAAAAGAAGTATCTGGAAAATGGAATAGTAAATAAGACACTACTCAGATTTCTCATTTTGTGAGGACTTTAGATCTAGTTCCAAGTTTCCTATAAAGCAAGCATCTATAATTACCCCTCTCAATGTTGAGAGAAAACTTTCAATTAAAATAGATCGCTTAATAAGTAAAGATATGTGGAGTTTTGAAATTTATGAAATTCATCATTATTTATTTAAAGCGAATGGTTGGGAGAGCGCCGATCTAGATCAAATTATCCCCGCGGTCTACCTACTTAATGTAAGAGGAACCCAACTGACCGAAAGATCCTTATCAAAACAAAGTTACGCCGTCCAAGAAATCCTTATAGACTTTGGGTGGTGTTTGTCAGGAAGTTTTCCTACTTTAGCTTTTTTGCCTAATCAAGTATACTATGGTTCACAACTCAAAGGCAAAGCCATCGGGAACATCTGCTACAATCATGACCGATATAGTGTCATTTGGCTAACAACCACCCTAAGACTCGTCAGAATCGATCATGTGAGCTCTTGGGCCACGCATGAGAATATTCACGTTTACCGGCATGAAATTGTTTAAGAGTAAACATACAGATACTGATTTGACTTTCTCCTCTTCATGAGCTGTGATTTTCAATTTGTCACATCACAAACAATCATAAGCGAGTTGAATTCTTAGCTTTAAGTTCTTAATATTGAATTTCACTAGACATTTATACCAAAGATATTTTAAATCAGTATTTAGATTGATTCAATCTTAATTTACTTTGAAATTGTAATCATATTTTGATTGAAGTATCCTCCTAACATTTTTATTTAACACAACCATCATCGGTGGTTTATTGTTCGTTGTTTTAGATCCGAATCATTAATTTAATAATAGGATCGATTTGTCATTATATGAATTAACATAAATATTTTATTAGGTTGAAGATATTATAATAATATCATCAAATTTTTAGGTTTTGTTAACCCAAACCTCTAAGACCAACCGAATCAACCCGCAAACATCACACTAAGTTTAAACATTCGAGAATGCGCGTGTATTTGATGATTAATTTAAACTTAAGGAATTTGTATAATATTACTTGTTTTAACTGAATTTTATTGCAAGTATACATTTTTTGATAAAATTTTGACAACATTTCGACAACCTCCTAGCATCGTCCCCACATAGGAGGCTACAACAGAGACTGTGCCAGCCCACCATGCTAAGAAAAGCATGTGTGGGTCTCTGAAGTACCTGTATGAAGCACAGATTTTCCCGTCACGCTAAGAAAAGCGTGTACGAGTACTTTCATACTTGCAATATCAGTTTAAAATATCAATTTTAGCTTTTTAGTTGATTTTTTATTAATTTGTTTATGTCTCGTATTTAAAAAAGATTTCGACAAAGATCCCGACGGCCTCAGATACGGGGATATCACCACGCCAAGAAAGTATGGGTGGTATAAATCACGCTAAATGTACCTTCCATGCCAAGAAAAGTATGTATGGGGCTCAGTACCTGAAATAGATTTCTCCGCTACATGCAATGTACTTACATTTAATGTTCAAATAATAATTTTATATCACAAAGATAGTTACTATCTTATGTAGGTCCTCCTGGTGTGAAGTTTGGCGATTTCTAAGGAAGATCCGGCCATCCCCATAGGGGGCTGCCTATCACCACGCCAAGAAAGACGTGTATGAGTGGTATAAAATACGACCTGAATATGTCATCCCACCACGCTAAGAAAGGCATGTATGGGGCTCTGAGATACCTACTGAAATAGATTTAAACAATAATTTTAGCTATGACTTATGTATGCATCCTCTAAGGTGTTTAAGATTGACAACATCCGGTTGTCCCCATAGAAGGCTACGGGTATCTGATCACCACCACGCCAAGAAAGGCATGAGTGGTATAAACCACTATCCAATGTGTCATCTATGTCAAGAAAGACATATGTATGCTAAGATTGCGAAAACAGATTTTTCCATCACGTCAAGAAAGGCGTGTACAGGTATTTATACACATGAAAGCAAATATAGATTTCTCCGCCACGCCAAGAAAGGCGTGTACGGGTACTTGTACACCAACAAACAAATACAGATTTTCCTGTCACGCCAAGATAGGCGTGTACGGGTACTTATGGTCAACACGGGCGGAGCACAAGTGCAGAGACGCTGGGCGCCACCTGCGACGCGGGTGAAGCGCCGGAAGCGTGCACGCCATGGGGCGCACCCGAGTGAGCTTGCCAGGCCGCGGCTTCACGCTTTGATAGGCTCATATGCCTGCCAGGCGCACCATTCATTGGCTACACAGACGGGCGCCAGCATTAGCGAAGCCAGAAAGCGATGCCGGCGCGAGCTGAACGACGCAGACGATATCCCGAAGGCGGGCCAGGCGGGCGCCACGTCCACGCCAGAGGTGTGCTCACGAAGCACGCGACACAGGTGCAGTCTGAACGGTCGAACGTGATTTCCAGCTTATAGAACGCCAGTTATGAGGAAACCTCCACTCAGAATAAAATGAACAAGCATGGGAGATGGACTGAAGAGAGAGAGAGAGAGAAAGAGAGAGGGAGAGGGAGACCAGAGAGAAGGAGGTGTGTGAGGAAGGAGGAATAATGTTAGTTTAAGGTTTTAAGTGGGGTATTTATAAGATATATTTTTTATTATTTTATTTGCCTTAATTTAGATTTTCGCGCCGACATCGTCACATAGACAATATATATGTCAATTTTAAGTTACTGACGTTCCTAAGCAATGGCGTTGCAGCGATCGGCCGCTTTGATTCAAGTCGGCATCAACGGGTCAATTTCCATCAAATTTGGCCGTCGCTCGCCGCTTCGATATTTGCTGACTCATCCAAGGCGTGACCTTATTTAATATGTTTCAGCATTTCGACACTAACGGCGCCATAAATTTCACAAACGAAGGTCGTTTGGGCATCATCGCGACTTTCCAACCTCAATATGCGTGTCAGCGCATCGGCAGCCCTCCTTCTTGATCAGTCGACTGTCGAATTATGCAAGATGCATATTCTGATCAATTCGACGTTCTGAACACAATGGTGGAGTCCATTCGTCGATCGGAGGTAATTTCGATTGCTTTTCGGTGCCATCGAGTGTATTTCAGCTCCGATCCATATGTTGTTGTATCTGATTACTCGATATTCATGCATACTCGTCCGAATTGAGCGCGAACAGTCTCATTTGATAGGTTTTAACATTTCGACGCTAACGGCAAAATTAATTTTGCAACGGAGGTCGTTCAGGCATCGTCGCGGCTTCCCGACCTCGATATGCGTGTCGCTGACGACTCTTCTTGACGGCCACCGAATTGTGCAATATGCATATTCGATCAATTTTGATATTTGAACATGATGGTGAGTTCGTCATCGACGGAGATCTTTTCGACGATTTCGAATCAATCAGCCCGATTTGTGCGCGTTCGAATTCACCTTGTGAGCTTAACTTGACTTATTACGCATGCATGGAGGTCAATAGCAAGGTGTAAGCTTGAAGGCATCTTGATGTTTAAGCCTCATAATTAAACTATTAAAATAAAGAAAAAATATGCCATAATAAGTAGCGCATAAACTCATAGTAAGATATATCAAAATAAAATCATTAAAAATCAAAGATAAATCATAAAAAGTCAAACAAGGCTACAAGCACTAAATAACATCTATAACACTCCTCAAAAGCTTCCCCCACTCTCATCACTAAGGAGGTCTTCATTAGAATTATTATTATAAGAAATTGCTTTCTATCCTCTCTCATCCTCGATTGTGTCAACATCCTTACAAAATTCCTCCTAATCTTCAATATCAATCATTTCTCGCTTCCTTAAACAATATAACTAATAAAAATATTAATTAAATTTTAAATTAATGGGGATATTAATTATTCTAATTTATATTACTTAATCTTTCTTTTATTATGTTTTTGTTCACTAGTGTTGATCCTATTCCATCTCCCATCAAAAAAATTTACATTGAGATCTTCCACTCATAATTGTGAGTGTAAATTCAATTTTATCAAACAAAGTGTCTTGAGGCATCAAGAGGCTTTCAATTTCTTTTAAGGTCCTTATTTAAGCAAATAGTTTATATTTAAACAAGTTTAATTTTATATTTTAGACTTATAAGTTGAAATTTCTAAACAACCTGAACCAAAAATTAGAGGCTTACACCCTAGTGAAATAGAGATAAGGTATGCCTTGAAGCCTGCCTCACTCCCTTCACGACATATACTTTAGCTAACACATGTGAGGCATATGCCTTATCGTGTTTTCTATGCGCATCAAGAAAAGGCAGACCTCTAATTGCCTGATTTTAAACCTTGAATGATGTTTTGCTTTAATCCAATTTAAATATTTGAAAATTTTAGGCATTATTCAATATTCAAGTATGATTCATAAAATAACATAGTATCAAGCTTCCTGTGTGTAAATAGGTTAGATGATTTGTTAAGTATTTATTCAACACCCATGCATGACAATTCAATTTGCATAAAAGCAAAAAAGCAAGCCTGAGTTTTTTTATGGAGTTAAAGAAATTGAGAAGAAGAGAATTGGGGAGAGAATGGGAGAGAGACAGAGAGAGAAAAAAAATCACAAGAAGATTATTTCAAAAAATTCACAGTATCATCACAGCAAACTGATAGTATCTTTTAAGGGAACACACAAAGTAATATCTGGTATTTAGTTAATCATGTTTCTTTGTCATCTAGTAAAAGTTATTTCACTTACCTTATGTGTTATGGTTCCTTCATTAGTGGATTAGATCATCTCTTCTTTAGCATGGACGTAGGCCTATTAAAATATGATGTTTGATCTCTTTTGATATTCCCTTTTATGGTGCATGATCTATTTTGTGGTTAGCGTGTAGTTCATCGCTTTTACTCTTAAGTCGATACTTCAATACCATAAAATTTGTTTTTTTTTCTAATAAAAAATATGTTGATGTACAAAAGCCAAATTGTTGACCTAGCGTTCATCCACTCATAAGCTCAGTCTTTGCATAAACACCTTGATTGGCTTTAAATATCCTAGGTTCAACATCTTAGGGTATAGATATAAGTCCCCATTAGTAAAAAAAGCCAATTGATTCACACCATGGCATGGTCCTATAAGTCTGCATAGATTAGGATCCATGTTAAATCATATAACTAAAATAAAAGCATGACGCACATGTTCCTTATAAACATACTAGCCTTAAGATGTATATGACGAACCCACTTTTTGCATATGTACTTAATGACCTAAGTAGTTGTATGACATTCAGACCCAGGCAAGATTTAATTCCAATCTCTAATCCTCTTGCTTCATAAGAAAAAAGTTATAAATTATGTCATGGACATCTCCTCCACCAAAGTATCTTCATTCCCCATCAACCTTAGAGCTTAGGTTCCTCTATCAGCATCATGCAATACTAAGACCATAAGGTCTTCATCAATATGTTGTAATGGAATGCAAGTCTCATTTATCAAACTAAGATTAGGATCATACTCCTTAGTCTACAAGGCATCCTTGGATGCAATAAATCATGGTCCCTCAAGTCACCACATAATCAAGTAGACTAAGAGCCTGAATGACCTCAAATGATAGAACCATTAAATCTTAATCAGAGCTATCATCCTATTCAGCAATCCAGTCCTCACATTTTATTTTATTTTCATCATCTCCTTGCAACCACTTATAAAGCTTCTGATAATCGAACTTATGCAGGCATGCTTAGGTGAATTATTGAGCTTATTAATTTCATACGATTAAGCTATAGTCCAATGGGTGTCCTCTCCACCACTTGGAGAGGTATCCCTCACATCCCATTGACCTTAGAGTCTAAAACTTGTGTTGATCGTAGAGTTAAGCTTGAATGTAAAGTCTAGGAACCATGTTGATCATAGAGTCTAGAACTCAAAAACCCCTAGTTTGCAAGCTTCTCTAAAAAAATCATCAAATCAACACATGAATAAGCAAACTAAAGTATTTATGACTCGAAATGATGGAACAATGAAATCTTGACTAAGACCGTTTTCCTATACATAAGTTAAAACCTTTATTTAGTGTCTTTAACCTAGGCTTATGAGGTATACTTAGATGAAGTTACCCATAAATTACTAACAAAGATCATTTAATCAAGTTGGGTCAACTATCTTCTTAATTAAGTAATCTTGAGATAGGATAAGTCATCAAGACGAATCCATGGAATTCTAATTGGGTTCATCTTCCATCACTTTATTTGCTCCTATATCAAGGCAAGTGTTACCACATGGCATCATAAAATAAGTAGTCTATCCATCTTCCTCCAATCATTGTAGACTTGTAAATCTCTATTTCATGTCCGTTCCAATCCTTTTGAACCTATACTCTTCAGTTCTTAAAATGTCCTTCACCTTCATCCTTTGATAATCATTGACCAAATTTTAATAAAAGCCTTAGGGTTCATCCTGATTTAACCTAACCAAATCTACAACAATTATTTTTAGCTTGAATAGAAATATTACCTTCTTAATTAAAAGTAATCTTGAATATGTTCAAGATATAATTAACCTCAAGAACTTGCCTTTTTCGGAATCGTTAACCTCCAAAATAAAAATAAAACTTGTTTAAAGCCACATGTCTTGCAAGAGAAATCTATGGAATTCATACATGCAGTTGCATTCCACTAATCTCCGCAAGCTTATATATCCCATTGATTAGCTACAATTGAGCATCTTATGTAATGCCACATAAAACCTTTCAAAGCCCAAAATAAGCTTAAAGCTTCTAGTTGAAAATACGTTTAACCACTAATGTATATGGCCTAACTTCGATCCTCAATTGTTTCACTCTCTAACACACGATGTCAATGGTTTGATTGGAATGAAGTACTTTCAGATGATTTGTAGCTCTCATAAATATTGAATGTCATCTACCAAAATTGAAGAACAAACAACTCCCATAGCTCCTCTGTGTGATTAAGTGGACTCACGGTACATGAAAAGCTTCCATTTGAGGGGAAGTTATATAAATATAGAAATATATAAATATAGTGAGATTGTCAAAGAATATGATCGGATGGTTGGAAAATATATAAATATAGAAATACCCAATTGTTGGCCCTCACCAATAAGCTTTAAGTATTTTTTTTTTTTAAAACAGGCTTAATCATGGGTGCATTTGGCCTAACTTTTGCCTGAATATCAAAAAACAACATAGGTAGAGGTTCAGTATTGCAAAGAATAGAGATAGCCATATTCAACATTTTCTGGAATCTCCCAATGCCGGATCAAAGTTAGACGACCAAATCAAGCGTAAGTTACCGCAAACATCCGAAACAAATCGTGAAAAAAAAATCTAAAATCAGAAATATTGAAAAAAGCAATTCAAGAACTCACAAGTAGGAAACGACGTTAACGAACTAAGAAAGAATGACAATGATTAAAAAAAACTAGGGCTCAAGCGTACGAGAAGGTGGATAACTCCCAGCAGTCTCGAACCAGTACTCCGCCTCCCAAACCTCCGACGGGGGCTCTTCCCTCACAAAGTCAAAGTACCTCGATGCATCGAACTCGTAATCGAAATCAACTTCCAGGCTCAGGTAATTCACTTCCGCCGCCGCCATCTGCAGCTCCATCGTCTCTTAGCGCGAGAAAGTTCAGACCACGCAACTAATATCAAACACCCACCGAAAATCACAGTTGTCCAATCCAGTAATCCTCCTATCCACCGACGAAGTTAAAAAAAGTGCTAAAATGGTCGTTGCCTGTCGAAGGAGACCACTAATAGCAGCACGAAGAACAAAAGCGCCAGAAATTTGAATGCGGGGTCGGAACAACGGAAGCCAAAATGGCATATAAGCCCCTCATTCTTGCCAAGATCCCGGGTATTTTCGTCAAATGGCATAATGCCCCGTTTCTTTGCCAGTCGACTGTGTTGTAAGTACAGAATCTTTTTGTTTCGTTTTGTAATTTCGCATCGGCGTTCGTCAAGAACGGCGTCGGCGTCGTTTCAGGGTGCGTGTACAGGAGCTATTTGTTTCTTAGAAAATAGCAATAGTAACTTTAGATTTGTTTATCAGAGAATCAGAATTATTAGATATATATCTAATAATTCTGATTCTCTGTTGATTTTTAATTACAAATAAAAATATATTAAATATATATATATATATATATATATATATTTATAATTATTCTTAGAAAATCAAAAGTAGAGTGAAAGTTTACGCCTTAATTGATAAAATTCACATATATTTAAAGAAAGAAGAAAACTTCAAAATTTTACATAAAAACTCAAAAGAGGAAAACCTACCCTAAAGAATCTTCCACTATGTATTTAGAGACAAAATTTCCCGATAATTATTACAAAATCAGATAAAAGAATAATCGATAACCGTATAGTCATGTTCGTTATAAGCTATATACGATGATATTGACGGATGATGAAACGGGCGTCGATGACGGAGCAACTGAGGCCGACGACGCCAGATCGCAATGGGCGGTATCACGGCGGGCGACAGTGGTGACAACCATCGAGGTACCATGTTTGGCGATTTTCAAGCTTTAGAGGTGCATTCGCGACGATTTTAATTTGTAATCCGTCGTTTGAAATTCATATTTCAAAATGATCCAGATAATATTTAATATAATCCAACCAATCCAATCCAAAAAAGTTCGGATTTTCGGATTTTTTAAAAAATTGAAAATAATTAAAATAAAGAAAATGTTATTTAATTAAAATGATATATTTCAAAATTGCTTATGATTTATATTTTTGAAATAGATATACTCATATTTTTGAAAAAGGTTTATTTTTTGAATTGATTTGAAAGACTATCACTTTGTATTTAATAAAAAATAAATATTAAATTTATTACTTAAAGAGCACTAATTAACTCACACCACACCTGTAATGTGATAAAATATATTTTTTTAAGAAACTGTTTCTTCAAATACTTTTTTCTTTCACACTATTTTTAATAGCATAACACATTTGCCATTAAACCAATAAAATTTATATGCTAACAAAAAGAAAATTTTCAATTACAATATTAGTATATTACAAACATTCATAAATATTTCACATTTAAAAAAGATTATAATTATATATCGCAATAAACATTCATGAACATTCATAAACATAAAACATTCATAAACATTTTCAATTTCTCTAATTCTTTTCACATTTACAAAAGGAAGCATGATCAAGATTGCGATTCTATGAAAGAGTTCCATTTTAACCTTTGCATATTTCTTTTCAAATTTAAAATGATAATTTACAAAACACAAATATAAGTGGTTATTGAACTGATAAGCATAACATTAAAAGATTTAAAGATCTAATCATCTAAAAGAGGTGGAAAGCATAATAAATACATAAATATAAGAACTTTTAAGAAAGAAATCAACTGAAGTGTATGTACTCAATGCTCTTAGTTTCTGATTAATGAAAATATTAAACTATTTATGATTGCACTAGTTCTACAAATATTTTTTTGTGGCAATTGGAACAGTTGCATATTTTATTATGATTAGAAATAGAGATTAAACAAAAGAGAGATTAAAAATGAAAGTAAAATTCAAAAGAAAATAAAGGCTCAGTCACCAAAAAAAATTACTAAGATAGAATATGTGCATCCAAACTGATTGAGGTTACAATCACATACAATGCTACCAGCAGTAGTAAATGAAATATAACATCAAAGTCATCATTGCCGAAATCGCCGCCAAATATTCCCAAACTGTACCGTGCATTCAATGAAAGTCTGAAATAACACATCCTGAAGCAATTAAAATTCAGAAATATTACCTCACTCAAAACAAAATAAGCAATACCAACATAACAGAAACTACATAACCTGCCTCCGGAATAGTAAACAACTCCAAGTCACTAAACGAGAGTTACGAGACAAAACCTGCCTCCGGATTAGTAAACATTAAACAACTCCACCAGCATAACAAATTACAAAATAATTCATTACTCCAATTCATGATGATAACAAAATGGAATTGCATGTCAATGGATAAGTGATAAGTCGAAAGTGAAAGCAATCCATGCTCACATTTAGATTTTAGCAAATAACATCAAAGCCATCATCTTTTATAAACACTAAACAGGTTCATTTATCAAAAAGGAAACAGCCAACACCCAACAGAGAGAGGAAACAAGAAAGCAGAAAGCCATAGGGAGACCAAGAGGGCATTCAGAAATAACCATCAAAGGCTCAAAGCCACCACCAATGCAGCAGGAAAAACACCACATCCAGCACCACCGACCAAGATGGCAAGAAGAAAATATCAGGAAACACCAAAACAGCCAACAAGACAGCAAAATAAGTAAGACTATAAGAGGGATTCAATACCAATAGCCAATGTAGAAGCATCAAGCATCCAAGGCAAGATAACATTCAATCCCAAGTCACCAAGCCAGGGAGACTGAGAGAGCCACAACCAAACAAAACCGAAAAAAAAGGAAAACAACCAAACAAATTGAAAAAAATCAAAGCTAAGCAAATCCTAAAGAGGCCATTAAGTTTAGCGAACAAAGAACAACAAAGAAGCTTGTACTATTTTGGTAAAGAGGAAATAGAAAAACCAAAGCTAACCATTAACTGCCACCCGACAACCAACAACAGCAGACAGCAACTACTACTTACTAATTACCAAGCAATAATAAAAAAGTAAACCAGGAAAAGGAAAAACCAAAATGTATCATTTCAGTATAGTATGTACTGATGTATATGATATATGAGTATATATGTTATTTTGTAATCTGTATGAGTGTATGACTGTAGTTTTTATTTGTATCTGTGTCTGTATGACTGTATCAAAAATAAAACCATTGTACCAAAAACAAAACCATTGTAGTAACTTTAGATCGTCCACTGTAGCAATATAAAAATCATATAAATATTCTTTGCACTCCATATTATTTCTACTAATTATCCTAGGCTAGCCTTCAAACATAAATGCAATCCAAATAAATTCTCCAATGAAATATAAAGTCTTAGCACAAATATGAAATGTGAGTTGCAAGAACTAAACATTTAAATGAATCTTCCAATATTATCATAATTAATAAGTTTCAATAGATATTTGGATCGCATTATGTTGTGCACCAAATGAGCAAAAGAATTTGATTCAAATACAATAATCATAGTTTCAAGAGGTTATGATGAAAATATGATCCAAGTTCAATGTGGAAGAGAATTTGGATTAAGTTTGACACCTCAATGAAAAATGAGAATGTCACCGATATATTGTTAATAAATGCAAATGAAATTTATACAATCTACCTTCAACTGGAGAAAGAACACTTAGGTTGTATAGATGAATGAAGAACTAAACCACAAAGGATGGGAGAGCTTGCTTACAAGCATAGATGAATCCTCATAAACTAATGAAGAAGAACTAAACATCTAACTTCCATGTTATTTTACTTCAAAGTTTCAAAACGGAAGTATGAAGGAAATCCAAGATGAATCTTTGCATGCATTTTGAAGCAACCAGCCAACCACCCCTTTTAACTTGACTGTTTTGAATATGTGTGAATTGTGGTCACTCGAATGAAATGGATTCATATTTTATTCCATGCATTTTGAAATTGTTTTATACCCCATTCTGCCATTCATGTACTTCAAAACTTATGCCATTTTCCAAGAAATAAAAAATCTAAAAAGATCGAAATATTTCATGCATCATGAGGCAACATCAATGCTTCAACTCTAATACTTTGACATTCACAAAGCGTTTAAAACTAAAAGAAATAAATATTTGTATAAATTTTGAAACAATCAATCTCTTTGCTATCCTCATTAGCCCTAAACAATATAAAAAATAACAAAAACACTAAGGCAGAAGTTCCTAAATCGAATTATGCACAGATTTCATAGATGTAAAAAACAAAATAATCCATTACTAAAAATAACATAAAAAACAACAAAAGCCACAGAACAAATCGCCAAAGAAACATAACAAAATAATCCATTACTCCATTCGATTCATAAAGCAATACCACGAACTCCGCCTCCCGGAATCGAATTGTAAACAATTCCAACTCCAACTCTCCAAGTCTCCAAACTTCCAAAGTAGAAGCCACAAAACACTAAACAGAATAAAAAGAATCCATGAAAATCGAGACAAAACCGCTATTGTCAATTAGAAGAAGGAGAAGCGCGCATGAGACGAAGAGGCGAGAAGGGAGAAGCCGAGAAGAGAAGTAGATGAACAGAACGAAAACGTCCACAAACCTACAACGAAGAGTCGAACAACGTAAGTCAAGAGAACAGAAGTGGGGATAAGACCATAAGAGAACTAACACTGCCACGGAATGGGATTGGGATTGCCATTTGCCTTTTGCCCTTTGAGTTTGGCCTTTGCTTTGCCCTTTCGCCTCCCTAGGGACCCTAATCGATTTTTTGCAGCACGAGCAGACCGCTACATGGCGCAAGGCCTTCTGACTTCTGAGTTCCAACTAATTTTGGATTTTCGGTTTTTTGATATTATAAATTTTTAAATCCAATCCATAATCCAAAAACCGAATTTAGCTAAAATTAAATCCAAAATCCAAAATAAAATTAAAAATCGATCCAATTTAAAATTTCGTTTGATTTTAAACGGATTTTCTAAACCAATTATGTACAACCCTAAGCTTTATTTCTCTCTCTCTGCTCTCCTCATATATGAATAAGGCTATTTATAGATCGGAGGAGCGACGTCTCAGAATACATTCAAAATCCAACCACTCCACTTCATCTGACGGCCGAATGATTCCTTTGATCATTTGATGTATTTTAAGTATTTTGAATGCTCAAACCAAATTTTAATTTTGAGATAGTTAGATTCGCTCCAAGACGCCGATTTGACTCTAAACACTCCATGCTTAAGAGCTATTTATGGATTTAATTGATATCCCAAAATTTCCAAGGATATTTTAAGTGCTTGATCTCGACTAGTTTCAACTGAGGATCAAATTGCTTTTGATATCAAGATTCGTGCTTCGACTAGTAGAACTTTCAGTATCATATCAATAATATATACAATAACTTTCATAAAATAGTTTTCTTTGAAATAATTTTACAATCAATTTTTAAAAAAATTACAATTATCCCAAACGAGGAATTCTCAGTGAGACATTTGAGGAAGCGAAATGATCACAAATTTAGAAACATTCCACGTTGATTTTTAACATTAGGAATAATTACAAGATTTAGGTGGTGGATTTGCTTATGAAAAATATATCAACATGTTATAATCGGACCTGAGGTCACCCCTCCACACATTTTTTTTTTTCCATTTTCTCATCTTAGCATTTTCCGCCCCTTTGGTTCCTCCATTTTTGTCCTCTATATATACCCCCAATTCTAGTTGATTTGCTCTAACAACTTGATTCAGATTTAGAATGAGAGTTTTGTGTCATAGTTTTGCGAGAGAAGAAATTTTTAAAATAAGTATAATTTAAAATATAATTAATAATTTAAGTATTTTAAAAATAAAATTTAAATAGATATACCATTATCTACGATTTTAATTTGAAAGTAAAGTTAAACGTACTAATTTATATGTAACTATGCTTTTAAATTATTTCAGATCTAAGCCAAGACATGTTGTAATAGTCAGTCCGCTTAATGAACACTACGTAGAAGAATGCTAAACTAATCACTATTCCTATATTTAAATTTTATTTTTAAGATACTTAAATTACTAATTATATTTTAAATCATACTTATTTTAAAAAAATTTTGTTTTGCAAGATCTTGCACACATATAAACATATAAATAAGTTTTTTAAATATCAAATTTTATAGATTTGATATATAAATGTATAATAATTGTGTGTTGTATATGCAAAATTCACTATTTTTATAAAACTCATCTCTATCATAGAAATGAAATATTCTCAATCTTTGGCAAGCATTGATTCAAACCTCATCCAGAAATTTTATTATTTCCTCAAAATAAGCATATATTTATTTATGAAATTATTAGATCAATATTTTATTTAATATTAAGTGCAAGTTTTTTTCTTCAAATCTATAATTTTTATATTAGATATATATTCAATGGCGAACCTAAAAAAATGTTTAACCTTCAAATTTGTTTAATTTTTTTAATTTAACTAATTTATTTTTTCTCAAAATTTGAGCAAAAATTTAAAAATATATATACTTTTTTTAAAGCTCAAAAAAAAATTAAAATAGTCATTGTTGACTATTTAATTACTTATAATTTTCCTAGTTGAATTATTATCTTGGACTAAGGGTCTGTATTTTTTAAAAAAATTGGTTGTAAAGTTAATATAGAGAAATCAATTTTTTGAAAAGGTATTGTGTAATAAATATTTTTCTTTTTAAAAACTTTAAAAAAATAATTTTCTGACAATCACAATACTCTAACAGCTCTGATTCTCAAAATAATTTTTTCACCATAAAATTTTCTGAAAAGTAGCCAAAACAAACGAAGTTGTTTTGTTTAATGGTTGCTTTCTAAAAAAGCAGAGTACTCAGAAAGCTGTCACAAACACATCCTAAAATAGTGATATTTTAATTTGTATTTAATCTATTATTTTTTTATAAGTTTTATTTATAGTTGTTAAAAAATTTTAAAAAAATACATTTGTAAAAAGGTTTAGATTTTTTTTTTTTTTTTTTTGGTTGCTTTGAATCAATCATTTTTTGTGATTTTTGGATGAATTTTACACAATTCGTTAGATGAGGATTAAAAAAATTCGTTGGGAGAGAGAATGGGGGACATAATCAGTAAAATCAAACTGCTAATTTCTTAGATTAATAGTCTAGAGAGCTTTAGCTCGATTTTAGGTCTGTTTTGAGAAAGTTATAATTTCTTTTAAAGATAATTGTAAAATTTTCAAAGAAAAATAATTTTTAAAAAAAGTTATTATTGGTTCTACAATTATTAACTTTTTTTAAAAAATAAGATAATAATTTTTTAATAATCATCATATTTTAATAGCTCTTATTCTCAAAATTAATTTTTCATCATAAAATTTTTGAAAAATAATTAAAAAAATTAGTAATCAAATATAATAATGATTGCTTTATAAAAATCAAAGCAGTCAAACAAAAAAAAAACCCTAATACACCCTTCGTGATTTTGCCACCCGAGTCCCCGACTGATTTATGCGGTAGATGTTTTGTAGCATTCTCATTGTTTGATTCAAGCAAATAATCTATTAAAAAAATTTTATGAGCAGATTCTCATTTGTAAGCCCTATTTGGTGTATTTTTTGGCTGACATAAGTTTATCGAAAATACATTTTTTTTTACTGATTTTTCTAATTTTTTGATAAAATTTTCTTTAAAAAAACTATTATTTTCTTGTAGATTTCAGGCCTGACTAAAGCTCACTTAGCGTAGCTTCCCTAACCTTCCTCCTTATAACTTATTTTTTAACTAAGTAAATGGCTTAACTTAGATATCAAGCTTTAAAAGCTTTCTACTTAGACGCACTTTTATAATTAAACAAACAAATGGCCTTAAAATTAGTGAAATCACACATCAATTTTGCTTTCTGTCCTGCAACATAATATGAAAAGAATATATAACCAAAGAATAAGTGATCATGATAAGAACATGGAGTGACTTGATGATTTGGAGGCCAATCATGATAGCCTAAAACTTGAGAAGGAGACTCTTAATAAGATTTATGATGTTGCTGAGAGGATCTTGAGTGAAGTCTTTTATTCGAGATAATTTAGGACGAGAAGCAGAGGTAGAATCAGAGGGTGGCAGTCATTTTCTTTAGATTTTTATTAAACTCTTAATACTATATAACACACTAATTATTCTCCTAGATTTCATCACCCCTAACTGGGTGGCGTCACCTCTCTCTTTAAATTCTTGCTTTGTCACTGACGAGAAAAGAGTATCAAAGGAGTCAGATAAATTTCAACGAATCATATGTCAAATGTTGAGAAGTGAAGAACTCAGAGCTAGATATCTTCAAAGGCTAAACAACTTAAAAGCATTTTACTAGGTTTCTCCTAGAACAAGTTTTAAAGATAAGATTTTTGTTTTCCTAGTCAAGTGTCTACCACTAAGGCTAACTTGATAATCTAATCTCTTTTCAATATTCTTTCTAAGGGACTACGATTAAAATTTATTAGCTTTGTTGCGTGCTAAAAAATCGAGAAAGTGAAAGTTTTACGTCTTTATTGTGAAATCTAGTACAAGGTATTTAAAGAAGAACAAGAAAACTCCAAAAATTTTATGGAAAACCTCGAAAAGAGCAAAAAAATCACGGCTCACCAAGAAGAACCTTCCACTATGTATTTATTTCCGTACAAAATTTCGATAACGGATTACAAAATTGTACATGAGAAGGGCGATAATGAGAATCGTTTAAAAACAATGGTGGAATCATGGATAACTAAGGCTCTTCCTCACCTAAAGTCCTAAATGTCGCTTAAATTTAAGAAAATTTACTATATTAAAGCATGGAGAGTTGATACTTCTAAAATAGTTTCAATAAATATAAATATAATTATAATAATATTTATCTACCATGCATTTAAATTTAATAATAGATACTAATTTTCCAACAAAAAGTGATTAAAACTTGATTATCATAATAGCTCACATACTACATAAATCATTAATGAATCAACTAAAAAAATATAACACTAATATACTTAAAATAAGAGTCTAAAAACCTCTATATAATGGTGCAAAACTAATAATCTACATATTCTTAAGATAATGAATGTGAGTTTTGCAAGAAGTAAACTTAATAAGTGAAACCTATTGATTAAGCCATTAATAGTATGACATGTGACATAAATATCAATAAATGAGAGAGAGAGAGAGAGAGAGAGAGAGAGAGAGAGAGAGAGAGAGAGAAATAATAATAAATATTACTAATTCTAGATAGTGTATTAAAGATAATGATATCAATTTTGAAAAATATTTCAATAGTGCTTACCATGTAGTAAAATTCATAAAAACTCCTATGCAAAATGATGATCATTGCATTCAAATTTCAATTTATTCACTTGAATATATATTATGTTTATACATCCATAAATGAATTATCAATTAAATCGGTTTATATCTATAATAGATTTATTAAAATGCCCTATACTAAAAAGATATTCATCATCAAGAGAAATTCTATGATTTTTTTTTAAAAAGGCTCACTTTTAAGACTCATCAACCTATCCAAATGGATTTAACTAATAATATATACATGATGAACACAAATATATGAAATATTATGAATAAATAAAATATATTCCCTAATACTTACTATTAAAAAAATAAATATAAGAAAATGCTCTTAATAAGAAAGGGGACTTATCCCTTAAGTAATAAAGAACCGCCTACTAAATAAAATTCATAAGCATCCAACATAACAATCATGACATTGATCTTTTTCATTCCAAAGCATGATGCTCCATAAATTCTATATTAAAAAAAAAAAATCTAGATCATCATCATTGAATATATTTCTAAATAAACATTAAATAATAAACACTACTAATTAAAACACATACATATGGTAAATACTTTCTATTAAGTGTAATATTTATACTTGATAATTAACATCAAATAATTAGGTGTAGTTACCATCATTGATTAATCCTTTTTTTACTTAGTCTAACATGATAAAATTTCAAAATAAAGAGTCAATCTATTAAAAATACTTACTTGCCTAATTAATATGATTTTTATAGCTAATTAAGATTAAGGGTTATTACATTGTCCTGTGAAAATGATGTGAAAGAAGATGATGAAACTAATAATTTTATTCAATTATCTAGTTGCTCTTTCATTATCCATAAAAATAAACCTAAGATTAGAGTTATATAATAAAATATCAATTCATTTGATTATGAAGATATCACATAATTCTATTAGGGAGTCTAAGATTTAGCTAATTTGTTTGAGCAAAGTGAAATAGATTATAAAATCAATCTCAACTCTTCCCACACTAAAATTTTAATTATTTATATAAATTCTTAATATTTCATTTTCTTCCTCTCTTACTTAAATCTTGTTAAATACTTTTGACCTTAATTCTTCTTTCTAATCATTTCTTCTCACTACACATTGACATTGACATTTTCTAAAAATTGACCAATCCCCCACTCATGCACATTTCTTGCATCTCTTGTTCAATCCATCTATTTGCTTGCAACCCTTAACTTAATCACCTCCCCTCATGTGTTCTTTGCCTCTATATCAACTACCTATAAAGAATATGGAAGGTCGTGGAAAGGAAATTGAGTTTAAGATGATTCAATTAAGAGTTAAATTTTTTTTTAAATACATATTGCTCCTCGCACAAAAAAAGAAAAAAAGAAAAAAAAAGAAAAATCATCCACAATATTAAAATAAATCATATATAAATTACAATCAATAAATCTTGCACAAATATCCAAAATTTATAACATTGCCATAAATGTTCAACCATAAATTCAAGCATTACATAGGCCATTCAAGTGAAAGAATCCTTTGGCACTAAATCATCAAGAATAACAACCCCAATGATGTCCAAATTCCTCAATTTGCTATATCTCAAACATCACTTGAAAGCATTTCTAGGAATAACAAAAGAATTATCCTACATGACAACCATGAAGGCTTATTTAAGAAAAACGTTATCTTCGCATAATTATTCACTCATACTCCATCACATAAATGAGATTCTACCCTCGAATACTTAAACAAAAATGTGAATCACAAAGAAATAATCACATTCAACAATAATATCAAATAACAATAATATGAGAAGGATGGCTTACATCACACATCCTCAAAAATAGCATGGTGGCGAGTTGAAGTGCTGGTGTGATGGCAAGATGAAATCATTTTCTAGCAAATAAATCTCAAATTTAAGATTAAGACGGTATACAATCAACCATGATAGTTTTGCAAAGAAAAATCTCATTAACAAATGCATTCAATATGAATAAACATCATGAGTATGAGAAGCATGACCTCTCATTACAACATAAACTTATGATATTTGTCAACCCACAAAAATCTTACTTGATAATCATTAATGTACTCAAGGTGTCAATATATGAAACTCATCATCAATACCTTAATCCAAGTACAATCGATATCTTTTACTAATTTTTACACCAAAAATATTACAATATAAATAAAATATATGGTCATACATTGTTCTCAACAACTACATTAAGTAAAATGAGTTATCATACGAACTCCACATCTTCAAATAGTCATCAAAATCATCATGAACTATCATTAGCCCAAGCTAACTACATACATAAATTCAGAGAGCTAAAATACAATAAAGTAAGATGTTTTGATGTGGGCTATGATTGATTCACTTGGGGTGATCGAATTGGTAGATTTGAGTTCTTCTAAGATGGCTAGGAGAGCCGAGAATGCTATGATAGGGGTTTAATTTGGAGTGGTGTTAGAATATATAAGAAATAAGATCTAGACAAAATTAGATAGCAAGCAACCCCAATTTTGAATCTCATCTTCTAACAATTAAAACTTTTACTCCAAAAGCTCACATCAATTGAAACAAAAGACAAATTGTGGAGGGAAAAGTCTAGTTATGATGTAGAAAGTTTCATGAATTTTGAGGTCTAGGTATTTTTTTTAAGATTTTCACTCATGATTGATCACAAAGAAAGCAGTCATACATAGGGGTGTGCATTATTTGGTTTTAACCAAAAAATCAAACTGAACCAAAATTTTTGAATAATTTGGCTCGGTTTTGAACTTAGTAGTTTGGATTTTGGTTTTAATTAATGAAAATTTTGGTTTTTGGTTTTAATTAATGAAAATTTTGGTTTTTGGTTTTTGGATCGGTTTGTTAAATGAAATTTTGGATACAACCAAATAAACCAAAATAATTATATGTAATACGATATTATTAATTTATGTATAATAGGCTTATCTATTATACACTTATTTTTATTTATTTTTGAATACTTAGTAGGTGCTTTTTTGGAGGATCATTATCCAATTTTTCAAAATATTTTGATCTCATAATTTGGTAATATGGTTCCATCAACTTCTAAGTTCAAAACATCATTCAGGCAAGTAAAAATTAGTTTTAAATATTTTTTTAGCGCAAGAAGTAGTTAATTGTATTTTGATTATATTTATATTATTTTGTTTATTACTTGTTCATTATACAATAAAAAATCATGCAAATATAATTTTTAAATGTAACTTTTGGTTTATCCAAACCAAATTATTATTCGGTTTGTTTGGTTTTGTATTTTATTTGGTTGGTTTGGTTAATATTTTTAGGAATCTAAAATCAATCGGTTTTAAAAATTTATCATCCAATCCATCGATCCAAATCAACCGCACACCCCTAGTCATACATACTCTTTAATTTTACACTTAAAATAGATAGAAATCTAGAAATCACTAAAACACAATCCTAAATAACACATGAAAAGTGAAAATAAGTGTGTTGAAAATAATTCTAAAATTTTCATGCAATTTGGTGAAATTTTAAAGTACTAAACATCAACCACAACACCCGCTGATCAATCTAACACTATAGTTGACCGACCACAAGAAATATGCAGAAAGCTCAAATTTTTATGTAAAAAAATTAGGGAAACATTGTTTATACATAATAGGGGACCTTAATGACAACTCATAAAAGTAATTATATAAAAATAAAAAAAGGATAAATTCTAGACTACTCACAAAAGTAATTTTTAGATTATATGGGTTATTAGTATATACAATTTGATAAATTTATATTATAAAATTCTCATAAAAGCTAATAAAAATAAATCATTTTGCTTCTTATTTAAATTCCTAGGTCTAATACTACATGGAATTATTATTTTAATGCTACAAAAAGAGAAGAAATTGCCATGAAAAACTTTATATGAAAATTAAAAAATATATATGGATAAAAATAGATAACAATAATGCTAAATAAAATATACTTAATAAAATAATACTAGATGGTTCTTGAATGATTTTTCTTCATAAAATGCCTATTTAATCAAGGTGAATTGAAAAACTATTATGTATTACTGAATATATTTCTTTTAAAATTTTAAAACTTTTAATAATAATAATTATGATTCTCAAAATAACTTTTTATCACAAAACTTTCTGAAAGATAGCTAAAAAGTTAGTAGTCAAACATAATTATGGATGCTTTCTGGCTACTTTTTGAAAAGCAAAACAGCCCAAAAAATTATCCCAAATGCACCCTTAGCCACAGTTCATCCTAAGTATAAAAAGACCTAAAACACCCTTTCCTTCAAGAAATTCTCATTGCCTTAACAACTACAATACAAGCTTGAAAACATTTTATTCAAAGTGGATAAACTACTGAATCCAACATAAAGTTTATTCCAAAGAAAAAAAAACCTAGCAACTTTCACATAACAATACCAACAATTATACTGAACAAAACAAAGAATCAATAAAAGAATATTACTGTAATCAGCTTTCTTCCCAGAGTTCATCCATTTTCCCCAACCTTATTCAGGCTCAAAAGCCTCCATTTCTTATTAGATTTATCACCTACTCAACTTGTTCTTAACCACAAATATCAGTTGTTTGGTTCGATATACTCCAGAAGCTGAACAACCTCCCCCATAGTTGGCCTCTTCACCGGTGAATCTGCAGTGCATATCAGACCCAACTTGAGAACCTGAATCAGCTCCATCTCAGCAAATCCTCCCATACTCCTATCAAAGCAATCAGAGGAAGTTCCTTCTTCGAAAGCCTCACGCACAAAATCTCGCAGCAGAACCACCTCTGATGCCACCCCAAGGCTCTGCACTGGCTTCCTTCCGGTCACAATCTCCAACAGTATCACACCAAAACTAAAGACATCACACTTATCACTATACTTCAAGCTCTGTGATGCTAACTCTGGTGCCACATAACCAACAGCAGTGTGAAACTTGGTCAGTCCATAGCTTCCTAGAATTGGCAACAACTTCTCTAAACCATAGTCCGAGAGTTTAGACTCATAGTTTTCGTCCAACAAAATGTTGGTAGATTTGATGTTAAGATGAAGAATCTGAGGTTTACATTCATGGTGAAGATAAGCCAGGGCCTTTGCAGTTCCAACAGCTATTTTAAATCTTCTTTCCCATAATAGCTCACCTCTACTTCCACTGCTGCTAATGCTCCCCAACTGGTTATATTCGTGAAGGTGGTGATATAAGCTTCCATTATGAACAAACTCAGACAACATGAGCTGCATTGTGGAAGACCAATAGTAACCTTGCAAAGTCACGAAATTTGGATGCCTGAGGCTTCCAAGTTTGCACATCTCCTGCTCGAACTCCTCCTGATTCCTGATCCTACCTAGTGTTTCGAGCTTCTTCACTGCGGCGAAGATTCCACCTTCAAAGCCCGCCTTGAAGACTGTCCCAATGGAGCCTCCACCAATGAGACAGTCCTTATCAAGCAGTGCCTTTGTGCCAGCCTCCCAGTCTTCATACTTGGAAGGCAGACTCTTGCTGAAAAGAACCAGTTTTCCTACTATCACATTTGAACCATTGGAACCTGGAGGTGTACTCTCAGAGACAAATATCTCCTGTTTCCCTCTCTTCTCCCTGTATGCCCTCACGTTCATGACCATGACAACACAGACTCCAGTGATGATCAAAGCAGTGGCGATGATGACAACTATGGTTGTAATGCTTAGCACCACTGTATTATGAGATCCACCGCACAGGTTGTTAAGCGGAGCACCGCAGAGCAACGGGTTGTTTGACAATGCTGAGGCACCAAATTGCTGGATGACTGTTGCAGAAGGAATTGTGCCATCGAGATTATTATAGGAAAGATTGAAATGGGTTAGTAGAGATAAGTTTCCAAGTGAAGAAGGGATAGTTCCAGTTAGTGAATTATAGGAGAGGTCCAGAAATTGAAGTTGGATCAATTGGCCTATGATTGATGGAATGCTGCCATTGAGCTGGTTTCCGTGGAGATCAAGATCTCTCAAGTACGTTATATTGTAAAGCGTCTCCGGGATTCCACCCTGCAGTTTGTTTCCTGATGCATCCCTGCACCATTAATGGAGGGTTCATAAATCAAACAAGCTTCTCAAAGATTGATTTTTTATTTATTTTTAATTTGTGATCGATGCTTACAGCTCGAGGAGAAACTGGCATTGGCTCAGGGATATTGGAATCTCGCCGGAGAGCTGGAGATTATGCAGGTCTAGGAACTGAAGCAACGCAACTTCTCCAATTTCTGGCGGAATTATTCCTGTGATGTCGTTGCTCTCCAACCTCAGAATTGAAAGAGACTTGAGCAATCCAATCTCGGGCGGAATGGTTCCGGTGAGCCGATTAAATCCCAAATCCAGCAACCTCAGCCCTCGGCAGTTTGCAATGCTGGGAGAAATGCCTCCGCTTAGATCGTTCCAGGATATGTCAATGTACTTCACTCGATCGCCGCAGCTGCCGATTTCCGGCATTTCTCCTTGGAATCGATTGAAGGAAACATTGAGGTAGCTCAGGTTTCGAGCGTGAGAAGATTGAAAGGTGCCGCACCGGTGAAGTAATTGCTTCCGAGATCAAGAAACTCCAAGCTCCGGCACGCGGAGATCTTATCCGTGACCGTTCCAGAGAATTGTTTCCCAGGGAAATAAATGAGATCGTCATCGGTGCACATATCTGCGGCGGAAAGCCTCCGGTGAGATTGTTGAAAGAAAAGTTGAATCCAACGAGGTCGAAACAGTTGCTGATAGAGGTCGGAATGGGGCCCGAGAGTTGGTTATGCGAAAACGAGACGAACCTTGTCTTAAAGCAGCTCTGGAATAGAGCATCCGGAATCCCCCCGGAAAAGGAGTTCTCACTAAGATCCAGAAGGCGGAGAGATGGAAGATCGCCGATGAACGCTGGAACCTCGCCGGACAGCTTATTGCGGCTGAGGTTGAGCTTCCTTAGAGTTCCCATAAATTTTAATTCCGGCGGCAGCCCGCCGGAGATACGGTTTCCAAAGAGGGAGAGAATCTGGAGGGAACGAAGCCTGGCGAGGGATGAAGACAGCGTACCCTCGAGATCAGCCTCATGGATGAGGATCTTTACAACGTCCCCGCTATCCCCGCAGCTAACTCCGGCGAAGTCCAGGCATGGGTCTCCGGCGGCATTCCAGGAGGCAAGAGCGCGTTGGGGATCCGCCGTCACATTCCCCTTAAACTGTAGCAATATTTCCTTCTCTTCCACCGCCGCCACCACGAATAAAAATAGTACCTTTAAAAGAATAATCCTTTTTCCTTTCATAGCAACCGGAGGTTTTCGCCGGAAGAAGAGAGCTCAATGCTCTTGGCATTGGATGCTTTCACCGACCAAGGCATTCTCTTTCACAATACGCCACTAGAGCAAGTGACAGAGAATACTGGGGCAGAGGAAGTGACTACTTGTCGCAGAGTTGGTAACTGGATTTAGTAAGAGCATTTAAAACCGCTCTAGTCAATCTGCATCTCTGTTTGCCGGAATTCGAGAATTAATGGGTAGGAGGTGAAGCAGGAAAGAGAGAGAGAGAGAGAGAGAGAGATGCTGCGCGCATTAAATTTCCCCTGTTACAGCGAGATGATGTTGACATTGGCAAGTTTATTTATGGCATCCTACTTTCTCAAAAAAAATCTCATTATTTTTGTCTTTAATTAGCGGTCCCAAGTGTTCAGCTGGACAGAAAATGAGGAAGAGGAGGAGGTCAGTCAAGAGAGGGAGGAAGAAGACCTCGAGTGAGCATCTATTTAGCTGAACACGGTAGTCGGCGGCGGTCGAAAAGTGGAAGGGACCACAGTGACCTCAGATGATATCGATGAAGGTTGCGGGAGTCATGACCGGCTGCGCTACAGAACAATTAGAACAAGGTGGGAAGGAAAGAGACCGTCACCCGTTTTATACAACTGGCCACGTGGTATGAACTGAACTAAAGGTTTATCCCCTCCAGGCTCCAGCGTTACTTCAACCCAAAATAATAAAAAAAAAGATAGCAAAATTTCACTTGATTATAGTCCATTCTCAACGCCTGGCCCACACTAAGAATGATGTTAAGTTTAATTAATTAATTATTATTTTTAAAATTTTTTTAGAAAGTTAAGCCATAAGAATAACAGAATCTATGTATATCTTCAATATGCATTACTATAGTAAGAGCAAAATATTCTATCGATATAACTCATAATCTCACAATTCTACATATATAATTTAATTTTATATTTTTTTATTTAATTTAATTACTGTTAAGAATATATTAAATATATATAAATTTAATCTAGATATTTGTGTATTGTGAAATAGAATTGAGAAATCATGATTTAGTCTGCACGGGTAAATAAGATCGTTATGACCATCGGACTAGGTTTGTTTTCAAGTAACCTCTTCAACTAAGTTCGCTAACGAGTTTTAATGCATGGTTTAAAGATCAATGTAATTAGAGTAGATAAATTAGATCTTAGGTTATTCTATGTTTGATTCCTTTTATAATAATAGATATATGATTCTTTTTATAGGACTTTTAATTAGATTCTCACTTAGGGGCTGTTTGGTTGACTGAAAAAAGAATGCAATATAAAAAAAATGTAGTGTAAAGTGAATACAGTGAATTCTGAATACTTTATGGTTATTTGTGATATGGCTCTCAAAATACCACCAGTCAAAGCACAAATCTTGATGTCGAAAGCGATATGATTTTGAGTCAAAACCGATCGAGATCAAGCTTAAAATATCATTGGAATCTTTGGGACATCAATTAAATCCCAAAAGCTCTCAAATATGGAGTATTTATAGTCAAATCGGCGTCTCGACGGGGATCTAACGAGCCTAAGATCTCATAATTCCGACTTCATTTGGGCATCCAAATGCTCAAAATACATCGAAAATTCATCTTGAGCCGTCCGTCGAGGGGAGTGGTGCTTTACATGAATTTACAAGAATACCCTCCTCCCATCTATAAATAGACCTTCATTCCTCACATGAAGGGAGGCCAAGTGAAGGAAGAGCAGTGAAGAGGAGGAAACAAGTGAAGAAGAGGACCAGCTCGGCGTCGTCAACCACCAGCACCGCCGTGTGATCCCTGCCGATCAATCCAAACAAGGAAGAAGAGGAAGAGTCCAAGCAAGGAAGAAGAGGAAGAGCGAGCAAGGAAGAAGAAGAAGAGTCCAAGCAAGGAAGAAAAGGAAGAGTCCGGCGAGGAAGAAGGAAAAGCAGTGAGGAGGAAGAGAGAGCTCTGAAGCTTGAAGATCCTCAAGCAAGATCGCAGATTGCACTCTGTGACTCAATAATCGCCATGTCAGTAGATCATTAATTGTACTCGTATTCCCAGGAAGTTCTATCTCCATGATCGATAGATTATGATCATTGTTCTGTTGTCTCTCTCTCATATCATCAGTAATCACATGTCGGGAAGACTTTGTACTCAAAACAGATACATAGTGGAAGCTTTTCTTGGGCTGGCCAGTGGTTTTCCTCTTTTGAGGTTTTCCACGTTAAAATTAAGGTGTCTCTTGTTTCATTAATTACGTGTGTGTCTTTGGATGTGGCTAAAGTAAACTTTCACTCTCTTGGTTTTCAAGTGGTTTGGTTGTGTGTAAAGTAAATACGAAAACTATTTTTTTACGTTTGGTTGGATGTATGTAAAGTAAATATTTGTATTCGAATACTTATTATATGTAAAGTAATTATAGAATTTTTTCATTAATTGAAGTATTAAATTAAAAAATAAATATATATTAAAATATAAATAAATTATAAAAAATTTTCCACTTGGTTAAAAATAATTACTATATATTTATTTTGAAGAAAAAAACTTCTTTATGATTTATATATTAGAGACATATTAGAATAAAAATAATTTCTCCTAACTCAATATGTAATCTTGAGCGGAGTTTAAAGTTGAGCTACTTAAAACTAATCAAGTTAAGCTCGACTCAACTATTTACAAAATTATCTTATAATTATCATTTTCTAAATTCACTAAAATATCAAGATTCACAACAAAATCTTAAGTTGCATTTTTTTATTTTGTCAACTTCCTTTTGTTTTAATTATGTCACACACAAATTGATGAAAATGTTCTAAGATATTAATTATTAGTGTTATAAATAAATAAAATTTGAATATTATCTATGTTCAAGAATAGAAAAAGATGAAACTTAAAAGTATAGTTTAAGAGTAAATATAATATATTTTGAATATTTAAAATTTGTTTAATTATCTAAATAATAAATACAAGAAAATTAATTTTCTGCTTGATTTAATATGTGCAAGTAAAAATAATGAATTTTTTAATACATTAGATCTTATTAATTTAGGGTAAATAATTATAACAATTTTTTTGTATTAATATAGTGACTCAAATTTAATATATATATATATATATATATATATATATATATATATATACATTAAATAAATTAATCATCAAGTAATGGTTTAATATTTATTTATTAAATAATTATTTTTTAATAAATAACTTAATCATTAATTATTTTTTTGCTAAATAAACTAAATTTTAATAATTATTTTATTTTTTTTAATTTATCGTGAATTAGTTACCTATCAATTTTAATAAATATAATTGATATGACTCTCAAAATATCACTAGTCAAAGCACAAATCTTGATGTCGAAAGCGATATGATTTTGAGTCAGCCGTCGAGATCAAGACTTAAAATATCATTGGAATGAGACATCAATTAAATCAAAGCTATCAAATATGGAGTGTTTATAGTCAAGTCGTCTCGATGAGCGGATCTAACGAGCCTAAGATCTCATAATTCACTTCATTTGGGCATCCAAATGCTCAAAATACATCAAATGATCAAAGGAATCATCCAGGTCCGTCGAGGGAGTGGTGCAGGCTTTACATGAATTCTGAATGCCCTCCTCCCATCTATAAATAGGCCTTCTTCTCACATGAGGGCCAAGTGAAGTGAAGTGAGGTGAAGAAGATGAGGCAAGGAAGAAGAGGAGGAGCACCGCCGACGTTGTCAACCTCCACCGCCACCGTCGATCCTTGCAGATCAATCTGCGAAGGAAGAAGAGGAAGAGCAGAAGCAAGGAAGAAGAGGAAGAGTCCAAGGAAGAAGAGGAAGAGTCCAAGAGGAAGAAGAGGAGGAACCAGTAAGGAAGAAAAGAAGAGTCAAACAGGAAGAAGAGGAAAAGCCAAGTGAGGAGGAAGAGAGCTCTGCTTGAAGATCCTCTAGCGGATCGCACCCGCCGATCATCAACCACCATCACGCCACCTTCATCGCTAATTGTCCCCATCTCCATTACCATTATTCAACGATCGTTGTTACATGTTTTTTTCATAATATGCATGTAATCCGTTATCGGAAAGACTTTGTACTTTGAAACGGATACATAGTTGAAACTTTTTTTAGGCCGTGGTTTTCCCTCTTTTCGAGGTTTTCACGTTAAAATTATGGGTCTCTCTTGTTCTCTTTAATTACATGTGTGTGTCTTTGAATCGACAATGAGGCTAAAGGCGTAAACTTTCACTCTAGTATTTGGTTTTCTAACATAACAATAATTATATTTATTAAATTATAATTAAGCTATAATAATATTTAATTTAAATAATAACATTCAGTTTTTCCACTGCTTCATCCTTCTTGTGCTCTTCCAACCGAGGCGAGAACCGTTTTCAAAAAAAAAAAAAAGGAAAAGAAAGAAACAAAGCCAAACCTTCTTCTTTCTCTCCCAACCCATACCGCTCTTACAAACCATCGAAGAAGAGGAGAGACATGTGGTGATGACCTCTCATATGGAGAAACCGGAAGTTTTTGCAGTTTTTGTGAGCTTTGAAGTTGCCATTTTTACTATTTGGTAAGATTTAAGTTAAATCATGCTCAAATCCGACTACCAACTACCAAACAGTCCTCTAAATACAGTGAAATTTTTTCTCTTTTTTCTCGTTTGGATGACAGTAAAATAAATGCAGTGAAATTTTTTACGGTATTTCAAATCCCACGAATAGCCTATTCTCCGTGACTTCTAAATACGGTCAAAACGAGCGTATTTCAAATACATTGTTGAGATGAGATTGTCGTTCTCGAGGTAGGGGACGATGGTAGAGTCATGGCGAGAGGAAAAATTGTGAAAGTCAAAGAAGATGCCGTCATCGTCACCTTAGGCGATGTAGGCACCGTCGAGCATATTTAGAGGATTGTTAATTGATATGGCTCTCAAAATACCACTAATCAAAGCACAAATCTTGGTGTCGAAGGCGATATGATTTTGAGTCAAAACCGATCAAGATCAAACACTTAAAATATCATTGAAATCTTTGGGATATCAATTAAATCCCAAAATAACTCTCAAATATGGAGTGTTTATAGTCAAATCGAGCGTCTCGACGAACCGGATCTAACGAGCTTAAGATCTCATAATTCCGACTTCATTTGGGCATCCAAATGCTCAAAATACATCAAATGATCGAAGGAATCATCCTGAGCCTTCCGATCGAGAGGAGTAGTGCACTACATGAATTTACTAGAATCTCCTCCCATTATAAATGCCTTCACTCTCACATGAGGTGGCAAGCTAGCTAAAATTTAAGCTAAAAGCTAAGAAAAGTGAAGAGGAGGAGAACTCGACGGTCATCACCACACCATAGCCACCGTCGATCCTTGCATGTCAATCTGCAAAACAAGGAAGAAGAGGAAGAGTCCAAGCAAGGAAGAAGAGGAAGAGCAAGGAAGAAGAGGAAGAGTCCAAGCAAGGAAGAAAGGAAGAGTCAGAGCGAGGAAGAGGAAAAGCCAGTGAGGGAGGAAGAGAGAGCTCTGAAGCTTGAAGATCCTCCAAGCAAGATCGCACCCCAAACAAGATTGCACTCCCGCTCGGTGGCCATCAACCATCGCCATGTAGATCACTAATTGTACCACAATATTCCACCTCATGTCGATATGATTACACGATCTATTACGGTTATTCTCTCATATCTTCTGTAATCCGTTATCGAAGATTTTGTACTCAACAGATACATAGTGGAAGTTTTCTTGGGCTAGGCGTGGTTTTCCCTCTTTTGAGGTTTTCCGTTAAAATTCAAGTGTCTCTTGTTGCTCTTTAATTACTGTGTGTCTTTGACTTCACAAACGTACTTTCACTCTACTGGTTTCAAGCACAGTTTGGTAGTGGTTTGAGCATGATTTAACCTAAATCTTACCAAATAGTAAAATGGCAACTTAAGCCCACAAAATTGCAAAACTTTCGGTTTCTCCAGATGAGATGAGGCGAGGGTCACTGCTGCGATGTCTCTCTTCTCTTCTTCGATAGTTTCAGGTAAGAGCGGAGCGGTTGAGAGAGAAAGAAGAAGGTTTCCCTTTGCAGTTTCTTTCTTTTCCTCTTTTTTTTTTGGAAAACTAAGTTCTCTGCCTCTCGGTTGGAAGAGCACAAGAACGATGAAGTAGTGAAAAAACTGAATGTTATTATAAATTAATTTTAATTATATTTAACTTGAATTAAATTAAATATTATTATAGCTTAATTATAATTTAATAAATATAATTATGTTTATTAAAATTAATAGGTAACTAATTCACGATAAATTAAAATAAAATAAAATAATGATTGAAATTTAGTTTATTTAGCAAAAAAAATAATTAATGATTAAGTTATTTATTAAAAAAATAATTATTTAATAAATAAATGTTAAACCATTACTTGATGATTAATTTATTTAGGGGATTTACATACATATCACGTCAAACATCATTATTTACATATTTAACACCTAAACTTACTATTTTACAAATTTAACACCTAAAGCTTTCTAACACAACAATATTACCCCTTTCCGTCTAGAGTTTAAACACCTAAACATCATTATTTACATCATTATTTAACATCATTATCTATATATATATATATATATATATATATATATATATATATATATATATATATATATATATATATATATATATATATATATTAAATTTGGTCATTATATTAAACAAAAAATTGTTATAATTATTTACCCTAAATTAATAAGATCTAATGTATTAAAAATATATTATTTTTACTTGCATATACTAAACCAAGCAGAAAATTAATTTTCTTGTATTTATTTTTTAGATAATTAAACAAATTTTAAATATTCAAAATATATTATATTTACTTTTACACTATAGTTTTAAGTTTCATCTTTTTCTCTTCTTGAACATAGATAATATTCAAATTTTATTTATTTATAACACTAATAATTAATATCTTAGAATGTTTTCATCTATTTGTGTGTGACATAATTAAAACAAAAGGAAGTTGACAAAATAAAAAAAACAAGTTAGGATTTTGTTATGAATGTTGATATTTGAGTGAATTTAGAAAATAATAATTATAAGATAATTTTGTAAATAATTGAGTCGAGCTTAACTTGATTAGTTTTAAGTAGCTTAACCTTAAACTCCGCTCAAGATTACATATTGAGTTAGGAGAAATTATTTTTATTCTAATATGTCTCTAATATATAAATCATAAAGAAATTTTTTTCTTCAAAATAAATATATCATAATTATTTTTTAACCAAGTGGAAATTTTTTTTTTATAATTTATTTATATTTTAATATATATTTATTTTTTTTAATTTAATACTTCAATTACTAAAAAAATTTTATAATTACTTTACATATAATAAAATATTTAGAATACAGATATTTACTTTACATACATCCAACTAAACAGAAAAAATAATTTTCATGTATTTATTTTATACATAACCAAATAACTATACTACTGTATTTTTTTTACACTATATTCTTTTTTTTCAGCCAACCAAAATGCAATTCAGTTTGATCTCAGTTTAAGTTTGACTTTTCATATCACTCACTTAAATGTAAGAACCGAATTAGATTTTCACGTAAATCACTCGAACGCCTTCCTTCTCACGAACACTGCGTGATTTGTGCGGTATCCCGTGCCTTTCTTATTTCTCTCCGCCGCCTTCCCGATCGAGCTTATGCCGCGAAGATGATCTCGCGCTCATATCGACCTCGCCGATCCCACGCGAATTTCTTCTTGCCTTTATGATGCTCGTCCCCTGCGCTGCCTTCCTTTTCAGCCTTGGCAGCACCGAGTCTCCTCGCCAATTTATTCAAGTCGAGAACAAAGGCAACGATCCACCCCTGCTCGACTCCTCTCCTCCTAGCAGCTATCGAGCTTCCTCTCCCTTCTCCTTTTAGTTGTGATTCTAGCCACCGTGTCCCTCCCACTCTCGGCAGTTATTATAAACTAAGTATTATTAGAATCTTAATTAGGTAATTAAGTATTAATAAAAAAAATTTAAGAATAGGTATACCCAATTAGGTGCACACGTTCGACATCGTGACCGTGCGTTTAATGCGTGAAAGAGGCCACGCACTAATCGCGACGACTTCAGATATTCGAAGCAATCGCCCGCGCTTAGTGGATTGGAGCGGCCGCCTAATATCGGCCTTATATTATTAGGGCCGATCGTGGTCGACGCCTATCTCCTAGTTTCGCCGATTCACCGCTTCCTTCGCCTTGGAGTTCACCAAACTCCGACCACCGAGCACCGCCCTCCCCTCGAACTTCCCCGCCGGTAGGTCATCCGATTGCCTGCCTCTTCCGTCGATATTCGATATAAACTTCTTTTTTTTCCCGACAGCCGCTTTTATGCCGTTTGACGACTTCCCTCTCCCATTATTCTAAAATAAATTAAGATGGTCCCTCCACCTTAGATTGTATATGTTGGAATATTTGTATTCACTTGTTGATTCATTATAAGGTTAACTTGCTATAGATGTGGTTGATTGAAAGGATTGTTTCTTTGGCACTTGTTGTTATTATGGTTGTCTCCATTATAATAGCAAAGTATAAGGGCATGGCATTATTGTGAACATCGTTAGTTGTTTAATGAGTGAAACATCTGTAGAGAGAGGAGTACAATAAGTGTAGCCTCATATGCTACAACTATCATACCTGGGTAAAATTCTTTCACTTATATATTGTTAATTATTTATTGCCATCTCCATTAATAAATGATACATACTTCTTGGATTTGCTTGTAAAATTGCCATTGGATGTGATATCGATCAATCTGCATGTAGGTTTGGTAAGCTCATTATAAAAAGTTTGCACTTGCATCCACTTTGGTAACTTGTGATGTATGAACTTGCTTAGGATGTCTTTGAATCTCTCCAAAGAATCATACAATATCTCCCCTTTCATTTGGATAAAATTAATGATCGTTATTTGCATCCTTACTATTTTTGTTAATGAAAAATATTTCAAAAGACGCTTTTTGCTAGATCATCCCAATTAGTGATGGAATCATTAAGAAGTTAGTTAAACTAATGTTTAGCATGAGCTCTTGTGAGAATGAAATGAATTATAATACGATGGCATTGTCGAACACTCTATAGTACTAGAAGGTGTAATATATCTCCAAAAAAAAATATTAATATAAGTGCTAGGATCTTTTGTTGTAATGTCTCTAAATTGAGAGTAGTTAATCATTTATAAGATAATGGACTTAACTTCAAAATTATTTGCTTTCATGCTAGCCGCATTGCACTTAGATTTTACAATATTAACACTATTATATTTGCGATTCTTTTCTGACATGTACGATGGCAGAGGAGCACCGCCCGCCAGCTAGACGTCGGTGACATAGCCATGCTAGGGAGGCCACCCCACCATTGGAGCCTACACCCGCTGAGGTTCATCCTAGTATTTCCTCCCTATGTGGGCGGCATCGAGCCGCTCACCCTTATAGTGTAAGTAAATTTTATTTTTTATTTCTGTGTTACGCATGCTTACCTTTTATTTCGGACAGTTACTTAGATTTTTTTTTTGCAGAGCACCGTACTTGAGGCCGCATCACACTTGCTTATGCTGAAGGAGTGACCCATCACGTGCAGACAATTCATCCGTGGGCTAGAGCAGGTGGGTCTGCACTGTGTTAGTTAGCTACGCTTCATCCGGCTAGATCATCATTTGCTGACCGCCTTGGTTGAGAGATGGTCTCCGCAGACCAATACCTTCCACCTTGCTGTAGATGATGTGATGCTCCGATGGCGATGATCCGGGACTATGAGTTGATGGGCCACCCATCATTGACAGATGCGAGGGAAGAGATGTGACACTTGGCACGATTGCTGCGATTTATTGGGACGACCCCTTACGGGGATGCGTGATATCATGATCCCATCCATCGATCGATCGATGGATCCGCCATGCATGCCACCGAGGTGGCTCGTGGACTTTCTGTGGAGTCATATAAGCCGAGCATGAGGAGTTCTTCCGCTACTTGCGTGCTTATATTTTACCGATTGCTCGCTGATACTTCGTTCGTGAGGTCCACTGATTTACCACTCTTGGATGACGGATTCCTTTAACATGATGTCCATGGGTGGAGGCTTTTAGCTCATCATATAGGGAGTCGACAGTCGACCAGCCCAACGGGCCAACATGGTGCTGCTACACCTCCTTCAAATTTGGGCTTGGGAGCATATTCATGTGGGCAGGCCGACTCTACATGTTTCATATCCTGTAGAGCTTGCTGGTCTCAGCATTGGTTTGAGGTATGTATTGTTAATTGCACTTTCAAATTATGCAGCTTATATATATATATGTTTAAATCATTGTTGATGAAATGAGAAGTATGTTCTCACCAATGTCAAATATTGCGTTTAAATGAGCTAGATGGTTTGCAAACACAGTCGCAAATAACACTTTAGTTCAATATCTGTAATGCAGATTATTTTTTAACATAATTTTTACTATATGTACAGGTGATCTGGGAGCCGTACAGTGAGCAGATCACAACACATCTATCAGATACATGCTCGAAGCTCGACAGGTTAGCAAGATAAGTCCCTCTTATCAACCGGAAGAGGGTTGAGTGGCATTTACCGATAGAGTGTTGCGCTGCCGCCTTATTCAGATGTAGCCCGTTAACCCTAGTTTCAAAAAGGTCGATGGTCGGGGTAAAATGGATCTCGACTGGGTTGATTACCACCAGTCACACATTGCTGCTTGGGAGAGGCGGAGGGATTGCCTCGTCGAGGTCCTAGATGAGGATGTGACAGGAAGACTATCAACCGACATGTGCCGGTTCGATCGCGGGCTTCCTGATTTTCGCCACCTGATCCTCACCACTTACTACCAAAGAACCAGTGGAGCGTATTTATGTAAGTTCTGATATAAGTAAGTATTCATCTGAATTCAATATTTATGTAAATGCTAATTTTACATACTATTTTTCGTGTAGGTGGAGCATATCGCGGCAACTCGAGACATCTTTCAAACCCATACTGGTCTGGATGATCACCCTTACAGGATGTGGATAGATGGTGATATCCAAAGACTGAATGGCTGTACATATTGGTGACACATATTACACGGCTCTATAGAGGGTGTCGCACACCATGATCGGAGCGTCGCCATCTACTTCCACCAGGTCCCTAATTATCTTGATCCAGTCCTTCTACATATCAGCCTACATATGAGTCGCAACTACCTATCTTCCAGTCATAGGATGATATGACGCACACTGCCGAGGATCTTGTAGTAGAGGGCCACCATCAACTGTGTGATCGTCATCTCGCATCACCGACACACGGAGTGGATTCCGACACCTGGAGGAAGAGCTTGTCACACGGTATAGGGTTTAGGACAGTATACTTTTGTGTTTGTATTACATTTTATTTATCTATTTCATTACAAACTTGAGAGTCATGTACACGCTAAATTTGGTTATGTCATAATGAACTTCTTATTATTTGTCCATTTCTGAAATGAATTAGTTAACTTCATATGGTTGTCATCCATTAAACTATTATCAACTGATGCATCAATAACCATTTCAAGCCCTAAACCGTGATGTACTTATCTCACATAAATCACACCTTACCGGCTGCCTCATCAATTTCACACCTGACTGAAGCCGCCTAATTAGTAGCTGACTTAACGTGACGCAACCGTCGGAGTCCAATGGCGTCACTAATTGGGCGACTATACCTACTCTTAAATTTTTTTTATTAATACTTAATTACCTAATTAAGCTTCTAACCATACTTAATTTAAAAAAATTGCCCTCTAATTTTTTTGTCTTTAGCTTTTTCTCTTAGGCCTCATTTGATTCCCCATTTTTACTACGTTGCATTTTACAAAATGTTGTTAATAAATTTTAAAATATGTTTAATTTTTTGCACTTTTTAGAAAACGTTAGTTTCCTCTCTTCTCATAACAGTATTTATATATTTCTTTTTAAAACAACTTTTTTGAAAATAAACTTTTTAAAAATTAAAAGCTCAGCTAAACGAGCCCTTAGTTTCTCTTTCGAGCCCTTAGTTTCTCTTTCGAAAATGCAACCGTAGCCTTTGGAGTTCACTGTTTGGGCAAGGTAAGAAGAATTAAATATTCATTTGATTCTTTGTTTATTAGTTAGATGATTGCTTAAGAGCTTAACTTAATTAGGATTTAACGAAAAGTCTAATTAGGGGTTGAGTAGATTAATATTTAACACATGCTCTAATATAATTTGAATATTAACTTATGATTTATGACACATGGGATATTAAATCTTTTCTTTAGAGCTCTCGGTTGAGATCTCCTTTTAATAGATAAGAGTTTAGTTTGAATTATCAAACTCATTGTTCTGAATAATTATTTATAGAATGTGTTACTAGAAGTTTAGGGCTTGTTTGGTATAGTTGCAGTTGTTTGAGAACCAACTAAGAAACTACTACAAAAAATTTGGTGGCAGGAAGTTGCTGTTGATGAAGCTATGATTTTATTTAGAAAACTTAATTCAGAATCTGCTGTGGAGCAACTGTTTGTGCAGAAATGATTAAAATATCCATATGAACAGACGAGTTAAATAATATGAAACAAAATGAATAATATTAAACATAATGAAGAAAAATATGGTAATTGATACTCATATATAGTCAGAGTCAACTAGATTACAAAGATTATACATCACTTAATAAATAATACTAATATTAAGATTATAAGTACAACAACTAGTCGATTAAAATATTAAGCCTATTATCCTCTTGATCAAATCTCATAAAAATTTTTTATTCCAATGCTACCCCAAGTATGATCAATGTTTAAAGTGTCACCCTCGTATTCCTCAACCCATCTAAAATAGTTATAATCATATCATGTTCTATTTCTTAGACACCTAAAAAAATCTTATATCATAATTTCCTTCTCTATGTGAAGTGAATATATAACATTACAAATCACAGTTGCAATACACAGCTCTGGAATCAGTAAAGATCCTAGAACTCACATTTCCTGAGATAAATTTGTATTAGTAATAAAAATATTAATATTAGAGTTGTAGCATTCTAATATAATTTGACAATGATAATTAAGCAACTATTTATAAAAATTATGAAATAAATAGTACAATAAAGATAACTTATTCAAGTAGGCATGTAGATGTGAACATACATAGTTTAAACAACCATTTAAAATAAGAGTTACATAAGCTCTAATTATTATCTAAGGCATTTATAATTTGCTATCGTAACTCTTTCATCTCCTCAGCTCCTTCTCTATCCCGTGTCTCAAATTCTGCTGTATGTTGACTAGTTCTATTATTGAGTGGCCCAATCGATATTCAAATACTTCAGGTGGAACAACTGATTGATCATTATCTATAATGTTGAACTCAATGTTATGGTGTGATGGGTGACATCATATATAATTACGTAGAGTCATTATAGCTACAACTATTTTAACTTACTTCTTGACATATCACGTAGAATAACCCAGTTCTTCTTCCATACTCCAAAAGCTCACTCAATTATACCACGCAATGATGAGTGTCGTTTATTAAATAATTCTTTTCTTCCCATAATAACTTGGCTGCTCCTTTCAAAATCAGGAATATGATATTTTATTTTCGGAAAAGGCTTCAAGAATCCTCGTTGCATTGGAGAACCAGCATCAACTAGGTAATATTTTTCTGTTTAAATTTGTAATTATAAACTTCAATAATTATTTCTTTGTAATGAATAAATGATTAAATACAGTATTATCTGGAGGAAGTAATGGAAAGTTATTTTCTATATGTCATACGACATTATTGACCTCATTTTCAGAGAGCTCTCAACACCTCCATCTTAGATTTAGGACTTCCTCTTAGGCTTTAAGAGTTCCTTATCCTTAAGACACATCTAGTGATTAGGTGGACACTCTCACCTAGCCCTAGAAGACTTAGAAGAGTTAGCCATATGAATAGGTCATGTCTTAGGGGTGTTAGGAAAATCTCCTACCCTTTAGCTTAAACATTTTCTCACTTTCCTTCTTTCAAGTCAAACTCCAAATCAATTCTATTTGATTTTCTCCTAACTTAAATCAATTCCATGATTGAGATCCTTGACTGAAAATCCATGATTGAAATCCATGACCAGTTCTATCAAAATTCCTAAGTTGCTTAGCCCTTTCTTAAGGACTTAACCAAAATCATGATCTAAGCTTATTCAAATCTTTAAGATTTTCTTATGATCCATTTATATTCTCATTTATATTCCCATATATAAGTGAAATATAAATTCAAACCCATTAAATCAAATTCAAAATTCCAAATCAATTCATGAAATTTTTCCTAAATTTCTTCAATTTTCTATTAAAGGACTTAGCCAAAATCAACTCTAAACTTGATCAAATCAATTCAAATCCATGGGATTTTCTCAAAACTTATTTATATTCTCATTTATATTCACATATATAAATGAAATATAAATATAAATTAATCAAATTCAACTCAAAAATTAAATTTCAAATTTAAAATGCTTGAAATTCCTTAAATTCCTTAATTTTTCATTAATGGATTTAACCTAAACTTTGATCAAACCTTTTCAAATTCATGGGATTTTCTCAAAACTTATTTGTATTTTCATTTATGTGCTCATATATAAATGAAATATAAATATACATAAATTAATTCAATTCAAAAATTAAATTTCAAATTAAAAATTCTCTTAAATCCTTTAAATTCCCTTTAATGGATTTAACCTAAAGCATGATTAAACTATTTCAAATTATTGAAATTTTCTCATGATCAATTTATATTCTCATTTGTATTCACATATATAAATGAAATATAAATTCAAACAATCAAAACCAACTCCAAAAATCAAACTCAAATCCACTCAAAATCAAATCTAAGCCTTTCAAGCCAAAATCTTGAACTTAGTCAAATCAGCTTCAAATCAAGCCAAATCCTTGATTTTTCTCTCATGGTTCAATCAATCCTACAATAATGAGCTCATATATAAATCCAAATTTCAATCATTCAATCAAAACCCAAATAAAAAAAAAAAGTTTCAAACCCAAAACTCCTTCATATTCTTTCTTTGAATATGAAATTTTCAAATGGATCAAAATCCATTTCAAACCACTTGTAAATGGATTTAGATTTCAATCATAAGTCCATATACAAGATCAATCAACTTCAAATCACGCTTTGACTAAACCATTTGACTCACTTAGGTTCACTTGACCCAAAGTGACCTAAAGTACCATTATGGGAAAACTTTTGATCCTAACCAAATTTGATTGAACCAAACTCATATATTACTCTCATCATGATCAACAATCATCATGAGATGATCAATCAATCAGATTGGGTCAAACCAAGTCAAACCTAAGGTTGACCAAGTCAACACTTAACCTAAAATGAAACCTTACATAGCCAAAATCCACCATAGGCCAAATTGATCAAAACCTTTGAACCAAGTCCTCCCATGCCCTATGTTTGAACTTGACCAAGCTAACATTTGAGCCTAACCTAGCTCAATTGGTCCACTTGACACAAGTTGACCCATTTTGACCTAAAGGGTCAAAATGTGTCAAAACTTGATCTAAGCCAAATTGATTGAAACCAATGGGTCAAGTCCAGTCCAAATCACTTGTGGAACTTGTCCAAAGCTTCAATTGGCCAACCAAACCAAACCTAGCCCAATTGACAATATGATCAAAAGGGGTCATGTTGAGCCAAAATTGAACTTAACCCAAATTGATTGGAAATAAAGATACCAATCCACTCCATATGACTAACTAAACTTAAACCTACCATTGACCTAACCCAAATAGGTCAAATCAAATGGGTCAACTTGACCCATTTGACCTAAAAGAGTCATATGAGCCAAAACCAAATATAATCCAAATTGAACCAAACCAAAGGCACCAAAATATTTCAAATGGTCATATGAACTTGACCCAACCCTTAGTTTGACCCAATTTGACTTATTGGTCAACTTGACCCAAGTTGACCCATTTTGACTTAAATGTGGCAACATGAGCCAAACCCTATCAAATGGATTTCAAATCCATTGAAACTTGGCTCAACCTATTTTCTCAACATACCAAACATACCCAAATTAAAAATAGTAAAATGACCATTTTACCCCTAGGCCATAGAACAAATTTTGGCTTAGCCCATGGGTATTTTGGTCATACACTGATCACAATCACTTGAGGCTTTCCTAAAAGCTCAAGGGGACCTAGTGATGAGTGGTGCACCCAACCCAATGGGTTTGGGTCAACCCATTTGGCTCATGGACCAAACCTGACCCTTAGGCTTGAAATTCAATTTTCAAACTCCCTATTTCGATGCACATGGGAGTTAGCATTCCACTCCTCTAGCAAAACCGACCATGTGCACACTTCAAACAACCTAAACAACCCACTCCATAGGGTCAATTGGACCAAAACGACAAGCTCATTGCCAACCGTCTGATTGCCATATGGGGAGATATACTCTTCCTAATCCACTGAAATTTTAATTGACTCATACTCGATTGGAACCTAGGAACTCTTAGCAACCATTTCAGAGCTTTCCCAAGGTCCCTAGGGAGGATTTGAATCTTGCATTTCTCGATTTTTCATAGTGTAAAATAAGGGAGCTTGATCTAATTCCCAACTTCTTCTGTACTTGATCCCACTCAAAATCCTCTTGCACACTTGATCTAAGGACCAAGTCGAGCCTGCCCAAGTTTCCACTTGAGTTCCCATAGCAAGGAAGAACTCAATTCAATCAAAGTCGCAAGGAAGATCAAGAGGAGTTGGTCCACCCATTCATCCACTCAACCTCAAGACCTAAGAACTTCAACAGGGCTTTGTCTCCACTAGACGAAGCTACCTCATCGATCCCAAGTGCCGGTGATGACCTCCAGTGAGGTTAGTGATTTTTCGACCACTTAGACTAAGAGGTGTTGGTCCTTTGTGAAAGGAATTTTCATTGCATATGAAATCCATCGTTGGATTGGCCGCTCTAGTCCTTTAGATGGTATGGGTTGAGTCTTGAATGAATCTATGTTAGATCGAGCTTGAATCTCCCCTTGGATCGTGGACAGTTCACATTCATCCTCAAGGAAGAACTTGACCCATCTCAGCTGTCCATCCACACATTTTAGATGGACGGCTGAGATTATTAGGCACGTTTATATATCTGTTATCTGATTTATAAACCGCAGGTGTATCCTCAATCGTCCGATCTTTGATCGATATTAGATATTATCCGATTTAACAACTTAAGTAAAGGGCTCAATGTGACGCTGTAAAGCGCACCGACCGCCACGCTATCGTAATGAGCAGATTAATTAGGGATTAATAAAATGCTTAATTAATTAATAATTTACTTAGATAATTTCAAAAAATCATAGCTCCTTCAAGAAAAATCAGAAAAATATAAGAAAAAATACTATGGATAGATAATTTCATCTAGAATATTTTAAAAATATTTTCAATAGATTTTGAATTCTCCATTTTCTTTGAATTTGGGTTTCTTTGGGAATGTTAATTAGTTAATTATTCCCTAATTAAGCCACCAATTGATATCAAATTTCTAGGGTTCATTTTAGGGGATGACCTCTGCCTCCGTTAATTTTCTTGAGATTTATTAAGGCCTTAATTGGGAAAATTGCTAGCTCATTTCCTAATTATCCCTTTCATGTAATTAAGGGTAGTTGAGGTATGATTAGTGGATTAACCCTATGATTAAATTTGATTAAGATCAGATATAGTGAGTAGACATTTTATGAAATAATTTTGGGATATTTCCCCTAAGCCATTCCCTACACCCTCTTTTCTTTCCTTAATCCCCTCTTAATTAAGGGTTAATTCATTAGTTATCCTTTTAAAAAATTTTCAAAAATTTCAAAAAAATTCTAGAATTTAATTAATCTACCTTGGGTAGATGCTTAGGTGTTCAATAGCCTAAGTCTAATTAAGAAAATTAAAACTCCTTTCATAAGTCTGAAAGGGGGTTTTAAAAGTACTTAAACTAAACCCATTAGCTTAATTAACTTTTAATTGTGAGCCAAATTGCATTAGGCTTTTTTCTTATTAGGTGCATTACAAATTTAAATAACTTATGGGTATTATATCAGCTCATTGGTCATAATTACTTAGCTAATTTTTCTAAGGTGGTGTAGGTAGGTTAATTAAGCCAATTAATTCATACCTTAACCAAATCAATGCTTAAAAATGAATTTAATTATCTAAAAATTAAATAAAAATATATAACCCATGTGGGAATGGGTTAGGAACAACAAACACATCTCTCCTTTTTAAAATTAAATTAAACTTCAAACTAAACAAAAATCATTTTGAAATTCACTTTGATTTATTCTAAATTTTCTTATTCCTTAAAGAATGTTTTTAAGATTTAAGTAAAGTGAGTTTGTTTATATGATTGCATTGTTTTTAGACTTTTCCCAACATGTTAAACAAGCAACTATGATTCATGCATTCATGAGTTCATGTTTCCAAATTTTAAAATGAAAATTATTTACTTTATGTCAAATATGCATGTGTTGACTAAAGTAAAATATGAGTGACTATTATGACTACTAAATCCAAAGTATTTTTAAAACTTATAAATGAAACATCAAATCTGAAAGTATGTTATTCATATCTTAATTATTAGTTTGCAAGTGATAGATTATAAAGTAATTTTTAGTGTAGCCTTTCCTTCCTTTCTTATGGGCTTTGAATGGGGTTAAGAAGATGTAGGTTCATTTGAAAAGAAACCAACACTTACTTAATTTCAAACCCCATTCATCCCTATGCTCTCAATTAAGAAGGATTGCCTATAATTCTCATGAATAAATGTATAAACAAAAATGAAACCTATTAAACAACTTTGCATCTTCCTTTTCACTTTCTTTCTTTTATATTTAAGATTTAAAAGGCGTGGTATATTAGTCTGACAACCCCGAGGTTTACGGCTGGTGCTATTCCTTTAAGTAGGTCTGTACCTTACACTCTAGTTAATGGCTTGTACCACTTATGCCTTCCTACTTTCTACGCATGTGAAATTTTGATAAGAAAACCTTTTCTACTTAAGAAAATCATGCATCAATCAACTTCTTGCTAAATGGATTACTTAGAAATGAATCATAAAATGTGTTAACTACTCTCATTTGTATATATAGATATGCTTAGGGTCCATCCATATGCATGTTATATATGTTGGGAAAGAAATGAAGTAATGTGTGCTATGTGACTTTGATTCATTTTATTGAATCTTAAAATGCATTTCCTTTTGAATAGGTTTATTTAGAGTTTATCTAAACTTAGAATGATTAAAAAGATGTAATCAAATATACCTAAATGAAATTAAAATGTGAACTTATCTTAGAAATTACTTATGATTAGGGAAGGAAAGAGAAGTTCTCTTCTCTCACTTCATAACTTAGTAATTATGGTTTCACTCAAATCAAATTAAAATATGAAATAAAAATAATCCAAAACACTTAAACAACTTAAATGAAACCCTCCTCTGAGTTGAACATGCTCTTCACACTTAGAAAACTTGAACCCAAAAGTCCCAAGCTAAGATACCACACAAATCTTCAAAGCACACATTAGTCTAAGTCACCACTTCTAGTTTTAGGTTAAAGTAAGGCATTTGATGTTATGTTTTATTTTTTGTAATGAATATTTTAGACCGATGTTAGTGTATGCTCATAGAATGAATGGTAGGACGTATTATTCTAACTATTCTTTTCTCGCATGGGTTATAAAGGGGCGAATCATAAACAAAAAATATAAATGCTTCGCTTGTGTGCTTATACCCGCTTACAATCTATAGTGGACTTAGTCACCCATGTGTGGGGTGATAAGTCCAATATACATGCTTGAGATTTGTGGTGTGATTTAACTAACCATTATTTTGGTGTGTGTTATTAGATTTCCTTTTCCTTTCATGTAAAAGTTCGTATATTTAAGATTTTAGAATGATTTGTTATGGGGGATTAGGATGAACATTGGTCATAAGATCCTATCTTATGCACCATGTAAAGCCTTGGAGCATCTACCATTCAACCATCCAAAGGAGGAACCAAAGAAGAAAAGAAAAAAGAAAAAAGAGAAAGAAGAAAGAAGAACAAAGCTTGAATACCCCATAACAATGACTTCCTTTGCTTAAATTGTAATTTAATTCATTTGTAATCCAGCTTGTTCATAGATATTATGGTTCATAGAAAGATAAATATTTTATGTGTTCAAGAAACTAAATGGGTTAGGGAGATAGCCAAGGAGATTGATAGTTTAGGTTTTAAACTTTGTATTCGTAAAAGTTGAACTAGAAATGGTGTATGTTATGATAAAAGTTTGAAGGATAATATTATAAATATTAGATGATGGAGATAGAATTATAGCTTTAAATATTATTATTGATACTAAGATTATCAATGTTATAAGTGTATGCCCTCAAGTTTTGGAGGTAAGCAAAAAAAGAAAATTTGGAATGAATTAGAGGATTAATACAAAAGACACCTCTGAAGAAAAGTATTTATTGGAGGAGATTTAAATGGACATGGTAGAGTGGTAAGATTTTAAAAGTATTCATGGTGGTTATGGATTTGAGTGACTAATGAAGAAGGTGACTATATTAGATTTTTTCTTATGATTTTGTAGTTGATAACACTTTATTTAAGAAACGAGATGAACATATTATTACTTATAAAAATGGATCTAGTAAAACACAGATTGATTATTTTTTGATAAGAAAAATAGATCATTTAGATTGTAAATATTGTAAGGTCATTTCAAGTGAAAATCTAAGTACCTAACATCAATTATTAGTTTTAAATTTTAAGATGAAAGGTTGTAAGAGAAAAAATAAACTAAATTATTATCCTAGAATTAGATGGGGACACTTAAAGAACACAAATAAAAATATTTTAAGAGCAAGCTACAAGAGATTAGAATTTGGGAATGTTTAACATTATGTGAAAAATAGAAGTGAAATTAAGCAAGCTAATAAACATGTGCTTGGAGAATCAAAAGAAAAGTTTCAATAAGAATAGTTGGTGATGGAGTCGAGTGTGCAAGAAAAGATAAGAAATAAGAAGTATTGTTATAAAACTTAGTTAGATGTAAAACCAGAGAATTGGGAAAGATATAACTCAGAGAGATTTTAAGAAAGCAATATATGATGCAAAAAAGTTTTTAGTGATTTATACAATAATTAGATACCAAAGAAGGTGAAAGATGTATGTTAAAGTTAGCCAACCAAAGAGAGAAGTAAAGACATAGTTCAAGTGAGATGTATTAAGGATGAAAATAATAAAATATTTTTTTTAGAAAAGGATATTGAAAATGACGAGGTATTTTGATAAACTTTTCAATGAAGGATCTGAAAGTACCATTGATTGAACCTTTAATAACTCTAAACAAAATAGAGAATTTCATTTTATCATCGATTAGTAACTAAGTTAGTGAAGCTTTAAAGAAAATGCAATGTGGAAAGACCGATAATATTCCAATGTGTGAAATGTTTAGAGATCAAGGAATTTCTGGTTACAAATCTTTTAATGTCATTTTAAATATTAAAAAAGATGCCGATGAGTGGAGAAAGAGTTTGTTGGTTCCTATATTTAAGAATAAAGGTGATGCACAAGAGTGTGCAAATTATGAGGAATTAAGTTAATGTGCCACATTAAAAAATTATGGGAGAGAGTAATGAGCATAAGTGATGTGATACGTAAGTTTCACAATCGCTTTTTCATGCCATGTAGATCTACTATGGATGCTATATTTGTTAATGGGGTTTAATGGAAGAGAAAGTAAGGAGGATCTACATATGTTATTTATTGATTTAGAGAAAGCTCATGATAAAGTTTCAAGAGATGTTCTTTGGAGAGTTCTAGAACATAAAGGAGTTAATATTGATTATATTCAAGTCATTAAGGATATGTATATTAGAGCTATTACTTGTGTCCAAACACAAGGATGATTGATAAAATATTTTCCTATTTCAGTTGGATTACATCAAGGATCAACTTTAAGCCCTTATCTTTTTTACTTTAGTTATGAATGTTCTTACTGGGCATTTACAAGAAGATGTACCTTGGTGTATGTCAATGATATTCTTCTTGTTGATAAGATTAGAGAGGAGTCCAAATGTAAACTTAAATTATGGAGGTCAACCTAGAGTGTAAAGGTTTTCGCTTAAGTAGATCTAAACCAATATATGGAGTATAATTTAGTCAGAGAAGTTCTAGTAAGAAGTGTTAGACATTAGTGAACAAGTCATTAATAAGAGTGAGGGTTTTAGATATTTAGGCTCTATTGTTCAAAATGATGGTGAAATAGATGGAGATGTTATTAAGTATTCAAGTTGATGGTAAGTGGAGGAATGCATCCGCCTATTATGTGAAAAAAAGTTCCACTAAACTTAAGGAAAATTTTATAAGATGGTGGTAAGACCTCAGAATGACTTATGGAATAAGTAATGCCAATAAAAGAGAAGCATAAGACTAAGTTACAATGAGATGAGGATGCTTAGTGGATGAGTGGCTTTACTCTAGAGATAGAATGCAAAATGAGTATATTCAAGAAAAGTTGGAGTAGCTCTAGATAAGAGAGAGTGATTATGGAGAGTCACATAAAGCCTCAATGTCCATAACCCCATTAGAGAGTAGATGTATTAGATTTGCCTTATGTTAAGAAAGGTAGAGGTAGACCTTTGCTAAGATGTATAAAAAATTATCTTAGTATACTTGATTTAAATGAGAATTTGACACATAATAGACACAATGGAGATCTAAGGATTCATAATGACCCCACCCAAGGGATTAAGGCTTTGTTATTGTTGTTGTTGTTGTTGTAATCCAAATTTGTATATGGTAGAGCTCTACACCCACATTTAATATTTTGAGTTTGTAAGTGGTGCCTAATCAATCATCATTTATTCTTTTTATGATTAGTTTTATAAATTGTTAGATGATTTATTTAGCTTTTTCATTAAGTGGCATGCTTTTCAGTTTTTTCCTTTTTTTATGTATGGTGGATTAGCTCTTTAGGAAAATAAATCTTTATCCAATTCTAACAATTCAAATTAAAATTAAACAACTCATAACCTCACCTAAAGCTTAGATTAAAATCAAGATAAAAGAATTAACAATCCCTTCTGATGAGCATTTCTTATGATATCATGCACAAATGCATCTTATTTCACTCGATTGGAGGGTTCCACCTAGAGAACCCGCCTTGACCTTTGAGGGCCATGGTGAAAACTCACCTCTTACCTTCTCACTGATTTTGGCCAATAATCTGATTTGTCATGCATTAATCATAAAAATCCTATTAGCTTGAGTCAAAATGATTGTCTAAAAAAAATGATAATAAAAATGAAATTTGAAATGCATTAGATTTAGTTCATTTGAAGCATGCCCTTTACATGATCTAGCCTATTTAGGGAGTGAGTTTAAGGCTTAGCCTCTTTTTAAATAAAAATGGCCTAGCTATCTTGTATAAGCATAAGGACTTGTCTACATGTATTTAAAATCATAGGAGGAGTTAATTGTCGGCCACCCCGAGGCGGTTGTAAGTCCAAGTTGTCAGGTGGTTTGTCATCTCTTGTGGAGACAAATCAATTACCACTTTTCACCTTAGATTTAGGTTGTGCTTCCGGCCTTCGTCATAAGCATAATTCCTCACTTATTAGGTATTTTTTAATCTTGTGTTAAGGAATCTTAAGTCCTAAAATTCTAATGAAAAATGCAACTCAAACAAATTAAATTATTTTTTAAAATGTAAAGCCCAATTATAGGATAGTTTGAGATGCTCGCTAGGTCACCTAGCATCGTGAGCATCTCCTACTTATTTCCCATTTTGGTTTCAATAATAATTTTCTCTTTTGATCAATCACATTTGTTCTTCAAATACAAACCAATCGATTGATAGTCCTTCCCTATTGAAATTTTCAGAGACAACGATCATTTACCTTAATCGAGAGTTTTCCTAAAGGATCCTCTCCCTTAGGATGTAATAATTAATGGTCTATAGGGGAACTTAACCTGTGTTTAGTAAACTTTTTACTTTTTCATGTAAAGGGGAAGAATCTCTGCAGGCGCACCCATCGCCCTATGAGTTTTATTGAGGTGATTGGTTCCATTATTGGGTCGTGATTTGAACGCAAGAAATTGCTGTAAAAGGATTACTTTAACTTGTCGGTATTTTTATTCATGATGACTTTGCATTTTTTGTTTTGAAAAAAAAATGTAAATCAGCGTTTGAACGCAAGGGTGGAGAAACGCAAATACGCGTTTGTATGGCGGCGGGCAAGTGCGCGGCTATCCATGGGTACGGGCAAGGCGCAATGGCTGGCGCGGCTGCTACGCTGCGGCGGGGCTACGCCGATGGCGGCGCGTCGGCGAGATGCTGGCGCAAGTGGTACGACAAATGGCCCTCCGATCACTTTATATTGGTATATTTGTAATTCCCCTAAATCATACACGCCTCTTCTACATTTGAAAGAATTAATTTTACTTACTTGAACCAAACGCTGAATATTAAAGCGCATTTGGAATGCGCATTCCAAATACACGCTACCAAACAAAGGGTAAGACTTCTTTCCGAGATAAGACACTATTTCTTTCGATAATCCGATAATCGAATAAGTACATCTGAATCATTGTATCACCAAGATCTAATTTCTATATGCTGCTCTTTCATTTTTCACCAACATATTTGGAAGGCGACTCCCCCTAATATAGAAAATTTTCTCCATAGACATTCTTAAACATACGACTATCATGTGCACTTCCTTCTCATCTAGCCATTAAAAAAGTGAAGCACGAATTGAAATCACATACTGCCATTATATTCTAGGTAGGTTAGCCACATCGACCAATATAAGCTACCTTATCACTTGAAGGCACACGGGCATCAATATGTGTCCCGTCAATTGCTTTAATGCAATCCTACATTAGAGTTTGATACATGATTAGGTGATAATCATAAATGACTATTGAGAAATAAACTTAAAATTGAAGTTCACCTTGAAATATGATATGTATCCACAATCCTACAAAATCTCATTTGGTATATTATGAAAAGTTGAATCTATCGATTTTATAACTTTAGTTGATAAACTTATCAAAGCATCAAGGCCAATAGAAAAGTATCTGCTTATAGTTTTAGATGAGCGTTGAAATCGCTCGCTACTCGCCCTGATAGATTCATTATGCCATAATATATATAGTGTTAGGGTCAATACTTCTTTAATTGTACTTCTAGAAGATCCACAAAGTCCATGAAAATTTTCTAACTCTTGCATTAGGTCAGTGAAAATTATTTGTGACATACAAATATGTTATGAAATCTCCCTGGGTGCTCTGCTAGTAACTCAGTGATTCATTTTTCACCAATAAATTTGGAAGTCATACACGGAGTCTTGCAAATATAAGACTCATAGTACTCATTTATTAAGCATAATATACTAACAATATCAATCATAGGTTGATCGTCATCATCACTTTTCATAACTGCAACTAATGAAAAAAATATAATCTTCAGTATATTATCCATTACAAATTTAGTTACTAAACAAAATTTGCATAGCAACATATCATATATCAAAAGCAACCAAGCTACTATTCATTTCTAAAGAAGTTCATGATATAACAAATACAAATACATCATATAGAAAGGGCAAATCAGCTACTACCATATCATAAAGAAGTTTAAGATATGATAGATACTAAAATATTATATACCAAAGACAACCTAGCTAAACATCATGTTTTTCAAAATAGTTGCGAAGAAAATGAACTCTCCGTTCAAGTACCATAGCCACGAAGATCTCTGGCTCGTTTGCATCTTCAAGTAACCTCGTTGAATGCAGATAAAGTGGAATATCTTCGAAAACTTTAGTGATTTTATCTAAAATAATGATCGCAATTTTCTTGTTCGCTCTAGAAGTGCATGCAGTAACTAACTGTGATATCTGATTTCAGAGGAATCCAACACCTCCCTTCTTCTTTTTTTGACCTGTAAGTTCTAGAGCTAATGGACGCCTAGCATGACTAGATTCGATGTAGGAATCTGTGGCATGTAATAAATCATGGTTTGAATCATTGAACCAGACCTTTGCTCAGAGTGACTATGTTCTTGAACGTTGTCATTAACTTCTTGACTTATTGTCCAAGAATGGGCACCTGTAGAACCGCACCACTGAACTTGAGATTTAATTTCTCTTCTATTTCAAGGTCTATGCCACAATATCTAAATTTCTTTGCATTTGGTAATATTTGCAATTTAACATAATGGTCACATGTTAGAATCATATGAATTCTTTGCGGAGTAATTAAAATGTACAAGTGTGTATAAGAAATTTACCTATATCTTTGCTTGCCACTAATCATATGATGCATTAATTGTCTTCTTTCTAGGTCCCACCCCAGACCAGTTGATCTTTGTTTCAACTATTTCCACAATTTTCAATCTTTTTTCAATTGATCTCATTTATTTTTAAGTTGTGTCCTGTTATAATCCCTTCCTGTTCTCTCTTTAAAGTTGTTTGTTAAGTTCACCCAATCCTCTTTATTAAAATTGATTATCGGTCTATTACCTAAGTCTATTTCCTTGAGACAAAAATTACAAAATATTATTTTCGCCTCTCTCTCTCATGTAGCACCTGCTCCACATCCCCTTGGGTTTCCCATTATTAGTATTATCACACAAACATGAAAACTCAAATGATCCATAAAATAAATTAAAAAAAAATCACAAAATCAAAATAATCAAACCTCGTGCTTACAAATGAGATAATTTAAACCAAAATATATTCAAGTCTTCCATATGATTTAAACCAAATTATGAACTTTAATCCTACACTTAAACAATTTTCAACGACTAAAGAAGACAATAGTAAGCACAACACAGAGCAAATAAAAAGAGAAAATCACAACACAATGAAAAATTAAAAGAAAGTGTCATTTGCAATACATTCCACGTGCTTCTTCCTTTGGAGAAACTACATCGTCTCATTTATCAATAATGAAATCAAGACATGAGTATCCAATTGCTCAAATGGCTTGCTTGTCAATCCAGAATTTCAAAGTATTAATACCAAGTTGGAAAGCTAGACCATAGCAAGCTTCCACAAAAACAAACCACTAAACACAGAAATAAATTCTGGATACACTAAACACTGAAATAAACCACATAAACCTACTTCATCACTATCCAAGCTGCACAAACAACAAGTTACCATCTCAGACGAATTTATTAGAGTGGTTTAATCATATAAATAGGCTACTACCAACCAATTGCCAAACCATTGAACATAAGAAGCATATCAGGTATATCTTCGTCAAAATAAATAGAAAATGTTTAGCAGGATTGGTAAAAATAACTTGTAAAAACCCTGAGATCAGTAACGGTGAGCGAATTCCCGCATGAAAAACCCTTTGGCAAAAGATGTTTTCAGGGCACGGGGAGAACAAACACGGGAGACATGGGATGGTTCTGACTGATAAAATGAGGAGGGGTAATTTAGAAAAAAAACAATTTTATCACCGCGGGCCGTGCTAGAGAGGATCGAGTTGCGGAAGCTATGGCTCAAAATTTAGAATTTTGTTCGTTAATAATGAAACCAAACGGGCCTGTGACGCAGCATAAACCATGCTGCTTAGAGGCAGCTGCCCCAAACACAGCCTTAGTTGATCATCACCATCACAACAGATTATTCAACAGTAGATTTATCTGTTAGTATTATTATAGCTATGCATTAGTTTCTTTGAGTTTGAGTTTTAAGATTATATATTTAGTTGCATTTTAAATTTTATTAGGTTTTGAACTTGACATCATTGATCTCCACATTAAAGCTTGCATTATTACTTAAGCTAACCATGCTTATTGCTAGAGGTGCTAATTTGGGTTCAGAACAATAATGTGTGGCACAGATATAAACTTGAATTAAACCTATTAAGTAAATGGGTTAAAAATCTCATCAAAAGTTGGCCCAATCAAACCAAAATTTGAGTGTGTCCATCATTTTGATTTATAAATTTCATGTTAAAAAAATTTTCTAAAAAATATTCTCAACATTATATATGATTTTTAAATATATTAGGGAATTTACATAGATATCACACAACTATCATATATTTACATATATAATATCTAAATTTTGATATTTACAGACATGACATTCAAATCTTTAATGTCACATCAAAATTATCATTATTATTATTATTATTATTATGTTTCTAATAAGTGTGAATGTATATTTTCATGTATAGGTAAAGTGCTAGATATGTAAATACAAAGGAATTGTATGGTATGTATGTAAATCTTCCAACATAGTATTTGTGACTTAGACTAATATAGTATACAATTATTTATTTATGCTTTATATTCATTTTTATGAATATTAAAATATATTATGCAATGTATAATATTATTTATATATGTAGTATGAATACGTATATGCATGTGCATTTATGTGCTTAACAAGATAAAAATATTTTAATGATTTTCAAAATATGATTTGCAACCTTATTATTGTTATTTTATGGCTCTATAGTCAAAATGATTAGAATGTAATTGGAAGATTTAAATACATATTACATAATTTCTATGCATTTACATATTTAACACTTGAAGTTTGATTTTTACAAATATGATACTTCTTTTTGTAGATGAAAAAGGTGAATTTTAGTTTAAAAAGTGAATGATTATGTTATTTTTGATGTAATTTAAAGATTTAGGCAATGTCTTGAAAATCGAACTTGATAAAAAAGAATAAGAATTGATTGAGGTTGAATTATTAATTAAACACGATGATGTAATAAATATTAAAATATTAAAATATTAAATATATTTTAAATGATGTAATAATAAAAATATATAATAAGAAAATAAATATAACACATTCATAGATTGCAATTTTTTAATAATTATAAGCTTAAAAATGGATATAAAATTTATAAAGACAATTATATTTATATTATAAATTAGATATATGTATACTAAATATACTTAAAATTTTAAAAAATTATTATATAGATTTATAAATATAAATATAATTTACAATAATAAGATAATTTATAAAAAGAATGTAGTTTATTATAAAAATATAAAGTTTATAAATTATTTTTAAAACTTTATAAAATATAGATAATAATAAAAATATAATATATAAATTTCTTATAAAATATTATTATAATTTATATATTTTTAAAATAATAGTTTATATTATAAAATATACTTTATAATAAAAACATAAAATAAAAATAAAAATGTCACTTATATATTCTTCCATCCAAAGCTCAATTAATGTTCTCAATATCAAATCAAGCATTCTATTCAAAATATTTTGTTCCATGTTATAAATAAGGATGTTATTTTGCTCTTTATAATTTATATAGAAAATAAGAGTCATTAAGCATGAGCTTGTAACTTACTTGGGTAATGACTTGATAGGTTTATTATATATTAGTTTAGCTCATATTAATAATAATAATAAGATTTTTAAGATTAATAAGAATTATTTTAAAATAATTAAATTAAAAATATTATGTTTAACTTAATTTAATTTTTATAAGAAAAAATTAAATCATTTGATTGAGAATTAAATGTGACTGAATAATTTTATAAAATTAAGCTATATTTATAATCAAATTGATCATTTAGACTGCTTTCACTAGTTCAAAATAAAAATAATTTTAATATTAATCAAAATGGTCTTATGCTCAGTTCACGATTGAACCAGTTGAATCATCAATAGCTGATTCAATTTTTTTTTAATAATGAATTTAAATATTATTTATGTAAAGATTAAAAATTATGTAATAAATATATAAATATATAAATATATAAGAATTATGTGCTACATATAAAGTACAAGTGATAACCTTAGCTAGGAATGATTCTCCTCTATAGTTTAACAACCATAAAGCAATTCCTCGTCTCTTCTTAAGGTGGGCGATAAACCCAGTTAATCCTCCCATGGAGGTCATATCTAAGGTGGGGAAAGTAATCATGTGGGTGATGAATGGCGAATGATTAATTTCCCACACAAGATGGGTGGGGTGTTGGATGAATGATTACAAAAAATTCCGCTGCAATAAAAAAAAGCAAACTTCAGGGAGTGTGTTAATTGGGAGTTTTGCTCCCAATATGATGATGCGCATTCGAGACAAGGTGCATGCGTTTAATTTGCCCTTAACTTTTGAGTAGAAAAAAAACCCTTTTAAAGCTCACAGCACAGTAGGAAGCTAGCGAAGGGAATTGCTTGTGTTGGCAATGAACACAACAGACCTTGATCTAAGAGGACGCATGCCTTTCTACCCTAATCATTAGCCAAGTTTGTTTCCGCTCATGCTTTGATCGCAGTAATGGCCCCAACAGCATTCATCTCTCCTCATGACAACTAAGATGAAGGAAAGTAGAGAATAGAGATATAAAAGAAGTTTAATTTTACATTAATATATTGAACTTTGGGACTGACTTCAAAGAGTGTGTCCCCTCACCTTTTCTTTCCTCCATCATTTACTCCACTTGAAGGCTCAAAGTTGGACACCAAAGAAGATAAGATTAGTCTTAGGGATTGGGATCCTCTTTTGACTACAAAGATAGCCTTAAATGGCAAAGGGTTGATAACTAAAGGCTTAATTGAGAATAAATTTTTTTATGTAATTTTAAAAATATATTTATTAAGTATGTTTTTAAATATTTTTATTTGTAAAAATAAATCACATCATTCTAAGAACACTCAAAATAAATTTTGATCTATTTGAATATTTTTAAAAATAACTATCATTATCAAATATAGGTTTTAAACCAAAATAGAAATAAATAAAAAACAATTGATTCCAAATAGCCCCTAAATTTTTTTTAAATATTGTAGGTGGAAAAAATAATTTCAAACATTTAAAATATCTTTCTATCATTCAAAATGAATTAGATGGTTAAAATTAATATATTTAACAAAAAAATGTGGAATAATAGAATATTGAATAAGAGAATTTTGAATATTATAAGTTTTTTTTTTCACAAAATCATTTATATAATGAAGAGTTTGTTTTCATATCTCTAAGTTTTGGGAAGTTAAAATTAGGAAATGATTTATCATATTTTCTTAATTCAATGATTTTTGTGGAGTTGGTCCTATGTTGAGGGAACCTCTCTAGGTTTTAGTCTTGATCTTTTAGATCCATTGTCTCTAATATTATGTTGACACGTCATGAGTTAATGATAATTCCGCATATCCACATAGAATAATTGACTTATAGTAGATAAAGGTTGACTCTTTGGCCCATAATTTATAGTTCTTAATACAAATATCACTTTAGCTCAAATTTTGATTTAAACTCAGAACAACAACAACAAGCCTTTATCCCACTATGTGGGGTCAGCTACATGAATCATTCTTCTCCATTGTGTCATATTATGTGTCAAATTCTCATTTAATTCAAGTATATACTAAAATTATTTTTTATATATCTTAATAAAGTCTTTTTAAGTCTACCTCTATTTTTCTTAACATAAGGCAAATCTAATGCATCTACTCTCACAATCGGGTCATCGGACGGCTGACGCTTTATTTGGTCAAACCATCTAAGGCAACTCTCTATAATATTATCTGCCACCAGAGCTACTCCAACTTTTTCCCGAACATATTCATTTTGCATTTTATCTCTAAGAGTAAAGCCACTCATCCACCTGAGCATCCTCATCTTTGTAACACTTTACTTAGTCTTATGTTTCTCTTTTATTGGACATTACGCACCATAAATCATTGCGTCTTACCACCATCTTATAAAATTTTTCCTTAAGTTTAAGTGGTATTTTTCTATCACACAATAGGCCAGATGCATTCCTCCACTTCAACCATCCAACTTGAATTCTACTAATAGCATCTTCATCTATTTCACCATCATTTTGAACAAAAGAGCCTAGATATTTGAACCACTCACTCTTTTTAATGACTTGTTCACCCAATGTTACAACACTACCACTAGAATTTTTACAATTAAAATTATACTCCATTTATTCAATTTTAGATCTACTTAAATGAAAACCTTTAGACTCTAAGATTGACCTCCATAATTCGAGTTTCTCTTGGACTCCCTCTCTAGTCTTATCAATAAGAAGAATGTCATCAGCAAAAAGCATACGCTGATGTGATTTAAACCCACCTTTCTTTAAAAATAAGATTAAAATTTTTTTCTCTATGATAATTAAAGAGTCCAAATTTAGTGTTGAAATTTACACTTAAGGATTGTTTGGTTGTAAGCTTCTATAATATTTGGGGTTTACATAATAATTTTTTTCTCTGGCTAGTTATAAAATGGCCTCTTAATTTCAATTCAGGGCATGATGGGAATGGTGGTGTGGACAAGGATTAACAGGATATTGAGAATGGCCTTCGATGAGAGTTGGGGCTAAGAGAAAACTCAATGAGCGACTAACATAGAGAATAATCACAACAAGAAGATGATGAGGGAATATAATGAGGAAGGGCAATTACGAGAGAAGATCACTAGCACACTAATAAGGAATGTGAAGAGGAATAAATAATTCATTATGAAATCATAATAAATTCATAGAAGTATTCAATAAAATTTGAAACAAATATAATTTTAATTATCAAATTGGCATTATATTACCTTTAATTAGTGAAACTTTTTTCTCCTTGCAATCTTGAATAAAGATAAGTCTTACTAAAATTAGTTAAAAATTTAAAAGATTTAATACATATCATATAATTTTTATACATTTATATATCTAACACCTAAAATTAAATATTTACTTATCTAATAATTTCCTATGCTTAAAAAAATACATTTCACTTTTGAAAAAAAAATATTTTTGATATGATATTGAAGATTGAGATATTATATATATAAAATATATATATATATATATATATATATATATATATATATATATATATATATATATATATATATATATATATATATATATATATCCCTCTAAAATTTAATATTCTTTTCTTAATATTTTTCTTATGTAAATAGTTTAAATTTTTTTTTTGATAAACTTGCTCTTAAACATGAGCTTTTCCAACATAATACACATGTTTAATCAACAACATTTATCAAACATTGCACATGCAAATAGCTAATATAAGAATGTGAACGAATCAGCCGAACTAAGTCACTTCTAATTTGTGCTTGATTAATTAATCAAATTTAGGCTTTATTTTATAAATTTAAATCAACTCATGAGCCTCTTCATTTAGGGGTTGTTTGATTGCCTGTATTTGAAATACAATATAAAAGAAATTCAATATAAAAGGATTACTTTATAATTATTTGATTGAGAGCTTTCTACAAATTCTTTTTTTTTTGGTTATGATAATGTAAGCGAAAGTTTTGGCTGGTGGAAGAGGCGGTGGTGCAGGCGTGCCGAGGTGGCGTCGGCAATGCCGGGTGGAGGGCCGGCCGGCGCGGCGGCCCGGCGGGCGACGGCGGATGGCGCCGCGTCATTTCGGCCGTATATTTAAATTCTATCAGCATTCGAATCTCCAATAACTTCCCAGTGTATTTAAAATCTGAATTTTATTTTCTTTACTGAACCAAACGAAATGTTCAAATATGTATTTGAAATGCGATCGTTCCAAATCTGACAACCTTAATATGAATTTAAATAAATCTCACTGAATCTCAAACTTAATGCTCTTTTCCTCATGTCCTTACATAATAAGTTTTTTTAATTTTCATACAATTTGTTGCTCTTAGGCACTAACTTTTTCCAACATTAGATGCAAGCATTTGATCAATCATTATCAGACATTGCACATGCAAATAGCTTAGTATAGGAAATGTAAACAAGTCAATGCATGCTTTAAACACCTCTAGCTTGAACATGATTAATCAAATTAATTTGAACTTTATTTTATAAATTTGAGTCATCTCACAGGCCATTTCATTTAATATGAACAAAGATAAATCTCACTATATCACATAAATTTAAAGCTCTTTCCTAATATTTTTCATATAATTTTTTGCTCTTAGGCACGAGCTTTTTCCAACATAAGTAGTGAACAATTCTATTTTACATAATATTGCATCAGACCGAAAGTCTGATGTTAGGCTTCCATGGTTTTAAAAGATAAAACTAGTGAAGAAGCTCCTCCGCAACCTGGAGGGTATGGAGAGTTCTTTTGGAATAAACGGTGATGGCAATGGTGGCAGCCAAAGCAGTGCAGAAGCCGACCGAATCAAAGATGAGCTGCTGAAATGACAGAAAACCACCACTGTCAGTTGCAACTGCTAAGCTCCGCAGCAACCTTCCACTGCAAATTCATATAAAACAAATTAAGTATATCTTCATCCATTCTTTGGAGCCAATATTTATCCGTTTACATATTCTCAAGGAAAAAAAAAAGGAAAAAAAAAGGAAAAAAAATGAATGTCGAGCACACATATTTGATTGGGTCAGATTAATCCTATTATGAGAACCTTAATTAGGTTCAAAAATTCATCAGTTGTGAACCAGTTTAAACCTTTTGCAAATCGAACACATCAACTCTAAAGTCAGCCAGAACCATATGAACCTCAGTACTAAATTTGCTAAGCTCAGCCCAAAAATCTATGAAGTTGCTCACTCATTAAGAATATTCACACGAAGAACTTGTCAATTTGCCCAAAGTACTTACTAAGGTGTAAGCGAGGAGTAAGCTCAAACTCAGCTTCATAATGAGCTCCTAAGTCGAACTTATCGAGCTATGAGCTCGAGCTCAAACTTAGATTTTGAGCTTGTACACTATATGAACTTGAGCTCAAGCTTAACTTGACTTGGCTCATCAGCTCATCAAGCTAACATATATATATATATATATAATCTTATACGAATAAAAGAAATTATTTTATCATATATCTTCTGCATTGAATATGCAAAAAGTTAACAGCTAACGATTTTCCCAAATCTATATCCACATTCTTCTATACAATAAATTCAAGAAAACTATCACATCTAAAGAATAATTTATTTACTAAAACTATTGAATAATAATTGTTCATATGACACATGATCAAATTGCATGCATTTTTTTGACTAATCCTAAGTTATTATCTTCTAAACATTTTTGATAATGTAATCCTTTTGTGATTGAAAACTCTTTGATCATTATACAACTATTCCTAATTGTTGACCTGCATCTTAAAAAAAAAAGAGAAAATCTCACCTAATCCGGATGTAAAAAATAGAGGGTTGCGATAGACAGTCGATAGCATAAAACTTGTCGAAATAATCATGACATGACTCCTTTAAAATATTGTGTTAATGCTAGAATGTTCCCGAAGCGGCCGTTGTATGAATACAATGAAAAGTGTAAAGGTCAGTATCAATGCGGTGTTAAATAAGTTCCCACATTATGAACGGATGCGGGTAAAGAAGTTAGTCCATGAAATTAGAATTAGATTAAGAACTTAGAATATATGTACACTTATAGGTAAATTAATGGAATTAATAGTTATTATGATTCATAAGAAGAAAAATATTTTATGTATTCAAGAAACTAAATGGGTTGAGGAGAAGGTCAAGAACATTAATAATTTAGGTTTTAAACTTCGGTATTCAGGTAGAAATCGAATTAGAAATGACGTAGGTGTGATTATAAATAAAAGTTTGAAGGATAATGTTATAAATATTAATAGATTTGGAGATAGAATTATAATTATAAATATTATTGTTGATATTAAGATTATCAATGTTATAAATATTTATACTCCTCAAGTAGGTTTCGATGTAGGCTTAAAAGAAAAATTTTAGAATGAACTAGAGGGAGTAATACAAAAGATACTTCTTGAAGAAAAAATATTTATTGGAGGAGATTTAAATGAATATTTTGATAGAGTGGCAGAAGATTTTATAAATATTCATGGTGGGTATGAATTTGAAGTAACTAATGAAGAAGGTATGATTATATTAGATTTTGCTTTAGCCTGTGATTTTGTAGTTGCTAATAATTTATTTAAGAAAAGAGATGAATATATTATCACTTATAAAAATGGATCTACTAAAATACATATTGATTATTTTCTGACAAGGAAAATAAATCGTTTAAATTGTAAATATTGTAAAGTCATTCCAGGTGAAAGTTTAAGTCGACCATTTATTTAATTTTAGATTTTAAGATTTAAAAAAATAAATCAAATTATTGTCCAGATTAGATGGGACTTAAAAGAACAATAAAATATTTTTAAGAGCAACTGATAAATTAGAATTTGGAATGTTCATAAGGAAGCTAATATTATACGAGAAAAAATAGCAAGTGAAATTCAGCAAATTACAAAAATATGCTTGGAGAATAAAAAAAACTTATTTTAATAAAAATAGTTGATAGTGGAGTCAGAATGTACAAGAAAAGATAAGAAATATAAAGCATTATTATAAAACTTAGTTTATATGTAAAAACTCAGAGAATTGGGAAAGATACAAAGTGGCCCGTAGAGATTCTAAAAAAATAATATATGATACAAAAAATTTAGCTTTTAGTGATTTATACAATAGATTGAATGCCAAAGAAGGTAAGATGTATGTATAAGTTAGTCAACCAAACAAATAGAAGAAGTAAAAATCTAGTTCAAGTGAAGTGTATTAAGGATGAAAATTATAAAGTATTTTCTTAGAAAAGATATTGAAAATAGATGGATAAGATATTTTGATGACCTTTTCAATGAAAGATTTGAAAATACAATTGATTTTAGCAACCTTAATACCCTAAACAAAATCAGAGAATTTAATTTTTATCATCGTATTAGTAAATTTGAAATTAGAGAAACTTTAAAGAAAATAAAATATGAAAAAACAGTAGAATCTGATGATATTCCAATAGAAGTGTGAAAATGTTTAGGAGATTAAGGAATTTCTTGGCTTATAAATTTTTTTTATGTAATTTTAAAGACTAAAAAGAAATCAGATGAGTGGAACAAGAGTTTGTTGGTTCCCATATTTAAGAATTAATGTGATGCATAAGAGTGTGCAAATTATAAAGAAATTAAGTTAATGTGTCATACATTAAAATTATGGGAGAGAGTAATTGAGCATAGATTACGATGTGATATAAAAGTTTCTCACAATCAGTTTGGTTTCATACCAGGTAGATCTACTATAGATGTTATATATTTGTTAAGAGGTTTGATGAAGAAGTATAGAGAAAATAAGGAGGATATACATATGATATGTGCTGATTTAGAGAAAGCTTATGATAAAATTTCAAGAGATGTTCTTTGGAGAGTTCTAGAAAAAAAATGAGTTAAAATTGGTTATATTCAAGTCATTAAGGATATGTATACTAGAACTATTACTTATGTCGAAACACACGGAGGATTGATAAAATATTTTCCTATTTTAGTTAGATTACATCAAGGATCAGCTTTAAGCCTTTATTTTTTTGCTTTAGTTATGGATGTTCTTACTAGGCATTTACAAGAAGATGTATCTTGGTGTATGCTTTTCTTGATGATATTCTTCTTGTTGATAAGACTAGAGGAGAAGAGAAACTTGAATTATGGAGGTCAACCTTAGAGTCTAAAGGTTTTGTTTTAGTAGATCTAAAACTAAATATATGGAGTGTGATTTTAGTTGTAGAAATTCAAGTGGCAGTGTTGTGACATTGGGTAAACAAGTCATTAAAAAAAGTGAGCGATTTAGATATCTAAGCTCTATTGTTCAAAATGATGGTGAAATAGATGGAGATGTTATTAGTAGAATTCAAGTTGGATGGTGGAAGTGGAGGAATGCATCTGGCCTATTGTGTTATAGAAAGTAACTTAAGGAAAAATTTTATAAGATGGTGGTAAGACCAACAATGATTTATGGTGCAAAATGTTGGCCAATAAAAGAGACGCATAAGACTAAGTTAGGTGTTGCAGAGATGAGGATGCTCAGGTGGATGAGTGCTTCAGAGATAAAATATGAAATGATTATGTTCGGGAAAAAATTGGAGTAGCTCCAGTGACAGATAAGATTAGATAGAGTCGCCTTAGATGGTTTGGCCACATAAAGCCGGCGTCGATGACTTCGTTAGGAGAGATGGATTAGATTTGCTTATGTTAAGAAAGATAGAGGTAGACTAATGTCATTTGACCAGATCATGCATAAAGAATTAACGTAGCTATCTTTGTGATCTTGAATCTTATCAAAATTTCACCAAACTCTAGACTTTTATGACTTATACAATACTTAAATAAGACAAAATAAAATGATAAATGAACTTAAAATTAAAAATTAAATCAAGACAATTTGAAATTAGAAATTATAAAAATCTGAAATGAAAAGATATGTTTACAAATGTTAAGCTTAAGAAGAACTTACAAGAGACTCAATGAAAACTTATAAATCCACTCCTAAGCGACGAGCAAAACCTCCTCGCACTCAGAACTATCTAAACACACTAGTACTATTTAAATCTGAATGAAAATGAACTGAATAACACTTCTCTTTATAACTGAAAAAAGATGCTCGTGGGGCCCACTGGGCAAACTCAAATCATATAAAGATGAAAATTGCATAGGTAATAAACAAGTTCAAGATGATGTTGGTTGATTAATCACTCACTAAAACTCATGACTTCCCATGTGTACATGTAAAGCGATTATTTTAAATAATCAAGATGCGGCCTTCGTATGCTAATGGGTAGTTAAATATTTGCATGAATTTGCGAATTCCTAAATCGTTGTGAGGATTACATGAATTTAGAGACTATTCTCTATTAAATCATAATGTATAGAGGTTTATACATGTTTAAAAAAATAATTAAGTACAATCATCATCGATCCATTTATATGAATCATGAGATAACTCCTAATTTAGTCAATGATTGTGTGTTCCTTTCTCTCAATTGGAGATTGAAAAAATAGTGAAGATTTACTCCCTAGAAATGATCGATGAAACTTCAACATTAAAACACTAAAATGAATTATAATCAATCTGATAACCTGCATGGACCTCGATCGAATTTGTTTAATTAACAGGATGCTTATCTTTAGTTTCTAAAATGAATTTAGATTGCTTGCATGTGCTCCGACCAATGTGTTAAATGCTCGATCACAAGGTCTGAGAAGGTTATGCAAACTGAAACTAAGATCAATCTAAATCCACTCTAACATTTACTTTTGACTTTCAAAACTAAATCTAAATATATCGAATATGCATATTCTTGGGCGAGTTGCTCTATTTATATGGTGGAATTGTAAATCCCATTTAATCAATCTAATATTCCTCTGCATAGGGCAAGAGTTGACAGGATTGAGTGAAAACTGAATATTCAAGCTCTAAATAGATAAGTCATTTCATCTTATTTTTTCATAAAACTATTAAGAGCTTTAATTAAAGAATTCTACATTTAAAAGTATAATATTGTTATCTTAAAATCAAATAAGCAATAATAGATTCAAACCACAGAACTAATCCTCCATATTTGAAATAGAGTTGATAGGGTCTATTAAGTGACAAATCTTTAAGTGAATCTATATTAAAACAAGTCACAAGACTCGATCCTTTTATGAAAAAGACAAAGTCTATAAGGTCTATAACTTAATCAATCCTCAAATCAAACTAAGTGATATTCGATCAAACTTTGACCTGATCCTGGTAAACAAGCATAGTTGACAAGTCTACCCCGATGATAACTGTGTTGATTGTAAATTTCCACTAGATGGGTCAATCTAAAAATAAAAATCACAAGTTATAATGTGGATGTCTAAATAATCTCATACCTTAATGATGATCGTATTGACTGAAGACTTCACCAAAAGGAATATCACCATCAAAGATATATTTAAATTTCAAATCAAGTTATTATGAATTCAAATTCAAATGAAATACAAATTCAATAAGTTAAAATTAAAGAAAATTCATCCCTTAACAATTTAAAGCAAAATCATTCATCAATTCAATCAAACATCTGCAATTGTTTGTCAAGGATAACAAATTAAGAAAATTATATCCCAATCAATGATCTTTCTTCTGTTCTTATGTCGTAAGATATAGGTATTCTCATTCATTGGAGTTGATTCACATATGATGCGATTACCAATTCTCGTATGATTTACCATCAAATTAGATCATTATATTAGAGTCCATTTGTCTGTATGTTCCCAATTACTCACTTTATTGAATTGTGAACCATAAGGTGCACTTGATACAATACAATCACTCTGTTAGCTAAGGTGAATTTAAAGTTATCTCCTTAAACAAACATTAACTTATGTCTAGGTTGGTAAAACCCATGCTTGATGAGGATTTTTTTGGTTAGATTGGGTTGACTACCTCCTCTGACTAAGAAGATATTTGGGATCATTTTTATTTTTCATTTTTTTCTTTTTTTTATGTTTTGATTTAGGCACATGTTTGGTGATAATAGATGTTTTTAAAAACACTCAAAATATTCAAAGGTTATTTTGAGTATTTTTAAAATAATGTGATTTAAAAATACTTTCATAAATACACTAAACAAATATATTTTAAAAATAACATAAAACAAAAAAATCAAAAAAACAAAAAAAATGCAAAAGAAAAGTGATCCTAAACAGCCCTTAAGTAAACTAGGGATCATGATAGTCTGAGACGATAGAACGATGTGATCTTGAACGAGTGCATCATCATTTCCCCAACCATGTTTTTAAGTTAATATGATGAATTTCATAAATATTTAACTCCATCTGCCGCTACTATACGCTAAACAATTAATAACTTAATGACTAGCCTTAATCGAAAGTTCTCTCTCAATATTGGGAGAGGTAATTAACTATAGGAGCTTATGCCTATAAGAAACATGAAATCAAATCTTAAGTCCTCATAAAATGAGGGTGAAATCTCTGGGTAGTGTCTTATCTACTATTTCATCTGTCTTTTAAAAATTTGACTGATAATCCTTAAGACTCTAAATAGAGAGGTCGGACACGAATTTTTAGATCCATAATATGTAAATTTAATTACTTTAAAATAGCCTGGCAAACTATTTTTTCTTGCTGCAGTCCAACATTTTTGATACACATGCATGACCACTAAAAAAATAATTCTGTTTGCAAGAATATCAATAGATGATGCCCTTTCACCATATGATGTATAGAATTATTAAATACTTCATAGAACCTAAGTATCTTCCAGTTGTTAAAGCTTGATAATTAGAAGGCTATTAAATGGTCTGCTGCATGCAGGAAATGAAATAGAAACCAATAATTTCTAGCTCTTTTAATATCAACAAATTTTCACTAATGAAAAATTAAAAATAAAATTTAATAAAATTATAATGGGCTAGCTAAGTTATATGGATCTAAGTTGAGCATGATGAAAATGAGAATGCTTAAGAAGAAATTAAAAATGATTATATTAGACAAATAAATGGAGTGATATTCATTGATGATAAGATAATTAAAAATAAAATTAAATGATTTGGACATATTTGGACAAAAGGCAAAAAACGCACTTAATAGATGTGTAGATAAAATTAGAAAGAAATAGATGAAGAGAAGGGAAAAAGTAATAAACCTAAAGTAACATGAATAAAATTTGTTAAAAAAAAATCACGAACAAAGTTTTGATACCTCAGGTAAGAATAAATGAAAAACAAAAATTTATAAAACTAACCTAAAATAGTTAGGATAATGTTAGTGATGACAATGATGCAGATGTTTGACCCAAAATCCAAGTAGCCATGTAACCAAAAAATAAACAAAAATGATTCAAGACTAACTAGGAATAATGGACAAGCTTGTAAGTGATTTCTTTCCATTTGTTCCTCTTTGTTGAAATTTTCCCTCCAAATAGCTATACTTTGATCCCTAATCAATCAACTCATTATTTTGTACAATTTTTTTTGGGCAACCAAGTGTTTCTAATTTGAACCCTATTATTTCAAGTTATCCCATCAAAATACACAAGTCCCACCTTCAAATGACACTAAATAATCAATTTGGACCTAATTAACGTACACCTTGAGATGCTCAGATTGGGTAACCCTATAAGTTCTACATAGATCTACAAATCAAGTCATAACGCATCAATCCCACTTTTTGGGCCACCTCCATATCCAAAGCAATAAGCCTTAATCTCCTCAAAATTGAAATTTGTTTGCCTAGGTGAATCCCATGCCCAAAGTAAACAACATCGTCCTTTATGTTTAAAGAACTAATTGCATTGAACTAAATCAACTAAGTTCAACTTAAGCTTCCTACTCAAGGAAACCTATAGATAGTTCAATTAACATTCTACCATAGGATGCTAACCTCCTAATAAGGGACATGCCCTCAATAATTCAGCCTCATGAGGAATGTGCCTTGTAAGATGCAATTCTCACCCTAGATGCCTTAGGTGGATTCCTTTTGAGTTATCCTATCCTCATTTCCGACGGCTTTACCAATGTTACAAAGTAAAAGATAATCACATATTCATACATCAAACTACAATTAATATTGTTGATTGAACCAAGAGCATTGAGCATTCAATAGTCATATCCTTGAACATCCAAACCACAATCAACAATATTGGTCCGCATGTAACTTTTTTGTTCATGGCAAACTTTAGGGTTCACTTGGAGTATGCCTTTCTTTACATCACCCGATCTAATCAATATATCTAAAAGAAGGCAACTCATAGCTATTGAGCAAACTCGTAGGGTGCCTTGGCTTTTGACCTTCGTCATTCTTATACAAGGTCCACCAGGTTGACTTGCATTTATGGAACTGTGGGATCTTGATTAAATTGACCATCTATCCACATCCATTCCCCAAATACATAAATGTCATCCTCAACTCCCAATACAAAGAGTAGTGATATCCTAAATCAAATTCATAAGAGTTAGTTCTCGACTATAATTAACAATAAGATATCACATCTAAAGGGAGTCTCAATCTTCAAAATTAAATTAAGCCTCAACTAGCCTCAACAGCTATAATGGGGGAAATCTATGAGATCTTATCCTAATTTGCCTTTGAAACTCCTAGTTGTTCAATAGTCCTTTTCAAAACTCCTAACAAATAAAAACATAAAATGTAATTATTCCTAATAAAATGTGATCAAACCCATCAAACATGTCAAACCTCATCCAAATTAGATCAAAAAGCTCAAATTAGGCTAAATCATGCAAACCATGGTTATAATAAATACAAACATTGCACACAATAGCAAGGTGTCATCTATGAAACACAAATACTTATAAATATTTTCATGTTAATGTCAAATGTGTTTTGGACATGAATATTATTATGAGACATAACGGACTTAGGGGGGACTTAGGGGAAACACCCCGACACATACAAACATGAGAAAAAAATTTTATCCCACCTATCTTTTCTTTTATAATAGCAAGGGAGTGAAAGACAATTGAGAGAAATTTTATGTTGTGCCTTAGCCCAATGGGTCGAGCAACTCTAGCCACAACACTGCCTCACTTCAGCTAAGGACTTCAACGGGCTTCAAGTGAGGCTTGGCTTGGCTTTGACTTCGAACAATTTTAACTTCAATTCATATGGCTTCGATTTCAACACATGACTTTTGCTTTAACAAGCTTCTAGGAAGGCTTGACTTCAGCTTTAAAGGGCTTTGGCTTACATGTGCATGCCCGGCTTCGAATTTAGAGGGCTTTGATATCAATGGCTTCAATTTTGACAAGCTTCTGTCTTGTGTGTGCATGATTTTGAACAAGTAAAGTATGGCTGCTTTGACTTCAACTTCAACTTCTAATTGTTTTCCCATGTGTTTTTAGCATTAATTCTTTAGATTTTACTCATTTACTACAAAATTTTGTTGAAACATATATAGAATAAATTAAGGTGTACCAATAGCAAGATTTTCTCATTGTTTGTGTTCTACTAAGTTAAAATTTTTGTTTTCCTTCTATGATATTATACTTTATCCTATGATGTCTTTAGTATTAAATAATAAAAAGTATACATTTTACATTAATAATTTATAAAATATAATAATATGTCCATAGCATAGCCTATTCTACTTTCTATAATTATGTTAAGTCACCATGTTTGTATCCCCATGTTTGTATTTGTGTCCGTGTTTCATAAGATATAAGATGTCATGAATACTTTGTAACTAGCAATGCAGGTAATTTTTGGGCACAACCAAATCAAAGGGTAAATTATCACATTAAATGGGAATTTCATGCATTCATGGGTGGGTGTACCGATATATTAACCAGTTCTAGGCATAAATAAAGGCAATTCAAGGTATTATCAAAAAGTGTAAGTAGTTGAGCATTATATCATATTTCATGGAGATGTGAAACATTCATAGGAGAAAGAAGAAGCACATTAACCCATTCCCTCGTATAATTAAAGATAATATCAACTTTAAGGCTTACTTGATTGACAATAATCACTCCAAATATATAACTGAGCAGCCTTGAGCAAAGGAAACCTTCTTAAACCTAGTCAACATGATCCAAGAGGGCTCAAACTAAGTCAAAATGTCAATTTAGTTTAAAAAAGGGGACAACTTTGTCTAAATAATTCAGATGCATAAAGGCAGACCTCAAATAGAATAAAACTTGATCATCCAAGCCAATCTCAGTCAAAATTAGGTCAAAAGATCAAAAGAGATTAAATCGGACATCAAATTTATAGTAAATATGGTCCGTTCAAAGTGAATTTTGCAACATTATGTCATAGATGCCCAACAACAACAACAACAACAACAAGCCTTAATCCCACTAGGTTTACATGAATCCTTGTCTCCATTGTGTTTATGTGTCAAATTCTCATTTAATTGTATACTAAGATCATTTTTTATACATCTTAACCAAGTCTTTAGGTCTAACCTTCTATTATGTCATAGATGCCCGCTCTCTCATTTTTACATAGATTATAAATTAATTTTTTACTTAGAAAATGATAATTCTTCCACTAACATCAATGAAAATTCTTAGTTTAAGAAACTGAATCTTCTAAAAAGGCCATTCCTGAGAAGGACACACCTTTGTCTATTAAGGGTGGGTCACATAAATAGTTTCAATCAAGACCATTTGTTTGACAAACTTATTACAGCTCATAACAAGCCAACCATTAAGTTTTAATGTGACCTCAACTCAATAGACGAAATCATCAAGAACAATTTTCTTAATTCTGGATGAGCCTTAAACACCAATAAACCATGATCAAAAAAGCTTACAAGATTTGCAATATAAGGGAAAATCTTCAAATTTTACTTTTTGCCAATAATCACCTAAAGAAATATCAATCCACACCTTTCAAGCGAAAAAGAAATGTCCATCTAAACTAAAATATGGGGTATAGATGATTGAGAGTCCAGCGGTAGCAATATCTACATTTAATAGTTTACCAAAGATTAAATCTAAAGAGTATATATAGTGAACATTTGTTAATATAATGAACCCTGAGATGAGGCATACCAACCCAAACTAGAGTAACAAAGGGTTCTTCAAAAGCATCAAAGAAAGAAAATAACTTCATTATATGCATGTGTATGTCATTCACATAATAGGAATATCTACAGAAAAGCCTACAATAATCAACATCCAATGATAATTTGAGATGCACAAGACACCTATCTGTGGGCTTCAAAAATTCGCGCCTAGCCTCTTGATGAGAACAAATTAAATTTGTGCCGGTCAAATTTTCAAAAATAGATGAATTTGTATATAAGACACTACCTAGAGATTTTTACCTCATTTTATGAGTACTTTAGATCCTATTCTAATTTACCTATTGGCACAAGCACCTATAGTTAATTACCCCTCTCAATAATGAGAGAACTTTCGATTAAGGCTAGCCATTAGATCGCAAATTGCTTAGCATATGGTAGCAGCGGTTTAGGTTTGAAATTATGAAATAAATCATCTTTTAACTTAAAGCGGGTTATAGGGAAAATAATGACGAGCCCAATCAATATCATATGGTCATCATCCTCACATGATCATCAACTTAATCAATGTAGTAATCACCCAACTTGAAAAGATACTTGTCGAAATATAGATTGTTTCATTCAAAGTAACCTTATAAACCCGAAGTGATTGTTTGTCCAAAGATATAATATATAAGTCAGCCTTAACTAACAAAGAATTTTATGTCTTATCAAATGCATTTTATAATTCATGACTCAAAACACAAAGCCATTGAAGAACATATAAACTATAACCATGATCGTAATTTCATGGTTCCATTTGATGGCAACCACCCAATCAAAGAGCTATAATCATAACCACAATTTATATGACATCATTTAGTGTCAAACCATGTGGATAGAAGACACCGCCATGTTCTTACTAACATGAAATTTATTAAGAGTAAACATAGTAATATACTTGATTTGATATTAGCTCATTTTATGAGCAAAAATTTTTTTAGGTTATCACTCTTGACAAATAGTTACAGATAGGTGGATAAATTTTTCTTTGAGCTACTAGATGATAAATTTCATTCAAATATTATGAACTTAGTAATTTATTAAGTTTTTGCATCTGATTTAGTTAACATGATTTAGAATTTTAATCATATTTTGATGGTAATGTCCCCTCCAATTGAAGTCTTCAATCAATATGATTATCATTAGAATATTTAGGTATTATCAACTCTGCTCGTTTGCTAGTATAAGATCGGGTCTATGATCTGTTGTGACTTTAAATTTACTTGAAGATTGACCACCTTATAAACTTCATTAACTCTAGCGTGAACGTAAATAACCAAGTCGAAGAATTGCGTTCATTAAAAAAAAATATTATTAACACTTTAAAAATTTTGATAATAATAATGTTTCCGATTGAAATCTATAATCAACACGATCATCATTGAAGTTAATTATAGATGCTCATCCCGCAATAACATGATAGAATTAACTTCTAAAAAATTTTCTAAAAGAAAGAAGGTTATGACAATATTAATAGGCTTATCCCTCAATTGTATGATAAAATTAGTTTCTCAAAAATTCTCTTAAGGAGAAAAAAATTATGACAATATCAATAAGTTTTTTGTTAACCCAAACCCAATTCAAAATCGAACCGAGAATCGACCCAAGCAATATTCTCAGACACTAGAATTAGGCATTTAATATATGTGTCGGAGAACATACGAATTTATTAGACTTAATTGCATGAGTTTTGGTGCATTACATTGCATATTTGTGTGAATTTCAATGCATTTATACAATGTATTGTTTTTGCCTTCAATATTAAGCCATTTTGGTCAATTTAACTTCGCTCTTGATTCTAATTTGAATTTTATTTCATTTGAAGGCTAGTCTCTAAATCAAATATAAGTTCATTGATGTCACGTTGGACAAAGTGATTGATAACAACCGATCGCATTACTTTAGTAGGTATTGTTCGTTTCTAATTATTGAAATTTTATCGACCATTTAAAAAAAAAATTCATTATTTTTCAACCTTCAACTTGGGGGTTGATAGGATGCTATTATCAATCTATGTAAAATTGATGATGATAGAAATTTCATAAGCTTGAGACATAAGATTCACATCATAATGATTACGTTTCAGAACATTATTTAAAATGACATACTCTTGAGGGCTTGGATTGATTCCTTCATTGAGGGAATCCCGTTGAAGGACTTATTAGTGCCTTTATATATAAATAGATCAAGTTACACAATTTAATCAGGAAGTTTATAAATCATCTAGCTTTCCAACATTAATGTAAGGAAGCCCATTAAAATGACTCAATAACATCCCTCGATATTTCACAAAATATTCATATACATTAATCTGCAAAAAGCTATCCCACAAGTGCAAGACTTCATTTTTTAATTTATTTGCAAGTTATATAATGCATAAGCTTGAGCTTACCATCATCTCAAAACAAAAAATAAATACAGGATGTATCCTTATTAAGATACTTGCACAAAAAAAAAAAAGGGTTTTTAAGTTAAATGCAATGTCACTACTTAATGTGTAGTTTCATTTAAAGCATTTATTAATGCCTTCTGCTTCTGCTTGATAGTATGAGTTGTAGCTCCAATGGCATTTCGACTTCATTAGAAGTAGTTCTTCGACCAGTGTGACCCTCACACTCAATCAAAAATTTGTAATTTTTAGAAGTATTTTATTATCAAGTAGCATGCGAGAATCATGTTTTGAATTTTCAAAATGGTTCCTTCTCATCGGTGCACACAGATGAGTTATTGGTTGAACAGTGCACCTACAAGTTGGTCTCAAATTAAAATTCATTCATTTTCCCAAAGCAGCAAGATTTATTTTTATATGGTTATTTTTTGGTGGGCCCCACAAGGCATCTTTTTCAGTTATAAATAAGGGAGTTGGTTCAATTTATTTCATTCAAATTCATTTAGTTTCTTGAGTGTTCTAAGAATTCTGAGTTTAAACAGCTTAGGAGCGAGTTTTCAAGCTGATTATAAGTATTTTGTATGTATCACAAGAAGCTTGACATTTGTATATTTTTTTTTTTTAATTTCAGGCTTTCATGGTTTTAGATTTCAATTTATTTTGATTTAATTTTAAATTTTAAGTACATTTATTACTTTATTTGATCCTATTTAAGTTATGTAAAAGTTTAGATTTTAGTGAAATTTCAACACCACCCTGAAGTCATCTCTATATAAGGGTTGCATCGGGTATGTTAGGCCTGCTCGTGATGCCTAAAAAGGCATGCACAATCAATGTCATGTGACACTATAACCTAGAGTCCTGAAACCCACTGATGCAGGGCATCATCGTCACCATCGCCGACATGTTTATATATATTTATATAATTTATGGTTATGTATTTTATATATTTTATATCTGTTTTGGGATTTTATATTTTGTATATATTTTGGATTTATATATATTGAGTTATTCTTAAGTCATAGCCCATGAAGTGATTTATGGTAGCAGGTATGATACTTTGAGTATGTATGGAAGGAGTGATAGATTTAATAATAATGGTAGGTTTGATAATGAGTGGTGATAGGTGTAGTTATGATGGTGATAAGTTTGAGCTTGGAGTTAGGTTTGAGTCTTCTTACCTCTCCCTCTCAATCCTATAAATAGGGAGGCTCTTATAATGCTTGGCACTTAAATTTGAAATAAAAATTATCTTCTTAAACTATTCTTTTGTGTGTTTTCCTCTAATGACCTGACTACTTGATGAGCTCACACCCTTAGAAAGGCTTCTAGAAGGAATGATCTCCATCTCCTGATTGTTGTAGAGATTGACTTCAACTTATCCCTGCTTCGTTGCTGGTTATTTTAAATCCGCTACAAATTAGATCGTTCATAACTTTTCAATTATTTCTTTGCACTTATAAGATTCAGATCTCAAGTGTGGTTAATATAATTTTAGTCAAAATTTTTTAACTTCGTTAAATTCATAATATTGTGAATGTGCTCAATAGTAGTATACATTTATCATTATTTTTTTATGAGAATTTAAGAATTATTAGTGTAATAAACTTCTTATCATAAAATCACTCTCGCATACTTCATATTTAGTATCAGAGCAAGTATGCTTCCTCAAGAACATCTTGTTTGATATTGAATTTTATTTTCTGTATTTGAGTAATCTTGTAATTTATTGTTAAAAAAAATATACAAAAATATTATTATTTAATTAGGATATTTACTTATTTATTTAATCATGTCTTTAATTTCACTACATTGTATATTTAAAAATAATAATTAAATATTTGCTTATATCAAAATTTTTCAATAGCATATCATTATGTCAACCCGTAGTGATTTTAGATATCAAGATCAATCTTTAGATGAAAAACATGATTCTTATGAATTTTTATTAGAAAAAAAATAGAAAAACTTACCCCTTATGAACCAACAAATCTATAATAAATTTCAAAAAAGATTTGAAAGATGTAGGCTAGCAACGCATTTGTCAGAAACTAACTCAATTCTAAAACACCAACTTGAAGAGAGGGAAAGTCATCGTGCCGATCCAATTCCTCTTCCTATCTCTCCTCATCCACATTCTCCTATTAGACCCCGTTATCTTACTAGGGACAACTTTAATTAACATCTCGTGTTTGATGAGGTGCTTCTTAGCCCACCTCATCAAATAGGAAGACAACTAAAATGAGATAAAGGTTATGCTCATCGAACTCCTTATGAGCATTATACTCGATATGACGAAGAGATGTTATCTAATTTTGTTTCCCCTCGATGTACACTTGGAGAACCCGATGATGATGTTATCCATAGAGTTAAAATTAGTCCACCTACTTTTGATGGCCGACTTGATCCTAAAATTTTCTTAGATTGATTAGTAGATAAGAACCAATATTTTGATTGGATGCCCATATTAGAAGAAAGACAAGTTTGTTTTGCTTGCGTGAAACTAACTAACCATGTTAAGACTTATTGGATTAATCTCACACGAAAATTTCAATGATTAGAGCAACCACCTATTGCTTCTTGGGATGAGATTAAAGAAATTTTAAAACAAAAATATATACCATTAAATTTTCATAATCAGCTTATGGACGAAATGATTATGCTTAAACAAAGATTTTTGACTGTTGTTGAGTATATGACACATTTTGATGAATTGATGATCCGTTGTGATGTTAGAGAGAATCACCGCATCACAATCTTTAGATTTAGATCTGGGTTACAAAATGATATTCGTAATGAAATGTTAATCCAGGAAATTTATTCTCTTGAGGATACATTTCGAGTAGCAACTCAAATTAAACAATATCTTAAGTCACGACCTTATAAGCGATTCACAACTTCATATGGAAATAACTCGCAATCGCGTGTTACTCCTCATACCTCAGTAGTTCCTAAAAGACCTAGTGAAACAAAAGAAAAAGTTTTAGTGGTAACATCTAGTTCTAAGACTTCTAACATCACTTGTTTTACATGTGATAAAGTTGGACATTATACAAGTATTTGTTATCATCGAAACTTACACTTAGATCATAAAAATGAGGATCAATCAAAATAAAAATAATGATAATCAAATTGCAGTTGATCCTTGTAAAGAGGCCAGTGATGCAGAAGAAGTATTAGATGAGTCTCATATATCTGTTATGCTTTGTATGTTAGCTACCCCACGAGTTAATATTGATTGAAGGCACGTCAATTTTTCACACTTATTTTAAGAGTGGTGAAAAGACGTGTAAATTAATCATTGATTGTGGCATTGTATGAATGTTATTGCTACCTTTGCTTTGGCTAGGATGAAGTTCACCCAAAGACTCACCCACAGTCTTATAAGGTTGCTTGGATAGATAAGACATCTATCTTTATATCTCAACGTTGTCATACCTATTCAATTAGAAGATTACAGTGATAAAATTTGATGTGATGTTCTTCCGATGGATGTTGCTCATATACTCTTAGGTAGACCTTCGCCTTTTGATATGGATGTCATAAATTATGGATGATCTAATACATATGTTTTTAATTCTCAAGAAAAGAGAATTGTGTTAAATCCAACTAAGCCTAAAGAGATCACTCCACCTCAACCTTAAAATTCATCTGCTCCCATAGAAAAGAAATCCCTTCATATTATTAATACACATCAATTTCAACAGGAGATTGATGGGAATATCATTTTTGCACTAATTGTCCTAACCTCTGAAAATCAACCTTATGTTGAATCATTTTCATCTGAAGTATGTGAACTTTTATCAAAATATCAAGATATTTGTCCCAAAGAATTCCCTAGTGAGCTTCTCCTATTAAGAAGTATCCAACATGCCATAAAGCTAGTTCTTGGATCATCACTCCCAAATTTGACCCATTATCGTATGAACCTAGATGTACATACATGTTTAATGTTGATAATTTATTACCGAAAAATTTTATTAGGGAAAGTTTATCTCTATGCACAGTGCCTGCTTTTCTTACCCAAAAAAAAAAGATGAAACTTAGCGTATGTGTGTAGATAATCATGCTATAAATAAAATCACTATTAAATATAAGTTCCTCATACCTAAACTTGATGACATGATAGATATGATGGTTGGATTAATAATTTTCTCTAAAATTGATCTTAAAAGTGAATATCATCAAATTCGTATGAGAGAAGGTGATGAATGAAAAATAGCCTTCAAGACAAAAGATGGTTTGTATGAATGGCTAGTAATGTCTTTTAGATTAACCAATACTCCAAGTATATTTATGTGAGTGATGACTTATATTTTGCACCTTTTTATTGAAAAAATTTTAATCGTGTACTTTGATGATATTTTAATTTTTAGTCAGACTAAAAGCGATCATGAGAATCATTTACAGATCTTTAAAGTGCTTCGTCAAGAAAGACTATATGTTAACTTAAAAAAAATATTTATTTATGATGACTTCAGTAATCTTCTTAGGATTCATTGTTTGTTGTGATGACATATCTATGTCGATCCCAAAAATATTAGGGCTATTCAAGAGTGACATATCCCAACCACAATTCATAATATATATAGTTTTAATAAGATAGCCACATTTTATCGAAGATTTATTCGTTGATTTAGCATTATTATGGCTCTGATAATTCAATGTCTTAAAAAGGGAGACTTTGTTTAGACAAAGGCAGCTATTGATACCTTCTCTAAAATTAAATATCTTTAATAAGTTCACCGGTATTGAAACTACCAAATTTTGATAAGATATTTGAGAGATAATGTGATGCTTTGGAGTTGGTATTAGAGATATTATTAAGTAAGAAGGTCATCTCATTACTTTTTTTAGTGAAAAATTAAATGAAGTGCATTAACGATATTCCACATATGATCGTGAACTTGCTGTCATCCAAACTTTGTGTTATTGGCGACATTATCTTCTTTCAGGAGAATTTGTACTTTATTCTGATCACGAAGAGCTTAAATATCTAAACGCTCAAAATAAACTTAATTTTCATCATGCAAAACAGGTTTCAATTTCATCGAGAATATACGTTTGTTTTTAAACATAATTTGATGTCAAGAATAAAACAACATATGTCTTAAGCAGAATATATACCTTATTAAATACCATGAGTGTAAAGGTTACTAGATTCGAAAAAATTATAGATGATTATCCTAATTGTAAAGATTTTTGACAAATTTTTAAATATTTGAAATCTAATTAATTAATAAATTATCAAATCTGAGATATTATCTCTTTCAGAAGCACAACTACATATTCTAGATTCATCACTTCAATATTTTCTTATTGAGAAAATTCATTCAGGTGGTGTGTCTGGTCATTTTGACCATGATAAGACAATAGTTATGATGGAGGATATGTTCTTTTAGCCTAGTCTTAAGAAAAATGTTGCTCGTACCATTGCCCAATGTTTAGCATGAACTTTATCTTAAAATTACCAAAAAGTAAAAAATAAAATTCTATATACACACCATTCCCAATTCCTCACAAACCATGGGAAGATCTTAGCATGAACTTTATCTTAAAATTACCCCGCACTGTACAACATTTTGACTATATTCTAGTAGTTATTAATAGATTTTCTAAAATGACATACTTCATTCCATGTTATATAAGACAACATATGCATCACATATAGCGACTATTTTCTTTCACGAGAAAATTCGTTTATATGGACTTCCTCAGACAATTGTGTCTGATCGTGATGTAAGGTTTATGAGATAATTTTAAAAAATCTTATGGAAAAAGCTTAGCACAAAACTCTTATTTTATACGGCTTATCACTCTCAAATAGATGGACACACTGAAGTTGTTAATAGAAGCTTAAAAAATTTACTTAGGTGCCTAGTGACCGATCATACTACTAGTTGAGACCTAATTCATCCTACAATAGAGTTTGCTTATAACAGTTCAATTAATAGGTCAACTGATATGAGTCATTTTCATGTTATAACTAGTTATGATCCAAGAAAACTAATTGATCTGGTTGATTTGCCTATAACATATAAGTCTAGTGTATTAGTATCTTCATTTGCACAAAGCATGCATGATTTACATCGTGAAATTCAACAAAAAACTTACTTTTTTATAATAAATATAAACCTAATGTTGGTGCACATAGACAATATATAAAATTTAATGAGGAAGATTTGGTTCTTGTTAAAGTTAGACCTAAAAGATTTTCAACTGAAATTCTTAAGAAATTAACTCTTAAGATATTTGGTCCTTATAAAATTGTAAGGAAGATAAATGATAATGTTTATGAAATAGATCTTCTAATGAATGCTAGAATTTCTCTAATATTCAATGTATTAGATTAAACGTTGTACAATGCAAAACCACGGATAACACTATTCCCTCTACAAATAGTACAACATGCAAGTTAATACTTCATCACTAATACATCTATCTCATCGCTTAAGATCACATCGCCCGGATCAAATTTTAGAAGACCATATTATCACCACATCTGATGGAGGCACTCAAAGGGTTCTAGTTCGTTGGGAAGGTCATTCTCCATTTAAAGATTCATGACTTATATTTGATGAGTTACATCAGTTGGACCCACAATTACTACAAGAATATCTAGATTTTCATTCTCCAGAAGAAAATCCTTTAAAGAAGGGTAGTGTTGATGCAAGGCATCATCATCACCATCGTCGACGTCATCATCATAAAGCTTAAATTTATGTATTAGACCTTTATGTTATAATTTATGTATTATTAGGCTTTTATATTTTATCTATTTTGGGCTTTCATATTTTATATATATTTTGGGCTTATATGTATTAGTTATTCTTATATCATGGCCCATGAAGTGATTCATGATAGTAGGTATGATACTTTGGGTAGGTATAGAAGGAGTGATAAGTTTAATAATAGTGGTAGGTTTAGTAGTAGGTGGTGATAAGTATAGTTATGATGGTGATAAGTTTGAATTTGGAGTTAGGTTTGAGTATTCTTAACACTCCCTCTCAATCTTATAAATAGGGAGGCTCATGGAATGCTTGACACTTAGATTTGAATAAAAATTATCTTCTTAAATTTTTGTTACTATTATTTTGTGTATTTTTCTCCCAAGTGACGAACTACTTGAGTGTGTGAGCTCATAACCCTTAGAGGACTTCTAAGAAAGGAACGTGATCTCTACAATGACGGACTATTTGTAGAAGTCGACTTCAACTTATCCCCGCTTTGTTGTTATTTATTTTAAATCCACTACAGGATATATCGTTCATAAATTTTTAATTATTTCTTTGTATTTATAAGATTCAGATCTCTAGTGCGGTTAATATAATTTTAGTCGGAATCTTTTCAACTTCACTAAATTCATAATATTATAAATGCTCAATAGTAGTGTGCATTTATCATTACACTTTTATGAGAATTTAAGAATTATCAGTGTAATAAACTTCATATCATAAAATCACTCTCACCCAACATCATCACCACACTTAAATAAACGTGCATGGGACTTTTGTACCTGCAAAGAAAAATTAAATTCATAATAAAGCCTTCTCACAATGTCAAGATGATGCACAAGAGAGATTAACCTACCACTCTTTAAAAAACATGCACAAGTCTTTGATCCCTATGCAAAAATATTACAAACACAATAATATCTCCATATCACATCAAAATGATACGGACAAGTACTTAATGCAAATTAGTGTGCCATTTCCCATCATTTCTACCTTTTGTATGAAAAAGTAGTGTTGATAACAAATCGATGGCATTTAAAATAGGTAATTCCCTTTGACTTTAATTCTTTATGTGCACAGACTATTCTCTCCATCTTTTTCTAATGAGTCTTTATTAGAGTGAGAAAATAATGATTTTAGAGGGAAAAAATAGCTTTTCCCTTTGTTTTTTTAGAGAGGAAGCGGGAGATCCTCTCTATTTAGAAAGACAAGGCAATGGGAAACGGCTAGGAAGAGAGAGAAGATGGAGAGAAGTGGCTCAAGTTAAGAGATGAGTATAGAGAACTAGGAACCGAGGTTGGGAATTTGTAGTTTTGGGGTTTCAAAAAAAAGGAGAACAAATGGTATGGGTTGGCTGTAGGTATAGGTTGGAGGAGAGAATGAGTTTTGGCTATAGGAGATAATAGTAAGAGTGTTTGCAGGGGAGATGGGGAGAAGAAAGCGGGAGTTCGAGCGGGGAACTCACACGGATTGGTGGTTTCCTGTGGGATCGAGACAGAGGCAAGCAGCTGGGGTTCATTGGAGATGCTGCAAGGAGAGGTGAAGGAGTGAAGCAGGCTTGCCAAAAGCTTCTCTCTGTCTTGCGAGAATGGAAGAGATAGGTAATGGCTTTGTCGTTTCTGAGATGACGAACTAGGGGACGAGGGAGAGGGAGAGGGAGAGGGAGATGGTTGGGAGGTTGGCATTCTTGCAGCTGTCTTGCGAGAATGGAAGAGACAGGTAATGGCTTTGTCATTTCTGAGATGACGAACTAGGGGACGAGGGAGAGGGAGAGGAGATGGTTGAGAGGTTGGCATTCTTGCAGTGAGGGCTTGGAGAGGGATCACATGATATTAACAAAAAGGATATGGTGGTAGTGTGAAACAGAGAGAGGAGTTTGGGTTGTGTGGCATACGAAAATGGGAACATGAATTATGGGATGATATGAAGAAAATCAAGTAGGTTATTTTAACTTTTGTTATTCTATTTTAATCGGCTTGGGCTGGTTTTCACGTGCGATGGCATGGGAGAGGGCTAGGGTGATGCAAGCATGGGCATGGGCTACCGAGTAAAGTTGAGGCAGGGTTTTGGGGGGCTTAAAAGAATTTTGGATTATACATATATATATATATATATATATATATATATTGGATAATAAAATCTCTTCTTTTTTGTTGACGCTTGTTCGCATATCTCGAAATTCATCATGCACATCAATAAATTTTATGAATCTTCTTGTGTAGCAACTTTTAATAATTTAGAAGTCCTTTCTAGCTAAATTTGACATTTTGAATGTAAACAACATAGTCGTCTCACGAACGTATGTTAATGGTCGAAACATTTTAGTCTGACTCACATGTCATCTCGTCCATAGATCATTGATCTCATTGTGTCCGATCAAGTTGACTACAAAAGGTCTCATCCGAGAATTTTAATGCCTTAAATGCAATTAACTACTTCATTTTGCAAACGAGCATCGATGGAACTTGTTTTGTAAGTAAAAAATTTTTTGAATGATTTTGATTATAAGCAAAGTAACTTGAACTTGACTTGTATGATTATGCATTCATTGTCCATTAATTCTACCATATTTGCCTGAATCGGTGATGAAGCACATATGTAGGTCAACACTATCAAAAAGAGTAAATTCCAAACATATGAAAATCAAAACATAAAAGATCAAATAATCCCTAAGCATGGATGACCAAACGAAAATTTCCAACCAAATTATGGGAAAAGGGAGCTACCGGATGAGAATTCTCTGCCTTTGATAAGAAGAGATGAGATTTATTAAAAAGGGAAGTGGTCGACTTGTGGCAAGCAATATCTATGTATTGATGAAATAACAAAGATAAGTTGGGAGGTTCAAACAACTAAGAGTAACCCTTCCCCATAACAACACCAAGCAAAGGATTAGTAGCCATAGAAGGTTGGGAACTAACATTTGAAGGGATTCAACACAAAGAATCAAGGAGACCAACATCAACTACTAAACCATTCAAATGGACCTAGTGATAAGTTGGACCTGGAGAAAGCCATGAAGAAGAAATGGTAGGAGAAAACTCCAAATCAAATAAGGTTGAGAATTTGACATTGGAAAGATCCTAAGTTAAAAGATGTGATCTAGCTAGACAAAGAGTGTCAAAAGAGGAGCAAAAGTCTAATGGATTCATGAGCCATGGAACCCTCAGAAGAATAGAGTACATATGCCTCAAACAATAGTGGGATGCTAACACCATGTAACACTAATGCCAAAGACCTACAAAAATGGGGCACCCTCCAAGGGAGGAGAGCAAAGCAAGAGTGCTCCAAATGCAATTGGACAATAACACGTGCATGCAAGTATTGTGAAAGGTAAAGCAAGATGATCGAGCATGGATGCAAAAAAGATAAGAAACACCAACATTTGCGAGTAAAGGTCATGTGTAGCCAAGTCGAGCCTAGATAAAGGGATGCACATAGCAGTGACTCCCAAAAAAAAAAAAAAAAAAAAGGATCTCTTTTTTTTCTTAATAACTCAAAGAGTCAAAGTGAGGGATTTTAAGGAATACGCTTTTCTTCTATCTAATGCATTCTCCATTAGATCGACACTTACACTTTCCAAAAGATATGCAACTCATCCAACTTGACAAACACATGATTGAACTATTTATCATGAAATCCAAAATAAGGGATCAACATTCATGAACACCCTTATATCTATATCTGATAGAGCAAAATAAATCTAAACCACCTAAGTAAGATCAGGAGAAATTTTGGAGCAATTACCAACTGTATGGTTGAGTGTTATTTCCTTTGATCTCTAGAGGTCAAAGATTCAAATCCTTGCCAAAAAAATAAACATGAGAGAATTTAGTTTTTAGTAAAAAAGAAATATATAGCATAACAACTGAAAATAAAATAATCAAATCAACATAAGGTTTCCAAAATGGTTAGTTAAATGAATAGGTACGTTCAAGAAAAAGCTCAACAAATACCAGCCCCAGAAGATTTAATCATCAGCATAAAAAGTCAATACTATATGAAGATCATTCCAACCTGTAAATTGTTATAAAAATCTCTGGCACTGCCCCTACCAATGATCCACATATATAGGGAAAATAGCTCACATTTGTTGCCACAGATGCATAGTTGAAAATAATATATGGGAATGGAGAGATCCTTATTAATGTAACAGCATGAAATTGATGAAACCAATTTCCTTCACCCGCTAATCTGAAAATCGTTGATTCCTTTGGCCATCTCTTTAGCCATTTCTGTATTTATGAAAAGAATAATAAATATACCAGAACAAAGTATAAGAATCTGAGCCTTAATGATGAATAAAAGAAGAAAAAATTTGAAAGCAAGAACCAACATGTATTCTGTTCTGAAATAAAGAACCAATGAAATATGGAATTGACATGCCAATACTTGCACCTAGCATTATCAGTAGAAAGCCATAACCATAGCCAAATGTCATCCCAACCATCCACATAGAAGGTGAAGAAGGTAGCAATATAGTAGGAAATAATGCAATTGAAGCGAAAAGTAAAAACCCAAGAATTGGTATGCTAAATGTTGCTGATTCCCAGTTCACAATAGGTATAATCACCTGCAAAGACACACATGAGGATATGTCTTGAAAAGGACCAAAAAAAAAAACAAAAGCCATTAGTCAATAAAAAAACTTTCAGCAGAATCCTGCCACAAAAGACAAATTATCACAGAAATTATAGGGTAAAATCAATATGAGAGCAAATGTTATCAAAAAAAAAAGAAAAAAATCAGATGCATTAGAACCATTGGTTGGAAAGCATTTGAATGCTCATTCTTCCCTAAAAAGCTAGCTTCTCCTCCTTTTCTTTTAAATTCTTCCCCAATCCTAATTCTTCCTACCATTTACCTCTTCCACCAGAATCTAAGTTCTTAACCAAGCCACCACTTCCCCTTTTCCCTTCATCCTGCTCATTTGTCCCTAATCTTATGATTGCATCTCATATTTCCTCTCTCACACATTTCCCCCCACACTAAATTCAAACCGTCCAAGCCTACTACATTCTCCAAGGCCTTTTCTGGACAAAAACTACCAAGGGTTTCCTGGCTATATAATAAGACCAAATAGAATATTCATGCTCCTTTTTTCCTTATCTTCTTAATCAAGCACTTATCTTCCAACTCCTACTCCACACCCATCCCCTTTCTCTTCATCTTCCATTTTTTTGCTGCACGGAAGGGAAGAATGACAATATTCCAACCCCCAAACCCACACTTTCCTCTCTTTTCCTCCTTTCACAGCCCTTTACACCATTCAAACCTCCAAATTTATAACGTTCTCCAAACCAACTTGTTAAATGGTGCTAAGGATCCAGCAGATTTCCTTAAAACACCACATATCTCAACTAATTAAAATTTTCATATCATAAACATATCATTTCGCTATTTTACCTTTAGTCTTTGTTCCGTTGTCTTTCTATAATATTGATTGGATCAACTTTGTTCCCCCTACATCTACTTCCTTCAAAGACATTTGTCATTCCACATTCCACCTCAACTCCACCCCCTATGGGGTCTAACATTATCCAACACAATTAACAAGATTAGATATTCAAAACTTATCACCTTCATCTATTCATAAGTTTTAAAATACCAAACAATGTCATTATTTCCTGTCAGGTCATTTTGGCCTCTTCTTGCCACGCCATATGTCACTGCCAACACCTACCACAACTCCCTCTTCCAGCATCTTCTTTGTTTGCATATCCAAATCCATTTACAATTTGCCATTGTTCACAAGCAAAAACCATGTAGAGCTGACTTAAGCCAACACAATTTTGGCTCTTTCACCAAAATCATGTACCATAACCATCACTACTATTATTATATATTATAATCTTTTCCACCCCAAATCTAAACAATTAGTGTGATAGATTTTATAAAGAGAGCATGTCATTTCATCTTGTGCAACACAAAAGAAAAGATTGGTTTTATGTGAAGAAGTGGGAATTTCATGAAAATGATAGCAAATCTAATTAATAAAAAACATCTTTCAGATAAAAGCAATCTAGCTTGATAGATAAATAAATGATTTTATAAATGACTCAGCAAGCTTTAAAAAAATTTTGCTTCTGTTGCAGTAGTCTCTGCAGTTCAAAGTTCCAAACAAGAAAAATCGATAATCATATACAGCCAAAGGGGACGAACCTTTCTTATGAGCACCGGGCCAAGAAAGAAGACAATAGTTGCAGTAACTGTTGCCAGAAAAATACACAAGAAAACTAACTTCGTCCACCACAGCAAAGAATCCCATTTTCCTGTAGTTAATGGAGCATGCAACCCTACTAACACATCATCCGACTGCACCAATCTCACATAATCCCCATTGGCATCTCCTGTTCCCCGCCTCGGATGAACATCGAAGATATCATCAATGGTATCCGATTGAAAATTCATCAACTCCGCGCAAGCTCAACGCCCAGAAAATAAAAACTTAAAAGAGGCAATGTAACGGATAATTTTTAGGGGAAGTAATCAAGCATATGTCCTCGGGATGATTGAAGGAGAAGAGGAACCACGGACCGTCATTTCCCCGTCGCTTCACGCCAATGTTGCGGAGCCGTAAAGGCTCCGCCTGAGAAATGAAACCCTAGATCTCAAGATATAGCGTCAAGGACTACCATGAATGGGACGAACGAGGCTGAACTCCTTTTCAGAAAAGCACCTCCATTGCTCAAGGCCAGCAATAAGAATTTATCGGACATGTGAGAAAAAGGAAGGTAAAGAGCGAGTTCCGATAAGATAAAAAAATACATATATCTTATATTAAAGAGCGATTGCGACAAGGAAGACGACAGCAAGAAATACATTGGAGGAAATCGATTGATAGCGAATAGAGGTTTCTTCGTCGCCGGCACCGGCAGTGCTCGCTTATTAATGGGGATTACATACATACCACTCAATTCTTATTAATTTACATATCTCATACCTAAAGATTACTATTTACTTAACACCTAAATCTTTCAAATACATCATTTTTACCACTCTACCACGTACGCTCTGTTTTCTGAAGCGACTCGCTCAGCGGAACTCCTCTCGTCCGTCATGAACTCATTTTGGGAAGTTATAACTCAGAAAACCCTCGCTCGTTCAGAAGAAGGAACTCCATTCCAGGGAACGCTCTTCCAGTCGGGGAACAAAACAATTTATGCTGCTGCTTGAAGGGAAGAAGGAACTCCATTCCCACGCTAAATCTTCTGGCTCGTGGGAACATATTTTCGGAGAAGGAATTCTATTATGCAAATCACCACGCAGTGGGGTACGGTTTCCATCTATAGCCAAGCAAAAGCTTTTGAACTTCACGACTCTATTCTATTCATTTGAATTTAGATAAGTATTTCACTTATTTCGTCATTGCTTTTTTCATAGTTGGTAAGCTTTGTTCTATTTATTTGAACTTAAAGGCATGTTGGACGCAAAGATTTTGCTTCTAGTGACAATCAAATTTAATGATTATTGGATCAAACTGAAAAATATAGAGCGAACAAAGTATGAAGGGGGAAAACATAAGACTATAAAAGTACAACGAGATGTGCTAAACTATTTTTTATTAGTAGAGAAGATTGAAGAGATTTGTCCTTGGTTAAGAGGATATGATTATGAAATTTATTATTATGTTTATGGCACATCTCCAAAGGAATACAAACTTATTGAAAATGATAATGCGAATGAGCATTTTACGCTTATCTAATGAAAAATGAAGTTGTTATTTTAACAAAAGATCTTTCAAGTTATACTTTTGTGCAAGATATTGGAGTCATACCATGTGGTGGAGTAGATGTGATGCCACAAAATAAAGAAGGTTTGGACTGTAGGGACATGCTACAATATGAACATTCAAGCTCCGACAATGATAGCCAATTTTGATGAACTTGCTTTATATAATGAAGATCTATTAACTAATCAAGTCATAAATATATGTTATTAGTAGTTGGCACCCGATTTGATGATGCAATGAGTTTCAAGCATTTTCTTTGGTCTAAAGCTATTCATGAGAATTTTAGAGTGAAGATAAAAGCCAGTGACAAAAGACGAGTCATTGCCACTTGTGCTTATGTAGGGTGTCCTTGGAGAGTGAGAGCTTCTTTATGTGTAGATGGGCAAACATTTGAAGTCAGAAAAGTAGAAGATTTACATATATATCCAAGTGTCAATGGAGCAGGCAACAAGCAGGCTACATCTAAATAGGTTGTTCAACAAATCCAAGATATAGTTAAAAAAACATCCCGACATCCCTCCAAAACAAATAAATGAAGATTTAGAGAGTAAGTATGGGCTATCACTGCCTTATATGAAATTGCGGCGTTCAAGAGAATTAACACGAGACAACCTCTTTGAGCTAGTTGATGATAGCTATAAGTGGGTCCCTACTCTACGAGAAGAGCTTATTAGAAGAAATCCTGGCTCTCACATTACTTATGAGTATAATATCATCGACAACTCCTTCAGAAGGTTCTATGTTTGCTTCAAAGTATGTATCGATGGTTTTCTAGTAGGTTGCAGACCTCTTATAGGGCTTGATGCATGCATCTAAAATCAAAATATCTTGGGGTGTTGGTATCCGCGAATTCATTAGATGGCAATAATGGTCTTTACACTATCGCTTTTGCAGTGGTTGAATTTGAATCAAAAAGCTCATGGCAATGATTTTTGAAGAATTTGGTTGACTCTTTTGGTTGTGAGGTGGTGTCATTATCTTTTATTTCTGATATGGAGAAGAGCTTGGGAGAAGTAATTAAATTTGTATTTCCTAATGCAGAACATTGAGTTTGTATACGTCATTTGTGGAAGAACATGAAGAAGTATCATCACTTTTAGATAGCAAGATTAGAAACATTTTTTGGTTGCGAAATGCATACACAAGACATGAATATGAGGCAAAAGTTACTGAACTATGCAAAGTGAGCCCTCAAGTCTATTCTTATCTTCTAAATTTACCATATAAATGGTCAAGATCCCAATTCCTTCCTGAAATTAAAAATCACTATAACACCAATAACTTATCAAAGTCATTTAACTCTTGGATAGGAGTGGTTAGAGATAAACCAATTGTTGAGTTGGTAGACATGATTAGAGGGATGTTAATGGAATAAGAGCTGAACAAAGATGAATACATCAAGTTGGAGAGGTGAATTAGTCCTATTGAAGATTACATGAGAGATAACAACAAGAAAGGAATACTTTATTATTAGACAATCTACTTCATACTGAGGTTGAAGGGTATTTGAAAGACATGAAGTAAATATTGAGCTAAAAAAGCAGGTAGATAATCGGCAAATGACAGCCTTCCATGTATACATGTTGTTGCTTTCATCGGTTCAAAGGAACACCCACTATATGGCACTTATGTGGATCAATATTATCATGTTAATAGGTAATTTTAATTATTATGCATTTATTTTTGTTTATATATTAATCATTTCTCATTCCATTTGTAGATACACTATGGCTTATGATGGTGCAATATCAACTCTACCACGCAAAAGTAAGTGGAGAAAATATAATGATGATATTGAGATTAGGGCACCTAATACACTCAAACTTAGGGGGAGGCCAAGGAAGAGAAGAATAAAAAGCTTAATGGAAAACAATACCAAAAAAATACAGAGGGTACACAAGTGTGTAGGATGTTGGGGTCATCACAGAACACTTACAAAATGCCCTTCGATGGATCAAACTCACGTGATGCCGATGTAGACATCAATGCTTACAGAACTATCATATCGCCTTGGGAAGTAGAGAAAAGCTACCTAGAGAGGGCAACATGACGATGAAGTTGAGCGATTGATTAATGAGAGTAATAGCTAGTAAATTTCGTGAGCAGAATTACATGTATTTTTTGCACACATATGAAACAATCGATGTAGTTTTTTTGTTGCTTCTAGTTCCAAGGATTGCATGAATTTTTGTAAACTTCCATGTCAGATTATAATCACAAATACCTTCATCTCAAGAGAACAAAGTCTGGTTTGCAAAGTCTGATTTTGTATCAAAAAAGGAGGTGGGATCATTAATCAGATATAAGATATGCTTTGCAAAGTCTGGTTTTGTATAAAAAACAAAAGCTTGATTGTGGTAAAAACAATTATTTCATATCATTCAAAGTAACAGAAATGTCAAGCTGTAGCTAACCTTGGATGGATTGTTGGTTGACGGTGTGAGTGTGGGAAGAGAGAAAACAAAAGTTAAAGGTAATTAGTAAATAAATAAAAATATAAAAAATAAAAACATAAACAAAACCAAATAAAAACATAAAAAATAAAATTGATCCCAAACAAGTCTTGAATTTTGGTTCCCTAACAGCAGATATGATATTTGTTAGGTTATCATATTATTATTTTTCGACGGTCTTACCTTTCTTGTGATATCTTCGGCAAATATGGTAACCTGAATAGATGGTTCGGTTCTCTCCAGTATTTGAATTTGGCTCAGATATGAGGGGTTGATGACAACTCTAGTTTATAGGCTCTATGTTGTGGTTCATAGTGGTCATGCAAATGCAACTTTCTCGGTCATTATGTCATGTGAAGAATTTGCAAGGAAAGTGGTTCAAAGCGATGATAGTGTGGTAAGATTTTAATTTAATTTAATTTTCGCATCTATGTTATTCCTTGTATAGCATAAACCTCTTATTTATGTTAACTGCATACGTGTGATTAAACAATTACATCATTAATTTCACCCTACAAGATAAAACTAAAATGTTTGGGATATCCTCTTTATGTCTGGTCTTTGGAACATTTGAAATGAAAGAAATTAGAGAAGCTTTTATGGATGATTAAAAAAAAAAGGAAGACTTGCATACATAGCACACAATTCTGATAAGCCTCTAGACCTTTTTAGAATTATTGGAAAATTATCATTTTTTATTTTATTCTCTTGCTTGATTCCTATATTTATGCAAATTTGTTTGTAAACCTTACTTTCTTTTAATAAGAAGGGATTTTCTCTAGATTAACAAAAAGCACCTTGATCAAGATGTATTTTAGCTGCAATTGCCTCAAATAAAATCGCCATGCTTAGCTCTACTTTTGAACTTAATTCCCCATCCTCTATGAGGATGTAACCTATAGGCATGTGGCCACCATTAGATTGTATTATTGCTTGACTTCAGTGAATGTCTTAACTAATTGTGGTTTAGCATCCTTAACCCTAAGGTTTAGGATGATTTATTACTTGATAAAACTTGAATTCAACAATTAGTGATGCATAAACCTTGGTGTTTATTTAGCAATTCATCTCCCATCTCCATGCTCCATACCACTTAAAGACCTTAGTTATTCCACTCTTGCCAAATTATAGCTTTCCTTATTTGGTGAAAATTTTGTTACTCATTAAGTTTTTTCATTCTGAAAATGATAAATTTCTTAAAGAAATGACATTAAATATGAACTTTTATTTTTGGCCAAAATATTAACTTTTGTTTTCTTCCCACACTCACACCACAACCAACAATCCATCCAAGGTTAGCTACTTGACATTTCGTACTTTGAATGATATGAAAGAATTGTTTTACCACAATCAAGCTTTTGTTTTGATACAAAACCGGACTTTGCAAAGCATATCTTATAGTTGATGGAATGCCCGAAACGAGAACCTTCTCCAGCCTTTGTGTTTAAGGAGCTCTCCAAGCAGTAATTGTATATATAAAGTGTGAGTGGGAGTATTGATTAAACAAAGTCTGAAGTTAATGCATTCGTGCTCAAATTCACTTTTTTGAATGATTTATTTTGATCCAAATGATTCAAAAAATTTTGTTTTTACATGGAGTTATGAAATTCTTTCATAATATAGTTTTCAACAAAAGATCCTCAATCATCTTTAAGAAAAGAAGAAGCCTTATTGGCTCATTTTTGAACAAAATATTAGCATTAAAAAGATATTTTTAATTCAAGCTAAATCACCACAGAGTTCAGCTTTGCAATAATTTAAATATAAAAATAAAAGAAAAACAACCATATCTAACAGATAATAAGTGAATCAACCTTTAATTTGGTATACTTCCAAGTTTGAATCAACCTTTAAAGAAGATATGTAAGTAGGAATGACAACGAGATACAAAACCACAACAAAGAAAATTCTCGAAAGAGATGAATCTAAGAGCCTAGAGTTAAGAAGACTCCAAGAAAACTTAAGGCACCAAACGATAAGATTAATCGATACTTAAGAGGAACCAAAAAGCATAATCTATCTTATATTTATACCGGTTCGCAACACCAAAGATCTCACAAAGAGAACCAAAAAAGCGAAAGTTTTGGAACTATAAAGCCAAAAGAAAAAAGAAAAAAAATAAAGGCCTTGATGATTGCAAATTTATCACATTCAACCAATAGAGACAATATATAACAAAAAATAAACTAGTTCCATTGATAGTAGGTGCCAAAATACATTATCCTATACAAATTCTTGATCAATGATCTTCAAGAGACCATCAAATACATGAATAACTTAAGGATAAAAAATATCATTGCAATGATGATAACGAGCATTGCCAACATAATTTTGTTCTGAGTTGAGATGGTCTCAAGTTTCTTCATTATGTTCTCCTGAGAAGCTCTTCCTTCATAATCCATTTCATATACTTTAGGGTCATCACCATTTAACCAGATGAAATAACCACAATCATCTTTTGTACGATTTCGAGGACACCTTAAAAATTTCTTACCATAATTCATTTCTTTATAGCTTGTGAATATGACGCATTGTAAATTGCAACGACACAACACTTGATGTTCTCTCGAGATGCCCATCGATGCGGATGATTGACTTGAGCTCATTTTGTGTAATCTATTAAATAAAGTTAAGAAAAAATAACAAATTAGTAGCTTAAGGACATTTAAATAAAAAAGTGAAAAATCTACAACTATTACTTGGATAAGGCTACTCAATCAATTGGACCCTTTAATAAAGCAACTTAAATTTAGAATCATATAAAACTTCCTAAACAAATTACATACAAAAAAAATTCTTAATTAATTTCAGAAATAACAATTCATATATACATATAACATAATTCTAAGGGAAATAGTCACAAGCACTAATTTTGTTAATAATTGCCACCTTTCAATGGACTCCAGATTGACATTGATTTAAGAAATCCATACGTACATATAACATGCTTGAATATATTTAGCTAAAGCATACAAACCATTCTCTCATGCTTATAGATCCTTGCTTGAAGAGGAATGTTATAGATATAAAATGTATATTTAGCTAAAGCATACAAACCATCATATAAAACTTCCTAAACAAATCTTTACTTAGATAGATATAAAATGTATTAGAATTATAATTAATGTATTGAAGGAATGTGAACACAACCGAGATAATAAAATTACTCAATTCTTATTACTTTACCGATTGCTAAACCTAAAAAGACACAACCAAATCAAGATGAGGAATGTTACTCTGTCGAGTCTACAAGCACAACCCTAAACAAGAGATAATAAAAATTAGGATGCCAAACCTCCGTGTGTGTTCCACTGGACGGACGGAGGAGGAAGGTTGTAGAAGATGATGCCAAAGCGTGAAAAGGAAGTTCATGGCAAACCTCCCGCAATCGATCTCGTTTTGGGCATGCAAGGGTTCCGAGTGAGGGAGGAGGTTGGTTGAAGAAGGCGTACCGATGCCAATCAGAACTAGGTTTTGGGATGTGCGTGTGCTGTGAGCAGCCGAAGTTCCCACGCGGGAATGGAGTTCCTTCTTCGCAGACGAACGAGAGGGTTTCGCGCGGAATATAGTTGCTTCTTCCGCCAAAACGAGTTCGCAGACGGACGAGAGGGAGTTCCCACGCGCGGGAGCGGAGTCGTTTCACGGCTCTCCCAAAATGGAGTAACACGGGAAGCATACGACGTGAGGTAGAGTGGTAAAAATGATGTATTTGAAAGATTTAGGTGTTACTTAAGTAAATAGTAAACATTAGGTGTGAGACATGTAAATTAATAAGAATTGAGTGGTATGTATGTAAATCCCCCAAATCGTAGTCCGTTGATTCTCTCTCTAAAACAAATTATAGTATCCATTGAGGGGTGTTATCGTGTATGCATTTAAGGCTTATTTAATTAGTTGAAAAATAAACAAGTATAACAAACTAATATTTTAAATATTTTTAAATTATTTAGTTAAAATATTATGAATATAATAATTTTTATTTGACAAAACAAAGTAATATGAAATAAAATGTAATAATTGGTGACTAATAATAATGAGGTATGATAGGTGGAAGTTAAGGGATGGTGAGCAGAGGTCCTTGGACGATCACACCAATGATCGCTTAGTGGTGAGCAGAGGATAATAGACAATCAATGATATTAGAGAATTTATAGTATATTTGAAAATTATCTGATTTAAATAAAATTTAAATATACAACAACAACAACAATAATAAGCCTTTATCGCACTAAGTGGGGTCAGCTACATGAATCATTCGTCTCAATTGTCATATTATGTATCAAATTATCATTTAATTCAAGTATACTAAGGTTATTTTTTATATATCTTAACCAAGTTTTTTTAGGTTTACATCTGCTTTTCTTACCATAAGGAAAATCTAATGCATCTAGTCTCCTAATAAGGTCATTGGACAGTCAACACTTTATGTGGCCAAACCATCTAAGGCAACTCTATCTAATCTTATCTGCCATTGGAGCTACTCAAACTTTTTTCCGAACATACTCATTTTACATTTTATCTCTAAGAGTAAAGCCACTCATCCACTTGAGCATCGTCATCTTTGCAACACTTAACTTAGTCTTATGCTTGTACCATAAATCATTGTAGGTTTTACCACCATCTTATAAAATTTTTCCTTAAGTTTAAGAAGTACTTTTCTATCACACAATAGGTCAGATGCATTCCTCCACTTCAACCATCCAACTTGAATTCTAGTAATAACATTTCCATCTATTTCACCATCATTTTGAACAATAGAGCCTAAATATCTAAATCACTCACTTTTTTAATGACTTGTTCACCTAATGTCACAACAATACCACTATAACTTCTATAACTAAAATTACACTTCATATATTCAATTTTAGATCTACTTAAACGAAAACCTTTAGACTCTAAGATTGACCTCCATAATTCAAGTTTCTCTTTGACTCCCTCTCTAGTCTTATCAACAAGAAGAATACCATCAGCAAAAAGCATACACCAAGGTACATCTTCCTATAAAGGCCTCATTCATAACCAAAGCAAAAAAAAAAAAAGAAGAAGAAAAAGATAAGGGCTTAAAGTTGATCCTTGATGTAAACCAATTGAAATAGGAAAATATTTTGTCAATCATCCTTATGTTTGGACACAAGTAATAGCTCTAGTATACATATCCTTAATGACTTGAATATAACCAATATTAACTTCTTTCTTTTTTAGAACTCTCCAAAGAACATCTCTTGAAACCTTATCATAAGTTTTCTCTAAATCAATAAATATCATATGTAGATCATCCTTACTTTTTCTATACTTCTCCATCAAGCCTCTTAACAAATGTATAACATCCATAGTAGATCTACCTAGCATGAAACCAAACTGAATGTGAGAAACTTTTGTATCACATCATAACCTATGCTTAATTACTCTCTCTCATAATTTTAATGTATGACACATTAACTTTAATTCCTCTATAATTTGCACACTCTTCTACATCCCATTTATTCTTAAATATAGGAACCAACAAAGTCTTTCTCCACTCATTTGATATCTTTTTAGTTTTTAAAATAACATTAAAAAGATTTGTAAGCCAAGAAATTCCTTGATCTCCTAAATATTTCTATACTTCTATTAGAATATCATCAGGCCATACTATTTTTTCACATTTCATTTTCTTTAAAGCTTCTCTAAATTCAAATTTACTAATATGACGATAAAAATAAAATTTTCTATTTTTGTTTAGGATATTAAGGTTTCTAAAATCAATCGTATTTTCATATCCTTCATTAAAAAGTTTATCAAAATACATCATACACTAATTTCAATATCCTTTTCTAAGATATGTGTTTTATGATTTTCAGCCTTAATACACCTCATTTGAACTAGATCTTTACTTTTCTATCTCTTAGTTGACTAACTTATACATACATCTTTCACCTTCTTTGGTATCTAATCTATTGTATAAATCACTAAAAGCTTAAATTTTTGCATCATATATTACTTTCTTAGAATCTCTACAATCCACTTTATATTTTTTCAATTCTTTGAGTTTTTACAACTAAATCAAGTTTTAGAATAATGCTTCTTATTTATTATCTTTTCTTGTACATTCTAACTCCACCACTAACTATTTTTATTAAAAGAAGTTTTTTTTGATTCTCCAAGCACATTTTTTACAACTTACTTCATTTCACTTGCTACTTTTTTTCATATAACATTAGCTTCATTATAAACATCCCAAACTATAAGCTCTTGTAGCTTGCTCTTAAAAATATTTTTATTAGTGTTCTTTAAGTATTTTCATCTAATCTTAGGACAAGAATTTGATTTATTTTTCAACTTTCAATCTTTCATCTTAAAATCTAAAACTAATAATCAATGTTAGGTACTTAAACTTTCACTTAGAATGACTTTACAATCTTTACAATCTAAACGATCTATTTTTTCTAATCAGAAATTAATCAATTTGTATTTTACTAGATCTATTTTTATAAGTAATAATATGCTCATCTCTTTTCTTAAATAAAGTATTAGCAACTACAAAATTATGCTAAAATAAAATCTAATATAATCATACCTTCTTTATTTGTCTCTCTAAATTCATAGTCATCATGAATACTTTTAAAATCTTCTACTACTCTACTAACATGTCCATTTAAATTTCCTCCAATAAATACTTTTTCTTCAAGATGTATCTTTTGTATTAATCACTCTAAAATTTTTTTTTGAGCCTACATCCAAACCTACTTGAGGAGCATAAACACTTATAACATTGATAATCTTAATATCAACAATAATCTTTAAAGCTATAATTCTATCTCCATGTCTATTAATATTTATAATATTATCCTTCAAACTTTTATCTGAATACTAAAGTTTAAAACCTAAACTATCAATCTCCTTACTCTTCTCCCCCAACCCATTTAGTTTCTTGAATACATAAAAAATTTATCATCCTATGAACCATAATATCTACTAATTTCATTAATTTACCTCTAAGAGTACCTATATTCTAAGTACATAACCTAATTCTAGTTTCATGGACTAACTTCTTTGCACACATTTGTCCATAATGTGGGAACCCTTGCTTATTTAACATTGCACACTGCCGTATTCTCGCATTTTTTTCATGTATTCCCATATAACATCGCTTATAGGAGATGCCCTAGCATTAACATAATGTTTTAAAAGATTTATGCCATGATTATTTCGACAAGTTTTGCGCTGGCTGTCAACTACTTATCATTACCCTCCACTTTTCACATTCGGACTTGAGACCGATAAAGATAGTGCTAAACATTAAAATTAAATTAATTAATTTAAAATTTATTAATGAAATATATTTCATTTAAAATATAGCTAGTCAAACATATGTATTTCTCAAATGCATAAATTTATTTTACCTTGCATCATAAATGCATTGGCTCAAATTGCCCTTCAAGGAAATTTAAATGCTAAACCATTGATAAGGTTCTCTTTTATTGTGCACGAATAAACTCATGTTTAGTTCTAGAGAAAGTTGAGCTCTAGTGTAAATTAAATTAAAAACGAGGGGTTAGTGTGTGCTTTGAATTTAGTTCTATTTATTTAAGAGAAGATTATTTATCCACTCTTCCAAAAAAAATATAAAATATTTATGGGATGTTAGATTTATTTGTTTGGGGCATGTTTTGGATCAATTTTATTTTGTGATTGCTTTGTTATTATTTTTAATGTTGTTTTTAAAAACATGTTCAATTAGTGTATTTCTTTAAGTATTTTTATTTTTGATTTTAAAAATACTTAAAACACCTTAAGGGCCCTGTTGGAATCACTTCTATTTTTATTATATTTTGATTCAAAATAAAATATATTTGATCATAATAGTTATTTTTAAAAATATTTAAAATATCTAAGAATTATTTTGAATATTTTATAAATAATACAAATTATTTTTTAAAATAAAAAGCAAAAGTAGTTAAACAGTATACTAAATAAACTTATTTTTAAAAGTAGGATAAAAATAAAAATAACAAACATAAAATAAAATTGATTCCAAATAGGCCCTTACTTACTCACTTTTTATATAATGATGAGGAGAGCTATCTATAAATAAAAAAAAACTATAAAAAAATGCCAAACTTTAAACTCATAAAATTATAATTGTTATTTGAATAGTAAAATCATGAAAAATGTTCAAAATGAATATAAGGGGCTCTTTGAGACTATTTGTTTATATTTTTTATTTTACTTTATTTTCTCATAGAAAAAAAAAATTTTGATGATAATATTTATCTATATAAATGATCAAAATATAGAAGCATTATTTTGAATATTTTTAAAATAATAATAATTTATTTAAAAAAATAAAAAAATACTTAAGAAAATATTAAACAAATATATTTAAAAGAAATAAAAATAAAATTATCTCAAATAGGCCTTAAATTATGATATCCCCTTAGTGACAAAAGATCATCCATTATTTTTTTTTTTTTAAATGTTCAACTATGTTACGGTCCAAATTGCCTAACGCATTAGAGAGATATTTTACATGCGTCTTGTGCAGGGATAATGGAGCACCGGGCATTTGAGATATTATTTTTATTTATTTATTTAGGACGGTGAGCTACTGAGGGCAAATAACGCACACATATATGTGCTTGAATAAGGGTCATTGCATTAAGAGCGAGGCTCCTAACTAACGGGCCTCACCATCTTGCACAGATATTTGTTATTTGTTAACTATAAGTGATGGAAGACTTAAGTACATATATTGACTTCCATTGGCTAGTTGTAATTTTTTATCAATATAAATTCCACTAAAAAATTTATTAATTTTTTTTATTTGAAATAGTGAGCATATAAACTCAAAATTTATATAAATGAGATTTGAATTCAAAATTTTGCTAACAACTATAAGAATTATATCTATTAAATTATATGGCACCCACACTTAGTAAGTGATGAGTAAATTTTTTAAAATTATATATATATATATATATATATATATTATTCATCAACGATGTAGCTATGAAAGACATTAAAAGAGGCAAACTCACAATAATAGAGTACAGGAAAGAGTAAGGCAACACAAGTAAAATAATCCCCTCAACTAAAGGTAAATATAAATATAATAATGATCACAAAATAAGTGCCATCAATTATCATATTAGTATTCTAATATGACCCAATTATGAAAGCTATTAAAAAACCATAATAAATATGTGAAACCCAAAAAAGGTGAAGCAATTAAAAAATTATATAGACCGAACCCGTTTGGCATTTTCACACGAAGGTTTAAACGCACCACACTGCGTTTTGGCAAGAGCCACGTTTTGAAGAATCCTCCATGGGAACATTGCATTTTCCAACCTAACCTAACTCCTTGTAGTGGCAACCAGAAAGCTACTGTTTAATTTTTTGAAAAGAAAAATTATAGGCCCAACGGTATCTTTTTAAATAGTAGATTCTTTTACATTACCTCCACCAATATTTTTTCAGATAGCTATAGCTGCTCCAAATAGACTCTAAAATTCATGTAGAAATAAAGTGTGATAAAAATAAATCATTCAAATTTCTCTAACTAAAAGTTCAACCCAAGGAGATAATCATATTATGGAAAAAAATGTATTAAGTAGCAATAGTAAAAATCAATTTAAAAGAGTGGAGTTATTCATCACACAAGCACACATCCAAAACTAATTATCTTTCCATCCAAGATAAGAGTAATTCATATGATCAAGAGGTCAATTTTCATCCCATTTTCATATTTTGATCTTTTAAGCAATAATATCTTTATTTTTAAGAAAATAATATGATCAATATCTCTGATCCTATGAATCTTATTATTCTCTCTCTCTCTCTCTCTCTCTCTCTCTCTCTCTCACGCACTCACAAACGCACGCTCTCACACACACATGAAAAAGTAGCCACCAAGAAAATGCCATTAAAAGATAAAGCTTTCTTTCCATAAAATGCCCTCTTGAAACAAAATTCTAATATTCAATGCATTGAGATCTTAAAATAGAAAAAGTAGCCACCAAGAATAAAATTGTTAACTAACCACATAAATTAAGAACATAAAAAAAATGTCGATGTGAGCTCAATTTTTCAAATTATTGAGAACTAGAGTTCATTAAGTTTAAACCTCCAACCAATATATTATTTACACTTTGATCAATGAAGACAAGTCATCCAAGTAAAAAAATGGAATATCTTATATAAAATCCTTTAAAGCACACAAATTTTGACTTTTAGTTTCTAGAATATCACAAAAACTAAAATTTTTTTAATCTTAAAACAAGGAGAAGCTCCTGATCATTATCAATCCAAATCAACATATCCTTGTTTGAACATTTAACTATTAATCTAATATTTCTAAAGTAATTAAAATACTAAGAAAGGAATATTAAGAAGGGTTCTAAGCCCATTAGAGACGAATTAATAAGTTTGGCTATTATATGTAGATTAAAAATGAAATGCATTATTGTCTATGATATCTAATGTAGAACATGAATGATGATTTTATTATAAATTTTATGAAATAATTATTTAAATTTTTCCTAAATTTGAAAATGTTCTAATGTCATCATAATTATCATCACTATTATGGGAAAAGTTGATTGTTATTATCATTATTATTCAAAAATGAAAAGAAATAATTTTTAATTTCCATTATTCAAATATGAATAACAAATTAATCTAAGAGTAAAGCAAGTGAGCCCCACATTAGCTTAGTTAAATATAAGGACTTACTGAAATAATGGATAAGATATTATTATTATTATTATTATTATTTATACTTGGATAGAGGTGATGGCTAAAGTATCCACAATGAGATACAAAAGGAGGCCTTCACTAGTTTGAGGGTAGCCAAATACTAGGGCAAATTATCAAGTATTGTTGTAGTTGTTAGAAGGCTTGCTTGCAAATAGTGATGCAATCTTTCTCCCTGCCTAAGAAAAAATTTGCAAAACCTCATGAGCTTTTCATCTCCAATTGAGACAAGATAACTAGGAAACTTTCCTTTCTTTAAGTCCTAAAAAAAGGTCTCAATGTGCTAAGTGAAGTGTTCTTCATTACTACTCTTGAAAAACATCATCTATATTCACTTTCAGGTATATCTTATTCTAAAATCAAAAGATCGTGTACATTAACTTTTTAGTAGATTGCCAAAACATTTTTGAGGTTAAAAAAAATAATCTTAAAGCAATATAATCCTTAATCCATCATAAAATTATTTTTACCCTTAACTTCAAGATGCATTTTGAGTGATATATAAATAATGCATTAAGAAGCCAATTACATAATCCACCATAACATTGATTTTAAAAAGACAAAAAAAAAAAATATTTGGGGCAATCATCCAAAATCTTATTAAAGTAATTGCACATTCTTTAGCTTATGTTAATCTTCATATCCATGATGATTTTGAAATCCACTTGGACTATTAAACTTCTTAAATGAATATCACATGCAGGGGCTTCCTGAACTCTGATGACAACCATGGTCTCATTTAAATAACTTTTCTTCTTTTTCTTAATTGATAGTCCATCAAGGATGAAATTAAAGTGATGGCTAAATATGCTTGGATTAACACCAAATATTTCTGGTGGCACCATTTAAATAATGTAATGTTATCTCAAAAAAAAAAGTTATATACAAAAAATATTATTGCCCTCACATTTAATAAGGTTGACACTCATTACTCCTTAGATTTCATATTCAATCTAGGCACTAAGATCTCCTCACCTAAAGTTAAGGCACTCTAGGACTTGACCCTAAGTGTTAGACCCACTAGACTAGTGACCCCACTTGGCCCGACCAACCCAAACCCTCACATACCATACCAAATCAATTTCAAATCAATCTTGACTTCAAAGACAATCCAATCCAACACAAATTAAGCACAATTGGGCCACTTGGGCCAAAATGGCCCAAATTAACCCATTTGACCTATTCAGGTCACCTTGACCCAAGTCTTGACCAAACCCAAATCAATTGAAACCAAACAACCATATGATATCATCTCACCCAAATGGGTTCCAATTTAGCCAATTGACCAAATTGACCAAACTTGGCCCATTTGTGTCTAAAGGGGCTAAATCAAAAATTTAATCTAAATCATTTGAAATTGAGCTTACCCAAACCCTTTAAAACACCATTTGAACTTGATTGAAGCCTAATCATGACTTAATTTGGTCAATTGGTTTACTTAGCCCAAATTGACTCAATTAAATCATATAGAGTTAAAATCAAATCCATCTTAATTAAAATCAAATTGAACTAAATCAAAGCCCTTACAATCAATCAAATTATATAATTAAATATCTCCCATGACCAATTGAAACCCAATTCAATCAATTGACTCACCCAATTCAACTTAATCTAATTTGACCTAGAGGGTCAAATAGAGCTGATAATCAATTCAACACAAATCAAACTAAATCAACCCTTACAATCACCTCCAAATGAATGATTTATTATGTCCTAATACTCAATTGAAGCCAAATGGGTCAATTTTGCAATTGACCTATTTAACTCAATTTAACCCAATTTGACATAAAAGATCAAATTGAACCAAATCTTAATCCAATTCAAAATGCATTAAATCAACATTTGCAATCAGACACATATTGATTATGAAACAATTTTCAATGATCAATTAAAGCAAATTTGATCATAGACAATTGACCAATTTATTCCAATTAAAGGGTAGGCCAAATTAAATCAAAACTCAATCTAATCTAAATTAAATCAAATCAAAGCTCATGACCAATCTCAAGTGAACAACCAAACAAGACTCAACCCTCAATTGCACCTAATTTAGCCAATTTGACCAAATTGGTCAACTTAACCCATTTGACCTATATGAACTCATATGAGTCAAATTCAAATCTACTCCAAATTAAATCAAACCAATTGCACCAAAATATTTCAAATTATCATTTGAACATGACCCAATAGCCCATTGAACCAAATCGATCAATTAGTTAACTTGACCAAATTGAACTCAAATTGACTTATATGAGTCCAAATGAGTCAAACCCAACCAAGCTTGACATGACTCATCCTTGGACTCTCTCACACCTGTCCAAGTGGACTCAATCCATGGTGAACCCAGTTCTACCCAAACTAAGTGAAAAAGATTACAAATATGACAAATCCAAGAATAGTAAAGTCCAATCCTTCTCTTTGACTAAAGCATCACTCTTAGCATGCCTTAAGCTCACTCATGCTAACCAAGACTAACCCAAGGCTATTTGGTCCATCCATTGACCAAGGAAAGGTCACCCTCATCATGATGGATCCTTGATTTAGCCACCATGGTCTGGCTACTTCATCTTTGACCACCAAACTTCCTCAACCATTCAAGGAGGTCCACCACATTAATCTAAAGCCAATTTCATCCCTACCAACTACCTGGATGGTTGGCCAAGGGTGAACCACCCTCTTCGTGTGGTTCACATAGGGAGGAGGGCATACACCTCATCAAACATTCAAACTTCACACACACCCTATTAAGGATCCTAGAGAGAGTCCCCAACCTTAGAACTCTCTTCACATCCCGGCTCCAAATGAGGCCAAGCTCTCTCAAACTCGAGCGTCCCTCATATCCAACCTCACCAAAACTCTAGCCCAGCCCAATTAACTCTTCATACACCTTCTCTACACTCGAGCAAACTCAAACGAATTGAGAGTCACTCAATTTGAACACTGGGAGGTGGTTATAAGCCAACTCTGGTGTGCTCATGGCGGTACATGGTCTCTATGGACCAAATGATGGGAGGCAAGAGGGCACTTCAGCAACAAGGCTTCATCTCTATTAGATGAAGCTACCTCGATCGAGTTCACCGTCGATCTTTGCTCTGATGAGGTAAACCAGTTCAAACCGTAGAAAACCTTATAGGTGTTGGTCTTTTGTTTTGTGATTTGGTGTTTCATGTAGATCACACTGTCGGGAACCCTTACATTTTCAATTTTAATCATAATGGAATTGATTTCATAGTGAAATGAGCTATGGTTGCCTTTAATCAAGTGGCTAGAGGCGGATGGTCTCTGTCTCTTGTTGAAAGTTGAAGACAAATCATGCACCATTCATTTCACATGATTAGAAAGAACGATTATCATTAATCCACATTAGATTGGCTAATTTAATTCCATTTAAATCGCATGATTAATAAGAGCTTAGGATGAAACTATGTCCGCTGCCATTGAGTCAACATCCATGGGTGATGGTTTAAATAACAAATCATGTGGCCATGCGTAAAGCATGGTTATCTTAGTGTTGACTATATAATTTGGTTTAAATAGGATTTAAAATGTGATTAATTAGAAATAACTTGAAAAATCATAGCTAATTATAAAAAAAATTTAAAAAATACAAATGGGGCTTATTTGAAAGTTTAAATAGAGCAGAATCCAAGAAAAAGAAAAAACCTCAAATTTTATTAAATAGACAAAGACTAATTAGGGTTTGAAAATTTTCCTTAATGTTAAAATTAAATACTAATTACTTAGCCAACTGACTTGAAATTTTGGATGATTATTTTGTGGGAAGATATCTGGCTCATATAATTATTTCAAGATAATTGGGTGAGTATATTAAGAAATACATATTTTCAAACATTAGTTAACTATTTTGGCTATTTAATAAATATAATTAGTTTTGAAAATTATGGAAATTAATTTGAGAGATTAAATATGTTTTAGGAGCTTGGTGATGACTAGAGAAAAATAGTGGGACCTCTATTCCCAATTATTTCTCAAAAGTACTATTAAGAGGCTTTTAATAATTAAATAATTCATTAATTAATCTAGAACTTCAAAAATTCATAACTAATTGCACATATTCCTAAAAATTATAAATGAACTTTCTTTGTGCTTAACTAATAGAGAGTTAATTAATGAAATTAAAATCTCAAGATAATTTTAGGTGCTTTAAGAGTAATTATTTAATTAAAATTTTTCTTAACTAATTAATTAATCATAAAATATTAGTTCAAATGCCTTCAAATTTTGAATACTCATTTATTATGTCATTTGGATGTTTAAAATTTTTCACATAATTTTTGAGCTTATAGATAGTGGCTTCTTAATTTTAAAAGTCTTTTGGGCTTTAATTAAACTAAATAATTATAAAATCTAATTAATTCATAGAAATCACAATTCCACTTTTTTTATTTCATTAAAGACCAGAGAGAATGTATGAGATAATTTTATTATCTTATCTCTTCTCATATAAGTTTAATTCACTTAACTATAAAATATGTTAAATAAGAAATTTAATTAAGCTAAAATGATTTTAGGATCATATGATTGACCTTATGGTTAATGATTTGAGTAAGCCTTCTTATGACACTTATTCACCTTTTCATCACTTTATTTGTATGTTGGTTATCAATCATATATATCTCATAATTATATAAAATCAATTTGCTAAATTAACATTTCCTAATGATATTAACATTAATAAATCTCAAATTTAATTTGCCATTATATTCAAAGCATACCTGAATATGTATTTTCAATTGCAATAGATAATATTAGTTGAAATATATATTATCTACACTCCTTTAAGTTTGTTGCGTGTTAGAAAATCAGTTGCGGTAGACTAAAAGTTTTCGCTTACTTCGTGAAATTCGTATTTAGAGTATTTAAAGAAAGTGAATAAAACTCCAATTTTACGTGGAAAATCTCAAAAGAGGAAAAATCACTGCAAAAAAGCTTCCACTATGTATCTGTTTGAGTACAAGATCTTCCGATCACGGGATTACTGAATGTATATGAGAAAGGACAACAAATTAGAATATACAATGTTAACGATGTTGATGAGCGATGGATGCCGATGTTGGCGATGATGTTGATGACGATGTTGGCGATGATGACGACGGCGATGAGCAGACGATGTTGATCCGATAATGGCGATGATGACAAACAATGGCGAGACGGCCGGTGTGGCCTGCCGGCCGGCTGGGCGGCGACCGCCGTATGGCGACGACAGGCTTGGAGGAGAGCTCTCTCTCTCTTACCCTCCCCTTCTCCTTTCCGCCTCCCTCATGAGGAATGAGGCTATTTATAGAATGGAGGATGACGTTTCAGAATACGCATACCCGCACTACCCACTTCATCGGACGGCTCAAAATGATCCCTTTGATCATTTGATGTATCTTAAACATTTGAATGCTCAAAGTGAATTTTGAGATCTTGAGCTTGTTAGATCCGGCTCATCGAGACGCCGATTCGATTATAAACACTCCATGTTTGAAAGCTTTTTAGGGGTTTAACTGATATCCCAAAGTTACAATGATATTTTAAGTTCTTGATCTTCGGTTTCAACTTCAATCGACTTGCTTTTAACATCAAGATTTGTCTTCGACTTAGTAGTATTTTAAGTGCCATATCGCTTCTATTTTTTGGATAACATTATCTCAATCATCCGAAATATATGTCAAATACTTGAAAATAATAAATTCTTGATGATATTGGGGTCCATTAACTACACATTTTGAGAGAATAAATCTTTAAAGTACAAGATTATGACTACGCATGTGCATAGATGAGTATAAGTGTCGCGTGAGCACGAGATTTGAGGCTGAGCTTTCAGTCCCACGGAGAGGGGAGCGGCACTTCATGGAGCGTGCGCCGGGCACGCCATACCTGTCAGAATTCGGGTCAGCGTCGCGACAATGGGTTTCGGAATCCTGACGCGGCCGGGTTTGGGTCTGGCGAGAATGGCCAGAGATGAAGAGGGTCGGCGGTGTGCTCGCAAGCGGTGACGCTACGGATTGCTATGCGCCAATATGACTATGAGTCGATTAATCGCCCGTGGTTTGGCGCCACGCTGATGTATGACGCGATGCTGCGGCTATCGCGAGCGGCCATTGGCGCCATGTGATGCCAGCATGTCAGTAGCGACCCATGGCGTTCGCGGATTCGACCGTACGGGGCCGGGCCAGCGGGTAGAGTAAAGTTTTACCTTAAACGTTAAATCAATACGCGTATTTAAAGTGAACAATAAAACTCTAGAATTTTACGTGGAAAACCTCAAAAGAGGAAACCACACTGCGAAAGCTTCCACTATGTATCTGTTGAGTACAAGATCTTCCGTCGGGATCTGAATCAGATATAAGGGACAATAGCTGAATAGACAATGACGACGATGTTGACGACGATGTTGGCGTACGTCAATGTTGCGACAACGATATTGACGAGATGTGACGAATGGCGGCGTGTTGAGATGTTGACGACGATGTTGACGATGATGATCGACGATAGTGGTGATGATAACAACAATGGTCGACGACGAGAGGGTCAACGGGCCCGACGATGGCGTGGTTGGCGACGACATAATGGCGCGACGATTGCTTGGAGGATCTTTAGAGCTCTCTCCTCTCTGCCTCCCCCTTCTCCTTCACTCGCCTCCCCTCATGGGAATGAGTATTTATAGAATGGAGCGTAAATACATGCAAAACCCGTACCACTCCACTTCATCGGACGGCTCAAAATGATCCCTTTGATCATTTGATGTATCTTAAACATTTGAATGCTCAAATGAAGTCGAAATTTTGAGATCTTGGGCTTGTTAGATCCGTCGAGACGCTCGATTTGACTATAAACACTCCATGTTTTGAGAGCTTTTAGGGGTTTAGCGATATCCCAAAGTTTAATGATATTTTAAGTTCTTGATCTTGACCAGTTTCAACTTCGGATCAGCTTGCTTTTAACATCAAGATTCGTGCTTCGACTAGTAGTATTTTAAGTGTCATATCAAAGTTATATAATATGAACACTTGAGAGTGCAAGACTATTAGTTCGAAAGAGATCTTAGAATCCTCATCTCCCTAGTTTAACAATGTCACATACTTGAAAAATATGTAAAAATGCATATGAAAATTAAATTAATTCTCTAAGTTTATCATTTTAAAGCATGTCTTTATTTGCATGTATACTCACATATGTGAATTTGAACTTTCTTTATACATACATATTCATGAAAAATACACATATATAGACATTTATATACAAACCATTTAATTAATATTAGAATAAAAATATATATACACATGCATACATTAATATGTGAGATTTTCAAAATGACATGTAAATTAAATCCGATATTTTTCCTAACCCACAAAAATATAACAATCATAGAGTGATCATTAAAGTGAAGAGATGTGTATATGTCATAACAAATTTTTGACTCTAAGCTTTAGTCTAGAAATGTCCTTCTAATGCTCTTAATGTTATTTAAGTCTGATTCAAAGCTAAGATTAATTAAAATCTTAACATTTCTTCAAGAGAATTAAAAGTTATAAAATCTACCTTTAAAATCAACTTAAGATAAAGGTGAAGGAGAAGAATGGATTCCACATCAAGTAGCTCTCATGATTTTTCTATATTCTTCAAAACTCTAATTTCGACTAAAACCAAAATTAAATCAGTAATAAAACCCATATCTAAATTGATAATCATGTAAAGAGTAACCATCCATTGGTTAATAAATTAAATTTTTGATCACATAGTGCAAATTAAACCTTAAAGCCTAGTCTTGCCTTATCATTCTAGCCACAATCCCAAGCTTAGGTTAGACTTGTGTTTAATTGTGATGTATTTATTTTTTCTTATTTTGTGATATACTATTTTAGATTGTATGTTAGATTTATTTGTATATAATCTCGATGGTAAGACATTAATTATTAAATTAATATTATTTTTTACAGGAGATTATGCTCAATAAAAAAGGGATAATGTAATAAATTAAAAACAAACACATTTCGATTTCAGGTGCTATAAATTCCCTATCATAACCCATTAAGATAGGTGAGCTTAGTACCCACAAGTGTTAAGCCTAATTGTGCAGATCATAGTTATTTAATGTGTATGTGTGTTATAGTTAACCTCTATTTTGCAAGTTTAGTTAATATTTTATTTTTGAAATTTTCAAATATAATTTTTGTAGTAGTATTAGGGTTAGAGCCATGGGGTTTAAGATAAGCGGAGTCTAGACGATATAGACTTGGGAGGTCCTATGATGCTTGGAGGGGTCTAAGATCATGAAGACCAATGAAGATGAAGACCCCCATGACTTAGTTTTTATTTTATGTAATTATAATCTGAGATGTATAACCCGCCTTTTTTTCTTTCCGAGGGTAACAATACCTGACTGCACCAACTTGTTCTTTATTATTCCAACTTGAATTGTTTGTTGTGTTAGCTTAATGTGCACATTAGATCCACATGTTTTTTCTAAGCTTCTTTAAATATGATGTTTTGATCTATGATTTTGATTTCGGTGGGCTCTTTATGATTTAATTTTTTTGCCCCAACTTAAAATCAACTTGAATTAAAATTAACAACTGATAACCTCATCATAAATCCTAGGAGTTAATCAACTTAAAAACCTAAGAATAATTAAGTATGTGATGGATGTATAATAATCATACATGGATATTACCTTCTCTTCTTAAATATTAGGGATCTTTACTAATTGCATGATAAGGGGGAGCATAAGGCCTTTGATAGCAACTCCCTTAAGTGAAGAAGACCCTTTTTGTGAATTGACCCATAATCTTATTTCATCATGCATGTAAACATAATTGCTCACCTAAACTTGAGTCAAAATGTAAGAGTCTAAAAATTCATAAAAGATGAAATTTTATTGCATTACTTTGAACATTATTCATATCTAGAATCTAAGGAGTGAGTTTGGATTCTTAGATTTCTATTCCTAATAAAAAATATCATAACTATCTTATATTCATAAGATTTGGCCACATGATTTTAAAACGTAGGAGGTGTTAGCCGACCTCCAGAGGATCGTAAGTTTAGAATAGTCGAGATAAGTTTGTTCTCCCTAGTGAAAATGAATCAATGTATCTCATTTCTCTCTCGTTAGACTAGGTCAAGCTTTTAATTTTTGCTAGAGAATTTTATATTTAGGATCAGATGTAGCTCATTTCTCCTTTGCTACAAGTGTAAATCCTCACATCTTATGCATATTTATAATCTTGTGTTGTTAGATTTGAAATCCTAGCATTTTAATAAGATGTTAATTTAAACAATAATAATTTTTCATTTCAAAAAAATGTACAACCTCACCCAAGATAGACTGAGGTACTCATTAGACTTCCTAGTATCATGAGTATCTCATATTTATCTTCCTTTGGACTCTATTAAGAACTCTTCCTAATTGAGCTTTCTCACTTAACTTTCAAAAATTATCAATCCTTTAACATCAAGCTTTGAAATCCATAGAAATATTAGTCAATCACTTTAATCGAGAATTTTTTTAGGAGATTCATATTCCCTGAGATATAATTAACTACAAGGGCTTGCCTTATAGAGAACTTAAGAACCCGACTTAAAATAAACTCTGTCTTATATCATTCATATACCGTAGGAAAAAAATCTCTGATACACATGGATCCATCAATCTTAGGAGTCCTTATCAGATGATTGAATTCATCGTGATATCTCTATATTGTGAGATAGTATATTATTCTCTGATATCGTACTTAATCATTTCAATAAATACCCCCCTAAGATCTACATGATGTCCCATAATATTTTTAAACATCACAAATTTTTCTAGTAACTCTATTGGGAAAAGTTCCTCTCTCCATCATTAGTGATTGACCAACATGTCTATATATATATCGGTAGTGAGTATATACGACTCGTAGGCTTAAATTACATTTCAATTCGTTGGACACCTCACACATTTCTAACTTAAGTGAGGGTGATCAACATTCCTCATCTTCTTAGTCCCAAAACCTCATGTTTATCACAATCAAATGAGTAAATTTTAGGACCTCCCCATTGGACCCCTACATATATATGTATGTATGTTTGTATGTATATATGTTTATATATTGCAAGCCTTAAACTTCACCAAAATTTGGCAAAATATTCTCCTTGGATTCTCTTTGACTCTTAAAGTCTTATACACATCATCAAACTTATAATCATGTTCAAACTTGGCAATTATGACTTTCTCATTATTTAACTTATTATTTGTTAGGAGGTTCAAATCAAGATTTCTATAAATGGAACCTTTAAAATTTAAGCCTGGGATGTGAGTCAAAAAAGAAAAAAAAAATCTAAACTTATCATTTTCAATAACTGATGTCTTTCCCTCTCATAACATGAGAAAGCACCCTTTATAACACAACTCGCTCAGTCGGTTCATTCAAACCATTATTATGTCATCTGAAAAGCTAATCTCGTTCACAATTGGGTTGGATCTGATTGTGGATCATGCTTATCTAACCAACACCCCGATCATTAAGTTTGGGTTGGGTTTTGAAGATCTGAAAGTTACTTGAGATGATCCAATATTCACTATAGTGGATCATTAGGAGGTTGAGGATAAAAACCCCTAATTCAATTTGACTTGAAATTTGAGACAAAATTTAGAATGTTCTCCAATTATAACACTACAATCTATCATCTCCATCACTAGTAGAATTGCCAAAGTTGAGGCAAATCTAGGATAGCCCCAGCCTTTAAAGGGAAGGTCAAGGTAGATCCAATGGTTGTCCCGTTTATCTTCGAAGTAGGTTCTAACTCCTATTGTGTTCCTCTCACTAAGACTCAAAGGACGAACAAGAATAGAAAGTTGAATAAGCAATACAAGATGATGTTACAGGAGATAACCACTCTTTTGAGATAGTAAGTTTCACTCACTTTCCACAATTGAGAGAGAGAGAGAGAGAGAGAGGTAGACAACAACATAAAAAGCATCACCACCATGCCCCTTTGAGTACAAGACACCAATTATGAAGAGAGCCCTATGTTGGTCCAAAGTTTGTTCTCAAAAGAGTTGGGAGAGTGCATGGACAATTAGAGATTGCCATAATCTAAGATTTGAAAGCAATTATCCTAAGAAGTGTAGAGAGTCAAAAGAGGAAGGAAATAACCTCAGAGGCCAAAGTGACAATTCAAACAAACTGGATAAATAAGAGATTCATGATATAATCAGCAACCTCAACATTGATGAATAGATATTTTAGTGCACAACAATCCAACCAAACAAGTTGACCCAAGCGCATAATCCTCACTAGGTTTGATCAGGGTAGGAGAGTGTATGTCGAGTCACAATCGATGTGATCATCATCACCACTCGACTTATCAACAACAATCCTCCATTCAAATAGCAACATCCAAAGTTCCCCAAATACCAAAAGCAATCTAAGGACAAGAAGACCCTGCCCTTAGTGATTAGATTGACCTAAAGGCCACCCTTCCATCTTTTTATACCGATGATGTGAAATTGAACTCTCTTATTCAACCTCTCACTTCATCGATTGCTTCACATACAAAATTATACCATCCTCATAAAATTAATATTCGAATGATTACCAAGATATCATGTAATTTAGTTAAAATTTTATATTAAAAGTTATTGTTAAAATAAAAAATAAATAATTTTACAGATTCTTTCATCTGAACAAAAAATAATTCACCCATATAACTTCAAATAATAAATCTTATTTTTAACACAATAAGTTATTCCTAACTTCTCTAAATCTAAATGAAATTAAAGAAAAAAAAAAACAGCTGTTCAAAGAAAGACGAGTCACATAGAAGCAACGAGGGGTCAATATAAACCAGATTTAGAGAGCAACGCAATTGGGAGCATCGAAAACATTGTAAGGGGCGAAGAGAGAGCTCCGAGCAAATTAGAAGTGCGTCCCCAAAACAGTCATATATAAATACTCTTCATCAGCACAAGGCCTAACACAACAACCTAATATCGACCCACTAAAACAAATTCATCATCATCAAGAACCCTTACATCTTCATCTCCAACAAAATGCTCCCTTCCAATCTCCTCCACTATTCTAACAAACTCAATTCTCTTTGCAAGAGGAAGTGGAACATAAGGCAACCTAAAAACAGGCCTGATCACCCCAAGCTGAGCCAGAGCAGTGTTAAGACCTATCGGATTCGGCTCGTCAAAAAGCCACTTAACCAGCGGCATCACCTTCGAATTCAGTGACACGTTCTTCCCTTCGAACATAAGCTCATGCATCAGACCAGGAACGAGATTGCTCGTCACAGAAATCACCCCAACAGCCCCATAAACCCACCTTGCTTCATGACACTCATCATCATTACCACTCCAAATCACCATCCCTTCGTCCACATATCCCTTAATCCGATCATTTCCGACGCATTCCTTGACGCCAGCCATATTTGGATTCCCAGAAATTTTACTTACAACAGATGGAGGAATATCTTGTCCAGTTCTTGAAGGTACGTTATAAATGATGGTTGGCCCCATGGAAAGAACAGTTTCAAAATGAGAAACCATACCGTGCAGAGATGTCTTGCCATAGTAAGGATTGATGTGAAGGGCTGCATGCATGCCAACGGCAAAACCCTGTTCAGTTGCATGTATGGCCTCCCTGGTTGAGTTGCTTCCAGTGTTCCCTATTACTTTGATAGAAGCGCCAAAGCAATTGACGGTATGTCCAATGAGCATGATGTGTTCGTCCCAGCTCATAAGGTGGCCTTCGCCTGTCGTGCCTCCCACAATCACGCCTTCGGCGCCATTCATAATCTGCATGTTCATCAAGGCGTCATAGGCTTCGAGGTCGAATCTCCCATCGGGTAAATATGGAGTCTTAATAGCTGTTATTAATCTTAGACATTTTATGTCATCCACGGATGTCCTGTAGTGGCATATGGTAACTCAGATCAGCAGCAGAGATGGAAAAACTAGTTGGAAGTTTTGAACAGGCATGGCAAAGATGAAACATTATTGTTTACATGATAATTAAAAGTTAAAAGAATGATCTATCTTAATAGCAGGCAGCTAAACCTACTGTCATCAAAATTCTTTTCAAAAGAGTAGGTGTCAACATTATCAAGAATCTATAAAATGTCTAAAGGCATGCAAATTTCTATCACCGTATAGCAAATATGGTTTGAAACTATGAAATCGAGCCCAAATAACTTGTCCAGAAGGTGTTAACTTGGCCATAAAGAACTCTAGCCTCCTCAACTTGGCCTCTTGTACACGCTCAAAGAAGGCAAGTTTCCATGAGGATTCCATATCTTCCTTCAAAGGTGCTCGCCCAAAAAACCTTTCGTCAAGGGATGCTTGAGCTTTGAAACAGTTAACAGCTAACAAGGCTAGTTTTGTTGCAACTAGGCTACATCAACTCTTTTCCATGTAAATTTTATAAGAGATCTCAGATGTAGCATTTCTTATAGTCCAAAAATAAACCCGTAATAACTGAACAAACAATAACCCCCAAAAATTAAATTAATAAAGACCAAGAATAGACAGTCTAAGATGCATTCAACATAAATTTGGTTCTTACAAAACTGCAGTATGAAGAACGTACTTGAAATGTCGTGAAGAATAGATAGTCTCTTTAAATTAATAGAGGAAGAATCGACACATGTGATCTCAATTGATTCACGAATGAATATTAGCATTGAAAAGAAATAATAATATGCATACATCTATTAGGCTCCTGCACTATTGCAGTATGAAAAAAGTATTTCTTAAAATGACCAACAAAACCTGTTTTTAACTTCCAGGCTACGCATTGGAAGATGAAAATTTGAAACAACAGCTGCCTCCGGAGATTTCAAAAAAAAAAGAAGCATGCCAGTGCATGACATCCTATCAGTGCAGAGGTGTTTGTGTGCCATCTTTCCTTTGCATTATGGAATGCTTATTTACATAAAATATTTTCATTGTAAATACAACATTTTATTTCATCCATATAACTTCAAATGATATATTCTATTTTTAAATGCAATATATTGTAACGAAGAACAAGCCTGATGTAAAGACAGAATGAGCCACAACAGACTATAGGACATTTGTTCAAGATAGCTTATTAACAAAGCTCCAAGGGCATGAAAGAGCCCCTCAAATCATAGCAATTCCTTTTGAATACATTTACTCAAATAAATCAAACTTAGTCATCCAACAAATATAATTTATAGTTAAACATCCAGTGATATAATCAATCTAGATATATAGAGTAACCTGCTGGTTGTGTTGTTAAGTTTATATAAATCCCTCATAATTATGGATAATTTCTAGAAATTTATTTTTTAGGATTTGATTAAGATTGGATGATAAATATTAAGGCATATTTAGAGTAAATAGAGAGGGAATATTACTGAGCACAATATTCCTGTAATGTATACTCCATTCTGATCCAGTGGAGCCACCATCACTTACTGCGGCTATGAGCATAGACTTATTAAAGTCAAACTATATAAATCTTAATATCCTCTAGTGCATGTTCTCATGCGTGTGCTTGATTTCATGGTTGATCACATTGTGGTTCATCATATTCACTCATGGTTGACTATTCCACATAAATGTTGAGTGCCTTTTCAAATACTGGTATTCAAGTGAGGTTATGAGGAGTACAAATGGCCATGAAATTTGTTATCTTAAAGGGTGGTTTCGGAATTTGAGAAATCAAGATGTTAGGTCTGTTTATACAACAATAACTTGTCAAGGAACTTAAGGAGCCTGCTCATATACCTAAGACCATGAGTGATGAAGCCAATGCAAAGATGAATCAATAACCTCTCAATGTTTCAGCTATAATTAGCACATGAGAAGGTCTCAGATATCATGGACGAAATTGTTGAAAGTTGAAGCTCAAATTTTTTTGTATTACCAAAAGCCTTGCCAACAAACTTATCAAAAATAGATATTGTATTTATCTCACATTCAGAAAGGTATTCTTATTAAATCATATCTAAATAATTTTAATTCAATTATTTCTGACTTGCGGAATATCTATGCGACTAGTGATGATGAGGACTAAGTTTTGCTATTATTGTGCTCTTTACCTCCCTCTTATAATCATTTTTGTAAGAATATTTAGTATGGTAAATACATCACAAACTTAGAGAATGTTAAAAATTCAGTTCTTTCAAAATTTAAAATTTCTGAGCTTGAGGGTACAAGAGATGAAAATTTAGCTAAAAATTTAGCTAAAAATTTATTGGTTAAGGGGAGATCTTTTGAGAAGGGATATATTTATAATCATGCTATAAGTAAATCAAGTGGCAGGTAAAACGATTTAGCTTCCCTTTATTGCAATAAAAAGGAGCACATAAAGAAATTTATCACGTATTGAAGTAAAATGCAGATGGCAACCATAAGAACAAGCCAACAAATGCATGTGTTGCAAAGTGATCTATATTACAAACAAAAGTTATATCCGTTTGGTCATTGATGGAGATAGATGCAAAGAGCAATCGAAGCTTAAGATATTCATATAAAATGTACCTTAATGAAGAGTTGTTTTTTACTTATAAGCCATAATTTAGTAGTTGTTTGTATGGGGGAATAATTGCAAACAAAATTGATGATCCTGACATTGTGAAGTTAAGGGGTAAGACTATGACATTGGCTAGAGTTAGAAATATACCAGATCCAAGGAAAAACTGATAGATCTACAGAAAAATATGATGTCTTTAAGTACTCTGAGTGATGCGGGTTATGGATTCTCTAAAGATGTTGACTGTTAAGGTTCTTAAAATTTGCAAAATCATATTTTCTTGAAAACAAATATGGTTGATGGATTGTGTTATAAGGAGCAATTTTGAGTAATCTTGCTATGATTTCATTAGCATTACTAAGCATTGCAAGAGCAGTTCCGGAGCAAAAGGAAATATAGGTTAAGAGGGAGATGACTGGCAATGATCAAGTTGATCAATTTTATGTTGCACAATCAACTTTAGACTCTAAGTGCTAAGTCACAATATGACAACATTTAAATCAAGGAAACAACCACTTAAAGGATATGAAAATTTAGCAATAAGAAAAATTTAAGCATCAACAAATCCTTCATAGAATACATTAGATGTGCTTTGAAGGCCTCCCATGATTGTTGAGACGTCTTCTAGGTTTATTGAGGTTGGGCGGTATTTATCCTTTCAGAGTGCATACAAAGTTGATTCACTCCTAACAATATATCATATTGACCTTCAAAAAGTTTAAAACAGTCTATAAACCTAAAAGGCTCCACTAAGCCCACACTCAATTTCAGTGAGTCTTTTATTGTAAACTTAAATTAACAAACATAATGTTAAACATGAGACTAATGAATTTAACTTGCAAAAGTATATGATAGCCCACTAGGACTAACTTGATTTGAACATAATTGTAATAAAGATCAAAGCACTAAGTCAACTTACACTCATATTTTAAACATTGCTTGAAATAACCTTAGGCTGATTAACACTTTGATGAGTCTAGTAATTCATTGTTCAATCTGTGGCCCCCTGTCCAATATAGATCAACATATCACTCTAATCCAAATTACCAGATCAACATATCACTCCAATCTATATTAGCATACCAACATATCATTCTAATATATATTAGTATTTTAAACAACCATAGTCAATATTAGTGAAGAGCTAATGTAATCAAACTTTGATTGAGATCATTATTTGACTAAGCCAAACCATAGGGACCTTGGGCCAAGTGCCATTGTACACCTCAACCTAGTAGGGCCTCACAATGTAGGGTTGTCAATGATTCGACCCTAGCTCAATATCGACTCAAAGTCATTCAATCCAAAAATAAGCAAAGTCAGTCCAAATCTGATTAAAGTTTGACTCAATTTATCTCGATTCAAGCAAAGCATGGCTCATTAATTTTGTTATGAATTCGAATAGAACATAAAACAATTTGATCTCAATTAATTTTTGATTTTTCATGACAAATTTTTAGCTCTATGTGTGTGTGTGTGTGTGTGTGTGTGAAAGGACAAAAGTATGCATTATTTATAATTTTGGTTGATTTCAAGCTGACTTAGGGTCTGTTTGGGTCAACTGCAGTGGTATGAAAATGCAACATTGGACCTGTTGCAGAAGATGCAAACTAAAAAGTTTCAACTAGTATTAAATTTTTTATTTATTTTAAAAAGTCAGATCGTAGCTTTCTAATAACCACAACACTCTATCATATCAGATTGAAAAATACAACTTTCACATTTCAAATTCTTCAAAATACAACAAGAACATAGTTTCCCAAATGCTACTAGTGGTGCTATTCTGATCACACCGTAGGAGGAAAGCTGCCTCAAACATAGCCTTAATCTGATTCAAGAACAACAACAAATCAGCTTCAAGATCAAATTGAGGCACAAATTTGACCATGGTCAGCTCATTTCGCCTAATTTGAGCTAAATCTTGAGTAAAAAATTGAATCAATATTTGAGAGATCTTTGACTAAAAACCTTATCCCTGTCCTAAAGTCATGGGACATATAATCCACCTCAAATCCATCTTGGTTAAACCCTAGGTTTAAATAAGCCAAACATTTGTAAAGTTAATCCAAGAAGTTTTAATTAAGCCAACTAAAATCTAATTCAACTTCAATTAAGGAACTCAGCTTAACAATTCTCATGTCTAGAATAGAACCCCACATAGCTCATTAAGATAAAATAAAGCCTTTAGATAGCTTAATTCCCTTAATTTGAACTAGGCCCAATTTGTTTAAAATCATTTAAACTGGTTTAACTAATCTCAAATTAATTATACCCTTAAAACCCTCAAGATTATCTTGGTTTCAATCAAACTATAAGGATTAATTAAACCTTAAAATCCTCAAAAGCTTGGCGCTTGATCTACGCCTAAATTAAATTTAGTCCAACTCAAGTTAAAATTTAGTACATTAATCTAGTTAGCTTAAACTAAATTGCTAATCAAGCCAAAAATTATGTTGACACATGTCTTAGTCACCCAAATAGCCTTGGTTAGTTTGTTCAAAACAAAATCATGTTCAAATTATATCAATTGCTCAAATCTATAAACCAAAATCAAAACTCAAGCTAACTCAAACTCAAGTCAAGATTATCATGTTGTTCTTAGTCTAAGCAACCTTGGTTATAAATCAATGAAATAAATTTACTCAAATGATTGATGCAATCTCATTTAAAGAAAATTCTAAATTAATCATATTGAGTTAAGAGAATCCAATGTAGAGAGTGAGGGTCCTTTAGCATCAGTAGTCACTGCGTCTACTAAAATATCTGAGAGAGGTCAACTTATGATTGCTAATTAGACTTTCTAGATAATATGATCTAAAATGCTCTATAATTGGTTGTTTGAGTCAATCAAGTTGACCTATGATGATGGATTTCATAATATCTTGATAGGATTTACCACTCTACCTCCAATTATGCCCTCAATCATAAACCAAGTTTTCAATCATAACCAATCCAAGCTTACAAGATGTCGTTAATTGAGAGAGTTCTTAGGTGTCACTGTTAACATATAATTAATCAATGGTTTGTGCTCATCGAAAATCTTAATCCCTATAATATAAACCATAGGTGGTCTAACATCTTATCTACAAAAAATCTCTGTGAAAGTAAAATAATCTATTTTTGAAAATTTCATATGGCTCAGCATCTAATCAACAGATTATTAAAATAATAATAAAATTCTAAAGAATGAGATCACCCTTTCAGCTCATGAGCTTTCATACTAATACATTAGTAATCTAATATTTGAATGAAAGATTTTAGAATTTATGAAGATTAATTTCCTTAAAACCAATAATATTTTTTGAATAATTATCAATTAGAATTGATTGAAAGTGGCTACTAATTTATTATAAATTTTTGAGTTTAAAATGTGGATTTACTATGTCAACCGCTATTAATGCTTTACCAAATTGGTTCCTAATTTGATTGAAATTTGGTTCCCAAATTAATGATTTATCAAATGGATTAACTATGCCAACAAAAATAAGCTTTTATCCAACTACGTGAGGTCGACCATATGAATCCATTTTCTCCAATGTGTCCTATTAAATGTTATAATCTCATTTAATCCTAATAAGTTAATGTCATTTTTTTATACTTCTTAACCTAGTCTTTTTAGGTCTACCTCTACCTTTCCTAACATAAGCCGAATCTAATATATCTACTCACCTAAATTTCTACTAAGAATAATAATTTAGTTGGTTAACATAACTTCTTGTCCCTAGATATTCATATATATCCTTTGGGAGGCTTTTCACTAGGCATAAAACATCTCTCAAACCCTTATTTTTGAACAATGAGTATTGGCATTGGCTTGTTGTTTAAGAACAAAAGCCGACTACTTCCAACCGGTGGCAAATGCTCAAGACCAATGACAATGGATGGAGAAAGGGGCATCAACAGACGATAACCTCAAAGAGAGGTTAGCAACACTAAAATGGGATTAATAAGTTCTTAGGTTGGTTGCCACCAGATGTTCAATCGAGTGGCAATGGCTGATAAGGCATTTGAATTGGCGATGCCAAGGAGTAAAACCATATGCAGCTTATTTGTGGTTGAGGTCCAATTATAAGTATATTTTATGTTTTTCTTGTGATTAAAATTTTAAGTAAAAAAGGGAGGCCTCTTTAACATGCATGCATATGTTTGAGTAATTTTTGGAGATCTCTTTTGTTTAGTTTGGGTTTTTGTCATTTGGACGCTTAAATAGTATCAAATTGCTGATTTGATTGGCATCCTCTTCAACCTTAGCATTGTGATATAAGAACCACCAAGACAAAAAAATTTCATCGAGATTTTAGATCATTCAAACTTTGATCTTTCCATGATGAAATGTCCAAATAGCAAACATAGACGATTTAATTGATCAAATACTAGATTTGATATCCAATTCATGTGTCCATATACCTAAGGCCATAAGTGAGGAAACCAATGTAAATATGGATGAAAAACTCTCTCAATAATTCAATTATGCTGGAAGAATGAGAACTTGATGAAGACCATAGAAAAAAAATCCCTATAAGAGAAAAAAAACATCCATATAAGACCTGCAACTCAAGCTAGAGTCTTTGTATATGACCAAAATCCTCTATCAAACTTCATCAAAAATAGAGATTGTACATGCTTTGTATGCAAGAAGGTACAATCATTAAATAATATCTAAAAGAACTTAATTGCATTATTTATAACTTCAAGAATATTTATGTGATTGTCGACGATAAGAAGTAAATATTGTACTTTTTCTCTCTTATAAATATTTTCACAACATCATATTTATGATATAAATATCATCATCATAGATGATAATAAAAATTTGCTTTATTCTAGAAATGTAATTACTGGATGCAAGAGGTCAAAAGTTAATCAAGCAATATTGAGTAAGGGGATCTATTCTAAGAAGGGGTATATTTCTAATTGTGGTAGGAAAAAATCCTAGGTAATATGCAAGGACATGGCTTATTTTTATTGTAAGAAGAAAGAACATATAAAGAGATATTGTTATGCATTTGAGTAGCATGCAAAAGGCAATCATAATGAGCATAAGCAAATGTGATTGTTGTAGTAAATTAGACTGATTCAAGTACAAGAGATGCTCTTTTCGTGATTGATAAAGATAGATGCAAATAAATAATGGATTCTTGACTTATCTTGATCATATCATGAGTCACAATAAGAGTTATTTTTACTCAATGTAATTTCTAAGCTTAGTTGTGGTTGAAATCCATTTACGAGGAGAAGACTTTTCTTCTTGTTGCTTGGTTTATTTAAGCAAATAAAAGTTCCGATCATTTGGACTATAAATTTTCAAAAAAATCTACATAAGAAGAGAAAAAAATCAAAGAGTAATAAAAAATATTAATGAGTGTAATAATCTTGCATTGTGTGTTGTTTTTGATTTAGTGAAAGTGTGGAGCTACCATCAATTTGCACGGTCGTGGGCATATGATTGCTTAACCTAAACATAAATCTTGGTGTTTGCATGTGTTTGTTCACATTTGTGATTATTTTGTGCTTCATCATATTCACATTTGGTTGATGTTCACATAAAAGTTAGTCTCTTTTCTAATATGGTGCAGATGACCTATGCAATGTAGTTTGTCTATTTGACATGTTTAGCCAAAGCACTAGTCATATTTTTTGTTGGAGTTGATCTTAAGTTATAGGAATTCTTGCTTTTGGAAGAGACCCAAGGAAGATAGTAGCCATTCTTATTGTAGAATTGACCCACAGTAACCAATTAATAAAACATGGTTACCCCAATCTAAAGCAATGGAGAGAGACACCTGTCCTCCTTATGGAGTGTTGCAACATTCTGAATAATGTGAGTGGCCCATTGTGACATGTAGTTACCACCTTGAGTGTAGCCACAATAGATATCTCTTGCTCCCTGATAAGATTCTATGTTTAGATCCTCTTAGACCATGACTCCCTTTTTGAAGGAAGATTAGTACTACATATTAGATTAGTAACAAATATGCCTTATTGCTCCTTTATCTTAATTGACTTTTACACCTACACTCATCATTTGATAGTTTCCTTCACATACACCTATATTTTGTTATATTCATCCTTATCGTACAAGCATGATCCTCTTGGATATTTATTGGGGTCCCATGTCAGTAATTTGCTATCATCCTAAGTCCTCTTATTGCCCTTTTGGGCTTTTGCATGTGTGGGAACTTCAATTTTGGGGACATCTGCTATATTTACACTTGGCTAGTTTAGGAACAAGCAACCATAGTCTACTCAATTGCTTTTCCACACTCATATGAGTTAGGCCTTCTTTGATTTGGATTTTCAAAAACAACTCATGGGCAAGCATAGATTTTCTTGACCTAATTTCCAATTTCACAACCTACATGTAAGAACTTATACTCCAATGCTAAATATGATCTATAATTTAAGGAGAATAAAGAAGGTTATTGAATGAACCTCCCGTTTTTATTTAAAGATTCAAAGAAAAAGATTTGTAAAAAATTCCAATAGTTTTGGCTTATGGAAGATTTTTGGAACAACTTCAGAATAATAAAGCTGTGAAGCTACATTGCTTAAAAAGTTTAAGACAAAAAAACCATCTATGACTACCTAAATGGGCCCCTTATAATATGAGTCTCAAAGATTAGACTCTCCTTATAATATTGGCAAATAAAATGGTAAAATGATTAGACAATAAAAGATAATGTAAACAAGAGACAATAGAAATTTACACTTTCATAGATAAACTATGCAAGGGCACAACTAGATTTGGTTTTACCCTAATTGGAGAACACTCCTATTGGTTATGGCTTTCTCCTACCATGTTCTTCTTTGGATCTCCTTTGTTCCTTATTTATTATTTGATCTTCTTGATGCCTTGGGTTTTCTCCTTAATAATTCCTCCCTTCTTAATGAATTACAACCCAAATCCCTCATTCTTACTCCCTTGATTCAGGTAGTAAGAGATTGAGAGAGAGAGAGAGAAATGGTTTTCTAGTTAGAGAGAGGAGGAAGACTTGGTTTCTTGGAATGAGGTCCAAGGGTGGCAAAACTTGCAAGATGTCATAGGATTGGCTAATTAGAAGAGGGTGGTACATTATACCTAGAATCATCTCACTTTATGAAAGATGAATTAATAAAACCCTACGATACAAAACTGCTATTTATAAAAAAGAAAATCCTAGGACAAATATTATAAGTGATAAGAGTTATTCTCCAATCATTCATAAATGTGGTTATCAGATGAAGGATTCCTCTTATCTTGATACCTTATTTTCAATTTATTTAGATAAAGGTGCCTAAATCTAAATAAATCCAAACCAGGTTTAAAACAATATCACAAAATTAGCATTTCCTCTCTCTCTTCTCCCGCATAAACGACTTATGGGTTTGCTTCAGGTATAAAGGCCATGCGAGCCAGTGAAGCATGAATCATTTAAATATAGATTTGATTGGAGAGCAAATCATTTCCCAAAAAATGTATAATGATTTTAAAAAATATCAGGAACCCAAGCATGCTTTGCCTGTGCGTCCATAAGAGGGTTTGAAACCAATATATTATCATAGCCATACTAATTGGAGAATGTATCATTGACTCTTTAAATGGTTCTGTGATTAAAAGACGAAGGAAGCATACTTATCATAGATAACAATATTCATAGTTTACCACTAGAAAGTGCATATATATTATCATATATATATAAATCTTTAAGAACTAATAATTATCATGTATAAAAAGAGTTTTGAAATCAAAATTTGAGCAATCGAAATAAAACGCATTGTCAAGTCCCTCCCACCGATCCCATCAACAGAAAGCAGCTTAGTGTGAAAGCTAGCTAACCTCTGATTGTACTTGGCAGCAGGAGTCAGTGGCTTGAACCCAAACGCGAGAGCAATATCCCTTGCACCCAAACTGTGGCTAATCGACATGAGGGAGGACATCCTATCTCTCTTTCACACCTCTCCTTCTACCACAAACCAACAAAAAAGGAAACAAATCAGGGGAAATGAATTTCGATCAAAAGAAAGCCAGAAAAACAGTTCGAAAGCAGAAAATCCGGGATCGATATTCAGCTTACAGCAAGTTACGCAGGGAAGAGAAATGTTGGTAATGAAGATACAACTCGCAGCTGCTGCAGCGGAGGGATAGCATAGAATTGTGGCGTTGGAAGTGGCGGAATCCATGTAAAAGCTAGGGTTTTGGGGACACGATCTTGACTGACACGAGGGAGTTTGGAGCGTATCAGTCGGGGGAAGGACTGAGACGATGGGCCCAATCAAATGACCCAAAAAATATCTTTTAAACTGTATTCTTACTATAAAAGTTAAATTATTGGAGTAATGAAAATTAGTCTATAATATATAGTGTATTATATGTATATCAATTTATGATTAAATTTCTTCAAATATTTAAAAAATTCTATAAATTCTTTATGATTATTGTTGCGCAAAGCAGAAAGAAAAGTTTTCGCCTTGTTTTAAATCCGACACACGCAGTGATTTAAAGAATAACAATAAAAACTGAATTTTACAAAACCCGAAAAGGAAAAACTCGAAAAAAAAACTTCCACTATATATCCTTTTTGAGTACAAAGATCTTCCGACAACGGATTGAATCAGATGTAGAAAGACAACACTTTAGAATAAATTGCCGATGTACGGCGATGTTAACGACGGTATATGACTGTTGACGATGATGATGACGATAATGGTCGACGATGATAATGACACGCATTACACGATGGGATCGGCGTGGCGGTGACGCGGCATGGTTGGCAATCACCGAGGTCGGCAATTGGGAGGATCTTTAGAGCTCTCTCTCTCTCTTGGGCTCCCTCATAGAGAAATGAGGGGTTATTATAGCGAAGAGCGGCGTCTCAGAAATACATGCAAAACCCATATCACTCCACTTCATCTGACGACTCACAACGATCTCTTTGATCATTTGATGTATTTTAAATATTTGAATGCTCAAATGAAGAATTGTAAGATCTTTGGCTTTGGAACCGACGAGATGCTCGATTTGACTATAAACACATATTTGAGAGCTTTTAGAATTTAACGATGTCTCAAAGTTTCCAATGATATTTTAAGTACTTGATCTCACCCGGTTTAATTTCGATCATTCAAGATTTCATGCAAAAGAAATTTTCGTGGTCATATCGGTTCTATTTTTGGATGATATATCTCAATCATCAAAAAATATATGTCGTAATCCAAAATAGAAATTCTTCAACGAATCTAGTATTAACCACACATTTTGAGAGAATGTCTTCATAAGATAAGACTATAGCGACGCCACAATATATGTATGGGCGTGAAATTTCAAGGTTATGAACCCATCCGGCCCGTCTAAGCCATGGCCTACGGCGCTGTGGTGCCATGGTTTCTCACGGCATCGCCACAGAATCATGGCCATACATGCATGTAGAAGGTCATGGTCGGGGCCGGCAGGTCTGGAGAAGGCTGAGCATATGGGGTCATGAACGGACGCTGACCATGGTCGATAAAGGTGGCGCAAGGGCGAGGCTGACACGCGCGACGTAGGCGTATGCGCGGATGCGGAAAGCGAGACAGGCATAAAGCGACCAAGCAGCGAGAGCTTTCAGCGATTTTGGCTTTTTGATAATTTTTCTTTGCCTAGTGGGTCTATAAAACCCAGGGAGAAGGCACACTTCTTCAATGCTCTGCTTCTCTTCAAGTGCTCGAGTCAATCGCCCCCAAGTTTTTGTTCCGCTCGAAGAGGGCCAACCCCTCGCCGACCGTCCGTCGGAGCGATCAGCCCGTAATTACGTCGTTGTTCGGTTTTCCCTCGAAGAGGTGTCAAACTACCTCTGGACCGTCGAGGCGATCAAGGCGCCAATACATCGTCGTTGTTCTCCCTCGAAGAGGCGCCAACCTCGTCGGACCGGTTTGAGGCGATCGCGTCCACATACGTTGTTCCTCGAAGAGGCGCCAACCGGACCGTCCGGTTTGAGGCGATCAAGGCCCCTGATACATCGGTTTTCCTTGAAAGAGGCTAACCGCCGCCGGACCGTCCGGTTTGGAAGCGATCAAGGCCCGTGATTTTTCGTTGTTCGATTTTCTCTCGAAAGAGGCATCAACCGCCTCGTCATCCGGGTTCAGAACTAACTTTTTTCTTTTTGGAAATGAAGGAAATTTTAATTTATGAGCATCATCAGATGAGAATATCTTCTCTCTCATCTTTTTTATCTTTTTCTCATATATGTGTGTATCCTTTTTGTCAGATCGTAGGAGAAAAATTGTAAGCTATCCGTGAGCGAGAGTCAAAAAGGAGGCTCCAGCGAGTGAGTTGCTTTTACAAAATTTTTTTTGTCATTTCTCATTTATTATTTTCATGGTGATTGCCATAAGAAAATCCATAGTGAGCTACATGATGATGATATACCATCCATCGCCGCATCGATAGTTTAATGGTGTTCCAGAAAGTTTTTCTTCCTTAATGAGTTGGTGGCCATTGTTGCCAAAAGTCCGATCGAGCTGCTCACCGCTAGGGTACTTTATTATTTCGAGATGATTCTTCGATGGACGGATTCCTTGGCTCCGAGTTGATTGAGATATTCAAAATATGTGGTGTAGCTTTGTCACAATTTTCATTTCGAGCTTTAATGGTCATCGGTTTGTCGCCTCTTCGAGAGCGTGTTACTTTGAACATCAAATATTTGTGTCGAATGTGCATATTCACATGTGATACCCAGGGATGTGTTTCTTATCGGACTATAAAGAATTGAATATAATTTTCAGCACGGGATCAATCTAGAAATTAGTCTAATGGATTCTTTTTTGTGAAAAATGAGTGGGGTCTTCAGAGATGGGAAGATTGAAGCGACCTTTCGTGATCCATTCGATGTCGGAGAATGAGATCGACAACTCTTAATATCCACGATGTAGGAAGCTGCGGCATGAGTTATATCACATTGGCAAATATATAGTTGAAGATAGAATGTTCAAGGTTGGCCATTAATCCGAGGGAGATCTCATTCTTTTCCACTAAAGAGGTCAAGTAAAGGTGATGAAAGGTCTCCTCATATTCATAGAGTTCTTTCAAGAAGCCCATCACGAAATCAGGGTGGTGGCAATGTTTCTTCAAAAGAAAAGAAGACATGTCTGACTACGCCGATATCCGAAGAAGATGTTATTTGACCTCCCGAGAGTTTGCTGTTTCAACTCATGATGGGGAGTTCGTTTCTTGAAGCGCACATTCTCGAAGAGGTGTTAAATCACATATGTACATCCAACGAGCATATGAATTGCACGTTGTCTTCCCTTCTTCTTTTCTTCTTCTTTTCTTTTGTGTAATATTTGTGATAATTTTTTTCTTTGTAGGTAACTCAAACATTAGAGGATGGCTCATTTGGGTGCCTTAGATGAGTGGAATACTAAATTTGTGAAGATAAAATATCGCAAGTAGTATGAGCGAAAGATGAGTATTAAAGCAAAGAAGTGGCGACTTTCGAAGATCGACCGTGAACCGAGCTATAGAACATGTCGACTTCTTTTCTCCGGTCGGGAGGTGGCACGCACATGATGATTGAGGTGAGAACAGAGACTCGTCAGAAAGAGAAAAGACTTAAGGCACTTGTAGCGGAGAAGAGAGCTCTCGAACTGGAGAAGAAAGCATTACAGGATTATCTTTCTGAGAAGAAGCATATAATAAGCCGAATGAAATCTCTGAAGGCGTGGAAGACTTTAAGAACTCCAGCTTATCTCCACTCAAGACCATGTTGAAGCTAATCATATACTTGATGTTGAAGTGAAGGACTTAGCAGCACCAATGTTTAGAGGGCACATCATCCAGGGTTCTAAAAGGAATCCGCTTTTTTTTTTACTTATCCTAGTTAGCTTTGACAGGACCATGTTTTTCTTGTGGCATCGTTTGATTAGAATGTATGGATCCTACATGGATGGCGATGATAACAAGATCATTCTGGGATATGATCAAAGATCAGACAATCAAGATTAAAGCCATAATTATTTGTCTTTTTAAAATGGATTTAATCTTAGTCGTCCTCTCCAATCAAAAGAAATAGATTGATGGGGGTTTGTCTCCGCTAGCGCTAGTGAGAGGTGCAGCTTGACTATCTAAAATATTGAAATTCTAATGACTCATACCAAAATTTCGAGATTTCTCATACTATGAATGTTTTAAATGAAAAATGCATGAGTTTTGGAGAACTAAATCCTAAAATTGCATGAGTTCTCTTTCAAAAAAATGGTGAACCCTAAGGCTAAGCTATGATTTAGGTTGGTTACTTCTATCAAGCTAATGTTGAGTTAAATTTTTAATTTAAAAATATTCTTTAGGTCAAGACGAAGCTTTGGAATGAATTTCCTCCCTTGCCTCTCTGTGGATCACTTTAACCACCAAAGGCTACGACCCTTCGCCAAAAGTTTGGTTGATTTTTGGGTCTTTTATGGTCGAGAAAGGTGGGAGAAGATTTGATTTTGCTCCTTAGGTGCCAAGAATGCAGTGTAGTGTGTCAAAAATGTTTGAGAGGAGTTGTGCTTAAGGTTTTTATGTGACTGAACCCAACTATTATTGGTGGAGCTTGGAGGTGGCCAACCATAGGAATTGTAAGCTAAGGAACCTACTAAATTCAGTGGTAAACTCATTGGAACCATCCCAAGTAAGGCAAGTGGGGAGATGGAGAAAGATGTGATGAGAATTGAGAATTTTAGATTTTCTTATTTTTTAATTTTTCTCTTTTAACTTCAACACAATTTTATTTGTTTGATGAGTTATTTATAGCATTTAAGATTGATTGATTGTAATTAATTTGAATTAATTTTGAATTTGATCCAAAGTGGTCTTATTGGGGCCAATTTGGTTCACATGGACCCATTGACCAAATACGTTAAATTGTACCGAGGTTGGGTTGAATTAAGTTCAATTAACTATTATAAGTGAATTGAAATGTTCAATTTGTTTGAATTTCAATTTGATTGGATTTTGGCTCAATAGGTTCATTTAGCTAAACTAAAGTCAAATGACCTAGTTAACCAAATTAGATCTTATTGGGCTTGAATTTAATTTTGATTGAGTTTATATGATAATTTTAAGCCTTTAAGAATGTTTAATTTAACTTGATTTTGATTATGATTAATTTGGACTTAATGGGATCCACATGAGAAACCTTGAGTCAAATGGCCCAATTGGCCAAATAGTGCCACAATTGAGCTTGAATTGAATTTGATTAAGCTTGAATAACTATTTTAAGCTTTTAAATGGATTCAATTGCGTTTAACTTTTTGGTCTAATTTGATTTTGGCCTAATAGGATTCAAATGGCTAAGTTTGAGCAAAATGAAATAATTAACCTAATCAAAAGCAATATAGCTTTTGATTTTCATTCAATTAAATTTAATTTAGTGTTTGATTCAATTTGATTTAATTTGTAAGTGTTTAGATTCATTTAACTTATTTAGGTTATGTTTGTTAGGTGGGACCCATTAGGCTAGTCTAGGTCAAACTTGGGGTTTTGATTTTAGTTTAGTCTTATTTCAGGTTTGAGTTTCAAATTTCATTTAACTTGATTTCAATTTTAGATTTATTTGTTTTAATTTTGGCCTCGAGTTTAGTGCTCACTTTGCCACTAGAAAGTGTTATAAGGGTCTAGGTGAGAAATCCCTAGTCTAAGATCAATCTTTAAATGCCAGGAAAAGGATGTGTATCAACCACCACAAAATAAAGGTCAACATACACCAACACATAAGCCAAATCAATTATGGCTAAAACTTAGGGCAGTCACTTTAGGTTAGTGTGACCCACCTAGATCTTTATAGCCCAAAGCAAACCTAGCCACCCCTAAATTAAACCAAATTGAATTAAATGAATCCTGACATTAAACCCAACCAAGTTCAATCGAAGTTTACCCAATTGGTCTCTAATTGGATAATTTGATCAACTTAACCCAACTTAATAAATTTGGCCCATTTAGTCCATCATGAATACAAATCCAAGTCAAATCAAAATTGATTCAAACAAATCAACCCCAAAGCTTCTTAAAAATAATGACTTGTAATTAAAATCTAATTTGATTAATGGATGCACTTAGCCCAATTTAACATAATGAGGCCTTTATAGGCCAATTGCAAATTAAACCCAAACCAATTAAAATTAGCCATCCCCTAAGTATTAGAAATCTTAATGAAACACATTTGAAGCCTAATTGTGGTTCAATTTGATCATTGGGTTTACCTAATGTTGATCTCACTTTTGGAGTGAGGACTCATCCTTCCCATCTTTGACTTAGGTATCTTCTAAGCACTAGTATTTTCTTAGTGATAAGATACTTCTAGTGATTAAGGGAATACTAAACCCAAGCCTAGAGACTTAGGAAGGTATACCCCAAGCCTAGGCTGTACCTTAAGATAAATAGGTTCTACCTATCCTATGGCCTAAACCAAAACCCATGCTTATCCTCTCATCCAAAACCAACCTCAAGCCAACTAACCCTAATTGAATATTGTTTTATATCCAAGCTCCAAGCCAAATTTACTTAATCCTAAATCAATCCCACCATCATCCTATGGATCCAACCCAAAGCCTATTCAATTGAAACCAATCCAATTGACTTTCACAAAAGCACTCCAACCATTCAATACTTTGTTTCAAACCCTTCCAATACTTATAATCAAACTAATTAAACCAATTGAATCAAATCAACCCAAGTTAGCCCATTTGAACCAAAAGGTCCAAATGAGCTAAAATCTAATTAAATCCAAATCAATCGCAATCAAACCTATCAATCAATCCTAAACCCATCATTGAACTCAATTCAACCCAATACAACCTAATTCAACTCAATCAACCCATTTGGTCCACTTGACCCAAAGTGATCCAAATGATAAATTTGATCCAAACCTCAATCCAACCCAAAATTGGATTGAATCAACCTTCTAATTTCCTATATGATGATTTTTTAATCCTTGATTGTCCATTTGTAATCAATTAGGTCAAACCAAACCAATTTAATCACTTGATCTTAGTTAACCCAATTAACCCATGGACCAAAATGAACCAAATCTCATTCTAAACCCAATTACTTGCAATCAACGATTCCCATCAATCATAAATTCAATATTAAACATGACTCAACCACCAATTGAACCAAACCAAGCCAACTTGGGCTCTTGACCCAAGTTGATAAAGTGCCAAATTGGGTCAAATCGAATGCTAATCAAATTGATTGAAACAAATGCCTCTAATAAATCACAAATTGATTATTGAACATGATCCAACTTCCAATTGAATCCAATTTGATCAAACCAACCCAATTGAATCCATAAGGGTTGTTTAATGAACAATGCTTAATTAAGGTTTGAAGTTCAGGCTAATTACCCTAATTAAGCTTTAATTACTTGGCCAATTGGTCTCAAATTAGATAAGCTGATACTATGAGATGTCCTCTACCTCCTATAATTTTTTGGGATTTATTGGCCATGTAATTTGGAGAATTTGAAATTTCAATCTTAATTACCCTCCTTAATCAATTTAATGATAATTAAAATTGCTGAATAATAAAATTTTAATGATTAATGATGTCTAATCCATACTAATAGTGGGAATCATGAGGGAAAATAATTAAGGCCTTTTTGTATTTCCATAGGAGGGGTGATTAATGCATGGATTAATTAAGTAAGTTAATGGTGAAATCAAAATAAATTAAAATGATAATTGTTTTAGATAATTCACATAGGTTTATCTTTATGTGTTTAACAATATAAAGAACCTTAAAGAACATATGGTTAACCCATTGTGGTATTTATTTTTATATGTTAGTGGACACCATGTAGATCATGGGGTACTTACTAAAATGATCGAGAATGATATTGAGGTATGATATACTATATCGAAAGATAGAGACACCACTCTTCAATGAACCTAATCACCTAATAAGGACTCCTAAGGTTTGATGAGTCTTCAAATGTACCAGAGATTTTTTCCGTGCTTTACATGGATGAATAAAACAATATTTTTGGATTCTAAAGTTTCCTATGGGGGCAAGCCCCATAGTTAATTACATCATAAAAAAGGTGAATTCATTAAGAATACACTTGATTAAAGTAGTCAATTATTATCTCCAAAGATTTCAAGGATAGACTATTAATAAATTGGCTATATTGGAAAATCAAGTTAAAAAGATCAAGGAGAAGACTTATTTTTGGAAGCCAAAGAGAATATGTAGGGAATGCTCATGATACTAGGAAGCTTAGTGAGCATTCCAATCTATCCTATGGTTGGGCTTTATATATTTGAAGTTGAGGAGAATTATTTTGTTAGAGTTGACATTTTATTAGAAAGCTATGACTTATAATCCAATAACATAAGATTATAGAAATGTCTAAGAGGTGAGGATTTATGCTTGTAGTCTAAAGGAAATAACTACATCGGATCCTAAATCTAGGGAGCTTTAGGAAGAGCTAAAACATGACCTAAGTCTAAGAGAAGATAGACATAAGATTTACCTCCACAAGAGAGAATAAACCACTTGACTGTTGGGTATACAACCACCTAGAGTGGCCGTCACTAACCCTTCATACGCTTTAAATTCATGTAAGCAAGTCTTATGAAATTGCAAGATAATAAGCTATGATTTATTTAGAAATAGACTAAAATCCTAAACCTACTCCCTAAGAGACTAGAGCATGAGTGATATGAGTAATGACTTAATCTATAAATGTAAATTTTTTCAAGTTTTATTTGATTTTTGACACTTAATTTTGACAAAGACTTTGTGATTTTTTATATGCCTAAATGCATGATGAAGTAGAGTTGTTGGCCAAATTAAGAGAGAAAGATGGTGAAGCTCCGTCAATAGGGGTTGCTCTCAGAGGTCAAGTGGTCCCTATGCATGTAAGGATGAATGCCTTCATTTTGCAAGAGTGATTCAAGATGCATGCATGATGTGAAACATATAATATTCAGCTAAGGGGTTGCTAAATCTTTTAATTATCTTATTTAATACCTAGGATTCATGGTAAGGTTAATTAAAGATTTTAGTTATGAGTTGTAATTGGGAAAAAGATTTATTTTTTTCCTAAGAGCCTAATCGTATATAGGCCACACATTAAAGCATCAATTATAAAAAACTATGAAAAAGTATGCTGGTTTCTATTGCACAAGTTAAACAAAATATTAAACAATTTTTATAACTAAGCACAAAAGAATAAAAAGGCCGGTGCAGTCGGGTACCACCGTATAACCCTAAAAGAAAAGATAGGTAGCCGAGCTCTACCCTTATACAACCCAAAATATGAAAGAATAATTATAATTTTTAAATGAATGAATACTATGGAGGATCTTCAAGTCTTCATGTCTTCATGTCCCCTTCATTTCTTCTTTTCCCTTTGATTTGGTGGACTTCAAGGCATCACATGGCACCCCAGGACAAAGCTTGCTAGCCAATGCTCATCCTAATATCCCATAACACTAATCCTAATTCTAATACAAAATTACATTGAAAATAAGAAAAGTAAATCTAACTACACCTGCAAAATAGAGGTTAGTTAAATATACATACAATCCCAAGCAATTATATCATAATTTGGATTTAGCACCCCCATATGGGTAACCAAGCCCACCTATCCTAACTTGGATTATGCTTATGGGCTTAAGCAACCTGAAAAAGAGCATTTATATTTATTTTTAAGCAGCCCCTTAAGCATAAGCCCCTGCAGAAAATATGATTAGGCTAACCACGACTTACCATCCAGTCTACGAAGCATACACTCTAATATCTAGTCTAAAATAATACATCACAAAATAAAATATACATCACATCATACACTATCCTAACTTAGGACTAGAAATTGTGACTTAATTCTAATGTGTGTGTTAAGGCTTATGTGGTATGTCTCATTAAGCATCGGAGTTAATGATTTTCTAAGTTTGGAAGGATTTAATTTAACATAAAGGGTTGATTGCACTTGAAGTTGTTTAATTGATTTGAGAATTTTAATTTGTGTTTTCTTTTATTTCATATGATTACACTTAGCAACTAAGTATTATAAAGAGAAGAAAGAGGATTGCCCCTTTTCATCCCTACCTTAAGCCACTTTCTAAAGTATATTAATTTGATTTAGTTCTCTTTAGTGAATGGCTTATTATATATTTTAGATTAATCTTAAGTTTAGGTTCACTTTAAATAATTCTATTCAATGTGAAAGGCTTCTTAAGATTAATCTAATTGAAATACTATCACATGATTTATGTTCAATCATTCTTTTCCATCACATTTAACATGCATATGATTTAATCCTAAGTGTATTTATACATACAACATATTTTAGCACACTTAAATGATGAATATAGATGTGCATATTAAGTTTATATTTCTTATTTGATTGAATTATTTAATCATGTTAATTTAAGACTTTATCCAAATTCTTATACAAAAAGACATAAGAATAAAATTAAATAGATGTGTGTCATTGTTAAACCAGGGAAGTGAGGTAATCAAATGACCTCCTTGGGGCTAACTAAAGCCTCGTATTCTCAGGATGTCCAAACTCTATACCCATTTGTATTCAAACATATGTAAATTTGTATGTAAGAATATAAGGAAAGAGACCCAAAATCAAATGGCTAATTAATTCAATCACTTAGTCGCTTATGAATGCAAGTATTTTTAGTAGAAAAGAGGGAATTTCATCCTTTAGCCACACATACATACACATGTAAAGAGAAATAAGCAAGTACGTGCCTTTGTTAAACCAAGGAAGTGAGGTAATCAAATGACCTCCTTGGGCTAGTTAAAGCCTCATATTCTCGAGATGTCCAGACTATATACTTTGCTATCTCACTACACATGAATGTATATGTAAATAAGAGAAAGAAAATCATGCAAAATTATATTTTTTATTTGATTAGAACATTAATGTATGTGAAAAAAATTTCATCCCAATTTTAATGTAGGAGCACATGTAAATGAAATCAAATAAGTACTTGCCGTTGTTAAACCAGGGAAGTGATGTAATCAAATGACCTCCTTAGGGCTTACCAAAACCTCGTATTCTCGGGATGTCCAGACTATATACTTATTAACATTCAAATATATGTGAAACTACATATAAATTAAAGAAAAGAAAGCTCTATTTCATATACTTAAGCTATAAGAATATGCAAACCTATATGTAATCATAGCTACTATCACTCTAGCCAATGTAATTAATTTATAAACTTTGGAAAGTAATTTGAATTTATTAGTGATAATAGCCACACATATTATAAATTAATCCAACACATCCAAGCTTAACATAAAGAAAAATCATTTGATTTAATTTAACTTTGAAAAGATGAATGCATGATTTCAAATGACATACAACATCTAACATGATTGGAAAGGAATAAATAAACATAAATATATGATTTCATTCAATTAAATTATTTCATAAGGATAATCATATATAATAAAATCATTTAAGATAAACCAAAGATTCTTTAATGTCATTTTTAATCACATGTTTTGATTTGATTTAAGGATGTGAGAAGAGATTTGCTGATCCTAACTCATTCTCATATTTGTGAATTAATTTGGTTTAATAAAATATGATTAAGTTGATTTATAGATTAATTAAGTTATAATATGCATTAAATCTATTAATTAACCCTTACCTATGTTGTTTTAAAGTAATTAACTAAATATTTTGAGCCAATATGATATGCATATGAATGGAAAATAAATTTGTAATGATCCTAAGAAATAAAAGGCCCTAATGCAATTGGCTCATGATTAATAATTAATTAAGCTAAGGAACTTAATTAAGTACTCTTATATTTCTCCAACACATGTGAGCTAATTATAATTTTCTTAAGATTTCCTTAGGTTGTTGAGCACCTAAGGGTCTACCCAAGACTTCATTAATTGAGATTCCATGTGATTATAATTCCAATTTAATTAATTAAGCAATTTGATAATTGATTAAGCCTTGATTAATTTAATTAATGAAATAAACTTAGGAAATAGATTAGGAAGGAGGCCCTAATCTTATCCCATGGGTTCATTCACTATTAAGCAACAATTAACCACTTAATTAATCAATTTATTACTATTCATGGGATTAATTGATTCAAAAGAGTAATTAGAGCTTATTTAGTTAATTTCCATGATTAATTAAGCAATAGATCTCAATAAACTTATGGGAGACAAAGGTCATCCCATTGAATTAACACACAAAGTTTAGAGTTGATTACTTATGTAATTAAAGAGTAATTAAGTTAATTAATTTTATAATTAAACTTTAATTAAGCCCTAATTTCTATTCAAAATTAATTAAGAATATTTTTAATAAATTCATTTCTGAAATACTTTCAAAACAAATATTTATTTGCACTTTTATGATTTCCTATGATTTATTATAATATTTTAAACTTTCAACTGATTTAAATAATTTTTCATAATTTTATGAAATATATTAATTTATTCTACTAAAATAGACTATTTAAGCTTCAAAATTCAATATCTCCCTACCTAGAAATCTTTTTGACTTGAAATACTTTAATTCACAAAAAATTTTAGATCAATCTGATTTGTATTTTTAGATTAATTAATTAAATTTTATTTCAACTAAAACTTAAATTAAACTTAGAATACTCAAGTAAAATTAGGGATTTTGGATTTGTTGGATTCCTCTAAAAAAAAATGAATCCGACAGCCCTTGCTTGCAATTTTTTGGTAAATATTTTATTTTCTAAGAAATTTTGATATTTTTGGTAATTTAATTAATTTTTAAAAGCAGAAAAATTTCCTACATAACCTAGTCAGCACTGTGCGACGCTAACTGGACCACGTGGTTCCACACATCACCACACAATTTTGGATGGGTCGTGCCGCCACATGACATGATCTGATTGGGCGCACGGTTCTGACGTGACAAATGAGCAGAAATGTACAGTTCCGATCGGACCGTCTGATCACAGATGGGATGGTCTAGATCGAATCCACGATCTAACTGGCTGAAATCGCATATATATGTTCTAATCTTAATCGTCCGTCTCTATTGAAGCGGGATCGGATGGCTATCTCCAAAATATGTGCATGAAATCCATTTTATGCTCTATTTTGCATCGATTCTTCCAGGAAAACTCCTATTTTTGCATTGGATCATGTGAAATGAAGAATTCAAGGCTTTTCTAATGGAAATGGAGCAAACATCGGCATAAACAAAAGATCCTACGACTGGCTAATGATTTGAAAATTACATCGTTGGGGATGGTATTCGGCGGCTGTGTTGATCCGGGCACAGTCCTAGATGCGAGAAGAAACATTGGAATAAATCTAAACCCTTGCCTCCTCTTAGAATGATGTATCCACCAATGGCTGCCGCCTCCTTACCGGAATCCGCTCGATTTTGGTGTCTTCTAGCCCAAAGGAAGTGGGAAAGGGGTCCTGTAGCTTAGAGGAGCTCATGGAGTGTGTGCAATGGCAGAATAACTTCTAATGATGCCTCTCTTCCCTTGTGCTTGGTAGTGGTTGAAAATCATCACTAATGGTAATTTTTGGATGTCTTATGACTTGGGTGGTTGGGAATGGTAGGGAATCATTCTAGGTGGCTTAGTTTGGTTGACCAAGGCTTGGGAGGTGGCTGCCAAGAGGGATTAGTGGGTGTCCTATGGGTTTAAATGCTCCAATGAGGTAGGTGAGGTGAATTCACCTCCCCATGAGTCATGGCCAACCCAACCATCTCTTGGGTAAGGTTGGGCAGTGTCCTTGATACCTAAATGGACCATTAGGAGGGTGCCAAGTGGCTAAGGAATAGAAATGATCACTTACATAGGTGATTTATCTTATGTGATACCCTTGACCTAAGGGTAGAATGGTCATTTGGCATTAGATTTGATTTGGGTAGATTTAAAATGAGTCGAAAGTGAGTTTGACAAAATTTCATGCCATTTGGAGTTCATTAGGTTATGTTTGGCTTAGTTTGACCTATTTGAGTCAAATTGGGTCAAAATGGATTAGGTTGACAAATTGATCAAATTAGGTCAAACCAAGGATTGAGTCAAATTCATATGATCATTTGGAGTGTGTTGGTGTCATTGGTTTGGTTTAATTTGGTTTATTTGAATTCATTTGGGTCAAATCGATCAAGTTGATCAATTTGACCAAATTGGCCAAATTGGCTTAGTTCATGGCTTAATTGAAGGTCAAGTTATGTTCAAGTATTGATTTTGGGTTGGTATGAATCATGAGTTTCAATAGATTTGGCTTAGGTTGCAATTTGACTAGTTCAGGTCTATATGAATTAAAGGGTTGACTTGGTCAAAAGGCTAGGTTGACTTGGTTTGACCCAATTTATGATAATTGATCAACCTAGGATGATCAACAATCATGTCATGAAGTTTGGATTGGCTTAATTCACTTTGATTTGGATTGAATTGGATTTTGGTTCATATAGGCCAACTTGGTCACTTTGGGTCAAGTGAGCTAATTGGGCTTAGTTGGCTTGATTTTGGGTTGAATTTGATTTAGTTGAGTATATATATGAATTTAAGATTGATATATAAATCCAATTGCAATTGGTTTGGGTTAAAATGAGTTTTGGTTCATTTGAATATTTCAAGTCAAATGGACTAAGTTGGGTTTGACTTGTGTTGATTTTGATTTGGCTTGATGATTGTAGATTTCATTCATATTTAGAATGGTGATTGATAGAATGATTGATTTGTCAAAAAATCAATTAAATTTGGTTTGATTTAGATTAGATTTTGGCTAAGTTCATGAAAGTTATTCAAAGGACTTAGGAAGAGTTTTGATCATGGGTTTCAATCATTTGGCTTGGAATTTGAATTTGGATTTGGATTTGGATTTAAAATTGAGTATGATTGGGTGAATCTGGATTGGATTTGGGTTATGGGGTAGGAGGGTTATCCTAATCCCTAAGGCATAGTCTAATCTTATGATTAATCCTTCTAAATCTCTAAGTTTAGGTTAAGTATTTACCTAATCACTAGAAGTGTTATATGATTAAGGAAGTCTTAGTGTCTAGAAGGCTCCTAAGTCTAAGATGAAAAGATTGAGAACTCACTCCAAAAGTGACGTCAACATCCATGGATGTCGGAAAACCATTTAAGTATTTAATTAGATTATTATTTAATTTAATTAACCTTTAAATATGAGCCTCATTGCATTAGGTCTTGTTTAGTGCATTACAAATTTTAATTTCTCATTTGAATATTATTGGAGGCTCATGATTAAATGGTTAATCAAATTAAAGAGACTTAGGAAAGAGAAAGTAAATTAATTGCTTAATGATTTGACCTTATTCAATCCATAAAAGTCACTTAATTATCTTTCCTTAAACACATTAAGTTACTAATGTGGGATGGGGCAAAATAACAAATATCATATTTTCTCTTTATGATTTAATAATTCAAACCCAAAATCAAATTCCATAAGAAGCTTTGATGAATCTTAAATGGTTTTATTCAACGTGATTGTCCTTAGGAAGTAATGTGATTGAGTGCATTATGTGGCAATGTTTAATTATTCCTTTTCAATCATTATAAATTTGTATATCATACATTCATGTTTTCAAATAAAAGAATCAAATGAACATAATTATATATGCATAAGTTGCATGTGTTGAACTAATCTTATTATATGGCATAGCTATTATCACTAATAAATCTCAAAATATTTTCAAAATTATAAATCAATAATAAATATTTAAAGTGATGTTGGCTAAGAATATTACATATGATTTACATTTGCTTATAGCTTAAACATGTTAAAGTATTATTTTATTTCATGATTCATGTGTATGTCTACATGTGTTTGAATGTTCGTAAGTATATAGTCCAGACATCCTGGGAATACGAGGCTTTAAGTAGCCTCAAGGAGGTCTTAGATTACCTCACTTCCCTGGTTAACAATGACACATAATTACTTAATTTTATCCATATGTATGCATGCATTAGAATTTGGATAGGGCTTTACTTTACATGAATAAATAAATTTGTTAACTTACAATCTTTTGCATGGTTTTTATCCTTATGTTTATGTATACTTTTATATGTGTTTAAGATAGTAAGTATATAGTCTGGGCATCTTGGGAATACGAGACTTTAAGTTGCCCGAAGGAGGCATTAGATTACCTCAGTTCCCATATTTTAACAATGACACATACTTGCTTAAAATTTAATACATGTATATGTTCACTTAGCTAAAAATGAAATCCCTCTTTCTACCAAAAATATATATGCATTCACAATCATTTATGTGTCAAAAATACATTACATGTATAGGTATTTAAGTTCAAAATCATACGCATGCTATTGATGTTGAAAATGAATGATGTGACATTATTCATGTGATAGTAATTCAATTTCATTAATCTTAAGATGCTTCTCATGCTTGAATAGATTCTTTAAGATTAATCCAAATTTTGGATTAATAAAAATACTTAATAAATCATTCACTAAAAGAAACCAATCTATAATAACATGCTTTAGAAAATGACTTAGGATAGATATGAAAGGGAGTTAAGCCTCTTTCATCTCTTTACAACAACTGGATGCTAAGTAACCGTCAAATGAAATAAAAGAAGATACAAATTAAAATCCGTCAATCCTCTTAATAACTTGAAATGAAACCACCCCTTATGGTTAACTTAAATAATTTCAAACTTAGATAATTATGATTATAAAACCTAGCTAAAACATAGCACACTAAGCTAAGCACACATATTAGAATACTAAGTCACCACTTCTAGCTCTAAGTTAGGATGATGTATGTTTTGACGTTGTGTTTTATTTAGTGATGTATTATTTTAGACTGGATGTTAGGATTATTTGTGCGTAGACTAGATGTTAGGCCGTTATTAGCCTAATGATAATTTATGCAGGGGATTATGCTAAAGGGGTTATTAAAATAGAAATAAATATAAATACTTTTGCTTGCATGTTGCTTATACCCCTTTGCATAATCTATATTAGGGCATGTGGGCTTGGTTACCTATGTGTAGGGTGCTAAGTCCAAATTTATAGAATATAAACTACTTGGATTTGTATGGTTGATTTAGCTAACATCTATTTTACAGGTGTAGTTAGATTTTACTTTCCATAAAAAAAATGTAATTTTGCAATAGGAACTATGATTAGTGTTATGGGTTTTAGGATGAGTAGTGGCTAGAAGGCAAAGTCCTGGGAGGCCCTGTGAAGCCTTGGAGCAAAATTAAATCAAAAGGAGGAAAGAAAAGCAAAGAATGCTCCATAGCATCTAATTTAATTGTAATTGTAATATTCTTTTGTAATCCGAGTTGTATAAGGACAGAGCTCGACTATGCAATTTCTCTCTTTTTTGGGGTGTACGGTGGTGCCCGCATCATGCTCTTATTATTTCATGAAATCTATGAATATTTGATTGTTGTGTTTATCTTCATAATAAAAAATACATGTTCTTCAGAGGTTTCTTAAGCTTGATGATTGAATGTATGGCCTGGATACTGTAGGCTCTTTTGAACAAAATTAATTTTTCTACCATCATTAATAACTCTTAATTAAATTTTGAAATAACTCATAACCTCACTTTAAAGCAAATGTTGTAATCAAGATAATTAAAAGATTTAATAATCCCTTAGGGAATGATGTATGTCATGCATATCATCTTGTTTCGTTCTTAAATACGGAGGGTCTCCACTCTCACACGATAGGGGAATGCTTGACGTGAGGGCATCTCTTGTAATGGAGAACACCTCCTATTGCTAATTTAGATAGTAATAATATTTCATCATGCATTTAGATAGAATTATCCAAAGCCTTTGCCCAAAAGATTGTGTCAAAATGATATAAAAAATTATAAACTTTGCATTTAGTCTAAATCATGATTTCATACCAGTCATGATCTAGTATCTTAGGGAGTGAGTTTAGGACTTTAGTCTCTTTCCTAATTAAATAATAGCCTAGCTATCTTGCACTTACATAAGACCAGCCTACATAATTTTAATGGGTAGGAGGTGTTAGCTGGTGGCCACTCTAGATAGTTGTAAGTCCGGAAGAGTCGAGATGGGTTTGTCCTCTCTTGTAGAGGCAAACCACTATGTCCCATTTTTTGATTAGACTTAGGTTGTGCTCTTAGCTTGTCATAAAACATCCCATTTAGATCTAACGTTGCTTGTTTCCTTTGGGCTATGAGTGTTAGTTCTCACCTCTTAGGCATTTTCATAATCTTGTGTTGATGGATTATAAGCCCTAACATTCTAATAAAATTTCAACTCAAACTAAAAATAAAAGTCTCTCTTTAAACATATAAAGCCTCACTATAAGATAGATTGGAGTGCTTACTAGGCTTCTAGTATCATGAGTGCTCCCAACTTATCTTCATTTCAAATATGAAAATAAGTCTTCCAAATTGAACTTTCTCACTTGATTTTCAAAAATACCCAATTCTTTGATAGTCTAACTTTGAAGTCTTTGGAGATATTTATTAACTACTTTAATCGAGAGTTTTCTTAAAAAATTCTATTTTCTAGGATGTAATTAACTATGAAAGCTTGCTTCCATAGGGAACTAAAGAACCCGACATAAATTAAACCTTGCTTTACTTTTCCATGTATAGTAGAGAAAGATCTCTAGTATATACGAAGGCCCATCTACTTTAGAAGTCCTTATTAGGTGATTAGGTATATTGTAGGATGATGTTTCCATCTTTCGAGATGGTACATCATACCTTAATGTCATACCCGATCACTTCAATAAGTACCCCATAGGATATGTGTGGTGTCCATAATTACTCCAAATTAAAACACCACATCTAATCCTAGTTGACTTAATTGAACTTTATGGAATCAAAAACAAAATAATTTTAGACCAAACTAAACTCAGTCAATCCAAAGCCTTAGAATTATTACACAAACTTAATTGAACACAACTTATGCTAATTGGGGTCCAATCTAGCAAATTGGGTCACTTGACCCAAATTGACTTAATTAAAGTACCTTGAGATAAATCTAAAAAAGTAAGCCAAAATTGGACCAAATCAATTATTTCAAAACACTTTAAATTGATAAATGAACATAATTCAATAGCTCATTGGGACCAATTTGGCCAATTGGGTAATGGACTCAAGAAATTAATCTAAATGAGTCACATTGAGCCAAATCCAACCTAGTCTAACCCAAATCTCATCTTTGGGTCACCAAAGGTCAACCCACGTGAGCATGACCCAAGTTGAACCAGTTCTACCAAACCAAAGGTCAATTAAGGTCACTCATATAGGACAAAATCCTAAATTAACAAGTCCACTTTACTCATTTTCCTTAAGCATTTGCTTAATCACCCTTTGAGCTTAACCCATCCACCTAAGCTAGCCTAAAGTTACCCAAGTTAGCCGTTGATCCAAGTAAGGGCAATATCACATATGACAACCTTTGGTTTACTCACCATAAGTTGTCCAATTCACATTTTCCCCCCATACTCAGCCAACTATAGGCAGCTTCAAATTGCCAATTAAGACTATTTTTAGCTCAGCCACCACCTCCCAAAGTTTGGACTAAGCCTAATCCTTAGTTCACATGGGGAGCTTCACACACATTGAATGAAGATGATTTCAAACACTCAAATTACTTACCAAACTCATAACGATAATCCCTAATTATTTTCATGTCGCTAGTTTATTGTAAGCCAAGAACCACCAACTCCCATTGAAGCCGATCATGCCATACCATCATCTAGGCATCCAACCATTGTAGAGAGAAATTTTCTAAATTAAAAAAAAACTCCCCATGCCCTAAGCATCATGATCGATTGATTTCCCTTTGATTTCAAACTCGGGAGGCTTGAACCAAAGAGCACCAACAAGAGGCGGTCGAGCTTTGGTGATTTCGATGACCTACGGGGAGCCAACTAGGGATTTGGTCAAAGAAGGCACATCTCGACACAAGGAAACTCGCTAGCACCTTGGTCCACTTGACACAAACTTGAGTGAGGTAATCTCTCAAGAATTTAATCAATCCCTAGGATCTTCATAGTTTTGTGAAGCAAGTGTGAATGGCATTAGGATCCAACAATTAAGAACTCCACATTTCTCCTCCTAATCTTTTTCAGTGTGTGATTTTGCATTTTGTAGTCGAAATCACCGTGATCACTGCCATTTTAATGGACGGTTATGGTCTCACGTGAGATGGAGAAGATGACCCCATCACTATTAGATTAGCAAGTTAGATCTTAGATTCAAACTCGCAAGCCTTAAACCCATAGCTTCAAACTTGTTTGAAATGACGCTTTACACACGGCATCCATGTGGGATGCTTTCTTGATCAATCAGGGTATGCAACGCGTAAAGTGCAATCTCGCTAGCTACCACATAAGATTAATAAGAAAATAAGAATTTATAAGATTTAAAAATAGCTCAAAACTTTAAAATTCATAATTAATTATAAAAAATATATAAAAAGTAAATAAATACTTTTGGAATTTAGAAAAATGAGTGGAATATAGACAAATATAAAAGACATAATTTTTAATAAAGATTTGAAGAGTAATTAGGGTTTAATGGAAAAGTATAATTTTAAAATTAATTCAAAAATATTTATCCAAATAGTCTAAAATTTTCATAAATGTTCTTGTTAATATTCTCTATTTTACCAAAAATTTTTTTATGGCATTTGGATGAATATATAAGTGATTATTAAATATTGAACCTTAAATCTAGAAAATCACTTAATAATTAATTTTAAAATTATTAAAATCATCATCAAAAGTTTATCTAAAGGACTAAACACACTTCATTAACTTAATGTAATTTGAGAAAAATGGTTTAATTAATATTAATCACAAAATCCCCAAACTTAAGAATAATTAAGCTTTAATTAATATTAATCAATTATTAGGTAAAACTTTCAAAATTCATGATAAGTCACATAATGATCTAAAAAAAAATACAAACAACTCCTCTCTAGAAAAAGCTTTTATAGCGAATTATAAAGAAAATAAAAGCTATAAAATTGAGAGGTATTCTAAGACTAATTAGTGTTTTATTAAAAATCTTATTTTTGAAATTAATCCTAATATACATATCCAAATAATTTAAAATTTTCAAAGAATATCTTTAGAGATGTCCTCTATCTCTCATAAATGCATCATCGCTACTGAAATAGCTTTCATTATCAAGTTATTGAATAACTTTGCAATGAAGGACTCACTTAAGAATTTATAGTTGGAAGTCTTCAAATATAAAGCTATCATGTAACAACAAAGAAGAAAACTCAATTGTTTTTAGTTATAGTAGAATTTTTGAGAACAAAGGATGGTCAATATAGAAATTTAAAAAAGTATTGAATTATGCAATTTGATTAATAAAAAATGTTGTTGACTCAAGGCATCTGTGGCATGATTCAAAGCCCTTGCTTTATGCTTTAAAAGATGAATTGTTGTAAATATGTGGTCTCCAAAACATGTCTAGCAAAAATGTTATCTTGGTTAGTGAGGTATTTAGCTCTTCATGTTTGGTGTATAAAATAAACTCATTTTGGACATAACATTACACTAATGTTTCATGGCTCAAACAAAATGATTAAACTTAAAGTCAAACGTGATAAAATGAAGCTTAGCCCTAACAAGCTTTGCATTTAAATATGCAATGCCAATCTTAGTTGGACAACTTGATTGGCACAAAACATCATAATGAAGCTTAAATAGTTGCAAAAAAAATCTAGAAGTAAAATGGGTGTTGAAGCTAATTGAATGTTAATTTCTTAAAAGTAATCTCAACATTTGGTGATCAAGAAAAGGACTTGTTTTTTTATACAATCAATGATAGGAACCATGATGCTACTAAAATAAGGAATGAATCAATGATATATTTATACACGACTTCGAAATCTACACATTTCAATCAGAGTACAGGATTGAGCCCATTATTAAATAGTCATGACAATAGAAGGATCAACCCCCAACCTAGCTTGAGATACAACATAACACTAGAAGTAAACTTGATTAGCAAGAAATATGCATTTAGGGGCTGCAACATAAAATATATCCAAGTGGAAAATCAATAACATATCTCATAGATAGTGGATGAGTAAATCATGATTATCCTTATGAAAAAATATATCATCAAAGTAAATGATAATAAATTTACCAAAAAAAAGTTGCAATACTTGATTCATCAAATAGATAAAAGCACTTAGAATATTAGAAAGGCAAAATGGCATAAAAACCCATTTATATAAGCCTTTTTTCATTCATCCCCAGAATGAATCACAAATTGGAGATCCTTGCTTTTTAAAATCAAGTTGTTAAACACCATTACATTGTTGAGATGATTAAGTAAGTCACCAAGATATAGAATGGGAAAGAAATAATACACTACAATTATATTCATAGCATGACTATCAATGCACATACTCCATATGTCACCTGTCTTGATAGTAAATAAGGTAGGTAGCACATAAGGATTGAGGCTCTCCTTTATGTGACCTTTGGCAAGCAATTCCTCCATTTGTGGTAATAATTTATCAGACTCATTTAGTAATATGGTCAATTGGGTAAGAAGGCAACTAGCAATAAGTCATTATGACTCTTGATATCACATAGTGGTGGAAGTTCTATTACATTGAGTAATGAAAAGCATCCATAAATTCTACTAGTAATGGTTGGACTATTGGAGTGAAAGCCATTGAATGAATAAATTTTTTAATAAGGTTATAAACCACATAAGACTCCATTAGAATTTGTTTAAAAGCAAGCAAATGATAACAAAGTTCTAATGCTATTGGTTGGAAATAAGTACATATAAGAATCATACACATAAAATGAGGTTTATTGTCAAGGGATACTTATAAAAGGTATAGATTTTGCAAAAATATTTTCTTATATCATTAAACCAATGACAATTAATCTAGTATTGGGTATTATAACAATAAAAGATTTGGATGTCAAGTTCACTTTCCTCCATGGCAATCTAGAGGAAGACATCTATATAGTACAACTAGAAGATTTTATTGAACCTGAAAAAAAATCTTATGTGTAAATTAAATGAAAGCTTTTAATTAATGCTTAAAATAAGTGTCACATCAATTGTATTAAAAATTCAATGGGTTCATGCATGAAATCAAATTGTACATATGCAAAGCTAAGCATTAGTGCTATGTTAAAGAATATAAAAAAATTATATTAATGCATTATTATATGTGGATGATATATTAATTATATAAATTGATATTAAAAAAAAATTTAAAGAGACAATTATTAAAGGAGTTTGACATGAAGGATTTGAAAGAAGTAAAACAATATTTTACAAGATAAGAAAACATTGCAACAATGCCATAGTTACAATAAATCTTTCATAATCATAGTATCTTTAAAAAGGTTTAATATGATAAATACAAAAGCCACAAATATGTTGTTTCGTAGCCACTTCATACTATTTAAGAAATATATATGAGAAACCAAAAATAGAAAGAGTTTGTTGCATGCTAGAAAACCAGTGACAAGAAAGTTTTTTAGCTTTATTGCGAGTTCACAATACAGACGCTTTGAAAAAATTAATAAGAAAACTGGATTTTACGTGGAAAACCCAAAAAGAGGGGAGAAAAACTGCTAGCCCAAGAAAGATTTTCCACTATGTATCAGTTTGTACAAAATCTTCTTCCGATAACGGATTACATAATTATATATGAGAAGGTACAATGAGAATTAATCGCAATAATAACTATATAACTACGCTCGTTGTGTAAATTGCTAGTAGATGATGAATGGTGGTCAGATGGCATGGTCGGCGATGATGACTGGCGACGATGACCGGCGATGAGGGACGCCGACTAGCGACGGAGATTGACGACGGTGAGGATCGGCGGTGGTGGCTGACGACGGCGGCCGGCAGCGGTGGTTGGCAACCAATGGGGGTGGTCGGTGACCGTTGAGTGGTGGCACGATTGTGCTTGAAGGATTTTCAAGCTTTAGAGCTCTCTCTCTCTTGCTTGACCTCTCCTCATGTGAAGAATGAGGGGCTATTTATAGATTAGATGAGTGACATTTCTGTAAATACATGCAAAATCGAACCACTCCACTCCATCGGACGGCTCAAAATGATTCCTTTGATCATTTGATGTATTTTAAGTATTTGAATGCTCAAATGAAGGCAAAATTATGAGATATTGGGCTTGTTAGATCCAGCTCGTCAAGATGCTCGATTTGACTATAAATACTCCATGTTTAAGAGCTATTTAAGGATTTAACTGATATCCCAAAGTTTTTAATGATTTTTTAAGTGCTTGATCTCGGCTAGTTTCAACTTAGGATCAACTTTTTTTTGATATCAAGATTCTTGTTTCGACTAGTAGTATTTTCAATGCCATAAACTTTTACTCTGAAACATATACATAGTGAAAAATTTTTACTGGGCTAGGCCCCGTGGTTATTTCCCCATTTTTCTAGGGTTTTTCCACATAAAAATCCTGGAGTTTTCTTATTAATTCTTCAAACGTCTATGTGTGTGCTGGACTCCACAATAAAGCTAAGGCATAAACTTTTACTCTATCATTACTGGTTTTCTAGCACGCAACAGTTTGACGCTGTCTGTGGGAAACTGATTCCTATCATTTCATCTTGTATGACGATCAAGTTTCTCAACAAGATCAAAACCACCATCTAGGTGGAGCATTTCAAGCTTTTAAGGAGCACAAGAGAAGAATGAAGATTCATCAAACTTCGTTTCTTCAGATTTTGTCGAAAACTGGGGGGCAACTCTTAATCTCAGAAGATCGTCCATGTTAATATATTAAGCTTCTAATCGATTACCATCCCAAGTAATAAGCAAAGTTGGAGGATATTTCAATATTGAGAAGAGATATAACTTTACAAATTATGATTTTCTAATCATACTCATGGAAAAATAAGACCAAGGTTAAGGAGCAACTTTGGCTACAACCATAAACGGATGTTTTGATTCGACCTCTTTCATATAGGTTAACGTCATCAAGTAATACTTTGACAAACAACCTCGGTCAAGTCAAAAATTCTTAGTGGATTCAATTCGATCTCTTCCATACAGGTTAACGTCATCGAGCAAAGACTCTGACAAACAACCTTGGATAGATCAAAACTTCGCACCTACTCCACACAGGTTAACGTCATCGAGCAAAAACTATGACAAACAACCTTAGATAGATCAAAAATCATCAACGGATTCAATTCGACCTCTTCCATACAGATTAACGTCATCGAGTAACACTCTCACAAACAACCTCGGATTGGTCAAAATCTCGATTTAATTGACCTCTTCCATACAAAGTTAATATCATCGAAAACACTCAATAAATAACTCCTGATAGTCAAAAATCCTCAGCAGATTCAATGCGACCTCTTCCATACAAGTTAATGTCATCAGGTAACACTCTGACAAACAACCTCAGATGGGTCAAAGATCCTCAACGGATTCAATTCGACCTCTTCTGTGCAGGTTAATGTCATCAAGTAACACTTTGACAAACAATCTCGGCTGGGTAAAAAATCCTTAGCGGATTCGATTCTACCCCTCACATGCAAGTTAACGACATCAAGTAACATCATGGAGAATAATACTTTGAAATTATCTACCAGACTTTCTGAGTTGTTCGAATGACGATTCCTAATTAACGCTTCCCCACCATCTTGGCAGTTATCAACTGTTGAACCATCCATTGAAGTTTCAAGAAATCCACTTTCAAGAAGAAGTAGGACTGCTTCCGGCCATTACCGACGGCTATCACTGCTAACCATCGTTGCCATCTCGCCATACTTGCTGCCACTGTTGACTCATCACTATTGCTGCCGCACCACTCGCCATCAACACTGCCGGCTTACCGCTGATCACTCACTGCTACACGCCTGGCTATCACCTGGGCCCACCATCAATTCATTGCTCTCTGCCACCACCTCTTGCCTACCACTCACTATTGGTCACCACCATTACTTACTGTTGCTGGCTATCACTACTATTTATCTCGACCATTGCTGACCATCGCCGGCCATCTCGCTGGCTCACTATGCTGCTGATTATCATCTCGACCATTGACGCGCATCGCAATCTACTGTTGCTATTGTTGCTGCTGCCCACCACTCTCCATATTTAACCATTGCCATCGCTGTTTGCCATACTCACGGCTATCGCTACCATTTCATTTTCACCGATGCACTGGTTGACTAATGCTGCTCACCGCTGACTAAACCATGCTGCCACCATCGCTGACATCACCGGTTATACCATATGGTCATCCCGCTGACTACTGATGCTGCCGCATCAACTACTGGTTGCTATTGTTATGCACCACTACGCGTTAAACCACCGCTGCTAGCCACGAATCATCATTATTGTCATATGCTGCGTCCATTATCATCGCTGACCGTATTGCTTTGGAGCTCACCGTATGAACTACGGGCCTTGATCGCCTCAACCCGGTCCGACGATGATAGTTGACACTTTCGAGAAAACTGGAGCCGTATAAACTATGGCCTTGATCGCCTCAACCCGGCCCGACGAGGATAGTGATGCCTCTTCGAGGAAAACCGAGCTCGGCCAGATGAACTACGGGCCTTGATTTCAACCCGGCCGACGAGACGCTTGACGCCTCTTCGTGGGAAAACCAAACCATGACGATGTACCGCAGCGCGATCGCCTCCAAACCCGTCGGTCCGATGAGGTTGGCTGACGCTTTGAGAAAACTAACCAGACATATGTACCGGCCTTGATCTCCTCCAAACCCTGGCCGTCCCGACGAGGCGTTGACGCTTCTTCGAGGGAAAATCGGAACCACGATATCAGGGCCTTGATCGCTTCAAAACCGGCCATCCGACGAGGCCGGTTGATACCTCTTTCGAGGGAAAATCGGAGCCATGACGTATGTACCGCGGGCCTTGATCTCCTCCAAACCCGGTCGGTCTGACGAGGCCAGTTGACGCCTCTTTTGAGGGAAAATTGGAACCACGATGTATGTACCACGAGCCTTGATCGCCTCCAAACCCGGTCGGTCCAACGAGGCCGGTTGACGCCTCTTTCGAGGGAAAATCGGAACCACGACGTATGTACTACGGGCCCTGATCACCTCCAAACCCGGTTGGTCCGATGAGGCCGGTTGATGCCTCTTTCGAGGGAAGACCGGAGCCACAACCTATGTACAGCGGGACTTGATCGCCTCCAAACCCAGTCGGTCCGACGAGGCCGGTTGATGCTTCTTTCGAGGGAAAATCAGAACCACGACGTATGTACCGCGGGTCTTGATCGCCTCTGAACGACTTTCACCTAAGAAAAAGAGGCACACCAGAGCATATGAGGTGTGTGCCATCTCCCTTGGCCCTAGGAGCTTTTTATAGACCCCCTAGACAAAAGGTCAAAATCACCGACAATCATTAAAACCGCCAAAATGAGCATTGCCATGGGCGCCACTGGTCCACGCTATGTCCGTTCTCAGGCTCAGATTGCCCGCTCGGGTCGTGATGCGCAAGCACCAACCCGGCCGCTACCAAACTGTAGCCTCATGTCTGCCGCACGGCCAGGAGCCCATGGGCGACGCGGAGAGCTCAAGCACCTGGCGCTGCCAGGGGCTGCGCAAGGCGGCGCTCAGTGCTCTAGATGGGTCCATAAGCTCAAATCTTACTCACAGATCCATACACATCCGCGGCCCTGCACTCGCTTCCGTGATCATAATCTTGTGCTTCCATGAAGATCTGTTCATTCAAAATATATGGTTAATAGACCCACAAATTTCATTGAAGAATTTGTTATTTTCAAGTATTTGGCATATATATTTTTGGATGATTGAGATAATGTCATCCAAAAATAAGAGGGCAACTGATATGACACTAAAATACTACTAGTTGAAGCACGAATCTGGATCTCAAAAGAAAGTTGATCTTAAGTTGAAACTAGCCGAGATCAAGCACTTAAAATATCATTAGAAACTTTGGGATATCAGTTAAATCCCTAAATAGCTCTTAAACATAGAGTGTTTATTATCAAATCGAGCATCTTGACGAGCCGGATCTAACAAGCCCAAGATCTCATAATTCCGACTTCATTTGAGCATTCAAATACTTAAAATACATCAAATGATCAAATGAATCATTTTGAGTCGTCTGATGGAGTGGAATGGTTCGGATTTTGCATATATTTACAGAAACACCACTCTAATCTATAAATAGCCTCTCATTCTTCACATGAGGAGAGGCCAAGCAAGAGAGAGGAGAGAGCTCTAAAGCTTGAAAATCCTCAAGCACAATCGCGTTACCACTGACGGCCGCCACCACCCGTTGTTGCCAACAACCGCTGCCGGCCGCCGCCGTCACCGCCACCGCCAATCCTCACCGTCGTCAATCTCCGTCGTCGCATCACCGCCGACCACTGTTGCCGGCCCTCATCCCCGGTCATCGTCGCCAGTCATCATCGCGGACCACCGACGCCGATCACCGACACATATTATCGTTTGCCACCGCCACCATCAATTTCACCGTTCACCATCATCTACTAGCAACTCGCAACCTGAACGTGGTTATATAGTTATTGTTCGATTCTAGGATTATCATTGTCGCTCTTCTCATATACTGTAATCCGTTATCGGAAGATTTTGTACTAAATAGATACATAGTGAAAATTTTATCTTGGGACCCCATGATTTTTTCCCCCTCTTTCTGGGGGTTTTCCACGTAAAAATCTTGGAGTTTTCTTATTAATTCTTCAAACGTATGTGTGTGTGCTGGACTCCGCAATAAAGCCAAGGTGTAAACTTTTATTCCACTGCAACTGATTTTCTAGCATGCAACATAGTTCATGACTAAGATCTCTTATATGTCAACTGTTGATTCTCTTACCCATACAATGATTTGCAAAAAAAAAAACTAGATATTATATGAAGTTGTAAGGGCAGCTAATATATATATATATATATATATATAATAAAATAAAAAAACAAAAAAATATTGGAGAGCTATGAAATAGTTTTTATAATATTTGAAAGGTACGATAAACCATTTTCTATAATTTAAAATAGATAATTTAAAATTGCAAAGTTATGTTGATTCATATGTAAGAGGACAAATAAATATAAGAACAAGTGCTACCAAATAGGGCTGCAAAAGAACGAGTGTTTGACAAGTTACTCGAAGCTTAACTCGATAAGAGATCGTTCATGATCATTTGATTAATTAATCAAACAAAGCTTGAACACATTTGTAAATACTTGATAGCTAAATGAACAAACTTGAATAACCCATAGCTTGATTCGATTATGATCATGAATAGTATCATTTAATGTTCATGAACAAGCTTGATAAAGTATATCGTTTAATATTCATGAACAAACTTGTGAACAAGCTCGTTGAGTAGTTTTAGGAAAAATGTCATTTAACATTCATGAAAAAACTTGTAAACATTAACTAAATTAAATTATATTTATATTTATATTAATTTTAATTAAGTAATTATTACTATTATATAATAACAATTGATTAATTTTAATTTTTTGTATTAAATGCATTCGTTCTCTTCGTTTGCACTTTGCAGCTCTCGACAATGGCCAATGGCCTGTCTCGATTTGATCAAGCTCAATCTAATTCCGTAACTCGTGAGTCACGAACCGCGATTGCAGCTGGGCAAGGAGGCTCACTAATTAGCCGTATGTTCATTGATGGACAATTAATACTTAATAAGGAAAATAACACTATAACTTCTAACCCTAAGCCCTTACTCTCCTACATCCCGCCATCCACCCTGATATTTCCTAATTCCCATTTATTTTCTTTCGCTCTCATACTTCTTCCCTGTAAAGAAAACCCTAGAGCTATGGAAGAGGAAGATCTTGGATACTATAGAGAGTTCCGTGCTATGTAGTGTGACCAAGCTAAGTGATTTACTATTTTAGAGTTTTATGTTTTTGAAAGAGTTCGGCGAATGATTGGAAATGAACTCTGAAATATTTGATTCATAGCTGTGCCATTTACAGTCGTGGACTCTTAATAATGAGAGGAATCTCTTTCTAGAGAAGTTTGATTGATTTATTTCAATTATGTCATTTGTTTATTGTTGCGCCTTAAATAAATTATGAAAGTTTGGCAAATCTCGAAGGCTCGGAGCAATGTTTGTTCACCAATCACAGAGTTATTGATGAGGTTATCTCTTTTATTTGATTCAATATTCATGAGGTGAAATCTGGTTTAAGCTTCTTGTTGCCAAGTTCAAATTTTCCATTCTTTGAAACCGTGTAAGTTTATTTGGTCGGGAATCATATTGTATTACTCTGTAGCTTTTTTGTGATGTTAGAAAAAGTTACTGAATGTATACTATTATAGGTTTATCTTTTCAAACGATTGACTATTCTTCCTTGATAGTTTGATTTTTGGACAAAAGCATGACATGTTATAGAGGGAGGGAGTGTTGATGCAATTGCCAAATGAGTTGTATACTTAAAAGCCTTGAGGTTAACTGCTGAAATATGAAATATGAATTTTGAATTGTTGGATAACCTTGATAACTTATGGTATTGATGTAAGAAGAAATATTGGGAGGTTTGAAGAGTGTGAGTAGATAGGGTTGCAAGGAGTTCTATTCATCCGTTTCCTTTGTGAAAAGTCGAATGGACTCACAAAAAATGATTGCATTCATTTAATCATCAATGGTCAATTATCAATTATAATTCATGAGTTCCTATGCATTGGTAATATGATGTATTATCATTTATATGAGCTATTTTTCATTTTTGAAATGCAGATTGTAAGATTGTTAAAGTTTGAAGTGTTAATTACTTATTTTAGGTTTTTTTTCTTTACATTTAAAAGATCTAGGTAAATGAAGAAATCATTAAGGAGAAGAATACTTTATATTTTTAGTTCTCAACAAAGAGAGTTTGGAAAGGCTGACTATTAGAGAATAATTTCAATTTGCATGCTATTTTTTATTTTGAAAAAGTTGTTATTTGCTAGAGATTAGAGTTTTGGGGGGATGGTGGCTATTTGTTGGAGACTAGTTCGATTGGAGTTTATTGTGCTTCTTATGATGGCTTTCAAATATATTTGAATGCATTTCTTGTTTTTTATAAGTTGCATTTTACTATTATGTGAGTTTTATGTTGTTGTCTTGCTAGTTAAGTGGTCCACATTATCTTAAAGTATTTAGGAAAAGTTTTTGTGATCTTAATTAAATTAAGATTTTTTATGTTGATTGCATGACTCTCTGTATAATGGGTAATGATGATAATCCAACAATCCCGATTTATTCTTACTTGAGATTCAACCAGGCAGTAATTATTATTATTTTTTTCTCTCTATTAGGTTTTCTTTTATGGAATGCCTATTTTTGTGTAACTATTAGATTAGAAAATGTTTTTGACTCTAATTTTTTTTTTTTATGAATTATTGATTATCATTAATATTATCTTAGAATGCATTACAACTTCTTTTGCTACCTTTGGATGAAGTTCGTGATCGTAATATATTCATTGTTGGATTTCTGAAACTTGCAAGTTGCATTTTTTTTTTTTTGAAATCTCAGATGAGGTCTTATTTTGAAATAAAGCCTTATGAAATTAATATTTTCTTTAATTATTATGTCTTTTTGCTACTTGCTCATATTTTATTATTTCTTATATCGAAGGTCTACTAGTCCATCAAAGCAATATGTCAATCCCATAGGACCTATTGTTGTCTATACAAGTGCCTTTTAGAGAATTTAGTGTTGGGTCCTCATCAAGCAAGAGTTGAGATGGCTATGAGAAACATAATTGTTCCAATTGATGATAATCGACATGTAATCCTTTTGCTAAGAAAGTAAGAAGAAAAACATCATCAATATGGAATGACTTTACTTTGATTAAACTTAATGATAGAATTGAAAAGGTACATTATAATCATTGTAAGCATAAGGTGGTGCAAGTACGCAGTATAAGCGACATTTACTTCATTGTGGTAAGCGGATGGTGAAGCCTAAAGGGCAACTTAATATTTCAATTCAACCACCTATGATTATAAGTACCATTGAGTCTGTGAGTGCTTGTAGTGTTGCTAATTGAAGATATGATCACACTAGGATAAGAGAATTAATTTCACATATGATAATAGTGCATGAGTTCCCATTTAAATTTGTTGTCATGAAAGCTGCTAGTCCACATTATGAAAAGATATCACGGAGTACAGTGAAAAATGACAGCGTTGCAAGCTATGAAATTGGAAAAAAAAAGATTGAAACACTTATTAGACAGTAGAGTTAGTGAGACAACTAATCTATGAAAATCTGGTCAAGATATACATTATATGGTTTTGATATGTCATTTTACAGATGCTGAATGAAAATTGTAAAAAAAATTGCTTAACTTTGTTGACATGCCCCCGCCTCATAGAGCAATAAATGTACATGACATCTTGTATAAGTGTTTAAAGGATTGGAGAATTGAGAAAAAAGTTGCAACAATAACTGTGGATAATGCAACATATAATACATCGACAGTTAATATATTGAAAGCAAGTTTCGAGTTCCATAAAAAACTTCCTCTTGGTGGAAGAATTTTTCATGTGCGTTGTTGTGCACATATCTTGAATTTGTTAGTTCAAGATGGGATTTCTGAAATTATAAGTACAATTGATTTGGTTAGAGATAGTGTTAAGTATGTGATTGCTTCAAAGCATCGATTAGTGATAATCAGTGAGATAGTTCAATAGTTTCATTTGACAAAGAAGAAATTGATTATAGATTATGTTACTAGATGGAATGCTACTTACGCAATGTTATCTTCTACACTAGAGTTCAAAGAGGTCTTTCTGAGGTTTCATGATAAAAATCCTTATTACACTTTATGTCATAGTGAAGAAGATTAAACAAAATTAGAAGATGCTTGTTCTTTTCTTGTAGTGTTAACCAAGCTACAAAATTAATATCAGGTTAAAGTCTAAACTTTGCATATTTTCCTATTACTACTGAAATTCATTTGCTTTATACTCAATTAATTAACTTCAATTTATAATTATAGTAGGTTCTAAATATCCTACCTCCAACTTATTTTTATCAAAATTATGGGGGATAAAAGAGATGTTGGATGACAACTCTTTAAGTGGGCACCCACATGTTAGAGAAATCGCAATCCGAATGAAAGAAAAATTTGATAAGTATTGGGGAAGTTGTATTATTCTAATATATATATGTGCTATTTTAGACCCTTGAAATAAAATGAAGATGATAAACTTTGCATTCAACTTTATATACTCTGAAGATATTGCTTAGATGCCATTGATGAAGTGCGTCAAAATATATATAAATTTGATAATAAGTATGTAGAGGATTATAAAGCTAACAATGCTGACAAGCTCGCTTTAGAAAGTGATTCATATAGTGGTTTGAGAAGTGCTTTTACTTCTAAAGGGAGGTCAATCTATGAAAAGAGAAAATATGAGACTTATATATCAGAATAGATTACATTAACTGCACTATTAAATCTGAGCTTAAAGTTTATTTGGATAATGGTGTTGTCATTGAGAATGAGAATTCAACTAATTTTATTACTTAGGTTGGTGGAGGAAAATAGTTTGAAATATTGTATTTTATCAAGGATGACATCCAATATTCTTTCTATTCCAATAACAACAGTTTCCTCAGAATCAACTTTTAGTGCTGGTGGTAGAGTTATTGATCAATATCGTGCTTCTTTAGGGATGGAAACAATTCAATATTTATTATGCGAGAGTGATTGGTATCAAAATTTTTATGGAATTAAAAGAAAGACAAATGTTAGTAGCTTATTTTATTTCACTATGCATTACAAGTTTTACTATTTTAACATGAATATTTGCATATGTTATATTGTACAGGGCAAAGAGGAGATGAAGGAAGTTCTTTTACCTTGAAATGTTATGGATTTAATGTTTGAAACTTGGAAGTTGAAACTTTTATAAATTTGAACTAAGTTGTTGTATTATTATCTATTTTCCCATGAACTCTTTACATGATTATTAAACTTTTTATCATGTCATTGAAATCGTTTCTATTGAAAGCGTATTGGTCGAGTATTGGCATGAAGGCAATGATAATAATTTAGATGGATTATTAATTGTTCTAATGAGTCACATACATTATATTTATAGTTGTCCTTCTCTTTAAGTATTACTGGTAGCCATTATGTTGAAGTCTTATTACTATGCATTTGTGATGATAGCTATTTTATATAATTAGGATCTTCAATGTAATGTTTGTTGTCATTTCTTTTAGAATTGATGGTAGCTATTATGTGATGATTAAATTTAATCTTTTTTGGCACATATAATCCTAATCTCTTACTTTTTATTCGTTATTTTGAGGTGTTTCTTTTCTGGTGTAATAATATTATCTCGTTCACCTCTTTATGCTCTCTATATATAGTGTTAAATATGTTGTTCCTATTGTTTCTTTCATCATCTAATTTACAGCAAATTTGAGAACAATTGATTCAAATGAGATAGGTTACATAAAGAATTTATTTTTCATTATGCCTATATGCTCTACTTGAATTCTAAAATTCGAAATAAAATTATCTCCATGGAACTAATTAGATGAAAATCATGCTTTTTTGATCTATAGTTTATTTTTCATGGTTCTTTACTAAGGGCATTCTTAGGATTGTTTTTTATTTTTTATTTCTTAGGAAGCATGTTAAAGAGATTGTGGTTTATTTTTGGATATGTGGTAAACACCATGCATATTATAGGGGGTACTTATTGAAGTGATCGAGTACGATATTAAAATATGATGTACTATCTCGAAAGATAGAAACATCACCCTACAATGGACCTAATCACTTAATAAGGATTCCTAAAGCATGATAAGTCTTTGGATATATCAGAAATTTTCCCCCTACTTTATATGAAAATGTAAAACAGAGTTTATTTTATGCCGGGTTCTTAAGTTCCCTATGAAGGTAAGCCTCCATAGTTAATTACATCCTAGGAAATGAGATTTCCTAAGAATACTCTTGATTAAAGTAGACAATTATTATCTCCAAAAATTTCAAGGTTAAGACTATCAAAGGATTGATTATTTAGAAAATCAAATGGGAATGTTCAATTGGAAGACTTATTTTGGAAGCCAAAGAAAAATATGTATGAAATACTCATGATATTAGGAAGTCTAGTCAGCATTCCAATCTATCATATAGTAGAGTTTTATATATTTGAAAGTGAAGAGATTTATATATTTAAGTTGAATTTTTATTACTGTTATAATCCATCAACACAAGATTGTGAAAATGCTTAAGAAGTTAGGATTTATGCTCATAGCAAGGAAATAAGCAACCTGGATCCTAAATCTAAGGAGCTTTAACACAACTTAAAGCATGACCTGAATCTATGTGAAAGGGGACATATTGGTTTACTTACACAAAAGAGAATAAACCGTCCGACTCTTCTAGGCTTACAACCGATTGGAGTGGCCGCCAGCTAACACCTCCTATGATTCAAAACCATGTAGGCTGATCTTATGTAATTGCAAGATGTTTAGGCTTATTATTTAATTTGAAAGAAACAAAAGTCTTAAACCCACTCCCTAAGAGACTAGTTCATTCTATTTTTAATACAATATTTTGGACAAAGGCTTGGGATTTTTATTGCCTAAATGCATGATGAGATTGTTTGTTGGCTAAATCAATGAAAAGGGGGTGTTCTCCACCACAAATGATGACTTCAAAGGTTAAGCATTCCCCTATTGTGCAAGGATGAGGATCTCCCATATTCAAGAAAGAAATAATATGACATGCATGATGTGAAACATACAACCATACAACTATGGGATTGCAAAATATTTTAATTATCTTGTTTAGAGCATAAGCTTTATAGTGAGATTATGAATTATTTTAAAACTTAGTTATGAGTTGTTAATTGGGTAGAAAAATTAATTTTATCCTAAGAGCCTATTGCATCCAGGCCACACATTAAAGCATCAAATATAAAGAAACTATGAAAATAATGCAATCGATGCACAATTTAAACATAACATCAAATAATTTTATAAACTAACGCAAAAGAATAAAAAAATCGTAAGAGAAAATTATTACATCTCAAAATATAAAAGAATAATTACAATTAGAAATGAATATATGCTATTGGGGGTCTTCACTTCTTCATTTCTTCATATCCTTCTTTCTTCTTTTTTAGTTTTGAATTGCTCCAAAGGCATCACAGGACACCCCAGGACTAAGCCTTCTAGCCACTGTTCATCTTAATCCCCCATAGAACTAATCCTAATTCCTATTGCAAAAATTACATTTATATAGAAAAAGTAAATCTAACTATACTTATAAGACATAAGTTAGCTAAACATACGTGCAATCCCAAGCAACTATGTTCATAATTTGGACTTAGCACCCTACACATGAGTAATCAAGCCCACATGTCCCAACTTGGATTATGTTTAGGGGTTTAAGCAACCCGCAAAGAGAATATTCGTATTTATTTTTAAGCAGCCCCTTAAACATATCCCCCTGCAGAAAATAACATTAGGCAAAGAACGACCTAACATCCAGTCTACGAAACATACACCCTAATATTCAATCTAAAATATTACATCACAAAATAAAATATACATCACACATACACCATCCTAACTTAGGACGAGAAGTGGTGGCTTAATTCTAGTGTATGTGCTAAGGCTTTGTGTAGTATGCCTTAATTAAACATTAGAGTTATGATTTTCTAAGTGTGAAAGGATTTAATTTAACATAAAGGTTAGTTTCACTTCAAGTTGTTTAGTTGATTTGTGGATTATAGTTTGTATTTTGGTTTGTTTCATTTGATTTACTCTTAGCATCTAAGTGTTATAAAGAGAGGAAAGGAGCTCACCTCCTTTCATCCCTACCTTAAGTCATTTTCTAAAGAGATATTATTATGATTTTGTTTTCTTTTAATGAATGGCTTATCAAGTATTTTCTTATTAACCCTAAGTTTGGATTAACTTTAAATAATCCTATTCAATATGAAATGCATCTTAAGATTAATATAATTGAATTACTATCACATGACATATACCAAGCCATTCCTTTCCATCACATGTAACATGCACATGATTTAACACTTAGTATACCTACACACAACATATTTTGGCACACTTAAATGATGAATGGATGCATACATTTGGAATTTATATTTGTGTTTGATTGAATTATTTCATACATGCAAATTAAAGCTCTATCTAAATTCTAATACTAAAATACATAGGAATGAAATCAAATAAGTACCTGTCATTGTTAACCAGGGAAATGCGGTAATTAAATAACCTCTTTGTGGCTACTTAAAGCCTCATATTCCTAGGATGTCCAGTCTATATACTTATTAACATTCAAACTTATGTAAATCTCTATATGAATCATAAGAAAGAGAGCACTAAATTACATGTAATGTATGCGAATGACTTAGATGATTATGGATGCATGCATTTTTAATAACAAAGGGAACTTTCATCAATTATCACACATACACATCTATAAAGATGTAAGCGCCATTGTTAACCAGGGAAGTGAAATAATTAAATGACCTCCTTGGGGCTACTTAAAGCCTTGTATTCCCAGGATATCCAGACTAAATACTTGCTATCTTAAATACACATAAATATATAAACAATTATAAAGATGAATATCATGCAAAGATTGTATTTTCTCTAATTGAATTATTTATGCATATGAATTAAAGCTCTATCCAAATTCTAATACCAAAATACATAAGAATGAAATCAAATAAGCACGTGTCATTGTTAACCAGGGAAGCAAGGTAATCAAATGACCTCCTTGGAGCTACTTAAAGCCTCGTATTCCTGGGATGTCCAGACTATATATTTATTAACATTCAAATTTATGTAAATCTATATATGAATCATAAGAAGGAGAGCTTCACATTCATATAACTAAGCCATAAGCACATGCAAGTCCTATATGAATTTATAACTATCACCATTCCACATATTATTATCAATTTATAAGCTTTGGAAAATAAATTTAAATTTATTAATAATAATAGTTATGCATATCATTAAGTTAAGCTAACACATGCAAGCTTACACAAATAAAGCCTATTTGATTCATTTAGATTTGATTTAGAAGTATTTGGAAAGGAATAACTAAATATAAACATATGGTTCATTCAAATACATTAATTCCTAAGGACAATCACATCAAATAAAATTACTAAAAAAACAAAGTTCATTATTAATTTGATTTTGGATTTGAGTTGAACTTAAAGAGGAGAAAAAATATTTGATGTTTTGATTCCATTCTCATATTCTTAATCTTAATTAGTTCAAGGAAAAATAATTAAATAAATTTTATGAATTAATTAAGTTGAATCATTAATTAAATCACTTAATTATCTTTTCTTATGCTTCTTTAATTTGATTAATCACTTAATCATGAGCCACAAATGATATCAACATGTGAGAAAAGTAAAGTTACAATATTCCTAAAGGACCTAATGCAATTGGCTCATAATTAAAGATAAAATTAAATTAAAAAAAATCTAATAAAGTACTTTTATAATTTTCCCACACTTATAGGTTAATCATAATTTTCTTAAGGGTCTTTATGCTATTAAACACATAAAGAAGAACCTTCTATTTTATTATTAATTATCTGTTGTGATTTATATTTCGATTTGATTTAATTTATCCATTTGATTAATTAATTACCATCTTAATTAACTCTTTTAAAATGAGATGGATTTGGGAAGAAAAGATTAGGAAAGAGATCCTAATCACTCTCCCTCATCCAGTCACTGTTAATCAATGATTAGTGAGCTTAAGTTAATTAATTCTTGCTATTTTGAATGCCAATTAATTATTAAATTAATTAAAGAAGATAATTAGGGTTTGAAACATCAATTTTCCTAATAACATAGGTAATAAATTTTAGAGAAATCATGAGAGGTAGAGGTCATCCCATTAAATAAATTCCCCAAATTTGGAATCAATTACCCAAGTAATTAAGATTTAATTAAGCTAATTAAGTATGTATTCAAACCTTAATTAAACCTTAATTACTATTCAAAATAAAATGAAAATATTTTGAAATTAAATCTCCTTTATTTTACCTTTAAAATGAGTATTTATTTGCATTTTTTTGAATTTTTCTACAATTACTTCTGATTTTTCAAAATTTTAGTGATTAAAAAGGATAATTAATACATTAATTAAGCCTAATCTCATCGCCGCCACACAGATCGCTAACGTGGCGCACTTTCCATGTGGAGCCGCGGGATTGGTTCTTTAAAATTGTCCGACTCAACGCTAACGTGGCAGCAGCGGACGTGCTTTCATGAGAGGGGAAGTGCTAAGTTGGCTTGGTTTGAGTGGATGAGTGAGGGGGAGTGGCTGCCATGAGAGGGGAAGTGGGAGTCCTTGGTTAAATGACTAGATTGACTTAGTTTGACCCAATTGATTGCAATTGATCAATCAAGGATGATTAACAATCATCATAGAAGGTTTTGGATAGTTTGATTCAATCCAAATTGGGTTGGATTGAGATTTGGTTTAAATAGGTCCTTTAAGTCATTTTGGGCCAAGTGAGCCGAAATAGGTCAATTGGCTTGATTGAATTGAATTGATTGTAGTTAGGCCATCAAAGATGATAAACAATCATCATGGAGAAGATTTGAAGGGTTGGTTCAATCCAATTTGGGTTGGATTGAAGTTTGGTTCAATTTGGTCAAATTGGTCACTTTGGATCAAGTGGACCAATTTGGCTAATTGAGTTCGACTTTGGGTTGAATCAAGTTGAGATGAGTTTAGACATTGATTTGAGATTGGTTTATATTTTTGGTTACAATTGATTTGGGTTCAAACGAATTTTGGCTTATTTGAGTATTTCAAGTCAAATGGGTTAGGTTAGGTTTGATTGAATTGATTTTAGCTTTGGTTGATTTGATTGTAATTTGATTTGGAATGATAATTGAAGGATTGATCGATTTATGAGAAAATCAATTGAATTTGATTTGGATTTAAGGAAAATTTGGTTAAGTCCATAGGATTAAATCATGGGCTTAGGTTTGGGTTATGGTGGATTTGATTTTGGTTTGAAGTTTGGATACAATTGGGATTCAATTGAATTTGATTGTAATTGATTTGAGGTTGGAATTTGGCTAAGGAGATATGCATATATTTGGTTGAGCTATAGGCTAGGTAAGTTTCCTAAGCCTTGAGGCATAACCTAATCCTATGGATAATTCTTCTAAGTCTCCAGGCTTAGATTAAGTATTCACTTAGCCACTATAAGTGACTTATGACTAAGGAGCTCTTAGTGTCTAGAAGACCCCTAGACTTATGATGGGAAGATTGGATCTTCACTCTAAAAGTAAGGTCAACATAGATAATGAAACATGTTTGGTGAGTTGTTTTTGTTGCTAAAAACAAATTGAGATATTTTAAATCTTTTTATCTATTACTCACAATAATATATGCGATGACTTCTTCATAGATAATGTTGTAATTTTTTACCTAAATTCATTTATCATACATGGACCACTTGTCAGCATAATATAAATCTCCAAGTTTTCATTCTCCTTATTGCCAAACAAAACCTCAAGTCCTCATTCGATCATAGAAGGTAATATTTCACCTTTTTATCCCTTTTTCGCATATATTTATTATTTATTCATCGTTTGATGTTCTTTAAAATATTTCAAGTTCTATGTATTCATCTTCACAAATTTGCTTGTCATCAACACTCCATTAAAGAGAAAGTTTCAGGTTCTACATATTAATTTTTATAAATTTTTATTGTTCATGAATGCTAAATGCTTGTTTATGCACATTCATATAATTCTTTTAAGAATTTTGGTTAGGGCTGCAAATGAACCGAACTGAGCTGAGCTGAGCCAATGCATGTTTAAGCTTGAAAGAGTATTGGTCAAATATTGGCTATAAAGGCAATGATGATAGTCTAGATGGATTATTGATTGTTCTAATGATTCATATACATTATATTTATAGTTGCCTTTTTCTTTAAGTATTGCTGGTAGCTATTATGTTAAAATCCTATTACTATGCATTTGTGATGATAATTATTTTATAGAATTAAGATCTTCAATGTAATGTTTGTTGCCCTTTCTTTTAGAGTTAATGGTAGCTATTATGTGATGATTAATTTTAACCTGAGCTTGAGCCAATATTCACATCTTTTTTGGCACATGTAATCCTTATCTGTTACTCTTTATTCTTTGTTTTGAGGTGTTTCTTTTCTTGTGTAATAATGTTATCTCGTTTATCTTTTTATACTCTATATATATAGTGTTAAATATGTTGTTACTATTGTTTCATTCATCATCTAATTTACAACAAATTTGAAAACAATTGATTCAAATGAGATAATTTACATAAAGAATTTGGGTGTCCCTATTGTTCCTATTATTTGCTTATGTTTTCATTCTCTTTATTGCCAAACAAAACCTCATCCTCCTTCGATCATAGAAGATGATGTTTTACCTTTTTAGCCTTTTTTTTTGCATATCTTTATTATTTATTTATCATTATGTGATGTTCTTTAAAAATATCAGGTTCTATGTATTCATCTTCACAAATTTGCTTGTCATCAACACTCTATTAAAGAGAAAGTTTCAAGTTCTACATATTAATTTTTATAAATTTTTATTGTTCATGAATGCTAAATGCTTGTTTATGCACATTTATATAATTCTTTTAAAAATTTTGGTTGTTCATGAACACAAATTGTATGTTTTTGCTCATTTATAAGCTTGTTTTGGTTGTTCATGTAGTAGCTCACTTATAAGCTCGATAAGGCTCGTTTGATTACAAAACAAGTAGCTTGATAATTCTGCTAGTTAAACTACTCAATAATGCTTGTTTGGTTAAAAACAAACTGTTTGATATTACTACTCGTTAATGCTCGTTTAGTTAGTGCTCGTTAAGGCTTCATAACAGTGCTCATTAAAACACTCGATTAGGCTCGTCTATAGTAATAATCGAGCTACTCGATAATAGCTCAATTAACTTTATATGAACCAAACACAAACCAAGCTCAAATCAAGCTTGAATAGCTCAGTTGCTAAACGAACAAAACTTGAACACAAAGATACAAGCTCGAATCGAGCTGAGCTCGAGCTCTAAGAATGTAATCGAGCTCAAGCTTGAACACGCATTGGCTCGGCTCAGTTCGGTTCGTTTGTAGCCCTACTACCAAATATATCTTGACCTTCAGTAACACAAGTATCAGGTAAGTGTCAACATCATAAGATAGTCATACTATCAACTATGGAACCGAATGCATAGTAATCATTGACTCCATTAAAGTGAAAATTTAATTGAATTTTTCTTAAATTAAATCGATCTCATTTGGCAAAGAGTGTTGTCTTTTATTTTCAGACAAAGCATTTAAAACTCAAACATTACCATATATGCTATTAACTTGAAGTTTACTTCTATAATTTATCAAAATTAAATAAATAAAAAATCTCACTAATATGCTTATAAAAGTGGAACTACTAAACAAATTAATACTTCGTAAAGTTTCATTAACTCTATGAATGATGATATAGAAGTGTTATACAAAAAAATGTTCAAACACTCTCACTAAGCTAGTATATCAAAATTTAGACACGAGGTGAAAGATTGTTAAGAATTGAGTCAAAAATTTTAAATAATGGATCACTTTAACAACAAGAAAGTCTTAAATAATGACAATCTTAAAGTCCTAAATAGAGGCTAAAATAGAAGTTATTATAAATCCTACAAGCAGGCTACTAAGAAAATTTATAATGGAGGTTTCAAAAATCTTCAACATTGACTGATCAGCTAAAAGATGAACTCCTCACTATAATAAAGCATCCCACAATAATAAGTAAATAAAAGGAGAGAAGAGACAAATAAGCTCTAACAACATAAAATGGATGGTGAAAAAAGAATTAACATCAACAACTTATCCTCCATGTCAAACCCTCATCTTCACAATAATATTTTGTGTTCTCTCTTAGTTGTAATAAAGACAAAGTACCATCTTTATCATTATTCATACAAAGTATGCTATTTTCATTTAGCTCTTTTAAAACTTAGAAAGATATTTGATCTCTATGCGATTGTGAACGTAGATGAATCTCATTGAACCACAAAAATTTCTTTTGCTATCTTTGGATGAAGTCTGTGATCGTAATATATTCATTGTTGGATTTTTGAAACTTACAAGTTGCATTTTTTTTTTGAAATCTCAGATGAGGTCTTATTTTGAAATAAAGCCTTATGAAATTAATATTTTCTTTAATTATTATGTCTTTTGCTACTTGCTCATATTTTATTATTTCTTATATTGAAGGTATGTCTACTAGTCCATCAAAGCAATATGTCAATCCCATAGGACCTATTGTTGTCCTATACAAGTGCCTTTTAGAGAATTTAGTGTTGGGTCCTCATCAAGCCCAACAGTAGTTGAGATGGCTATGAGAAACATAATTGTTCCAATTGATGATAATCAGACATGTAATCCTTTTGCTAAGAAAGTAAGAAGAAAAACATCATCAATATGGAATGACTTTACTTTGATTAAACTTAATGATAGAATTGAAAAGGTACATTATAATCATTGTAAGCATAAGCTTACAAAGAACAAAGGTGGTGCAAGTACGCAGTATAAGCGATATTTACTTCATTGTGGTAAGAGGATGGTGAAGCCTAAAGGGCAACTTAATATTTCAATTCAACCACCTATGATTACAAGTACCATTGAGTCTGTGAGTGCTTGTAGTGTTGCTAAGATATGACAGTAAGTTGAAAATGATTGCGCTATGAAATTGAAAAAAGAAGATTGAAACACTTATAATCGCAGTTAGAGTGAGACAACTGATCTATGAAAATCTGGTCAAGATATACATTATATGATTTTGATATGTCATTTTACAGATGCTGAGTGAAAATTGCAAAAAAAATTGCTTAACTTTGTTGACATGCCCCCGCCTCATAGATCAATAAATGTACATGACATCTTGTGTAAGTGTTTAAAGGATTGGGGAATTGAGAAAAAAGTTGCAACAATAACTGTGGATAATGCAACATATAATACATCGACAGTTAATATATTGAAAGCAAGTTTCGAGTTCCATAAAAAACTTCCTCTTGGTGAAAGAATTTTTCATGTGCGTTGTTGTGCACATATCTTGAATTTGTTAGTTCAAGATAAGATTTCTGAAATTATAAGTACAATTGATTTGGTTAGAGATAGTGTTAAGTATGTGACTGCTTCAAAGCATCGATTAGTGATATTCAGTGAGATAGCTCAATAGTTTCATTTTCCAAAGAAGAAATTGATTCTAGATTGTGTTACTAGATGGAATGCTACTTATGCAATGTTATCTTCTACACTAGAATTCAAGGAGGTCTTTCTGAGGTTTCATGATAAAAATCCTTGTTACACTTTATGTCATAGTGAAGAAGATTAAACAAAATTAGAAGATGCTTGTTCTTTTCTTGTAATGTTAACCAAGCTACAAAATTGATATCAGGTTAAAGTCTAAACTTTGCATATTTTCCTATTACTACTGAAATTCATTTGCTTTATACTCAATTAATTAACTTCAATTTTATAATTATAGTAGGTTCTAAATATCCTACCCAACTTATTTTTATCAAAATTATGGGGATAAAAGAGATGTTGGATGACAACTCTTTAAGTAGGCATACATGTTAGAGAAATGGAATCTAGATGAAAGAAAAATTTGATAAGTATTGGGGAAGTTGTATTATTGTAATATATATATGTGCTATTTTAGACCCTTGAAATAAAATGAAGATGATAAACTTTGCATTCAACTTTATATACTCTAAAGATATTGCTTAGATGCCATTGATGAAGTGCGTCAAAATTTATATGAACTTGATAATAAGTATGTAGAGGATTATAAAGCTAACAATGCTGACAAGCTCGCTTTAGAAAGTGATTCATATAGTGGTTTGGGAAGTGCTTCTACTTTTAAAGGGAGGTCAATCTATGAAAAGAGAAAATATGAGGCTTATATATCAGAATAGATTACATTAACTGCACTATTAAATCTGAGCTTGAAGTTTATTTGGATAATGGTGTTGTCATTGAGAATGAGAATTCAACTAATTTTATTACTTAGGTTGGTGGAGGAAAATAGTTTGAAATATCGTATTTTATCAAGGATGACATCCAATATTCTTTCTATTCCAACAACTTTCCTCGAATCAACTTTTAGTCTGGTAGAGTTATTGATCAATATCGCGCTTCTTTAGGGATGGAAACAGTTCAATATTTATTATGCGAGAGTGATTGGTATCAAAATTTTTATGGAATTAAAAGAAAGGCAAATGTTAGTAGCTTATTTTATTTCACTATGGATTACAAGTTTTACTATTTTGACATGAATATTTGCATATGTTATATTGTATAGGGCAAAGAGGAGATGAAGGAAGTTCTTTTACCTTGAAATGTTATGGATTTAATGTTTGAAACTTGGAAGTTGAAACTTTTATAAATTTGAACTAAGTTGTTGTATTATTATATCTTTTCCCATGAACTCTTTATATGATTATTAAACATTTTATCATGTCATTGAAATTGTTTCTATTGAAAGAGTATTGGTCGAGTATTGGCAATGAAGGCAATGATAATGGATTATTAATTGTTCTAATGAGTCAAATACATTATATTTATAGTTGCCCTTCTCTTTAAGTAATAAGTATTACTGGCAGCCATTATATTGAAATCTTATTACTATATATTTGTGATGATAGCTATTTTATAGAATTAGGATCTTCAATGTAATGTTTATTGTCCTTTCTTTTAGAATTGATGGTAGCTATTATGTGATGATTAAATTTAATCTGAGCTTGAGCCAATATTCACATCTTTTTTGGCACATATAATCCAAATCTCTTACTTTTTATTCGTTATTTTGAGGTGTTTCTTTTCTGGTGTAATAATATTATCTCGTTCACCTCTTTATGCTCTCTCTATATATAGTGTTAAATATGTTGTTCCTATTGTTTCTTTCATCATCTAATTTACAGCAAATTTGAGAACAATTAATTCAAATGAGATAGGTTACATAAAGAATTTATTTTTCATTATGCCTATATGCTCTACTTGAATTCTAAAAATTTAGTAAATAAAATTATCTCCATGGAACTAATTAGATGAAAATCATGCTTTTTTTTATCTATAGTTTATTTTTCATGGTTCTTTACTAAGGGCATTCTTAGGATTGTTTTTTATTTTTTTTTTACATGTTAAAGAGATTGTATTTTTGATATGTGGACCATGCTTATTGAAGTGATCGAGTACGATATTAAGATATGATGTACTATCTCGAAAGATAGAAATATCACCCTACAATGAACCTAATCACTTAATAAGGACTCCAAAAGCATGATAAGTCTTCGGATGTATCAGAGATATTTTCCCTACTTTATATGAAAAAATAAAACAGAGTTTATTTTATGCCAGGTTCTTAAGTTCCTTATGAAGGCAAGCCTCCATAGTTAATTACATCCTAGGAAATGAGATTTCCTAACAATACTCTCGATTAAAGTAGGCAATTATTATCTCCAAAAATTTCAAGGTTAAGACTATCAAAGGATTGATTATTTAGAAAATCAAATGGGAATGTTCAATTGGAAGACTTATTTTGGAAACCAAAGGAAAATATGTATGAAATACTCATGATATTAGGAAGTCTAGTCAGCATTCCAATCTATCATATAGTAGAGTTTTATATATTTGAAAGTGAAGAGATTTATATATTTAAGTTGAATTTTTTATTAGATTGCTAGGGCTTATAATCCATCAACACAAGATTGTGAAAATGCTTAAGAAGTTAGGATTTATGCTCATAGCCTGAAGGAAATAAGCAACCTCGGATCCTAAATCTAAGGAGCTTTAACACAACTTAAAGCATGACCTGAATCTATGTGAAAGGGGACATATTGGTTTACTTACACAAAAGAGAATAAACCGTCTTTAGACTCTTACAACCTGGAGAGTGGCCTATAACACCTCCTATGATTCAAAATCATGTAGGCTGATCTTATGTAATTGCAAGATGTTTAGGCTTATTATTTAATTTGAAAGAAACAAAAGTCTTAAACCCACTCCTTAAGAGACAAGTTCATTCTATTTTTAATACAATATTTTGGACAAAGGCTTGGGATTTTTATTGCCTAAATGCATGATGAGATTGATTGTTGGCTAAATCAACGAAAAGGGAGTGTTCTCCACCACAAATGATGACTTCACAGGTTAAGCATTCCCCTATCGTGCAAGAATGAGGATCCCCATATTCAAGAAAGAAAGAATATGACATGCATGATGTGAAACATACAACCATACAACTATGGGATTGCAAAATATTTTAATTATCTTGTTTAGAGCATAAGCTTTATAGTGAGATTATGAATTATTTTAAAACTTAGTTATGAGTTGTTTGTTGGGTAGAAAAATTAATTTTATCCTAAGAGCCTACCGCATCCAGCCCACACATTAAAGCATCAAATATAAAGAAACTATGAAAATAATGCAATCCTGATACACAATTTAAACATAACATCAAATAAATTTATAAACTAACGCAAAAGAATAAAAGATCGGTGCAGACCCAGAACATCAAAAAAAAAGAAAATTATTGTACCATTATACATCTCAAAATATAAAAGAATAATTACAATTAGAAATGAATATATGCTATTGGGGTCTTCTTCTTCATTTCTTCATATCCTTCTTTCTTCTTTTTTTAGTTTTGATTTGCTCCAAAGGCATCTGGACACCTTCTAGCCAGCCATCTTAATCCCCCATAGAACTAATCCTAATTTCTATTGCAAAAATTATATTTATATAGAAATCTAACTATACCTACAAGACATAAGTTAGCTAAACATACATGCAATCCCAAGCAACTATGTTCATAATTTGGACTTAGCACCCTACACATGAGTAATCAAGCCACCTGTCCCAACTTGGATTATGTTTAGAGGTTTAAGCAACCTGCAAAAAGAATATTCGTATTTATTTTTAAGCAGCCCCTTAAACATATCCCCCTGCAGAAAACAACATTAGACAAAAGCACATCAGGTCTGAAACTATACACTCATTCAATCTAAAATATTACATCACAAAATAAAACATACATCACACATACACATCCTAACTTAGGACGTGGTGGCTTAAATTAAGTGTATGTGCTAAGGATTTGTGTAATATGCCTTAATTAAACATTAGAGTTATGATTTTCTAAGTGTGAAAGGATTTAATTTAACATAAAGGTTAGTTCCACTTCAAGTTGTTTAGTTGATTTATGGATTTTAGTTTGTATTTTGGTTAATTTCATTTGATTTACTCTTAGCATCTAAGTGTTATAAAGAGAGGAAAGGAGCTTACCTCCTTTCATCCCTACCTTAAGTCATTTTCTAAAGAGATATTATTATGATTTTGTTTTCTTTTAATGAATGGCTTATCAAGTATTTTCTTATTAACCCTAAGTTTGGATTAACTTTAAATAATCCTATTCAATATGAAATGCATCTTAAGATTAATATAATTGAATTACTATCACATGACATATACCAAGTCATTCCTTTCCATCACATGTAACATGATTTAACACTTAGCATACCTACACTATATTTTGGCAAACTTAAATGATGATGAATGGACGCATACATTTGGAATTTATATTTGTGTTTGATTGAATTATTTACATGCAAATTAAAGCTCTATCTAAATTCTAATACTAAAATACATAGGAATGAAATCAAATTTTTGTTAGAAATGCGATAATTAAATAACCTCTTTGAGGCTACTTAAAGCCTCATATTCTATGTCCGGTCTATACTTATTAACATTCAAACTTATGTAAATCTATATGAATCATAAGAAAGAGAGCACTAAATTACATGTAATGTATGCGAATGACTTAGATGATTATGGATGCATGCATTTTTAATAACAAAGGGGACTTTCATCAATTAATTAAGCACACATACACATCTATAAAAGATGTAAGCAAGTGCGTGCCATTGTTAACCAGAGAAGTAAAATAATTAAATGACTTTCTTGGAGCTACTTAAAGCCTTGTATTCCCAGGATATCCAGACTAAATACTTGCTATCTTAAATACACATAAATGTATAAACAATTATAAAGATGAATATCATGCAAAGATTGTATTTTCTCTAATTATTTATGCATATGAATTAAAGTTCTATCCAAATTCTAATACCAAAATACATAGAATGAAATCAAATAAGTACGTGTCATTGTTGTTAAAGTGGGGAATCAAATGACCTCCTTAAGTACTTAAAGTATTCTTGGGATGTCCATACTATATATTTATTAACATTCAAATTTATGTAAATTTATATGAATCATAAGAAAGAGAGCTTCACATTCATATAACTAAGCCATAAGCACATGCAAGTCCTATATGAATTTATAACTATCACCATTCCACATATTATTATCAATTTATAAGCTTTGGAAAATAGATTTAAATTTATTAGTAATAATAGTTATGCATATCATTAAGTTAAGCCAACACATGCAAGCTTACACAAATAAAGCCTATTTGATTCATTTAGATTTGATTTAGAAGTGATTGGAAAGGAATAACTAAATATAAACATATGGTTCATTCAAATACATTAATTCCTAAGGACAATCACATCAAATAAAATTGCTAAAAAAAATAAAGTTCATTATTAATTTGATTTTGGATTTGAGTTGAACTTAAAGAGGAGAAAAAATATTTGATGTTTTGATTCCATTCTCATATTCTTAATCTTAATTAGTTCAAGGAAAAAATTAAAAAATTTTATGAATTAATTAAGTTGAATCATTAATTAAATCACTTAATTATCTTTTCCTATGCTTCTTTAATTTGATTAATCACTTAATCATGAGCCACAAATGATATCAACATGTGAAAAAAGTAAAGTTACAATATTCCTAAAGGACCTAATGCAATTGGCTCATAATTAAAGATTAAATTAAATTAAAAAAAAATCAATAAAGAACTTTTATAATTTTCCCACACTTATAGGTTAATCATAATTTCCTTAAGGGTCTTTATGCTATTAAACACATAAAGAAGAACCCTCTATTTCATTATTAATTATCTATTGTGATTTATATTTCAATTTGATTTAATTTATCCATTTGATTAATTAATTACCATCCTAATTAACTCTTTTAAAATGAGATGCATTTGGAAAGAAAACATTAGGAAAGAGATCCTAATCACTCTCCCTCATCCAGTCACTGTTAATCAATGATTAGTGAGCTTAAGTTAATTAATTCTTGCTATTTTGAATGCCAATTAATTATTAAATTAATTAAAGAAGATAATTAGGGTTTGAAACATCAATTTTCCTAATAACATAGGTAATAAATTCTAGAGAAATCATGAGAGGTATAGGTCATCCCATTAAATCAATTCCCCGAGTTTGGAATCAATTACTCAAGTAATTAAGGTTTAATTAAGCTAATTAAGTATGTATTCAAACCTTAATTAAACCTTAATTACTATTCAAAATCAAATGAAAATATTTTTAATTAAATCTCCTATTTTTACCTTTAAAATGAGTATTTATTTGCATTTTTTGAATTTTTCTACAAATAGTTATGATTTTTCAAAATTTTAGTGATTAAAAAGGATAATTACTACATTAATTAAGCCTAATCTCATCGCCACACAGATTGCTAACGTGGCACTTTCCATGGAGCCGCGGGATTGGTTCTTTAAAATTGTCCAACTCAGCGTAACGACGTCTTTTGAGGTCAGATCTTGAGGGAGATCTTGCAATTCCCGGATAAATCGGATTGAATCTGAAGATCACGTGGGAGTGATGAGGATGACGAATGATCTATTGCTGAAAGATGGACACCATCCTTTCCTCGCCCAAATCAACTTGAGGAGGCTCAAGATTAATCCACACCTTGAGTGATCTACAAGATCCAAGGTTGGATTCGACATTCATTTCCTTGAAAAGGCCTAAAATATTGGAAAATACTTTTTGGAAATACCTTTTGATTGGCGGTGAATCATCGAAGGTAGCTTTGCCTTGAAGAGGTGAACCCCTGTTGAGAAGATGTCTCTTTGACTCATCACTAGTGGCTCAGTGGATCAACCGTCGTCGGAATCCTCGTCAAAGTTATGCTTGGAGGGGCTTCATCGATGGGAGAGTTCATTTCTTGAGTTATGAAGATGTGGGAAGAGTTAATCTGAATGGGTTGAGTTTTGGTGGAGATGGAGGTTGTCTTGTTTGGTCAAGAAAGCTCAGAAGCTCGAGAAAGTGGCTGGACAAGTGGCTAAGGCTCGAGGATGCTCAATGGAATTGAGACTTTGGAATGAGATGAGTTTAGTTTTGATTTGAGTTATATTTTGGTTAAATTGATTTGGGTTCAAATATTTTTTTGGCTTATTTGAGTATTTCAAGTCAAAATTTATTAAAATTTTTGTCATGAATGATTATGTTGATTTGATTGTAATTTGATTTGGAATTGATAATTGAAGGATTTAGTTGGATTGAGAGAAAGACATTGATTTGGGATTGGTTTATATTTTTTGATTTACAATTGATTTGAGTTCAAACAAATTTTTCTTATTTGAGTATTTCAAGTCAAATGGGTTAGTTAGTTTGATTGAATTGGTGGCTTTGATTTGATTTTGATTTGGAATGATAATTGAAGGATTGATTGATTTATGAGAAAATCAATTGAATTTGATTTGGATTTAAGGAAAATTTGGTTTGTCCATAGGTTAAATCATGAGCTTAGGTTTGGGTTATGGTGGATTTGATTTTGGTTTGAAGTTTGGATACAATTGGGATTCAATTGAATTTGATTGTAATTGATTTGAGGTTGGAATTTGGCTATGCTATATTTGGTTGAGCTATAAGTTTTCCCCTTAAAGCCTAATCCTATTTCTAAGTCTCAGGCTTAGGTTAAGTGCCACTATAAGTGACTTATGACTAAGGAGTTCTTAGTTCTAGAAGACCCCTAGACTTATGATGGGAAGATTGGATCCTCACTCTAAAAGTGAGGTCAACATAGATAATGAAACATGTTTGGTGAGTTGTTTTTGTTGTTAAAAACAAATTGAGATATTTTAAATCTTTTTATCTATTACTCACAATAATATATGCGATGACTTCCTCATAGATAATGTTGTAATTTTTTACCTAAATTCATTTATCATACATGGACCACTTGTCAACATAATGTGAATCTCCAAGTTTTCATTATAAACAAAACCTCAAGAGTCCTCATTCGATCATAGAAGGTAATATTTCACCTTTTATCCCTTTTTTCACATATATTTATTATTTATTCATCGCTTTGATGTTCTTTAAAATATTTCAAGTTCTATGTATTCATCTTCACAAATTTGTTATCAACAACACTCCATTAAAGAGAAAGTTTCAGGTTCTACATATTAATTTCTATAAATTTTTATTGTTCATGAATGCTAAATGCTTGTTTATGCACATTTATATAATTCTTTTAAGAATTTTGGTTAGGGATGCAAATGAACCGAACTGAGCTGAGCTGAGCCAATGCGTGTTAAAGATTGAAAGAGTATTGGTCAAATATTGGCTATAAAGGCAATGATGATAATCTAGATGGATTATTGATTGTTCTAATAATTCATATATATTATATTTATAGTTGCCCTTCTCTTTAAGTATTGCTGGTAGTCATTATGTTGAAGTCCTATTACTATGCATTTGTGATGATAATTATTTTATAGAATTAAGATCTTCAATGTAATGTTTGTTGTACTTTCTTTTAGAGTTAATGATAGCTATTATGTGATAATTAATTTTAACCTGAGCTTGAGACAATATTCACATCTTTTTTGGCACATATAATCCTTATTTGTTACTCTTTATTCTTTGTTTTGAGGTGTTTCTTTTCTTGTGTAATAATGTTATCTCATTCATCTCTTTATACTCTATATATATAGTGTTAAATATGTTGTTCCTATTGTTTCATTCATCATCTAATTTACAACAAATTTGAAAACAATTGATTCAAATGAGATAATTTACATAAAAAATTTGGGTGTCCTATATTTGCTTATGTTTTCATTCTCCTTATTGCCAAACAAAACCTCAAGTCCTCCTTCGATCAAAGAAGATAATGCTTCACCTTTTTAGCCTTTTTTTTTGCATATCTTTATTATTTATTTATCATTATGTGATGTTCTTTAAAAATATTTCAAATTCTATGTATTCATCTTCACAAATTTGCTTGTCATCAACACTCCATTAAAGAGAAAGTTTCAGGTTCTACATATTAATTTTTACAAATTTTTATTGTTCATGAATGCTAAATGCTTGTTTATGCACATTTATATAATTCTTTTAAAAATTTTGGTTGTTCATGAACACAAATTGTATGTTTTGCTCATTTATAATAAGTTTTGTTCATGTAGTAGCTCACTTATAAGCTCGATAAAGCTCGTTTGATTACAAAACAAGTAGCTTGATAATTCTGCTAGTTAAACTACTTGATAAGGCTTATTTGGTTAAAAACAAACTGTTTGATATTACTACTCATTAATGCTCGTTTAGTTAGTGCTCGTTAAGGCTTCATAACAGTGCTCATTAAAACACTTGATTAGGCTCGTCTATAGTAATAATCGAGCTACTCGATAATAGCTCAATTAACTTTATATGAACCAAACATAAACCAAGCTCAAATCAAGCTTGGCTGCTAAACAAAAACAAAACTTGAAAGATCGAATCGAGCTCGAGCTCTCAAAGCGCGCTCAAGCTTGAACACACATTGGCTCGGCTCGGTTCGATTCGTTTGTAGCCCTACTACCAAATATATCTTGACCTTCAGTAACACAAGTATCAGGTAAGTGTCAACATCATAAGATAGTCATACTATCAACTATGGAACTGAATGCATAGTAATCATTGACTCCATTAAAGTGAAAATTTAATTGAATTTTTCTTAAATTAAATCGATCTCATTTGGCAAAGAGTGTTGTCTTTTATTTTCAAACAAAGCATTTAAAACTCAAACATTACCATATATGCTATTAACTTGAAGTTTACTTTTATAATTTATCAAAATTAAATAAATAAAAAATCTCACTAATATGCTTATAAAAGTGGAACTACTAAACAAATTAATACTTCGTAAAGTTTCATTAACTCTATAAATGATGATATAGAAGTGTTATACAAAAAAATTGTTCAAACACTCTCACTAAGCTAGTATATCAAAATTTAGACACGAGGTCAAAGATTGTTAAGAATTGAGTCAAAAATTTTAAATAATGGATCGCTTTAACAACAAGAAAGTCTTAAATAATGACAATCTTAAAGTCCTAAATAGAGGCTATCATAGAAGTTATTATAAATCCTACAAGCAGGCTACTAAGAAAATTTATAATGGAGGTTTCAAAAATCTTCAACATTGACTGATCAGCTAAAAGATGAACTCCTCACTATATAAACCAATACAATCCTTATTTATAAAGCATCCCACAATAAGTAAATAAAAGGAGAGAAGAGACAAATAAGCTCTAACAACATAAAATGGATGGTGAAAAAAGAATTAACATCAACAACTTATCCTCCATGTCCAACCCTCATCTTCACAATAATTTTTTGTGTTCTCTCTTAGTTGTAATAAAGACAAAGTACTATCTTTATCATTATTCATTTAGCTCTTTTAAAACTTAGTAGGATATTTGATCTCTAAGCGATTGTGAACGTAGATGAATCTCATTGAACCACAAAAATTTGTGTCTTACATTTGGGATCTTTGATGTGGTTATTCACTTATCTTAATTTGATTTTTGATCAAAATTTTATCACTATCCCAACAGTCATCATTGTCATGATCACAAACTATATAAATCTTTTCTCTTCATACAAAATACAAATAAACACCCTGCTTACAAGGAATTACTGGTTGCATGATCCGACTCTTATTTCAAAAGTATCACATAGCCATTTTTACATCATCAAGAGGTACAAAATAAACACCCTGACATCAGTAAATGACATGAAGTTCCCTAAAGTTACAATCAATCGAATAAATAAGTAAATTTTTCAAAAAAAAAAAAAAGTCACGCAAATTGCCATGAGATTATACAACATGAAAAAAAAGGAACATAGAGAAGACAACAAAGGTAACATTTGCACATTAAGCGATGACTACAATCGCTGTAGTTCACGAGGCCAGATATGAGCATTCTGCTTTCGATGGTGGTGCTTAAACAACTTAGGATTTAATTGAGCTTGCAGTTTTTATCTGTTTGGGAAGTGAATCATCCATGTGAGTGGTAGCTAGCCTCAGGCGCTGGACCTCCGTGGTCAGTGCTTCATTAAGAGCTGGAAAGCATATAAATACATTGATGGTACTAGAAAATTGTTATTTTTCCAAGGGAAAGAAATTATATGAGTTCAATTTCAGTTAAGAATATGAGATTAATAATTTTCAAAAGAGAGAGATTTCTGATAGCTCCTCTTAGGACATTGTACTAAAATCTTAAGTTGGCCATAAAAAGGCAATATTTTGTACTCCATTCTAAGATAGTGAAAGCTATTTAATTGGGAAAAGTCTTGGGATTTTCCTTTTTTATTTTTCACATAAACTTTTTTCCTTTCTACTGTTTTACTAAACTAATTATGTTTGAGATAAAAAAAATTATCACAAAAAAAAAGCCCAATAATACTCAATTTCTTGCAAGCAATATACATGAATTGTATACTGGAATTCGCCCGAGTCAGGTTAATCAAGGCGTGACGCAGATCTGAATTAGATCTAAGAAGTTGTTGAACATTGCACTAGCTTAAACTACTCGCAACAAAGAAATTGTCGGGGCCTCATCACTAACAAGTAGTCATTCAATAGAGGAAACTATTGGATTTCTCAGTTGAAAGTATACACCCCTAATACTTTCCAAAGGGAATTCACTTCTCTGCATTACAGAAATTGCCTACTCGCTTAGAGTAATCGTAGATACCAAGTGAACTTCCTTGCTATGTAATAAGTTATAGAGGGATTGCCACTACTATTTTTTTGGTATAATTGTACTAATTAGCCACAGTGCATTGTCGACCCAATGTCTGCTTGGTTAAATTTCAACATGGGCATTTACAAAATGGCTAGTAAAATTTTTGGACAGTGAATTGGCATCTCTCTCTCTCTCTCTCTCTCTCTCTCTCTCTCTAATTACATTTCCTTAGTTCAATCTAACTCGCCTAATATAGCCCAAGGGGATCAGCTGGGTACTCCTTAAATAATTTTTCAAAGAGATTCTTTGAGACCCAGCTGTTGTATCTCCCTTTCATATCTCGGCGTGGTTCGTTTCTCAATTAAGGTCAAGGTTATCTTCCACCAAACAACCTTAAATCCAACACATACATATAGAAGAGTTCAATCATAGATTATCAAGATGCATTTGGATAGCTTGATATTTACTAAACTATTTTAGAGCTAAATGAGCAACATTAACATGACTTTAAGGGGTACTAAAAAGAGAAGGAAATAGTCATAACAATAAAAAAATTAACTAAGCCTAATTTATAGATTTCCTAAAGTTTCATAGAACATACGCTGATATTGGGTACTCTTCCCGTATTTATTTCAATTATTTGGTTTGGGATAGACTTTTAGAAAGTTGAATAAGTCTAACTAAACTATGACTTCTTGCTCATGCTTAAGTTAAATCGACGAATAAATGCCTCCTCAAACATAGGTTCTATTTATAACTTTGAGATGTAAAATATCACAAGTACTTGGGATATAAATCCTAAAAGGAGTTCCTAAATTTTTTTAAGAAATTTCTATCTCCACTAAATGTATAATTGGAATTGTAAGTTTATTTTGTATAATTCCATATTAATGATATAGACTTGTAAACATAAATCTCAATAAAATAAATAGATAATAAATATCTAAAATAAATTTCTTATAGAATTTATCCAAAAACTGGCATGCCATATTTTCTAGTAATTTTTTTTTTTGTTCAATAGGTTTCTATTATGTCTGGTTTTTGGCATTGCCTTTACTTCATCTTCCTATGGAGAATGTAGCATGTCTTGAAGATAATGGAAGAAGCAACATTGAAAGGTTAGGGAGGCTACTAGGATGGCTCGAACAATCCTTCTCTTAGAGGTGAAGGTGATATGAGCTGAAGGTAGAGGTTTGATTATGAAGTGGAGTTGGAAGGTTGGGAGGTGACTGAGATCAGTCAAAACTATCCTAATTTTAGATGTGGAGGTGGCATGACTTTAATTGGAAGGGCGAGGGAACAAAGGAAGGTCATTGAGAGCAACAAAGATAATCCTTCTTATGAAGGTGGAGATAGCATGATATGAAGGCAAAAAAGAAAGCAAAAGATAGAGGAGGTGGAGATGCAATGGCTTGAAGGCTAGTTGGGCAAGTGTAAAAGATTATGATGGTGATAAAGGCAATCAGTAAGGATGATCTTTTTTCTTGGAGGTGGAGACAACATGGCCTTATGGTGATAGTGAGACAACAAAGAAAAGCTAGTTGGGCAAGTGTAAAATATTATGATGGTGATAAAGGCAATCAGTAAGGATGATCTTTTTTCTTGGAGGTGGAGACAACATGGCCTTATGGTGATAGTGAGACAACAAAGAAAAGCTATTTTGGTGACTAAAGGTATTCAACTGGTCCTTTTGAAAGTGGAGATGATACAACCTAAGAGTAATTGAGTGAGGCTACAAAAAAAGAATGTACAGACGATGACAAGTGACTAGGTTAGTACCTCACTAAAGGTGCATGATAAATCCAAGAACAGCAGAGATGGTCAATGGAAACTTTAGGTAATGATTAGATCTCTAAAATTCTTTTGAAGTTCTCATCTACCATTCTTGTATTTTTGAATCTATTTTATCTATACCTACAAATGAAATTTGACACAATCCTATGTGTTTCCTCACCTACAATCTTAAATTCATTTTTATCTCCACCTCTGAAGTAGAACCATCTTAACTCCCATCAGACACCATTGAAGCCTGTACAGCTTCACTAGCTTCCTTTAGATCATGCTATTTCCTCCTCTAGAAGGGTAACTATCATAACAGCACTCAATCACCTATATGACCTTCTTGTGTCGCATTATTCGTTGCCTTAATTGTATCTATCTCTAGAAGGAGGATTATCTAGACTGGTGATAGTTACCTACTCGACCTTCCTGCATTACTTTGCTCACTGCTTTTAGGTCATCCCATCTCCAACTTCAGAGAAAGGATCATCCTAACTACTCTTAGTACCTTCATAACCTTCTTGCGCTACCTTATACTTCCCTTTAAGGCCATGTCATTTTCACCTCCACAAGAAGGACCATCTTGATTATCCTAGGTCACATCCTTGATCATTCAACACTGCTTAATCTACCACCTTCAAGAAGTGCAGCCTCACACCATCCCAACTATCCTGAATGGCCTCCACAATCTTTTAGCATCACTTCATCTGCCACGTTCAGGCTACGTTGTCTTACCTCCCAAAGGACAATCCCAATAGTTGATCTTATAGAATCGTCAGTGTTGGAAATACTAACAACCTACTTTCACTTCTTTGTGTTAATACATCCCTTGAATTTTAGATGAGCAACCATTTGTATTTTATATATATTGGTGGAAGATATTTTAATTGAATTAGGCCCCATGATTTTTCTTTTTCAAAATTTTCACCTAAAAATCATGTGTTCCTCGTCCACTTTCTATACTTCTTTGATTGTGTTGACAGTTTCGCTACTCTTTAATCAGGAATCAACAATCCAATAACTGCAGTTCAAAGAACTTGAAGTTTATAACTCATGATTACAGCATGTTAAAACATCTCAGCAGGAGGGCCTTCTGCTTTCTAGGGTCAGCTTTGATTAATTGGCAATATGAATGCGTAAAGCAGAGATTTTGTTGAACAGAAATATGGATAGAGAATAAGAAACACAGCATGATTCCTTAAGAACACCAATATGAAAGGTGCCTTTAGCTAAAATGGGATTTAGTAAATCCTGTAAATCAAAACTTAGTAAATTTTGAGAAGATTTAATTTGAAAGCTAAACGTGGTAAACTATTTTGCAATTTTTTTTAAGATTTAAAGTTTGCGAGAGGAGAAATCCTTAAATCCTGCGCATAATGAGATTAAACAAATTCTAGATTTAACCAATAACGGAGTTGAAATGAAATTCATCAAAATAGTAGGATTTAAATTCTCAAATTCTGGCAAGATTCAAGCCAAATCTTGCTTAAATCCTACCTAAAGTAGACGGGATACCAAAGCCTCTTAAGCTATCAAAAATGACTGTATTCAGCATCACAAAAATATAAATTTACATACCATCTCGTAGTTGTGCCTGCTGCTCCATGGATTGAAGCCTAATCTTTAGCTCATTGTTCTGAGTAGCAAGTCCAGAAGAGTCTCTCTATAGTTCACATAAAGAAATAAATAATTTTAGGGAAGAAGATGAAGATCATGACGGAAGATCAAACCCACACGAGCATCTAAAATCTTTTGCAGAATTGGCCCACCCACCTGCAGCAAAGTCAGCTGCGTGGACAACGTAGTGGCTTCAGTCTGCAACGTCTGAACTCTGCGTTCCAACTCTGAAATATACCTCATCTTTCGTTCCTTTGAACGAGCAGCAGACTGCCGATTAGCCAATACCCTGAATCAATGGCTCAGCAAACAATCACTTTAAAGTTTTGATCCATATTATGTTAGCAGTTCCAAAAAAAACAGGTAAAATACCTTTTGGCACGCTTTGGGTCGGCGAGAGCTATATCCTCCAATCTTTTGTCCGACATGATCTTCTTTAGCTCCGCAGCACTAAATTCTCCATTCCCAAATTCCAGGCTAAATGATCCATCCATCAACTCGCTCTGAGAGCTCTGGCTTCTCTTCGACCCAGGAGACGGCGGAACCCTAGTCAACTCCTCGCCGAAGTTTAGTTTTCCCATCATTCCATCCATTGAAATACTCCTGAAGTGCCGCGAATGCGTAGCAGTAGGAGCCGATTCACCAGCCACCGCGCAGTCAATCGCATTGCTCTCTCCCTCGCTCTCGCTGCTATACGCGCCGTTCTTGCTGTTTCGGCCACCCCTGCCATCCATTTCCTCACGAAATCCATCGAAGTTGAGGAACGCATCGAAGAGCTCGTCGGTGACATTCTGCTCAGGCTTCTTCTCCACGGCACCCACGGTCCGGTCGAAACTGGGATTCAGCTTCAGCGTCGGAGGAGCGGCGAGAAGAAATCCTAGAGGAATATCGCTGGCAGATCGACGGTGGAGCTTGCGCGGCGGAAGGCTTTCCCGGTGGCGGAGTCAGAAATGGAGGACGTCGGTGAGGACTTACGGTAAGGAGTTGGGATTAATGGCGGCAACAAGTCAAGGGAGAAGAATACCGGCTGTGAAGCTGATTGGGCGTGATTTCCTCCGGCGGTCGCATACGACACCCCCGGCGGCGTGGCTTGGAGGTAGGGAGGCGTCGGAGGAATGCCGGATCTATCCATGGCTGGGATTAGACACTACACGTAATTAATTTAGCAGGAAGGCTTTTATGATTTTACTATGCTTTCTCTTTGACTTCCTTCAATCTGTCAGTCATCCGACGGAGAAATCTGTGGAAGTGGAGTCGATCATATAATAAAAAAAAACTGCAGGAGAGAGAGGCGCCGTCGAGGCGAAATCTCGGGCCAATATTTCCGCGTCTTCACCGTAAACTGCGCCAGGTGCCGTCCATAAACGTGAACGTCAGCATTAGAAATGGATCAATTAGCGGCAAATAGGCCGGTAATCCGGGTATCAATTGGACGGCATTGATGGGATCACAAGCTCCGGCCTTGTTGGCTGGTCGTTGTCTCATAGATGTGAATATCTGCTTTGAGATCAGTCGTTCAAGCTATGGTTGGCAATTAACTGAACTTCCCGCTAAGATTGACTTAAAAATTTATTCGTTTTTGATCTCTGGTGGAGTAAAAAATGCATATTGGCTGAAGCTCAATATGATTTCTTTCAGTTCAATACGGCTCGTTTGATTAAATTCGAATCTGATTAATTCATTTTTATTTGTTTTATACCTTTCTAATTGAATTTGTATTCAAATATGTATGTATGAATTAATATCGACATATAATTTTTATGTAATTATATATTTAATATTTAAAATTAGATATTTACTTATTTAATATGTTTTTATACTAAAAATGATACATTTCACTCTTAAAAAAGAGTGATGCCGATATTTTTATATGATATTAAAGGGTGATATATATATATATTGAATTTTAAGTGTTAGATATATAAATATATTGATATGATCTTGAAAATTATACAATTGGCTTAGAATCTTGATCTGCAGTAATCAAATGGCGGTGAGATCTTAAAATATCATTGGAAACTTTAAGACATCGCTTAAATTCCTAAAAAGCTTTTAAATATGGAGTGTTTATAGTCAAAAGCGTCACCTGGCCGGTTCAACAAGCCAAAGATCTGATTCGACTTCATTTGTGCATTCAAATACACAAAATACATCATATGATCAAGGGAATCATCATGAGCCGTCCAGATGGAGAGGAGTGGTTTGGATTTTGCATGTATTCTGGCTACTCCTCCAATCTATAAATAGCCCCATTCCTATGAGGGCAAGCAGAGAGGAGAGCTCTAAAGATCCTCCAGGATAATCATGCCACTGATGGTGAAACCGCCGCCGGCCACCGTCATTGATCCTTGCCGTCGTCAATCTTTGTCGGTCTCCATCATGATGACTTCTACCAGTGATTGTTCCCTGCATTTCTACCAGTGATTGTTCCCTGCATTTCTGCCAGTGATTGTTCCCTGTATTTCTGCCAATAATTATTCCCTGCATTTTTACCGGTGATTGCTTCACACAGTTCATCATCATCTCTACTACTGCTTGTTACGATTGTTGTCACATATTGTTCCTCGTATATAATTTAATCCCGTGTCGGGAAGATCTTGTACTCAAAAGATACATAGTGGAAGCTTTTTATTGGGCTAGACTCCATGATTTTTCCCTCTTTTCGAGGTTTTTCACGTAAAAATTCTGGAGTTTTCTTGTTCACTCTTTAAATACCTGTGTGTGTGCTTGATTTCACAATGAAACTAAGATGAAAACTTTCACTCTGCGGTTTTCAGCGCATAGCAGTTTGGCGCCGTCGTGGGAAAAACCCTCAATCACAATTTCAGAAAACTGCGTTATGGCTAATAGGCAGTACACGGAGAGCCTCCAACTCCGTCACTCTCGAAACCAATCCTTGAACCAAGGGCGCCAACCTTCTCACTTCCACGATAGTGATCCTGGTGAAGGCGCCGAGAATCTCTTTAGAAGATTGCGCCGAATGGAAGAGTCTCAAAATGAGATGATCCGACTTTTGCGAGGAACACAACCCCTACCCGCGACAAACACATCCCCAAGATCGATCATTAGCCACGGAGGTCAAAATGCTAATCTCCACGGTGAAGTTCCTCGCTTCCACCGTGATCGATCTCGCGACCGCCGGTTCACTCATCCATCCGTCACTGCTAATCCACCATTATTTGTGGCGTGACACGCGTTCTCGTCTGTTGACTCCACTCGTCATGTTATACGTGCGATTACGATGCTTAATGCGACAATTTCACCTTCAAGACAGAAATTATCTTCCCCACGCGGGAATCTTCACCTTTTAGCTATTCTTCAACATCCTATTCCTGAGTTTCAAGCTTAGAACATTGCTTCCTATGATGGGGTGACCACATGAACACATCGACTATTCATGAGGGACACCCTCTTGCTCAGAAGCCAGTTCCCTCCTCTTTCCATCCATACCTTTGAACAAGATTTTGTACAGCCGGAGGATCATTAAAGATTCCTCCCATCTCTCCGACATTCGTCAAAATGAGGGTGAATCACTTAAAGAATACTTCTAGAGATTCTCTTCAGAAGCTCGCCAAATACCTGGGGTAGACCCTAAATTACTAAGAGGAGTTTTCCTTTGGGTGCTCCGTCCTGGGCCTTTCTACTCGTCACTAATGCGAGATACGGTCCGCTCATATGCCGACTTAGTTCACCGTGTAGAAGCACAGATTTCTGCTGATGAGGATATTAATGCTCATCGAAAACAATTTGAACAATCCATAGGAAAATGTAAGAGTGCTCTAGGAAACGGATCACAATCCCATCGGAAGAAGCAACAAGGCGTCATGATCTCCCTCCATGGCCCCGCTTCAATGGCGTGAACCACGGGGAATACACCCTGAACACATCTGTGTTAACGTCTTGTTGGCTATTCAAGATGAAGAGACCATCAAGTGGCCATCCATGAAACCAAATTCAGTAAATCAGGAGCAATATTGTCACTTCCATCGAAGTCGTGGACATACTACTGAGGCATGCAAACAACTCAAAGAAAAAATTGAGAGGCTCATTCATCAAGGATATCTACGTCAATTTGTGCAAAACCAACCAACTCAAGCAAACATAGCTCCAATTAGGGGGCAACCGGGACAATCATCACAGAAATAACATAATAGTCGCCAAATAGTTGGAGAAATTGAAACGATTGCGAGTGGGCCACTACTATCTAATCAAATCTTCATCGCAGCCTTTGAAGAGCCAAAATTAAAAAAATCTTATATTAATCATCCCATCACTTTTAATAACTCAGACTTGGAAGGAGTCCAAGTTCCACATCAAGATCCTCTTGTCATCAGTGCAGGGATTGGTGACCCATGTTATGTTGTTAAGAGAATTTTGATTGATAATGGGAGTTCCGTTGATGTTTTATTTTACTCCACCTTTCTTAGCATGGGTCTGGTTAAGGAAAAACTTCAACCCACTGTAGGACCGTTATATAAGTTTGATAATCACCCTGTACAGGTGGAGGAGATAATCACCCTTCCCGTTGTTCTCGAAAAATTTTCTCGACAAGTCACTCACTCAGTTCAATTCATAGTGGTCAAGTCAAATTCAGCATACAACGCTATATTTGGAAGACCCTCCAATCAATCTTGGTGTCACTTGATACCTTAAGATAAAATTTCAAACTCCCATTGGGGTTGGTGTCGTGGAAATCAACAAATAACACAATCATGTTACCTCAAATAAGCTCAAACGCCCTTGGTGACCTTCAACATCGAGAATTTTAATCTTCAAGATAAAGAAGTACCTCAGAGGGTTTTGCCTGTAAAAGACCTGCTCCCCACTTCATTATCAGATGACCAACCATCAAGCTATGACCAACGATCCAGAGGAAAAAATATTCCTTAAAACTTGGAACATGGAGGGTCTCTGAAAAGTGTTATATGTAATCATTGGTGTATAAATATTGTAATCTTTAATTTATCACATTTGTTCTTTCCTCTCCACCTATTGTCCTTTGTTAACTCTCTCTAAAAATGTATCTCGTCCATTTTGTTAAGTTATCTTATGACAATATTGTATCACTGACATTATCAAAGTAATGAGTTTATGGATTTTTTTTATAAGCTTATTTCTTCTTCATTTAATCCTTCCACTTGAGAAATATACAACTCGCATTGTATCTCAATCGGGCATGATCAATCCAAAGGGGACTTGATCGGACTTCTTCCATACAGGTAAGAAGTCAAGTAACACTTTGGCTGATACCTATGATAGGTCCAAAGGTCCTTGGTGGACATCCGACCTCTTATCAGTTAACGTCGGTAACACCCTGATAAACAACCTCAGATAGGTCAAAAATCCTCAGCGGATTCAATTCGACCTCTTCCATACAGGTTAACGTCATCGGGTAACACTTTGACAAATAATCTCGGATCGGTCAAAATCCTCAGCGGATTCAATGCCTCTTCCAGTTGCGTCGCCAGTCACTATGACAAACAACCTCGGATAGGTCAAATAAAAACTGCCGACCATCGCCGGCAATCTCCGCCGGTCACCACCATCGTCGCCCAGTCATCCCCACCGACACGCTGAGCCACTTACCGTGCCGATTGCGCTGTCGACCCCGTCGGTAGCCAGCGTGGGTCACCCGCCATTCTGCTGCCGACCATTACGTGATCTCGCGGTCACCACCGTCGTCGCCGGTCATCCATGCATTTCGGCGCCCATTAATTGCGTCGATTCTTGTGCCATCTCCCCCGTCGGCCAGCCACCGCTGTGGTCACCCCAACTACCATCGCGATCAGCCGCCGACCATGCCGGCAATCTCCGCCGGTCACCACCATCGTCGCCGGTCATCCCCGATTTGGCCCATCGCCTATCACTACCGTCACCGGTTGCCCTTCTGACCCCCACCCGGTCGGTATAACCAGCATCGATCACCCGATTCTGCTGGTCCGCTACCGACCATTCGCCGACAATTTTTCGGTCACCGCCATCATTGCGGTCATCCCGTTGATTCGCTGAGTGCGTCATTACGTGCGGTTACCTTCACCCGGTCGTATGCTTAACAACTGGCCGGTCAACCGCCGACTTGCTTCATCCGCTGCCGACCATCGCCGACAATCTTCGTCGGTCACCACCATCATCGCCGGTTATCTCGCTGACCACCATCCAGTCCGTCGCCGACTAATGTCGTCGGCCACCATCGTCGAGCATCGCCAACCCGTCTCGGTGATTGCCTCAACCTCGTTGAGGTCGATTAACACCTCTTTCAAGGGAAAACTGGAGCCTTGTCGTATGAACTACGGGTCTTGATCGCCTCTGATCCCGGTCGGTCCGACGGGGTTAGTTAACACCTCTTTCGAGAGAAAACTAGAGCATTGCCATATGAACTACGGATCTTGATCGCCTCCGATCCCGGTCGGTTCGACGAGGTTAGTTAACACCTCTTTCGAGGGAAAACTGGAGTCTTGCCGTATGAACTGCGGGTCTTGATCGCCTCCGAATGACCTTCTCTCAAGAAGAAAAGAATGTTCTTTCTCCCTTGGCCATGAGGGGGTTTTTATAGACCCCTTATAGGGACAAAAAAGTAAAAAATCAAAGAGAAACCGTCCAAAATTATCAAAAATCACAAAAACCCGCTAAAAATCATCAAAAACGGGCGAAAACGGGTTAAAATGGACAAAAAAAACCCTCTTGGGCCCTCGACCAGCGTGTGCCACTGGCTCATTCGCCAGCGTCTTGCGCCAGCACCCCTGCAGCTCACCCTGCAGCGGCCGCTGATTCGCAGCGTGGCCGCTGATACGCACCTTCGCTTCTGACGTCGTTGCCATTCCAGCGACCGGTCAGCGCGACCGTGACCCCACCTCCGCTCCGGCCCATTCGACCAGCCGACGACAGCTTCAGAGCGCTAACCACCGATAGCGATCTGTGGTTTTACCGGACCTACAAAAGCGACCCAGCGCAGGGCCACGCGTGGCGATGGGCTCTGAGCCATGGCAGTAAAGACCGAATGGGTCCGTAACCTCGAAATTTCACGTTCGCACATACCTACACATATTTGTGGTTGTGCATCTACTTCCGTAGTCATAATCTTGTGCTTACATGAAGATTTGTTCTCTCAAAATGTGTGGTTAATGGACCTGCAGATTTCGTTGAAGAATTTGCTATTTTGAAGTACTTGGCACATATTTTTTGATGATTGAGATAATATTATCCAAAAATAGGTGGGCAACTGATATGACCTTGAAAATTCCTCTAGTCGAAGCACGAATCTTGATGCCAAAACCAAGCTAATGATTGAAGCGAGATCAAGCACTTAAAATATCATTGGAAACTTTGAGACATCGCTTAAATTTCTAAAAGCTCTCAAATATGGAGTGTTTATAGTCAAATCGGCGTCTCGACGAGCGGTTCAGAAGCCAAAGATCTTATAATTGACTTCATTTGAGCATTCAAATACACAAAATACAACATATGATCAAGGGAATCATCATGAGCCGTCGATGGGAGAGTGGTTGATTTTGCATGTATTCTGAGACGCTCCTCCATATATAAATAGCCTCATTTCATGAGGGGAGCCCAAGAGAGAGGAGAGCTCTAAGATCCTCCAAGCATAATCATGCCGCCTCGGACGTCACCGCCACCGCCGTCGACCGCCGTTGATCCTTGCCATCGTCAATCTCTGTCGGTCTCCATCATGATGACTTCTACCAGTGATTATTCCCTGCATTTCTACTAGTGATTGTTCCCTGTGTTTCTACCAGTGATTGTTGTTTCGCATTTACGCGAATTATTCTCGCATTTCCACCGGTGATTGCTCACGTTCACATCATTCTACTAGCTATTACAACGATCGTTATCACATAGGTTGTTCCTTTCTCATATACAATTCTGTAATCCTGGTATCGGGAAGATCTTGTACTCTGAAATAGATACATAGTGGAAGCTTTTTACTTGGGCTAGGCCCTGTGGTTTTTCCCTCTTTTTGAGATTTTTCATGTAAAAATTCTGGAGTTTTCTTGTTCACTCTTTAAATACTTGTGTGTGTGCTGGATTTCACAACGAAACTAAAGCGAAAACTTTTACTCTACCGCAACTGGTTTTCTAGCACGCAACATATATAAAATTGTATGATTTGCATATAAATTCTCCTAATACCTATGAAATTTAGAAGCACAATGGATATATAAATGCATACATAAGGTGTTAGAAACAAAATCAAATTGATATAGCATGAATTTTTTGTGAAGACATTTTATTATAAATCATTTAAATTTTATATTCTAATAAGTTTATGATTGAGATGGCACGTTTTGGTAGTATGAATCTAATGATGCAAAATCACATTTCAAATAACCTAAACAATTGAACCCAAAATTAATCTTATAATCTTCAAAAAAAAAAAAAAAAAACAAAGACATGAATCTAACTCATTTGGACACTAGATTGACTAAAAAATTTAAAATATTCCATGTGGGGTCCCACCACCATCCTACCTTCTCTTTTGATGTAACAAATGCATGACATGCCAACATCTAGAATGCTATTGTAGCCACCCCCTTTTTTTTTGGGACATTTGAACGAATTTAATTGTAAACTCACACACAAAATGCATGTGCAATAACTTAAACCTAATATCTCTTGGTTGAAAGCCAAAGCTCTCAATTACGAGGCTAAGGTGCTGTAGCCACCCCTTTCGTTAATTGAGGTCATTTTCTAAAAACCTTGTAATGATTACGAGCATTGCCTCAAAAAAATCATATTGAGGTGTTTCAATTTATATGTAATTCATTATAGAAATTTGGAGTTCAAAACTTCAAGTATCCAATGTGAACTTTATAGATGATGAAATCAAGAGTAGTTCACAACATTAGAGTTTGATTAATAGGGCATGCTTTAAAGAAAAAAGTTTGGTGATAATATCTCTCTCTCTCTCTCTCTCTCTCTCTCTCTCTCTCTCTCTCTCTCTCTCTCTCTTTAGGATAGGAGCTTTTACAAGAAAAGGGAAGATGCCTAAAAAATAGGGCTAATAAAGCTTATCTAAATTAGATAAAATATTCACTATAAGTCAAATCATCAAAAATTAAATTAAAATTAATTGAGAATCTAGGATAACTAATCTTCTAAAAGGAATAAACTTAAAGACACCTCTAAGAGGCACACCCAATGAAAAAAATATGCCTATATTTTAATTTGATTTGGTTAACATTAAAGGTAAACTATCATTCAAAAAGTCTATTAAAATAGGTTAATCTATGCTTTGAAATGAGTGAATCCATAATACAAAGGATAATTCATTGTAACCATATGAGACAAATATCTTGTCATATAAAAAATTGATTTGTTAATAATCATTAAATCACTTAAGAGTTAAAAGGAGTATGAAAGGGGTTGAAAGTCGTACAAGTGCTACTATAAAATCTTCAAAAAAAAATTAAAAATAATATAGTCAAGACTTCATTGATCCAACATTTTAGATTATTAAGCTTGAGACCACTTAGGACCTATTTGAGACAGTTGCAGTTATATGACAAATCAATGTTGGAGCTGTTGTAGAAGAAGCTATTGTCTATGAAACTGCGGTGGGTACTACATAAAATTTATTTATTTATTTATTTTAAAAAAACCATAACTTTCTAGCTGCCACCGCACTTGGCCAGGTCAGATTGAAAAATGTAGCTTTCTTACTGCATATTTTTCAAAATATAGCCCCACGACAATTTGTCAAATGCTTGGAGTGGTGGGGTTCAAACAACAACACATGTGGAATGTCGCCCCAAACAGGGCCTGAGTTATTAAGGAAGTGACCAACTCAATCATGACATACTATGCCAATAACATGAATTATATTATCTAACATTAACCTCATGATCTCAATCAAAAAATATAAATTTTTAGTCAAATGATTCCTAAGTGATTGATCTAAAAGGATGTAGGGCTCACAATCTTTTGAGTTACAAGGATTGCTTAGAAAAAGAGATGAATGAAACAATCCAATCATAAATAACCATATCTAATCAAATGGACTTATAATTATACCTAGATTAGGATAACCACCACCTGGCATGTTTGATATTGACTTAACCTATCAATTAAAAACTAAGTCATCAAGTCTAATTATCCAAAGTGGCATAATATAAATATCGAGTTATCTCTTTTAAGTGAAGAGCTTTTAAAACATGTTGAATGAGGTTTTTAATTACTGGTAAGCTCAATTTTATATCATCTCAAAGAGATACAAAGATAGTAATTTCCAATTAAAAAATTGACATTAAAGCTATCTATTTGATTTTAAGAAAATATTTTACAAACTATTTATTATTTGATTATTACTTTATTAAAGTTAATGAAAGAATATTCCTTAATAACTACTGAAATATATGATTTGAAGATAGACTAAAGACAACAATATAAAAAAAAAAAGTTCAAATAGGCAATCTACAAATAAACTATAAAAGAGTAAAATATAAGGAACCAAATAGGCCAAAAGAATAAAAAAAAGTTTTGGTGCACTAGAGCCTATAGATACACTCTTTGTAAAAAAAAAAAAAGTTATCTGAGTTTTATGTAATACAACCTAATCTTGAATCTATATATCAACTAGTCAATAAGCAATAAATATCTTGAGTTGGTTCATCCTAAGTTGTTGGTCCATCTAGATCTAAATATACTCTTGGATCTTTCAAAATACTTCTAATCCATATGATCTTAGCTATACTTCAAGATATTGACCTCAAAATGCACTGCTAAGCTTTTGGATTCACGAAAAGTTTAAAGTGCTCCTTGAAAAATTTGTCTTTGGCTTTTGAAAAAAAAAATTCTAAGATGAAAAAATTATAAAAACTATTCAAATGATCAAAATTAAAATTCGCTCAAAGCAAAACTAAAAGCTCTCCCAAACAAAGCCTAAGTTGAGAACCTTTGTTGGTATTTTATTGCAAAAAAAAAAAAAAAATCTAATAAAAATTATATCTTTTAAAATGAAAAAAAAAAATGAATCACTTTATATCACAAGACAAAACTAATTATATATGCCATTTAATTTATTTTAAACAAAATGCTTTATTTGGTATTTTAAAAGTACAAATGACTATGTGTCTATCACATATATGAAAAAAAATATTCTATTATAATGTAAAAGGTAGCTACACCAAAATATGCATCAAATATTAATCCTATATAACACAGAGTAATCATGCTCCACTAAAGAGATTTGACAACTAAGTGTCCCTCAACCAATATTATTAGACTGCAATCTCTCAACTATTATTATGTCTGCATATAATGATAATATGTAAATCTCGTACTCAATTGTCATGAATATTCTAACACGTAACAAATTTTATTCAAATTTTATTTTAATGAAATTCTAATATTATTCAAACCTTCTTTCAAAGTTGTTTAAATCCTCTTTAAACTTTGTTTGAATAATCAAGATTGTTAGAATCATCTTTGAGAAATGCATGTCTCTTATGTGAATCATTTCCAAATAATGCTTAACTCTAATTTTAACTTCACACAAAGTTTTAACAAGGTTCGAAGAATGTTTGAACAAGATTTGAATATTTTTATAATAGATTATGTGATATCTAATATTTTTTTTTGGATTTATAACTTAGAGTTCAATAAAATAATTTAAACCTAAATATCCAAATGTATAATATCACCAAACTTGAACATTTAATAATTTAAAAATAGAGACTTTTCATGTTAAAATTTGTCATAGTCAATCACACATTGAGATTGTCAAAAAAGTAGTTAATCATACTACAAACTATTGGATAGCTCCTTATTCTAAAATTTAAGTGAAAGACTTTTGAGGTTGTATTTTAATTAAATAATGACTATATTGGTCGATTAAGGCAAGGCTATCAGGTATATACATACATACATACATACATACATATATGTGTGTTTATGCACATATTTGTATGTATATATTAATATATTTGTATATATAATTGTGTGATTTGTTTTACTTTCAAAATTATAATTTATTGCTCTAAAATTATCTAATTTATTTTATTTTATAACTCGGTCATTATCATTTATTAATGATAATAATTTGATTATTTTTTGTGAAATCATTAAATATATGTAAATATAACATTAACTATCTATAATAAATTAAAGGGTAATATGGTTAGTAAACTAACAAAATTATCATCTAATCCCTATTTTCAAGTTATATAATATTGCATATTTGATTAAGATAATAATGATAATTTTATTAATTGAAAGATTATGTCATTTTTTATTTTGTCGATAGTATTAAATATGTCATATTCTATCATCTTATCTTTGATATTTTCAAATAATAAAATTTTCATCAAATTTGAAGATGTAATGACTTTTATGTTAATAGCAAGCCACAAAATAGAAGAAATTTGATTCTTTGTCAAAGTATTTTAAGCTTATATTTATTCTTTAATATCACTCAAATTAATAAATTATACTATTATTCTTACTTAGGAATTTATTTGGTTCATTTGGAATCGATGTAAAGAATCTGATGTAAAGGAATTTAGTGTAAAAAGATTACTTTATAGTTGTTTGGTTTAGAATTCTATGACTTTCAGATTTTTTGTTTAGTTAACAAAATAATGTAAAATAAATTGGTTTAGACGTCGGTGAGATCTCTTTCGCGACAGCGAGGATGGCCGGGCTGTGAAGCCCGGCGGCGGCGGCGGCAATGACGTGGCGGAGAGCGGCGGCCATGAGAACCCGTGGCCCGTGGCAATGCGCCATCACTATATTGGCTTTGTGTATTTAATTCGCCCAGATTTAATTCTCTATAAATAATTTTATGTATTAAATGCTGAAATTTTATTTTACTTGGAATCAAATGCTTGAAATGTTCAAAAATGTGTATTTGAAATATAGTGTATTTCAAATATACGTTATCAAACAGCCCCTAAAGTAATGAAGTAAGTTGAATTGTGGGTGTTTGAGCATTTCAAACGCGATTAAATTTAAATTATTTTTAATATAGGAAAGGGACCTCTCGATAAGAATTGATGGATGCGAAAAGTAAAGGTTGGCACGTTCATGTAGTGGCGGTCTATTATTTATTATTATTATTTTAATTATAGCGGGAGCCGGTTTTTACTCGTTCAATTATTTGTACATATTTAAATTTTTAGTCGCTAGCAATCATAATGCAAACGAAATTAGGATATTCACTGATTATCGTTTGTTTTGGATTTTGATAATTTTATATATTTATGAAATTATGAGAAAGAAAATCCAAAATCTAAAATTGAATGTTGGCCCACCCAATGATGTAGATGATATTTGGATCTCAATTCAAGTAAAATCTAAAAATTATGGCTTGGTTTGAGGTGATGGTGTAATATCAGAACACACCTCAATTAGAGGTGTCAATTTGGGTGGCCTGGTTGTGTTTGACATTGATCATTGAATAGCGCGACTTGATTGTTTATTAAATGAGTCAAAATCTCAACTGAACTTTGATTGGCGAATATGACCTAAATGATCTATTTATACATGTATTATGTCAAAATCAGATCAAAAGCGAATCAAATTAGGATTCACAAGTAAAAAATAGGTCAATTTTGAGGTTCGTGGATAAAAAATGAATCGAATTTTGGTTGATGAGTCAAAATAGGGTCAATTTCGAGTTAGCGAGTCAAACTGAACCCGACCCGAATAATTAAACGGGTTTCTTGGACCCGGACTCGAGTTGGAAATTATTCGAGTTAACCTAAACCTAGATTTTTCGAGTCGGATCAATATTTGACACCTTTAACTGCAATTATTGTTTGGATAATTCCATTTTGGTCGTGGTTTAGAAAAACTACACTGGGTAGTTTGGTTTTCATATCTTTTGGTAGAATAGAGTGATTGTCAAAAAAATTACGATCTGACTTTTTAAAATAAAAATAATTATAATATCTACAGTAATTTTTTAAAAAACATCTTTTTTTTACAATAGTTACACAACTGTATTTTTATTTCGTTGCAACTGCTCCAAATATATCATAAATTTAGCTGTTTGAAGATGAGATATATGCATTAAAATTTATCATTTTAATTTTAGTTATTTTGAGTGAATTTTTTTTTTTTTTATAAAAAAGTTGAAGGCTTTCATAAATTTGAAAATTACTATTAATTTCTAATAAAAGAATAATTTGTCTAGAATATTCTAATATTTTTTTTGTGAATCAGAATGAATTTTTTAATCATTAACTTTATTTTGAGATCACTACAATTTAAATTCTTCTTTTTTACTATTAAAATCAAAGCAATTTCAAGAATATCAGAGCCTACTTTGATCAAAATTACATCATGATATACAAAGTTAATTTTTTTCCTTATAATCTCATTAAACTAAAAAAAATATTTTTTAAAAATATTTTTAATTCTAATTAAAATACTATTTGGGCATATTAAGAACATGTAAAATCCTAATTGGATTGCTTAAGCAAGATTAAATTATTTGGACCCTCCGGCAAGTGTTTGTGCTGATATAGAAACCAAAAGGAAGTGTAAAAGGATTAGAGGATTACTTAGCTCTCTTCTTTAACACCCAAACTATCTCCACTTTAGGTGTATGTGTTCCAAGTTTCCAATATATGGGCCTAATCAAGTCACAACAACAACAACAACAACAAGCCTTAATCCCACAAGGTGGGGTATTTACATGAATCCTTCTCCCATTGTGTCAAATCTTGGTAAATGTAATACGACAACAACAACAACAAGCCTTAATCCCACTAGGTTGGGTCGGCTACATGAATCCTTCGTCTCCATTATGTCATATTATGTGTCAAATTCTCATTTAATTCAAATATACTAAGATCATTTTTTATACATCTTATGTCTTTTTAGGTCTACCTCTACCTTCTTAACATAAAGACAAATCTAATGCATCTACTCTCCTAATTGGGTCATCTGACTAGATGCTTTATGTAACCATCTCGACTCTCCCTAATATTATCTACCACTGGAGCAAATCAAGCCACATAATAAAAAAATAATTTGATTTATAAATTATAGAAGATAATTTAGGTTATGGACACCAACTAATTTTTTTTCACTTTACAAGTAATACTATAAAAATATTTTAGCTTTTGAGATATGTTACAAGAAGAATCACTTAGAAACAATGAAACTACTTTGCAAGTTGTAATTTGATATAATTTGTAAGAAAACAATACTAAAAATATCATCTTCATAAAATATATAACACAATGGATGTAATATAATTTATAAGAAAAATTTAATCATGCATTATTAATTTATTTGTAGGATTTTGAGCACCACAAATAAACTTTCTAACCATTAGAAAAAAAAAAAATCTTTCATTGCTCTAAATATAATAGGTGAGATCTAGGGTCTATTTGGGATAATTATAGCTGTCTGAAAAAATAATGATAGACTGATGTGAAAGAAATTATTATCTAAAAAGTTATAGCGTATTATTATATTTTTATTCTTAAAAAAATTAGATAAAAACTTTTTAATAATCAACATATTTAGGATATTTGTTTTGCTTTCTTTTTTGAGAAAGCGACTAGTTTATTATTAGTTTTTTTATACTTTTTAAAAAATTTTATGGTGAAAAAATTATTTTGAGAACCAGATCCGTTAGAATGTAATGACTGTCAGATAGTTATTTTTAAATTTTTTTTTTAAATTTAATATACACAACAGTTTTTTCAAAAAATTATTTTCTCTATATCAACTTTAAAATTAGATTTTCAAAAAATTATAATTACCACAAACAGATCCTTACTATATTAGATTAAAAAACTTGCCTTTCTCACCACGATTTTTTCAAAACGCAACTAAACACAATTTTCCAAATATTACATGCAAAAAGCTGCCCAAAATGCACTTCTAGTCATTCTCTCTCTCTCTCTCTCTCTCTCTATCTCTATCTCTATATATTCTTTTATAAATGTTATTATAATTTCAACATGGATTTAAAATAATTGATGGCATTAGTTTAAAGATAATAGAATTTGATGATTAATTGACTTCTCGTCGAATCCGAAGCCGTTGACTTGGTATGATTTGGGCCTAATTATGAAATATATTTTTATTCATCAATATATTTTTATGCGCATAAAAAAACAAATTTACTTGTTAAAAATGATTTATTTACTCAAGTGTATGTTTTTTATGTTGGATTTTTGTTATATATTATGTGGCTTGCATAAATTATTCCCGTGATATACTTTGCATAGAGGGTCACTTTGGGTTGATGGGTAACAACCAGGTTATAGCATAATTGAACCAGGTTATAGCATAGAGCGTTCTAAAATGGGTTATATGCAAAGTTCCTCACTTAGAGCTATGTGTATCGTCCAATTAAAATATAACACGTATACAAATAATTAAAATTATTTTGTATTACATTTAATTTTAATTATCAAATTAAATTTATTTTTAATAATATTTATTATAGAGCATGAGCGTATTATGAATACACCGAGTACACTTTTTGTGTACTTAAGATATTTTAATTAAATAATTAAATTATAAGTTAAATATGCATTAAATATTATTTTAATAACTCAAAATTTCTTATTAATAAATTATATGAATATACGTAATGCATACTCCGTGTACTCACTATAAACCCATATTATATTGAATTTAAAATATTCTAAATATCTTTTAAAATATTAAGAACTATAAAAAAATAAAATCTACTCACCCTAAATTATACTTTTTATGAAATTCATATGCATATAGAGTCCACACATAAATATAAAGTGTTAAGCTCAATTTTTGGATAAATCTTAAAATTAAAATTAATTTAATATGTTTTATATTTATAATAGAGAAATTTTATATATCAAGATAAATATAAAAAAATAAAAAAATATTTACTATATTAATGAAATCTTAATAATAGTTTAGTAGGGATGCAAGTATAACAACTAATAGAAAAAAAAATCAAAGAATAACTACAGGGCTGATTAGGAACATCTTTATTTTTATTTTATTTTATTTTAAAATAAAATATATTTGATGATCATTTTATTTTTAAAAATATTCAAAATATTTAAAAACTATTTTAAATATTTTTAAAATAATATTATTTATTTTAAATAATATAAAATAAACCTAAAATAACCAAACTAACAAAGTGCGAGAACAAACTACAATGTAAACTCAAGTACCAAATACAATAGCTACTATTGAAGAACCTGCTCGTGAGATTGTGAGTCGCATCATCGATTGGGAGCTTCGATGCGCGTTCGAAGCGGGGTGCGTACGTTTAGCTGCCATTAAAACTTAAAAAGAAGAAAGAAAGAACCTGCCCTTGAAATGAGTTTACCAAACAATCAAATAGAACTTGTCATAAGACAATTTTCACAATGACTGAGTTTGAGATTTTAAACTCAATAAGCAATTTCTATTTAGTAAAATATAAACTGTATGGCATTGAGGTATTCAGCATGATTAATAAAAAAGATATTGTTTTTATTTAATAGTAGTAGTGAATGTAATCAAATTATCAAGTTAGCATAATATAATATGATTTAAAAGAATAAGTATCAAATGTATTAAAATGATCTATAGTATAATGTTATTCATGCTTATTTAAATGAAAATAGTAATAAATATTTTTTATGTTAAGATATCCATGTGTAACCATATCATATATAATTAAAAATAGAGAAATTTACAAATTAACCACCTAATACATATATATTTAAAATTTAACCACCATCTTTTTTTTTTTTGAACTATTGGGCCCATGTATTTGCATGTACCATGATCAAATCTTTTGAAATTTTACAAAAAAATGAAAAATATGATGCTCTAAAATTAGAAGTTAAGCACTAAATCGTAGAAATTTAATAATTTCTCAGTGGATTTATTGGTTTGATTAATCAATATTCAAAAATTATTTTATCAACGTACAAATTCTAGTTCATGATAAAACATGATTTACATGATTAAGCTTTATCATATTCCATTGAGATACCATATATGAAAATGAATCTTGATATCTTGATACTATATGAATCATTTAAACATTTAAGTAGCAACTAGATAGGCTACCTAAATATGAATAAAGTCTACCTTACATATTTGAGTGGGTGGAGAGAGAGAGAGAGAGAGAGAGAGAGAGAGAGAGAGAGAGAGAGAGAGAGAGAGAAGGCTCATAGAAGTATGTGGTTAGGTTCATGGGAGAAAGAAGTAGGGATTGAAGGAGGATGATGAAAATGAGAGCTTTTATTGGAGGCAAGAAGAATATATGAGGGGAATGAATTGTGATATATTGAACTTTTAAATACAAGTTGAGGCAATGGTAGATGTGTGACTTTCAGGCTAATTAGAGTATAAGTAGTCCTAGGCGGCTGTTGACCTCACTTTTAGAGTGAGGACTCAACCTCCTCATCCTAGACACTAGAATCTTCTTAGTCAAGGGACACTTATAGTGACTAAGTGAACACTAAACCCAAGTCTAGAATATTTAAGAAGGGATACCCTAGGCTTAGGATATACTTTAGGACCAATGGAACCTACCTATCCTATGGCTTAGACCAAGATCTATGCCTATCCATTCATGCAAATCCAGCCTCCAATCAATACAATTAAACCCAATTGAATCCCATTTCATATCCAAGCTCCAAGCCAAAATAACTTAAACCCAAACCCATCATAACCCCATGATCCAATCTTATGGACTCAACCCAAAGCTCCTTCAATTAAACCAAACATAATTGACATTCACTAAAGTACTCCAACCATTCAATGTATCCTTTCAAACTCTTCCAAAACCTACAATCAAACAAATTGAACCAAATCAATCCAATTAACCCAAGTTAGCCCATTTGAACCTAAAATGCCAAATGAATCAAAATACAATTAAACCCAAATCAATTGCAATCAAAGCCAACAATCAATATCAAATTCATCATTGAACTCAATCTAACAACCAATTCCATCAAACCAACTCAACTAGCTCAATCGATCCACTTGATCCAAAGTGGCTAATATGATAAAAATGAACCAAACTATAATCCAACCTAGATTGGATTAAACCAACCCCTCCAATCTCTTCCATAATGATTGTTCATCATCTTGGATAGCCTAATTTCCATCAATTCAATCAAATCAACCCAATTCAACCAATTGACCCAAGTTGACCCAATTAACCTATATGAACCAAATTGAACCAAACTTCATTCTAAACTCAATTGATTGAAATTAATGGTTCTTATCAATCATAAATCTAGTATTGAACATGACTTGACCATCAATTAGGCAAAACCAAGCCAATTTTACCCCTTGACCCAAGTTGACCCAATTTGACCTAAAGGGCCAAATTGGGCCATATCAAATCCTAAGCCTAATTGATTGAATCCAATGACTCTAATCAATCACAAGTTGATTATTGAACATGGTCAAGCCCTTCATTGAACCAAATTTGACCAAATCAACCCAATTGACCCATTTAGCTCAATTCGACCTAAAGGTTCAAATTGAACTAAATCACCCCTAAATCCAAATCAATTCAAACCAACACCTACAATCATCTTCAAATCATCAATTGAACCTAAACCAACCCCCAACCCCCAACCTAAGCTAATTTGGCCAATTCGACCAAATTGGTCAACTTAGCCCATTTGACCCATATGAATCCATATGAGCCAAATTCAAATCCACTTCAAATCAAGCCAAACCATTTATACCCAAACATCCAAAATGATCATTTGAACATGTCCCAACACTTTCTTGGACCTAATTTGACCCATGGGTCAACTTAGCCAAATTTAACCTAATTTGACTTAAATGGATCAAATTGTGCCAAACCCATTCAAACTAAGTCCAAACCCAACCAAACTTGGCATGGCCCATCCTTGGGTCAGTCAAAATGAACCCAACCTATGGTTGACCTTAATTAGGCTAAAAGCCATTATATAAACCCTCTAAATGGGAAAAAATTCTCATTTGGATGGTCTTACCTACTCCTTAACCCTTGGCAGCCCCCCAAAGCTTGATTTGGACACTTGGATCACTGATTAACCTAACCCAAGGCTGATTGGGTTTAGCCGTGGGTCAAAGAAGATGAGTTCACCCAAGCCATCCCATTGGCACTCATAGGGGAGGAGGCACACACCACCTCAGCCCATCCCATACCTTCAACCACTCAAGATTAACCCAAATTTAGGATCAATAAAATACTTAATAATCCATTCACTAAAAGAAACTAAGTCATAATAACATGCCGTTAAAAAAGAACTTAAGATAGGGACGAAGAAGGTTAGGCCTCTTTCTTCTCTTTAGAATACTTAGATTCTAAGTAAATATCAAATGAAATAAAATAAAATACTAATTAAAACTTATACACCATTTTAATAATTTAAAGTGAAAAAATTCCTCATGTTTAACTTGAACAATTCTAAAATTTAGACAATTATAATTTTAAAGTTTAGCTAAGACATACCACATTAAGCCTAATCACACATACTAGAATACTAAGCTACCACTTTTAGCCTTAAGTTAGGATGGTGTATATAATGATGTTGTATTTTGTGATATAATATTTTAGACTGGATGTTAGGCCATTGTTAGCCTAATGTTATTTTTTGTAGGGGATTATGCTAAAGGGGCAGCTATAATCATAGATATAAATGCTTCTATTTACATATTGCTTATGCTCTTAAGCATAATCCATATTAGAACAAGCGGGTTTGGTTACTCATGTGTAGAGTGCTAAGTCCAAATTACATAATATAATTGCTTGGGTTTGTGTGTATGTTTAGCTAACATATATTTTGTAGGTATAGTTAGATTTAACTTTCCATAAATATGTAATTTTTGTAATAGGAATTAAGATTAGTGCTATGGGGTTTAGGATGAATAGTGGTTGGAAGGAAAAGTCCTAGGAAGTCCTATGAAGCCTTGAAGTAAATAAAATTAAAGGAGGAAATAAAGAAAGAAGCAAGGAGTGAAGACTCCCATATCATCTATTCAATTTCAATTTTAATATTTATTTGTAATCTATGTTTAATAAGGGTAGAGCTTGACAACCCAATTTCTTCTTTTTTTCAGAGTGTACGGCAGTACGCGGCCGCATCGGCCTATTATTCTTTTATGAAATTTATGAATGATTATTTGTTGTATTTAGTCTGCATAATAGAACATCATGATTTTTATTGGTTTCTTAAAGATTGATGTTTAAATGTGTGGCTTGGATGAATTAGGATCCTTAAGAAAAAAAATTATTTTTCTATCCTAATTTACAAACTCATAATTGAATTTTAAAAGTAATTCATAACTTCATTCTAAAGCTTAGGCATATAATCAAGATAATTAAAAGATTTAGCAACCTCTTAACTGAATGATGTATGTCTAACATCATGCATATCATATTGTTTCACTTTTGAATAAGGAGGGTCTTCACTCTTGCATGATAAAAGAATGCTTGACCTGTGAGGGCTTCACTTATAGTGGAGAACACCTCCTTCCGCTAATTTAGTTAAGAATTCAATTTCATCATGCATTTAGGAATAATTATCCCCAACCTTTGTCCAAAATATTGTGTCAAAAATGATATAAACATTTAAAAAATTTTGTATTTAGTCTAAGTCATGTCTTTATGCCAGTTATAATCTAGTCTCTTAGGGAGTAAGTTTAGGACTCTAGTTTCCATCCTAACTGAATAATAGCCTAGCTATCTTGCAATTACATAAGACTGGCCTACATGATTTTAAAGCATAGGGGGTGTTAGTTAGCAGTCATTCTAGGCGATTGTAACTTCAAAAGAGTCAGGTGAGTTTACTCTCTCTTATGGAGGTAAACCATCATGTCCCCTTTTCGTTTAGATTTAGGTCAAGCTCTAGCTTGTGCTAAAGCACCCTAGATTTAGGATCCGAGGTTACTTGTTTTCTTCAGGCTATGAGTATAAATCCTCACCTCTTAGGCATTTTCATAATCTTATGTTGATAGATTATAAGCCCTAGCATTCTAATAAAATTTCAACTCAAATTAAAATAAATTTTCTCTTTCAAATATATAAAGCCTCACTATAGGATAAATTCGAGTGCTCACTAGGCTTCCTACTATCATGAGTACTCCCTATTTATCTTCTTTTGGATTTCAAAATAAGTCTTCCAAACTGAACATTCCGACTTGATTTCCAAAATAGCAAATTTATTGATAGTCTAACTTTAAAATTTTTGGAGATATGATTGACTACTTTAATCGAGAGTGTTCTTAGAAAATTTCTATTTTCTAAGATGTAATTAATTATAGAAGCTTGCTTCCATAGGGAACTAAAGAACTTGACATAAAATAAACCCTGCTTTACTTTTTCATATAAAGTATGGAAAAGATCTCTGGTATATATGAAGATCCATATGCTTTAGGAGTCTTTATTGGGCCATTAGGTCCATTATGTATGGTGATATCTCCATCTTTCGAGATGGTATATCATAGCTTAATATCATACCTACTCACTTCAATAAGTATCCTCTAAGATCTGTGTGGTGTCCACAATGACTCCAAAATAAAACACCACAATAGGGTAAGAATAACAAATGTTATTTCTCCTCTTTGAGTTTAATAATTTAAATACAAAATCAATTTGCATAAGATGTTTTAGTTTTCCTTAAATGATTTTATTCAACTTGATTGTCCTTAAGAATTGATGTGATTGAATGTATTATGTGGCAATGCTTAATTATTTCTTCTCAATCATTATAAATTATGTATGCCATGTGATATCATGTATTCATGCTTTCAAAAATAAAAGAACCAATGGAATTTATTTATGTATAAATTGCATGTGTTGGCTTAATCCTATTATATGTGTGGCTATTATCACTAATAAATTTCAAAAGTTATTTTTAATATTATAAACTGATAACAAATATTTAGATTGATATTAGCTAAGAATATTACATATGATCTACACTTATAACCTAAACATGTTAAAGTATTATTTTATCTTTATGATTCATGTATGTGTTAACATATGCTTGAATGTTAAAAAGAATATAGACTGGACATCCTAGGAATACGAGATTTTAAGTAGCCACATGGAGGTCTTAGATTACTTCACTTCCCTAGTTAACAAAGGCATGTACTTATTTAATTTCATTCTTATGTGTACTTGTACTAGAATTTGGATAGAACTTTATTTTACATGTGTAGATAGTTCACTAAAATAATATAATCTTTTGCATGATTTTTATTCCCATATTTGTGTATACATTCATATGCATTTAAGATAATAAGCATATAGTCTGGACATCCTCGAAATACAAGGCTTTAAGTAGCCCCAAGGAGGTCTTAGATTATCTCACTTCCCTGATTTAGACAATGACATGTACTTGCTTAAAACTTTAATACATGTGTGTGTGTATTCAGCTAAGGAATGAAATTCCTCTTTTCTACCAAAAATATATGCATTCATAATCATTTAAGTGTGCCAAAAATATATTGCATGTATATGTATGTTAGGTTCAAAATCATATGTATGCTATAGATGATGAAAAGAAATGGTTCAACATTATCTATGTGCTGACAATTCAATTACATTAATCTTAAGATTCTTTTCATGTTGAATAGAATTCTTTAAAGTTAACCCAAACCTAAGATTGATAAAACATTTAATAAATCACTCACTAAAAGAAATCAAGTCATAATAATATGCCTTTAAAAAATAACTTAGTATATGGATGAAAGAGGTTAAGCCTCCTTCCTCTCTTTATAACAATTAGATGCTAAGTAAATATAAAATGAAACAAAACAAAAATTCCAATTAAAATTTGCAAATCCTCTTAATGAATTGAAGTGAAACCATCCTCATGTGTAACTTAAACATTCCAAACTTAGATAATTATAATTCTAAAGATTAACTAAGACATACCACACTAAGCCTAAGCACACACATTAGAATGCTAAGTCATCACTTGTAGCTCTAAGTTAGGATGGTGTATCTAATGATGTTATATTTTATTTTGTGATGTAATATTTTAGGCTATATGTTATGACTGTTATGCATAAACTAGATGTTAGGCCGTTATTATCCTAATGATATTTTCTGTAAGTGATTATGCTAATGGTGCTACTAAAATAAATACAAATGCTTTTACTTGTAGGTTGGTTATGCCCCTAAGCATAATCTGTATTATGACATGTGGGCTTAGTTTCCCACGGTGCAGGGTGCTAAGCCCAAATTATGGAATATAACTGCTTGGATTTGAATGATTGTTTAGTTAACATCTATTTTGTATGTGTAGTTAGGTTTTATTTTCCAATAATATGATATTTTGCAATAAGAATTAGGATTAATGCTATAGGGTTTAGGATGAGTAGTGGCTAGAAGGAAAAGTCCTGAGATGCCCTATGAAGCCTTGGAGCAATTCAAACTAAATGAAAGAAATAAGATGAAGAATGAAGACTCTCATAGTATTTTTTTTTAAATTTTAATTGTAATATTCTGTTATAATCTGGGTTGTAAAAGAGTAGAGCTCAGCTATCCAAATTTTTTATTTTTTGGGGTGTACGGTGGTACCCGACCATACTGCCCTATAGTCTATAAATGTTTGACTATTGTGTTTAATTTGCGCAATAAAAATTGCATGTTCTTCATAGGTTTCTTAAGCTTGATGATTGATGTGTGGCCTGGATGCTGTAGGCTATTTAGGATAAAATTAATTTTTCTTCCCCAATTAATAACTCATAATTAAATTTTAAATCAACTCATAACCTCACTTTAAAGCCTAAGTTATAAATCAAGATAATTCAAAGATTTAGTAACCCTTTAGCTGATATGTTACAATAAACATGCATATCATATTATTTCTTTCTTGAATAGGGAGGGTCTCCACTCTTGCATGATAAGAGAATGCATGATCTGTGAGGGCATTCCTTGTAGTGGAGAACACCTCCTCCTGCTGATTTGGCCAATAATCTAATTTCATCATGAATTTAGGCATAATTATCCCAAGCCTTTGCCCAAATGAATGTGTTAAAATGATATAAAGAATTTGTAAAATTTTGCATTTTATTCTAAGTCATGTCTTCATGCCAGTCATGATCTAGTCTTTTAGGGAATAAGTTAGGACTCTAGTCTCATTTCTTAACTAAATAATAGCTACCTATCTTGCAATTACATAAGGTTTCCCTACATGGGTTTAAAGCATAGGAGGCATTAGTTGGCGGCCACTCCAGGCGATTGTAAGTCCAGAAGAGTGGAACATGTTTATCCTCTCTTATGGAGGTGAACCATTATGTCTCATTTTTTGATTAGATTTAGGTCACGCTTTTAGCTTATGCTAAAGCATCCTAGATTTAGGATCCGAGGTTGCTTATTTCCTTTAGATAACAAGTTTAAGTCTTCACCACTTAGGCATTTCCACAATCTTATGTTGATAGACTATAAGCCCTAATATTCTAATAAAATTTCAACCTAAAAAAAAATAAACTCTCTCATTCAAACATATAAAGCCTCATTATATGTAGACTGGAGTGCTCACTAGGCCTCATAGTATCATGAATGCTCCCTACTTATCTTCCTTTGGATTCTAAAAATAAGTCCTTCCACTTGTACTTTCCCAATTGATTTTCCAAAAATACCCAATCCTTTGATAGTCTAGCCTTGAAATCTTTAGAGATATGATTGACTACCTTTAATTGAGAGTTTTCTTAGAAAATCCCATTTCTTAGGATGTAATTAACTATGGAGGCTTGCCTCCATAGGAAATTAAAAAATTTGACATAAAATAAACTCTACTTTGCTTTTTTATGTAAAGTATGGGAAATATCTTTGGCATATACAAAGACTTATTTGCCTTAGATGTCCTTATTAAATGATTAGGTCCATTGTAGGTGATGTTTGTATCTTTCAAGATAATATATCATACATTAATATTGTATCTAATCACTTCAATAAGTACCCCCTAAGATCTGTGTGGTGTCCACAACAACTCAAAAATATCATAGATTTTATATAAGTCTAAGGCTATCATTCTTTCCATTGGGCACCATACTTATTTTATCCTTAAGCAAATGTGACTAACATAATTTAGGTTTTATGATCTCACTCCAAGTAGATCTTAAAACCCCTATTGGGCCTTCAAAAGGTAAAATAAAACCAATTAAATAAATTAACCAAAATATAAACCAACTAAAATCAAGAATCTCTTACCACTAGCTTAGTGAAGCAAGGTTCATTCAACATTCTCAAAATTTCAATGAAGTTCAAAAGCAAAAGATTCTTCTCCAAAATTTCCAAATCTCTCCAACATACCAATGAACCCCATTTAACATAATCAAATTTGTTAAATGAGGGTTCCAATTCAAAATCAAAAATCAAAGTCAACAACAAACCAAAAGTCTAATGTTGTCTTCTTTTAATAGTGAGGCAGAGATACCAGCCCTGTCTCTTTCTTCCTTCAAGCACTTAGTCTTTATGGTGAAATTTATATCTGTGCCTTCATCTATCCCCTTTTGAAAAAGAGGATAAAAGAAAAAAAATATAAAATGCCTTGTTAGGATGCCATGCAGATCCGCAGATGTTCTTATTAGGGTGATCGGGTACGACATTGAGGAAAGTTGTACTATCTCGAGAGATAGAAGTCACCACACTGCAATGGACCTAATCGCCTTAATAAGGACTCCTAAGGGCAATGGGTCTTTAGAATATATCAGAGATTCTTCCCCTACTCTGCATGGAAAAGTAAAGTAAGGTTTATTTTAAACCGGGTTTGTTAAGTTCCCTACTGGGGCAAGCCCCCATAGTTAATTCATCTTAAAGAATGAGATTCTTTAGGAATACTCTTGATTAAGGTAAATGATCGTTGTCTCCAAATATTTCAAAAGGTAGGACTATCAATCGATTGGTTTATTTTTAGAAAGCCAAGTGGGATCGATCAAGAAGAGGGAATTCTTATCGAAGTCAAATGAAAATAAGTAGGGGACACTTAAGATACTAGGAAGCATAATAAGCTTCCCAAACTACCATATTACTGGGCTTTAAATTTTTTAAATTAAATTAATTTGTTTGAGTTGAATTTTTATTAGAAATGTAGGGCTCACAATTCCATAGTACAAGGTTATGGAAATACCTAAGAGGTGAGGATTTATACTTATGGCACAAGGGGAGAAGCAACCTCAAAACCTAAATCTAGGGAACTTGCGAGGGCCAAAAGCACAACCTAAATCTAAGGATAAAATGGGTATTTAGTTTACCTCCATAAGAGAGGATAAATCACTCGACTGTTGGACTTACAACCGCCTAGGGGTGGCCGCCAACTAACTCATCCTACGATTTTTAAAACATGTAGACAAGTCACATGTGTTGCAAGATAACAAGGTTATTATTTATTTAGAAAGAGACTAAGTCCTTAAACACACTCCTTAAGAGACTAAATCATGTAAGGGCATGAATAATGACTTAAATCTAATGCAAAATTTTCATATTTTATTTTTTTATTTTGGAAAATTATTTTAACACAGGCTTTAGGGTTCTTTATGCCTAATGTATAAGAAATTAGATTATGGGCCAAAATGAGCAAGATAAGGAGGTGTGTTTTCACCATGGCTCTCACAAGTCAAGCCAAGTTCTTCGGAAAAGGTGGAAGCCCTCCAATCAAGAGTGAAATAATATGCTTTTTATGCATGTTGTTAGAAAAGAAAGTACACATCTAACTAAGGGATTGCTAATTATTTTATCTTGATTTTATAACCTAAGCTTTAGATGATGGTATGAGATATTTATTTTTAATTTGGGTTGTTTAATTGGATAGAAAATTTAATTTTCTAAGAGCCTAATTGGCATCCAGGCCATACATCAAAGCAAGGAAGAAACTAGGAAAACATTCCATCTTAATGCGCAAGTGAAACAAACATCAATCAATTTATGAAACAAGCACAAAAAATTAAAAGGCCATTTATGGTCGGGCTCCACCGCATAAATCCAAAAATAAATTGGGTAGCCGAGCTCTACCCTTATACAACCCAGATTACAAATGAATTAATTACAATCAAGCAAAGAATTCATGTTATGGGGGTCTTCATTCTTCATTTCTTCTTTCTTCTTTTCTTCTTTTCCTCTTTCTTCTTTCTTCTTTTGGTTCCTTCTTTTGGATGGTTAGAATGTGGTTGCTCCAAAGGCTTCACATGGTATATAAGATGTAATCTTATAACCAATGTTTATCCTAATCTCCCATAATAATCATTCTTAAATCCTAATGTAAAATTACATGAAAATGGGAAAAAGGAAATCTAATTAACACCTATAAAACAGAGATTAGCTAAACAAACCATACAATCCCAAGCATGTACATATATGAATTAGACTTAGTACCCCACACATGGGGAACTAAGTCCACTTGGCCTATTGGATTATGCTTAAGGGTATAAGCACCTGCTCAATAAAAAGTATTTTATATTTTATTATAACGCCTCTTAAGCACAATCCCTTATAGAAGATAATGGTCAGACTAAGATTATCCTATCATTTAGTCTATGCACACGCACTCTAACATCTAGACTAAAATATAACATTACAGAATAAAAGCAAACATCAAACCATGCACCGCCCTAACCTAAAGCTAGAAAAGATGACTTAGCCTAATGTGTGTGCTATTTAAAGTTTGTGTGGTATGCTTAGCTATGGATTTAAGGTTTAGATTTTCTAAGTAAGAAAATGTTCAACTTAGATGATGGTTTTAATTTAAGTTGTTTAGTTGTTTTGGGTTAATTTTATTTGATGACTTGTTTAGGTTTGAATGAACCTACAATTAATTACTAAGTTATAAAGAGAGGGAAAAGAGAAAAGAACTTCTAATGAACTATACACTTTGCCAAATCTTATTCAAAACTATGCTAAAAGAAAAGAGAAGGAAAACCATACTATGCACATCTTTATATTTCTACTAACATGCAAGCTTATAAATAATCATAAGTAGCATACCTTTCAGTCTTGATAATTGATTTATAAGTTTTGAAAATTAATTTTAGATTTAATAGTGATAATAGCCATTCATATTCTTACTTTAGCCAAAACATGCAATTTGATATAAAAGAAACATTTCATTTTTAATTTGATTTTTAAAAGGCATGAATGCATGATTTTCATATGGCATACACATTTAGCTGCTAGGAAAGAAATAAAGTGATGAAAATATGTAAATTCATTCACTCTAATTAATTCCTAAAGATAATCATATGAATAAGATTATTTAAAGTAAATCAAATTTGTTTTAAGGAGAGTTTGAATTTTGTTTGAGTTTGATTTCAATTTGAGAAGTGTGAGATGAGTTTGTTGATCCTAACCCATTCCCCCATGTGTGAGTCATTTAAGTTCAATTTTTAGGTGATTAGATCAATTTTATTCTTTGGTTAGGTTAAGGTATGAATTAAGTGTGTTAATTACCCCTTACCTACACCACTTTAACATATTTAATCATATAATTATGAGCCAATGATATGACATAAAACCACACAAGGAATTTAAATCAACAATGCATCTAGGAAAGAAATGACCTAATGCAATTGGCTCAAAATTAGTGATTAATTAAATTAAAGGGTTTAATTTAAGTACTTTCATAACCCTTTCCACACATGTGGGTTGGATTTTGATTTCCATAAGCCACTTGGTTTATTGAACACCCAAGCATCTACCCAAGATGAATTAGTTAAGTTTTGGAGTGTTTTGATATTAAAATCTTAATTAATTAAACCATTTTATTAAATGATTAAATTATTTAATTAATTTTGCAACTTAATTATATTTTAATCTAAATGAAATAAACTTAGGGAAAAAGATATAGGAAAGAACCCCTAATCCCATTCCCTAAGCCCACTCACTGTCCTAAGGTATTCAGCAAAATTAATTAGTGAATTTATCACTATTTAAAAGGTTAATTAATCATTTAATGGATTAAGAGAGTGATTAGGAATGAGCCAAGAAATTACCCTAATTAAGCCATTAATAAATTCCAAGAAAATCATGGGAGCTAGAGGTCATCCCATTAATCAACCCTAGAAAGTTTGGAATTAATCAGTGGAATAATTAGGGAGTAATTAATGTAATTGCATTCCCAATAAAATCCTAATTCAGAAAATATCACTGTTTAAAATCAAGTGAAATTAATTTTAGAATATTCCACTTCGAATTCAAATGCTTTTTATTTTGTATTTTTTTTTATTTTTCTACAATTAGTTATAAATATTTGAAGTTTCCATGATTATTAACTAATTTTAATTATATGGCTAATCCCGCGGTGGAGGTCGACGCTGCGCTTCTCATGTGGCACGATGGGAGAGGCCACTTAAGTTATCACATCATAGCACCATGTCAGCGGCGGTGCTACGCGCTTTCTTCCCATCCGTCCGATCAAGGATCAAATTGTTAAGATCAAGCCTGCGGTATTAAAAGATTAAATCAGAGATCCTACGCATCTAAATCATGGCCGTCCATACAAAATGTGCGAATGGACGACCCATGATCCATCCCTGAGTTCTCTTATGGGAAAGGGGAACCATCCACCTTCCATGGCAAGATCCGAGCTCGATTGAGCTCAGATTGAACTCAAATCTTACCCACACCATCTAGGAGTAAAGGGGAGATGATCTAATGGCTAGTTTCTCATGAGGTGAGAATTTCTTTCACAAAGGACCACACCATGCTAAGCTCGTTGAGGCATACCTCACGAGGCTATCATCGACCGAATCTCTTGAGGTAGCTTCTAATGGAGACCAAGACTGAAGATTTGAGATTTGGTGAGGATCTTCCTAGTCAAGCTCTCCTTCAATTGGGCTTGGCCTTGGTCACACCACCTCCCTGCTTGAAGAACTGTGGAAGGCTTGAGCCTGATTGAGTTCCCCAAGGTGCAAAGTGAATTGATTGAATTTGAGTATGGCTAAGTTGGATTTCCTTGCTACCTCCCTATTTTTTTTGAGAAACCAAGAATGGAGAAGTTGAATTGGATCTAGAAGCAAGGAGCTTGGAATGCACACTTCCTATTACTCAATCGAATGGAAGAAATGTTACTTGAAATGAAATTAGGGGGAATATATCTACCCCTTGAAGGATCGGACAGCCGTAAGCTCCTTTGCCATTTTGATCCAATTGACCTCCTTGAGTGAGTTTGTTAGGCCATTTAGGTTTGCATGTTTGTGAGAGGTAGTGGAGGAGTGCCATGTGCTTGAAATGAGTGGAGGAAGGATTCCCATGTGCTCATTTCCATGGGTGGTGTTTGACCTTTGGGTTGGCTGACCCAAACCTAATGGGTCATGTACCCATGTCTATTAGTGACCATTTGGTCCACTAAGAGGATGCCAAGTGTCCATGAAAAGGAATTGACCAAATTCCAAGTGGTTTTGATTTTAGGTTACCCTATGGCCTAGGGTAAAATGGTCATTTGACCTTGATTTCAATTTGAATATGTTTAGTATGATTAAAAATGGGTTAGGCCAAGTTTCATTGAATTTGGAGTTTTTGATATGATTTGACTCATGTTGACCCATTTAGGTCAAAATAACTTGGGTGAAATTGGTCAAATTGGGTCAAACCAAGGGTTGTCAAGTTCATATGATCATTTGAAATGTTTTGGCATCATTGGTTTGGTTCAATTTGATTTAAATTTGAATTTGGTTCATTTGATTTCATTTAGGTCAAATGGGTCAAGTTGACCAATTTGACCCATTTGACCTATTTGGGTTAGGTCATGGGTTGGTGTATGCTTGGTTAATCAATTGAAATGGATTGGTTTCTTCATTTCTAATCAATTTGGTTTATATTTGGATTTGACTCAATTTGACCTTTTAGCTTAAGTTGAGTTCAAGGTCAATTGTTGGGTCTAAATTGGGGCTTTGGTCAAGTTCAACAAGTGATTTGGAATGAATTTGACCCATTAGTTTTAATCAATTTGGCTTAGATCAAGTTTTGACACATTTTAACTTTTTTAGGTCAAGTCAATCAACTGGCCAATTGGGCTAGGTTAGGCTCAAATGATGACTTGGTCAAGTTCAAACATTGATCATAAATGAGTTTTGATCAATGGTTTCAATCAATTTGGCCTATGGTAGATTTTGGCTAGTTTAGGTTTCATTTTGGCTAAATTTTGACTTGATCAACCCTTAGGTTTGACTTTTTTTGACCCAATTTGAGTGATTGATCATCTTATGATGATTGTTGCTCACAATGTGAAGCTTAGGTAGGCTTAGTTCAATCTAATTTAGTTAGGATTAGAATTTGGCTCAGAATGTGTACTTTAGGCCACTTTGGGTGAAGCGAGCCTAAGTGGGTCAAATGGCTTAGTCAAAGCTTGATTTGAGTTTGATTGAACTCACATACTTATGATTGAAATATAAATCTATTTGCAAGTTTGAAGTCAAATGTTTTGATTCATTTGACAATTTCAAGTTCAAAGGGTGAACATGAGTTTGACTTGGGTTTGATTTTTGAATTTAGTTTTGGTTTGATGATTGAAGTTTGTATTCATATTTGGATTCATGATTGAAGGATTGATTGAATCATGAAGAAAATCATTTGATTTGAGTTTGATTTGGCTAAGTTCAAGAATTTGACTTGAAAGGCTTAGGTTGAATTTTGATTGAAGTTGAGTTTGAGTTTTGAATTGATTTTTGGTTTGATGAATTTATATTTCATTTATATTTATGAGTATAAATGAGATTATAAATGGATTATGAGAAAATTCCTTGAATTTGAATTGATTTGGATTTGATTTAGGCTAAGTCCAAGATGGGAATCAAAATGACATAGGAAAGATTTTTGGTTTGGATTTGAATTTTGAATTTGGTTTGATTGATTTGAATTTATATTTCATTCATATATGTGAATATAAATGAGAATATAAATGGATCATGAGAAAAGTTCTTGAATTTGAATTGATTTGGATTTGATTTAGGCTAAGCCCATGATGGGAATCAAAGGACTTAGGAAATATTTTTGGACTTGGAATTTCAATCATAAGCTTCAATCATTTGGAATTGATTTGAGTTTGAGAAAATCAATTAAGTTGGAATTGATTTAAGTTTTGATGTTGATCTGATTTGGAGTTTAGAGTTAGTTCTATTTGGAGTTTGACTTGAAGGGAGGAAGTGATGAATTTGGCTCAAGCTATAGGGTAGACAAATTTTTCTAACACCCATAAGACATGACCTATTCCTATGGCTAACTCTTCTAAGTCTCTGGGCTGAGTGTTCACCTAATCACTAGAAGTGTCTTAAGACTAAGAAACTCTTAAAGTCTAAGAGAAGTCCTATGTCTAAGATGGAGGGGTTGAGAGCTCATCCCAAAAATGAGGTCAACAAAGCAAATAGGTGTGTTGACAAGAACACCATTGGTGTTGAACAAATGATCAACACCTCAAATCACAACATAAATGGTCTACCCTAACCCAAGGTGTAAGGAATCTGAGCTTAGTGCAATGTGACTCTACTCATGTCAAAGACATAATAGAGGGAAGGATGAATCCAGGGTAGAGTATGTGAACCTTCCACTAGGGAAACAGTTCAAATCATCTGCAAGGGGATGAGAGGTTTGATTTTATTCGGATCTCACTGGGAAGAGAAGTTAATTTGATTTGTTTAATTTATTTTGATTGTTTTGATTTTATTGACTCCACTGGGGGAGGTTGATTAGATTTGTTTCAGATTTTTAGATTTTGGATTTTGAGATGGGCCATGTTTGATGGATCGACCGAAGGAGCCACGAGGACTAGACCTCCTCGATTTATCAATCCAAAGGGGTAGTCTACCAAACACATAGACTAGCCAACCAAAAGGGACTGCTGTACAGTATGCATTAAGAAGAAAGCATAATAAGCTTACATCCTCCAAAGGGACCGGGGTGATCCATTGGCAAGTCGAACAACCTAGACTATTGAGTGAATGCCATTAGGGGACTTAGATCAACTCAAAGATAGTCAAGATTAATTTTTTTTCTAATTATTTTGATGGGTCCCATTGGTTTGCGATGGACTACACTGAGTAGGGGCTGTGGTGGCCTTGGGCTAACTCAGATTTACCAATCCAAAGGGAATAGTATACCAACCACAGCTAGGACTAACCAACCAGAGGGATGCCTTTTGGTGTGCAATGGTCAAGTTGGGAAGAAAGCGCAGGGACTCACATATTCCAAAATAAGGAACCATGGGTGATCACAAGGCACAAATTGAACCCGACCTAGTAATTATTGAGTGAATGCATGGGACTTAGATCACCAAAGGATAGTCAAAGATTAATTTTATTTTTTTAATTATTTTGATGGATCGTTGTGATGGATCACACTAGGAGCTTATATTAGCCTAGACAACTCCATTTACTCAACCAAAGGGAGTAGCTTCGATCGATGGGAGAACTATCCCAAAGGAGTGCCTTTTGGTTTGTAATGATCAATTCAAGGGAAGAAAGCTGGACTCACATCTTCCACTACAAAAGACCACTGGGTGATCGCTTTTGGAAATAACCCAACCTAGGGTTTTGTGCAAGTCATGTTAGAAAGAATGCGTCATAGTTTTACATCTTCCAAAGTGGAATGACTGCCAGGGTAACCTGCTTGTGACAAAATAGATTGAACCCGACTTAAGGGAGACTACGGAGTGAGTACCGACCTAGAGATTTATCTCAACCGTGTAGTCGTGCAATTCCTATGGGAGTTCCACCGCCTCAAAGATAGGATGCTTGCTTAGGAAAAGGGCACTTTGGGGGCTTGAATTCCAAATCCACAAGAAAATTAATTAATTAATTAATTTAGTTTTTTTAACATTTACCCTATTAGTTTGTGAGGGATCAAATTGAGAAGGAGCTTATATCAGCCTAGACCTATCTCTAATTAATTGAACCAAGGGAGAATCTACGTATCCACTGAACAAATTCTTCAATCACAGGAGTGGTTATTAGGAAAGGGGAACTGTCCAATCCAAGAATAACCCGGGTAGTGTCTAAATGGGGTCGCAAAGGACGTGATCCAAATAGAATGCCCGCAAGGAAAGGGGTTGCTAAGGGCTTAATCCAAAACCATGGATAAGATGACATGGCTAGTCATATATCAAATAGGCATTTGGTGGCTAACTCAAGGAGAAAGCGTAGGGACTCACATCTACCAAGAATGGTGTATCCACCGGTTGAGTCAGCATAGCGAACATCAACCAACCTAAGGTGCCATTGGTTTGCAACAATCAGCCTAGGAAGAAAGCTCAGGGACTACATCCTTCTATAATGGAAGTGATTGCTAGGATAGTCTATCTTCGGATCGACAGGTGCCATCCGTCCTAGGGCAACTACTGAGCGAATGTCGCTGGAAGACTTATATCGACTCAAATGTTGTCAAGAGGAAAGACGCATTTGGGGAACTTATCCTAAACCTCAATTATACTCAACCTAGTTAGTTTATGATGATTAATTCAAGAAGAAAGCTCGGGGACTCACATCTTCTTAAACAAAATCAGCATGAGATAGCTCGGCGGAAAGAAGTCTACCAAACTAACAAGGCACTCGTTTTGCAATAAGTAAGAAAGGGGGACTCACAAGTGACCACTAGGGTGACATATACAGGTAGCATGCATAACCAGTAATGAGTGAGTGTCATTGAGGGATTGTTCTCACATCAAAATAGCCTGAGACCAAAGATATGTGTTTATTTTTGTGCTTGTGTTAAAGGGAATAGGATGTTGCTCGGGTTCTCTTACACCTATCTTAAACATGCTGAGGATTTTGATGAAATGGTGCCACGGATGATAACCAAGAATTCCCACTAAGAAAAGATGCCGCTTGGGTTCTCTTACACCTAACTCAATTATGCTAATCAAAATAGGATGCCTCTTGGGTTCTCTTACACCTATTCTAATAGCGCTTGGGAATGTGCTCGCATTATGAAAGAGGGATAGGATGCTGTTGGGGGACTTTTATACCTATCCTAAACACACCATGGCAGATTCACAAGACAAGCAAACAATGCTTCAAAAGATGAGAAGATTTTAATGAAATGGAATCAAATTTTTATTCTTTTGTTGATAATTATTTTTAAACATGTTTTATGGATAATATTTCTTCAAATAGAGCCCATTAATTGGAAGCATCAATTATTCCCCTTTACAATCAATGAGTTGATAAGATTCTCCTTGGTAGGCCTTCTCTATGACATAGGGCCTTCCCAAGTGGGTTCAAACTTGCCTCCCATCTTTCGACGGGCAACAACTGGTCTCCTTAGGACTAACACAAGTTCTCCTACTTAGAAAGACCTATGGTAGACCAGCTTGTTGTGAGCTTGAATCATTTTGTCCTTGTACAATTCGAGGTTTTGCCACATCCATAGGTGACTCTTCTCCAAACCTTCGAGCTCTTCTAACTGCAACTTTGCATTCTACTCTATAGTGATCTTCCTATCCAATGCTATCCTTAGTGACGGGGGTTGAACTTCTAAAGGTAGAATGGCTTCGGACCCATACACTAAGGAAAATGGGGTAGATTGAGTTGGAGTTTGAGATGTGGTGCAGTAGCATAAAGCTTCAACCAACTGCTCATTCCACTGCCACTTATTGTCATCAAGAGTCTTCTTTAGTATTTGGATGAGAGTTTTGTTGAATGCTTCTGCTAAGCCATTTTCTCTGGGGTAGCAGATGGTAGAGTATCTCCAATATATACCATGTCTTTTGGCAAAATTGTTGATTTTGGTGCTTTTGAATGATGTATCATTATCAGATATAATTCATCGAGGCACCCCGAACCTATATACGACATGGTTCCTAAAAAAATTGAAGTACATGCTGAGTTGTGACCTCTCTGAGTGGGATTGCCTCTGCCCACTTGGAAAAGTAGTCGGTGGTAGCTAAGATGAACCAAGAAGAAGGATCGATAAGACCCACAATGTCGGTACCCCAACACTTAAATGGCCATGAGGCTAATGTAGGGTGTAGAATATTGGGTGGTTGATGTAGGACCATACTATGTACCTGACACTAATGGCATCTCCTAACTATATCCATGCAGTCTATAATCATTAAAGGATAGTAGTATCCTAGTCTCTTGATCTTCATCTTCATCTTCAGGCCAGATTGATGCGCTCCACATAGACTTGAATGTACCTCAGTTATATTGCTATGAGCTTAATATTTATCTAAACAACATAACCTCATTTGATCAAAGGATTGTTGGTACAGGGTGCCATCAACGAGAGCATAGGAGAGAGCTCTCTATTTCACTTAATGGGATTATGAATTTTCTTGAGGTAGTTTCCTGGTGTTCAAATAGCCTATGAATGGTTGGCTCCAATCCAACTCCTTATTCTTATAGGCAATGACGACCTCCCCTTCAAGAGAATGTCTCTCGATGAGTTCAGCATCAATAAGGGATAAGACTTGTCTATTTTGGACCCTTATTGAAATGGACTCATCTTCTGAATTCTTTGGCAAGTAAAAGCATCATACTAGTTCTGCCGGGAACCTTGTAGATGACTGTGGATTTAGACCTGCTTCATGGTATACTCATGGTAATGACGAAGCTTGGGTTTGAGATCCTTGTAGGACCCGATAATCTGGTTGATGACCAACTAAGAATCCCGAAAGATGTTGATGCTCTTAACACATATTATAATAGCTAACTCCAGACCGGCAATCAAGGATTCATACTCAGCTTCATTGTTGGTGCAGGGATTAGAAAGATAGTATGAGACTCAAATCACATCAAGATTTGGAGTTAAGAGAACTATTCCCACCCCTGCCTTTGGAAGAGTAGATCGTGGTGCCTCCCATTTATGAGAAGAAGCTACACCATCACAATACATCTCCCATCGGTGGTTGTCAATGTCCCCTAAGTTCATGATTTGTTCATCAGAGAGATCATCACTAAGCGAAGAATTAGCAGGAAGTGGGTGTGCTGCTAAAAAATTCGCTAGTGCTTATCCTTTTACCGCATGGAGGGATACAAATGTGATATCTAACTATGAGAGAATCATGGACCATAATGCCAAACGTCTAGATAGTGTTGGCCGTGTCATGAGATATTGTAGTGGATTGGTTCTGAAAATCAAGTCCACCTTATGAGGAAGCATATAATGTCATAGCTTCTGAGATGCAAAGATCAAAGCTAGATAATATTTTTTAATAGGTAGATAGTTCTCTTCAGCAAGAATTAGATGATGGCTGAGGTAGTAAAGAGCACTCTCCTTCCCTTCATCGTTGGCTTAGGCCAACAAAGCATCGAGAGAGTCATCCAATGCATAGAGGTAGAGGATGAGTGACCGCCGGATAGGGCGCTAGAACTCACCAAATACGCATATCATCAAATGCATGCTGTCACTTATCATCCCACTTGAACTTGGCATCCTTTTTGACAAGTGCTGAGAATGGCTTGCATCTCTTTGATAGGTTGGAAATAAAGCGTCTTACATACACCAACCATCCTTAAAAAGATCTAAGTTGAGTTAAACTCTTAGGAGGTGGCATTTCTAAGATAACTTTGATATTTTAGGATCAATTTCTATTCCCCTCTATCGAACAACAAACCCAATGAATTTTCTAAACCTTCTCTGAATGCACACTTCAGGGGATTCATTTTGAGGTTGTATTGTCTTAATCTTTCGAAAACTACTTTCAAGTCAAAGAGATGGTTTTCTTTTTTGTTGCTCTTGAGCACTAGATCATCAACATAGCACTCAACTTGATGATGGATGAGTTCATTGAAGATTTGAGTCATGGCTCGTTGGTATGTAGCACTTGCATTTTTAAGGCTGAAAGGCATGATCCTATAATAATAGATCGAGAAAAGTAGTGTTTCTTTCATCGGGGCCATATTGATTGTAACTGGATGACCCATATATAAATGGAGAAAATTTCATGAGATGGATGTCCACCATTAATTCGTATAGAAGAGAAACTCATCTTAGGATATGCCTTATTTAAGTCCCGAAATCGCATATGCAAATTTGGCCATTCTTCTTCTTAACCGGAATGACATTGCTAACCGTGGGTATTTTTCTTCTTGATAAACCATCATCATCGGTTTGACGAAATGACCGTTGTTTGATTTCTAATCCCATGTGTATAGGAGCTTGCTTGATAGGGTTACTAGATTTATCTAGCTATGGACTGACGTTGGGAGATAAGTGCATTTCTTCATAACTCTATGCAAAGTAGTCTTTAAACTTAATTAATAGCTTAACTTAGTCATTGGTTTCTTCTTCATTCAACAATGAACTAATGTATGTCGGGCATGTATTTTCTTCTGTCCCAAGATTGATTTCTTTGAACTTGTCAATTATTGAATGGATCTCCTCTTAAAATTCTGGTGGTGCATCTTTAATTTGGAGATCATCCGAATCATCTGAGGTTTCTAAACACACATCCTCATAAGAGTTGGTTCGGTGTGAAAAGAACCTATTAGACCCCGATTATTGATAACTGCAAATCATCATCATCGACCGACCCATCAATCAATCCTAGATCTTGATCGTGCATCCTTGCCTATGTTGTTCCATACTTTTGAAGTACTCGACCTGTGCTTAGACCATGAATAAGGAATGAAACCCTTCTTTTCAAGATTAAGAACATAAGGAGAGTACCAGTTAGAAGGTAATTCCATTAATTCTTTATATGAATTCTCTTCAAGTTCTGCATCAACTTCAGGACTTGAGAAGGATGATCCTAAAAAGAATCTCTTCAGCTTCATATCCTTGGAAGACTGAGTGGCTTTCTTAACTACTAAACCTTTAAGTTTTTGAGATGAGAGTGAGATTAGAGCTAAGGTTCCCAACTGATGCTTAAAAGTTTTACATACATTTGATTTGAATACTTTGCTTTGTATAGAGGCTCGATCTTCATCATTGTCCGGCTCAAGTGTTACTTCCAATGAAACCCGTTGAGAGGGGTTGGCTAGTATGCTAACTACATTAGACTCATCCTCCAAGTCTATGTGAATAGTAGGGGTACTCCTATGAACTGGAACATAACCCTTATTGGCTGATGGCCAACAAGGGGGTCTTCCACATCTAGAACAACCTCTGTTTTTGCCTCCGCCTTTGCTTGGTGAAGGTCAAGTCATTCTACCCACATGTCCATATGATGGAATGAACTGTGGGTGGAATGTGAGATGCGGATCTATTTCTTCTTCAATTTTCCTTTCTTGCTCACTTGAATTTTCATTCTTCTTTTCTTTTTCTTTTGCTTTTTTTTTTTCTTCATTTTATTTTTCTTTTGAATTTGAATTTTGTCCAAGTTCACGAGAAAGGGTATTTTGAGAAAGATAGTAGGTTGCATCTTTATATATCTCAACCTCTCTAACTAAAAATAGCTTTTCATCTCCTTTGGCATAGTACTCAATCCCATCCTTCTAACTTGATGCACGATGGAGGGAGGATGGAATCATCTTATTCTGATGTATCCAAGGCCTACCGAGCAAAGTAGTGAACGAAGTATTTGAATCAATGATATAAAACTTAGTTTTAGTCTTGCAGTCACTTATCTCCAAAGGTAACACTATAGAACCTAAAGCCATCTTGTCTTGTTCATTGAATCCTCTCAACATCATCCGATCTCCTCAGAGTGTGGAGATGTCATCCTCAAATAGGGTCTTTAGACTCATAATGTTCACCGATGCACTGATCGATGAGAACTCGAAAGTTTGAATACCCATATCCATCGTAATATGTGAGGGACTTGTGCTCCATGTCCCCAAGAAGAAGGTCTTCATTTATGAAAGTGATCCCTGGAATAATGTGCCTCCTCACAATGGTCACCGAGCTAAGCATATCTCGTGATCAAGAGAGCCTTGATTAATGATTCTCTCATCTCTTTGGATAAGACAAGGGCATCATATGCTTAGCTTAGATGACAACTTTCTTAGGTGAGAAAGGACATTGTAGTCCACCTTGATCCTCCACAAGCATATCCAAGGTGGAGCATCGGAGGGGCTTCTGATCCTCGAACCAATGACTTGTTTCCCTATCTTGAGGTGCCCTAGGAGGTAGAACCTTGCCACTATGGAGGTTGCTTTGGTGATCTCTGTGGTGGTAATGGAAGGTTCTACATGTCGCTCACCTATAGCTTCTCCTATGGGACCCTCTAATCGAGATTGTAAGTCTATCTCAAGAGGCGAACCCGTAGCATTCAGAGTAGGAAAATCCAAATCTGAATCAGAAAGAGGATGATTGAAATTATTATTGTTGTTATTTTGACTTGAAGAGTTATCATTAGGAATAGATTTAGAAAACCCATAAGAGAGACATATAATTTAATTCTTTTTATTCTTCAATTTCTTGATTTGATAGGACAAGTATAAGAAATCAAGTAAAGGAAAGGTGAGAATTTGATGCCCTCATTACGATAGATGTCTACTAAGAAGAAGAGCTAGAAGTAGGGTGGGTAGTAGCAATGGTGGACTAAAGTCGGACTTGGTGGTTGCGCTACTTGCTATCCCGTGACACAAGCTGCCGCCGAATCCCCTTTCCAGTTTTAGCAACTTGCAAACCTTCCTTGATGTTGGAGGTTTGAGCGTGCACCTAAGAAAAGTTTCTTGATCTTTGATATCTTTAGAGGTTTTGGATAAGGAGATATCCCAACCTTCTTTGGTTTTAGAAGGATCACAAGTATCCCCAAGGATTACCCTAATGGAACTGGATGGTTGTTCCAAAGGTATTCCTTTGGGATGACTATAGCACCAATCTTGAAGCTATGTTCAAGCTAGTCCTTAAATGTGAAGCAATCTTCCAAAAGATGACCTAGCATATAGTGGTAGGGGCAAAAGTTAGATCATGATTTTGCCCACTTCCTCCTCTCCTAGGTTCGTAGCTAAAATCGCTTCTTTAAGAGATTCTTAAAGATCTTTCTGATTACCTCCCCCTTAAATGAATAAGGCTTGTTAAGTTTATCCAAAAGAGTAGGTGGACCACATTTACCTAGCGGCGGGTATGTGTACCACCACTATGATGATGTAGGAGGAGGCTGCGCCATGGAGGTCATGTACACCTAGGACTACCCTGGGTGGTGAAGGAGGTGGAAGTATGGGAGCACGAGGTCTCAAATTTCTCAGCTATTCCTTATCTACCGCTATCACCCCGGGCTTCTTCTCATACCTTCACTTTTGGCTTTATTGGTAGATCTAAAGAAGGTAACTATTTGGCTTCTCTTAAGCTAGTTGATTAATTTCTCAAAAGTTTTGATGGTGAAACCTTTGAGCATGAAGAGGCCATGGATATTCTAAGTGAATCTCAAATGTCGCTGCTGTGGTTCACATTTCATACTCAAATTATGTCATCTGAGAATGTAATCAATGAGGGACTCATCGGGATTTTGTTGAGCCACAACGAGATCGCCAACAGTGACCCTTTGCTGAGCTCCAACAAACCTCTTGATAAAGAGTTGCTCCAACTCAACAAAAGTCTTCACTGAACTATTGGGAAGTTCAGTGTACTAGTCAAATGCTAAGCCCGCTAAGCTACTGATGAAGAGATGAAAGAGTAAAGAATCACTGCCACCAGTGTTGCAATAACTAGCCATGAAATGTGCAATGTGCTATCTCGAGTTCCCACTGCCATCAAAATTATTGAAAGAAGGTGACACGAAACCCTTAGGATATTGGATTACATCAAATTCCTCTGGGTAGTACCTACCTTTTAAATTGGTGATCCTCCTCGGGCTTGAGCCAATGCTTCTTTCACCTACTGCTCAACCATGCTCTTGATATCTTTTTATTATATGGAGGTACTATCCACTACATTCCTTTACATGCTGGTGCTACCTTACTCTACTGGAGGAAAAGTCTTGGCTGGATCCAAGACATGCACCAACTCGGCCGACTTCTCGCCTATAGTAGATGATCAGCTTGATTTTGAAGTGCTAAGATACAAGTACAGATCTTTGAGCCTCTTCTCCATCCTATCTATTTTTTCATCCTTCTTTTTATCTGGAAGGAGGTGTTGGGCCAAGAGGTCTTCTTGCCTCAACACCTTCCATAGTCTGCTTCAAGAGGGATCCCTGGTATCTACCATGCAAACCCTTGAATCTCCCAATAAATCATCTTCATTGGGATCAAAGTCGATCTTCTCCTCATCACAATCATATCCTAGGATCTCTTTCTTCCATGAAATAAAGGACTATTATATCATCTAGAGAATGATCATCAACTAGCACAAATGACTATCGACAGGGATCAATGTATCTGAGGCAATCTATAGGAGAATGGCTATACTGTGAAGCCTCTATCATTGAATGAGATCACTCTGAGGCTCTACCATCATGGAAGAAATCACCTTCTCCCTAACAACTAACCATCTACGCTAATGGTGGTGACACTCATATGATGCCTTCTTCACCATACAACAGGAGAGCTCATGCCATAGTAGGCGGTGACAAGATGGATCTCGCATCATCACCAACATGGTCCTCTTCTACCCTTCATGGCCTGATGGAATGAGATAACATGGATGATGTGTGTACCATGGTGGAGATCCATACTCTCTGATACTCCATGTGTAGTGGTGAGCAGAGAGAGCGTACCACTTAACAAGTGATTGGAAGGCTAAACCTAGTGAATGTGACAAGTATGGGTCCTCTTCTCTGAATATGCTTCACCTTATGGGATAACATATCTCAAAGATGGACATCATTCATGGATGATATGAGAAGGTGGTGGAGACACCACGACTCTCGATAGAGCCGCCTCTCGGATGTAGTCCCCGTGAGCAAAATATGATTGACGCGTAGTACGTCAAAAAATTAACAAGTGTAGGTCATTTGGCTAAACCTCCACTCTCTCGCTAGTAATGTGAATCAAGTATGGGCTCGCCTCTCCTCCTAATATGCTTCCCCACTCTATATGGGATAACATATCTCAAATCAAACTGAGCCTCAGACTCAGATCATTCATTGGCTATGCCTACTCAATGTAGAACAGATCAGAGGTCAGCATATGACCTCCTCCTCTCACTGACTGGTGGCTAAAATTAAACTACTGGTGGAGGTGAAGAAGAAATCCTCCTGACATCCTCTCACACCTGAGAGGATGAATTCTGTAATGGGAAACCATCGTGGGCAACTCCTCAACAATGACCGTGGCTTCCATCTCCCTAGCAATGCGAGTGGTACCACTTTATCATGCGTTCTTATTTGTCTTGACCTTGGTAGGCGAGTAAGAGACCCAACCTAAAAAAGCATGGGGAGACAATGGATCGGGGAGCCTTCCCCTTGGATGGTGCTAGTGAGTGGTGCTAGTCCTAACTGGGGCAACATGGGGAACCACGGGGAGCACAGGCACTAGAACTGACATTGCTACTGTGGGAACCTCCACAACCTTTCTCTTCATCGAGGGAATCTCAGAATCTGATGGCATGTTAACAATGACGCTTCTCACCACTATGCTCTTTCTGAGGTGAGGGAGGTCCCTCACATGTAATTCGCCCTCAAAACCTTGTCCAAAGTTGATGAGGTGCATAATCGAGTGGAGTTTGGCGATCCAGGGCTATCCATCCCATGGGAAAAGTGAACACACATACTCATTGAATTAAATACTAACCGAGACTAAAAAATTGACTCAATGAAACTCTAATGTTGAAAACAAGCTTGAATCAGATATTCTTGCTTTGTTAATTTTGAATTTGAATTTAGAATTTGAACCCCATACTCAACATCTTGAAAGTGTTCGGGCTCAAATGATTTAGAATATTTTGAGATTTGATTGGAAGGAGGAATTTTTTGGATGTAAAATCCACTTTCAACAAATTTGGATATGTTGAAAATGGGTTCAAATATTTTTGAAGAGATGCTTCCATAGGTTCATATTTGAATTTTGATTTTGATTTTGAGGACCCTTTATTTAACAAATTTGGGTATGTTAAAGTAAAGGGTCAATTGATTTTGAATTTGAGATTTTGAATTACTCACTTAGCAAATTTGATATGCTAAGTGGGGTGTTTGAAAATAATTTCTTTTTTTCTTTGTTTGTTTTGTTTTGTGAATCATTTGTGATTTGAAAATGGAATTCTCATTTAGCAAATTTGGGTATGTTAAAGGAATCCAAGTGTATTTTTGTTTTTTGAAAATGACTCTTAGCAATTTTGAGTATGCTAAAAATCCTAATGTGTTTTCTTTGTTTTTTTTAGATTTGATTTTGAAATAAGATTTAGCAAATTTGGGTATGCTAAGGAAATCCTAATGTATTTTTTTTTTTTGATTTTGATTTTAAAAGTGGATCTCTTTAGCAAATATGGTAAAAATGAAGTTCCAAGTGTTTTAATTTTGTTTTGAAAATGGAGATTCTTAGCAAATTGTGTATGTTAAATGAAGTTCCAAAATATGTTTTGAATTTTGATGGAAACTTCAATTTAGCAAATTTGAGTATGCTAAATGAAATTTCAATGTTTCAAATTTTGTTTGATTTATTTGAAAATGGAGATTCTTAAAATTTGGTATGCTAAAAGTTCCAAAAATGTGTTTCAAATTTTGTTTTGGATTTTGTTTTTTTGAAAATGGACACTTCATTTTAGCAAATGTGGTATGCTAAAATGAAATTCCAATGTGTTTTGAAATTTTGTGAAATGGAGATTTCACTTAGCAAATTTGAGTATGCTAAATGAAATTCCATAAATGTGTTTCAAATTTTATTTTGGATTTTGTTTTGAAAATGGAGACTTCACTTTAGCAAATGTGGTATGCTAAAATAAAGTTCCAAAAATGTGTTTCAAATTTTCTTTTTTGAAAATGGAGACTTAGTTTTATCAAATGTGGTCTGCTAGAATAAAGTTCCAAATGTGTTTTGAAAAATTTTGTTTTTGAAAATGGAGAATTCATTTTAGCAAATGTGGTATGCTAGAATGAAGTTTCAAATGTGTTTTGAAAATTTTTGTGTTTTGTTGATTTTGAAAAGAGAGATTTCCATTTAACAAATTTGGGTATGTAAGATGAAAATCAATTATGTTTCATTTTTTAAATATGTATTTTCGTGTGTGGTTATTGCTTTTTTGAAAGAGGAAATTCCAACCTAATCATATATGGAATATGTTAAGTGGCATTTTAAAATAATGTCATTTTATTTGGAAATGAAATCTTCATTCAATAAATTTGCATATATTGAAGGGAGATGTTCATATGTGCTTTTTGAAAGTTTATTTTTGATTTTGATTGGAAATGAAAATTATATTCAATAGATGTGGGTATATTGAATGGAGGGGTTTTATATGTGATTTTTGAAAGGGTGAGAATTCCAACTTAACACATGTGGAATGTGTTGAGTGGAATTTCAAAGTTATGATTTTGCTTGAAGATGTAATATCAGTCCAACACATTTGGATGTGTTGAATGGAAAGGCCCATCTTCAAATTTTATGCTTTTTTTGAAAACATGATTGTTGGAATTTTATTTTTGAAATGTTTCTACATATAATAATTATGAAAATTATTAGGTGTTGTGCAAATATTTTATTAAGTGTATTTTGAAAAAGTGCTTTTGAAAAGCAAGACTTTTATGGAAGATTTATTTTATCTTTATTTTTAAAATGAACTTTTCCTTACCATAAAAAAATGGTAAGGAGGAAGTCTTTAATCATTTTTTTATTTAATTTTTATTTTCACCCATTAGGGAACCCAATGGGAGTTTTAGAACCAACACGGAGTGAGGTCCTAAGATGTTGGCTAGCTTAACTTAACGACAAAATAAGCTAAGTGCCAACAGAAAGAAAGATAGTCTTGGATTCACACAAAAGTAAAAACCCACTATCGATACTTGGAGACAATGATCATTTACCAAAGATGGAGAGAGAGGAACCATCCCCAGTGGAGTCGCCAGAAAAATCTGTGGTGAAATTTACATCTCTGCCTTCATCTATCCCCATTCAAAAAAGAGGATAAATGAAAACAGGAATATAAAATGCCTTGTTGGGACATCACACGGATGTTCTTATTAGGGTGATCGGGTACGACATTGAGGAAAAGTGTACTATCTTGAGAGATAGAAGTCACCACCCTGCAATGGACCTAATCACCTCAATAAGGACTCCTAAGGGCTATGGGTCTTCAGAATGTATCAGAGATTCTTCCCCTACTCTATATGGAAAAGTAAAGCGGGGTTTATTTTAAATCGGGTTCGTTAAGTTCCCTACAGGGGCAAGCCCCCATAGCTAATTACATCCTAAGGAATGAGATTTTTTAGGAATACTTGATTAAGGTAAATGATCATTGTATCCAAAGATTTCAAAATGGTAGGACTATTAATCGATTGGTTTATTTTTAGAAAGCTAAGTGGGATTGATCAAGAAGAGCGAGTTCTTATCGAAGCCAAATAAAAGCAAGTAGGGGACGCCTAAGATATTAGGAAGCCTAGTAAGCATCCCAAACTATCCTATGGTTGGGCTTTACATTTTTGAAATTGAATTAATTTGTTTGAGTTGAATTTTTATTAGAAATGTAGGACTTACAATTCCATAGTACATGGTTATGAAAATGCCTAAGAGGTGAGGATTTATGCTTATGGCCCGCAAATAGGAGAAGCAACCTCAGAACCTAAATCCAGGGAGCTTTGGCGAGGGCCAAAAGCATGACCTAAATCTAAGGCAAAAATGGGTATCTAGTTTACCTACATAAGATAGGATAAATCACCTGACTGTTGGACTTACAACCGCCTAGGGGTGGTCGCCAACTAACTCCTTCTACAATTTTTAAAACATGTAGACAAGTCATATGTTTATGCATGATAACAAGGTTGTTATTTATTTAGAAATAGACTAAGTCCTTAAACACACTCCTTAAGAGACTAGATCATATAAGGGCATGAATAATGACTTAAATCTAATGCAAATTTTTCATATTTTATTTTTTTATTTTGGAAAATTAATTTGACACAGGCTTTAGGATTCTTTACACCTAATGCATGAGAAATTAGATTATGAGCCAAAATCAGCAAGATAAGGAGGTGTGTTTCCACCATGGCTCTCATAGGTCAAGCCAAGTTCTCTAGAAAAGGTGAAAGCCCTCCAATCAAGAGTGAAACAATATGCTTTTATGCATGATGTTAAAAGAAAAAATTTGCAATTTTCTTATATCTTGATTTTATAACCTAAGCTTTAGATGAGGTTATGAGTTGTTTATTTTTAATTTGGGTTATTTAATTAGATAGAAAATTTATTTTCATAAGAGCCTAATCATCATCCAGGCCATACATCAAAGCAAGGAAGAAACTAAGAAAAAATGCCATCTTAATGTGCAAGTGAAACAAACATCAATGAATTTATAAAACTAGAGCAAAAGAATAAAAAGCCATTTATGGTTGGGCTCCATCGGACAAACCCAAAAACAAATTGGGTAGCTGAGCTCTACCCTTATACAACCCGTATTACAAATAAATTAATTACAATCAAGCAAGGAATTCATGTTATGGGAGTCTTCATTCTTCATTTCTTCTTTCTTCTTTTGGTTCCTTCTTTTGGATGGTTGGAATGTGGTTGCTCCAAAGGTTTCACATGGTACATAAGATGTAATCTTTTAACAAATGTTCATCCTAATACCCCATAACAATCATTCCAAAATCCTAATTGCAAAATTACATGAAAATGGGAAAAAGAAAATCTAATTAACACCTGCAAAATAGAGATTAGCCAAACAAACCATACAATCCCATGCATGTATATATATGAATTGAACTTAACACCCCACACATGAGAAACCAAGTCCACCTGGCCTATTGGATTATGCTTAGGGGTATAAGCACCTGCACAACAAAAAATATTATATATTTTTATTACAGCGCCCCTTAAGCACAATCCCCTACAGAAGATAATGCTTAGACTAAGATCTCCCTACAATTTAGTCTATGCATATACCCTAACATCCACACTAAAATATAACATCATAAAAAAAGCAAACATCAAACCATGCACCGCCCTAACCTAAAGCTAGAAATGATGACTCAGCCTAATGTGTGTGCTATTTAAAGTTTGTGTGGTATGCTTAGCTATGAATTTAAGGTTTAGATTATCTAAGTATGAAAATGTTTAATTTAGATGATGGTTTCAATTTAAGTTATTTAGTTATTTTGGGTTAATTTTATTTGATGACTTATTTAGGTATGAATGAACCTACAATTAATTACTAAGTTATAAAGAGAGGGAAAATAGAAAAGAACTTCTCTTTTCTTCCTTACCATAAGTAACTTCTAAGATAGATTTATGTTTGATTTTTGTTTGGTGAATATTTTATTATGTTTTTTAATTAATCCTAAGTTTAGATTTTCCTTAAACAAACCCATTCAAAAAGAAATGCATCTTAAGATTAAGCAAAGTGAATTAGTATCACAAAACACACATCATTTCATTTCTTTCTCAATATGTATAACATGCATATGGATGAATCCAAAACATATCTATACATCCAAATGGAAATATTTAGCACACCTTAATGATGAATTATAAGTAGTGTTACTTAAGAAAATTGGGATGCTTGATGATACATGATTTTCATTAAATAGAAAAGCGAGATTTCTTTTATCCATTTTTCATATGCACATTTATATGTATGAAAGGCATAAGTGAGTACGGCATCATAGTTAGGCACAAGGGCTGTAAGGTACAAGACCTACTTAGGGCTACTTAAAGCCTCACAACCCCGAGGTTGTCCAAACTAATATACCACTTTCCTTAAATACATATGCATGTACAAAATAAATGAATGGAAAAGAAAGATGCAAAAGTTTGTGTTTGTTTGTTTGATTTATTTATGCAATTTATATGTATAAGTGTAGATGTCGTCTTAAGTAATAACATAGGAATGAATAGGAATGGATTTAGGCAAGTGTTGCGTTCTTTTCAAATGAACTATACACTTTGCCAAATCTTATTCAAAACTATGCTAAAAGAAAAGAGAAGGAAAATCATACTATGCACATCTTTATATTTCTACTCACATGCAAGCTTATAAATAATCATAAGTAGCATACCTTTCAGTCTTGATAATTAATTTATAAGTTTTGAAAAATAATTTTAGATTTAATAGTGATAATAACCATTCATATTCTTACTTTAGCCAAAATATACAATTTGACATAAAAGAAATATTTCATTTTTAATTTGATTTTTAAAAAGGATGAATGCATGATTTTCATATGGCATACACATTTAGCATGCTAGGAAAGAAATAAAGTGATGAAAACATGTAAATTCATTCACCCTAATTAATTCCTAAAGGCAATCCTATGAATAAGATTATTTAAAGTAAATCAAATTTATTTTAAGGAGAGTTTGAATTTTGTTTGAGTTTGATTTCAATTTGAGAAGTGTGAGATGAGTTTGCTGGTCCTAACCCATTCCCCCATGTGTGAGTCATTTAAGTTCAATTTTTAGGTGATTAGATCAATTTTATGCTTTAGTTAGGTTAAGGTATGAATTAAGTGTGTTAATTATCCCTTACCTACACCAGTTTAATATATTTAGTCACATAATTATGAGCCCATGATATGACATAAAATAACACAAAAAATTTAAATCAGTAATGCACCTATGAAAAGAAAGGGCCTAATGCAATTGGCTCACAATTAGGGATTAATTAAATTAAAGAGTTTAATGTAAGTACTTTCATAACCCTTCCCACATATGTGGGTTGGATTTTGATTTCCTTAATTCACTTGGGTTATTGAATGCCCAAGCATATACCCAGGATGAATTAGTTAAGTTCTGGAGTGTTTTGATATTAAAATTTTGATTAATTAAACCATTTTATTAAATGATTAAATTATTTAATTAATTTTGCAACTTAATTAGATTTTAATCTAAATGAAATAAACTTAGAAAAAGATATAGGAAAAAACCCCTAATCTCATTCCCTAAGCCCACTCACTGTCCTAAGGTATTTAGCAAAATTAATAAGTGAATTTATCACTATTTAAAAGGTTAATTAATCATTTATTGGATTAAGAGAGTGATTAGGAATGTGCTAAGAAATAACCTTATTAAGCTATTAATAAATTCCAAGAAAATCATGGTAGGCAGAGGTCATCCCATTAATCAACCCTAGGAAGTTTGGAATTAATCAGTGGAATAATTAGGGTGTAATTAATATAATTACATTATCAATAAAACCCTAATTTATAAAATATCATTGCTTAAAATTAAGTGAAATTAATTTTATAAAATTCCTATTTAAATTACCTTTCCAATGTTTTTTATTTTGTATTTTTTATTTTTCCACAATTAGTTATGAATATTTGAAATTTCCATGATTATTAAGTAATTAATCCCTTAATTATATGGCTAATCCCATCGGCGCTACGTGGAAGCTGATGCGGCACATGCTTTCCATGTGGCATGATGGGAGAGGCCACTTATGTTGTCACATCATAGTGCTATGTCAGTGGAGGCACTACGTGCTTTCTCCCCATCCATCCGATAAAGGATCGAACAGCTAAGATCGAGCCTGTGGTATTAAAGGATTAAATCAGAGATCCTATGCATCTAAACCATGGCCGTCCATCCAAAACACATGATGGATGACCCAGGATCCATCCCTAAGTTCTCCTATAGGAAAGGGGAACTGTTCACCTTCCATTGCAAGATTCAAGCTTGATTGAGTGGATTGAACTCAAATCTTATCCACATCATCTAGGAGTAAAGGGGAGAAGATCTAACAGCTAGTTTCTCATGAGGTGAGAATTTCTTTCACAAAGGACCACACCATGGCTAGTTTAAGCTCAGGTTAAGGGCTTACCTCAGAAGATATCATCGATGCTCGAATCCCTTGAGATAGCTTCATCTACTGGAGACAAAGCCATGTTAAATATTTGAGGTGATTTGGTTAAGTGGTTCTTCCTATGGGTCAAGGTCTCCTTCAATTGGGTTCGACCTTGGTCTAGACACCACCTCCCTAACTTGAAGAACTTGTGTGAAGGCTTGGGTGAGCTCGATTGAGTTCACCCATGGTGCTTGCAAAGTGAATTGGATTGAATTTGAGTATTTTCTAAGTTGGATTTCCTTGCTACCTCCCTTATTTTTGGCTTGGAGAAATCGAGAATGGAGAAGTTGAATTAGCTCTAGAAAGCTTGGAGGAGCTCTCAGATGCTAGCTCTGACTTTCTATTACTCAATTGAATGCAAAAGAGATCACTTGAAATTAAATTAGGGGGAGTATATCTCCCTCACACCTCCTTTACCATTTTGATCCAATTGACCTCCTTGAGTGGGTTTGTTAGGCCATTTAGGGTGGCATTGAATTCGATTTTGCCAGAGAGAGGTAGTGGCGGAGTGCCATGTGCTTGAAATGAGTGGAGGAAGGATTCCTATGTGCTCATTTCCATGAGGGTGGTCAGTTTTGACCTTGGGTTGGGTTTGGCTGACCCAAAACTAATGGGTCATGTGAACCATGTCTATTAGTGACCATTTGGTATACTAAGAGGATGCCAAGTGTCCTTGAAAAGGAATTGACCAAATTTCAAGTGATTTTGATTTTAGGTTACCATATGGCCTAGGGATAAAATGATCATTTGACCTTGATTTCAGTTTGAATATATTTGGTATGATTGAAAAATAGGTTAGGCCAAGTTTCATTGAATTTGGGATTAGTTTGATATGATTTAGCTCATGTTGACCCATTTAGGTCAAAATGGGTCAACTTGGGTCAAGTTGACTAATTGGTCAAATTGGGTCAATCCAAGGGTTGGGTCAAGTTCATATGACCATTTGAAATATTTTGGCATCATTGGTTTGGTTCAATTTGATTTATATTTAAATTTGGTTCATTTGATTTTATTTAGGTCAAATGGGTCAAGTTGGCCAATTTAACCCATTTGACCTATTTGGGTTAGGTCATGGGTTGGTTTATGCTTGGTTGGTCATTTAAAATGGATTGGAATCTTTGTTTCTAATCAATTTGATTTATATTTGGATTTAGCTCAATTTGACCTTTAAGTCAAGTCTTGGGCTAGGTTGGGTCTAGTTGGCCAATTGGGGCTTTGGTCAAGTTCAACAAGTGATTTGGAATAAACTTGACCCATTAGTTTTAATCAATTTGGCTTAGATCAAGTTTTGACACATTTTGACTTTTTTAGGTCAAGTTGGGTCAACTTGGGTCAAGTGGCCAAGCTGGGCTCAAATGATGACTTGGTCAAGTTTGAACATTGATTATAAATGAGTTTTGATCAATGGTTTCAATCAATTTGGCCTATGGTGGATTTTGGCTAGTTTAGGTTTCATTTTGACTAAGTGTTGACTTGGTCAACCCTTAGGTTTGACTTGGTCTGACCCAATTTAAGTGAGGCTTAGGCGAGCTTAGTTCAGTCCAATTTGGTTAGGATTAGAATTTGGCTCATAAGAGATACTTTAGGTCACTTTCGGTCAAGTGAGCCTAAGTGTGTCAAATGGCTTGGTCAAAGCTTGATTTGAGTTTGATTGAACTCACATATGGACTTATGATTGAAATGTAAATCCATTTGCAAGTGGTTTGAAGTCAAATGGGTTTTGATTCACTTGACAATTTCAAGTTCAAAGGGTGAACATGAGTTTGACTTTGGTTATGATTTTGGCTGGTGATTGTAGTTTATGTTTATATTTAGGCATGCGATTGAAGGAGTGATTGTTTGAAGAGAAATTCCAAGGGTTTGGATTGATTTGAGAATGATTTGGCTAAATCCAAGAAATTGGCTTAAAGGATCTAAATTGGGTTTGGATTTGAGTTTTGAATTTATGTTAATTTGATTTTCTCCATTTGAATTTATATTTCATTTATATTTGTGAATATAAACGAGAATATAAATGATCCATGAAAGAATCATGTGAATTAGGAGTGATTTGATTATGAGTTTGGCTAAGGTAGGTCAAAAAGTTTGGAATAGGGGTTTTAATTTGGTTTGATTTATATTCATTTGATTTGGATGATTTGGGCGCCGATTTCATTTATAGTTTATGACTACAAATGATGGATTAAGTGATTTATAAAGAAATCACTTGGCTTTGGGTTGATTTGAAGGGTTTGGCTAAGCTTATGCATATGATTGATAAGGCTTAGGAAGGTTTTGGATTTGGAATTGATGATGGGTTTCAATCATTTGGAGTTGGATTTGGAATTGATTTTGGATTTGAATCATTTGGGATTGGAATTGAATTTGGAATTGATTTGAGATTTGAGAAACTCAATTGAGTTGAATTGATTTGAGATTTGATTTGGATTGATTTGAAGGAGTGTGCATGGATTGGATTTGAGCTATAGGGTAATTGGTTGCCTTAAATCCTTAATGTAGCCTAATCCTATGATAAACCCTTCTAAGTCTCTAGGGTTAAGTTAAGTGTTCACCTAATCACTAGAAGTGTCTCAAGACTAAGGAGCTCTTAGCGTATAGAGGAGTCTTATGTCTAAGATAGAGAAGTTGAGAGCTCACTCCAAAAGTAAGGTCAACAAAGGGAGCCCAATAGGTGTGGTTTGACTAACAAGGCATACCGCACGTATTGGTGTTGACCGAGATGATCAACAACGTCCAAACTATCACAATCACTAATGGAAATGATCTACTCGTAAACCCAAGCTGTAGAAAGAATCAAGATCTTAGTGCAATACAACTCTACTTATGTCAAAGACATAAGAGAGCAAAGGAGCAATCTACTGTGTGAGCCTTCCACTATGGGAAAAGGTTCAAGTTATCCACTGGGGATAAGAGATTATGAAATCCACTGGGGATTAGAATTTGGAATCCACTAGAGAAAAGGTATGAACCTTCCACTTGGGGAGCAGGTTCGGATTGGATTGAATTGACTCTACTCGAGAGATTAGAAAGATTTGCATCTCACTGAGGAGAAGCATGATTGATTTGATTGTTTAATTTGACTCCACTAGGGAGGTTGGTTAGTTTTGTTTCAGATTTTAAGTTTTGAAATTTAAGATGGTCCTTATCGATTTGTGATGGACCGCACTGAGTAGGGGCCATGTTGGGCTTGGCCTACTTCAGATTTACCAATCAAAAGGGGTAGTCTACCAATCACATAGTAAGACTATCCAACCAAAGGGGATTCCTTTGGTAAAAGGGTCGCACTGTATGTGAGACTTACATCTTCTAATGTAGGGATAAGTCATTAGAGTGATCAGTTGGTGACACAATGAATCAAACCCAACCTAGGTTGACTATTGAGTGGATGCTACTGGGGGACTTAAATTAACTCAAAGATAGTCAAAATTAATTTTATTTTAGAAGAAGGGGTGTAGGCTTACATCCTCTTAAATAAAGTCGACATGAGGTAGCTTACTGGCTACGCAGTGAGGCCTACCAAACTAATAAGGAACTCATCAGTTTGCAGTGGTCAAGTTAGAAAGAAAGCGTGGGGACTCACATCTGCTAGACAAGTGACCACTAGGACACACTAGCAAGATAACATGTCAGCCCGACCTAGAGTAGCTAATGAGTGAGTGCCATAGGGGGCTTGTTCCCACATCAACATAGCCCGAGACAAAAGATATGTGTTTGTGTGTGTGTTGGGAAAGAGGGAATAGGATGCCACTCAGGTTCTCTTACACATATCCTAAAACACGCTTAAGAGTTGATGAATTGGTCCCACGAATGGCAGTTGTGATCCCACTAAGAAAGGATGCCGCTTAGGTTCTATTACACCTAACTTAGTTGTGCTAGTCAAAATAGAATGCCGCTTGGGTTCTCTTACACCTACTCTAGTAGCGCTGGGGAATCGTGTTTAATTTGTGTTCGTGTTGTGAAAGGAAGATAAGATGCCTCTTGGGTTCTCTTACACCTACCCTAAACACGTCGTGGCGGATTTGCAAACAAGCAAGTAATGCTTCGAATGAAGAGAATATTTTGATTAATTGGGATGGAATTTTTGAAGATAATTATTTTTAAACACAATTTTATGGATAATATTTCTTCAAATAGGTCCCATTGATTGGAAGCATCGGTGTTCCCCTTTATAATTAATAAGTTGATAAGATCCTCCTTGGTAAGCCTTCTCTATAACAAAAGGGCCTTCCTAAGGGGGTTCAAACTTGCCTCCCATTTTTGATGGGCAACAATCGGTCTCCTTAGAACTAAAATAAGCTCTCGTACTTGAAAATCTCTAGGGCAGACCAGCTTGTTGTAAGCTTGAATCATCTTGGCTTTGTACAACTCAAGATTCTGGGATGCCCGTAGGCATCTCTCCTCCAAACCTTCGAGCTCTTCTAACCATAACCTAGTGTTCTGCTCTATAGTGATTTTACTACCCATTGCTAACCTTAGTGATGGGAGCTAAACTTTTAATGGTAGAACGGCTTCAGACCCATATACTAAGGAGAACATAGTAGATTGGGTTGGGTTCTATATGTGGTATGCCGACGAGGCTTCAACTAGCTGCTCATGCCATTGTTGCTTGTTGTCGTGGAGTGTCTTCTTTAATATATGGATGAGAGTTTTGTTGAATGCTTCTGCTAAGCCATTCACCTTGGGATAGTTGATAGTGGAGTATTTCCAATATATACCATGTCTCTTAGCGAAGCTGTTGATCTTGGTGCTTTTGAATGCAGTACCATTATCAGATATAATTCATCAAGGCACCCCGAACCTATATACGATATGATTCTTAAAAAACTAGAGCACCTATTGAGCTCTGACCTCTCTGAGTGGGATTGCCTCCGCCCACTTGGAAAAGTAGTCGGTGGCTGAAGAAATGATGACCCTTAGAAGAAGGAGGATCAATCGGACCCATTATGTTAGTACCCCAACACTCGAATGGCCATGAGGCCAATGTAGGATGTAGAATGCTGGGTGGTTGGTACAAGACTATACCGTATAGCTGGCACTGATGAAATCTCCTAGCTACATCCATGCAGTATGTAATCATCGAAGGCCAGTAGTATCCTAGTTTCTTGATCTTTGCCTTCATCTTTGGACCAGATTGATGCGCTTCGCATAAACTTAAATGTACCTCACGGTCATGAACTTACGGTCTTTGTGTTTGTCTAAACAACATAACTACATTTGACCGAAAGACTGTCGGTACAAGGTGCCATCCACGAGAGCATAGGAGAGAGCTCTCTGCTTCATCTGATGGGCTTATGATTTCTCTTAAGGTAGTTTTTCTCTAGTCAAGTAATCTATAAATGGTTGCTTCCAATCCAACTCCTCATCCTTTTTGGTAATGGTAACCTCCCCTTCAAGGGAATAGCTCTCGACGAGTTCAACATCAATAAGGGATAAGACTTGTCTATTTTGGACCTTTATTAGAATGGACCCATCTTCTTGACATGCCAATTCCTTAGAGAGTTTGGCCAAAGCATCTGCTACTATGTTATCTCCTCGAGGAACCTTGTAGATGGTGACCTCAAGGATTTGGGCCAACAACTTCATGGTCTGCTCATGATAGTGACGAGGCTTAGATTTTAGAACCTTATAGGACCCGATAATCTGGTTGATGACCAGCTGGGAATCCCCGTAGATGTTGATGCTTTGACACACTATAATAGTTAACTCTAGATAAGCAATCAAAGCCTCATTCTCAACTTCATTGTTGGTACATGGATTGGAGAGATAGTATGAGAATCTCATCACATCGTAGTCTGGAGTTAACATGATGACTCCTACCCCTACCTTTCCTGGAAGAGTAGATCGTGGTTCTTCTCCTTTTTGAAAGCAAGTTGCACCATCAAATTACATGTCCTAATGGTGATTGTCAACCTATCCTAAGTTCAAGATTTGTTCATCAAGAAGATTGTCACTAAGTAGAGAGTTAGCAGAAAGTTGGTGTACTGCTAAGAAATCTGCTTGTGCCTATCATTTCATACATGAAGGGGTACAAATGTAATATCGAACTGCCTGAGAATCATGGACCAATGTGCCAACCGTCCGGATAGCATTAGCAGTGTCATGAGATACTACAGTGGATTGGTTCTTGAAATCAAGTTTATCTTATGTGAGAGAGCATGTAATGTCGTAGCTTTGGGATGCAAAGATTGAAGCTCGACAATGCTTCTCAATAGGTGGGTAGTTTGCTTCAGCAGGGATCAGATGACAGCTGAGGTAGTAGAGAGCATTCTCCTTCTCTTCGTCATTAGTTTGGGAAGCACTAAGGGAGTCATCCAATATAGTAGTGTAGATGATAAGTGTCTTGCCTGGGATAGGGGCTGCTAGAACTGGTGGCTTCACCAAATATTGTTTGATGTCTTCATAAGCATGCTGACACTTATCATCCCACTTGAACTTAACATCCTTTTTGACAAGTGCTGAAAATGACTTGCATCTCCCTGATAGATTGGAGATAAAGCACCTCAGATAGTCCAACTGCCCTTAGAAAGATTTGAGTTAAGTTAGACTTTTAGGGGATGGAATTTCTAAGATAACTTTAATCTTTTATGGGTCTATCTCTATTCCTCGATGTCAGACAACAAACCCAAGGAACTTCCTTGAAGCTACTTCAAATGCACACTTCAGGGGGTTCATTTTGAGATTGAATTATCTTAATCATTTGAAAACTACTCTCAAGTCAAAGAGATGGTCTCCCTTTTCTTTATTTTTGACAACTAGATCATTGACGTAGCATTCTACTTGTTGATGAATGAGTTCAACGAAAATCAAGTCATGGCCCGCTGGTAAGTAGCACCAGCATTTTCAAGGCTAAAGGGCATGACCTTATAATAATATATTCTGATCGGGATTCGAAAAGCAGTATTTCTCTCATCCTTAGGGGCCATCTTAATTTGGTTGTAGCCAGATGACCCATCCAAGAAGGAGAATATTGCATGAAACGAGGCAATGTCCACCATTAACTCTGGTATAGGAAGTGAAAATTGATCTGTAGGACATGCCTTATTTAAGTCCCTAAAATTAACACATATGTGAATTTTTCCATTCTTTTTCTTAACTAGGACAACACTGGCTAACCGGGTAGGGTATTTTTCTTCCCTGATAAAGCCAACATCGATCAGTTTCTTGACTTTAGAAATGATCTATTATTTGATTTCTAATCGCATGCGTCTAGGAGCTTGCTTGATAGGGCTAGGGTTAGGGTCTATTACTAATTTATGGACTGCTATATCAGAAGATAATCTGGGCATCTCTTCATAGCTCCATGCAAAGCAATCCTTAAACTCAGTCAATAGCCTAACTAAGTCATTGGTTTCTTCTTCATTCAATAGAGAACTGATGTATATGGGGCATGGATCTTCTTCTATTCTGAGGTTGATTTCTTTGATCTTATCGATGGTTGAATTAATTTCTTCTTCAAATTCTGGAGGTGCATCTTTTATTTGAAGATCATCAGGGATCATCAGAATGATCTGAGATTTCTAAACACACCTCCTCATAAGAGTTAGAGTGGTTTGAGAAGATTCTATCAGACTCTAGATGATTGGTCACAACTAAGCAGTAATTATCATCATCGACTAGACCCACTGTACCAATCCTAGTCAGGGTCTTGATTGTGCATCACTGCCTTTGTTGTCCCACAGCTTCTCAAAATACTTTGACCTATGCCTGGACCATGTGTAAGGAATTAAACCCTTCTTTGTATGATTATGAACACAAGGTGAGTACCAATCAAAAGGTAATTCCATTAAATCTTTATATGAATCATCCTCAAGTTTTACATCTGCTTTTGGACTTGAGGATGATGATCCCAATAGGAATCTCTTTGGCTTGACATCCATGGAAGATCTAGGGGCTTCCTTAACTACCAAACCCTCAACTTTTTGAGAAGAAAGTGGGGTTAGAGCTAAGGTTTCCAACTACTGCCTAATGGTTTTACATAATTTTGATTTGAATATGTTTATGCTTTGCTTGGAGGCCTGGTCTTCGTTATTGTCTGGCTCAAGTGTCACCTCCAATGAGACCCGCTGAGAGGGGTTGGGCGGGTGCTAATCACATGAGACTCATCCTCTGAGCTGGATTCCAAGTCTATGTCAATAGTAGGAGTACTCTTATGAACTGGAACATGGCCCCTATTGGCTGGCCGCCAACCAGGGGGTCTTCCTCCTCTGGAACTACCTCTTTGTCTACCTCTTCCTTTACTTAGTGGAGGTCAATTCATCCTACCCATATGTCCGCATGGTGGAATGAACTGTGGGTGGAATGTAACATGCGCCTCTACCTCTTCCTCGGTGTCCCTTTCTCCCTCACTTGCATTTTCCTTTTTTTTTCTTTTCCTTTTTCTTTTGTTAAATTTTAGCCAAGTTCAAGAGAATAGGTGTTTTGATTTTGAGGAAGGTAGTAGGTCACATCTTCATATATTTTGACCTCTGTAACTGAGAATGGATTTTCATCTCCTTTGACACAATATTCGATTCCATCTCTTCAAAACTTGATGCACTAATGAAGAGAGGATGGAATCATCTTGTTCTGGTGTATCTAAGGCCTACCAAGCAAAGCACTGAATGATGTATTCAAATCAATTATATAGAACTTGGCTTCAGTCTTTCAATCGCCTATTTCCAAAGGTAACACTATGGAGCCTAAAGCCCTCTTGCCCTGTTCATTAAATCCTCTCAACATCATTCGATCTCCTCAAAGTTCAGAGATGTCAATCCTCAAATATGTAAGGGTTTTTAGGCTCATAATGTTCACTGATGCACCTGGATCAACCAATACCCTAGAAAGTCTGAATCATATCCACTATGATATAGAGGGGAAGGTTATGCTCCATATCCCCCAGAAGGAGGTCTTCATCGGTGAATGTGACTCCCTGGAATTCTCTTGAATAATGTGCCTTCTCTCCAACATCGATCAGCTGAGCTAAGTATATTTGGATCAAGAAGAGCCTTAATTAATGATTCTCTCATCTCTTTGGATAGGATAAAAGCATCATATAAACTTAACTTGGTTGGCAATTTTCTTAGTGAGCGGACATTATAATCAACTATGGGCTGATCCTCCATAAGCATATCTATAGGTGGAGCATCATGTGGAGGGGATTCTTGATCATTAGAACCAATGACTTATTTTCCCTTGTCTTGAGGTACTACACTAGGAGGTAGAACCTTGCCACTGTGGAGGTTAGCTTCAATAATCTCTAATGGCGAGTTAGTGGAAGATTCTACGTGCTTGTTAGACATATCTATAGCTTCTTCTATAGGACTCACAGAATCAGATGATTCCAAGTCTATCTCAAGAGGTGAACCCGTATTATTCAGAAAAGGAAAGTTCATCTCTGAATTAGAAAGAGGATGATCAGAGTTGTTATAATTATTAAGACTTGAAGAGTTTTCTAAAGGAGTAGAATCAGATAACCCATCAAAGGTGGAACAGTTGTAATTCAAACTAGCTTTCTTCCTTAATTTAGATTTAAAAGGAAGTACATGGTAGAAATCTAGTAAAGTAAGTGAGATGAGGGATTTTATGCCCTCATCCACCGATACAAGATGTCTACTAGAAGAAGAACTAGCTAAAGTAGGAATGCCGGTGAAAGTAGTAGCTGCAATGGTGGAATGAAGGCTGGACTCGGTCGGTGGTTGCACTACTTGACTATCCCGCAAGTATGTACTCTCTACTTCTGCTCTACTTTTCCTAAGTTATCTTTGGCAACTTATGAACCTTTCTTGATGTTGGAGGTTCGAGCTACCTCAGGCACCTGTAAGGAAAGTTTCTTTATTTTAGAAATGATCTTTTTAGAGGTTCAGGATAAAGAGATATCCCAACCTTCTTTTGATTTGAGAGGATCACATGTATCCCCAAGGATTACCCTAACAGAACTGGATGGTTGTTCTACTAGATATTCCTTAGAGATAACTATATCACCCAACCTATAGCTATGCTCAAGCCAGTCATTAAATGTAAAGCAATCCTCCAAAACATGACCTAGCATATAGTGGTGGGGGCAAAAGTTAGGATCATTACTCTTGTCCACTTCCTCCGACGTCCTAGGCTCGGATAGCTGAAAATCAAGTTTCTTTAAGAGGTTCTTAAAGATTTTTCTGACTACCTCTCTCTTAAATGAATAAGGTTTTTTTAATTTATCCAAAAGAGTAGGTGGGTGATAGCTACCTAGGGGAGGGTATGTATACCATTGTTGAGAGTATGGATGAGGAGGAGGTGGCAAAGGCCGTGGAGATTGTTACGGTGGCCGAGGCGGATAAAGGAGGTGGAAGCCAAGGCTATTGAGCTCGAGGTCTCTCACACTAATCTCTGGCCAGTTGCTTCCCCTTATCCAATGCTGTTACCACCCCTGGCTTCTTTTCATAGACTTTTTATGGCTTTGGTTTTAATGATTGATCTTAAAAAGGTAACTATTTCTCCTCTCCTTGTAGACTAGCCGCCTTGTTGATTAACTTCTCAAATGTCTTAATGGTGAAACCTTTAAGCATGAAGGTGACCTGGCCAGGAATATTCTTTAAAAGAATTTTAATAGAATGTTGTTCAGACTATTGTGGTTCACATTTCATGCTTAAATTATGCCATCTAAGAATATAATCAATAAGAGACTCACCGAGGTATTGTTGAGATACAACGAGATCACTGTTACCCTTTGCTGAGCTCCAGCAAACTTCTTAACAAAGAGTTGCTCCAACTCAGCAAAAGTTTTCACTGAATCGTTAAAAAATTCAACTTACCAATCAAAAGCTATATGCTACTAGACAAAGAGACAATAATAATAATGCATCGCCTCACATTGCATAGCCACGAAATGCTATATGTTGGTGAGGGTTCCTGCTACCATCAAAACTTTTGAAAGAAGGAGGCACAAAACCCTTAGGATATTGGATAACATCAAATTCCTCCAGGTTGGATCTACCCTTTGGAACTGATGAACCATCTCAGGCTTGTGCCAGCGCTTCCTTCACTTGTTGTTCAAACATGAGTTTGATATATTTTTCTTATAAGGAGGTATTGTCCACTACCTTCCTATCCAAGCTAGTACTGCCCTGCTCTACTGGAGGTGAACTCTTTGGTTGATCCAGGACATGCAATAACTCAGGCTGACCAGTCTCCACAATGGTAGGTTGTATTGCTGGAGCTTGATTCTAAAGTGCTAGAACTACTGCTAATAAATCTTTAAGTCTCTTTCCCATCCTATCAATCTGCTCACCTTTCTGCTTGAGTTGTTGAAGGAGGTGCTGGGTCGAATAGGCTATATCATCCTGTTCAGTCGTAACATCTTCCAAACTATGATGATCTCGAAGGAGGGAACCTATAGTATCAACCATATGTACCTCTACCGAATCTTCCAACAAATCATCCTCGTCGGGGTCAAAGCTAACCTTCTCTTCTTCAAGGTTAGACCAATCATACCCTAGATATCTTTCTTTTCAGTAAAATACTGTGCTAAGATATCATCTAAGGAACAATCCAGCTGTGCTGGCATAAATACTCCTGGCTGACCTGTGGTGGGATCATGCTCGTTAACTGAGATACACTTAACCTCCTCTACTACTGGAGTACTAACCCTGTGAGGGCTACGCTCATTGGAGGACACATGCTCATGGATCGCTATGGGTGGAGTCGCTCCTGGATCTACTTCCATGGGGTGAAACTGTCCCCTTCTCTCCACTGCTATTCATAATTAGTTGAGGTGATGGTGGTGGTGATGCGGATGATCTTTGCGAGGTCACCACTCCTTCCATCAAGTAGGAGGTCGAGAGAACTCACCCTCACTTCAATTGGTGACGTAGATGAAGTGGGATCCCTTGGCCATAGATCACCAGTGGGGCTTTCTTCTCCCCTAATGCTATTCTCATGGCTTTGGGTGGAACTGTAGAAGATGGAACCTACACTGGAGATGGCAGACATGGAGTAGAGCAGTGTGATGGAGACAACACCGACTCTCATCTGGGCTCCCATGATGGGTGGTACCCAAAACACAATACTATCGGTGTGACCAAAATAGTGCCGATGGACCACGTCGATCAGAGTCTATAAGGGTGGAGGTGCGACTGATATTCGATGAAAATTTTTATAAATCTCCACCTTCATCAACCCCCTTTCCCTTTTCAAGGAAAAGAAGGATAAATGAAAATAGAAATATATATAAAATTATGCCTTGTTGGGATGCCACATAGATCCATAGATGTTCTTATTAGGGTGATCAAGTACGACATTGAGGAGATGTGTACTATTTCAAAAGATATAAGTCCACCCTAGAATGAACCTAATTACCTCAATAAGGACTCGTAAGGACTATGGGTCTTCAAAATGTACCAGAGATTCTTTCCCTACTTTACATGGAAAAAGTAAAGCAAGGTTTATTTTAAATTAGGTTTGTTAAGTTCCCTACAGGGGCAAGCCCCCATAGTTAATTACATCCTAAAGAAATGGGATTCTTTAGGAATACTCTTGATTAAGGTAAATGATCGTTATCTCCAAAGATTTTAAAAAGGTAGCACTATCAATCGATTGGTTTATTTATAGACAGTCAGGTGAGAATGATCAAGAGGAGGGAGTTCTTATCGAAGTTAAATGAAAACAAGGGATGCTTGAGATACTAGGAAGCCTAGTAAGCATCCTAAACTACTCTATGGTTGGGCTTTACATTTTTGAAATTGAACTAATTTGTTTGAGTTGATTTTTTATTAGAAAGTTAGGGCTTATAATTCCATAATACAAGGTTATCGAAATGTCTAAGCGGTGAGGATTTATGCTCGTGGCCCACAAAGGGAAGTAGCAACCTCTGAACCTAAATCTAGGGAGCTTTGGCAAGGGCCAAAAGCATGACCTAATTCTAAAACAAAAATGGGTATTTGGTTTACCTCCATAAGAGAGGATAAACCACCCGACTATTGGACTTACAATCACCTCGGGGTGGCCGCCAACTAACTCCTCCTACAGTTTTAAAATTTGTAGGCCAGTCATATATTTATGCAAGATAGCAAGGTTATTACTTATTTAGAAAGAGACTAAGTCCTTAAACACACTCCCTAAGAGACATTATCATGTAAGGGCATGAATAATGACTTAAATCTAATGCAAAGTTTTCATATATATTATTTTTATTTTGGACAATCAATTTGACACGGGCTTTAGGATTCTTTATGTCTAATGCATGAGAAATTAGATTATAGGCTAAAATCAACAAGATAAGGAGGTGTGTTTCCACCATGGCTCTCACAGTTCAAGCTAAGTTCTCTAGCAAAAGTGGAAGCCCTCCATTCAAGAGTGAAATAATATACTTTTTTTATGCATGATGTTATAAAAGTAGACAACATCCAATTTAGAGTTGTTAATTCTTTATCTTGATTTATAATAGCATTAGGTGAGGTTATGAGTTATTTATTTTTAGTTTGAGTTGATTAATTTGGTAGAAGATTTATTTTCCTAAGAGCCTAATCGTATGCCATACATCAAAGCAAGGAAGAAACTAGGAAAAGATGACATCTTAATGCGCAAGTTAAAGAAACATCAATCAATTTATAAAATTAGCACAAAGAATAAAAGGCCATTTGTGGTTGGGCTCCACCGCACAAACTTGAAAACAAATTGGGTATGCTACCCTTATACAAGATTACAAATGAATTAATTACAATTAAGCAAATTCATGTTATGGGGTCTTCATTCTTCATTTCTTCTTTCTTCTTTCTTCATTCTTCTTTTGGTTCCTTCTTTTGGTTGGTGAATGTTTTGCTCCAAAGCTTCACATATATAAGATATAATCTTATAATAAATGCTCATCCTAATCCCCCATAACAATCATTTTAAAATCCTAATTATAAAATTACATGAAAAGGGAAAAGTAAATCTAACTAAAACTTACAAAAATAAAGATTAGTTAAACAAACTATACAATCCCAATCATGTATATGTATAAATTGGACTTAGCACCCCACACATGGGTAACCAAGTCCACCTGGCCTATTTTGGATTATGCTTAGGTGTATATGCACCTACACAATCCCTTGCAGAAGATAATGATTAGACTAAATTGACTTACCATTCATTAATATACACCTAACATCAACTAAATATAACATCACAAAAAAAACAAACATCAAATCATGGACCACTAACCTAAAGCTAGAAATGGTGACTTGTTTAATGTGTATTATTTAAGGTTTGTGTGGTATGCTTAGCTAGGCTTTAAGGTTTAAATTTTCTAAGTATGAAAAGTTCAACTTAGAGGGTGGTTTCAATTTAAGTTGTTTAGTTATTTTGGGTTAATTTTATTTTGTGTTTTGATTAGGTGTGAGTGAACCTAGGATTAATTATGAAGTGTTGTAAAGAGAGGAAAAGAGAAGGGAACTTCTCTTTCCTCCATACCTTAAGTAATTTTTAAGGTAGATTCATATTTGATTTTTGTTTAGTGAATATTTTATTATGTATTTTAATTAATCCTAAGTTTAAATTTTCCCAAACAAACTTATTCAAAAATAAATGCATTTTAAGATTAAGAAAAGTGAATTAATATCACAAAACACACATCATTTCATTTCTTTCCCAACATGTGTAACATGCATATGAATGAATCATAAACATATCTATACATGTAAATGGAAATGTTAAGCACACCTTAATGATGAGTGCTAAGTAGTGTTACTTAAAAAAATTTGGATGCTTTATGATGCATGATTTTGTTAAGTAGAAAAGGGTGAATCTTTTATCCATTTTTCACATGCACATTTATATGTATGAAAGGTATAAGTGAGTACAACGCCATTGTTAGCACCAGGGCTATAAGGTACAAGACTTACTTAGGGCTACTTAAAGCCTCGCAATCTCAGGGTTGTCCAGACTAATATATCACTTTTCTTAAATACATATGCATGTACAAAAGAAATGAATGGAAAAGAAAGATGCAAAAGTTTGTGTTTATTTGTTTGATTTGTTTATGCAATTTATATGTATAAGTGTGGATGTCCTTCTTAAGTAATAACATAGGAATGAATAGGAAAGAATTTAAGCAAGAAGTGTGTTCCTTTCAAATGAACTATACACTTTGCCAAATCCTATTCAAAACTATGCTAAAAGAAAAGAGAAGGAAAACACTATGCACATCTTTATATTTCCACTCATTAAACTAAATAATCATAGCATACCTTTCAGTTTTGATAATTGATTTATAAGTTTTGAAAATAATTTTAGATTTAATAGTGATAATAGCCATTCATATTCTTACTTTAGCGAAAACATGCAATTTGACATAAAGGAAACATTTCATTTTTAATTTGATTTTTAAAAAAGCATGAATGCATGAATTTCATATGACATACACATTTAGCATGTTAGGAAAGAAATAAAGTGATGAAAATAAGTAAATTCATTCACCCTAATTAATTACAAAAGATAATGCCATGAATAAGATTATTTAAAGTAAATCAAATTTATCTTAAAGAGAGTTTGGATTTTGTTTGAGTTTGATTTCAATTTGAGAAATGTGAGAAGGTTTGCTGGTCTTAACCCATTCCCACATATGTATGCTATTTTAGTTTAATTTTTAGATGATTAGATCAATTTTATGCTTTGGTTAGGTTAAGGTGTGAATTAAGTGTATTAATTACCCCTTACCTACACCACTTTTATATATTTAATCACATAATCATGAGCCAATGTATGACATAAAACTACACAAGGAATTTAAATCAATAATGCACCTAAGAAAGAAATGGCCTAATGCAATTAGCTCACAATTAGTGATTAATTAGGTTAAAGAGTTTAATTTAAGTACTTTTATAACCCTTCCCACACATGTAGGTTGGATTTTGATTTCCTTAAGTTACTTAGGTTATTGAACACCTAAGCACCTACCCAAGATGAATTGATTAAGTTCTGGAATGTTTTGATTTTGAAAATTTTAATTAATTAAGCCATTTAATTAAGTGATTAAATTATTTAATTAATTTACACTTTAATTAGGTTTTTGTCCAAATGAAATAAGCTAAGGGAAAAAGACATGGGAAAGAACTCCTAATGTCATTCCCTAAGTCCACTCACTGTTCTAAGGTAATTAGCAAAATTAATTAATTATTTATCACTAATTAAATGGTTAATTAATCATTTAACTAATTAAGAGAGTAATTAATAATGAACAAAGTAATTACCCTAATTAAACCATTAATAAATTCCAAGAAAATCATGGGAGGCAGAGATCATCCCATTAATCAACTCTAGGATGTTTGGAATTAATCAGTGGAATAATTATGGAGTAATTAATATAATTATATTCCCAATGAAACCCTAGTTCAAAAAATATCACAGTTTAAAATAAATTGAAATTAATTTTAGAATATTCCTCTTTGAATTATCTTTACAATGCTCTTTATTTTGTATTTTTTTTGATTTTTCTACAATTAATTATGAATATTTGAAGTTTCCAAGCTTATTAGGTAATTGATCCCCTATTTATGTGACTAATCCCATCGGCACCACATGGACCGCTGACGCGACATGCACTTTCTATGTGGCATGATAGGAGAGGTCTCTTAAGTTATCACATCATAGGGCATTACTACGCTTTCTCCCCATCTTGATCAAGGATGGGATGACAGATCAACGATATTAATAGATTAAATCAAGGATCTCTAATCTTGATCATGGCCGTCCATCCAAATGCGAGGATGGACTAAGATTCATCACATTTTTCATGGAGAGGACATCCGTCTTCCTTTAAGATCAACTCGATTTGAGATTGAGCTCAAACTCAACCCACACCATCATCATGAAATGGGGGACACATCTAACATCTAACTTTGCTTGAGATGAAAATACCACACACTCTCTAGTTTAAGCTTGGGTTGAAGTCATACCTCATCGGAGGCTATCATCGGTGCTCGAGTTCGATGAGTAGCCTTAGTGGAAAGCCCTGAAGATTTGATGTGGTTTGGTTGAGTGGATCTTCCTATGGACCAAGCTCTCCTTCAAATGGATTCAATCTTGATCAAAGTCCCACCTCCCTTGCCTTCAGAGCTTGGAAGAAGTTTGGGATGAGTTTTAATTGAGGGTGCTCAAGAAGGAATTGGATTGGTTTTGAATTAGCTAAGTTGGATTTCCTTGCTACCTCCTTATTTTGGCAAAGAATGGAGAATTTGATTGGCTCTAGGAAGCTTGGCGGAGCTCGAATGCTAGCTTTGACTTCCTATTACTCAATCGAATGCAAGAGAGTTGAATTCAAGTGGAATTAGGGGGAGTATATCTCCCCCTAGTTGAATCGGATGATCGAGCAAGGCTTTGCTATTTTGATCCAATACACCTCCTTGAGTGGGTTTGTTAGGCTGTTTAGGGTGGCATTGCATTCGGTTTGGCCAGAGAGAGGTAGTGGAGGAGGTGTTCCTGGCTAGAGAGAGGTAGTTGAGTTGATGCTTAGGTGTTCAATAACCTAGGTATTAAGGAAATCAAAACCCAACTCACATGTGTGAGAGGGGTTATAAAAGTACTTAAGTTAAACCCCAGTTTAATTAATCATTAATCTTGAGCCAATTACATTAGGCCTTTTCTTTCCTAGATGAATTGCTGATTTAAATTTCTTGTGTGGTTTTATGTCATTTCATTGGCTCATAATTATTTGATTAGGTATGCTAAGGTTGTTTAGGTAAGGGGTAATTAACATAGTTAATTCATACCTTAACCTAACTAAAGCATAAAATTGATATAATCACCTAAAAATTAAACAAAAATAATAAACATATATGGGAATGGATTAGGAACAACAAACTCACCTCATATTTCTCAAAATTAAATCAAACTCAAAACAAAATCAAAACTCCTTTAAAAATAATTTGATTTGCTTTAAGCTTTCCTATTTCATAAGATTGTCTTTAGAAATTAATTAGGGTGAATGTGTTTACATGATTTCATCACTTTAGTTCTTTCCTAACATGCTAAATGTGTATGTCATATGAGTTTCATGTATTGAAAAAAAAATTAAATTCAAAATGAAATATTTTCTTTATGTCAAATTGCATTTTTGGTTAAAGTAAAAATATGAATGGCTCACTATTAAATGCAAAACTATTTTAAAAATCTACAAATAAAATAACTAAAATGAAAAGTGTGTTACTTATAATTATTTATGAGATTGCATGTGGATATAAATATGAAGATCTACATGGTGTAGCTCTCTTTCTCCTTTCCTTTAGCATAGTTTTGAATATGATTTGACAAAGTATATAGTTCATTTGAAAAGAACACAACACTTGCCTAATCTCATTCCTATTCATTCCTATGTTATTACCCAAGAAGAATACCCACACTTGTATATATAAATTGCATAAACAAAACAAATCAACCAACACAAACTTTTTGCATCTTTCATTTTCCATTCATTTCTTTTATACATGTGTTTGTATTTAAAGAAATTGGTATATTAGTTTGGACAACCCTGGGATTGCGAGGCTTTAAGTATCACTAAGTAGGTCTTGTACCTTACACCCATGGTGCTAATAATGGTGTCGTACTCACTTATGCCTTTCATACATACATGTGTGCATGTGAAAAATGGATAAGAAAACCCCTTTTCTGCTTAATGAAAATCTTGCATCATGAAGCATTCCAAATTTCTTAAGTAACATTTCTTAGAATTCATCATAAAGTGTGCTAAACATTTCCATTTGTATGTATAGATATACTTAGGATTTATTCATATGCATGTTATACATGTTGGGAAAGAAATGAAGTGATGTGTGTTTTGTGATATGAGTTTACTTTACTTAATCTTAAAATGCCTTTCTTTTGAATAGTTTGGTTTAGAGAAAAATCTAAACTTAGGGTTAATTAAAACACATAATAAAATATTCACTAAATAAAATTAAATATGAATCTACTTTAGAAATTACTTAAGATAGGGAAGGAAAGGAAAGTTCTCTTCTCTTTTCTCTCTTTTTATAACTTAGTAATTAATTGTAGGATTCATTTGAACCAAAATAAATCACCAAATAAAAATCAACTAAGTCAACAAAAAACTTAAATGAAACCACCCATCTAAGTTGAACATCTTCATACTTAGAAAATTGAAACCTTAAAGGCATAACTAAGCATACCACACAAACCTTTTAAAGCACGCACATTAGGTTAAGCCACCACTTCTAGCTTTAGGTTAGGATGGTGCATGGCTTGGTGTTTGCTTTTATTTTGTGATGTATTATTTCTAGTCTGGATGTTAGGGTGAATATGCGTAAAATGAATGGTAGGATGATCTAGTCTAATCATTGCTTTATGCAGGGGATTGTGCTTAAGGGGCACTGTAATAAAAATATAAATACTTTTGCTGTGCAGCTGGTTATACCCCTAAGCATAATCCAATAGGTTAGGTGAATTTGATCACCCATGTGTGGAGTGCTAAGTTTAATATACATGCTTAGGATTTGTATGTTTGTTTAACTAATCTCTATTTTGCTGGTGTTAGTTAGATTTACTTTTCCTTTTCTTGTAAATTTTGCAATTAGGATTTTGGAATGAATGTTATGGGGGATTAGGATGAGCATTGGTCATAATATTACATCTTATGTACCATGTGAAGCTTTGGAGCAACCAACTAAAGATGGAACCAAAAGAAGAAAAGAAGAAAGAAGAAGAAGAAAGAAAGAAAGAAGAAGAAATGAAGACCCCATATATGAATTTCCTTACTTGATTGTAAATTAATTCATTTGTAATCTGTGTATAAGGGTAGAGCTATTTATTTTGTTTTGTGTTGGTGCCACATAAATGGCCTCTTATTCTTTTTTAGCTTTATAAAATGTTTGATATTTTGTTTAGCTTGTGCATTAAGATGACATTATTTCTAGTTTCTTCCTTGATGTATGGCTTTGATGATTAGGCTCTTGAAAAAATCTTCTACCAAATTAATCATTTAAAATTAAAAATAAATAACTCATAATCTCATTTAAAGCCTAAGTTAAAATTAAGATAAAAGAATTATAACCCCTTAGCTGGATTCCTTTATAACATCATGCATATATATTGTTCACTCTTGATTGGAGGGCTTCCACCTTTGCTAGAGAAACTTGGCTTGACCTTTGAGAGCCATGGTGGAAACACACCTCTACTAATTTTTCCATAATCTTACTTCATGCATTAGCATATGAATCCATAAGCTGAGCAAATGATGTCCAAAATAGAATAAAATGTAATATGTTTTGCATTAGATTTAGGTCATTTTCATGCCCTTGATCTAGTCTCTTAGGAGTGAGTTTAAGGACTTAGTCTCTTTCTAAATACATATAACCTAGCTATCTTGCATAAAGCATATGAATTGCCTACATGAATTTAAAATCATAGGAGGAGTTAGTTAAATTGTAAGTCCAAGTCAATGGTTTTTCCTCTTATGGAGACATGGAATTTAGGTTGTGCTTTTTGGCCCTCACCATCTCCCTAGATTTAGGTTAAAGGTTGCTTCTCCTTACATGGGCCATAAGCATAAATCCTCACCTCTTAGGCATTTCCATAACCTTGTATTATGGAATTATAGTCCCTAAATTTCTAATGAAAAATCAACTCAAATAAATAATTCAATTTCAAAAACATAAAGCCTAACCATAGGACAGTTTGAGATGCTTGCTAGGTCTCCTAGCATCATGAGCATCTCCTACTTATCTTCCTTTAGCTTCGATAATAACTCTCTCCTTTTGATCAATCTCATTTGATCTTCCAAAATAAATTAATCGATTGATAGTCCTACCTATTGAAATCTTTAGAGACAAATCATTTACCTTCGAGTATTCAAGGAATCTCATTCAGGATGTAATTAACTATGGGGCTTGCCTGTAGGAACTTAACAACAAGTTTAAAATAAACCTACTTTACTTTTCATGTAAAGTAGGGAAGAATCTTTTTATATGCATACCCATCCTTAGAGTCCTTGTTGAGGTGATTAGGTCCATTGTAGGGTGGTGACTTCTATCTTTTGAGTACACCTCTCCTCAATATACCCAATCACCCTCAATAAAAATATTTGGATCTATGGTGTCAAAATGCATAAAAGAAAAGTATATTTCTATCTTCATTTTATTCATAGAGTGAAGATGGTATACATTTCTTTATAAATTCTCATATAAAAATTTCACCACATATTTTTTTTGCGGCTCGGATGGTTCCTCTCTCCATCTTTGGTAATGATCATTGTCTCCAAGCATCGATAGTGGGTTTGTACTTTTGTATAAATCCAAGACTATCTTTCTTCCCATTGTCTATTAGCTTACTTCATCCTTAAGTTAAGCTAGCCAACATCTTTAGGTTTTAGGACCTCATGTTTCTTAAAACCCCGTTTGGTTCCCAATGGGTAAAAATAAGTCTAATAAAAATGAATTAATTTAAGATCTTCTCCTTACCATTTTTCATGTTAAGGAAAGATTCATTCTTTAATAATAAAGACAAAATAAATCCTTCATAAAAATCATGCTTTTCAAAAAGCACTCTTTCAAAAATGTACATAATAAAATATTTCTCACAAAATTTTTTCTAAATCACCTTCATCTAACAATCTTTATGATTGTTATATGTAGGATCATCTTTACAAAAATAAAATTCCAACAATCACATTTTTTAAAAGCATAAATGAGTTTCTCCCCCCAATTCATTTTTGGGTGAAGATCTCATTTTCGAAAAATAAATAAAATTCCAACAATCATATTTTTAAAAGCATGAAATTTGAAGATGGGACTTTCCATCCAATACATCCAAATGTGTTGAATGGATACCATAATCTTCTAGTAAACTCACAACTTTGAAATTCCACTTAACACATTCCACTTGTGTTAGGTTGGAACTTTCATATTTCAAAAAAAGCATGTATGAAACCTCTCCACTCAATATACCCACACTTATTGGATGGAGGTTTCATTTTTAAACAAAATCAAAAATAGATTTTCAAAAAGCACATATGAATATCTCCATTCAATATACCCAAGTTTATGGAATGGAAATTTTATTTCCAAATAAAGTAACATTTTTTTTGAAATGCCACTTAATATATTCCATATATGATTAAGTTGGGATTTCCTCTTTCATAAAGCAATAATCACACAAAAAATATACATATTTGTAAAATGAAACATAATTGATTTTCATCTTGCAAACCCAAATTTGTTAAGTCAAAATCTCCCTTTTTAAAAATCAACAAAACAAAATTTTCAAAACATATTTGGAACCTCATTCTAGCATATCCCATTTGCTAAAATGAAGTCTCCCTTTTCTAAAAATAAAATTTGAACATACTTTTGGAGTTTCATTTAGCATACTCAAATTTTCCAAATGAAATCTCCCTTCCACAAAATTTTCAAAAAAAAATGTTGGAACTTCAAATTAGCATACCCCATTTGCTAAAATGAAGTCTCCCCTTTTCAAAATCCAAAACAAAAATTTAATACACACTTTTTGGAATTTCATTTAGCATACTCAAATTTGCTAAGTGAAATTTCCATTTCACAAAATTTTCAAAACACTTTTGGAACTTCATTCTTTAGCATACCATACTTTGCTAAAGTAAAGTCTTCATTTTCAAAATAAAATCAAAACACAAATAATTTTTAAAAACATTTTGGAATTTCATTTAGCATACTCAAATTTGCTAAGTGAAATTTCTATTTCACAAAATTAAGTAGAACTTCATTCTAGCATACCAAATTTGCTAAAGTGAAGTCTCCACTTTCAACCAAAAATTAAATCAAAAAAAAAAAAAAACAACATTAGGTTTCCTTTAGCATACTTAAATTTGTTGAGGATCCTACTTTTGAAAATCAAATTAAAATCAAATGAACACATTAGGATTTTCTTAGCATATTTAAAATTGCTAAGAATCCTATTTTCAAAATTTTCCAAAAACAAAACACACTTGGATTTTCTCATTTAGCATACCCAAATTTGCTAAATGGGAAATTCCATTTCTCTTTTCAAAATCACAAAATGATTCACAAAATAATGCAAAGAAAGAAACAAAAAAAGAAGAAGAATTGTTTTCAAATATTTCACTTAGCATACCTAAATTTTCTAAGTGGATAAATTCTAAAAAAAATCTCAAATCCAAAATAAAAACAAATTGACCTTTATTTTTAACATACCTAAATTTGTTAAATAAAGGGTCCTCAAAATCAAAATGAAAATTCAAATGTGAACCTATGGAAGTATCAAATAAAATATTTGAACCCATCTTCAACATATCCAAATTTGTTGAAAATGGATTCTATATCCAAACAATTCCTCTTTCCAATCAAAATATTGAAATCTATTCTAAATCATTTGAACTCAACTTAACATTTTCAAAATGTTGAGTATGAGTTCAAATTCTAAATTCAAATGTCAAATCGATTCAAGTTTATTTTCAATTAGACTTTTCGTTGATTTGGTTCAATTTCATTTGGTTTGATTGTGAGAAATGGTAGTATGTGTTTACCTTTCCCATGTGATGGACTTGGCCGTGGATTAGGCCAACCTTCCCCATGATGATTATGCCCACCTCATTCATTTCGAATGAGGTTTTGAGGGGGCGAGGATTACTAGGAGGCACTCCCTCACATTAGTAGGACCAAAGTGACCGGTGAGAAGCTAGTCATTCATTGATATGCCCTCTCGATGTTCCTCATTGAATAGGAAGCGTGGTAGTCCCATAGTGTGCCGGTGCAGTCTTTGTGCCAGTGCTTGTTGTTTCTGTGCTTGATGAGGCTAGCACCCACTCGTTAGCACCTTTCAAGGGGAAGGCTCCCCTGATCCCAGGGATAGTCTCCCTTGCTTTCGAGGTTGGGTCTAGTTTTTACTCCATTCGCCCCACCAAGACTTAGAGAAGGAACAAAAACTACATGATTAAGTGGTACCATACATGTATCGCTAGGGAGATGGAAGCAGCTACATGATCAGTTATGGAGGAATTGCCCATTTTGATTTCCAGTTACAACAAACCCATTCCATCCTCTCTCTAGGTCTGACAAAGAGGATGCTAGGAGGATCCCTACTTTATCTCCACCGGTTGATTCCACGTCGGTAGAGAAGGAGGTCATATGCGCCTCATTGTTTACTAGTTGGCGGAGCTTCTGGGCGTTGGCAGGGCTCAATTTGACTTGAGATCTATTATCCTCCCATGTGGGAAGCATCTATGATAGGGCGAGGGGAGGCCCATCTAGTTCATATCACTAGAGGCGGGGTTTGGTCGGCGGTCGGGACCTCTGCACTCATTAATTTTTTCGATCGGCTGCATCAATCACACAGAATATTCTACTTGCCTACTCATGGGAGGAGAGCCCCTAAGAGAGTGGTGTCTCCACCACACCACTCCTCGTCCATCATCACCGTATGCATCTCAGTTCAAGGCCATGAAGGCCACATTCGGGAGAAGAGGACCGTTGGTGATCCGATGGCCAAGGGATCCCATTCCATCCACACCACCCTCGTGGTGAGGCTGCTCTCCTTGACCTGATTGTGGTGTGGAAGGAATGGCGACCCGAAGCATTGTGGTCATCCTTTCACCATCACCACCACAATAGGATTTGGAGATGGTTATAGTTTTTGTAGAGGGAGAGGGTGGCAACCCAGTTGCACCCATGATCATAGAACCTCCTAGGAGTGTCACCATAAAGTGAGCGGTGTATATTCTAGTGAGTACAACTCTCACATGATTGATTCTAGTAGGGGGAGGTCCCTCACCTACATGTGGATCCCATCACCGTCAAAAGAATTTGTGCCATTTGATTCATTCTTTAGATGACAGTAGCTCATTATTTCATGGAAAGAAGGAGATCCTAGATGACTAGTTTGATGAGGAGAAGATCGCTTTAATGAAGAGATGATTTATTGGGAGACTCAGTCGGGGTTTGCATGGTAGATACCAGGGGATCCCTCCTCAGAGCGGCTATGGAAGGTGATAGGTTGAGGGAAGACCATAGCTCAACACCTCTATCAATAAATAGAAAGATGAATAAATAGATGGGATGGTGAGGAGAGGACTTATTATTAGCATCTTGAAATAAGCTCCAACAATTCATATTACTACAACTGAGATTAGTCAGCCAGAGTTGGTGCATGTCTTGGACCTATCCAAGACCTTACCTCCATTAGAGCAAGGTAGCACCATCATGTATAGGAAGGTAGTGGAAAGTACCTCCATACAGGAGAAAGATATCAAGTCTATGGTTGAGCAGTAGGTGAAGGAAGTATTGGCTCAAGCTCGGGGAGGATCATCAGTTCCAAAAGGTAGACCCTACCTGGTGGAATTTGATGCAATCCAATATCCCAAGGGTTTCATGCCACCTTCCTTCATGCATTTTGACGGTAGTGGAAACCTGAGGCAGCACATCACCCATTTTAGAGCTACTTGTTGTAATGCTGGTGGAAGTGACACTTTACTTTTCTGTCTCTTCATTAATAGCCTAGCAGGGATAGCTTTTGATTGGTATGCTAAACTTCCCAATAGTTTAGTAAAGACTTTTGCTGAGTTGGAGCAACTCTTTATCAAAAGGTTTGCTGGAGCTCAACAAAGGGTTGTGATCTTTATATAGCAACTGGGTGAGTCCCTTGACTACATTCTCGGATGGTAATGTAAAAAAATGCAAAGCTCTCACATCATGCCATTGAAATTCTTCTAAAGAATATCCATGGCCTGGTCGCCTTCATGCTTAAGGGCTTCACCTTCAAAACTTTTAAGAAGTTAATAAACAAGGTGATTAGTCTATAAGGAGAGGCCAAATAGTTGCATTTTTAAGACTAGTTGCCTAAATCAAAGTCTGAAATATGAGAAGAAGCAGGCGGTGGAATGGATAAGGGAAGCAACTAGCTAGAGATCGGTTTGAGAGACCTCGGTAGTCTTGCTTCCCCCTCCTCTACACCACCCAAGCGCCCCGCACCTGCCTCCATACCACCTCCTCTCATCCACATCATCAATGGTGGTACACATACAGGTAGCTATGGTCACTTACTCTTTTGGATAAACTCAAAACTTATTCATTTAAGAGGTAATCGAAGATCTTTAAGAATCTCTTAAAGAAGCGATTTTAGTTACCCAGGAGATTGGAGGAAGTGGCAAAAGCCATGATCCTAACTTTTGCCCTACCACCGTATCTTGGGTCATGTTTTGGAGGATTGCTTCACATTTAAGGAGCTTGAACATAGCTTCAAGGATTGTAGTTATCCCAAGGAATACCTTATGGAATAACCATCTAGTTCCATTAGGGTAATCCTAGGGGATACTTGTGAACCTTCCAAAACCAAAGAAGGTTGGGATATCTCCTTATCCAAAACCTCTAAAAAGATTGTTTAGAAGATCAAGAAACTTTTCTTATAGGTGCCTGAGTCAGCTCATACCTCCAACATCAAGGAAGGTTTGCAACTTGCTAGAGCTAACTCAAGGAAAGGGGGAGCTTAGCAGCAGCAGTAGCAGTAGTAACATGTGCTAGCTCAAGATAGCCATGCAACCAACCAGTCCATTCTGTCAACTACCACATGTGGTTACCACTTTTAGCTAGTTCTTCTTCTTCTAATAGACAGCTTGTATCGGCAGATGAGGGTATAAAATCTCTCACTCCTCTTACTTAACTTGATTTCTACTTTGTACCTCCTATCAAATCCAAGAAATTGAAGAATAAAGCTAGCTTAAATTACATCTATATCACTTCTGATGGGTTGCCTAAATCTGTTCCTAATAACTCTTCAAGTCTAAACAATAATTATAATAATTGATCTTCCTCTTTGATTGAGTGGATATTCCTTTGAATACTAGTTCACCTCTTGAGATAGACTTAGAATCATCTAATTTCAAGGGTCCCATAGGAGAAGTTGTTGGTGAGCCTAATGTGCAGGTAGAACCTTCCATTACCCATAGAAATCACCAAAGTCAATCCTCCAGGTGGTGGGTTCTACCTAGGCGCACCTCAAGATGGGAAACAAGTCATTGGTTGGAGATTGAAGCCCCTCCAGGATGCTCTCCCTTGGATATGCTTGTGGAGGATCAAGGTGGACTACAATGTATCTCTCATCTAAGGAAGTTGTCATCTAAGCTAAGCATATATGATGTCCTTGTCTTATTCAAAGAGATGAGGGAATCATTAATCAAGGCTCTCTTGATCGAGATATGCTTAGCTTCAGTGGCATTATTGGAGGAGGCATTATTCCAGAAGGGGGATCACTTTTAGAAGAGACCTTCTTGGGACATGGAAACCCCTCTACATCACATTGACATGGGGTGACTAGTGAGTTCTCATCAATCATGCATTAGTGAACATTATGAGTTTAAAGACCCTTTTATTTGAGGATCAACATCTCACTCAGGGAGATCATGTGAGAGGATTCAATGAACAAAGTGAGGGCTTTAGGTTCCATAGTGTTATGTTTGGAGATAGGTATTAGAAAGCAGTTTTACATCATTGATTCTAATACTTTGTTCACCTCTTTGCTTGGTAGGCCTGGATACATTAGAATAAGATAATTCCATCTCCCCTCCATCAGTGCATCAAGTTTAGGAAGGATGGGATTGAGTACTGTGTCAAAGGAGATGAAAAGCCATTTTCAGTTAGAGAGGTTGAGATATATATGAGGATGACCTACTATCTTCCTTTTCGATGAACTTCAAATTCAAAAGAAAAAGAAAATGAAGAAAAGAAAAAAAGAAAGAAAAAGTGAAAATCAAGTGAACAAGAAAGGGGAATTGAAGAAGAAATAGAGCATATCACATTCCACCCAGTTCATTCCATCCATATGGACATGTGGGTAGGATGACTCAACCTCCACCAGAGGAGAAAAGAGGCATTTCAGGTGGAGAGACCCTTGGTTGGCCATCAACCAATAGGGTTATGTTTCTCATGTGAGTACCCTTCTATTCATATAGACTTAGAATCTAGTTCAAAGGATGAGTCTAATGTGATAGCATACCAACCAACCCCTCTCAGCAGGTTTCATTGGAGGAGACACTCGAGGTAGAAAATGATAAAATTACCCTGCAAAAGCAAAATCAATTAGATGCAAAACTATCGTAGGGGAACCTAAGCTCTAACCTCACTTTCACCCCAAAAAGTTGAAGGTTTAGTAGTTAAGGAAGCCTCTAAGTCTTCCAGTGATATGAAGCCAAAGAGATTCTTTTTAGGATCATCCTCCTCAAGTTCTAAAGTTGATGTAGAACTTAAGGAGAATTCATACAAAGAATTAATGGAATTATCATTTGACTTTACTCTTGTGTTCATAATCTTAAAGTCATACATGGTCCAAGCACAAGTCAAAGTATTTTGAGAAGGTGGAACAATACAGGAAGCACAATCAAGAGGTGACTAGATTCGCAGTCCAATGATGACGATTACTTATTGTTACCAATCATTTGGAGTTTGATAGTTCTTTTCACACAACACCAACTCTTATGAGAATGTGTTTAGAAATCTCGATGATCCGGTGATCTCCAAATCAAAGATGCACCACCAATTTGAAGAGGAGATCCATTCAATAATTGATAAGCTTAAAGAAATCAACCTCGTGGATGAAAGAAAATCCACCGACGCACATCGTTCATTAAAATGAAGAAGAAACTAATGACTTAGTTAGGCTATTAATTGAGTTTAAGGACTACTTTGCATGGAGTTATGAAGAGATGCTCAGATTATCTTTTAACATAGTAGTCCACAAACTAGCAATAGATCCTAGCGCTAACCCTATTAAGCAAGCTCCTAGATGCATGCAATTAGAAATCAACAATGTCTTTTAAAGTCAAGAAACTATCGATGCTAATTTCATCGTGAAGAAAAATACCCTCCGTTAGTCATCTAGTTAAGAAGAAGAATGGCCAAATTTGCATTTGCATCAATATCGACTTAAATAAGGCATGTCTAAGGATGAGTTTCCTTTCTATATACTAATTAATGGTGGACATTGCCTCATCTCATGCAGTATTCTCCTTCATGGATGGGTCATTTGGATACAACCAAATCAAGATGGCCCCTGAGGATGAAATAAACATTGCTTTTTGAACCTTGATCAAAATCTATTGTTATAAGGGCATGCCTTTCAGCCTTAAAAATGCTGGTGCTATATACCAACAAGCCATGACTCAGATCTTCAATGAACTCATCCATCATCAGGTTGAGTGCTATGTCGATGATCTAGTTGTCAAAAATAAAGAAAAGGAAGACCATCTTTTTGTCTTGAGAGTAATTTTGAATGATTAAGGCAATTTAGCCTCAAAATGAATCCCCTGAAGTGTGCATTTGGAGTAGCTTCAGAGAAATTCCTTGGGTTTGTTGTCCGACACCAGAGAATAGAAATAGATCTAGAAAAGATCAAAGCTATCTTAGAAATGCCACCTCCTAAAAGTTTAACTCAACTCAGATCATTCCAAGGATGGTTGGCATATCTAAGATGCTTTATCTCCAACCTATCGGGGAGATGCAAGCCATTTTCAGCACTAGTCAAAAGGGATTTCAAGTTCAAGTGGGATGAAAAGTTTTTGCATGCCTTTGAATATATCAAGCAGTATTTGGTGAAGTCGCCAGTTCTAGCAGCCCCTATCCCGGGCAGGCCACTCATCCTACACACTGATGCATTGGATGACTCTCTCGGCACTCTATTGGCCCAAGCCAATGATGAAGGGAAGGAGAGTGCTCTGTACTACCTCAGTTATTATCTAATTCCTACTGAAGTGAACTATCCACCCATTGAGAAACATTGCCTAGCTTTGATCTTTGCATCTCAGAAGCTACAACACTATATTTTTTTTATAAGGTGAACTTGATCTCCAGAACCAATCCACTATAGTACCTCATGACATGGCCAATGCTATCCAAATGTTTGGCATGATGGTCCATGATCCTCTCATAGTTTGATATCAGATTTGTACCCCTCCACGCAGTAAAAGGATAAGCACTAGCTGATTTCTTAACAGCATAACCACTTCCTGCTGATTCTCCGCTTAGTGATGATCTCCTTGATGAACAAATCATGAACTTAGGGGAGGTAAATAACTATTGATGGGAGATGTATTTTGATGGTGGAGCTTCATTTCATAAAGGGGAAGCACCATAATCTACTCTTCTGGGAAAGGCAGGGGTAGGAATAGTTCTCTTAACTCCAGACTGCAGAGTGATGAGATTCTCATACTATCTTTCCAACCCCTGCACCAATAACAAAGCTGAGTATGAGGCTCTAATTTTTGGTATGGAGTTAGCTATCACAGTGTGTGTCAAGAGCATCAACATCTTTAGGGATTCTCAGTTGGTCATCAACCAGATTGTCGGGTCCTACAAGATTCTCAAACCCAAGCTTCATCATTACCACGAGTATACCATGAAGCTATTGGCCCAAATTCTCAAAGTCACCATCTACAAGGTTTCCCATGCATAGAACATAGTAGTAAATGCTTTGGATAAACTTTCCAAAGAATTGGCATATCCGGAAGATGAGTCCATTCCAATAAGGGCCCAAAATAGACAAGCCTTATCCCTTATTGATGCTGAACTCATCGAGAGAGTTTCTCTTGAAGAGGAGGTTACCATTGCTTATAAGGATAAGGAGCTGGATTGGAGGAAATTTCACCTGGAATCAAGAAAAGTCTATGGTGAAAAGAATTTATGCGGATGGCACCATACATGGCCTTCAAATGTGGTTATGTGCAGTACATCAAAGATGAAGACAAAGATCAAAAGAGACTAGATTACCGCTTTGATTATGACATGGATGTATGGAGGAGATGTCAGATGCATGGTGTGGTCCTCCACCAACCACCCAACATTCTACATTAACCTCATGGAAGTGTTGGGGTACATTGTGGGTCGTCATCTTTCTTCCAAGGGTCATTGGTTCATCTTTTCCACCCATTTTACTTTTCCAAGTGGGCGAGGCAATCCCACTCGAGAGGTCACAACTCATCATGTGCTTCAATTTTAGAACCATATATAGGTTCGGGGTGCCTCGATGAATTATATTCGATAATGGTGCTGCATTCAAAAGCTCCAAGATCAACAACTTTCTCAGAAGACACGATATTGATTAGAGATACTCCACCATCTACTACCCTAGAGCAGTTGGTTGGAGCCTTGTGGGCTTACCGCACCACATACCGAACTCCAACTCAATTTACCTCATTTTCCCTAGTGTATGGGTTTGAAGCCATTCTATCTTTAGAAGTTTAATTCCCATCACTAAAGATAGCATTGGGTAGCAAGATCATTACAGAGCACAATGCAAAGTTGCGGGTAGAAGAGCTTGAAGGTTTGGAGAAGAGTTGCCTATGGGCATGCCAGAACCTCGAGTTGTACAAGGACAAAATGATTCAAGCTCACAACAAGCTGGTCTGCCCTAGGTCCTTCCAAGTAGGAGAACTTCTGTTAGTCCTAAGAAGACCAATTGTTGCCCATCAAAAGATGGGAGGCAAGTTTGAACCCACTTGGGAAGGCCCCTATATCATAGAGAAGGCATACCAAGGAGGATCTTATCAGATTATTGATTGTAAATAGAAACACCCGATGCTTCCAATTAATGGGCTCTATTTGAAGAAATATTACCCATAAAAATAATATTTGAAAATAATTCTATCAATCAACAAAAATTTGATCCCATTTCATCAAAATCTTCTCTTCTTTCAAAGCATTGTTTGCTTATCTTGCGAATCCGCCGTGATGTGTCTAGGGCAATTGGAAGAGTCCCCAGTGGCATCCTATCCCCCTTTCACATCACAAACACATTTCCTGATGCTATAATAAGTATGAGAGAACCCAAGAGGCATCCTATTTTGATTTGCACAATTAAGTTAGGTGTGAGAGAACCCAAGTGACATCCTTTCTTAGTGGGAAATCACATTTTCCATCCATGGCACCAATTCATTAAAATCCCCAAGCGTGTTTATGGTAGGTGTAAGAGAACCCGAGAGGCATCCTATTCCCTTTAACATGAGAACAAAAATAAACACATATCTTTGTCTCATACTACTTTTATGTGGGAGCAAGCCATTGTGGCACTCACTCATTAGCTGCTTTAGGTCGGATCTATATGCTACCTCATTAGTGTGTGACCGTAGTGGTAATTTATTAGAGGATGTGAGTCCCCGTGCTTTCTTCCTAACTTGATCATTACAAACCAATGAGAACTTTGTTAGTATGGTGCTTCATTTCCCAGTCAATAAGCTACCTCATGTTGATTTCGTTTAAGAAGATGTGAGTCCCCGAGCTTTCTTCTTGAACTAGTCATCATGATCTAACTAGGTCGGGTATATTTGAGGTTTAAGATAAGTCTCTCAGAGGCTCCTTTCCTCTTGACTATATTTGAGTCGATATAAGTCCCCTAGTGGCATTTACTCAGTAGTCACCCTAGGTCGGATGGCCCGCCAAAATAAGACTATCCCAATCGCTTTTACCATAGAGAATGTGAGTCACCAAGCTTTCTTCCTCGATCACAAACCCATGACACCTTATTGGTTGATGTTCACTATCGCATGACTCACCCGGATGTATCACTCCTGCATGTGAGTCCTGCTTTCTCCTTGAGTTGGCCACCAAATGTCTATTTGATATATGACTAGCCATGTCATCTTCTCCAGGGTTTTAGATTAAGCCCTTAGCAGCCCCTCTCCCTACGGGCATTCTATTTGGATCACATCCTTTATGACCCTATTTAAACACTACCCGTGTTACTTTTGGATTAGATAGTCTCCTTTTCCTAGTAGCCACCCCTGTGGTTGGAGAATTTGTTCAGCAGATGCGCAAATTCTCCCTTGGTTTTGTAAAATTGAGATAGGTCTAGGCCTCTGTGGCTCCAACTCAGTACGATCCTTCATAAACTAACAGGGTCCATGATAAATAAACTAAAGAAACAAACAAATTACTTCCCTTGTGGATTAGGAATTCAAGCCCCCAAAGAGCCCCTTTTCCCAAGTAGGCATCCTATCTTTAGAGCAATATCAGTAGAACTCCCTATATGTATTGCTTGACTACCTAAGTTGAGATAAATCCCCGGGTCGGTACTCACTCCATAGTCACTTGTAGGTTTGGTTCAATCTAATTTTGCCACAAGCAGGTTACCCCGACAGTCATTCCGCTTTGGAAGATATAAGACTATGATGTATTCTTTCTAGCATGATTGTCAAAACTCCGAAGTTCAATTTGTTGCCCAAAGCAACCGATCACCCTAGTGGTCTTTTGTAGTGGAAGATGTGAGTCCCAAAGCTTTCTTCCCTTGAATTGATCATTGAAAATTGAAAGGCACTCCTTTGGTCGGATAGTTCTCCCGTCGGCCGGGAAGTTACTCCCTTTGGTTTAATAAATCTGAGATATGTCTAGGCTGATATAAGCTCCTTCTTAGTATGATCCATTGCAAACCAACAGAATCCATCAAAACAAATTAAAAATGAAATTAACCTTGACTATCCTTGACTTGATCTAAGCCCCCTAGTGGCATTCACTAATCCCTAGGTTGGGTTTAAGCATCCAATAGATCACCCCAGCAACTAGTCCCTACTTTGGAGGATGTAAGTCTACTATGCTTTCTTCCTAGTACAATCATTGCACACCGAAAGGCATCCCTTGGTTAGATAGTCCTACCTTGTGGTTGGTAGACTACTCCCTTTGGATTGGTAAGTCTGAGTTAGGTCTAGGCATCTATGGCCCCTACTTAGTGCAATCCATCACAAACTAATGGGATCTATAAAAAAAAATTAAAAATAAAATTAACCTTAATTATCCTTGAGTTGATCTAAGTCCCCCAATGACATTCACTCAATAGTCAACCCTAGGTTGGGTTTAATCTATTACCTTGCCAATAGATCACCCTGGCAACTAGTTCCAACTTTGGAGGATATAAGTATACTATGCTTTCTTCCTAAGTACAGCTATTGCATACCGAAAGGCATCCCTTTGGTCAGTTAGTCCTACTATGTGTTTAGTAGACTACCCCTTTGGATTGGTAAACCTGCGTTAGGTCTAGGCCTCCGTGGTTCCTACTCAGTACGATCCATCACAAACCAACAGAGTTGATTTCAAAATCTAAAATTAAAAACTTGAAACAAACAAAAATACTCAATTAATCCAAATCAAATCATTTGCTTCTCCTCAGTGAGATTCAAATCTTTCTAATTCCCCAGCAGATCTAGAATTCTAATCTCTCAATAGATTTCACAACTTTTCTCACTTTGTGGATGACTTGAACTCGCTTCCCTAGTAAAGAGTTACTTGTCTATCCCCGGTGGAGTCAAAATAAACACAATTAAACAAACAACAAATTTAAACAAATTCAACCCTCTTCTCTAGTGGAATTTAATTAAATAAATCAAATTTCTCTCCAGCGAGACTCAAACTAAATCAAACCTCTCATCCCCGTGTAGATGACTTGAACTTGCTTTCCTAGTGGAAGGTTCACATACTCTATCCTTAGTGGATATTCCTCTCTCATGTCACTGCACCATTCAAATTTCCTTCACCCTATTTCGTAGGTTGTCTAGTGCTTGTGATCGCTTCAATGTTATTGATCATTTTCAAAATCACTGCGTGGTGTTCCTTGTCTCACACCACACCTATTGGGTGCCCTTTGTTGACCTCATTTTAGGATGAGTTCTCAACCCTTCCATCTTAGATATATGATCCTTTTAGACTTTAGATCCTTAGTCTTAAGACACATAGTGATTAGGTGGACACTCAACATAGCCCTGAGACTCCAAATCAAATCAACATTCAAATAAATTCAAAATATTTCTCCAAACTCAAATCAATGCCACATGATTGAAACTTATGATTGAAGCCCACGATTGAAATTCCAAACTTATGACTTCAAACCACTTGCAAATGGATTTATATTTCAATCATAAGTCCATATGTGAGTTTAATCAAACTAAAATCAAGCTTTGACCAAGCCATTTGACCCACTTAGGCTCACTTGACCCAAAGTGACCTAAAGTACCCTTATGAGTGAAATTCTAATCCTAATCAAATTGGATTGAACTAAGCCCTCCTCAACCTCTCATCATGATCAACAATCATCATGAGATGATCAATCACTCAAATTGGGTCAAACCAAGTCAAACCTAAGGGTTGACCAAATCAACACTTAGCCAAAATGAAACCCAACATAGCCAAAATCCACCATAGGCCAAATTGATTAAAACTAATGATCTAAGTTCATTCATGATCAATGTTAGAACTTGACCAAGTCAACATTTGAGCTTAACCTAGCCCAATTGGCCACTAAACTTAAGTTGACCCAACTTGACCTAAAAAGTCAAAATATGTCAAAACTTGATCTAAGCCAAATTGATTGAAATCAATGGGTCAAGTTCATTCCAAAATGATTGTTGAACTTGACCAAAACCTCAATTGGCCAACTAGAGCAAACCTAGCCCAATTGACCATGAACCCAACTTGACCTAAAGGGTCAAATTGAGCCAAAAAACTAACCAAAATTGATTGGAAACAAAATACCAATCCATTTCATATGACCAACCAAACATGATCCAACCCATGACCTAACCCAAATATGTCAAATGGGTCAATTTGGTCAACTTATTTTGATGACCTAAATGAACTCAATTGAACCAAAACTAAATATAAACCAAATTGAATCAAACCAAAGATACCAAAACATTTAAAATGGTCATATGAACTTGACCCAACCCTTGGTTTGACCCAATTTGACCAATTTGTCAACTTGACCTAAGTTGATCCATTTTGACCTAAATGGGTCAACATGAGCCAAATCACGTCAAACCAACTCCAAATTCAATGAAACTTGGCCTAACCCATTTTTCAAACATATCAACATATTCAAATTGGAACCTAAGCCAAATGACCTTTTTACCCCTAGTTCAAAGGGTAAATTTTTGCCAAATCCACTTGGAATTTGGTCAAATCCTCTCCATAACCACTTGACACCCTCTTAGTGGATCAAGTGTTACTAGGGAGTGTGGTGCACCCAACCCAATGTGTTTGGGTCAGCCCAACCTGCCCCAAGGTCAAAACTGACCACTTGCTTGAATATGGGCACATTGGAATGATTCCTCCACTCATTTCAAGCACATGACACCTCACCACTCCACTCCTTAGGTCAAACCGAATGCAAGGACACCTCTAACAGCCTAATAAACCCATTGCATAAGATCAATTGGATCAAAATAGAAGGGAGAAGCATGACCATCCGATCCTTCAAGGGGGAGATATACTCCCCAAATTTAATTGAATCCATGAGTTCCCAATTTGATTGAGTAATAGGAAGCCAGAGGAGTCATTTCCCAGCCTCCCAGAGGAGCTCCACTGAAAATTAAACTTACTCCACACTTCAAATCAACCCAATTCCCTTTGCAAGCTCCATCAGGGAGCTAAATTAAACTTGCCTAAGCCTTTTCCCAAGCTTCAAAGGCAAGGGAGGTACTACCTTGATCAAGCCCAAGATCAAGTCAAGGAGGAGTTGATCCATAGAAGGATCCACCCAATCTCAAGATCTCAAACTCTCAACAAAGCTTCATCTCCACTAGACAAAGCTTCTCCAAGGGAATCGAGTGCCGGTGATCACCTTTGACGAGGTTAGCCATTAAACTAAGCTTAAGTTCAATGTGGCTTGGTCCTTTATGAAGTGAATTTTAATCATATGCAAATCTAGCCATTAGATGTGTTTGCCTTTGTGCTTAGATGGTGTGGGTAAATTTTGGGATCAATATGAGCTTAATCAAGCTCAGATCATCTCCTAGAAGAGGGACGGTGTCCATTCTTCATAGAGGAATACAAGGATCATGGGCCGTCCATCCACATGTTTTGGATGGACGGCCATGATTTAAGACATGTAGCTCCATGTTTTAACCCCTTAGATCCATGGATTTAACCTCAGCCATCCGATCCTTGATTGGATGAGTGAGGAGAGAGCGCATAGCGCCGCCACTGATGCGGCGCTATGATGTGACAACTTTATTATCGAATCTCATCGCTCCATGTGGAAAGGGCATGCCGCGTCAGCGGTCCACATGGCACTGATAGGGTTAAACATTTAAATAGGCTTATTTAATTATTAATTAACCATGGAAACTTCCTAAATTCATATATATTGCATTGGATAGATAATTGAACATAGAATATTCTAAAAATGATTTTAATGGATTTTGGATAGTACTTTTCTCTAGATTTGGGTTTTATTGGGAATATTATTTTGCTAATTAACCTCTAATTACTCCACTGATTAATTGCAAACTTGTTGTGATTAATTAGTGGGATGACCCCTACCTCCACAAATTTTCTTTGGATTTATTGGTGGCTTAATTAGAGGAATTGCTAGTTCATTCCTTAATCACTGCCTTAATATAATTAAGTTTGATTAAGGGTATACTTAATGGTTTAACCCTCTGATTGAGTCAATTAAGTTTTGATTAAGTGAATATGAGATTTTGGGAATAATTTTGGGATACCTTCCTTAAGATATTCCTTAAACCCCCTTTTATTTCTTAATCCAACCTTAATTAAGGGTAATTCACTAATTGCACCCTTAATTAATTTCAAAAAATTCTAAAACTTTCCAAAATTCAATTAATCTATCTTGGGTAGATGTTTAGGTGTTTAATAGCCTAAGTATATTAAGGAAATCAAAACCCAACTCACATGTGTGAGAGGGGTTATGAAAGTACTTAAGTTAAACCCCTTAGTTTAATTAATCATTAATCATGAGTCAATTGTATTAGGACCTTTTATTTCCTAGGTGCATTACTGATTTAAATTCCTTATGTGGTTTTATGTCATCTCATTAGCACATAATTATTTGATTAGGTCTGCTAAGTTGGTATAGGTAAGGGGTAATTAACATAGTTAATTCATACCTTAATCTAACCAAAGCATAAAATTAATCTAATCACCTAAAAATTAAACAAAAATAACAAACATATATGGGAATGGGTTAGGAACAGTAAATTCACCTCATATTTCTCAAAATTAAATCAAACTCAAAACAAAATCAAAACTCCTTTAAAAATAATTTGATTTACTTTAAGCTTTCCTATTTCATAAGATTGTCTTTAGGAATTAATTAGGGTGAATGTGTTTACATGCTTTCATCACTTTAGTTCTTTCCTAATATGCTAAATGTGTATGTCATATGAGTTTCATGCATTCATGCTTTTAAAAAAAAAATCAAATTTAAAATGAAATGTTTTCTTTATGTGAAATTGCATATTTTGGCTAAAGTAAAAATAAGAATGGCTATTATCACTATTAAATCCAAAAATATTTTAAAATCTACAAATGAAATACCTAAAACTAAAAGTGTGCTACTTATAATTATTTATGAGATTGCATGTGGATATAAATATGAAGATGTCCATGGTGTAGCTCTCTTTCTCCTTTCTTTTAGCATAGTTTTGAATAAGATTTGGAAAAGTGTATAGTTCATTTGAAAAGAACACAACACTTGCCTAATATCATTCCTATTCATTCCTATGCTATTACCCAAGAAGGATACCCACACTTGTACATATAAATTTCATAAACAAAATAAATCAACCAACACAAACTTTTTGCATCTTTCTTTTTTCCATTCATTTCTTTTATACATGTGTTTGCATTTAAGGAAAGTGATATTTTAGTCTGGACAACCCCGAGGTTGCGAGGCTTTAAGTAGCCCTAAGTAGGTTTGTACCTTACACCCCCGGTGCTAATAATGACGTTGTACTCACTTATGCCTTTCTTACATACATGTGTGTATGTGAAAAATGGATAAGAAAACCCCTTTTATACTTAATGAAACTCATGCATCATAAAGCCTTCCAATTTTCTTAAGTAACATTTCTTAGCATTCATCATAAAGTGTGCTAAAAATTTCCATTTGTATGTATAGATATGCTTAGGATTTATTCATATGCATGTTATACATGTTGGGAAAGAAATGAAGTGATGTATGTTTTATGATATGAGTTCACTTTACTTAATCTTAAAATACCTTTCTTTTGAATAGGTTGGTTTAAGGAAAATCTAAACTTAGGGTTAATTAAAACAAATAATAAAACATTCATTAAACAAAATTAAATATGAATCTACTCTCAAAATTACTTAAGGTAAGGAAGGAAAGAGAAGTTCTCTTCTCTTTTCCCTCTCTTCATAACTTAGTAATTAATTGTAGGATTCATTTGAACCAAAATAAATCACCAAATAAAAAACAACTAAATAAACTAAACACTTAAATGAAACCACCCATCTAAGTTGAACATCTTCATACTTAGAAAATCAAACCAAAGCCATAGCTAAGCATACACACAAACCTTTTAAAGCACACACATTAGGTTAAGCCACCACTTATAGCTTTAGGTTAGGGGCATGGTTGATGTTTACTTTTATTTTGTGATGTATTATTTCTAGTTGATGTTAGTGAATGTGTAGAATGAAGGTAGATGATTTAGTCTAATCATTATTTATGTGGGATTATGCTTAAGGGGCGCTGTAATAAAAATATAAATGCTTTTGCTATGCAACTGATTATACCCCTAAGCATAATCTAATAAGTCAGGTGGACTTGGTCACCCATATGTGGAGTGCTAAGTCTAATATACATGCTTGGGATTTGTATGGTTTGTTTTGCTAATCTATGTTTTGCAGGTGTTAGTTATATTTACTTTTCCGTTTCATGTAAATTTTATAATTATGATTTTGGAATTAATGTTATGGGGGATTAGGATGAGCATTGGTCATAAGATTACATCTTATGTACTATGTGAAGCCTTTGGAGTAATCACCTTCCAACCATATAGAAGAAGGAGCCAAAAGAACAAAGAAGAAAGAAGAGAGAAGAAAGAAGAAAGAAGAAAGAAGAAAAGAACAAATGAAGACCCCCATAACATGAATTTCCTTACTTGATTGTAAATTAATTCATTTGTAATCCAGGTTGTATAAGGGTAGAGCTCAACTACCCAATTTATTTTTGAGTTTGTGCGATGGTGCCCGACCACAAATGACTTCTTATTCTTTTACATTAGCTTTATAAAATATTTGATGTTTTGTTTAGCTTGTGCATTAAGATGACATGTTTTCCTAGTTCCATCCTTGCTTGATGTCTGGCCTGGATGATAATTAGGCTCTTAGAGAAAAATAATTCTTCTACCAAAATATTCAACTCAAAATTAAAAATAAACAACTCATAACCTCATTTAAAGCCTAAGTTAAAATCAAGGTAAAAGAAATAGCAACCCCTTAGTTGGGTGAGTATTTCTTTTATAACATCATGCATAAAAGCATATTGGTACACTCTTGATTGGAGGGCTTCCACCTTTGCTAGAGAAACTTGGCTTGACCTTTGAGAGCCATGGTGGAAACACACCTCCTCCCTTCTCGCTGATTTTGGCCAATTATCTTACTTCTCATACATTAGGCATATGAATCCTATAAGCCCGAGCCAAATGATTGTCCAAAAATAAGTATAAAATGTAATATGTTTTGCATTAAATTTAGTCATTATCATGCCCTTATATGATCTAGTATCTTAGGGAGTGAGTTTAAGGACTTAATCTCCTTCTAAAATAAATAATGGAGCTATCTTGCATAAAACATATGACTTGCCAACATGAATTTAAAATCATAGGAGGAGTTAGTTGGCGGCCATGCCCAGGTGGTTGTAAGTCCAAGCAGTCTGGTCTTGTAGAGGCAAACCAAATACCCATTTTTCCTTAGATTTAGGTTATGCTTTTGGCCCTCACCAAAGCTCCCTAGATTTAGGTTCTGAGGTTGCTTCTCCCTTCTATGGGCATAAGCATAAATCCTCACCTCTTAGGCATTTCCATAACCTTGTATTGTGAAATTATAAGCCCTAAATTTCTAATGAAAAATTAACTCAAATAAATAATTCAATTTCAAAACATAAAGCCCAATCGTAGGATAGTTTGAGATGCTCGCTAGGTCTCCTAGCATCATGAGCATCTCCTACTTATTTTCCTTTGGCTTCGATAATAACTCTCCCCTTTTGATCAATCTCATTTGATCTTCCAAAATAAATTAATTGATTGATAGTCCTACCTATTAAAATCTTTAGGGATAACGATCATTTACCTTAATCGAGAGTATTCCTAAAGAATCTCATTCCTTAGGATGTAATTAACTATGGGGGCTTGCCCCTGTAGGGAACTTAACACACTCGATTTAAAATAAACCCTACTTTACTTTTCCATGTAAAGTAGGGGAAGAATCTTTGGTACACATGTAGACCCATTGTCCTTAGGAGTCTTTATTGAGGTGATTAAGTTCATTGTAGGGTGGCGACTTCTATCTTTCGAGATAGTACACTTCTCCTCAATGTCATACCCGATCACCCTCAATAAGAACATCTGCGGATCTACGTGGTGTCAAAAATGCATAAAAAGAAGAAGTATATTTCTATCTTCATTTTATTCCACATAGAGTGAAGATGGAAGTATGCATCTCTCTTTTAGAAATTCTCATATATAAATTTCACCATTGGCCCACAAAGGGAAGAAGCAATCTCAAAACTTAAATCTAGGGAGCTTTGGCGAGGGCCAAAAGCATGACCTAAATCTAAGATAAAAAATAGGTATTTGGTTTACCTCCACAAGAGAGGATAAACCACCCGACTGTTGGACTTTCCACCGCCTGGGGGTGGCCTCCATCTAACTTCTCCTATGATTTTAAAATATGTAGGTAAGTCATATGTTTATACAAGATAACAAGGTTGTTATTTCTTTAGAATGAGACTAAGTCCTTAAACACACTCCCTAAAGAGACTAGATCATGTAAGGGTATGAATTCATGATTGAAATCTAATGCAAATTTTTTTCATATATTTTATTTTCATTTGTACAATCATTTGACTTAGGCTATAGGAGTCTTTATGCATAATGCATGAGAAATTAGATTATGGGTCAAAATCAATAAGATAAGGAAGTGTGTTTCCGTCATGGCTCTCACAGGTCAAGCCAAGTTCTTTGGAAAAGGTAGAAGCCTTCCAATCAAGAGTTAAAAAATATTCTTTTATGCATGATGTTAGAAAAGAAAGTACACATCCAACTAAGGGGTTGCTAATTCTTTTATCTTGATTTTAACTTAAGCTTTAGATGAGGTTACAAGTTATTTATTTTTAATTTTGAGTTAATTAATTTGGTAGAAGATTTATTTTTCTCTAAGAGCCTAATCTTCATTTAGGCCATACATCAAGCAAGGAAGAAACTAGGAAAGGATGTCATTTCTAATGCACAAGCTAATCAAAATACCAAACATTTTATAAAGCTAACGCAAAAGAATAAAAGACATTTGTGGTCGGGCACCACTGCACAAACCCTAAAATAAATTGGGTAGCCGAGCTCTACCCTTATACAACCCATATTACAAATGAATTAATTATAATTAAGCAAGAAATTCATGTTATGGGGTCTTCATTTCTTCTTTTCTTCTTTTTTCTTTCTTCTTTCTTCTTTTGATTCCATATTTTTGATGGTTGCAATGTGGTTGCTCCAAAGGCTTCACATGGTACATTAAATGAAATCTTATGACCAATGCTCATTCTAACCCCCCATAACAATCATTCCAAAATACTAATTATAAAAGTGCATGGAAAGGAAAAGTAAATCTAACTAACACCTGCAAAATAAAGATTAGCTAAATAAACCATACAATTCCCAAGCATGTATATTGGACTTAGTACCCCGCACCCTGGGTAGCCAAATCCTCCTGACTTATTGGATTATGCTTAGGGGTATAAGCTCCTGCACAACAAAAAAATTTATATTTTTATTTATTACAACATCCCTTAAGCACAATTCCCTGCAGAAGACAATGATTAGACTAAATCATCCTACCATTCAGTCTATGCACACACACCCTAACATCCAGACTAAAATAAAATATCACAAAATAAAAGCAAACATCAAACCATGCACCGCCCTAACCTAAAGCTAGAAGTGTTGACTTAGCCTAATATGTGTGCTTTAAAAGGTTTGTGTGGTATGTTTAACTATGGCTTTAAGGTTTAGATTTCTTATGTATGAAAATGTTCAACTTAGAGGATGATTTCAATTTAAGTTTTTTAGTTTTTTTGGGGTTGATTTTTATTTGGTGATTTGTTTAAGTTTAAATGAATCTTCAATTAATTACTAAGTTGTAAAGAGAAGGTAAAGAGAAGAGAACTTCTCTTTCCTACCTTACCCTAAGTAATTTCTAAAGTAGATTCATGTTTGATTTTTGTTTAGTAAATGTTTTATTATGTGTTTTAATTAATCATAAGTTTAGAATAACTCTAAACAAACCTATTGAAAAAGAATGGCATTTTAAGATTAAGTAAAGTGAATTAATATCACAAAACACACATCACTTCATTTCTTTCTCAACATGTATAGCATGCATATGAATGAATCCTAAGCATATCTATACATACAAATGGAAATGTTTAGCACACCTTAATAATGAATGCTAGATAGTGTTACTTAAGAAAATTTAGATGCCTTATGATGCATGATTTTCATTAAGTAGAAACGGGGGTATTCTTTTATCCTTTATTCATATGCACATGAGTATGTATGAAAGGCATAAGTGAGTACAACACCATTATTAGTACCAGAGGTATAAGGTACAAGACCTACTTAGGGCCACTTAATGCCTCGCAATCCCGGGTTGTCCAGACTAATATACTACTTTCCTTAAATGCATATGCACGTATAAAATAGATAAATTGAAAAAGAAAGATGCAAAGTTTATATTTATTTAATTTTGGTTTTTTTTATGCAATTTATGTGTCTAAATGTAAGGATCCTTCTTAAGCTATAACATGCAAGAGGATAAGAGTAGATTTTAAGCAAGTGTTATATTCTTTTAAAAGAACTATACACTTTGCAAATCTTATTCAAATCCATGTTAAGAGGAAAGAAAGGGAGGAAACATAAGACACATTTTTATATTACATGCAAGCTTATAAATAAAGTATAAGTAGAATACCCTTCAGCATTGATATTTGATTTATAAATTTTGAAAATAATTTTGAATTTAATAGTGATAATAGCCATTCATATTTTCTACTTTAGCCAAACATGCAATTTGACATAAAGGAAATATTTCATTTTAATTTGATTTTTAAAAGGATGGATGCATGATTTTCACATAACATACACATTTAGCATGATAGGAAAGAAATAAAGTGATGAAAGCAATGTAAACTCATTCACCCTAATTAATTCCTAAAGTCTATCTTATGAAATAAGAAAGTTAAAAGTGAATCAAGTTTGTTTAATGTGATTTTTATTTTGAATTTGCTTTATGTTTGATTTAGGAAATGTGAAGGAATGTTTGATGGTCATAACCCATTTCCCCCATATGTGAGTTAATGTAGTTTGTTCTTAGGATCATTAGGTGATTTTTATATTTTGTTTAGCTTAAGCTATCAATTAAGTGTGTTAATTACCCCTTACCTACACCACCTTAGCATACTTAACCAAATAATTTTGAGCCAATTGATGAAATAAAACCACACAAGGAATTTAACTCAGTAATGCACCTAAGAAATAAAGGGGTCTAATGCAATTGGCTCATGATTAATGAATAATCAAGCTAAAGGATTTAATTTAAGTACTTTCATAACCCCTCTCACACAAGTCAGTTGGATTTTGATTTTCTCAATGTACTTAGGTTATTGAACACTTAAGCACCTACCCAAGATGAATTAGTTAAGTTTTGGAAGGTTTTAGAATTTTATCAAATTAATTAGGTAGGTAATTAGTGGATTAATCCTTAATTAAATTTTGATTAAGGAAGAAATAGGGAGTTTAAGGAATAGCTTAAGAAAATATCCCAAAATTATTCCCTAAACCTCCTATCCATTTAAATAAACCTTAATTAACTAAATCAAGAGATTAAACCACTGATTACACACTTAATTAGGCTTAATTACATTAGGAGAATAATTAGGAATGAATCCAGCAATTACCCTAATTAAACCATTAATAAATTCCAAGAAAATTAGGGGAGGTAGAAGTCATCCCACTAATTACACATAAGAAGTTTGAGATTAATTAATGAAATAATCAGAGAGTAATTAGCTTAATTACATTCCCAATAAAACTCAAATTCAGAAAATAACATTATTCAAAATCTTTTAAAATCAATTTTATAATATTCTACATTTAATTATCTTTCATATGTAATTTATTTCATATTTTTCTGATTTTCTACACTTAGATATGAATATTTGAAAATTTAATGATTTATTAGGTAATTAATCCCTTAATTAAATAGCTAATCCCATCGGCACGATGTGGACGCTGACGCGGCATGCACTTTCCACGTGGTACATCGGGAGAGGCTATTAAAGTTGTCACATCGTAGCATTGCATCAGTGGTGATGCTACGCGCTTTCTCATCATTCGTCTGATCAAGGATCTGATGGCTGAGATCAAGCCCGGTTCTTATGGGTTAAAATAATGGATCTACGTGTCTTGATCATGGCTGTCCATCCAAAATGTACTGATGGATGACCCATGATCTATCCCTAATCTTCTCTACTGGAGATGGCCACCGTCCATCTTCTAGGGGAAGATCCGAGCTCGATTGAGCTCAAATTGAATCTAAATTCAACCCACACCATCACCATGCAAGGGGGATTACATCTAATGGCTAACTTTTCATGGGATGAGACTGCACTTCACAAAGGACCTCACTATGGCTAATTTAAGCTCAGTTTAATGACATACATTGCCTTAGGCTATCATCAGTGCTCGATTCCCTTAAAGTAGCTTCGCCTAGTGGAGACGAAACCTTGTTTAAGTTTTGTGGCCTTGAGATTTATTGGATCTTACCATATTCCAAGTCACCCTTCAATTGAGCTTGGTCTTGATCAAAAGCACTCTTCCCTTGCTTGGAGAACTTGTATAAAGCTTGGGGTGAGTTCAATTTGATCCTCTAAGGGTGCTCAAAGAAGGAATTAGACTGGTTTTGAGTATTGGATGAGATGGAATTCAAGTGGAGCTCTTTGATTTTCAGTTTAAGAAAATTGAGAAATGGGAAATTCAAACTCACTTTACAAAGCTTGGGGAGACTTGGAAATGGTTCCTTTGGCTTCCCTAAGCTCAATCAAATTGGAGAATATTGAATTAAAATGAAATTAGGGGGAATATATTTCTAGCTAGAGCAATCAGACTGTCGTGAGTGCTTGAGCCATTTTGATCAAATTCACCACATTTAGTGGGTTATTTTGACCATTTAGAAGGGCATGACTTTCAGTTTTGTCCAGAGAAGGAGTGGAGGAGCTTTCCATGTGCAAAACAAGGTGGAGGAAGGAGTCCCATGTGCTCATTTCCATGGGGATGGTCAGTTTTGACCATGGGTTGGGTTTGGCTGACCCAAACCCATTGTGCCATGTGCACCATGTCCATTAGTGATCATTTGGTCCACTAAGAGGATGCCAAGTGTCCATGAAAAGGAATTGACCAAATTCCAAGTGGTTTTGATTTTAGGTTACCCTATGGACTAGAGGTAAAATGGTCATTTGACCTAGATTTTAGTTTGAATATGTTTGGTATGATTAAAAAATGGGTTAGGTGAAGTTTCATTGAATTTGGAGTTTGTTTGATATGATTTGGCTCATGTTGACCCATTTAAGACAAAATGGGTCAACTTAGGTCAAGTTGACCAATTGGTCAAATTGGGTTAGGTTGGGTATAGTTGGCCAATTTGGGGCTTTGGTCAAGTTCAACAAGTGATTGGAATGAACTTGACCCATTGGTTTCAATCAATTTGGCTTAGATTAAGTTTTGACACATTTCGACTTTTTATGTCAAGTTGGGTCAACTTGGGTTAAGTGGCCAATTGGGCTAGGTTAGGTTCAAATGATGACTTGGTTAAGTTCAAACATTGGTCATGAATGAGTTTTGATCAATGGTTTCAATCAATTTGGCATATAGTGGATTTTGGGTATGTTGGGTTTCATTTTGGCTAAGTGTTGACTTAGCCAACCCTTTGGTTTGACTTGGTTTGACCCAATTTGAGTGATTGATCACCTTATGATGATTGTTGCTCACAATGTGAGGCTTTGTTGGGCTTTGTTCAATCCAATTTGGGTAGGATTAGAATTTGGCTCATAAGGGATACTTTAGGTCACTTTGGGTCAAGTGAGCCTAAGTGGTTCAAATGGGTTGGTCAAAGCTTGATTTGAGATAGATTGAACTCACATATGGACTTATGATTGAAATATAAATCCATTTGCAAGTGGTTTGAAGTCAAATGGGTTTTTATTCATTTGATAATTTCAAGTTCAAAAGGATGAACATGAGTTTGACTTGGGTTTGATTTTTGAATTGAGTTTTAGTTTGGTGATTAAAGTTTGTATTTATATTTGGATTCATGATTGAAGGATTGATTGAATCATGAAGAAAAATCAAGGGTTCGGCTTGATTTAAATTGGATTTGGCTATGTTCAAGACTTTGACTTGAAAAGCTTAGGTTAGATTTTGATTGAATTTGAGTTTGATTTTTTGAAGTTGGTTTTGGTTGTTTGAATCTATATTTCATTTATATATGTGAATTTAAATGAAAATATAAATGGGTTATGTGAAAATTTCATGAATTTGAGGTGATTTGAACTTGATTTGGGCTAAATCCATAAGAGGGGATCAGAGGGCTTAGGAAAGATTTTTAGAATTTAGATTTGATTCTTTGGGTTTGATTGATTTGAATTTATATTTTATTTATATATGTGAATATAAATAATAATATAGGTGGGATGTGAGAAAATTCCTTGAATTTGAATTGATTTAGGTTTGATTTAGGCTAAGTCCCTAAGATGAAATCATGATGCTTAGGAAAGATTTTTAAAAGTTTTAATTTGATTTTTGGATTTAATTTGATTGATTTAAATTTATATTTCATTTATATATGTGAATATAAATGAGAATATAAATGGATTGTGAGAAAATTTCTTGAATTTGAATTGATTTAGATTTGATTTAGGCTAAGTCCATGAGAGGGAATCAAAGGACCTAAGAAATATTTTGAACTTGGAATTTTAATCATGAGCCTCAATCATTAGTTTCAATCATGAGTTTCAAACATGTGGAATTGATTTGGATTTGGAGGAATAAATTAAGTTGGAATTGATTTGAGTTTGACTTGAAGGAAAGAAGTGAGGAATTTGGTTCAAGCTATAGCGAAGAAAAATTTTCCTAACACCCCTAAGGCATGACCTATTCCTAGGGCTAACTCTTCTAAGTCTCTAGGGCTAGGTTGAGTGTCCACCTAATCAACAAATGTCTCTTAAGACTAAGAAACTCTTAAAGTATAAAAGAAGTCCTATGTCTAAGATGGAGGGGTTGAGAGCTCATCCTAAAAATGTGGTCAACAACACCTCCTTGAGTGGGTTTGTTAGGCCATTTAGGGTGGCATTGCATTTGGTTTGGCCAGAGAGAGGTAGTGGAGGAGTGCCATGTGCTTGAAATGGGTGGAGGAAGGATTCTCTTGTGCTCATTTCCATGGGGGTGGTCAATTTTGACCTTGGGTTGAGTTTGGCTGACCCAAACCCAATGGGTCATGTGTACCATGTCTATTAGTGACCATTTTATCCACTAAGAGGATGTCAAGTGTCCATGAAAAGGAATTGACCAATTTCTTAAGTGATTTTGATTTTAGGTTACCCTATGGCCTAGGGGTAAAATTGTCATTTGACATTGATTTTAGTTTGAATATGTTTGGTATGATTGAAAAATGGGTTAGGTCAAGTTTCATTGAATTTGGAGTTGATTTGATATGATTTGGCTCATGTTGACCCATTTAGGTTAAAATGGGTCAACTTGGGTCAAGTTGACAAATTGGTCAAATTGGGTCAAACTAAGGGTTGGGTCAAGTTCATATGACCATTTAAAATGTTTTGGCATCATTGGTTTGGTTCAATTTGATTTCACTTTGGATTTGGTTCATTTGATTTCATTTAGGTCAAATGGATCAAGTTGACCAATTTGACCCATTTGACCTATTTGGGTTAGGTCATGGGTTGGTTTATGTTTGGTTGATCATTTGAAATGGATTGGTATCTTTGTTTCCAATCAATTTGGTTTATATTTTGATTTAGCTCAATTAAACCTTTTAGGTCAAGTTGGGTTCAAGGTCAATTGGGCTAGGTTGGGTCTAGTTGGCCAATTGAGGCTTTAATCAAGTTCAATAAGTGATTTGGAATGAACTTGACCCATTAGTTTCAATCAATTTGGCTTAGATCAAGTTTTGACATTTTGACTTTTTAGGTCAAGTTGGGTCAACTTAGGTCAAGTGGCCAATTGGACTAGGTTAGGCTCAAATGATGACTTGGTCAAGTTCAAACATTGAACATGAATGAGTTTTGATCAATGATTTCAATCAATTTGGCCTATGGTTGATTTTGGCTAGTTTAGGCTTCATTTTGATCAAATATTGACTTGGTCAACCCTTAGGTTTGACTTGGTTTGACCCAATTTGAGTGATTGATCATCTTATGATGATTGTTGCTCACCAATTTGAGGCTTAGTTGGACTTAGTGCAATCCAATTGGGTAGGATTAAAATTTGGCTCAAAAAAGGAACTTTATGTCACTTTGGATCAAGTGAGCCTAAGTAGGTCAAATGGATTGGTCAAAGCTTGATTTGATTGATTGAACTTAAGTATATGATTTGAAGTCAAATGGGTTTTGATTCATTTGACAATTTCAAGTTCAAAGGATGAACATGAGTTTGACTTTGGTTTGATTTTCTTGAATTTATTTTTGGTTTGATGATTGGAGTTTGTATTTATATTTGGATTCATTATTGAAAGATTGATTGAATCATGAAGAAAAATCAAGGGTTTGACTTGATTTGAATTTGTTTTGGCCAAGTTTAAGATTTTAACTTGAAAGGCTTAAGTTGAATTTTGATTGAATTTGAGTTTGAGTTTTGAATTGATTTTAGGTTATTTCAATTTATATTTCATTTGAATTAAGTTTGTGAACATAAATGAAAATATAAATTGGTTATGAGAAAATTTCTTGAATTTGAATTGATTTAGATTTGATTTGAGCAAAGTCCATGAGCGGGAATCAAAGGGACTTTGGAAAGATTTTTGATTTGGATTTGAATTTTGAATTTGGTTTGATTTATTTGAATTTATATTTCATTTATATATGTGAATATAAATGAGAATATAAATGGGTTATCAAAAAATTTCTTGAATTTGAATTGATTTGGATTTGATTTGAGCTAAGTCCATGAGAGGGAATTAAAGGACTTAGTTCAATCGTAAGCTTCAATCATTTGGAATTGATTTGAGTTTGAAAAATCAAGTTGGAATTGATTTAAGTTTGACTTGAAGGGAGGGAGTGAGAAATTTGGTTCAAGCTATAGGGTAGGCAAATTTTCCCAACAGCCCAAGACATGACTTCTTATAACTCTTCTAAGTCTCTGTAGGAGTGTCCACCTAATCACTAGATGTGTTTTAAGACTAAGAAACTCTTAAAGTCTAAGAGGAGTCCTATGTTTAAGATGGAGGCGTTGAGAGCTCATCCTAAAAATGAGGTCAACACATATCTTTGCCTCTCTCTGCTATTGATGTGAATTGATACTCGGGCCTCTTTGGCCCTCTCCTGACGGATCTGCTCGCCTACAATGCGAGGAATAACTGATTGCAAATGAAATTGAGCACTGGACTCTGATCATCCATAAGCTCTGCCAACATGGCATAAAACTATTTTGAGGCCAGCATATGACCTTCTCCTATCTCTGATAGGTGTCTCATAATGAACTGGAGGTGGAGGTGATATTGCAATCCTCCTGACATCTTTCTCTCCTTCAGAACTGGAAAAAGGATGAAACTTGTTCTGAGTAAGCAAAGGAGAAACCGCCCTTACCCATCTTCTGCAATTTGAGATAATGTCTCCATCTCCTTGGCAATGCGCACGTGGTTCCTCTTGATCTTGCGGCTCCTATTGTAGTGTTGGGTCCAGCTAGGTCGAACAGTACGGGAGCTAGACCCTACCTCAAAGGTAGGGAGACAATCCCTGAAGCTAGGGTAGCCTTCCCTTTAGAGGAGGCCAATGAGTGGGTACTAGCCTATACTAGGGCAATGATGGGAACAACCGACTGTGCAGTCACTGGAACTATGTTGCGGAATCTTCTACCGCCTTCCTCTTCAGTGAGGAAAATTCAGAATCTGAGGGCATCTCAACATAGATGATTAGCTTCTACCTAGTCACCACATCCTTGCTAACAGTGGTGAGGGTTGCCCCCTCACAAGTAATCTTGGCTCCCTCAAATCTTCAGCCAAAATGTATTAAGTGAGCAAAATTAGTTTGGCGGAGGCTAGCCCGATCCAAGGCCAAATCCATCCAAAGGGGAAGGTGAACACATACTTCTGTGAATCCATCTATACTGTGCTGTACTAAGAAATGCTGACTAGATTAAGTTGAAACTATACTGGAATTCTGCTGACTTTTTTAAAATTTTTTGCTTTGGTATTCTGCTGACTTTTTTAAAATTTGATTTAAAGTTTGAACCCATACTCAACAATTTGAATATGTTAAGTGGAGCTCATTGAATTTAAGAGAGATTTTGAATAATTTGGAGGATAGATTTTGTGTTCATTTGAGTTTAGAACCCACATCCAACAAATTTCTATATGTTGAATGGGTTCAAATATTTTGGAAAGACTTTGGATGCTTCCATTAGTTCATATTTTAATTTGATTTTATATTTGGGGACCTTTTATTTAATAAATTTGAGTATGTTAAATAAAGAGTCAGTTGATTTTGGGGATCACACATTTAACAAATTTGGGTATGCTAAGTGAGATGTTTGAAAATAATTTTCTTCTTGCTTGTTTTCTTATGAGGTATATCATGTGTGAATTTATAAATGAAATCTTTACTTAGCAAATTTGTGTATGCTAAATAAAGTCCAAATGTGTTTGATTTTTATTTTTGGTTTTGAAAATGGGATCTTTATTTGGAAAATTTTTCTATGCTAAATAATGTCCAAATGTGTTTGGTTTTTGTTTTGATTTTGAAAATGGGATCTTTACTTAGCAAATTTGTGTATGCTAAATAAGATCCAAATGTGTTTGATTTTAAGAATGGGATCTTTACTTAGCAAATTTGTGTATGCTAAATAAAATCCAAATGTGTTTGATTTTCTGTTTTTGATTTGTGTTATTTTGAAAAGTGTGTGTGTGTGTGTGGGAGGGGTTTCTATTTAACAAATATGGTGTGTTAAATAGAATCCAATTTATTTTCAATTTTCATTTTGAAAAATGAAACTCTCATTTGACAAATTTGGATATATCAAATGGAATTCCAATGTATTTTGATTTTCATGATTTTTGCAAAGAAGATTTCCATTTAACAAATTTGGGTATGTAAAATGGAAGTCAATCATATTTTATTTTTCAAACATGAAATTTTTGTACGTGATTATTGCTTTTTGAAAAGAAAGAAATTCCAACTTAACACATGTGGAATGTATTGAATGGAGTTTTAAATGGTTTGATTTTATTTGAAGATGATTTGTGCCTATGAGAAAGGAGAAACTCCAACCTCAACATATGTGAGATATATTGAGTGGAGTTTCAATTTTATGAAAGATTTTATTTGGAAATGAAATCTTCATTTAATAAATTTGGGTATATTAAATGAGGATTCTTATTTTCAAATATGTGCTTTGAAAAGGAAGAAACTCCAACTTCAACATATATGAGATATATTGAGTGGAGTTTCAATTTTTAAGAAATGATTTTATTTGGAAATGAAACTTTCATTTAATAAATTTGGGTATGTTGAATGAAGATGTTCACTTTCACATATGTGCTTTTTTTGAAAGATGATTTTGATTTCGGCTTTGAGAAGAACCTACATGTAACAATCCTGAGGATTGTTAGATGGGATTGAGTTATATATTTTGCACAAGTATTTTATTATGTGAACTTTGGGAATGTGCTTTTGAAAAGTGATATTTTTATAAAGGATTTATTTTTGTCATTTGTGGAATGAACCTTAGCTTAGAGATGGTAAGAAAAAGGTCTTTAGTCATCTTTTTTGATTAAATTTTATTTTCACCTATTGGTGTACCCAATAGGGGTTTTAAGACCAATATGGAGTGAGGTCCTAAAACCTAAAGGATATTGGCTAGCTTATCTTAAGAATGAAATGAGCTAAGTGCCAACGGAAAAGAAGGGTAGTCTCAGACTCAAATGAAATACAAATCCACTATCGATACTTGGAGGCAATGATCATTTACTGAAGATGGAGAGAGGAAATTTCACAACGGAGTCACTAGAAAAATCTGTGGTATTTATTTTTTAGGTTGTGTATTGATTTTTTATTTAGGGGAAACTACGTAGATTCGCAGATATACTCATTAGAGTGATCAGGTATGACATTGAGGAATGATATACTATCTTGAGACATAGAAGTCGCCATCCTACAATGAACCTAATCACCTAATTTGGACTCTTAAGGCCAATGGGTCTTTGAATATACCAGAGATCGTTCCCCTACTTTACATCAAAAAGTAAAGTAGGGTTTATTTTAAGCCGGGTTTATTAAGTTCTCTATGGAGGCAAACCTCCATAGTTAATTACATCCTAAGAATGAGGTTCCTTAAGAATTCTCTTGATTAAGGTAAATGATCGTTGTCTCCAAAGATTTCAAAGATAGGACTATCAATCAATTAGTTATTTTTTAGAAAATCAAGTGGGATTGATCAAAAGGAGAGAGTTATTACCAAAATAAAAGGGAGATGAGTAGGGGATGCTCATGATACTAGGAAGATTAGTGTGAATCCCAAACTATCCTATGGTTGGGCTTTATATTTTTAAAATTGAAGAGAATTATATGTTTAAGTTGAATTTTTATTAGAAAATTAGGGCTTACAATTCCACAATACAAGATTGTAGAAATGTCTAAGAGGTGAGGACTTATGCTTGTATCCCGTAAAGAGAAATAATGACCTCAGATCCAAAATTTAGGCAGCTTTGGTGAGGGCCAAAGCACAACCTAAATCTAAGGCGAAGATGGTTATATGGTTTAGTTCCATAAGAGAGAATAAATCACCCGACTGTTGGACTTACAACCGCCTGGGGTGGCCACCAACTAACTCTTCCTATGATTTTAAATACATGTAAGCAAGTCTTATGCATTGTACAATAGCTAGGATATTGTTTATTTAAAAAGGAGATTAAGTCCTTAAACTCACTCCATAAGAGACTGGATCATGAAGTGTATGAATTCATGACTTAATCTAATGCAAATTTTGTCAACTTTTATTTTTATTTTTGGGTATTTTTATTTAACACAGGTTATTGGATTTTGTATGCCTAATGCATGAGAAAATCAGTTATGGGACAAAATCAGAAAGAAGGAGGTGTGTTTCGACCATAGCTCTCAAAGGTCAAGCCATTTTCTCTGGCAAAGGTGGAAGCCCTCCATTAGCAAGAGTGAGATAATATGATTTATGCATGATGTGAGACATACAACATCCATCTAAGGGGTTGCTAAATATTTTATTATCTTGGTTTGTGTCACAGGCTTTAGGTGAGGTTATGAGTTATTTAGTTTAATTTTGAATTAATTAATTAGATAGAAAATTTATTTTTTCGTAGGAGCCTATTCACATCCAGGCCATTCAACAACCACCAAATAATTAAGAAACTAGGAAAATAATGTCATCCTTATTGTACAATCATAAATATAACATCAATCAGTCTATAAAATTAGCACAAAATAATAAGAGGCCGATGTGGTCAGGTTCCACCGCACAACCCGAAAAAGGAAAAAGTGGGTAGCCGAGCTCTACCCTTATACAACATGGTATATAAATGAATAATTACAATTAAAAGGAATTCATGTAATGGGGGTCTTCATTCTTCATTCTTCATTTCTTCATTTTTATTCGCTTCTTTTCTTTCTTCCTTTTAGGTTGATTGGAATATGGTTCAAAGGTATCACATGGTACAAAAGATTTGATCTTATAACCAATGTTCATCCTAATCCCCCATAACATGAATTCCAAATCCTAATTACAAAAATTACATTAAAATGGGAGAGATAAATTTAACTAAACCTACAAAACAAAGGTTAGCCAAACATACCACATAACCCAAGCAGTTATATGAATAATTTGGACTTAGCACCCCACATATGGGTACCCAAGTCCACCTATCCTAATTTGGACTATGCTTAGGGGCTAAGAAACCTGCACAACAAAAACATTTATATTCTTTTGATTTTTATTACGGTGGCCCCTTAAGCACAATCCCCTATAGAAGACATGATTAGGCTAAGATCACCCTATCATCTAGTCTACGCACATACACCCTAACATCCAGTCTAAAACATTACACCAAAAAGCAAAATCATACATCAAACCATGCACCACCATAACATAGAGCTAAAAGTGTTGACTTAGCCTAATATGTGTGCTATTTAAGGCTTGTGTGGCATTCCTTAGCTAGGTTTTAAGGTTAAAATTTTCTAAGTGTGAAAGATTCAATTTAGATGGTGGTTTCATTTCAAGTGATTTAGTTGACTTGTTAATTTTAGTTGGTGATTTGATTCGGTTTGAATGAACCTACACTTAATGACTAAATGTTATGAAGAGAATGAAATATAAGAAAGCTCTCTTTCATCCCTACCTGAAAACATTTCTAAGGTAGATTGATTAATGAATTTCCTTTAGTGAATGGTTTATTATGTGTTTTAATTAATCATAAGTTTATATTCACTCTAAATAGCCTTATTCAATAAGAAAGGCATCTTAGGATTAGTTCGGGTGGATTACTATCACATAACACACACCCATTCTTTTCTTTCCACCATGTATACCATTCATATGAATAATCCTAATCATACCTATACATGAAATGCTAATCTTAGCATACTTTGGTGATGAATGCAAAGAGATGTGATTTAAAAATTTGGATATTCCATTTGTTAGTTGGATAATTAATGTATGTCTTTGTTATGTAGAAAAGAAGGATTCTTTTATCCATTAGCTAAATGCACATCCACATGTATAATGGATGCTTTAAAGAAACTAGTGAGTTCATTCATGTTGTCCAAGATCAACAAGGTTCTTGACCTCGATCCTCGGATGGCGACCTTTGTTTTCCATAGCTATTGCCACAACCATCCCCACTATAGAGTAAAAGTGGCTGACTTTGATAAGAGGCTTAACTCGACTAGGACACACAAGTTATGTATCCCCCTTAACCACTTCAGACTAATTTTTTTGGCATCTTTTGCCCAGCATGTGCGTAGAAATTTTGAATTACTATAAGGTTATACCTAGCCAAATCCTTCCAAACTCTATGGTGTGCATAACCATATTTTTGATGATGCTAAAAGAGGAGTGGCTATCATTGAGCTTAACTTCCTTTTGCTACATCTTCATCATGAAAGTACAATGATGCAAATTTTTATCTCTCGATAGTATGGCGCCATTATTTTCTACAGCAAGGGCATAAGGGACAAGACCTACTTGGGGCTACTTAAAGCCTCGTAGCCCCGGGATGTCTAGACTGATATACCACTTTTCTTAGATACATGTAGATGTACAAAAAGAACCAAATAGATAGAATCATGCAAGAGATCATGTTTGATTTGGTTGTATGATTTACATGTGTAATATGAATGTCCTTCCTAAGTCTTAATATACAGATACATAGGAATAGATTTAGGCAAGTGTTGTGTTCTGTGTAAATCCTATGTGAATCCATATTAAGAGAAGGGAAGAGAATTTCATAATACACAAAATTTCATAATACACATCTTATGCTACCATCACATCCAAGCTTATAAATATTTATAACTGGCATCACATCATTTATATTCTTTGATTTATAAGTTTTTAAAAATAATTTTTTGGTTTAATAGTGATAGTAGCCACTCATATTCTTAGTTTTAGCCAACACATACAATTTGACATAAAAGGAAACATTTTATTTAATTAATTTTTGAAAGAAATGAATGCATGATTTCATATGGCAAACAATATTTAGCATGATTAGAAAGAAATAAAGGAATGTAAGCATATGATTTCATTCACCCAAATTAATTCCTAAGGACAATCTTATAAAATAAGATTATTTAAAATGAATCAAAATTCTTTAAGGAGATTTTTATCTTCGAATTTGATTTAAGAAATGTGAGAAGAGTTTTCTAGTCCTAACCCATTCCCTCCATGTATGAATTGGTTTGGTTTAATTTAGAACAATTAGGTTGATTTTATATGTTGATTAGATTAGGGTATGAAATAAATCTATAAATTACCTCTTACCTATAACATTTTAACATAATTATCCATGTAATTATAAACCAACATATGATATGAAACTACATGGAAATTAAATCAACAATGCACCTAAGAGATGAAGGGGCCTAATGCAATTGGCTCATAATTATTGGTTAATTAAATTAAAGGGTTTGATTAAGTACTTTTATAACCCTCCTACACATATAGTTTGATTATAATTTCCTTTGGAATTCTCTTAGGTTATTGAACACCTAAAAATCTACCCAAGAAGTGAATGATTGAGTTCTAGAATGATTTGGTTTTGAGTTTGATTAATTAAACTATTTAATGAAGTGATTAAGCCATTTAATTAGTTGCAAATTGATTAAATGTTATCCAAATGAAATAAAATTAGGGGAAAAGATTGGAAAAGAGATCCTAATCTCATTCCCTATGTCCATTCATTATTTCATAAGGATTAGCAAGCTTAATTAATGAATTCATCACTATTTAACATGCTAATTAATCATTTAATTAATTAAGAGAGTGATTAAGAATGAAACAAGCAATTCTCATAATTAATCAAGTGATAAATTCCAAGAAATTTATGGGAGGTAGAGGTCATCCCACTAATCAATCTCAGAAAGTTTGGAATTAATTGTTGGAGTAATTAAAGAGTAATTAGCTTAATTATGTTTCTAATAAAACTTAAATTGACTCAAAATCACTATTTAAAATTAACTAATTTTAATTTTCATTATTCTATTCTAAATTATCTTTAAAATAAGTTTTATTTATATTTTTTGGATGTTTTAATAATTAGTTATGAATTTGAGAAGTTTTATCATTAAAATAGGATTAATTAAGCCTAATTAAACCCCCAATCTCGTCGATCCATGTGGCGGCTGATGTGGCGCACTTTTCACGTGGCACGATGGGATTGGATATTTAAGTTGTCACATCCATCAGCTGAATCAACTGGCGGCATACACATTTTCTCTATGGGCCATCTGATCTAAGATTGGACGTCAAGATTAATCTTATGGTTTAGGCTTAGAAATAATAGTGGATCTAGCGCGGATCATCCATTGTAATCATGCGGAACGGACGATGTATGATCCTTCTCCTTCGTGAGCGATAAGAGACAAACACCGTTCATCTTTCCTAGTTCAATTCAAGCTCACCCGAGCTCAGATTGGGATCAAAATGATCCCATACCTTCGGAAGGAGGGGGGATGCATATCCAACGGTCAAAATTGCATGGGGTGATAATTCCCTTTGAAAATGACCAACTAAAATTTCCTATAGCTACGGTTTCAAGCAATTACCTTATCGGAGGCTATCATCGGTGCTTCCAACGGAGGAGATAGCTTCATCTAGTAGAGACGAAGCCCTATTGAAGAAATCTGATCTTGATTTGAAAGTGGTTTGCTTGGTCGACCAAGCTCCTCTTCAATGATGATCAGCCTTGATCGAAGTGGTATTTCTCGTTGCTTGGAGACTTGGGAAATGGTTTGATTGAGCTGAATGAGGTCCAAGAATGGTGTGTGCAAGGTTAATTACAATTTGGTTGAGTATTGAGTGAATTGGATTTTGAGCTCACCTTCCCTATTTTGGCTTTGAGTAAAGCAGAGAAATGGGAAATGAGGGAGCTTGGGAATGGCTTGTAAAAGCTTGGGGAGGCTTCTATTCAACCTTTCAAGCTCTGAGGAATGGATTGATTGTCATTTGAGTGAGAATGAGGGGGATTATATCTTCCCCTCCTTGGATCAGACCGTGGAAGGTTGATTTTCCATTTTGGCTCAATGGGTTGGATTGGATGATCAATTTTAGCTTGAAAATGTCCCACATTGGTCATTTTAGGCAAAGGAGTGAGACAGAGTGGTTGCCCATGTGCTTGGTGAGTGGATTTGGTGAGCCAAGTGTTCAAAGATGATTGGGGAGGTCAATTTGGCCTCTCCTTGGGTCATGATCGACCCAAGCTGATGGTCATGTTCACCACCCGCCTTGGTGCCCATGTGAACCAATAGAAGGATGCCCAAGTGAATTTGGCCATTGGATACCCTTTGACTTAAGGGAAAAGTGGTCATTTGACTATGAGTTTGATTTGGGTAGATTAGAAATGATTCAAAAATGGGTTGGGCCAAATTTCAAGTGATTTAGAGTTCATATGATTTGAATTGGTTCAATTTGACCTATTTAGGTCAAGTTGGGTCAAATTAGGTTAGGTTGACCAATTGGTCAAATTGGGTCAAACCATGGGTTAGGTCAAGTTCAAATGATCATTTGGAGCCTATGGGTATCATTGGTTTAGATTTGGTTTTGGTTCATTTAGGTCCATGGGTCAAGTTGACCAATTTGACCCATTTGGCCCAATTAGTTAGGTCATGGGTTAGTTTAGGCTTGGTTGATCATTTGAAATGTATTGTTGGCTTCAGTTTCAATCAATTTTGATTTGATTTGATTTCAAGTTGATTTGACCTTTTGGGTCAAGTTGGGTTCATGGTCAATTGGGCTATGTTGGGTCTGATTGGTCAATTGAAGCTTTGGTCAAGTTGAATAATCAATTTAGAATTAATTTGACCTATTGGTTGCAATCAATTTAGCTTAGATCAAGATTTGACCCATTTTAGATTTTTTTAGGTTAATTTGGGTCAACTTAGGTCAAATGGGCAATTAAGTTGGTTTGGCTCATTTGGTGGTTTGGTTATGTTCAATCATTGATTATGAATGGGTTTGAGTCAATGGTTTTAATTATTTTAGCATATGGTGGATTTTGGCTAGTTTAGGTCTTATTTGGGCTAAGTGTTGACTTGGTCAAAGGCTAGGTTTGACTTGGTTTGACCATATTTGAGTGATTGATCATTCTAGGATGATTGTTGATCATAATGTGAGGCCTATATGGGCTTAGTTCAATCCAATTTGGGTTGGATTAGAACTTGGCTCAAAAATATCCTTGAGGTCACTTCTGGGTTAAGTGAGACTAAATGGGTCAATTGGCTTGATCAAGGCTTAATTCAATTTTGGTTGAACTTACATATGGACTTATGATGGAAATATAAATCCAATTGCAAGTGGTTTGGAGTCAAATGGGTTTTGGTTCATTTGACAATTTCAAGTCAACATGATGAACATGAGTTTGACTTAGATTAGTTTTATTTTGGCTTGGTGATTGTAGTTTATGTTTATATTTGGCCATGTGATTGAAGGAGTGATTGTTTGAAGAGAAAATCCAAGAGTTTGGATTGATTTGAGAATGATTTGGCTAAATCCAAGAAATTGGCTTAAAGGATCTAAATTGGGTTTAGATTTGAGTTTTGAATTTATATTGATTTGATTTTTGTCATTTGAATTTATATTTCATTTATATTTGTGAATATAAATGAGAATATAAATGATCCATGAAATAATCATGTGAATTAGGAGTGATTTGATTATAAATTTGGCTAAGGTAGGTCAAAAAGTTTAGAAAAGGGGATTTGATTTGGTTTGATTTATATTCATTTGATTTGGATGATTTGGATGCCAATTTCATTTATAGTTTATGACTACAAATGACGGAATAAGTGATTTATAAAGAAATCACTTGACTTTGGGTTGATTTGAAGGGTTTTTCTAAGCTTATGGATATGATTCATAAGGCTTAGGAAGGTTTTGGATTTGGAGTTGATCATGGGTTTCGATCATTTAGAGTTGGAGTTGGATTTGGAATTGATTTTGGATTGAATCAATTGGGATTAGAATTGAATTTGGAATTGATTCAAGATTTGAAAAACTCAATTGAGTTGAAATTTATTTGAGATTTGATTTGGATTGATTTGAAGGAGTGTGCATGGGCTGGATTTGAGCTATAGGGTAATTGGTTGCCTTAAATCCCAATGCATAGCCTATTCCTATGATAAACCCTTCTAAGCCTTTAGGGTTAGGTTAAGTGTTCACCTAATCACTAAAAGTGTCTCAAGACTAAGGAGCTCTTAGTGTTTAGAGGAGTCCTATGTCTAAGATAGAGAAGTTGAGAGCTCACTCCAAAGTGAGGTCAACACAAACCAAAAATGATCACTTAACCCATTTGAACCAAAAGTGAGGTCTCAATTAGCCCAAGCCAACCCATTTGAACCAAAAATGTCCAATTGAGCCAAATTTCAATTAAACCCAAATCAATTGTAATCAAAGCCATCAATCAATCTTAAATCAATTAGCAAACTCAATTTAACCCAATTCAACCTCATCCACCTATACCCATTTGGTTCACTTGACCCAAAGTGACCTAAAGGACCAAAATAAATCAAACTCCAATCCAACCCAAATTGGATTGAACCAACCCATTCAATCTCTTCCACAATGATTGTTGATCACCCTTGATTGTCCAATTACAATCAATTGGGTCAAATCAAGCCATTTGATCACTTAACCCAAGTTGACCCAATTAGCTTACATGAACCAAATTGATTCAAACTCCATTCTAAACCCAATCAATTGAAACTAATGATTCCTACCAATCATAAATTGATCTTTGAATGTGATTCAACCATCAATCAAGCCAAACCAAGCCAACTTGGGCTCTTGACCCAAGTTGACCTAATTTTCCCTAAAGGGCCAAATTGGGCCAAACATCAATTCAATCCAAATTAATTGAAACCAATGCTTTAAAACAATCATGAATTGATTATTGAACTTAATCAAGTCCTTGATTGAACCCAATTTGACCAAGTCAACTTGAATGACCCATTTAGCCCAAATTAACCTAAAGAGTCAAATTGATCTAAATCATTCCCAAATTTAAATTAATTGAAACCAACACCTACAATTATCTTTAAATCATCAATTGAACCTAAATCAACACCTAACCCAAGCTAATTTGGTTAATTTGACTAAATTGGTCAACTTAACCCATTTGACCCATATGAACCTATATGAGTCAAATCTAAACCCACTTCAAATCAAATCATACCAATTAATCCTAAACATCCTAAACCATCATTTGAACATGACTCCACCTTAATTTGATTCAATTTGACCAATTGGTCAACCTAACCCAACTTGACCCAATTTGACTTTCATAGGTCAAATTGAGGCAAACCCATTCAAACCAAGACCAAACCCAACCAAACTTAGCATGACCTATCCTTGGGTCACCATGGCTCAGCCCAAATCAAACTTAACCCACTTTGGACCCGAATTAGGCTAAGACCCATTGAGTAAACCCCTCTAAATAGGATAAAATCCCCATTTGGATGGTCTCACCTACCCCTTTGCCCTTGGCAGTCACCCAAAGCATAATTTGGACCTCTAACCTACTGGCTAACCTAACTTAAAGTTGGTTGGGTTAGCCATGGGTCAAAGGAGATGAGCAAACCCAAGCCTCCTCATTGGCTCACCGTGGGGAGCAAGGACACTCCACCTCAGCCTATGCCCAACCCTCAACCACTTAAGGAGCTCCACCTCAGCCATCCCCTGATATCCCTAGTCGCTTGCGCCAGCCAGACATTTTCCAAATGTAGAGCTAACCTGAGCCATCCGATTTGAGGGGGAGGAGAGTATACTTTTCCCCATCTCATTCCATTCCTCACCAAGGCATTTAGAGAGCTTTAGGGTGAGGAGACGAGCTTCCCTAGTGCTTTCCTGACCTACCATGGCTCCCCATCATCGATGATGTCAAGCCTGAGTGAAATAGAGGCTTATCTCTGTCCAACCTCATCTAAACTCCACCAAATCTAAATTAACTTCACCCACATATTCCCCAACTCTAGCGAGGTGAAACAAATTGATCTTTGATTGATTTAAGCACCCGAGACCATCCCTAGACCAACTCCATTGATGCTTGGTCCATAGAGATAATAGAGAGGCAAGGTGCAAGCTTCTCAGCAGGGCTTCATCTTTTCAAGATGAAGCTACCTTGGTCATTGGACTGCTGGTCTTGAGCTCTGGTGAGGTAAATTCTAGCAAACTAAAGAAATCTCCTAAGTTGTTGGTCCTTTATGAAGGAAATCATGATTTCATGCATTTCCCACTATATAATCCCCTTAGATCTTCCCCCTGAAGCTTTTGGAGTTGATCCTGATGCCTCACGAGCTCCGGTGAGCTCAAATCGAGTGGGGGATAGCAGATGGTGTCTGTCATCTATTGCTCGGGGGACGAAGAACCATCCATCATCCATTTCGCATGATTGGAACGGATGGTCGTAATTAATCTGATTAGATTATTAAATTTTAATCCCATAGAAACTACAAGATTAATCCCCACGGTCCAGTTCAAGATTGTATGATGGGGACAAAAGTGCATCTGCCACCGCTGACTCGCATGCCACATCAAACAATTTAAGCGGCCAATCCCACGATGTCATGTGAAAATGCTACAACATCAGCTTTCATGTTGTGCCGATGGGATTAGGGATTAATTAAGGTTTAAAATGTAATTTATCACCATGAACTTCAAAATTTTATAATTATAGAAAAATCAGAAAAATATAAATAAATCCTTTTTGGAAAGGTGAAACATATGAGAATTTAATAAAAATAATTTTATTAAGTTTTGAACAGAAAGTAAAGCTTAATTAAGGTTTGAAACTTTTCTTAATTAAATTAATTAAGCCCTAATCACTTGGGAAATTAATCCTAAACTTGATATGTTGATTTAATGGGATGTCATCTACCTCCCATAATTTTCTTGGGATTTATTGGTTAAGTAATTAGGATAACTAGAAATTCAAACCCAGATGTCATCTTTTGAATAGTATATCATACCTCAATGTCATTCCAGATCACTTCAATAAGCATCCCCTGAGATCTGGGTGGTATCCACCCAGCATCCAAAATAAAACACCATAGTCAGTGGCTGTGATACATTACTTTTCTGCCAGTTTCTCAGTAGCCTTTCAAGGGATGCATTTGACTGGTACGTCAAACTACCCAACAGTTTAGTGATGTCCTTTGCAGAGTTAGAGTAGCTCTTCATTAATATATTTGTAGGAGCTCTACAAGGGTAACTGTAGGGGACCTCATTATAGAGAAGCAAAAGACAAATAAGTCCCTTATTGATTATATTATTAGATGGTGCAACCTAAGAATGAAATGTGAGCCACAACTGTAAGTGCAGCATGCTATTGAGATTCTTCTCAAGAATATCCATGGCTCGGTCGCCTTTATACACAAGGGCTCCACCATAAAGATATTTGAGAAATTAATCAGCAAGGCGGCTATCCTATAAGAGGAAGCTAAATAATTACCCTTCTCAAATTAGACATCTAATCCCAAGCATTAGAAGGACTTTGAAAAGAAGCCATGGGTTGTAGTTTCAATTAGGGAAGCATCCAGTGATAGCACAATTTGAGAGGCCTAAAGTCAAGCAGCCTCCACTCCTGCCTCCTCTTCCACTACCTCGGCCACCACCACAGTAGCATACATAGTAGTAGTACCAGTATCCACCTCCAGGTAGTTACTTTCCACTTACTTTTGCTAACAAGCTCAACAAACCATACTCATTCAAGAGGGAGGTAGTTAGAAAGATCATTAAGAACCTTCTTAAGATACCTAATTTTCAAGAGAAAAGTTGGTAGGTGTGATGATCCTAACTACTGCCCTTACCACCGCATGCTAGGCCATGTCATAGAGGATTGTTTCACCTTTAAGGGTTGGCTTAAATGTAGTTACAAGTCAGGAGCCATAGTTATCTCTAAAGAATATTTAGTAGAACAACCTTCTAGTTCTATTAAAGTAATCTTTGGGGATACATCTGATCCTCTTAAGACAAAATAAGGTTGGGATATCCATTTATCCTGTACCTCTAAAAGATTTTTTTTTAAATCAAGAAACTTTCTCTGCAGGTGCCTAACTCGGCTCAGACCTCCAACATCAAAGAAGGTCTGCTAGTTATGAGGGACAACTCAGGGTGGGTGGAAGCCCAGCAGCAGTAGCAACATTCACTTGCTCGAAATAGTTTTGTAGCATAGCCACAGTCCGATTCTAGCTCTCTTCTTTACACAATTGTAGCTACCACATCTATCAGCTCCACCACCACCAGTAGAAGCATTATATCTATGGATGAGGGAACTAAACCCCTCATTCTGCTTACTTTACATAATTTCTATCATGTACCACCTCCAAAATTAAAGAAACCAATGAAGAATATCAATTTAGCTTACATCTTGTCTAAATTTTATGATCTTAACAATTTTATTCTGATAAAAAGCTCTCCAAGTCAAAATAATATCAGTCCAAATAATTCTGATCAATCCCAGTCTGATTCAAAATGGATTTCCCTTTATTGAATCATTAGGGTTCACCACTTCAGATTAATTTGGACTCATCTGACTCTAATGACCCTTTTGGAGAAGTTATAGGTATACCTGATGAGCAGGTAGAACTTTCTACAAGCTCCTCATCTCAAGAAGTCATTGAAGTCAACTTTTGTAATGGCAAAGTTCTACCTCCTTGGGTAGCACCTCAGGAAAAGGGTAAATAGGTAATTGGTTCCAATGAGCAGATAGCCCCTCCACAAGTTGCTCCACCTTTGGATATGCTTGTGGAGGATCAGCCCAAAGTCGACTACAATATCATTATACACCTTAGAAAGTTTTCATCTAAGTTAAGCATATATGATTCCCTTATCTTATCCAAAGAGATGAGGAGTCATTAATCAAAGCTTTGCTTCATCTATAAATATGCTTAGCTCAATTGACCGCTACTAGAGAGGAGGCATACTTCTCAAAGGAGATCCTAGGAGTTACATTCACAGATGAAGTCCTACTTCTAGGGAAAATTGAGCACAACCGTCCCCTCTACATTACAATGAATGTTGACATATTCAGGCTATCAAGAGTGTTGGTTGATCCAGGTGCATCAATTAACATTATATGTCTAAGAACCTTTGCCTACTTGAGGATTGACATCTCTAAACTCCAAATGTATAGATGATGTTGAAAGGATTCAATGAATAAGGTGAGAGGGCCTTAGGCTCTATAGTGTTGCCTTTGGAGCTAGAAGTTTGGAAAACATAAGCTAAGTTTCACATAATAAATTCTGATACATATTTCAATTCTTTGCTTGAGCAACCTTGGATACATGAGAGCAATATGGTTCCATCCTCCTTACATCAGTGCATCAAGTTCCTAAGGGGTGGAATCGAGTATTGTGTCAAAGGAGACCTCAAACCATTTACAATTCATAAGGTCAGGATTTATGATGATTACCTCCATAAGAAGAAAAATGTCTTCTCTCGTGACATTAGTCAAAATGAAAAAAAAATGAAAAAAAAAGAAAGAAAACTAAATAAAAGAAAAAGAAAAAAGGAAAGGAAAAAAAAAAGAAAAATAAAAGGGAACTAGAAGAAGACATTAGGAAGGACATAGAGCCTAAGATTAGATTCCACCCACAGTTCGTTACCCCATTTGAACAAGTGGGGAGGATGACCCGCCACCACGAACGAAGAAGAGGTAAGTCTAGAGGGAGTCCTAGTGGTAGAAGGCCTCCATTCTTACCAACTACTAGGATATTTATTCCAGCATCTAGGAGTACACCTGCTATCTACATAGACTTAGAATCTAGTTCAGAGGATGAGTCTTGTGTAGTTATCACACCAGCCAGCTCTTCTCGGTAGCATATTCCATTGGAGGTGACACTCGAGCCAGACAGTGATGAAGACCTGGTCCCTAGGCAAAGAATAAGTGTATCCAAGTCTCTATTATGTGTAACTGTTAGGAATCAGATGGGAACCTCAACTTAACCCCACTTTCCTCAGAAAAAGTTGAGGGTCTGGTAGTTAAGGAAGCCCCCAAATAATGTGCAAATACAAATATTCAAAGATTCTATCCAAGAGCAACTTCCTCAAGACAAGAAGTTGATGTAGAACTTGATGATGATTCATATAAGGAATTAATAGAATTTCCTTTTGATTGGTACTAGCCTTATGTCCTTAATTTAGCAAAGAAAGGTTTGATTCCACATACATACATGGTCTAAGCACAGGTCAGAGAACTTTAAAAGGCTATGGAATAATAAATGCAAGAATTCTCAATCATGACCTGAACTAGGCTTTGGCATAGTGGGCCTAATCGATAATGATGACTACTGCCTGGTTATCACCAATCATTTGGAATCTGATAGGTTATTTTCAAATCACATTAACTCATATAATGAGGTGTGCATAGAAACTTTAGATGATTCAGATGATTTCTAAGTTCAAAGATGCACCTCCAAAATTCAAAGAAGAAATCAAATCAACCATTGACAAGCTCAAAAAAATCAATTTGGGGACTGAAGACTACCCACGCCTAACGTACATCAGCTCTTTGTTGGATGAAACTAAAACCAATGACTTAGTTAGGCTACTCACTGAGTTTTAGGACTATTTTGCATATAGTTATGAAGAAATGCCCAGATTAGCTCCTGACGTAGCCAATCATAAGCTAGTGATACAGCTTGACACTAACCCTATCAAGCAAGCTCTTAGATGCATGCGATTGGACATTGAACAATAGGTCATTTTTGAAGTCAATAAATTGATCAATGCTGGTTTCATCCGGGAGGATAAAATATCCCACCTGGTTGGCTAGTGTCATCTCAATTAAGAAGAAGAATGGCCAAATTTGCATATGTGTCGATTTTAAGGATCTTAGTAAAACATGTTCAAAAGATGAATTTCCACTACCAACACTAGAATTGATGGTGGATATTGCCTCATATCATGCGGTCTTCTTTTTCATGGATGGTTCATCTGGATATAACCAAATAAAGATGGCACTTGAAGATGAAAGGAACATTGCTTTCAAAACCCTGATCAGAATATATTGATATAAAGTCATACCTTTCAGCCTTAAAAAAGTTGGCGCTACATGCCAGTGGGCCATGACTTGAATCTTCGATGAACTCATTCATCACCAAGTTGAATACTACGTCGATGATCTCATAGCCAAAAGCAAAGAAAAGGAAGACCACCTCTTTGACTTGAGAGTAGTTTTGAGTAGTTAAGAGAATATAACCTCAAAATAAACCCTCTAAAGTATGCATTTGGAGTATCTTCAAGAAATTTTCTTGGGTTCGTTGTCCAACATCGAGAAATTAAAATCTATCTAGAGATGATTAAAGCAATATTGGAAATGCCACCCCTAAAAATCTAACTTAGATCATTCCAAGGGTGGTTGGCATATCTAAAATGCTTTATATCTAACCTATCAGACATATGCTAACCAATTTTAGCATTATTCAAGAATGATGCTAAGTTCAAGTGGGATGACAAGTGTCAGCACGCCTTCGAGAGCATCAAGAAGTACCTCATGATGCCACCAGTCCTAGCTGCCCCTATCCCAGGTAAACCTCTTATACTCTACACTACTGCATTAGATGACTCCATTGGAGCTTTGTTGGCCCAAGCCAATAATGAAGTGAAAGAAAACTCACTCTACTATCTTAATCATCATCTGACACCTGTTGAGGCAATCTATCCACCTATTAAGAAGCACTGCCTAGCTTTAATCTTCATAGTGCAGAAGCAACGACACTTTATGCTCTCTTATATAGTAAATTTAATTTTTAGAATCAATTCAATATAATATCTCATGACATGACTAATGATATCCAGACGGTTGGCACGATGATCCATGATTTTATCATAATTTAATATCATATTCCTACTCCTCTGTGTAGTGAATGGACAAGCACTCACAAATTTCCTAACATCACATCCACTTCTGGCAGACTCTCTGCTTAGTGATGATCTCCCTGATGAACAAATCATGAACTTAGGGGATACCAGTATTCTCCACTGGGAGATATACTTTGATGGTGCAGGTTCCTCTCAAAAAGGAGAAGAACGACAAACTACTTCAAGAGAAATCCCAAGCACATCAAGTGAAGTGAAGGGCACTCTCCTGTGCCCTCGTGGATGGTGTCTTATATCCACGATTCTTCTATCATATGTGGTTATGCTACTTAGACAAACACGAAGCCCATAATATCATGACTGTGGTACATTCAGGACTATGCAGAGCTCATCAATCCGGTCCCAAGATGAAAGCCAAAATCAAGAGATTTTGATATTATTGGTCGACGATGATCACAGATTGCATGGACATAGCAAAGAGATGCCACCAACACCAAGTACATGGAGTGGTTCTACATCAACCACCCAACATTCTACATCCAACATTGGCCTCATGGCCATTTGAGTATTGGGGGAACTGACATAGTTGGTCTGATTGATCCTCCTTCATCCAAGGATCACCAGTTCATCCTTGCATTTACAGACCACTTTTCCAAGTAGGCAGAGGCAGTTTCGCTCAGGGAGGTCAAAGCTCAGCATGTGCTCCAAGTCTTTAGGAACCATATCGTATATAGATTTAGGATACCCTGTCAGATTAAATTCGATAATGTTACAGATTTCAAGAGCTAAAATCAATAATTTTGCCCAGAGGCACAACATAGATTGGAAATACTCTACTATCTACTACCCACGAGAACAGTTTAGCAAAAGCCTTCAACAAAACTCTCATCCAAATACTCAAGAATACATTCGATGACAACAAATGATAGTGGCATGAGCAGTTAGTTGATGCTTTGTGGGCTTAACCTATAGAACTCCAACACAATTTATCACATTCTCCTTAGTGTATGGGTTTGAAGCTATTCTACCTTTAGAAGTCTAACTCCCATCACTAAAGATAGCTGTGGGTAGCAAAATTACAACTGAATAGAATAATAAGTTGTGGCTAGAAAAACTCGAAGGTTTGGAGGAGAGGTGCTTGCGAGAATGCCAGAACCTCGAGTTATACAAAGAAAAGATGGTTCAAGCTCATAACATGTTGGTCTTCTTTAGAGATTTTCAAGTAGGAGAGGTTATTTTAGTTTAAAGAGACCAATTGTTGCCCGTCATAAAATGGGAGGCAAGTTTGAACCCACATGGGAAGGCCCTTTCATCATAGAAAAGGCCTACTAAGGTGGATCTTACCAACTTATCAACCATAAAGGAGAACACCTAGTGCTTCCTATCAATAGGCTTTATCTAAATAAATACTACGCATAAGCAATGTTTAAAATAATTTTTCATCAATAAAATTCCATTTTTAATTGAACTTCTCTCCAAATTGAAGTGTTTCTAATTGCCAAATTACATTCGTGGTGTGTTTAGGAACTCGAGTTGCATTCTATCCCTCATTAGCACAACACAAACATAAAATTACACACAAACACAAACAAATCAAACACAAATCTAATTCCTTAAGGCTACCTTGAGTTGAGATAACTCCCCCAATAGTCCTTACTCAGTAGCTACTCTAGGTCGGGCTTGATCCACTATTTAGCTAGTGTGTCTCTCTAGTGGTCTTCTCTACTTAGGAGGATTTGAGACCCCATCTTTCTTCCAAGCTTGACCACTGCAAACCAATGAGTGCCTCATTAGTGTGGTATGTCTTATTGCATGACCAATAAGCTACCTTGATGTTAGCTTTGTTTAAGAAGATGTGAGTCGCAAGCTTTCTTCTTGAACTAGCCACCGTGTATGTTGACCTCACCTTTGGAGTAAGGATTCAATCTTCCCATCTTAGATCTAAGAGTCTTCTAGATACTAGGGTCTTCTTAGTCATAGGACACTTCTAGTGACTAAGTGAATATTTAAACTAAACCTAAAGACCTTGGAAGATTTGCCCTAGACTTAGACCTTACCCTAGAACTAAGGAAGCCTACATATCCTATTGCCAAACCCATGACTTATGCCTATTCAATCATGCAAAACAAAACCTCAAATCAATCCAACCAATCCTAATTGAATTTCAATTCAGATGTAAATCCCAAGCCAAATGATTGAAACCTATAACTTAAATCCATCTTAATCCCTTAAGCCAATCCAGTGGTCTCAATCCAAAATTCTTTCAATCAAACCCAAATCTAATGGAATTTCACAAAAACACTCCAACCATTCAAAACCTTCACTCCAAACTCTACAATCAAACCAATCAAGATCATTTACTAAAATCGATTCAATTAACCCAAGCTAGCCCATTTGAACCCAAAATGTCCAAATAAGCTAAAATCCAACTAAACCCAAATCAATTGTAATCAAAGCCATCAATCAATCTCAAACAAATTATCAAACTCAATTAACCTCAATCCAACCCAAAACTAATTAAATTAACCAATTAGGTTCACTTGACCCAAAGTGACCTAAATGACCCATTTGAACCAAATTCCAATCCAACCCAAATTGGATTGAACCAAATCATCTAAAACCTCCTACAATGATTATTGATCATCCTTGATTGATCAATTACAATCAATTTAGTCAAACCAAGTCAATTTGGTCATTTGATCAAGTTGGCCCAATTAGCATTCATGAACCAAATTGAACCAAATCCCATTCTAAACCAAATTAATTGAAATCAATGATTTATGCAAACTTCAAATTGATCCTTGAACATGACCTGACCATCAATTGAGCTAAACTAAATCCAAATGGCCTCTTGACCCAATTTGACTTAAAAGGCCAAATTGAACCAAATCAAATCCTAATCCAAATTGATTACAACCAATGATTCAAAACCATTATAAATTGATTATTGAACATGATCAAACCCTTGTTTGAACTAAATTTGATGAAGTCAATCCAATTGACCCATTTAGTCCAAATTGACCTAAAGGGTCAAATTAGTCTAAATCATTAATAAATCCAAATTGATTGAAATCAAAATCTACAATCATCTTCAAATGATCAATTGAACCTAAATCAACATCTAACCCAAGCCAATTTGGCCAATTTGGCCAAATTAGTCAACTTAGCCCATTTGACCAATATGAACTCATATGAGTCAAATTCAAATCTACTCAAAATCAAATCAAACCAATTGAACCCAAACATCCAAATCATCATTTGAACTTGATCTAAGCCTTGGTTTGACCCCATTTGACCAATTGGTCAATCTAACCCTTATTTGACCTACATGGGTCAAATTGAGCCAACCCATTCAAACCAAGCCCAAACCCATTCAAACTTGGCTTAACCCATCTTTGGGTTACCATGGATCAGCCCAAATCCAACCCAACTTGACCCATTACCCATTGGGTAAACCCCTCCACATAAGATAGAATTCATTTTTTGGTGATCAAACCCCCTCTTTTGCATTTGACAACCACCCAGAGCTGAGTTTGGACCCTTGACCCTATGGCTAACATGACCCAAGGCTAGTTGGGTCAGTCATAAGTCAAGGGAGGTGTACTAACCCACCTCCTCCCATTAGCACACCCTTGCAACCAAGGACAAGCCACCTTGGGCCCTCACTACTTAAATCGAGCCACCTCAGCACCTCCCTGCCACCCATGGCTGTCTACACCAGTCGGGCACCTGCAAATTTCAGAACCAATCCTAGCCGTTAGATTGAAGGGGGAGGAGAGTATACTCCTCCCCATTCCACTCTCACATACATGAGAGCTTTCCTAGAGCTTGAGTGAGAGAAAATAAGTCTCCTAGAGCTTTCCCCAAGTTCCCAAAGCCTCCCCATCACCGGTGATGTTTAAACTGAGTGAAATACAGAGCTATTTTGACCAACCTCTCTCAATCTCAACTATTCTCAATTAACTACACTCACACATTCACCAAGCTCTGACGAGGAGAAATGAATCATTTTTTGATCAATTCGAGCACCGAAGACCCATCCAAGACCAACTCTAATGAGGATTTCGGTGACGTTTGCTCCATAGATCCATCGATGAGGAGTCAAAGTGCAATCTTCTCAGTACGGCTTCATCTCCTCAAGATGAAGCTACCTCAGTCAGTTAATTACCAGTCCTAAGCTCCGATGAGGTAAACTCTAGTAAACTGTAGAAATCCATTAAAGTGTTGGTCTTTTGTGAAGAAAATCATGTTCTCTTATGAATCCTAATGTTAGATCCCTCTAGATCCCCTCCTCTAAGCTTTTGGAGTCGATCCTAAGGCCCCACAAGCTCTGGCGAGATCGGATCGAGCGGAGGAAGGCGGATAGTATCCGTGTTCCATCATTTGAGGGATGACGGATCATCCACCGTCCATTTTGCATAATTGGAATGGACGATAATGATTAATCTGTTAGATTTAATTCTATTTAATTATATAAAATGTGAGGGATAAATCCCCACCATCTGGTTTAAATCAGACGGTGGGGATAAAAGCGCGTCCACTGACTCAACAGCCTTGCTGGACAATTTAAATGGCCAATTTCGTGGTGCCACATGGAAAGTGCTACCACGTCAGCTACCCGCGTGGCACCGATGGATTAGGGATTAATTAGGGTTTAAAATGTAATTAATTTGCTAAAACTTCCTAAAATTATAACTAATTGTAGAAAAATCTAAAAAATACAAATAAATATATTTTGGAAAGGTTAAATAGAGGAGAATTTAATAAAAAAATTTTAATGTGTTTTGAATAAAGCTTAAGGCTTAATTAAGATTTGAATATTTTTCTAATTAGTTTAATTAAGCTCTAATTACTTGGGCAATTAATCCCAAATTTGGCATGAAGATTTAGTGGGATGACCTCTACCTCAAATGATTTTATTTAGATTTATTGGCTATGTAATTAGGAGAATTTGAAATTCAAATCATAATTATCCTCTTAATTAATCTAATGATTATTTAAAACCCCAAATAGTGAAGATTAATTAATTTAACTTTATTAACCACTGATTAACAGTGAGATAATGAAGGAAAGTAATTAGGACCTCTTTCTTAATTACTTTTCCAAATTCATTTCCTTAAAGAGAGTTAATTAATGTGAGGTTGTGGTATTTATTTTTGGATGGTTTATGTGTATGTGTGTGTGTGGGGGGTGGGTGGGGACACCACGCAGATCTAAGGGTGTACTTATTGAGGTGATCATGTAATACATCAAGGAATAGTGCATTATCTCTATAGATAGAAATCACTACCCTACAATGGTCCTAATCACCTAATAAGGACTCCTAAGGCATGATGGGTCTTCGAATGTGCCAAAAAAAATTTTCTACTTTACACGGATGAATAAAGTAGAGTTTATTTAAACTGGGTTCTAAAGTTTCTTATGGGGTCAAGCCCCCAAAGTTAATTACATCCTAAGAAAGGTGAGTTCCTTAGGAATACTCTAGATTAAAGTAGGTAATTATTATCTCCAAAGATTTCAAATATAGGACTATCAATAAATTGGCTATATTTGGAAAATCAAGTGGGATATATCAAAAGGAGAGACTTATTATCGAAGCCAAAGGAGATGAGTAAGGGATGCTCATGATACTAAGAAACCTAGTGAGCTTCCCAAACAATCCTATGATTGGGATTTATATATTTGAAATTGAAGAGAATTATGTATTTGAGTTGAAATTTATTAGAAAGTTAAGACTTATAATCCCACAATACATGATTGTGGAAATGCCTGAGAAGTGAGGATTTATGCTTGCAGCTCGAGGGAAAATAACAACCTCAGATCCTAAATCTAGGGAGATTTAGCGAGGGCCAAAGCATGTCCTAAATCTAAGATGAAAATGGGTATATTGTTCACCTCCACAAGATAAGGTAAACCACCTGACTGCTGGACTTATAACCGCCTAGAGTGGCTGCCAGCTAACTCCTACATTTTAAAACCATGTAGTCAAGTCATATGTTTTATAAGATGGTTAGGTTATTTATATTTAGAAAGAAATTAAAGTCCTTAAACCCAGTCCCTAAAGAGACTAGAGCATGAGTGGTACGAATAATGACTTAGTTTAATACAAATTTTATCAAATTTTACTTAATTTTGAACTCTTTATTTTTGACACAAGCCATAGGATTTTATATGCCTAAATGCATGATGAAATAGGGTTATTAGCTAAATCAGAGAGAAAGAGGTGTTTTCCATCATAAGGGAGACCCTCAAAGGTCAAGTCTTCCCGTATTATGCAAGGTTAGAAACCCTCTCTTAGCAAGAATGAAACAAGATGATATGCATGATATTAAATATACAACATTTAGCTAAGGGATTTCTAAATCTTTTATTTATCTTGATTTAATGCCTAGGCTTTTTTATGAGGTTATGAGTTATTTTAGAAAATTTAGTTATGAGTTGTGATTGGGGTAAAAAGTTTATTTTTCTCTAAGAGCTAAAGCAAATCCAGGCAACACATTAAATCATCATATATGAAGAAATTAAGAAAATACATGCCATTTCTATTACATAATTGTAAATAAATCATTAATTAATTTATAAACTCAACGTGAAAGAATAACAGGCAGGTGTGATCGAGTACCCGCCATACAACCAGAATAGAGAAATGGGTAGCTGAGCTCTACCCTTATACATCCTGGTATATGAAAGAATAATTATAATTACAAATGAATAAATATTATGGGGGGTCTTCATGTCTTCATATCTTCATATCTTCATGTCTTTACTCCATTTCATCATTTGGATTTTCTTGCTTCAAAGGCATCATAGGGCCTCACAGGACAAAGCCTTCTAGCCTCCGCTCATCCTAATCCCCCATAATACTAATCCTAATTCCTAATGTAAGATTACATTAAAAATAGAAAAAGTAAATCTAACTACACCTGCAAAATAAGTCTTAGCTAAACACACCATACAACCCAAGTAGTTGTATGCATAATTTATACTTAGCACCCTGCACATGGGTAATCGAGTCCATCTGTCCTAATGTAGATCATGCTTAGGGGTTAAGCAACCTGCAAAAGAAAGCATTTTTATTTATTTTAAGCACCCATTAATCATAATCTCCTGTAGAAAATATGATTAGGCTAATCACAGCCTATCATCTAGTCTATGAAGCATACACCCTAACATCTAGTCTACAATAATACACACAAAATAAACATACATCAAACCATGCACCACCCTAACATAAAGTTAGAAGTGGTGACTTAATCTAATATGTGTGTATTAAGGCTTGTGTGGTATGTCCTAACTAGGCTTTAAAGTTATCATTCTCTAAGTATGAAGAGATTTAATTATGAAGGGTGGTTATAATTTAAATGGTTTAATTAATTTGTAAATTTTTACTTAATGTTTTCTTTGGCTTCCTTAGCTTACACCTAACAACTAAGTGTTATAAAGAGAGGAAAAGAGAGGGTCACTCTCTTTCTTCCCTACCCTAAGCCACATCTAAAGTAAATTAATTAATCAATTCCCTTTAGTGAATGACTTATTATATGTTTTAATTAATCCTAGGTTTAAGTTCACTTTAAATAATCCCATTCAATAAGAAATGCATCTTAAGATTAATTGGAATTAACTACTATCACATAACACATGTTTTCTCATTTCTTTCCATCATATATATGGCATGCATATGATTTAAGTCTTAAGCATACCTATACATGCAATTTGTATCTTAGCACACTTAAATGATGAATGTAAGCAAATATACTTAGAATTGATGTTTCATTTGGTTGAATCATTTTTTGTCATATTAATTTAAAGCTCTATCTAAATTCTTATACAAAAGCATAAGAAAAAAACTCTAAATCATATGACTAATCAACCTAACCACTTGATCAAAAATATGAATGCATGTCTTTTTAATAGAAAATTAGGGTTTTCATTCATTAGCTAAATATCCATTCAAATGTATAAAAGTTTTAAGCAAGTACGGCGCCATTATTTTGCACTAGGGGAGTGAGGTAGGAACCTCCTTGGTGCTACTTAAAGCTGTACATCCCTGAAATGTCTAGACTAATATACCCGCTACTCTTAAATATATATGGATGTATAAACAACTATAAGAATGAAAATCATGCAAAAGTAGAATTTGATTGAATTGATTTATTTATGTAAATGAGTTAAAGCTCTATTTAAATTCCAATGTTAAGATGCATAAGAATAAAATCAAACGAGTACATCACCATTGTTCTACACCAAGGGAGTGAGGCAGGAACCTCCTTGGGGCTACTTAAAGCCATGCGTCCCTGGGATGTCCAGACTAATATACCCATTAACATTAAAACTTATGAAAATCAACACATGAATGTAAGAAAGAGACTTCACCTAAACTTATCTTCAGATGCATCTCCTATGTATGTGTAACTAAAGTCACAATATACATATTATTCTTCATTTATAAGCTTTGAAAATATATTTTAGATTTAATAGTGATAATAGCCACACATATTTCTAATTAAGTCAACACATGCAAATTGACATAAAGGAAATCATTTTCATTTGATTAATTTGAAAGAAATGAATGCATGAATATAAGTGGCATACAACTTTTTAACATGATTGGAAAGAAATAAAGTAACACAAGCATGTAATTTCATTCAATCCAACTAAGTCCTAAGGACAATCATATTAAACAAATTCATTTAAAATAAACTAAAGTTTCTTAAATACATTTTGATCTTTATGCTTGATTTGATTTAAGAAATATGAAAGAGGTTTGCTAATCCTAATCCCATTCCCCATATATGTGAGTTAATTTGATTAATGAAAAGCAATTAGGTTAATTTTATGGCTTAATTAGGTTGAGATATGAGTACATCAATTAATTAACCCTTACCAACATCACCTTAAGCTAATTGACTAAATAATGATGAACCAACATGAGATGCAACCACATTAAAAGTAATTTAGCAATTCTCCTAAGAAATGAAAGGGGCCTAATGCAATTGGCTCTTAATTAATAGTTAATTAAGCTTAGGGGACTCACTTAATTACTTTTATGGTTTTCTCACACATGTGAGCTAACTAGAATTTCATTAGCTCTCTCTCCTCTCTCTCTCTCTCTCTCTCTCTCTCTCTCTCTTCAGGTTGTTGAGCACCCAAAGAGCTACCCAAGAGTTAATTAAGGAAGGCAAGTTTAATCAAGTTAATTAAGTTCATTAATTATCTAATTAAATCTTAATTATCCTTAATCAACAACATGAAATGGACTTAGGGCAAGAGATAAAGAAAGAAGCCTAAGTCTCAATCCCTAAATCTTTATAATTAGTTAATTAAAGTTCAAATATAATTTTGGTTTTGATTAATTTGATTAATTAATTAATTAATGAGTCTTAATTAATTAATTTAAAGAGGGAATGAAGATGACTTAAGGAAAAGATTGGAAGAGGGGCCCCAACCCATTTCCCTAAGTTTCTCTACTGTTTACAGAGGCTAATGAACTCAATTGATGGAATAATTCACTATTCATTTAATTAATTATCACTAATTAAGCTAAGAGAGTAATTAAGGCTTAATCAATTAATTTCTCTAATTAACTATCCAATAAATTCCAAGAAAAATAAGGGAGGTAGAGGTCATCCCCCTAAACATCCTATGGAAAGTTTGAAATTAATTGGATAGTTAATCAAAAGTAATTAGGCTAATTAATGTTTTAATTAAACTTTAATTAAGAAAAAATTATTATTCAAAATTAATTAATAATAATTTTCTTGGATTCCCCGCTGAAATACCTTTAAAATGAGCCCTCATTTATATTTTTTGGATTTTTCTAGGATTAGTTATAATTTTAGGAAGTTTTAGCCTTAAAAATTAATTAAAACTGCCCTAATTAATCCTTAATCCTATTGGTGCCATGTGGCTACTGATGTGACGTGCACTTTCTATGTGGCATGATGGAATAGGCTATTTAAGTTGACAAATTGGGAAGCTGACTTGGATTACGGCAGACACGCTTTCCTGTGGACCGTTTGATCTAAGATCGGACGGTCACGATAAAATCCCACGATTAAGGAGAAAACAGAGGCAGATCTAATGTAATCAGATCAGGACCATCTGTTTTGATCACATGGAATGGACAACCCGTGATCCGTCTCCTTCGCGAATGGCGAAAGATGGATACCATCCATTTTTCTCCATTTAATCCGAGCTCACTAGAGCTCGAATTGGGATCAAATTGATCCCACACCATTAGGATAAGGAGACAAACACATCCAATGGCTAAAAATGCATGACATACAAATTTCCTTCGAAATGGACCAACCACTTTTTCCTAAACTAATGGTTTTGAGGAATTACCTCATCCAAGCCAATGTCTGGTGGTGGGATCAGCTGAGGTAGCTTCATTTGGTAGAAAGGGAGCCTTGTTGTAAAGCTTGGACCTTAATTTGAAGTGGGGCTGGACAATCCACGGTAGAGCCACATCAAACTTGGACCTCGGTGGCTTGGAAGCTCAAGGGATGATTTGCTTAGCTTCGATTAGGTGTGGTGATGGTGTGTACAAGTTTAATTAGAGTTTGGTTGAGAAATGGGTGGGTTTGAATCAAGAGAGGTCTCCCCTATTTTAGTTTAGCATGCAGTGAGCAATGGACTATCTAGGGAGGCTTGGGGTGCACTAGGAAGCTCTGAGGGATTTCAAAATCACTCAAGGAATTCAAAGAATGCAAATTATGACCATTCCCTGAAATTGAGTGTGATGGATGGATGGGATATGTCCTTGAAATTCCATTGATTCACCACCTTCGAGGCATCAGAGGGGTCACTGTTAGCTCCACGTGGCTTGCTAGGAGTGGAGGAAGCTATGGCAGGGAGCTCAAGGTAAGATATGGGAGGACTGAGTTGGGTTGGTCCTTTGGGTGCTCGGTTTGGATTGAGAGGGGAGGAGGAGAACTCCCCTTGGTCCATGTCTGATCTTAGTGGGTCTAGGGTGGGCTATAAAGCTTAGGTGCACCCTATTTGGCACTTGGATAGCTGCCCAAAATGATGGGAGAGAGGACTTGGCTTTTTATGGAAAGAATCTAATGTGGGGAGGCTTGTCCAATGGTTAATCCCCTTAGATCTAATGTAATCAGTTCAAGAAATTGGCTAAAAAGGCTAAAATTGAAAATTTGATTTAATTTGAGTTTGATTTTGGCCATTTGGATTTATATTTCATTTATATTTTTTGAATATAAATGAAGAGATAAATGATTCATGTGAAACTAAAATCAACCTAAGTCAAACCTAACCTAACCCATTTGACTTTAAATATTCAATTGAATCAAAATCCAATTGAACCTAAACTTATTGCAATTTTTATTATCCCAAATCCATATATATAAACTCAATATCAATTAACCCAATTGTTATTGGTCAAATGACCAGTTGACTTGGTTCAATTCAGGTAGTTGATCCTGATGATTGTTGATCATGATATGGGGTTTGGATAGGCTTAGTTCAATCCAATTTGGGTTGGATGAGAACTTGGCTCAAAAAGGGTCTTCAGGTCACTTTGGGTCAAGTGGACCTAAATGAATCAATTGGTTTGTTTTTGGCTTGATTCAAGTTTAGTTGAACTCACATATGAGCCTAGGATGAATATATAAATCTAATTGCAATTGGTTTGGAGTCGAATGGATTTTGGTTCATATGACAATTTCAAGTCAAAAAGGGTCAACATGAGCTTGATTTGAGTTGACTTGGATTTGGTTTGATAATTATAGTTTATTTTTATATTTGGATGAGTGGTTGAAGGAATGATAGACTCATGAAGAAATCCATGGGTTTTGAATTGATTTGGGTATCATTTAGCCAAGTTCAAGAATTTGGCTAAAAAGACTAAAATTGGAAATTTTATTTAATTTGGGTTTGATTTTGGCCATTTTGAATTATATTTCATTCATATTTGTGAACATAAATGAAGATATAAATTATTCATGAGAAAATCACTTGAGTTTATAGTTATTTGGAAGTAAATTTGACCAAGCTTAAGGATGTAGGTCAAAAGGGCTTAAGTAGGGAATCGATTTAGTTTGATTTATTTTTGGTCATTAGAGGATAAGTTTCATTTATATTTGTGAATATAAATGAAGTAATAATTGATTTATAAAGAAATCGACTGAGTTTGTGTTAATTTGGGTTGAGATTTGATTAAGCTTATGGAGGTAGGTCTATATGGCTTAAGAAAGATCTTGATTTGTTTTGATTTAGTTTGATTTGATTTGAATGGTTTGAATTTAGATTTCATTTATATTTGTGAATGTAAATGAAGGAATAGTTGATTTATAAAGAAATCAATCAAGTTTGATTTGGTTTAAAGGGGGTCTTAGCTAAGCATATGAAGTTAGTTCATATGGCTTAGGAAGGCATTTTGGAATTAGAATTTGATTTTGGGTTCTAGTCATTTGATTTTGGATTTGGGTTGGAGTTTGATTTGAGATTGAAATTGATATTTGATAAACTTAATTGAGTTGAGATCGATTTGAATTTGGCTAAGGCTAAGTCCATAACATAAAATCAAAGGGCTTAGGAAGGGTTTTGGAATTTGAATTTGATCATGGGCTTCAATCATTTGATTTGGAATTTCATTTGCAAGGTTGGTTTGAAGAAGGAAGCATGGATTGGGTTTAGTGGAAAATTTTCCTAAATCTCATGACCCCCATGGCTAATCCTTCTCTAGACTTAGGTTAAGTGTTTACCTAATCACTAGAAGTGTCTTAAGACTAAGGAGCTTTTAGTATCTATAAGAGTCCTAGATCTATGATGAGGAAGTTGAGAGCTCACTCCAAAAGTGAGGTCAACAAAGGTTTAATTAAGTTATTAATTAATCAATTGACAATAAAATTAAATCAAACTAAAATGATAATCACTTCAGATAATCAACATTTAAATTAAAGGTTCCTCTTTATGTGTTCAATAACATAAAGACCTTTAAGGAAATAATGATTAGCCCATAAGTGTGGTAAAATCATGAAAGTAGTTAATTAGATTCTTTAGTCTAATTAATCTCTAATCACAAGCCAATTGCATTAGGTCCTTTAGGAGCATTGCAATTTTACTTTCCTCATGTGCATGTCATTTGTGGCTTATGATTGAATGGTTAATTAAATTAAAGAAGCAAAGAAAAGGGTAATTAAATGAGTTATTTAATGGTTCAACTTAATTAAATTATAAAAGTCACTTAATTATCTTTCCTTAAATAAATTAAATCATCAACATGGGATAGGATAAAAATAACAAATAATTTTTCGTCTTTAAGTTCAACCAAAAATTTAAAATTAAATTAGTAAGAAGCTCTAATTTTCTTTAAATAATTTTATGTGATGTGAGTGACCTTAAGAATTACTATACTTGAATGAATTATATGGAGATGTTTGGCTATTCCTTTTCAATGACTTTAAATGTTGTATGTCATATGATCTCATGCATTCATATTTTCAAAATCAAATGGAATTTACTTATGTAAAATTGCATATATTTCTTAATCCTATTATGTGTGTGGCTTTTATCACTAATAAATCCAAATTTATTTTTCAAAAGTTATAAATTAATAATAACATTTAGAGTGATAGTAGTTATATATATATATATATATATATATTGGACTTCCATGTGTTTATAGCTTAAGCATGTGAAGGTAGTGCTTTCTTTCCTGTGTTCATATATGGATTTACATATGTTTGAATGATAATAAGTATATAGTATAGACATTCAGGGAATATAAGGCTTTAACTAGCCCCAAGAAGTTCATTTGATTATGTCACTTCCCTAGTTAACAAAGGCACTGTGGTGAAATTTTATTTTCATTCTTCATCTATCTTTTTGAGGAAAAATAAATGAAGAACAAAAATAATAACTTCTTGTGTTGGACACCACGTAAATCCGCAGATGTTCTCATTAGGGTGATCAGGTATGACATTGAGGAATGATGTACTATATCAAGAGATAGAAGTCAGCATCCTACAATGGACTTAATCACCTTAATAAGGACTCCTAAGGACAATGGGTCTTTGTATATACCAGAGATTCTTCCCCAACTTTACATGAAAAAGTAAAGCAGTGTTTATTTTTAACTAAGTTCGTTAAGTTCCCTATGGAGGCAAGTTTCCATAATTAATTACATCCTAAGGAATGAGATTCCTTAGGAATACTCTCGATTAAGATAAATGATCATTATCTCTAAAGATTTCAAAGATAGAACTATCAATTAATTGGTTTATTTTTAGAAGATCAAGTGGGATTGATCAAGAGGAGGGATTTATTATCAAAATCAAAGGAAGATAAGTAAGGGATGCTTATGATACTAGGAAGCCTAGTAAGCATCCTAAACTATCCTATGGTTGGGCTTTATATTTTTGAAATTGAAGTGATTTATTTGTTTGAGTTAATTTTTTATTAGAAATCTAGGGCTTATAATTCTACAACACAATATCATGGAAATTCTTAAGATGTGAGGATTTATGCTTGTAGCCTACAAAAGGAAGTAGCAACCTCTGAACCTAAATCTAGGGAGCTTTGGCGAAGGCCGAAGCATGACCTAAATCTAAGGAAAAAATGGATATTTGGTTTACCTCCACAAGAGAGGATAAATCAACCGACTGTTGGACTTACAACCTCTTGGGGGTGGCCGCCAACTAACTCCTCCTACGATTTTAAATACATGTAGGCAAGTCATATGCTTTTGCAAGATATATAAGCTGTCATTTATTTAGAAAGAGACTAAGTCCTTAAACACACTCCCTAAGAGACTAGATCATGTAGGAAATGATTAATGACTTAAATCTAATGCAAATTTTATTATATTTTATCTTCATTTTTGGACAATTGATTTCACACGGGCTATGGGATTCATATGCCTAATGCATGAAAAATTGGATTATGGGCCAAAATCGAGAAGGAGGTGTGTTTCCACCATGGCTCTTAAAGGTCAAGCCAACTTCCCTGGCAAAGGTGGAAGCCCTCCATGAGCAAGAGTCAAGCAAGATGTTTTTTATGCATGATGTGAAAACATATAACATCTAACTAAGGGGTTGCTAAATCTTTTATCTTGTTTTATAAACTAGACTTTAGGTGAGGTTATGAGTTGTTAATTTTTAGTTTTGAGTTGATTAATTTGATAGAAAATTTACTTTCTTCCTAAGAGCCTAATCGCATCCAGATCATTCATCAAAGTAAGGAAGAAACTAGGAAAAATATGTCATCTTAATGCATAAGCTAAGCAAACATCAAATAATTTATAAAGCTAGCACAAAAGAATAAAAGGCCTTTGTGGTTGAGCTCCACCATAAAAACCTGAAAAGAAATTGGGTAGCGGAGCTTTACCCTTATACAACCCGAATTACAAATGAATGAACTACAATTAAAAAAGAATTCATGTTATGTGGTCTTCATTTCTTCATTTTTTCTTCCTTCTTTTAGCTTGGTTAGAATATGGTTGCTCCAAAGGTTTCACATGGTGTATAAGACATAGTCTTATGACCAATGTTCATCCTAATCCCCCATAACATTCATTCTAAATCATAATTGTAAAATTACATGAAAATGAGAAAAGTAAATCAAACCAAAACTTGCGAAATAGAGATTAGCTAAACAAACCACACAATCCCAAGCATGCATATGAATAAATTTGACCTAGCACCCCACACATGGGTAACCATGTCCACCTGGTCTATTTTGGATTACGCTTAGGGGTATAAGTAACCTGCACATCAAAAGCATTTATATTTTTATTACAGTGCCCCTTAAGCACAACCTCCTGCAGAAGATAATGATTAGACTAAGATTGTCCTACCATTTAGTCTACGCATATTCTTCTAACATCTAGACTAAAATATTACATCATAAAATAAAATCAGGCATGAAACCATGCACCACCCTAACATAGGACTAGAAATGATGACTTAACCTAATGTGTGTGCAATTTAAGGCTTGTGTGGCATGTCTTAGCTAAGCTTTAAGGTTAGAGTTTTCTAAGTATGAAGGGTTCAACTTAGAGGGTGATTTCATTTAAGTGATTTATTTGATTTGTTAATTTTATTTGATGATTTAATTTGGTTTGAATGAACCTATACTTAATTACTAAGTGTTGTAAAGAGAGGAAAAGAGAACATAACTTCTCTTTCCTCCCTACTTTAAGTAATTTCTAAGGTAGATTCATTAGTGATTTTTATTTAGTGAATGTTTTATTATATGTTTTAATTAATCCTAAGTTTATATTTGCTATAAATAAATCTATTCAAATAAAAAAGGTATTTTAGGATTAATTAAAGACAATTACTATCACAAAACACACAACACTTTATTTTTTTCCAACATGTGTATCATGCATATGAAATGATCCTGAGCATATCTATATATGAAAATGCAAAATTTATTATACCTTGAAATGATCCTAAGTTTAGATTTGGAAATGATTTCCTATTAACCAGATTGAGCTAGTATTCAACCCACACCATCTAAGAGCAAAGAGAAAGAAATCCAATGGTGGAATTCTATTGGGATTACACTTCCCTTCATAAAGTATGAAAGAATTTTATACCTAAGCTCAATTTTGAAGCATACCTCACTGGAGGCTATCACCGATGCTTCCAAATGTTGAGGTAGCTTCGTCTAGTGGAGACGAAGCCCTGTTGAAGATTTGAAGGCTTAAGATGAAGTGGATCTTCCTATTAACCAAATTGATCTTCAATGGCCTATGGCTTTGATCGACCTCCTTCCCATGGCTTGGATGCTTGAGATTTGCTTTGAGCAATCTGGATTAGGTCCCTTGATGGTGCTTGCAAGAGAAATTGAACTTCTATGGAGAATTGGCTAAGTTGGAATTCGCCCTCACCTCCCCTATTTTTAGCTTAGAAAAAACTGAGAAGAGGAATTAAGGAGAGCTTGGGAATTGCTTGAGAGAGCTTGGGGAGCTTACCTTAGGTCTCTCTAGCTCAATCGAATGCAAGTGTGCTCAATTGGAATGAAATTAGGGGGAGTATATCTCCCCTTACTTGATCGGATAGTCGTGAGCTCCTTTGCCATTTTAATCAAATTGATCTCATTGAATGGGTTTTTTAGGTTGTTAGGAGCTTCACATGGTTTGATTTTGGCAGGGGAGTGTAGTGGAGGAGTTTCCCATGTGTTAAATGAGAGTATGGAGTGATTCCATGTGCTCATTTTCCATTGGATGGTCAGTTTTGGCTTTGGGTTGGGTTTGGTTGACCCAAACCCATTGGGTCATGTGCACCACATCCCTTGGTGTCCAAAAGGACCACTAAGAGGATGCCAAGTGGCCATGAAAAAGATTTGACCAAATTCCAAGTGGAATTGGCCATATGTTACCCTTTGACCTAGGGATAAAATGGTCATCTAGCTTTGATTTCAATTTGAACAAATTTGGAATAATTGAAAAATGGGTTGCGCCAATTTTTAATGAATTTGGTGTCGATTTGATATGATTTGGGTCATGTTGACCTATTTAGGCTAGGGTCAGGTTGACCAATTGGTCAAATTGGGTCAAACCAAGGGTTGGGTCTAGTTCATATGACCATTTGGAGTGGTTTGGTATCATTGGTTTGGTTCAATTTGATTTATATTTAGTTCTGGTGCATTTGAGTTCATTTAGGTCAAATGGGTCAAGTTGACTAATTTGACCCATTTGACCCAATTGGGTTAGGTCATGGGTTGGTTTAGGTTTGGTTGGTCATTTGAAATATTTTGCAAGCTTTGGTTTCAATCAATTTTGGTTTGGTTTGATTTTGGCTTGATTTGACCTTTTAGGTCAAGTTGGGTTCATGGTCAATTGGGCTAGGTTGGGTTTAGTTGGCCAATTGAGGCTTTGGTCAAGTTCAACAAGTGATTTAGAATGAATTTGACCCATTGGCTCCAATCAATTTGGCTTAGATCAAGATTTGACACATTTTGACTTTTTAGGTCAACTTGGGTCAAGTGGCCAATTGGGCTAGGTTTGGCTCAAATGATGACTTGGTCATGTTCAATCATTGATTATAAACTGGTTTAGATCAATAGTTTCAATCAATTTGGCATATGGTAGATTTCGGCTAGTTTAGGTTTCATTTGGGTCAAATGTTGACTTGGCAAAGGCTAGGTTTGACTTGGCTTGACCCAATTTGAGTGATTGATCATCTTATGATGATTGTTTCTCATAATGTGAGGCTTAGATGGGCTTAGTTCAATCTAATTTGGGTAGGATTACAATTTGGCTCAAAAAGGTACTTTAGGTCACTTTGGGTCAAGTGAGCCTAAATGGGTCAATTGACTTGATCAAGGCTTGATTCAAGTTTGGTTAATCTTACATATGAACTTATGATTGAAATATAAATCCATTTGCAAGTGATTTGGAGTCAAATGGGTTTTGGTTCATTTGATAATTTCAAGTTCAAAGGGTGAACATGGGTTTGATTTGGGTTTGACTTTTGAATTTAGTTTTGGTTTGATGATTGAAGTTTATGTTTATATTTGGTTTCATGACTGAAGGATTGATTGAATCATGAAGAAAATCTAGGGGTTTAGATTGATTTGAGTTTGATTTGGCTAAGTTCAAGATTTTAACTTGAAAGGGTATAGATTGGATTTTGATTAGATTTGGATTTGAGTTTTGAATCTGGTTTTGGTTATTTGAATTTATATTTCATTTATATTCCATTTATATTTGTGAATATAAATGAGAATATAAATGGGTTATGAGAAAATCTCTTGAGTTTGAAGTGATTTGAATTTGAATTTGAGCTAAGTCCATAAGATGAAATCAAAGTGACTTAGTAAAGATTTTTGAATTTTGGAATTCAATCATGGATTCCAATCATTTGGAATTGATTCATGATTTGAGAAAATCAATTGGAATTGATTTAAGGTTTGAGAAAATCAATTAAGTTGGAATTGATTTGAGATTTGATTAGGAATTGGTTTGAGTTTGAAGTTGATTTGGATTTGAATTTGAAGTTGATTTGAATTTGAGAAAATCAATTAAGTTGGAATTAATTTGAGCTTGAAGTTGGTTTGAGTTTTGAAATTTTACTTGAAGGAAGGAAGTGTGGATTTGGTTCAAGCTATAGGGTAGGCAAGTTTTCCTAACACCCCTAAGGCATGACCTATTCCTATGGCTAACTCTTCTAAGTCTCTAGGGTTAAGTTAAGTGTTCACCTAATCACTAGAAGTATCTTAAGACTAAGGAACTCTTAGTGTCTAAGAGGAGTCCTATGTCTAAGATGGAGAGGTTGAAAGCTCATTCTAAAAATGAGGTCAACAGACACGTACTTATTTAATTTCATTCTTATGTATATTTATATTATAATTTAGATAGAGCTTTAATTTGCACGTATAAATAATTTAACCAAGTAAAATACAATATTTTGCATGATTTTCACTCTTATAGTTGTATATACATTCATATGTATTTAAGATAGCAAGTATATAGTCTAAACATTCTGGGAATACGAGGCTTTAAGTATCCCTAAGAAGGTCATTTGATTATCTGACTTCCCTAGTTTAAATAATGGCATGTACTTGCTTACATCTTCTATATATTTGTATATGTATTTTATTAGAGAATGAAAGTCCCCTTTTCTATCAAACATGTGCATTTATAATCATTTAAGTGCATCAAAATATGTTATATGTGTAGGTATACTAAGTGTTAAATCATATGCAAGTTATGGGCGATGAAAAGGAATGGTTCAACATATTGTATGTGATAATAATTCAACCATATTATTCATAAGATGCCTTTCATGTTGAATATGATTCTTTAAGGTTAACCTAAACTTAGGATTAATAAAATAATTTAATAAATCATTCACTAAAAGAAACTAAATTATAATAATATGCTTTAGAAAATAACTTAAGGTAGGGATGAAGAGGTTCAGCCTCTTTCTTCTCTTTATAACACTTAGATACTGTTGACCTCACATTTTGAGTAAGTTCTCAACCTCTTTTTCTTAGACCTAGGAACCTTATAGACACTAAGGTTTCCTTAGTCATAAGATACTTCTAGAGATTAGGTGAACACTTAAACTAAGCCTAAAGACTTAGAAGGATGAATCATAAGATTAGGCTATGCCTCAGTACTTAGGGAAAATTCACCTTCCCTATAGCTTCAACCCAAATCCAATCCAGATTCACCCAATTCAACCTACAATCAAGCTCAATTTCAAATATAAACCTAAATCCAAATTCAAATTCTAAGTCAAATGATTGAAGCCCATGATCAAATCCAAACTTGATATTTTTCCTATGTCAGGTGAATCAACCTTCATGAACTTAGTCAAATTTCTATCCAATTCAATCCAAACTCAATTGATTTTATTATAAATCAATTGTACCTTCAATTATCTTCTCAAATATAAATAAAATATAAATTCAAATAGCCAAAACCAAATCCAAAATCAAATCAAAACCTAATTTAAACCCTTTAAGCAATTTCCTTGAACTTGGCCAAACTCATCTGAATCAAGCCAAAATCAATGGATTTTCTCTTGAATCAATCATTCATTCAATCTTCTATCCAAATATAAATGGAAACTATAATTATCTAGCTAAATTAAAATCAACGCAAGTCAAACCCAACTTATCCCATTTGACTTGAAATATTCAAATGAACCAAAACTCGTTTGAATCCAAATCAATTGCAATTGGATTTATATATCAATCCCAAATCCATATATAAACTCAACTAAATCAAGCTCAACCTAAAATCAAGCCAACTAAATCCAATTGGTTCACTTGACCCAAAGTGGCTAATTTGACCTACATGAACCAAAATCCAATTCAATCCAAATCAAAATGAATTAAACCAATCCAAACTTCATGTCATAATTATTGATCACCCTAGGATGATCAATTGATATAAATTGGTTCAAACCAAGTCAACCTAGTCTATTGACCAAGTCAACCCTTTAGCCTATATGAACCCAAACTAGCTAAATTGCAACCTAAGCCAAATCCATTGAAACCAATGATTCAAATCAACCCAAAATCAACATTTAAACATGACTTGACCTTCAATTGAGCCAAACCTAGCCAAATTGGCCCTCTTGACTCAAGATGACCCAAATTGATATAAAAGGGACAAATTAAATCCAAATTCAATCAAACCAAAACCTACAATCATTTTCAATTAACCAATTGAACTTGAACCAACACCCAACCCAGGCCAATTTGACCAATTTGGTCAAATTGGTCAACTTGACCCATTTGACCTATATGAATCCAAATGAGCCAAAATTAGCCTAGGCTAAATTGATTAAAGTCAATTGAATCAATGCACTCCAAATAGTCATTTGACCTTGACCCAACCCTTGGTTTGACCCAATTTGATTAATTGGTCAACCTAACCCATTTTGACCCAATTTGACCAAATTGAGTCAAATTGAACCAAATGAACTCCAAATGACATGAAATTTGGTCCAACTCACTTTTGACTCATTTCAAATTTGACCAAATCAAATTCAATGCCAAATGTCCACTCTACCCTTGGGATAAGAGTATCACATAAGACAAAACATCCATGTAAATGGTCATTTCTCTTCCTTGGCCACTTGACACTCATCCATTGGTCCAACTAAGCTCCAAGGACACTGAGCAACCTGACCCAAGAGGTGGTTGGGTTAGCCATGACTCATGGGGAGGTGAATTCACCTCACCTCCGCCATTGAAACACTTGGAAAGCAAGGACTCCCACTCCCCTTGCCTTGTGCATTCTCACACCCTTCTCCAATCAAATGAAGCCACTTAGGATGATTCCTTGCCATTCCCAACCACCCCAAGCAATAGGACATCCACTAGGAGCCAAAAATCATGATGAGAGGGGATTTTCAGCTAAAACCAAGCATAAGGAAATAGAAGCCTAAAAATTTCTCCTTCTACCCTCATTTCACTCCCCTAGAGCTCCCAAACCAACCAGCAACCATTCCCACTTCATTTTGGAGTGAAAACCATCAAAATCAAGCAGATTCCAGTGAGGAAGTAGTGACCATTGATGGATACATCATTCCAAAGGGAGGCAAAGGTCTAGATCCATTCTAAAGTTTCTTCTTACATTCAGGAGCATGTTTGGATCATCACTGCCACCGAAAATCATCCCCAGTAAGATAATTTTCAAGAACCATAGCCAGCCTTAGGAGCTTTTGTGATAGCTTTTGCATGATTTTAGGAATTTCCCCTAGATAAACCTTGCATTTTTCATTTTATATCATCCCCATGCAAATCGAAAGTTTTCCGGTGAAGATCACCACGAATTGAGCCCAAACGGATGAAATCTTGTCTGATGTCACCAAAATCATTCAATTTTTACTATTCATCGCACAGTATCCCATCATTCTCATTGCCTGGAAATCACGTGTAGCAGCAGCCATCCGATCTCCCATTCAAGGAGATGGATGGCTGAGATTAACGATAGATCTACTCATTTCGGCCCATTAGATCGGTGGATTGATCTAAACCGTCCAATTCATGATTGGACAATCGATCTAATTCGCATATCACGATCCCTATTCCTCCTTTTATTTCTCATTGCAGAGGCGTAGCACCAATCGATTTTCGCCATGCGACACATAGCGTGCCGCACGCATAGTGTAGTGTGCCACATAGTCACCATGGGCCCAATCATGCGATGCTAGGTGAAAACGCATTGCCCTATCAACTTCACACGACACTGACTAGGTTAAGTAAGAAATTAGAAATTTTCTAATTTTAAAAATTATTTAAATTATCTAGAAGTTCAAAAATTCATAGAAAATAAAATACTTAACTAAAAATTGCAAATAATGGCATGTTGGATTCATCTTTATGGGAGGAATCCAACAAACTCAAAATCCCCAAATTATACTAAATACTTTTGATCTTAATTTGAGTTTTAGTAAAAATCAAATTTCATTAATTAAGTTAAAAATACACATCAAATTGATTTGATATTTTTATAGATTGAAATTGATCTTAAAATCTACCTACAATAAAAATTTCAAGTCAAAAGGATTTTTAGATTGGGAGATATTACATTCTAAAGTTCAAAATAGTTAAAATAAGCTAATAGACTTTATAAAAAGCATGAAAAATTATTCAAAATAGTAAATATTTGTTTTGAAGGTATTTCAAAGGAGATTCAATTAAAATTGATCCCAATTAATTTTGAATTGTAATTAAAGCTTAATTTGGGTTTAATTAAAAACTTAATTAGCTTAATTACTGTCTGACTACCCAAGTAATTAATCCCAAACTTTCTGAGGTTGATTAATCGACTGACTTCTACTTCCCAAAATTTTCTTGGGATTTATTGTTTGGTTAATTAGGAAAATTAGTTGTCTTAATTTTAATTACTTTTCTAATTAATTAGGCAATTAATTATTATTCTAAACAGTAAGAAAATCATTAATTAAGCTTGTTAATCATTGTGAAATAGTGAATGGGCATGGGGAATGAGATTGTGACCTGTTTCCCAATCTTTTCCTTAAATCTATTTCACTTGAATGGAAATTACTAAATTTAGGATTAATTAATGGTTTAATTAATTAATTAAATTACTTAATTAGTCAATTTTAAACTATAATCACATGGAATCTTAATTAATCAAATCTTGGCTAGCCACTTAGGTTTTCAACAACCTAAGAATCTTAAGGAAATTATAATTAGCCCACATGCATGGGAGAATTATAAGAGTACTTAATTAAGTTCCTTAACTTAATTAATCACTAATTGTGCCCCAATTGCATTAGGCCTCTTTCATTTCTTAGGTTCATTGCTGATTTAATTTCTAATATACGTGCATATCATGTTGGCTCATAATTACTTAATTAAATTAAGGCAACATAGGTAAGGTTTAATTAATGGATTTTATGCATAGTATAATCTAATTAATCCATAAAATCAACCTAATTATATTTTATTAAACCAAATTAATTCACAAACATGAGAATGGGTTTAGGATCAGCAAACTTCTCTTCACATTTCTTAAATCAAATCAAACATGAATTCAAAACAAAAATGATAAATAAAAAGCCTTGGTTTTATTTGAATGCTTATATTTAAGATGATTGTCCTTAGGAATTAATTTGGTTGAATGAGATCATGTGTTTTATGTTATTTATTCCTTTGCAATCACATTAAATGTTATATGTCATTTGATTCATGCATTCATCTTTTGCAACAAAAAAATTTAATTAAATCAAATGATTTTCTTTATGCTAAGCTTGCATATGTTGATTTAATTTAAATATACGTGTGGATATTATCACTTTTAAATCCAAAAATAATTTTGAAAAGCTTATAAACAAATTATTATATATGTTATGAATGCTAGTTCTGAATACATAGGAGATGCATGTGATTATAGCCTAAGTATATGGAATGAAGCTTTTTTTTTCTTTATTTCATTGTAATTTTACATGCACTTGAATGTTATTAAGTATATAGTCCAAACATCTCGAGAACACGAGGCTTTAGTTAGCCCCAAGGAGGTCATTTGATTACCTCACTTCCCTGGTTAACAGTGGCACATACTTATTTGATTTCATTTATATGTATCTCTACATTAGAATTTGGATAGAACTTTAATCCATATGTAAAAATATTTTAATTGAATAAATATACATCTTTTGCATGATTTTTCTTTTTGTAGTCATTTATACATTCATGTGTATTTAAGAATAGTGGGTATATCTAGTCTAGATATTCTGGGGATGCAAGACTTTAAGTAGCCCCAAAGAGGTCTTTACCTTATTCCACTGGTTTAACAATGGTGAAGTATCCACTTATAATATTTATACACTTGTATGTGCATTTAGCTAATGAAAAAAAATCTCCTCTATAATGAAAGAAATATAATTTTTGCATGATTTTCCATTCTTGTAGTCATTTGTACATTCATGTGTATTTAAGAATAGTGGGTATATCTAGTCTGGACATTCCAGTGATGCAAAGCTTTAAGTAGCCCCAAGCAGGTCTTTACCTCACTCCCCTGGTTTAATAATGGTGAAATACTTGCTTAAAACTATTATACACTTGAATGTGCATGTAGCTAATGAATGAAAATCCCATTTTCTATAAAATACACATATGCATCTTTCATTTAAACTATGCTAAAGGAAATATATTACATGTGTAGGTATACTTAGGATTTAATATCATATGCATGTTATATGTGATGGAAAGGAATGATTTAGCATGTGTTATGTGATATTATTTCAATTAGATTAGTCTTAAGAAGCTTTTCACAATGAATAGAATTATTTAAAGAGAACCTAAACTTAGGATTAATCTAAAATGTGTAATAAGCCATTCACTAAAGAGAATCAAATTAAATCAACATGCTTTAGAAAGTAGCTTAGGGAAGGGATGAAAGAAGAACCTCTTTTCTTCTTTTTACAACACTTAGTTGATAAGTGTAATCCATCTAAAACAAAAGAAAACACTAAGTAAAATTCTCAAATCAATTAAATCACTTTAAATAAAATCAACCTCTTATGATTAAACATCCTTTCACACATAGAAAATCTTAACCTTAATGCCTAGTTAGCATATACCATGCAAGCCTTAATACACACACATTAGATTAAGTCACCACTTCTAGCTTTATGTTATGACGGTGCATGGTGTGATGTATGTTTTGTTTAGTGATGTATTGTTTAGACTGGATGTTAGGGTGTATGTTTCATAGACTGGTTGGTAGGCCATGATTAGCTTAATCATATTTTCTACAAAGGATTATATTTAAGGGTCTGCTTAAAAGTAAATATAAATGATCTCTTTCTTGCTTAAACCCATAAGCATAATCCAAGTTAGGACAGGTGGGCTTGGTTATCCATGTGCAGGGTGCTAAGTCAAAATTATAAATATAATAGCTTGGATTGTATGTGTGTTTAGCTAAAACTTATTTTACAAGTGTAGTTAGATTTACTTTTTCTATTTTTAATGTAATTTTGCATTAGGAATTAGGATTAGTATTATGGGGTAGATAAGGATGAACATTGGCTAGAAGGCTTTATCTTGGGAGGCCAAGTGATGCCTTTGAAGTGGAGTAAATCAAATCAAATGAAGATATAAAGATGAAGACATGAAGCATGAAGAATGAAGACCCCCCATAGCATTCATTCCTTATAATTGTAATTATTCTTTCATTTTTTTTCTGGTTGTATAAGGGTATAGCTCAGCTACCCATTTCTCTTTTCGAGTTGTACGGGGGTACTTGACCGCATCGGCCTTTTATTCTTTTGCATTAGATCTATAAAAATGATTGATGTTATGTTTAGCTCGTGCATTAGAAATGGCATGCCTTTTCTTAGTTTCTTACATGATTGGTGTTTTTTGTATAGCCTGGATGCGTTAGGCTCTTAGGGAACTCATAATTAAATTTTAAAATAACTTTCAACTTCACAATAAAACCTAGGAATTAAATCAAGATAATTAAAAGATTTAGCAACACCTTAATTGTATGATTGTATGTCTAATATCATGCATGCATCTTCTAGCACTCTTGCAAAAATGAGGGCCTCCATTCTTATATGCATGGGAATCGCTTGACCTATGAGAGCAACTCCTACTGGCAAAGCTTCACCCTCTTCTCTTCTGATTTTCCCAATAATCTATTTCATCATGCATTTAGACATATGAAAATCCCAAAGCCTTTATCAAAATGAAGTGTCAAACACAAATAAAATTTGAAAAGATTACTAATTAGATTAAGTCATTGCTCATACCACTCATGCTCTAGTCTCTTGGGGAGTGGGTTTAAGGACTTAGTATCTTTCTAAATAATATCAACATAACTATCTTCAAAATTATTTGACTTGCCTACATGGTTTTAAAGCATAGAAAGAGTTAGATGGCTACTACTCCAGGCAGTTGTAAGTCTAATAGTCAAGTGGTTTATCCTCTCTTATGGAGTTAAACCTTATTCCCATTTTACTTAGATTTAGGTCATGCTTTGCCTTATGCTGAAGCTCCCTAGATTTAGAATCCAAGGTTGTTATTTCTTCCGAGCTACAAATTTAAATTCTCACCTCTTAGGCATTTCCACAATCTTGTATTGTAAGATTATAAGTCCTAGCTTTCTAATAAAATTAATCTCTTCAATTTCAAACATATATAGCCCAACTATATGATAGATTGGAATGCTCACTAGGCTTCCTAGTATCATAAGCATTTTCTACTCATTCTTTTTGGCTTCGATAATAAGTCTTCTCCCTGAGTTTTCCCACTTAATTTTTTCAAATATAACCAATTTATTAATAGTCTAGCCTTAAAATCTTTGGAGACTTTGATTTCTACTTTAATCGAGAGTATTTCTAAGAGATCCCATCTCTTAGGATGTAACTAACTATGGGGGCTTGCCTCCATAGGGAATTTAATGAACCCAACTTAAAATAAACCCTGCTTTACTTTTCATATAAAGTAGGGGAAAAATCTCTAGCACATTTGAAGACCCACTTTAGGAGTTTTTATTAGGTGACTAGGTCTATTATAGGATGATGAATTCTATCTTTTGAGATATTGCACCATTCCTTAATGTCATACCTAATCACTTCAATAAGTACCCTTTAAGATCTACGTGGTGTCTCACATTCCAAAAATAAACACCATAGATACTAAGTGTAAATAAAATGAAACAAAACAAAACCCAAATTAAAACTTAGAAATCATCTAAATAACTTGAAATGAAATTAACCATCATGTTAAATTAAATAATTCTAAATTTAAAAAATCATAACTCTAATGCCTAGCTAACACACACCACATAAAGCCTAAGCACAAATATTATAATGCTCAGTCACCACTTCTAGCATTAGGTTAGGGCAGTGTTTGTGTTGACCTCACTTTTAGTAGTGAGCTCTCAACTTCCTCATCATAGATATAGACTCTTATAGACACTAAGAGTTCCTTAGTATTAAGATACTTCTAGTGATTATGTGAACACTTAACCTAAGCCTAAAGACTTAGAAGAGTTAACCATATAAAGAGGTTATTCCTTAAAGATTTAGGAAGACTTGCCTACCCTATAGCCTTAAACACAATCCTAGCTTCCTTCATCCAAATCAAACCTCAAATTCAAATCCAAATTCAAATCCAATCTCAAATCAAATGATTGAAACCCATGATTAAATTCAAATTCCAAATCCTTTTCTAAGCCCCTTTGATTTTATCTTATGGACTTAGCCTTAACTAAATTCAAATCAACCCCAATTCAATTGATCTTCTAAAATATCAAATTCAATCTCAAATCAAATCCTAACTCAAATCATAAATCAAATCTAACTCCAAATGTTTGAAACCCATGATTGAATTCAAACTCCAAAACTCCTTTCTAAGCCATATGAATCATCTTCATATGCTTAGCCAAAACCTCCTTCAAACTAAATCAAATTTGATTGATTTCTTTATAAATCAATCATCCCCTCATTTATATTCACAATTATAAATGAAATCTAAATTCAAACTATTCAAATCAAATCAAACTAAACCAAACCAAATCAATTCCCTACTTAAGCCCTTTTGACCTACATCCCTCAATTTGGTCAAATTTGCTTTTAAATCACTCTAGACTCAAGTGATTTTTTTCATGAATCATTTATATCTTTATTTATATTCATAACTATAAATTAAATATAAATCCAAATGGCCAAAACCAAACCCAAATCAAATCAAATTCCTAATTTTAGCCCTTTTAGCCAAAATCTTGAACTTGGATAAATGATATCAAATCAACTTAAAACCCATGGATTTCTTCATGATTCAATCATTCCTTCAATCATTGTTCCAAATATAAATACAAACTACAATTATCAAAACAAACTCAAGTCAACCCAAGTCAAGCCCATGTTGACCCCCTTTTGACTTGAAATTGTCATATGAACCAAAATTCATTTAACTCCAAACCACTTGTAATTGGAATTATATTTCCATTCTAAGTCCATATGTGAGTTCAATTAAACTTGAATCAAGCCATGATCAAGCCAATTGACCCATTTAGGTCCACTTGACCCAATGTGACCTAAAAGACCTTTTTGAGTCAAGTTACAATTCAACCCAAATTGATTGAACTAAGCCCATCCAAACCCCATGTCATAATCAACAATCATCATAGGTTAATCAATTATCTTGAATTGGGTCAAACAAGTCAACCTTTAGCCCAAATGAAACTCAAACTATCCAAAATCCACCATATACCAAATTAATTGAAACCATTGACTCAAACCCACTCATAATCAATGATTGAACATGACCAAACCATCAATTGAGCCAAACCAAGTCTAATTGGCCATTTGACCTAAGTTGACCCAAATTGGCCCAAAAAGCCAAAATGGGTCAAACATGATTTGATCCAAATTGATTGCAACTTGACCAAAGCCATGATTAAGCCCAATTTGATCAATTGGTCAACTTGACCAACCTAGCCCAAATTGACCTAAAGGGTCAAATTGGCCAAAATCCAAATTAAACCAAACCAAAGCCTACAATCATTTTCAATTAACCAATTGAAATTGACTCAACACCTAACCCAACCCAATTTGGTCAAATTGGTCAAATTGGTCAACTTGACCCATTTGGCCCTTTTGAATCCAAATGAGTCAAATTCAAATTTAAGCTAAATTAATCAAAACTAATTAAACCAAAACTTCCCAAATCATTATATGAACCTAGCCTAAGTCTTCATTTGACCTAATTTGACCAATTTTTCAACCCAACCCAACCTAACCCAAATAAGCCTATTTTGACCATATGAAGTCAAATCAACTAGAACCACTTTTTGGAACCTTGGTGGTTGACCTAACCTAACCCAAATGGACCCTAGGTCAGCTCCAAACCAGTCCAAGTCCATGTGGGACCCAACCCAAGGGAATTAATCAATTGACTCCCTCTCTTTATATTGGATTCTTACCTTAAATGGCAAAGTCCACTTTGCCTCCCCATAGCAGTCATCAAAGTGCCAAATAAGGCATTCCTAAAACACCTTAGCCCAACCTGAGCCACAGCTACCATGGACCAAGGGAAATAAACCAAGCCACTCCCTCTCATGGCCGAGCACCCCATAAGCAAAAGCAAGATCAATCCCACACAATCTCCCCATATCAAGCCTTGAGACTCCTGCCACCACTTCCTCCACTCTTGGCATGCCACGTGGAGCTGACAGCGACCTCTCCGAGGACTCGACGGTAGCCAATCGATAGATTTTCATGAATCAATCTCGTATGTCCAACATGTGCAATTGAGGGGAATACCTCAATTTGAGTGGCAAACAAAACAAATTGCTTTATGAGACTTCCCTAGCCATTTTCAAAATCTAACAGAGCACCCCCAAGCACTCCTCAAGCTCCCTCGATCAACATTCCTTCTCCTCGAGCAAAGCAAAATAGGACACCACCTTCTCAATTAATACTCCCCCTCTACTTGATCAAACACAAATTCCTTGCACCCATACCATCCCCTTACTTCGTAAGCCAACTGAATCATCTCCAAGCCTTCCTGAGCACCGAAGATAGGAGTTGGATAAAGACTGGTTGCCAAATAGAAGGAGTTTGGCCTTAGGAGAAACCTACTTCAAATCAAGCCCGAAGTTTCTCAACAGGGCCTCACCTTAACTAGGCGAAGCTACCTCCGTCGATCCACTGCTGGACATTAGCTCCGATGAGGTAATTTTATAAAACTAAGCCTTGTATGGAAAATTGCTTGGTCTTTTGTGAAGTAAATTTGAATATCATTGCATTTTGGCTGTTGGATGTGCATGCCTCCCCTCCCTGAAGGTGTGGGGTTGATTTGGAGGCAATCTGATCTCGGGTGAGCTTGAATTGAATGGGGAAAGACAAACGACAACCGTCTTTCATCGCTTGCAAATGATATGGATCATGACCCTTCCATTTTGTATGATCGAAATGAGTGACTTTGATTAGATCCTGCGTTAGATCCCTTGATTCTTTTCCTAAACCTCAGATCTGATCATGGTCTTCCGATCTTAGATCGATGGTCCATAGAGTTAGCGCATCCACCACAATCTGATTCAACGATAGATGTAAAAACTTAAAAAGCCAATCCCATCGTGCCACATAGAAAGTGTGCCGCGTCCATGTGGCCTGACAAGATTAAGGCTTTGATTAGGCCTAAATAATTCATTTTTTAAGGCTAATACTTCCTAAAATCATAACTAATCCAAAAAAAATTTTAAAAATATAAATTTGGGCTTATTTTGAAGATATTTTAGAGTAGAATCTAGAAAAATTATTATTAATTGATTTTGAACTGTGATTTTATTTTAATTAAGGTTTAATTATAAATTTATTTCGGTTAATTACTCCTTAATTAGTCAATCAATTAATCTTAAATTTTATGTGGATGTTTAGGTGGATGACCTCTACCTCTCCTATTTTTTTGGGATTTTATTGGTTGCTTAATTAAGGAAATTAGTTGATTAAGCCTTAATCACTCTCTTAATTTAATTAATGATAATTGGTGAATGAACTATGGCTTAATTGATTATTTAAGCTTAATTACCTCTTTTAAACAGTAAGAGAGCTTAGGGAATGTGACTGGGATATTTTTCCTAATTATTTCTTAAGTTTATTTACTTTTTGAATCAAATTAATTAATGATTAATGAGGTAATTAAGTGCTTAATTAATTAATTAATCCTCAAGATAAAATCAGAGCCTAAGTGATCAAATATGGGACTTATGGATTGAGATTGAGGCCTCTTTCTTGATCTCTTTCCTTAAGTTAGTTTCTTTCCATTAATTGAACTTGCTTAAAGTTTAACAAAATAGATTAATGAACTTAACTAACTCAATCTAAAATCCACTTCACATCTAATCACCTTTAATCAATCTTGGGTAGCTCTTTGGGTGTTCAATAACCTAAAGAGAGAGCTAATGAAATTATGGTTAGCTCACATGTGTGAGAAAATTATAAAAGTAGTTAAGTGAGATCTCTTAAGCTTAATTAATTATTAATCATGAGCCAATTTCATTAGGCCCCTTTCATTTCTTAGGAACATTGCAAATTTACTTTTCATGTGGTTGCATATCATATTGGCTCATTATTAATTAGTTAATTAACTTAAGGTGATGTAGTTAAGGGTTATTTAATTGACTTAATTCATACCCTAACCTAATTAAGACATAAAATCAACCTAATTATCCTTCATTAAACTAAATTAACTCACACATGGGGGGATGGGATTAGGATTAGCAAACCTCTTTCGCATTTCTTAAATCAAATCACACATAAAAAATGAAATGACATTAAAGAACCTTGGTTTATTTTAAATAATCTTATTTAGTTTGATTGTCCTTAGGGCTTAGTTGGATTGAATGAAAGCACATGCTTGTGTTATTTTATTTCTTTCCAATCATGCAAAATATTGTATGGCACTTGTACTAATGCATTCATGTCCTATAAATTAATTAAATAAAAATGATTTCCTTTATGTCAAATTATATGTGTTGATTTAAATTAAAAATATGTGTGGCTAGTATCATTATTAAATCTCAAATATATTTTCAAAAGTTTATAATGATTGGATATACATATATATTGTTAGTTTAGTTATATATATACATAGGGAGTGCAAGTGAATATAAATTTAGTGTATGAAATAAAGTCTCTTCCTTACATTCATGTGATAAGAATGTTAGCGGTATATTAGTATGGACATTCTAGGGACGCATGGCTTTAAACAGCCTCAGGGAGATTCCTACCTCGTTCCCTTGGTGCAGAACAATGGCGACGTACCTTCTTGATTTCATCCTTATGCATTTAGACATTGGAATCTAGATAGAGCTTTAATTCATTTACACAAAATAAATCAATCAAATCAAAATACAATTTTTACATGGCTTTTTATTCTTGTAGTTGTTTATACATCCACATGTATTTAAGAATAGCGGTATATTAGTATGGACATTCCAGGGATGCATCTTTATGTAGCCCCAAGGAGGTTCCTACCTCATTCCCTTGGTGCAGAATAATGGCAACGTACTTGCTTAAAACTTTTATACATGTGGATGTGTACTTAGCTAATGAATAAAAACCCTCTTTTTCTATTAAAAAAGACATGCATTCATACTTTGTTTATTTGGTTCAGTTGATTGGTCATGTGATTTAAAGTTCTTTCCTTACACTTTTGCATAAGAATTTAGATAGAGCTTTAAATTAGTATGACAAAATCATTCAACCAAATGAAATATTAATTTCGAATATATTTACTCACATTCATCATTTAAGTGTGCTAAGATACAAATTGTATGTATAGCTATGCTTAGAATTTAATCATATGCATGATATATATGATGGAAAGAAATGAACAAACATGTGTTATGTGATAGTAATTCATTCCAACTAACCTTAAGATGCCTTTCTTATTGAATGAGTTTATTTAAAGTGAACCTAAACTTAGGACTAATTAAAACATGTAATAAGTCATTCAATAAAGGGAATTGATTAATTAATTTACTTTAGATGTGACTTAAGGTAGGGATAAAAGAGAGTGATCCTCTCTTTCTTTCTCTTCATAACACTTAGTTGTTGTGTAAGTCAAATGAAACAAAAGAAAATCTTAAGTAAAATTTGTAAATCAATTAAACCATTTAAAGTAAAACCACCCTTGATAATTAAATGTCCTTCATACTTAGCGAATGATAACTCTAAAGCCTAGTTATGACATACCACAAGCCTTAACACACTTATTAGATTAAGTCACCACTTCTAGCTTTATGTTAGGGTGGTGTATGATTTGATGTATATTTTATTTTGTGATGTAATATTATAGACTGGATGTTAGGTGTATGTGCATAGACTGAATGTTAGGCCGTGGTTAGCCTAATCATATTTTCTATAAGAGATTATGCTTAAGGGTGCTTAAAATAAATATAAATATTTTGATGTGGTGGTTGCTTAACCCCTAAGCATAATCTACATTAGGACAGGTGGACTTGGCTACCCATGTACAGGGTGCTAAATCCAAATTATTCCTATAACTACTTGGGTTATATGGTATGTTTAGCTAACACTTTTTTGCAGGTGTAGTTAGATTCACTTTTCCTATTTTTAATGTAATTTTGTATTAAGAATTAGGATTAGTGCTATGGGGGCTTAGGATAAACATTGGTTACAAGACCAAGTCTTATGTACCATGTGATCCTATGGAGCTTTCCTAACCAAATGAAAGAAGGAAATGAAGGAAAGAAGGTGCTTTGAATATTTAAAGATCCCCAATAGCTCCCATTCATTTATTGAAATTAAATTGTATTTATTCCTTCATTATGTTGGGTTGTATAAGGGTAGAGCTCGGCTACACATTTCTTTTTCGGGTTATATGGTGGTACCCGATCGCACTGGCCTCTAATTCTTTTGAGTTAGTTTTATAAAATTATTTGACATTTTGTTTAGCTTGTGCATTAGAAAAAGCATGTCTCTTTATAGTTTATTTATGATTGGTGATTGTTGTATGACCTATATGCGATTAGGCTCTCAGGGAAATTTAACTTTTCTACCCCAATTAACAACTCATAACTAAACTTTTAAAATAACTCATAACCTCACATAAATCCTAGGCATTAAATAAAGATAATAAAATATTTAGCAACCCCTCAGCTGGATGTTAAATGCTTAATATCATGCATATCATTTTGTTTAACTCTTGCTAAGAGAGGCTTTCGATCTTTGCTAAATAAAATAGGGCTTAACCTTTGAGAGCCTATGATGGAAAAACACCTCTTTCTCTTTTGATTTAGCCCATGATCAACTTCTCCATACATTTAGGCATAGAAAATCCTATAGCCTGTGTCAAAATAAAGAGTCAAAAATCAAATAAAATTTGATAAGATTTCCATTAGACTAAGTGATTAATCATACCACTCAAGCTCTAATCTCTTAGGGAGTGGGTTTAAGGACTTTAATTTCTTTTCTAAATAATAACAACCTAGATATCTTGCAAAATCATATGACTTGAACACATGATTTTAAATCGTAGGAGGAGTTAGCTGGCTGCCACTCTAGGCGATTATAAGTTTAGCAGTCTAATAGTTTACTCTCTCTTGTGGAGCTAAATAACATACCCACTTTCATCTTAGATTTAGCTTTGGCCCTTGTGGAAGCTCCCTAGATTTAGGATCCAAGGTTGTTATTTTCCTCTAGGGCTACAAGCGTAAATCCTCACCTCTTAGGTATTTCCACAATCTTGTCTTGTGGAATTATAAGTCATGGCTTTCTAATAAAATTTCAGCTCAAATATAATCTCCTCAATTTCAAACTTATAAAGCCCAACCATAGGATAGTTTGGGATGCTCACTAGGTTTCTTAGTATCATGAACATCCACTATTAATCTCCTCTTAGCTTCGATAATAAGTCTTGCCTTTTGATCTATCCCATTTGATCTACCAAATATAGCCAATTTATTGATAGTCCTATCATTGAATTCTTTGGAGACAATAATTTCCTACTTTAATCTAGAGCATTCCTAAGGAATTCACCTTCCTTAAGATGTAACTAACTATGGGGGCTTGGCCCCATAGGAAACTTTAGAACTCAATTTAAATAAATCCTACTTTATTGATCCATGTAAAGTAAGGGAAAAAATATATAATTCAAGACCCATCATGCCTTGAGTCCTTAGGTGGGTCCATCAGGGTAGTGAGTTCTATCTTTCAAGATAGTACACTATTCTTTGTATTGTACCTGATCACCTCAATAAGTACACCTCAGATCTACGTGGTGTCCCCCCCCCATATACACACACATACACATGAACCAAAAATAAATACCACAGATTTTTCTGGCGACTCCGATGGGGATGGTTCCTCTCTCCATCTCTAGTAGACAATTATTGTCCACAAGCATCGATAGTGGACTTGTATTTCCTATGAGTACAAGATTATCTTTCCTTCCATTGGCATTTAGCTTATTTCATTCTTAAGCAAAGCTAGCCAACATCCTCTAGGCTTTAGGACTTCACTCTTTATAGGTCCTGAAACCCCTATTAGGTTTCCCAATAGGTGAAAAATAAAATTAACTCATGAAATGAAATGAAAAAAATTTGAAACCTCCTTACCACTAGCTTGGCGAGGGAAGGTTCATCTTAATGATTAAGAAAATAAACTCTTTTGCAAAGTGCCACTTTCCAAAAGCGCAAAACTCATATAATCAAACCCCATTTAACAATCCCTATGATTGTTACATGGAGGTTCTTTTCAAAAGCATATTTTTGAAAATGGCCTTATTCATTCAACATACTCAAATTTCTTGAATGAGGAGTCTATTTTTTAAATACAATCATAGCATAAAATTGAAACTCCACTTAACATATTTCATATATGCTAAAGTTGGGGTTTCCATCTTTTCAAAAACACATTTTTGAAAATGACCCTATTCATTCAACATACTCAAAATTGTTGAGTGAGGAGTCTATCTTCAAATAATACCACAGTATAAAATTGAAACCCCACTTAATATATTTTATATATGCTAAAGTTAGATTTTTCATCTTTTCAAAAGCACTTTTTTGAAAATGACCATACTCATTCAACATACTCAAAATTATTGAATGAGAAATCCATCTTTCAAATAAAATCATAGCATAAAATAGAAACTTCACTTAACATATTTCACATATGTTAGAATTGAAACTTCCCTCTTTTCAAGAGAAAGTCATGCCATATTTGATTCCCACTTAACATACCAAATTTGTTAAGTGAGAATCTCATTTTTTAAATCACACCAAATTTGACCTCCACTTAACATACCAAATTTGTTAAGTGGGGGTCTCATTTCCAAACATGCATTTGGCTTTCACTTAACATACACCATTTGTTAAGTGAGAGTATCATTTTTAAAACATACATTTGGCTTTCACTTAACATATCCAATATGTTAAGTGAGAGTCTCATTTTCAAAATATAAATTTGACCTCCACTTAACATACCAAATTTGTTAAGTGAGGGTCTCATTTCCAAACATGCATTTGCTTTCACTTAACATACTCCATTTGTTAAGTGAGAGTCTCATTTTCAAAACATACAAATTTGTCTTTCACTTAACATACTCCATTTGTTAAGTGAGATTCTCATTTTCAAAACATACAAATTTGGCTTTCACTTAACATACCACATTTGTTAAGTGAGAGTCTCATTTTCAAACCATACAAATTTGGCTTTCACTTAACATACTTCATTTGTTAAGTGAGAGTCTCATTTTTAAGACATACAAATTTGGCTTTCACTTAACATCCCCATCTATTAAGTGAGAGTCTTATTTTCAAAACATACAAATTTGGCTTTCACTTAACATACCCCATTTGTTAAGTGACAGTCTCATTTTCAAAACATACATTTGGCTTTCACTTAACATACCCCATTTGTTAAGTGAGAGTCTCATTTTCAAAACATACATTTGGCTTTCACTTAACATACCAATTTGTTAAGTGAGGGTCTCATCTTCAAAACATACATTTGGTTCCCACTTAACATACCAAATTTGTTAAGTCAGAATCTCATCCTCAAATCATATCAAATTTGATTTCACTTAACATACTAAATTTGTTAAGTGAGAATCATATTTTCAAATCATATCACATTTGGTTCTTACTTAACATACCAAATTTGTTAAGTAAGAAGCCCCATTTTCAAATCAAATAAAACATGATCAATCATCACAACTAAAGATTTTTCAAAAACATACAATCACAACCTTTCCTTAGCATACCTAAATTTGCTAAGTCTTTCAAAATCAAAAATTTTTAAACAAGATGGCAACACAAACATCTTCAAATATCTGAACCCCACCCAACCTACATAAATTGGTTGAGTATGGGTTCTAAATCAAAATCAAATGGCAAAGACTCTCCTCACATTATCAAAATCTCTCCACTGAACCCCACTTAACATATTTGAATTGTTGAGTGTGGGTTCAGGACTCCAAATTCCTATTACTCTCTTGGGACAAGTGCTAAAGTAGAGGTCTGACTCTAGTTACATTTCAACACATGCAATGATACAGTGCAGACCAGTCAGTGCAGTTTGTTTTCACAGTCAGTACACATGGCCTCCCAAAAGTTTGTCTTAACATTTTCGTTTGGGATGGATTTAGATTTAGATCAGGCCAGCCTCCCTCAAACTTACTCCACCCACTTGGTTTTCTTTGGCCAAGGATTTGAGGGATCCCGCATTACCTATGAGGGGGCAACCCTCACTGCTATCAACCGGGATGAAGTGGTTGGGCAGAAGCCAGTCATCCGCATTACCTGTGAGGGGGCGACCCTCACTACTGTCAGCTGGGATGAAGTGGTTGGGAAGAAGCCAGTCATCCGCATTGAACTTCCTTTCGATATTGAATACCCTTCCTTGAAGAGGAAGGCAGTCGAGCTTCCATAAGTCAGTTCAGTTCCCATGCAATCAGTTGCTCCTATAGCTCTGTGCATACAAGCACCTCCTTGTTGGTCCCCTCTAAGGGGATGTCTATCTTGACTTTAGAGATAGTCTCCCAAACCATCGAGGTAGGATCTAGTTCTCACACGCCTACTCAGTATGCCGCAGGCCGTACAGATCAAGCGGCACCACGAGCGTGCAGCAAGAGATAGATGCAGCATTGCATGTTACTAAGGAGGGATCTCCCCGTGAGACCTCTCCACTTCATAGTGGCAATAGGTTCTACCCCCTATTGACATCAAATGGAGAGGAAGACTACAAGAGGATAGCTGCATCACCTACACTGCCCGCATATCATGAGGTTTTGACTAGGGATAGGAGGAAGTCTTATGTTGGTCTGGGCTACTATGCGGGTTGCAGAGCACAGATCTCGTGGCACACTATTTGACTTGAGGGTATCATCCCCATGAGTGTTAAGCGATCCATAGAGATAGAGCATCGAGGCAGTAGTAGCTCGGTCGAGGAAGTAGAGGGAGGTTTGCAGCAATCGGTGGCCTTCGCTCTAGTTGATTTCCCCAGTCATCAGGACACCATAGCCGATAGGATCGACAACATAGTGTTAATGAGTACCACCAGTCATAGAGGGAAAGCACCGGTGAGGGTGGAGCCAGTGTCTTCTCCACCACACCGATCCACTTCTCGCCCGCCATCACCAGTTTAGGTCCCACCATCCACTGTTCCCATAAAGCCATAGAAGCATCAGGAGAAAAGCCCCTTTGGTGATCAGACACCAAAGGATCCCCATCTACTCTACCCGAGGTGAGTGCAAGTTCTCGACTTCTACTTGATCTTGGGTAAAGAAGAAGTGGTGACCCCAGTCATTGGTCCACCACCACCACCATCAGAGCTAGTGATAGCGGTAGTAGTAGAGGGGGAGGATTGCTATGGTATAGATTCCCCAAAGAAAGCACTCCTGGTGGGCGTCATGAGCATGTATCTTCTAGTGAGCAATCCTCCCAGTGGCACTCGGTGGCGGGCGGCGATGTAGATTTTAGTCAATGACCAGTTCTAATATCGATTGGTCGGTGGGTCTGTTGTGCAGCAAGGTAGGAGATTGTTCCTTGCATGAGATTATAGCAACCTACTTTGCCAAGAAGAGGGAACTCTTAAGTAGTGATCGCACAGATTCAGAGGATGAGAGGGTAGCATTTGATCTTGATGAAGATGACCTTCTTGAGGATTCGGCTAAAGTCCACATGGTCAATACTAGAGGCTCCCTCCATAGAGACTAGCAGAGCTAGAAAGGTATTGTAGTTGAAGAGGATGATACCATCCATTAAACTCATAACCTTTTCCACCAGCTTAGGCATAGAAATGATCATGATTGAGGAGTTAATGGCAGTGGTGTCACCATTGGAGAATTTAGCCCCAATTTCACAGCCTTCTCCAATAGTAGCCAACAGAGTAGAGTTGGTACATACCTTAGATCACCCTAGATGCATGCCTACAGAGGAAGATGGTGGTAGTTTGTATAGGAAGGTGGTGGATAGCACCTCCATGCATGAGAAGAATATCAATTAGTTGGTGGAGCAGTAGGTGAAGGATGCTTTGGCACAAGCCCGAGGTAGCTCATCTGTTCCTAAGGGTAGACCATACCTAGATGAATTTGATGTTGTCTAGTATCCTAAGGGCTTTGTACCTCCTTCCTTCAAGATTTTTGATGGCATTGGGAACCCTCACCAATATATTGCACATTTTAGGGTCGGTTGCTGCAACACCGGGGGCAGTGGCACCCTTCTTTTCAGATTATTTGTTAGCAGCCTAGCAGGTGTTGCGTTTGACTAGTATGTCAAATTTCCCAACAGTTTGGTAAAGATATTTGCTGAGTTGGAGCACCTCTTCATCAAGAGGTTTGTTGGAGCTCATCAAAGGGTTACTATAGGCAATCTTGTCGTAGCAACACAAGTCCCCAACGAGTCCCTCAATGAGTACATGCTTAGGTGGCGAAACCTGAGTATGAAATGAGAACCATAGCTATCTGAACAGTACACCATTGAGATTCTCTTGAAGAATATCCATGGCCCGATTCTCTCATACTCAATGGTTTTACAATCATAACCTTTGAGAAATTAATCAACAAGGCAGCTAGTCTACAAGAAGGGGCCAAACAGTTACTTTTTTAGGACCAGTCAGCCAAGCCGATACCTCATAAGGCATTTGAGAAGAAACTAGGGATAGTCATAGTTGATAAGCGGCTAGGGTTTCGATAGGCCTCGAGCTTCAGCCTTTCCACCACCTTGGCCATCATACTAGCTACCTCAGTTATCACAGTGGTAGCCACCACTATTTCCTCATCAACATCATCAATAGTAATATTCCTACCCATAGCTAGGTAGCTATTACTTACCTACTCTTATTGATAGATTGAATAAATCTTATTCATTCAAGAGGGAGGTAATCAGGAATATCTTTAAGAATCTCTTAAAGAAGCCTAATTTTCAGTTACCAGAGCATAGGAGGCTGGAGGAAGTGGGCAAGAGTCATGATCCAAACTATTGCCCCTACCACCACATGTTAGGCCATATCTTAGAAGATTACATTACATTTAAGGAATGGCTTGAGCGTAGCTTAAAGTTAGGCGCCATTGTCAACCCTAAGGAATACCCATTAGAATAACCTTCTAGTTGGTTAGGGTAATCCTTGGGGATACATGCCATCCTCTCAAGATAAAAGAAGGTTATGATATCGCCCTATCCTGAACCTCCAAGAAAACTATTTTTAAGATCAGAAAATTACCCTTACAGGTGCTTGAAGTAATTCAAACCTCCAACTCTAAGGAAGGTTTGCAAGTTTCTAAGGATAACTTAGGGGAGGTAGGAGCCAGCGGTACCGCCTCACCACAAATTACATTAGCAACCACCGAGATTCTAGCACTCCTTCCACATTGGTATAGTTCCTCCACTCTCTTATTATGTATTATTGGGAGCAAATCCCTCACTCTACTTACTTTACTTGAATTATACTTTATACCTCCATCCAAATCTAAGAAATCAATGAAGAGAGCTAATTCCACTTATATTTGTGTCAATTTTAATGATCTGCCTAATTTTATTCTGATAGATAGCTCTGTAAGTCTAATTAATAATAACTCTAGTTCCAATCACTCTTCTTCTTCTTCTTCTGATTTGGAAATAGATTTTCCATCCTTAAATCATTCAAGTTCACCCTTTGAGATTGATTTAGAGTCATCTGACTCTGATGATCCTATAGGAGAAGCTATAGGTGAACCTGATGAGCAAGTAGAACTTTTCACTAAACCATCTCATGAAGTCACTGAAGTCAACCTTTGTAGTGACAAAGTTCTACCTCCTAGGGTAGCACCTCAGGATAAGGGTAAGTAAGTCATTGGTTCTAGTGATCAAGAAGCCCCTCCACAAGATGCTCCTCCTATAGATATGCTTATGGAGAACCAACCCAGAGTTGACTATAATATCCTCGCTCACTTGAGAAAGTTGCCAGCTAAGATAAGCATATATGATGCCCTTGTCTTATCCAAAGAGATGAGGAAGTCATTGATCAAAGCCCTTCTCGATCTAGAAATATGCTTAGCTCAGTAGACCGCTATTAAAGAGGAGGTATGTTATTCAAGAGATGCTCATGGAGTTACATTCATCGATAAAGACCTTCTTTTGGGGACAACTGAGCACAACCGTCCCCTCTACATCACAGTGGACATGGGTAGATTCAAACTCTCCAGGGTGTTAGTTGATCCAGGTGAAGGTGCATCAGTGAACATTATGAGTCTAAAAATCCTTACCTACTTGAGGATTGACATCTCCAAACTTTGAGGAGATTAGATGATGTTGAGAGGATTCAATGAGCAAGGTAAGAAGGCTTTAGGCTCTGTAGTGTTGCCATTAGAGATAGATGACTAGAAAATATAAGCCAAGTTATACATAATTGATTCAGATACATCTTTCACTGCTTTGCTCGGTAGGTCTTAGATACATGGAAATAACACAGTTCCATCCTCTTTACATCAGTGCATCAAATTCTAAAGAGGTGGAATCGAGTACTACATCAAAGGAGACTTGAAGCCATTTCCAATTAGAGAGGTCGAGATATATGAGGATGCAGCCTACTATCTTCCTCGAAATCAAAGTCTATTCTCACAAACTTTGTGAAAGTTTAAAAATAAAAGAAAAGTAAACAAAGAAAAAGAAATAAAAGAAAAAGGAAAAGAAGAAAAAAAAGAAAACGAAAAGGAAAATAAAAAAGAAAAAGAAAAAGAAAATAAAAGTACAAGTGAGCGAGAATCAGATATCGAGGAAGAAGTGAAGCCAAATGTTATATTCCAACCCACAGTTTGTACCACCATATGAACACATGTGTAGGATGACTCGACCCCCACCACGTAGAGGAAGAGGCAAATCCAGAGGTAGTTCTAGAGGTGGAAGACCTCCTTGCTGGTGGCCAGTCAGTAGGAGCTATGTTCCAGCTCACAGGAGTACCTCCATTATCCATATAGACTTAGAGTCTAGTTTGGAGGATGAGTCTCATGTGGTTAGCATGCCAACCAATCCCTCTCAACGGGTCCCTTTGGAAGTGACATTCAAGCCAGATAGCAATGAAGACCAGGACTCTAAGCAAAACATGAATGTATCTGAATCATCATTATATAGAATAGCAGGCAGCAATTGGGAACTTTAGCTCTAACCTCACTCTCTTCGCATAAAGTTGAAGGTTTGGTAGTTAAGGAGTCTCCCAAGTCATCCATAGATGTCAAGCCAAAGAGGTTTTTGTTGGGAGCATCATCTTCAAGTCAGGAAGCTGATGTTGAACTTAAGGATGATTCATATAAAGATTTAATACAACTACCTTTTGATTGGTATTCGCCTTGTGTTATTAATTTCACAAAGAAGGGATTAATCCCACATACTTGGTCTAAACATAAGTCAGATTACTTTGAAAGATTATGGTACAACCAAAGCAGATATTCTCATTCAAGATGAGGACTAAGATTCAGCACAGTGGGTCCAATCGATGATGACAACCATGGCCGAGTCATCACCAATCATTTGGAGTCTAATAGGTTCTTTTCAAATCATGCTAACTCTTATGAGGAGGTGTATTTAGAAACTTCAAATGACCCAAATGATCTTGAAGTCAAAGATGCATTGCCAATGTTTGAAGAAGAAATTAGATCAACCATCGACAAACTCAAAGAAATCAACTTAAGGACAAAAGAGGATCCACACCTGACATACATCAGTTCCTTATTGAATGAAGTAGAAACCAATGACTTAGGCTATTAGCTAAGTTTAAGGACTACTTTGCATGGTGTTATAAAGAAATGCCTGGTTTATCTCTGGCAGTCCATAAACTAGCAATAGATCCTAATGCTAACCCTTTCAAGCAAGCTCCTAGACTCATGCGATTAAACATTGAGCAGCATGTCATTTCTAAAATTAAGAAATTGATCGATGCTAGCTTTATCAGGAAAGAAAAATATCCCACCTACTTGTCTGGTGTCATGCCAATTAAGAAAAAGAATGGCCAAATTCACGTATGCGTTAATTTTAGGGATCTAAATAAGGCATATCCTAAGGATGAACTTTCACTTCTTATATCAAAACTGATGGTGGATATTGCCTCAGCTCATGTGGTATTCTCTTTCATGGATGGCTCATCTGGATATAACCAAATTAAGATGGCCCCCGAGGATGAGAAAAAATCGCTTTTGAACCGTCGAGAATCTATTATTATAGGGTCATGCCTTTCAGCCTTAAAAATGTCGGTGCTACATACCAGCGGGCCATGACTCGGATCTTTAACGAACTCATCCATCATCAGCTTGAATTTTATGTTGATGATCTTGTAGTCAAAAGTAAAGAAAAGGAAGACCATCTCTTTGACTTGAGAGTAGTTTTTGAATGGTTAAGATAATATAACCTTAAAATGAATCCCCTGAAGTGTGCATTTAAAGTAATTTTAGGAAAATTCTTTGGGTTTATTGTGTAGCACTGGGGAATATAAATTGACCTAGAGAAGATAAAGGCTATCTTAGAAATTCCACCCCCTAAAAGTCTAACTCAACTCAGATCATTTCAAGGGTGGTTGGCATATCTAAGACGCTTCATTTCCAACCTATCAAAAAGATGCCAACCATTCTCAACACTTATCAAAAAGGTCACTAAGTTCAAGTGGGATGATAAGTGTTAGTATGCTTTTGAAGACATTAATCACTACGATGATCTCGCTTCTAGCACCCCCATCCCTAGAGCCAATAATATCTTGATGCATTAGACAACTCCCTTGGCACTTTGTTGGCTCAAACCAATGATGAAGGGAAAGAGAATGCACTCTACTATCTCAATCATCATCTAATCCCTGCTGAGGCAAACTACCTACCTACTGAAAAGCACTACCTAGCTTTAATCTTTGCATCTCAAAAGCTATAGTATTACATAAGGTGAATCTGGTCTCTAGGATCAATCGACTGTAATATCTCATGATACAGGCGACGCTATCTGAATGGTTGGCGCATTGGTCCATTATTTTATCACAATTTGATATCATATTCATACCCCTCTATATGGTGAAATGAAAAATACTAGTGGATTTCTTAGTAGTACACCCACTTCCTACTGATTCCCTACTTAGTGATGACCTCCCCGATGAGCAAATCATGAACTTAGGGGACTTAGCATTCATTGTTGGGAGATGTATTTTGATGGTGCGGCTTCCTTTCAAAAAGAAGAAGAACCACAATCTACTCTTCTAGGAATGGCAGGAGTAGGAATAGTCCTCCTAACTCCAGACCACGATGTGATGAGATTCTCATATCATCTATCCAATCCATGCACCAATAATGAAGCTGAATATGAGGCTCTAATTATTGGTCTAGAGTTAGCCATTACATTATGCGTACAAAGCATCAACATCTTTGGAGATTCTTAATTAATTATCAACAAAATTGTTGGGTCCTACAAATATTTGAAGCCTAAGCTCCATTATTGTCACAAGTATTCTATGGAGTTGCTGGCCCAAATCTTAGAAGTTATCATCTACAAGATTCCTCGAGGAGAAAACGTAGTAGCAAATGCATTGGCCAAGCTTGCCAAGGAGTTGGCATGTCCGAAAGATGAGTCCATACTAATAAGGGTCCAAAATAGACAAGTCTTATCCCTTATTGATGTTGAACTCATCGATAGATTCTCTCTTGAAGGGGAGGTTGCCATTGCCAACAAGGATGATGAGTCAGATTGGAGGCAACCATTCATGGATTACCTACATATAGGCAAACTACCTCAAGAGAAGTCATTAGCACCTCAGGTGAAGCAGAGCTCTCTCATATGCTCTCATGGATGGCACCTTATACCAACGGTCTTGATCATATGTGGTTACATTATTTGGAAAAACACGAAGCCCATAAGACCGTGATTGAGGTACACTCGGGTTTATGGGGAGCACATCGATCTGGTCCTAAGATGAAAGCCAAGATCAAGAGACTAGGATACTACTAGCCTTCGATGATCACAGACTACATGGATATAGCTAGGAGATGCCACCAATGTTAGGTGCACTGTGTGGTCCTACACCAACCACCCAACATTCTATATCCTACATCGACTTCATGACCATTTAAGTGTTGGGGAACCGACATAGTGGGCTTGATCGATCCTCCTTCTTCCAAAGGTCACCGGTTCTTTCTAGTTGCCAACGACTACTTTTCCAAGTGGGCAGAGGCAATCCCACTCAGAGAAGTCACAGCTCAGCATGTGCTCTAGTTTTTCAGGAACCATATCAAATATAGCTTCAATGTGCCTCGATGAATTATATCGAATAATGGTATTGCATTCAAGAGCACTAAAATCAACAGCTTTTCCTAAGACACACCATAGATAGGGGATATTCTACCATCTATTACCTGAGGGAAAATGGTTTAGCAGAAGCCTTCAACAAAACTCTCATCCATATATTAAAGAAGACACTCGATGATAATAAGCGGCAGTGGCATGAGCAGTTAGTTGAAGCCTTGTGGACTTACCATACCACATACAGTACTTTAACTCAATCTACCCATTCCTTAGTGTATGGGTGCAGTTTAGTTACCATTAGTCCAACTCCCATCATTAAGGATAGTTGTGGGTAGTAAGATCACAATGAAGCAGAACATCAAGTTGCGCTTAGAAGAGCTCGAAGGTTTGGAGGAGAGATGCCTCCGAGCATGCCAAAACCTTGAGTTGTATAAAGCCAAAATGATTCAAGCTCATAACAAGTTGTTCCACCCTAGATCTTTTCATCTAGGAGAGCTTGTTTTAGTTCTAAGGAGACCAATTATTGCTCATTGAAAGATGGGAGGCAAGTTTGAACCCACTTAAGAAGGCCCTTTCACCATAAAAAAGGCCTACCAAGGAGGATCTTATCAGCTTATAAATTATAAGAGAGAGCACCCTATGCTTCTAATCAACAGACTCTACTAAAGAAATACTACCCATAAATCTTGTTTGAAAATAATTATCAATAAAACTTCTCTTCATTTGAAATCCCATATCTACATAGTTGTTTAGAAATATCTTTGCTTGTGAATCTACCACGATGTATTTAGGGTAGGTGTAAGAGAACCCAAGCGGCATCCTATTCCATCTTTCAACACTAACACACATGCATGTTTTCTGTCTCAAGCTATTTTGATGTGGGAGCATGCCCTCTATGGCACTCACTCATTAGCTGCTCTAGGTCAGGCTGACATGTTACCTTGCTAGTGTGTCACCCAGTGGTCCCTTATTTAGAAAGATGTAAGTCTACTATGCTTTCTTTCGTGACTTGACTGCTGCACACCGACGAGCATCTTGTTAGCATGGTAGGCCTTACCGCGTAGTCGGTATACTACCCTCATGTTGGCTCTATTTAAGAGGATATAAGTCTGTTGTGCCTTCTTCTCAAACTATCCATCATGAACTAACTTGGTTGAGTATATATGACAAACACACAAACACATATCTTTTGTATTGGGCTATCTTGATGTGGGAGCAAGCCCCGTGTGGCACTCACTCAGTAGCTACTCTAGGTCAGGTTGATGTGCTACCCTACTAGTACATCACCCCAGTGGTCCCTTATTCAGGAAGATGTAAGTCTACCATGCTTTCTCTCTTGATTTGGTAGAAACACCTGCTTTAGTTTAGTGGTGCCACCCGTGGCGTTAAGCTACCCTCATGTTGGCTCCATTTAAGAAGATGTAAGTCTACTACACCTTCTTCTTAAACCAGGCATCATGAACTAACTTGGTTGAGTATATATAATGAACACACAAATGTAGATCTTTTTTCTCGAGCTATTTTGATGTGTGTGCAAGCCCCATGTGGAGCTCACACATTAGCTGCTCTAGGTTGGGCTGACATACTACCTTGTGTTGATCTCATTTTTAGAATGAGCTCTCAACCCCTCCATCTTAGACATAGGACTTCTCTTAGATTTTAAGGATTCCTTAGTCTTAAGACACATCTAGTCATTAGGTGGACAGTCAACCTAACCCTAGAGACTTAGAGGAATTAGCCATAAGAATAGGTCATGTCATAGGGGTGTTAAGAAAATTTGCCTACCGTACAGGTTGAACTACATTCCTCACTTTCTTCCTTCAAGTCAAACTCCAAATCAAATCAACATCAAACTTAAATCAATTACAACTTAATTGATTTGCTCCTAAACTCAAATCAATGCCACATGATTAAAACCCATGATTGAAACTTATGATTGAAATCTAAATTTCAATTGCAACTTCAAAATCTTTCCTAAGTCCTTTACTTCCCTCTTAAGGACTTAGTCTAAATCACCTTCAAATCAATTCAAACTCATGAAATTTTCCCATAACCTATTTATATTCTCATTTATATTCACATATATAAATGAAATATAAATTCAAATCAATCAAACTAAATCCAAAATTAAAGTTCAATTCACAAATCTTTCCTAAGTCACCTTGATTCCCTCTTAAGGACTTAGCCTAAATCACCTTCAAATCAATTCAAACTCATGAAATTTTCCCATAACCCATTTATATTCTCATTTATATTCACATATATAAATGAAATATAAATTCAAATCAATCAAACTAAATTCAAAATTCAAGTTCAATTCACAAATCTTTTCTAAGTCACCTTGATTTTCTCTTAAGGACTTAGCCTAGATCATGTCCAAAGCACTTCAAACTCATGAAATTTTCTCATAACCCATTTATATTCTCATTTATATTCACATATATAAATAAAATATAAATTCAAACAACCAAAACTAACTCCAAAAATCAAACCCAAATTCAATCAAAATCCAACCTAAGCCTTTCAAGTCAAGTTCTTGAACTAAGCCAAATCCACTTCAAATCAAGCCAAACTCTTGATTTTTCTTCATGATTCAATCAATCCTTCAATCATGAATCCAAATATAAATACAAACTTCAATCACTTAACCAAAACTCAATTCAAAAATCAAACTAATATCCATTTCATGTTCACTTCAAATCAAATATTTCAAATCCTTATATTTCAATCTTGATCAAATTTAAAGTACCCGCCCTTGAGCCAAATTCAATCACACCAAATTGGATTGAACTAAGCCCATCTATGTCTCTCATCATGATCCAATCATCATGAGATGATCAATCACTCAAATTGGGTCAAATCAAGTCAAACTAAGGTAGTCAACACTTAGCCAAAATGAAGCCCAACATAGCCAAAATCCACCATAGGCCAAATTGATTGAAAACAATGATCTAAGTTCATCTAAGTTCATTCATGATCAATGTTTGAACTTGACCAAGTCAACATTTGAGCCTAACCGAGCCCAATTGGTCACTTGACCCAAGTTGATCCAACTTGACCTAAAAAGTCAAAATGTATCAAAACTTGATCTAAGCCAAATTGATTGAAACCAATGGGTCAAGTTCATCCCAAAATGATTGTTGAACTTGACCAAAGCCTCAATTGGCCAACTAGACCTAACCTAGCCCAATTGACCTTGAACCAACTTGACCTAAAGGGTCATATTGACAAATTGAATCAAACCAAAAGCCACCAAAACATTTCAAATGGTCATATGAACTTGACCTTTGGTTGAACCAATTTGACCAATTTCAACTTGACCCAAGTTGACCCATTTTGACCTAAATGGGTCAACATGAGCCAAATCATATCAAACCAACTCCAAATTCAATGAAACTTGGCCAAACCAATTTTCTCATCATACCAAATATGCCCAAACTAAAATCAAGGTCAAATGACCATTTTACCCTAGGCCATAGGGTAAATTTTGGCCAAATCCACTTAAAATTTGGTCAAATCCTCTCCATAACCATTTGGCACCCTCTTAGTGGATCAAGTGAATACTAGAGAGGGTGTGTACCCAACCTAATGGGTTTGGGTTAGTCTAACCTAGCCCAATGGCCAAACCGACCACATGCCTTGAAATGGAGCACATGGAACCCTCCCTCCACTCAATTCAAGCACATGTGAAATTCACCATTCCACTCCCTAGCCAAAATCGAATTCAAGGACATCCTAAATAGCCTAACAAACCCACACCTTATGGTCAATTGGATCAAAATGGCAAGACCTTGCTCGACCGTCCAATTGCTAAAGGGGGAGATATACTCCCCCTAATTTGAATTGAATCCATCATTCCTCAATTCGATTGAACCTAGGGAAGTAATAGAAGCCATTCTTCAGCCTCCCAAAGATTCCTAGAGTGAATTCAAATTCTCATTTCTTGGGTTTCAGGGATTGGAAACAAGGGAGCTCCACCTAAAACCTAACTTGCTCTACACTTCAAATCAACCCATTTCCCTTTGCAAGCTCTATCAATGAGCTCAATCGAGCTTGCCCAAAGCTTCATACAAGCTCTTGAAATAAGGGAAGAGTTCCCTAGACTAAAGTTGAGCTCAAGATAAAGGGGAGTTGGTCTCTAGAAGCATTTACTCAATTTTGAAGCCTCCAAACTTCAACAAAGCTTTATCTCCACTAGACAAAGCTTCTCCAAAGGAATTGAGCGATGGTGATCACCTCCAGTGAGGTATGCCATTAAATCGAGCTTAAGTTCAATGTATGTTGGTCCTTTGTGAAGTGGATTTCAATCCTATGTTGATCTAATCGTTAGATGTGCTTGTCCTCATGCTTAGATGGTGTGGGTTGATTTTTAATCTAATCCGAGCTCAATCGAGCTCGGATCATCTCCTCAAAGATGGACGATCTCCATCTTACACAAAGAATTACAGAGATGAATCTCTGGCCATCCATCCACGCATTTTGGATGGACGGTCAAGATTAAAACATGTAGCATTCCACATTTTACCCTTTAGAACCATGGCTTTAATCTCAATTATCTGATCCTTGATAGGACGGCTGAGGAGAAAGCACATAGCACCACCGCTGATGTGGCACTACGATGTGATGGGTTAAAGAGCCAATCCCATCATGCCATGTGGAAAGTGCATGCCGCGTTAGAAGCCCATGTGGCATCGACGGAATTAAATACCTAATTAGGCTATTATAATATTCTAATTAATTATGAAAACTTCTAAAATTCATATCTAAGCCTAAAAAAATCAAAAAAAATATGAAATAAATTGCATTGGATAGAAAATTGAAATAGAATATTGTAAAACTAATTTCAATGGATTTTAAATAGTATTTTTCTCTGAATTTGGATCTTATTCAAAATGTTATTTTGCTAATTACCCTCTAATTACTCTACTGATTAATCTCAAACTTCTTGTGCTTAATTAGAGGGATGACTCCTACCTCCCATAATTTTCTTGTGATTTATTGGTGGCTTAATTAGGGGAATTTCTAATTCATTCCTTAATTACTCCTTAATTAATTAAGATTAAGTGCATAATTATTGGTTTAACCCTCGATTGAGTAATTAAGTTGATTAAGTGAATGTGAGGTTTAGGGAATAATTTTGGGATGCTTTCCTTAAGATATTTCCTAAACCCCCTTTTTTACTTTAATCCATCCTTAATTAAGGATTAATTCACTAATTACCCCCTTAATTAATTCCATAAAATTCTAAAACTTTTCAGAACTCAATTAATCTATCGTGGGTAGATGCTTTGGGTGTTCAACCTAAGTAATTAAGGAAATCAAAATCCAACTCACATGTGTGAGAGGGTTATAAAATTACTTGCTAAACCCTTAGTTTAATTAATCATTAATCATGAGCCAAATGCATTAGGCCCTTTTCTTACTAGTATTAAATTCCTTGTGATGCGATGTCATCTCATTGGCTCATAATTATTTGATTAACTATGCTAAGGTGGTATAAGTAAGGGGTAAATAGCATGCTTAATTCATACCTTAACCTAAGCAACATATAAAAATCATCTAATCACTTAAAAATTAAACTAAAACAACCAACATATGTGAGAATGGGTTAGGAACAACAAACTCACCTCACATTTCTCAAATTAAATCAAACTCAAAATCAAATCAAACCTTCTTTAGAAATAATTTGATTTATTTTAAGCTTTCTTATTTCATAAGATTATCTTTAGTAATTAATTAGGGTGAATAAATTTACATTGCTTTCATCACTTGATTTCTTTCCAACATGCTAAATGTGTATGTCATATGGTTTTCATGCATTCATGTTTTTCAAAAATAAAATAAAAATAAAACTGTTTCTTTATGTCAAATTGCATGTTTTGGCTAAAGTAAGAATATGAATGGCTATTATCACTATTAAATTCTAAATTATTTTCAAAATATATGAATCAATTACCAAAATTGAAAGTGTGTTACTTATATTTTATTTATAAGTTTGCATGTGAATATAAAAATGTGTTTATGTTGTTTCCTTTCTTTCCTCTTAACATGGATTTGAATAAGATTTGCAAAGCATATAGTTCTTTTAAAAGAACATAACACTTGCTCAAATCTACTCTTACCCCCTTCCATGTTATAACCTAAGAAGGATCATCATATTCATACATATAAATTGCATAAACAAATCAAACAATCAAGTATAACTTTTTGCATCCTTTCTTTTCCATTCATTTCTTCTGTACATATGCTTGTATTTAAGGAAAGTAGTGTATTAGTCTGGACAACCTTGGGGTTGTGAGGCTTTAAGTAGCCGTAAATAGGTCTTGTATCTAACAACCTTGGTGCTAACAATGGAGTCATACTCACTTATGCCTTTAATACATACACGTGTGCATGTGAAAAATGAATAAGAAAACCTCATTTCTACTTAATGAAAATCATGCATCATAAAGCATTCAAATTTTATTAATTAACTTACTTAGCATTCATCATAAAGTGTGCTAAAAATTCTCATTTATATGTATAAATATGCTTAGGATTCATTCATATGTATGTTATACATGTTGGGAAAGAAATGAAGTGATGTGTGTTTTATAATATTAATTCACATTACTTAATCTTAAAATGCATTTCTTCTTGAATAGGATTGTTTAGGGAAAAATCTAAACTTAGGATTAATTAAAATACATAATAAAATATTCACTAAACAAAATTAAACATGAATCCACTTTAGAAATTACTTCAGATAGGGAAGGAAAGAGAAGTTCTCTTCTCTTTTCCCTCTCTTTAAAATCAAGTAATTAATTGTATGATTCACTTAAACCAAATCAAAATACAAAATAAAATCAACCTAAATCAACTAAACACTTAAATGAAACCACCCATCTAAGTTGAACATCTTCACACTTAGAAAATCCAAACCTTAAAGCCATAGCTAAGTATACCACACAAACCTTTTAAAGCACACACATTAGGCTATGTCACCACTTCTAGCTTTAGGTTAAAGAGGTGCATGGCTTGATATTTTCTTTTATTTTGTTATATATTTTATTTAGTCTAAATGTTAGGGTGAATGTGTGTAGAATGAATGGTAGGATGATTTAGTCTAATTATTATTTTCTCTGTGGGATTAAGGCTCGTAATAAAAAAAATATAAATGCTTTTGCTATGCAGGTGCTCATACCCCTAAGCATAATCCAATAGGCCTGGTGGACTTAGTCACCCATGGGTGGGGTGCTAAGTCCAATATATATGCTTGGGATTTGTATCATTTGTTTGGCTAATCTCTTTTTTGCAGGTGTTAGTTAGATTTACTTTTCCTATTCATGTATTTTTGCAATTAGAATTTTGGAATGAATGTTATGGGGGATTAAGATAAGCATTGGTCATAAGATTACATCTTATGTACCATGTGAAGTCTTTGGAGCAACCACCTTCCAACCACCCAAAAGAAGGAACCAAAAGAAGAAAGACAAAAGAAGAAAGAAGAAATGAAGACCCCATAACATGAATTTCCTTGCTTAATTATAAATTAATTCATTTGTAATCTAGGTTGTATAAGGGTAGAGCTCCCCAATTTATTTTTTTGGTGTGGTGCCACAAATCTCCTTATTCTTTTATGTTAGCTTTATAAATTGATTGATGATTTGTTTAGCTTGTGCATTAAGATGGCATCCTTTTCCTAGTTTCTTCCTTACTTGATGTATGGCCTGGATGTAGATTAATCTCTTAGGTAAAAATAAATCTTCTACCAAATTAACCAACTCAAAATTAAAAATAAACAATTCATAACCTCATTTAAAGCCTGAGTTAAAAATCAAGATAAAAGAATTAGCAACCCCTTAGCTGGATGAGTATTTTATAACATCATGCATAAAAGCATCTTTGTTTCACTCTTGATTGAGGGCTTCCACCTTGCTAGAGAAACTTGGCTTGACCTTGAGAGCCATGGTGGAAACACACCTCCCTTCTCATGATTTTGGCCAATAATCTTACTTCATTAGCATATGAATCCTATAAGCTGAGTCAAATGATTGTCCAAAAATAAAAAATAACATGTAATATAATTTTCATTAGATTTAGGTCATTTGAAGCATGCCCTTACATGATCCAGTCTCTTTAGTGAGTGAGTTTAAGGACTTAGTCTCTTTCTAAATAATTAACAGCCTAACTATCTTGCATAAAGCATATGACTTGCCTACATGAATTTAAAACTATAGGAGTTAGTTGGTGCCACCCCCAAACAGTTATAAGTCCAAGCAGTTAGGTGGTTTTTCCTCTCTTGTGGAGGCAAACTAAATACCCATTTTCCCTTTAGATTTAGGTTATTCTTTCGGCCCCTCTCCAAAGCTCCCTAGATTTAGGTTCTGAGATTGTTTCTTCCTTCTATGGGCCATAAGCATAAATCCTCACCTCTTAAGCATTTCCATAACCTTGTATTATATAATTATAAGCCCTAAACTTCTAATAAAAATTTAACTCAAACAAATAATTCAATTTCAAAAATGTAAAGCCCAACCATAGGATAGTTTGAGATGCTAGCTAGGTTTCCTAGCATCGTGAGCATCTCCCACTTATCTTCCTTTGGCTTCGATAATAACTCTCTCTCTCTCTCTCTCTCTTGATAAATCCCATTTGATCTTCCAAAATAAACTAATCGATTGAGAGTCCTACCTATTAAAATATTTGAGACAATGATCATCCATCTTAGTCGAGAGTATTCCTAAGGAATGTCATTCCTTATGATGTAACTAACTATGGGGGATTGCCCATGTAGGGAACTTAATGAACCCAATTTAAAATAACCTTGCTTTACTTTTCTATGTAAATTAGGGGAAGAATTTTTGGTACACATGTAGACCCATTGTCCTTAGGAGTCCTTGGTGAGGTGATTAGGTCCCTTGTAGGGTGGTGATTTCTATCTTTGAGATAGTACACCTCTCCTCAATGTCATACTTGATCACCCTCAAAAAGAATACTAGCAGATCAACGTGGTGTCAAAAATGCATAAAAAGAAGAAGTATATTTCTATCTTTATTTTTTCCCGCATAGAGCGAAGATGGAAGTATATTTATTCTTTAGAAATCATGAAAATTTCACCACAGATTTTTCTGGCGACTCCGCTGGGGAAGATTCCTCTCTCCATCTTTGGTAAATGATCATTGTCTCCAAGTATTGATAGTGGATTTGTACTTTGTATGAATCAAAGACTATCTTTCGCTTCATTGGCACTTAGCTTATTTCATCCTTAAGTTAGGCTAGCCAACATCTTTAGGTTTTAGGACCTCACCCCATGTTGATCTTAAAACCCCCGTTGGGTTCTCCAATGAGTAAAATAAAATCTAATAAAAAGAAAATATTTGAAGACTTCTTCCTTATCATTTTTATGGTAAGGAAAGGTTCATTCTAAAATAATAAATATAAAATAAATCCTTTATAAAAAAATCTTACTTTTCAAAAAGCACTCTTTAAAAAATGCACAGAATTAAATATTTTGCACAAAAATTTTCCTAAATTATCTTCATCTAACAATCTTTATGATTGTTATGTGTAAGATCATCTTTACAAAAATAAGATTCCAAAGCATAAAATTTTCTAAAAGCACAAATGAGTTTCTCCACCCAATTCATTTTTGGTAAAGGCCTCATTTTCAAAAATTGAATTTCAACAATCATGTTTTCAAAAGCATAAAATTTGAAGATAATTTTATCCATTCAATACATTCAAATATGTTGAATGGATGTTACATCTTCAAAACAAAAAAAAAAATATTACAACTTTGAAATTCCATTCAACACATTCCACATGTGTTAAGTTGGAATCTTCGCATTTTCAAATAAAATCAAAAGAAATTTTTCAAAAGCACATATGAAACCCCCGCCCCCACCCATTCAATATACTAACATTTATTGAATGGATGTTTCATTTTCAAACAAAATCAAAACAAATTTCAAAAGCACATATGAACCTTTCCATTCAATATACCCATACTTATTGAATGGAAGTTTCATTTTCAAACAAAACTAAATTTTTCAAAAGCACATATGAATATCTCCATTCAATATACCTAAATTTATTCAATGAAAATTTAATTTCCAAATAAAATGACAATACTTTTAAATCCCACTTAACATATCCACATATGATTAGGTTGGGATTTCCTCTTTCAAAAAGGAATAATCACACACAAAATATACATATTTGGAAAATGAAACATAATTGATTTCCATCTTACATACCCAAATTTGTTAAATGGAAATCTTTTTTTTCAAAACATATTTGGAACTTCATTCTAGCATGCCCTATTTTTTAAAGTGAAGTCTCCCTTTTCAAAACAAAAATTTCAAACACCTTTGGAATTTCATTTAGCATACTCAAATTTGCTAAGTGAAATTTCCAATTTACAAAATTTTCAAAAACACTTTTGGAACTTCACTCTTTTGCATACCAAATTTGCTAAAGTGAAGCCTCCATTTTCAAAACAAAACCAAAACACAAAAATTTTAAACACATCTTTTGGAATTTCATTTAGCATACTCAAATTTGATAAGTGAAATTTCCATTTCACAAAATTAAGTGGAACTTCATTTTTAGCATACCATATTTTCTAAAGTGAAGTATCCACTTTCAATCAAAAAATAAATCAAAAACCAAAAAGAAACACATTAGGATTCCCTTAGCATACTTAAATTTGCTAAGGATCCCAAAAAAAAAATAAATAAAATCACAAAGAAATATTAGGTGGTTTAGCATAAATTTTCTAAGGATCCTATTTTTCAAAAATCAAAATATCCAAAACAAATGAAACACTTTAAAATTTTCTTAGCATACTCAAATTTTCTAAGAATCTTATTTTCAAAACAAATTTCTAAAAACAAAACACACTTGGGTTCTTCACTTAGCATACCTAAATTTGCTAAGTGGGAATTCCAATTTTCAAAATCATCTATAATTGACAAGATAAAGCAACCAAATAAAAAGAAACAATTGTTTTCAAACACCACACTTAGCATACCCAAATTTGCTAAGTGAGTGAATTCCAAAATATCAAATCAAAAACAAAACCAATTAACCCTTACTTTAACATACTCAAATTTGTTAAAGGAAAGGGTCCTCAAATTAAAATCAATTTCAAACATGAACCTATGGAAGCATCTTTCTAAAAAATTTTGAACCCATTTTTAACATACCCAAATTTGTTGAAAGTTGATTCCATATTCAAAATTCCTCTTTCCAATCAATTCTCTAAATCTTCACTAAATCCATTTGAACCCCACTTAACACATCCAAGATGTTGGAAGTGGGTTCAAATTTTAGATTCAAATTCAAAAGTCAACAAAACAAAAATTTGATCCAAGTTTATTTCCAACATTGCAAATTCTCTAGCTTTCGCTTGACTATAATGGCAGTTTTATAGAAGTATATGTTTACTTTCCCCTACGGCATGGACTTGGCCTTGGACCAAGCCAATCTCCCCCAAGCTAATAACCCATCTCATCTATTTCGGTAGAGGTTTCGAGGGGGCGAGGGTTACCTATGAGGGCACTCATAATCATAGCGACCGAATGGTCGTAGAACATCATTCAAATTGATTTTCCATCAAACTCTGATATCCCCTCACCAAGAGAAAGCAAGGATAGTTTTATAGCAATGCCTGATAGTACCAAAGATCTATGGTGTGCATCATTTCATGCCTGGCAAGTAGCACCCACTCATTAGCACTGGGGAAGGCTCCTCGATCCTGAGATTGCCTCCCATCTTTTGAGGTTGGTTCTAGTTCTTACTCCACTCACCCTACCAAGACTAAGAGGAGAAACAAAAATTGCATGATTAAGTGGTACCATACACGCATCACCAGGGAGGTGGAGGCCGCTACATGGTCAGTTGTGGAGGAGTTGTCCACTTTGATTTCTCTGCAGGTTATAGTGAACCCATTTCATCCTCTCTCTAGGTCTATGAGAGGATGTGAGGATCCTACTTCACCTCCACCAGAGGTTCGACCAGCCCAGCTAGCCGTAGGAGCTCATATGTCGCCTCTTGTCGCCACGCCGGTTATGCATCTGAGTGGGCTCACTTGAGATCCATCCCTCATATGTGGGAAAGATCTAGAGAGGCCAGAGGCCCACACCTCATATCACTAGCCAGAGAGGCGAGGTTTGTCGAGCACAATGCATCCGCACTCATTAATTTTCCAAATCGGTGTGCTACCCGCATCGATCATACAGATAGTATTTTTCTTACAGGGATGACCCATCATAAGAGGATGGTCCCTGTTCTAAGAGAGTTGGTGGTGTCTCCACCACACTGCTACCCCCCCCCCATCCACCGCCGCTCATGTATTCAGCCTCTAAGGCCATGAAGGCCATGGGAGAAGAGGACTATGATCCATCGCCAAAGGATCTCATTCCATCTACATTGCCTACTGTGGTGAGGCCAAGCTCTCCTGCTTGACCTTCTGCCCTAGTTGTGCTGTGGAAAGAATGGCGACCCTGAAGCATAGTGGACATCCCTTCACCAACACCACCAGCATAACATAGAGATAGCTGCAGCAATTGCGAGGGATGAGATGACAGCCCAGTTGTACCCATGAAAGTAGAGCCTCCTAGGAGTGTCACCCATTTTAGAGTTAGTGATAGTTAGGAGTGCATTTCTTCTATCGAGTACAGTCCTCACAGGATTGATTCTCCAACAATAAGGGAGGTTTGGTGCCTCATAGTTCATGATGTGGATCCCATCACCATCACCAAAGCATTTGTGCCGCTATATATTCTTTAGATGACATAGTGCTCACTATTTCATGGAAAAGAAGGAGATCTAGGATATGGGTCGATGAGGAGAAGATCAGCTTTAATCCCAATGAAGATGATTTATTGGGAGACTCAGCCTAGGTTTGCATGGTAGATACCAGGGGATCCCTCCTTAGAGAGCAGCAGGCTATGGAAGGTGATGAGATTGAGCAGGAAGACACAGCCCAATCAGCCTAACACCTCTGGTATCAATTAAAGTACAAAGATGAATAAATAGATAGGATGGTGAGGTATCTTGAAGACTTGTTAGCAGTAGTCTCAATACTTCAGAAACAATGCCCCTGTAGTTCATCCTACTACAGCTGAGACTAGTCAACCAGAGTTAGTGTGTGTCTTGGACCCAGCCAAGACCTTACCTCCCATCAAGCAAGGTAGCACTAGAATGTATAGGAAGGTAGTGGAAAGTACCTCCATATAGGAGAAAGATATCAAGTTTATGGTTGAGCAGTAGGTGAAGGAAGCATTGGCTCAATCCAGGGGAGGATCATCAGTTCCAAAGGGTAGACCCCGCCCGAAGGAATTTGATGCAATCTAATATTCCAAGGGTTTTGTGCTACCTTCCTTCAAGAGTTTTGATGGCAGTGGAAACCGAAAAGATATTGCACACTCGACTAGCAATGGCAATGATGTTTTTGTTATTCGCTTCACAAGAGCTAGCAAGGATAGCTTTTGATTGGTATGCTAAACTTCCCAACAGTTTAGTGAAGATATTTTCTCAGTTGGAGCAACTCTTTATCAAGAGGTTTGCTAGAGCTCAACAAAGGGTTACTATTGGCGATCTCGTTGTAGCACAACAACACCCAAATGAGTCCCTTGTTGACTATATTCTCAGATGGCATAACATGAAATGAAATGCGAAGTCAACAAGATGCCATAAAGATTCTTCTAAATAATATCCATGGTCGAGTCGCCTTCATGCTTAAGGGCTTCACCATCAAAACCTTTGAGAAGTTAATCAACAAGGTGGCTAGTCTATAAGGAGAGGTCAAATAGTTGCATTTTCAAGACTAGTTGCCCAAAGCAAAGCCATAGAAGGTCTATGAGAAGAAGCCAGGAATAGTGACAGTGGTAGATGGGAAGCTAAAGATCACCAGAGACCATGACCTCGAGCCTTCACTTCCACCTCCTCTACCACCACCGACTACTAGCCTCCATAGCCTCCATGGCTAGACCACCTCCCCTTAGCTGACACATACCCAGCAGTATGGTTCACCTACTCTTTTGGATAAAACCTTATTCATTTAAGAGGAAGGTAATGTGAAGATCTTTAAGAACCTCTTAAAGAAGCCAGCTACCCAAGCCTGGGGAGACTAGAGGAAGTGGAAAAGCCATGATCCTAACTTTTGTCCCTGTGTGTGGAAAGAAATCATTTCTTTCCTTCTTTCCATCCCATAAATGAATCAAATCACTCCTTATTCATATTAAATCAAAGGTTTGCAAGTTTCAAACCTCAACTCAAGGAATGAGCAGTATGTTCTAGCTTGGATAGCTCATGCAACCACCGAGAGTCCAGCCTCCATTTCACCTACCACATCCAACCACTACTAGTTATTCTTCTAATAGACATCTTAGGAAATGAGGCATCAAATCCCTCACCAATCTTACTTTTCTTGAATTCTACTTTGCACCTCCTATCAAATCCAAGAAATTGAATAATAAAGCTAGCTTGAATTACATCACCATGGATTGTCTACTTATTCTTAATGATAACTCTTCAAGTCAAAATAACTATAACAATTTTGATCTTCCTTTCTAATTCAGAGTTGGACTTTCCTACTCTGAATACTATGGGTTCACCTCTTGAGATAGACTTGGAATCATCTGATTCTGGGTCCCATAGGAGAAGCTGCAAGTGAGCTTGATGTGCAGATAGAACCTTCCATTACCTTGCCACAAGAGATCACCGAAGTCAACCTCCATAGTGGCAAGGTTCTACCTCCTAGCGCAACACCTCAAGATAGAGGGAAGCAAGTCATTAGTGAGATCAAGAATCCCTCCACTCCCTTGATATAAAGGAAGCCCAAGGTGGACTATAATATTCTCTCTCATCTAAGAATGTTGCCATCTAAGCTAAGCCTATACGATGCCCTTGTCTTATCCAAAGAGATGAGGGAATCATTAGTCAAGGCTCTCCATGATCTTGAGATTTGCTACGCCACTATTAGGGAGGCACATTATACAAAAGAATCGGGAATCACTTTCAAAGACCTTCTTCTGGGGACTTGGAGCACAACCATCCCCTATTGACGTGGGCATCTGCACTTGCTACAGTTCTTGATCTAGGTGCATTGAACATTATGATCTAAAGACCCTTGCCTATTTGAGGATCGACATCTCTGAGGAGAGATGATGTTGAGAGGATTCAATGAACAAGGTGGGCTTTAGGTTCCATAGTGTTACCTTTGGAGATAGAGTGGAAGACTAACATCATCATTGAATATTTCATTCACTACTTTGTTCAGTAGGCCTTAGATACATCAGAACAAGATAATTTCATCCTCCCTCCATCAGTGCATCAAGTTCAAAAAGGATGGGATTGAATACCATGTCAATAGAGATGAAAAGCCATTTTCAGTTAAAGAGGTTGAGATTTATGAGGATGTGACCTACTATCTTCCTCAAAACACCATTTCTTATGAACTTGGAAAAAATTTAGATTCAAAAGAAAAAGGAAATGAAGAAAAAAAAAAGGCAAAAGAAAAAGAGAAGAAAAATTAAAATCCAAGTGAACAAGAAAGGGAAATTGAAGAAGAAATAGATCCGCATATCACATTCCACCCAAAGTTCATTCCATTATATGGACATATGGGTAGGATGACTCCTCCACCAAAGAGGTAGAGGTAAAATAGAGGCCCAGGTGGAAGACCCCTAGCCAAGGGGTTATGTTAGTTCAGAGTACTACTATTCACATAGACTTGGAATCCAATGAGGATGAGTCTAATATTAGCATACCAACCAACCCCTCTCGGATTCATTGGAGGTGACTTGACTGAAGATGACCTCTAGAGAAAGTATTCAATCAAGTTTATGTGAGACTATTAGCAGTAGAACCTTGCTCTAACCTCACTTTCATCTCAAAAGTTGAAGGTTTAGTAATTAAGGAACCCCTAAGTCTTCCAAAGGATATGAAGTCAAGAGATTTTTTTTGGGATCATCATCCTCAAGTCCAAGTTGATGTAGAACTTGAGGAGGATTCATTTAAAGAATTAATGGAATTATCCTTTTTTACTCACCTTGTGTTCATAATATTATCTGAAGGTCTCATACATGTTCCAAGCATAGAGAGTATTTTGAAAAGCTATGGAACATAAAAGTAGGCACAATCAAGAGCGAGGGGATTCTAGGTCGATGATGATGATTACTTCATAGTTGTTACCAATCATTTAGAGTCTGATAAGTTCTTTTCACACAACACCAACTCTTATGAGAATGTTTGTTTAGAAACCTCAGATGATCCAGGTGATCTCCAAATCAAAGATGCATCGCCAAAATTTCAAGAGAAAATCCATTCAACATTCAACAAGCTTAAAGAAATCAACCTTGAGATAGAAGAAAATCTACACCCTACGTACATCAGTTTATTGTTGAATGAAGAAGAAATCAATGACTTAGTTAGGCTATTAACTGAGTTTAAAGATTGCTTTGCATGGATTTATGAAGAAATGCATTATCTCACATAGTCCAGCAGCAATTGATCTTAGCACTAACCCTATCATTAAATCCTACATACATGCAAACATTAAGTCAAGAAACCATCGATGGTTTCAGGGAAGAAAAATAGGTTAGCCGTCATCCTAGTTAAGAAGAAGAATGGCCAAATTCACATTTACATCAATTTTAGGGACTTAAACAAGGCATGTCCAAAGGATGAGTTTTCTCTTCCTACACCAGAATTAATGATGGACATCACCTCATCTCATGCAATTTTTATCATGGATAATGGTTATACAACCAAATCAAGATGTCTCTGATGAAAGAAACACTACTTTTGAACCCGATCGAATCTTTTGTTATAGGGTCGCCTTAAAATACTACATACCAACGGCCATGACTGGATCTTCAATGAACTCATCATTAGGTTAAAGAGATGATCTAAAAAAAGAAGACCATCTCTTTAACTTGAGTAGTTTTCAAATAGTTAAGATAATATAACTCAAAATGAATCCTTAATTGTATTTGGGAAATTCCTATTTTTCAACACCGGGAATAGAAATAGATCCGAAAAGATTAAACTATCTTAGAAATGCTACCTCAAAGAGTTTAACTCAGATCCTTCCAAGGATGCATATCTAAGATGCTTCATTTCCAACATATCAAGATTTCTCTCAAAAAAGGATGTCAAGTTCTGGGATGATAAGTGATGCCTTTGAAGACCAAGATTTGGTAGTGCCGCCAAAGCAAGTGCCACTCATCCTCTACACGCCATTGGATGACTCTCGCCTCAAGCCAATGATGAAGGAGAACACTCTCACTACCTCATCATCTAATTCTTGCAAACACCTATTGAGAAACATTGCCCAGCTTTGATCTTTGCATCTCAGAAGCTATGACACTATGTGCTTTTCATAAGGTGAACTTGATCTCTAGAACTAATCTACCATGATACCTCAATGCTATCCTATTTATGATGGTCCATGATCTCTCAAGCTTTGATATCACATTTGTACCTCCATGTAAAAGGACATGGATTTCTTAATACACCCACTTCCTCACTTCTTTGATGATCCCGATGAACAAATCATGAACTTGGGAGGTTGACAACCGCTTATGGGAGATGTATTGATTGTGCGCTTCTTTCATAAAGGAAAACACCATGATCTACTCTTTCTGAAAGGGGGGTAGAATAGTTCTTCTAACTTAGATCATGATGTAAGATTCTCATACTATCTTAACTCACCAAAATGAAGAAGTATGATGGCTTTGATTGTAACCATCAAGAGCATCAACATCTTTGGGATTCTGGTCATCAACCATATCGTCCTACAAGATTCTTAAACCCAAGCCACATTACCATGAGTATACCATGAAGGCCCAAATTCTCAAAGTCACCATCTACAAGGTTCCCAGAAAGAGAATGCTGATGCTTTGGACAAACTTGCCAAAGAATTGGCATGTCCATAAGATGAGTCCATTTCAATAAGGGTCCAAAATAGAAAAGTTTTATCCCTTATTGATGTTGAACTCATCGAGAGACTTTCAAGGGGAAGTTGTATACCTATAAGGATGGATTGGAGGAAACCATTCATAGACTTTTTTGAACACCGCAAACTATCTCAAGAAAAGTCACAAGCCCATATGAAATAGAGCTCTCTATGCTCTCTTGATGGCACCTATGTCGGCCCTTGATGATGGTTACATTGTTTAGACAAACATGAAGCCATGGCATAACCGAGGTACATTCAAGTCTATGCATCATCAATCAAGATGAAGATCAAGATAGATAGATACTGGCTTTTCATGACTACATGAATGTAGCTAAGAGATGTCATCGTATGTGGTCCTCCACCACCACCAACATTCTACACACCGCCTCATGGCCAGTTGGGGTCGACATCCGATCGATCCTTCTTTGGGCATTGTTCATCTTAGTCGCCATTACTTTTCCAAGTGGTGAGGCATTTTAGAGGTCAGCTCAAAGATGTACTTCAATTTTGAACCATATTGTATATATCTTGCCTGATGAATTATATTCAATAATGGTATTGCATTCAAAAGCAAAGATCAAGACACAATAGATTGGAGATACTCCACCATCTACTACCCCAGAGCAAATAGCTTAGTGGAAGCATTCAACAAAACATTCATCCAAATACTAAAGAAGACTCTTGATGACAAAAAGTGTTAGTGGAATGAGCAGTTGGTTGAAGCCTTGTGGGCCTACCTCACCACATGCCGAACTCCAACTCAATCTACCACATTTTCCTTAGTGAATGGGTCTGAAGTCATTCTACCTTTAGAATTTCAACTCCCATCACTAATGATAGCATTGAGTAGCAAGATCACTATACAAAGTTAAGTGCAAGAAGAGCTCAAGGTTTGGAAGAAAGTCTCAAAGGTGGAACCTCAGATGCACAAAATGATTCGGCTCAACCCCTAGGTCTTTCTAGGACTTGTGTTAGTCCTGACCAATTGCTAAAGATGGGAGGTTTGAACCCACTTGGGAAGGCCCCATGTCAGAGAAGGCCTACCAAGGAGGATCTTACCTTATTGATTGTAAAGGGGAACACCCGATGCTTCCAATTAATGGGCTCTATTTGAAGAAATATTACCCATAAAAATTATATTTAAAAATAATTCTATCAATCAACAAAAATTTGATTCCATTTCATTAAAATCTTCTCTTCTTTTGAAGCATTATTGTCTTGTGAATCCCAGTTTGGGTAGTGTAAGAGTCCCCGTGGCATCCTATCCTCTTCACAACACAATAATTTCCATGAGAGAACCCAAGAGGCATCGTATTTTGATTAGCACAACTAAGTTAGGTGTGAGAGAACTTAAGCGGCATCCTTTCTTAGTGGAAAATTATGGTTGCCATCCGTGGCACCATTTCATCAAAATCCCCAAGCGTGATTAAGGTAGGTGTAAGAGAACCTGAGAGGCATCCTATTCCTTTTAACACAAGCACAAAAATAAACTCATATCTTTTGTCTCAAGCTATTTTGATGAGGGAGTGAGCCCCCTGTGGCACTCACTCATTATACCTGAATGCACCCAATGGTCACTTATTTGGAAGATGTGAGTCCCCATGCTTTCTTCAAAACCATTGTAAACCAATATCTTGTTAGTTTGAGGTTTCATTGCACTAGTAAGCTACATCATGTTGACTTTATTAAAAAAGATGTGAGTCTTTGAGCTTTCTTATTGAACTAGTTATCATGCATCAACTAGGTTGATTATATTTGAGATTCATGATAAGTCTCCCAGAGACTCCTCCTCTTGACTACATTTGAGTCGATATAAGTCCTCTAGTGGCATTCACTCAGTAGTTACCCTAGGTTGGATGGCACACAAGGCACTATCCCAATCGCCCACTATAAGAGGATGAGTCCCAGCTTTCTTCTAATAATTGCAAACTAATAGCACCTTAGATTGAAGTTTAGGTGATGACTCACGTGGATACACCACTCTTGGTAGATGTGAGTCTCAATGCTTTCTCTTTAAGTTGGCCATCGAACACCTATTTGATATATTACTAACCATGTCATCTTCTCCAGGGTTTTGAATTAAGCCTTTAATGGCCCCTCTCCCTGTGGGCACTCTATTTGGATCACAACCTTTACGACCCCATTTAAACACTACCTGGGTTACTCTTGGATTGGATAGTCCCCCTTTCCTAGTAGTCACCCCTGTGGTTGGAGAATTTGTTTAACAATGTGTAAATTATCCCTTGGTTCAGAATAGATAGTAAAGCTAATAGGATTCTTCTCTTTCCCTAAACCAATAGGGTCCACAATAAAACAAACTAAATAAATAAACAAATTAATTCGCTTGTGGCTAAGAATTCAAACCCCCAAAGGGCCCCTTTTCCTAAGCAGGCATCCTATCTTGAAGTGTCGAGAAATATAGGAATCACAACACCTAAGTTGAGATAAATTCTAAGATCCTGTAGTCTCTTTAGCCACCCATTTTGCAGCTGCATTTGGAAGATATAAGACTGTGACGTATTCTTTCTAGCATGACTGTGACAAACTGATGGGAAGACCTAGATCAGGTTCAATTTGTTGCCCAAAGCAATTGATCACCCCAGTGGTCTTTTGTAGTGGAAGATGTGAGTCCCTGAGCTTTCTTCCCTTGAATTGATCATTGCAAACCAAAAAGCACTCCTTTGGTCGGATAGTTCTCCTATTGATCGGGAAACTACTCCCTTTGGTTCAGAAAATCTGAGATAAGTCTAGGTTGGTATAAGCTCTTTCTCAGTGTGATCCATCGCAAACCAATGGAATCCATCAAAACAAATCTAAATATGAAATTAATCTTGACTATTCTTGAGTTGATCTAAGTCCCCAGGCATTCACTCAAGAGTTCTGGTTTCACCCAAAACCGTCCCTGGTGTCTTATTTAGAAGATGTGAGTCCGCTTTCTTCTACCATTGCAAACCGAAAGGCATCCCCTTGGTTGGATAGTCCTACCTTATGGTTGGTAGACTACTCCCTTTGGATTGGTAAATCTGAATTAGGTCTTGGCCTCCATGGATTAAATACCTAATTAGGCAATTTAAATATTCTAATTAATTATGTAAAATTCTAAAATTCATATCTAAGCTTAGAAAAATCACACAAATATGAAATAAATTATATTGGATAGATAATTGAACATAGAATATTCTAAAATTAATTTCAATGGATTTTGAATAGTATTTTCCTCTAAATTTGGGTTTTATTGAGAATATTATTTTGTTAATTACCCTCTAATTACTCTACTGGTTAATCGTAAACTTCTTGTGCTTATATAGTGGGATGACTCCTGCTTCCCTTAATTTTCTTGGGATTTATTGGTGGCTTAATTAGTGGAATTGCTAATTCATTTCTTAATCACTCCCTTAATATAATTTTTAATTAGATAGTGGTTTAACCCTCTCATTGAGTCAATTAAGTTTTGATTAAGTGAATGTGAGGTTTAGGGAATAATTTTGGGATGTTTTCCTTAAGATTTTACCTAAACCCCCTTTTCTTCCTTAATCCATCCTTAATTAAGGGTTAATTAACTAATTACCCCCTTAATTAATTTCATAAAATTCTAAAACTTTCCAGAACTTAATTAATCTATCTTGGGTATATGCTTAGGTGTTCAATAGTCTAAGTACAATTAAGAAAATCAAAATCCAACTCACATGTGTGAGGGGGGTTATAAAATTACTTAAGTTAAACCCCTTAGTTTAATTAATCATTAATCATGCTAAATGCATTAGGTTTTTCTTACTAGGTGCATTCTGAATTAAATTCCTTGTGGTTTTATGTCATCTCATTGGCTCATAATTGATTAACTATGCTATGGTGTGTAAAAATAGCATGCTTAATTCATACCTTAAAGCAACATATAAAAAATCATCTAATCACTTAAAAATTAAACTAAAACAACCAATGAGAATGGGTTAGGAACAACAAACTCAATTTCTTTCAAATCAAACTCAAAATCAAATCAAACCTTCTTTAGAAATAATTTGATTTATTTTAAGCTTTCTTATTTCATAAGATTATCTTTAGTAATTAATTAGGGTGAATAAATTTACATTGCTTTCATCACTTGATTTCTTTCCTAGCATGCTAAATGTGTATGTCATATTGTTTTCATGCATTCATGTTTTTCAAAAATAAAATAAAAATAAAACTGTTTCTTTATGTCAAATTCCATGTTTTGGCTAAAGTAAGAATATGAATGACTATTATCACTATTAAATTCCAAATTATTCTCAAAATATATGAATCAATTATCAAAATTGAAAGTGTGTTACTTATATTTTATTTATAAGTTTGCATGTGAATATAAAAATGTGTTTTATGTTTGCTTCCTTTCTTTCCTCTTAACATGGATTTAAATAAGATTTGCAAAGCGTATAGTTCTTTTAAAAGAACATAACACTTACTCAAATCTACTCTTACCCCCTTCCATGTTATAACCTAAGAAGGATCATCATATTCACACATATAAATTGAATAAACAAATCAAACAATCAAGTGTAACTTTTTGCATCCTTTCTTTTTCATTCATTTCATTTTACATTTTATATATGTATTTAAGAAAAGTGGTATATTAGTCACGGACAACCCAGTTGTGAGGCTTTAAGTAGCCCTAAGTAGGTCTTGTACCTTACACCCCTAGTGCTAACAATCGCGTCATACTCACTTATGCCTTTCATGCATACATCTGTGCATGTGAAAAATGGATAAGAAAACCTCTTTTCTACTTAATGAAAATCATGCATCATAAAGCATTCAAATTTTTTTAATTAACTTACTTAGCATTCATCATAAAGTGTGCTAAACATTCTCATTTATATATATAGATATGCTTAGGATTCATTCATATGTATGTTATACATGTTGGGAAAGAAATGAAGTGATGTGTATTTTGTGATATTAATTCACTTTACTTAATCTTAAAATGCCTTTCTTCTTGAATAAGATTGTTTAGGGAAAAATCTAAACTTATGATTAATTAAAACACATAATAAAATATTCACTAAACAATATTAAAGATGAATCCACTTTAGAAATTACTTAGGATGGGTAAGGAAAGAGAAGTTCTCTTCTCTTTTCTCTTTCTTTAAAACCTTGTAATTAATTGTAGGATTCACTTAAACCAAACCAAAATATAAAATAAAATCAACCCAAATCAACTAAACACTTAAATGAAACCACCCATCTAAGTTGAACATCTTCACACTTAGAAAATCCAAACCTTAAAGCCATAGCTAAGCATACCACACAAACCTTTTAAAGCACCCACATTAAGCTAAGTCACCACTTCTAGCTTTAGGTTAAGGAAGTGCATGACTTGATGTTTTCTTTTATTTTGTGTGTTTTGTTTTAGTCTGGATGTTAGGGTGAATGTGCATAGAATGAATCATAGGATGATTTAGTCTAATCATTATTTTTTGCAAGGGATTGTGCTTAAGGGGCGCTGTAATAAAAATATAAATTCTTTTGTTGTGCAGGTGCTCATACCCTTAAGCATAATCCAATAGGCCAAGTGGACTTAGTCACCCATGTGTGGGGTGCTTAGTCTAATATACATGCTTGGGATTTGTATGATTTGTTTAGTTAATCTCTATTTTGCAGGTGTCAGTTAGATTTACTTTTCCTTTTCATGTATTTTTATAATTAGGATTTTGGAATGAATGTTATGGGGGATTAGGATGAGCATTGGTCATAAGATTAAATCTTATGTACCATGTGAAGCCTTTGGAGCAACCTCCTTCCAACCATCCAAAGAAGAAAGCAAAAGAAGAAAGATGAAAGAAGAAATAAGAAAGAAGAAATGAAGACCCCCATAACATGAATTTCCTTGCTTAATTCTAAATTAATTCATTTATAATCCGGGTTGTATAAGGGTAGAGCTTGGCTACCCAATTTATTTTCAAGTTTGTGTAGTGGTGCCTGACCACAAATGGCCTCTTATTTTTTTACGTTAGCTTTATAAATTGATTGATGATTTGTTTAGCTTGTGCATTAAGATGGCATCCTTTTTCTAGTTTCTTCCTTGCTTGATGTATGGCATGGATGTGGATTAGGCTCTTATAGAAAAATAAGTCTTTTATCAAATTAATCAACTCAAAATTAAAAATAAATAATTCATAACCTCATTTAAAGCCCGAGTTAAAAATCAAGATAAAAGAATTAGCATCCCCTTAGCTTGATGAGTATTTCTTTTATAACATCATGCATAAAAGCATCTTATTTCACTCTTGATTGGAGGGCTTCCACCTTTTCCAGAGAAACTTAGCTTGACCTTTGAGAGCCATGGTGGAAACACACCTCCTCCCTTCTCACTAATTTTGGCCAATAATCTTACTTCTCATGCATTAGGCATATGAATCCTATAAGCTTGAGTCAAATGATTGTCCAAAAATAAAAATAACATGTGATATGATTTTCATTAGATTTATGTCATTTGAAGCATGCCCTTCCATGATCTAGTCTCTTTAGTGAGTGAGTTTAAGGACTTAGTCTCTTTCTAAATAAATAACAGCCTAGTTATCTTGTATAAAGCATATGACTTGCCTACATGAATTTAAAATCATAGGAGGAGTTAGTTTGCCACCCGTGGTTGTAAGTCCATGGGTGGTTTGTCCTCTCTTAGAGGCAAACCAAATACCCATTTTTCTTAGATTTAGGTGGGCTTTGGCCAAAGCTCCTATATTTAGGTTCTAAGATTCTTCTCATGAATCATAGGATCTTGTATTATTTATAACCTAGCATCTACATCTCCACTTATCTTCCTTTATTCGATAATAACTCTCTCTCTCTCTCTCTCTCTTTGATCAAACCCATTTAATCATCTAAAATAAACTAATCGATTGATAGTCCTACATATTAAAATCTTTGGAGATAACGATCATCCACCTTAATCAAGAATATTCCTAAGGGATCTCATTCCTTAGGCTGTGATTAACTATGGGGACTTGCCCCTGTAGGGAACTTAATGAACCTAGTTTAAAATAAACCTTACTTTACTTTTCTATGTAAAGTAGGGGAAGAATATTTGGTACACATGCAAACCCATTGTCCTTAGGAGTCCTTGTTGAGGTGATTAGGTCCATTGTAGGGTGGTAATTTCTATCTTTCGAGATAGTACACTTCTCCTCAATGTCATACCCGATCACCCTCAATAAGAATATCTGTGGATCTACGTGGTGTCAAAAATGCATAAAAAGAAGAAGTATATTTCTATCTTCATTTTATCTCGCATAGAGTGAAGATGGAAGTATATTTATTCTTTAGAAATCATGAAAATTTCACCACACCTTGCTAGTGTGTCTCCCTAGTGGTCCCTTGTTTAGGAAGATGTAAGTCTGTTGCACTTTCTTTCCTGACTTGACTGCTGCACACTGATGAGCATCTTGTTAGTATGGTTGGCCTTATCACGTAGCCGATAAGCTACCTCGTGATGGCTTCATTTGAGAGGATGTAAGTCTATTTTTCCTTCTTCTTAAACTACCATCGTTAACTGACTTGGTTGAGTATATTTGAGGATTAGAGTAAGTCCCCCAGTAACTCATTTCCTCCTGACTACTTCAAGTCTAGGTTTAGTTCTTACAAGGGACTCCCCACTTGGTAGTTGCCCTAGGTTAGAGACCTCTTATCATGCCGAAGATAGATTATCCCAGCAATCAGTTCTGCTTTAGGGAGATGTAAGTCAACACACCTTCTTTCTAGACTGATTGTTGCACACTGACGGGAACCTTAGGTTGGTAGGTTATCACCATGCTGACGGTGACCCACCCAGTGGATACATCACTCTTGCTAGATGTAAGACTACTACTCTTTCTCCTTGAGTTGGCCACCGTATACCTATAGGCTTTCTTTTATAGATTCTAGATAAAGCCCCTAACGACACCTCCCCTGTGGGCACTCTATTTGAATCATGTCCTTAGCGATCTCATCTAGAAACTACCCCGATTACTCTTGGATTGGACAGTCCCCCTTTCCTAGTAGCCACCCCTGTGGTTGGAGAATTTATCTTACGAATATGTGATTCTCCCTTGGTCCAATAAATCTAAAATAGGACTAGTTTGATATGAGCTCCTTCTCAGTGTGGCCCCTCCCACACCAACAGAGTATATATATATATATATATATATATATATATATATATATATATATATATATATATATATATATATATATATATATGCATCTATAGAGGCGTGTCAAACTCCTTTTAGGAATCATCTCACTACTTTTGAGTTGAGATAAGTCCTCGGGTAGGCACTCTCTCAGTAGTCTCCCTTAGGTCGGGTTTGACTTGTTGTGCCACCAACGAGTCACTCTAGCGATCGTCCTTGCTTTGGATGATATAAGTCCATCAAGCATTCTTTCCAGCATGACCGTTGCACACCGACGGGAAGCCTTAGGTCAGGTTTGGTTTGTTGTGCTAGCAACCGATCACCCCAGTTGTTCCTTATTTAGAAAGTTATAAGTCTACAAGCTTTCTTCCTAAATCGACCATTGCACACCGAAAGGCACCCCTTAGGTTGGTTAGCTCTATCTTGCAGCCGGTAGACTATCCCTTTTGATTTGTAAATCTAAGATAGGTCTATGCTAATATCAGCCCCCTTCTTAGCGGATCCATCGCACACTGATAGGGTCCATCTTAAAATTTAAATTAAATTAATTTTGACTATTATTGAGTCGATGTGAGTCCATAGCGGCATTCGCTCAAATAGTCACCTTAGGTCGGGTTTAATTTGTTGTGCTATCAACTGATCACCCTAATGGTTTATCATTAGGAAGTTGTAAGTCTACAAGCTTTCTTCCTAACTTGACCATTGCACCCCGAAAGACATCCCTTAGGTTGGTTAGTCCTACATGATGGCTAGTAGATTATCCCTTTGGATTTGTAAATCTAAGATAGGTCTAGGCTGATATTAGCCCCTTCTTAATGGATCCATCGCACACCGATAAGGTCCATTTCATCTGATTCACCATCCTCCCTCCAGTGGAGTCTGATTCAATCCATATATTAAATCTACCTTATCCCTAGCGGATCTGAGCTCATATCTCAATAGATGTGCCCTTCAAACCAGATCATATCCTCTCCCCAGTGGAGCCTCAAACCATAAGCCATCACAAATCAAATTAAATTCTCATCCCCAGTGGATGCCCCACCAATTATATTAAACCAATTTTTGCCCCAGCGAGGTGCCCCAGCGAGGCACGAATCATATCCTCTCCCCAGTGGAGCCCTCATAAAATCAAACTTAGTCAAATCCCTATCCCTAGTGGAAGGTTCATGCACTCATCCGCAGTGATCTTTTCTTCTCAAATCATACCAACTCAACTTTTATAGATCATGATAACTTTGAACACCTTCCCACAGTGGAAGGTCCACATGCTTGATCACTCGGTGGAATCCTTCCTTCCTCTCTCATGCCCTTAGAATGAGTTGAGTTGCATTGCACTAAGATCTTGATTATATATACATCTTGGGTTTAAGAGTAGAATATATATGTTAGTGGTTGCAATCCTTCGGACATTGTTGATCATCTCGATCAACACCAATAAGTGCGGTGCACCTAGTCAATTACACCACACCTATTGGGCACCCTTTGTTGACCTCACTTTTGGGACTGAGCTGTCAACTTCCTCATCATAGATCTAGGACTCTTGTAGACACTAAGATTTCCTTAGTCTTAAGACACTTCTAGTGATTAGGTGAACACTTAACTTAAGCCTAGAGACTTAGAAGAGTTAGCCATAGGAATAAGTTATGCCTTAGGGATTTAGGAAGGCTTGCCTACCCTATAGCCTTAAACCCAATCTTGCTTCCTTCTTCCAAATCAAACCTCAAATTCAAATCCAATATCATAAATCCAATCTCAAATCAAATGATTGAAACCCATGATTAAATTCAAATTCCAAATCCTTTTCTAAGCCCTTTTGATTTTAACTTATGCACTTAGCCTTAACCAAATTCAAATCAACCCCAATTCAATTGATTTTCTCAAATATCAAATTCAATCTCAAATCAAATCCCAACACAAATCATAAATCAAATCCAACTCTAAATGATTCAAACCCATGATTGAATTCAAACTCTAAAACTCCTTTTTAAGCCATATGAACCATCATCATATGCTTAGCCAAAACCTCCTTCAAATCAAATCAAATTTGGTTGATTCCTTATAAATCATCATCATATTCATAAATATAAATGAAATCTAAAAACCATTCAAATTAAATCAAACTAAACCAAACCAAATCAATTCCCTACTTTAGCCCTTTTGACCTACATCCCTCAATTTGGTCAAATTTGCTTCCAAATCACTCTAGACTCAAGTGATTTTCTCATGAATGATTTGTATCTTCATTTATATTCACAAATATAAATGAAATATAAATCCAAATGACAAAACCAAACCCAAATCAAATCAAATTTCCAATTTTAGCCCTTTTAGCCAACTTCTTAAGCTTGGTTAAATGATATCCAAATCAACTCAAAACCCATGGATATCTTCATGATTCAATCATTCTTTCAATCATTGTTCCAAATATAAACACAAACTACAATTATCAAACCAAACTCAAGTCAACCCAACTCAAGCCCATGTTGACCCCTTTTGACTTAAAATTATCATATGAACCAAAATTCATTTGACTCCAAACCACTTACAATTGGATTTATATTTCCATTCTAAGTCCATATGTGAGTTCAATTAAACTTGAATCGAGCCATGATCAAGCCAATTGACCCATTTTGGTCCACCTGACCCAAAGTGACCTAAAAGACCTTTTTGAGCCAAGTTATAATTCAACCCAAATTGGTTTGAACTAAGCCCATCCAAACCCCATGTAATGATCAACAATCATCCTAGGTTAATCAATTATATTGAATTGGGCCAATCTAAGTCAACCTAGCCAATTGACTAAGTCAACATTTAGCCAAAATGAAACCCAAACTAGCCACAATCCACCAAATATCAAATTGATTGAAACCATTGACTCAAACCCACTCATAATCAATAATTGATCATGACCAAACCATCACCTGAGCCAAACCAAGTTCAATTGGCCATTTGACCTAAGTTGACCCAAATTGGCCTAAAAAGCCAAAATGGGTCAAATCATGATTTGATCCAAATTGATTGCAACAAATGGCTCAAGTTCATTCCAGATCACTTATTAAACTTGACCAAAGCCATGATTGAACCCAATTTGACCAATTGGTCAACTTGACCCAACCTAGCACAAATTGACCTAAAGGGTCAAATTGGTCAAAATCCAAATTAAACCAAACCAAACCCTACAATCATTTTCAATTAATCAATTGAACTTGAATCAACACCTAACCCAACCCAATTTGGTCAAATTGGTCAAATTGGTCAACTTGAACCATTTGACCCTTTTGAATCCAAATGAGTCAAATTCAAATCTAAGACAAATTAATCAAAACCAATTGAACCAAAATATCCCAAATCATTATATGAACCTAACACAAGTCTTGGTTTGACCCAATTTGACCAATTGGTCAACACAACCCAACCTAACCCAAATAATCCTATTTTGACCATATGAAGCCAAATCACCCAAAACTACTTTTTGGAACCTTGGTGGTCGACCTAACCCAACCCAAATAGACTCTAGGTCAGCTCCAAACCAGCCCAAGTCCATGTGGGACCCAACCCAAGGGGATTAACCAATGGACACCCTCTCTTTACATTGGATTCTTACCTTAAATGGCAAAGTCCACTTTGCCTCCCCATGGCAGCCATCAAAGTGCCAAATAAGGCATTCCTAAGACACCTTAGCCCAACCTAAGCCACCTAGCATCTGCCATGGACCAAGGTAAACAAACCAAGCCACTCCCTCTCATGGTCGAACACCCCATAGGCAAAGGCAAGATCAATCCCACACAATCTCCCCATATCAAGCCTTGAGACTCCTTCCACCACTTCCTCCACTCTTGGCGGGCCACGTGGAGCTGAAGGCGACCACTCCGATGATTCGACGGTGACCAATTGGTGGATTTTTAGGAATCAATCCCATCCATCCATCATGTGCAATTAAGGGGTATACCTCCTCAATTTGAGTGGCAAACGAAACAAATTTCTTTGTGAGACTTCCCTGACCATTATTAAAATCCCACATAGCAGTCCTAAGCACTCGAGCCTCGACGCATTCCTCCTCCCCGAGCAAAGCCAAAATAGGACATCACCTTCCCGATCAATACTCCCCCTCTACTTGATCAAACACAAATTCCTTGCACCCAGACCATCCCTTTACTTCGTCGAAGCCAACCAAATCATCTTCAAGGCTTCCTGAGCATTGGAGATAGGAGTTCAACCAAGATCGATCACCAAATAGGAGGAGTTTTGCCTTGGGAGCAACTTACTTCAAATCAAGCCCAAAGCTTCTCAACAGGGCCTCGCCTCAAATAGGCGAATCTACCTTTATCAATCCACCGCCAGACATTAGCTCCAATGAGGTAACCGAGCCTTGTATAAAAATTTGCTTGGTCTTTTGTGAAGTAAATTTGAATATCATTGGATTTTACCCATTGTATATGTGTGCCTCCCTCCCCAAAGGTGTGGGATCAATTTGAGGCATGAAAGTGAGCTCGATTGAATGGGAAAGATGACATCATCATCTTTTCACGAAGATAGATCATGAGCCATCCATTCTACATTATCATAATGAACAGTTGTGATTAGATCCCTTATTAGATCCCTTGACTCTTTTCCTAAACTATGGATTTGATCGTGGTCGTCCGATCTTAGATCGTAGATCGGACTGTCCACAAAGTTAGCACATCCTCCACAATCCGAGTCATTGGCGGATGTGATAACTTAAATAGCCAATCCCATCATGTCATGTGAAAAGCACGCCGCCTCAGCCGCCACATAGCCCAGCGATATTTAGGCTTTAATTAGGCCTAATTAATTCATTTTTTTAAGACTGAAACTTTCAAAAATCATAACTAATCCTAGGAAAATTCAAAAAAATTAAACATAGGCTCATTTTGAAGATATTTCAGAGTAAAATCTAGGAAAATTATTATTAATTGATTTTAAATAGTTATTTTGACTTAACTAAGGTTTAATTAGAAATCTAATTAGCTTAATTACTCCTTAATTAGTCACTCAATTAATCTCAAATTTTTTTTGGATGTTTAGGGGGATGACCTCTACCTCCCCTAATTTTCTGGGATTTTATTGGTTGCTTATATAGGGAAATCAATTAATTAAATCTTAATCACTCTCTTAATTTAATTGGTGATAATTATTGAATGAATAGTGATTTAATTAATTATTAAAGCCTAATTATCTCTATTGAACAGTAAGGGAGCTTAGAGAATGTAATTGGGATATTTTTTCTAATTCATTTCCTAAGTTTTCTTTACTTTTTGAATCAAATTAATTAATGATTAATGAGGTAATTAAGTGGGTAATTAATTAATTAATCCTCAAGATAAAATTAGAGCCTAAGTGATCAAATATGGGACTTAGGGATTGAGATTAAGGCCTCTTTCTTGATCTCTTCCCTTATGTTAGTTTCTTTCCATTAATTGAACTTGCTTAAAGATTAAGCAAATGGATTAATGAACTTAACTAACTCAACCTAAAATCCACTTCACATCTAATCACCTTTAATCAATCTTGGGTAGCTCTTTAGGTGTTAAATAACCTAAAGAGAGAGCTAATGAAATTATGGTTAGCTCACATGTGTGAGAAAATCATAAAAGTAGTTAAACGAGATCCCTTAAGCCTAATTAACTATGAATCATGAGCCAATTGCATTAGGCCCCTTTCATTTCTTAGGATCATTGCAAATTTACTTTTCATGTGGTTGCATATCATATTGGCTCATTATTAATTAGTTAATTAACTTAAGGTGATGTAAGTAAGGGTTAATTATTTGACTTAATTCATACCCTAACCTAATTATCCTTCATTAAACCAAATTAACTAACACATGGGAGATGAGATTAGCATTAGCAAACCTCTTTCACATTTCTTAAATTAAATTAAACATAAAAATGAAATGACATTAAAGAACTTTGGTTTTTTTTTAAATAATCTTATTTAGTTTGATTATTCTTAGGGCTTAGTTGGATTGAATGAAATCACATGCTTTTATTATTTTATTTCTTTCCAATCATGCTAAATATTGCATGCCACTTATACTCATGCATTCATGTCTTTCAAATTAAAAATATGTATAGCTAGTATCATTATTAAATCTCAAATATATTTTCAAAAGTTTACTAATGATTGAATATACATATATATTGTAAATTTAGTTTATATATATATATATATATAGGGAATGCAAGTGAATATAAATTTAGTGTATGAAATAAAGTTTATTCCTTACATTCATGTGTTGATTTGCATAAGTAAGAATGTTAGCGATATATTAGTCTAGACAATCTAGGGGCGCACGGCTTTAAGTAGCCCTAAGGAGGTTCCTACCTCGTTCCCTCGGTGTAGAATAATGGTGATGTACCTGCTTGATTTCATTCTTATGCATTTGGACATTAGAATTTAGATAGAGCTTTAATTCATTTACATAAAATAAATCAATCAAATCAAAATACAATTTTTGCATGGCTTTCTATTCTTGTAGTTGTTTATATATCCACATGTATCTAAGAATAGCAGTATATTAGTATGGACATTTCAGGGATGCACGGCTTTAAGTTGTCGCAAGGAGGTTCCTACTTTGTTCCCTTGGTGTAGAACAATGGCAACCTACTCCTTAAAACTTTTATACATGTGGATGTGTACTTAGCTAATGAATAAAAACCCTATTTTTTATTAAAAAAGACATTCATTCATACTTTGTTTATTTGGTTGAGTTGATTGGTCATGTGATTTAAGGTTCTTTCCTTATGCTTTTGCATAAGAATTTAGATAGAGCTTTAAATTAATATGACAAAATCATTCAACAAAAGAAATATTAATTATGAATACATTTACTCACTTTCATCCTTTAAGCATGCTAAGATACAAATTGCATGTATAGCTATGCTTAGGATTTAATCATATGGATGATATACATGATGGAAAGAAATGAACAAATATGTGTTATGTGATAGTAATTCATTCCAACTAACCTTAAAATATCTTTCTTATTGAATGAGTTTATTTAAAGTGAATCTAAACTTAGGACTAATTAAAACATATAATAAGTCATTCACTAAAGGGAATTGATTAATTATTTTGCTTTAGATGTGACTTAAGGTAAAGATAAAAGAGAGTGATCCTCTCTTTCTTTATCTTCATAACACTTAGTTGTTGTGTAGGTCAAATGAAACAAAAGAAAATATTAAGTAAAATTTTTAAATCAATTAAACCATTTAAAGTGAAACTACTCTTGATAATTAAATGACCTTCATACTTAGAGAATGATAACTCTAAAGCCTAGTTAGGACAAACCACACAAGCCTTAACACACACATTATATTAAGTCACCACTTTTAGCTTTATGTTAGATCGGTGTATGGTTTGATGTATGTTTTGTTTTGTGATGTAATGTTGTAAACGGGATGTTAGGGTGTATATGCAGACTGGATGTTAGGTCATGGTTAGCCTAATCATATTTTCTATAGGAGATTATGCTTAAGGGGTGCTTAAAATAAATATAAATATTTTGTTATGCAGGTTGCTTAACCCCTAAGCATAATCTATATTTGGTCAGGTGGACTTGGCTATCCATGTGCAGGGTGCTAAGTCCAAATTATTCATATAACTACTTGGGTTGTATGGTGTGTTTAGCTAACACTTATTTTGCAGGTGTAGTTAGATTCACTTTTTTCTATTTTTAATGTACTTTTGTATTATAAATTATGATTAGCGCTATGGGGACTTAGGATAAATATTGGTTACAAGACCAAGTCTTATGTATCATGTGATCCTATGGAGCTTACCCAACCAAATGAAAGAAGCAAATGAAGGAAAGAAGGAGCTTTGAAGATTTGAAGATCCCCCATAGCTCTAATTCACTTGTTGTAATTAAATTGTATTTATTCACTCATTATACCAGGTTGTATAAGAGTAGAGCTCGGCTACCCATTTCTTTTTTAGGTTGTACGGTTACCAATCGCCTCTTTATTCTTTCCATTATTTTATAAAATTATTTGATATTTTGTTTAGCTTGTGCATTAGAAAAAGCATGTCTCTTCATAGTTTATTTATGATTGGTGGTTGTTGTGTGTCCTGGATGCGACTATGCTCTTAGAAAAAATTAACTTTTCTACCCCAATTAATAACTCATAACTAAACTTTTAAAATAGCTCATAACCTCACATAAAGCTTAGGCATTAAATCAAGATAATAAAATATTTAGCAACCCCTTAGTTGGATGTTGAATGCTTAATATCATGCATATCATTTTATTTCACTCTTGCTAAGGGAGGGTTTCCATCTTTGCTAGATAAAATAGGGTTTAATCTTTGAGAGTCTATGATGGAAAAATACCTCTTTCTCTTTTGATTTAGCCCATGACCAACTTCATCATACATTTAGGCATAGAAAATCTTATAGCCTGCATCAAAAATCAAATAAAATTTAATAAGATTTGCATTAGACTAAGGCATTATTCATACCACTCAAGCTCTAGTCTCTTAGGGAGTGGGTTTAAGGACTTTAGTTTCTTTTCTAAATAATAATAACCTAGCTATCTTGCAAAATCATATGACTTGATCACATGGTTTTAAATCATAGGAGGAGTTAGCTGGCTGTCACTCCAGGCGGTTATAAGTCTAGCAATCGGGTAGTTTACTGTCTATTATGGAGGTAAACAACATACCCACTTTCACCTTAGATTTAGGTCATGCTTTGGCACTCACCAAAGCTCCTTAGATTTAGGATCTGAGATTGATGTTTCTCTCTAGGGCTACAAGCATAAATCATCACCTCTTATGCATTTTCACAATCTTATCTTGTGGAATTATAAACCCTAGATTTCTAATAAAATATCAACTCAAATGTATAATTTTTCTCAATTTTAAACATATAAAGCCCAACCGTAAGATAGTTTGGGGTGCTCACTAGGTTTCCTAGTATCATGAGCATCCCCTACTTATCTCCTCTTGGCTTCTATAATAAGTCTTTCCTTTCGATCTATCTCATTTGATCTTCCGAATATAGTCAATTTATTGATAGTCCTATCTTTGAATTATTTGGAGACAACAATTGCCTACTTTAATCGAGAGTATTTCTAAAGAATTCACCTTTCTTAGGATGTAATTAACTATAGGGTCTTGCCGCCATAGGGAACTTTAGAACCCAGTTTAAATAAATCTTACTTTATTCATTCATGTAAAGTAGGGGAAAAATCTCTAGTACATTCGAAGACCCATCATGCCTTAGGAGTCCTTATTAGGTGATTAGGTCCATCACAGGGTAGTGATTTCTATCTTTTGAGATAATATACTATTCATTGATATCATACCCGATCACCTCAATAAGTACACCCTCGTGTGTCATATATACACACACATACACATGAACCAAAAATAAATACCATAGTATGTAATGATGATGACTTTTATTTTATGATGTAATGTTTTAGACTGGATGTTAGGAATGTGAATCGTAGATTGGATGTTAGATCGTTAATAGCCTAATATTTTTTCCTGTAGGGTATTGTGTTTAAGGGGCTACTCAAAAATAAATATAAGTATTTTTTCTTTAAGTTACTTATGACCCTAAGCATAATCCATATTATGATAGGTGGGCTTGGTTAGCCATGTGTAGGGTGCTAAGACCAAATTATGAAATATAATTGGTTGGGATTATATGTATGTTTAGCTAATATCTATTTTACAGATGTAGTCAGATTTGCTTTTCCATAAAATATAATTTTATAATAAGAATTAGGATTAGTGTTATGGGCTTTAAGATGAGCAGTGGTTAGAAGGCTTAGTCTTGGGGTGCCCTTTGATGACTTGGACAAATCAAATCAAGAGAAAGAAAAGGAGAGAAAAATGAAGAAAGAAGACCCCAATAGCATGTATTCAATTTCAATTGTAATATTTTTTTTCTTTTGTAATATGGGTTGTATAAGAGTAGATCTCGACTACATAACTTTTCTCTTTTTTGAGGAGTACAGTGGTACCTAGCCACACCGGCCTTTTATTCTTTCATGATAGTCTATAAAATGATTGTTGTTGTATTTAGCTTGTGTATTAGAATAACATGATTTTCATAGTTTCTTAATGATTGATGATTGAATGTGTGGCCTAGATATGGTAGGCTCTTAAAATAAATTTAATTTTTTTCTACCATAATTAACAACTCATAATCTCATTTTAAAGGTTAGGTTGTAATCAAGATAATTAAAAGATTTAGCAACCATTTTGTTGTATGTTGTATGTTTCAACATGTTGGCTTAATGAGCCTCATGTTCAATCCGATCAATTTTGATGATAACAAACGAATGCTTGGATGTTCTAATGAATATTTTTATGTATTTTAGATATATCAATTGCTAGTTATATATCCAATACATCTCATAATATGTTTGAGGAAATTGCAAGAGTAAAAGAATGAAAGATAGATCAAATTGGATAAATGAAGCTCAAAATATAAGGTTATATGCATTTATTCATTGGCATGAATCAATTTGCTCACAACTTAACATATTATTTTATTGAGTTTAATTTATATAAAACTCTATTGAATTAATATTCAATTATATGTTACATACATAGCATTTGAATTGTCAAAATAATAAATGATAATGACTATTAAGTGCAATTATTTTATTTACTTAATATAATTAAATATTTTAATTTAATTTGATGGTTATATGATAACTAACATATGTATGATTATATATAAATTATATCATAATATTTAAATGTCACATGTCAAATTAGCACAAATATATGAAATTTTGTATTTTAGCCAAAGTCATTTTATAATCAAGGAATTTATATCTGATTTCATCTCCTATGGATTCCTTGGATTTTTTTGCCCTTTAATTTGATAGGTCACATGACCCACATTTGATTAAACTTGAATTTATTATGACTTTTCAAACATTAGCTGATTTTAATAATGAATGCATGCTACATGTTTTGAATATATTAAGAGCCATATTTGAGTATTTTTTACTTGCCCATGTGAATAGCTGAATTTTGGCTACTTTAATTTAATATTTATTTAATATAAATTATATTTTTATTGAATATTCAATTATCACATGATAGCATGAGGATAGAATAATATATTTTTTTTGAAATAATTCAAAATGACCTTGCCTATAAATAGCCCTCATTCTCATGAAAGCATTCCTCATTCAAAATTCAAAATTCCTCAAAAACTGAGAGAAAATTTCTTAGATTTTCCTTCCAAGTGTTCTCCAAATATTGCAAGATCAAATCCTTGGTTTGGAAGCTTCAACATCTTCAACTAAGCAAGCTTTCTCAAATTACTTGAGTTTGTTTTCTTGATCTTAATCATTTTTAGATGTTCATGCTATTTTCACCATCTATTTATTCTTTCCAATTTATACTCTTTGGTGGATTAGTCTTTGGACATTGTTTTTCACATCAAAGTTTCTCAATCATTTTTTTTTTGTGAAAAACTCTTATGATAGTTTGTAGGATCTATTTCAACTTGTTGAAATTTTTAACTTCCTACAAATTTCTTTCTTTCTTGAAATATTTCTTCATTAATCTCATTTTAAAAAGATCATTTATTCTTAGATCTATTTTAGAAGTATATTTAAGCATTTTAAATTAAATTATTATGAAATTATTTTCATATTTTTCTAGATCTCTTTTTAATTAAAAGCTTGCCTACTTAGATCTATCATATACTCATTTTATTTAAGTATTTTGTGATCATTAGCTTTAATTGAAAGAATCTCTTTGGTTAAAATAAAACAAATTATTCCTTGTTCAAATTTATTTTATTGTGCAAAAGAACATTGTGAATTTATTTTGAAATAATTTTTATATTAGTCTACAAATTATAATAACATAAACATCTTAGTAAGATCACTTTAAGATATTTATTATCAATATTAGGTGAGCATTTTATCTTGCCACAATTTTTAAGTTGTAAGTGATCATTTATAAGTTGTGAGATCATTTTTTGAATTGGATAGCTTGGTATGTTTGTGAGAGATTTATTTTATCAAAATTTATTATCTTGTATTTTTCTTTTGTGTCTAAAATTTATAGTTGTAATGCCCTTTGTAGGAGAGTACATATTATTAGGGGTTGACTACCCGCTATAGAGATACTATTTGTTATTTTTTGCATTTAGTAGATTCCCAGCGGGTGGCTAAAGTGACAGGCATTTGGGTTTGGCAACCACTTAAAAAATTATGCCTATTGTCTCTCTTACTGTACTTTTATTTTTTCTGCATTAAGAATTATATCTTGTTATTATAAAATCAAAAAATTAATTTTCTACTAAAACTTAAATTTTAAGATTTAAGTTTTAAAATTTTTAATATCACCCAATTCGGATGGTTGAAGGAAGGAAGTGAGGAAATTTGTTCAAGCTATGAGGTAGGCAAATTATTAAGTGAAAGTCAAATTTATATTTTGAAAATGAAGCCCAACTTAACAAATTAACTTAACTTAGTCTTATGCTTCTCTTTTATTGGCCAACATTCTACACCATAGGTCATTGTAGGTCTTACCACCATCATATAAAAGTTTCTCTTAAGTTTAAGTGGAACTTTTCTATCACATAATAGGTCATGTCATGAGATACTACAGTGGATTAATTCTTGAAATCAAGTTTACCTTATCCCAAGCCTTTGTCTAGAATATTGTGTCAAAATAAAATAAAAGAATTGTAAAATTTTGCTTTTTTAGATTAAGTCATACGCTCATGGCAGTCATGATCTATTCTCCTAAGGAGTGAGTTTAGGACTATAGTCTCTTTCCAAATTAAATAACAAGCCTAACCATCTTGTAATTTTATAAGACTAGACTACATGGTGTTGAATTATAAGAGGTGTTAGCTGGTGGCCACTCTAGGTAGTTGTAAGTCTACAAGACCCTTATGTTTATCCTCTCTTGTAGAGGTAGACCCTTGTGTCCTCTTTTCACTTAGATTTAGGTCGTGCTCTAGCTTATGCTAAAGTTCCCTAGATTTAAGATCTAATGTTGTTAGTTTTCTTTGGACTATAAGCATAAATCCTCACCTCTTAGGCATTTCACAATCTTGTGTTGATGGACTATAATCCCTAGCATTCTAATGAAATTCAACAAAAATAAAATAAATCTCTTCACTTTTAAATATATAAAGCCTCTCCATAGGGTAGGTTGGAATACTCACTAGGCTTCTTAGTATTATGAGCATTTCCTACTCATCTTCCTTTAGATTCTAAAATAAGTCTTCCAATTGAACATTCCTAATTGATTTTTCAAAATAATCAATCCTTTGATAGTCTAACCTTGAAATCTTTGGAGACAATTATTGACCACTTTAATCGAGAGTGTTCTTAAGAAATCTCATTTCCTAGGATGTAATTAACTATGGAGGCTTGCCTCCGTAGGGAAGTTAAGAACCCAGCTTAAAATAAACCCTACTTTACTTCTCCATATAAAGTATGAGAAAGATCTCTTGTATATTCGAAGACCCATCATGCCTTAGGAGTCCTTGTTATGTGATTTGGTCTATTGTAGGGTGATGTCTCTATCTTTCAAGATAGTACATCATACCTTAATGTCATACCCGATCACTTCAATAAGTACCCCTTAAGATAGGTGTGGTGTCCACACAACATCCAAATTAAAACACCATAGTTCACTAATTAGATCTAACTTTATATTTGAGGATTAGGTTAAGACCCTCAGTGGCTCCTCTTTCTCCTAACTACTTCAAGCTTGGGTTCAGTCCTTCTTTATGACTCCCCACTTGGTAGCCCAATGGATAATAGATCTCGACAAAGACTATCTCGATGATGTTCTTAAGAAGATGTGAGTCCCCAATGCTTTCTAGATCATCACAAAGATGAGCACTTAGGTTGGTTGGTGTTCGCCATCGACCAACCCTGGATAATGTCGCCAGGATGTGAGTCCCACTTTCTCCTAAGCCACCGTATACCTATAGATTTTATATTTTATGGATTAGGATAAGACCCCCAAAGGCACCTTCCCTGTGAGAATTCCATTTGGACAACGTCTTCATGACCCCATCTAGACATGACCTAGGTTACTATTGGATTGACGTTTTCCTCCTAATAACCACTTGTGGGGAAGCTCAGACCAGAATGTAGATTATCCTTTAAGCCAGTAAATCTTAGATTGGCCAAAGCCCTCGTGGCTCCTTCTAAGTGTGGATCCTCACAAACTAATCGGGTCCACACTGAACAAAAAAACAAACAAATAAACAAAATGAAATCTCTTGTGGATTAGGATAAGACCCCTAGAGGCACCTCTTCCCAAGTAGGCATCATATCTTTTGGGCAGTGTCAGCAAAACTCCTTATAAGAATTGCCTTGACTACTTTGAGTTGAGATAAACCCTAGAGGCACTCACTCAGTAGTCGCCCTAGGTCGTGTTTGACTTGTTATGCCATTAATAGGTCATCCCAATGGCTGATTATACTTTGGAAGATGTGAGTCCTCGAGCTTTCTTCCTAGTATAGCTGTTGTAAACCAACAGGCAACCCTTAGGTTGGATAACCTCTACTCTTCAGCCAATAGACTACCTCTTTGAACAGGTAAATCTAAGGTAGGTCCAGGCTTACATAACCTTTTCTTAGTGTGGTCCATGGAAAACTGATAAGCTCTGAATAAAATCAATCAAGCAAAATCAAAATCCAAAAAAAATGAAGTCAAGTTCAAACTTATATCCCTAGTGGAATTAAACCTAAACCAAAATGAAACCCAAATTCAAGCCAAATCAAAATCAATCAACTAAATCTTCCCAGTAGATCCCTCTTTGCTAAATCAATTTTATTAAGTCAAACAAATTCAATCAAACTGCAACCCCCAGTGGATTTTTTTCTATACACTGGGCATAAATCAATTAAACCCCTCCACCACCACCACCCCCCCTTCCCTTATGCCCTTGGCATAAATCAATTTTTATCCAAGCAAACTCATGTGCAAATCCCTAGTGGATCTCTCTTTGTGCCCTAAGTATGAAATCAATTCTCAACAAATCAAACCAAATTCACTCATCATTTCCATGCCCCTAGCATGAACTGAATTACTTCATGTTAGGATTCATAATTCCATCTATTTTATCACTTAGGTGTGGATATCCATCCTTAGTGCTTGTGATCTTCTCGGATGATGTTGATCATCTCGGTCAATGCCAATACGTGCGGTATGCCTTGTCAGTTACACCACACCTATTGGGGTTTCTTTTGTTGACCTCACTTATGGAGTGAGCATTCATCCTTCCTATCTTAGACTTATTAATCTTCTAGACACTTGGATTTCCCTAGTCATAGGATACTTATAGTGATTAAGGGAACATTAAACCCAAGTGTAGAGACTTAGAAAAGGGATAATAAATTATTTTCTTAAAGACTTGAACTTAATCAATCTATAAAAGATACTTAATTATATTTTCGTAAATATGTTAAGTCACTAATATGGGATGGGATAAAATAGCAAATATTATTTCTCTCCTTTAAGTCTAATAACTCAAATCCAAAATTAAACTTAATAACAACTTCGGTTGATCTTAAATAATTTTATTTAATGTGATTGTCCTTAGGAATTAATGTAGTTGAATGAATTATGTGGAAGTGTTCAATTATTCCTTTTCAGTCACCATAAATTTTGTATGCCATTTGTGTCATGTAATCGTGTTTTCAAATCAAGTAATCAAATGAATATACTTATGTGAAATTGCATGTGTTGAATTAATCCTATTATATGGAGTGGCTATTAATACTAATAAATTTCAAATTATTTTCAAAATTATAAACCAATGATGAAAAGTTAAACTGATATTAGCTATGAATATTACATATGATTTACATGCTTATAACCTAAATATGTCAAAGTATTATTTTATCTTTATGATTCATGTATGTGTTTACATATGTTTAAATATTAATAAGTATGTAGTCTAGACATTCCCTGGAATACAAGGCTTTAAGTAGCCCTATATAGGTCTTAGATTACCTCACTTCACGGGTTAACAAAGGAATGTACTTATTAAATTTCCTTCTTATGTGTACTTGTACTAGAATTTGGATAGAACTTTACTTTACATGTATGAATAATTCACTAAAACACAATCTTTTATATGGTTTTCATTCTCATGGTTGTGTGTACATTCATATGTATTTAAGATAACAAGTATATAGTCTGAACATCCTGGGAATACAAAGCATTAAGTAGCCCCATGAGGTCTTAAATTATCTCACTTCCCTGGTTTAAACAATGGCACGTACTTGCTTAAAAATTTAATACATATGTGTGCACTTAGCCAAAGAATGGAATTCCACTTTTCAATAAAAAAAATTCATATGCATTTATAATCATCTAAGTGTGCCAAAAATATATTGCATGTATAAGAATGCTAAGTTCAAAATCATATGCATGTTATTGATGATGAAAAGGAATGGTTCAACATTATCTATATGATGATAATTCAAGTTCATTAATCTTAAGATGCCTTTCATGTTGAATATAATTCTTTAAGATTAGCCCAAACTTAAGATTAATAAAATATTTAATAAAACATTCACTAAAAGAAATCAAGTCATAAGAATATGCCTTTAAAAATTAACTTAGTGTAGGGATGAAAAAGGTTAAGCCTCTTTCCTCTCTTTATAATAATTAGATGCTAAGTAAATATCAAATAAAACAAAAATAAAAGTACCAATTAAAATTTATAAATCCTCTTAATGACTTGAAGTGAAACCATCCTCATGTGTAACTTAAACATTCCAAACTTAGATAATTATAATTCTAAAGCCTAGCTAAGACATACTGCACTAAGCTTAAGCACACACATTATAATGATGTTGTGTTTTATTTTGTGATGTGATATTTTAGACTAGATATTAAGATTGTTATGCATATACTGGATCTTAGGTCGTTATTAACCTAATGATATTTTCTATGGGATATTATGCTAATATGGCCACTAAAATAAATACAAATGCTTCTACTTACAGGTTATTTATGCTCCTAAGCATAATTCGTATTAGGATAGGTGGGCCTGGTTACACATGCAGGATGCTAAGCCCAAATTATGGAATATAACTGCTTAGTTTTGAATGATTGTTTAGCTAATATCTATTTTGCAAGTGTAGTTAGATTTTATTTTTCAATAATATGTAATTTTGAAATAAGAATTAGGATTAGTGCCCTGGGGTTTAGGATGAGCAGTGGCTAGAAGGCAAAGGCTAAGGATGCCCTATGAAGCCTTGGAGCAATTCAAACTAAATGAAATAAAGAAGATGAAGAATGAAGACTCCATAACATTTTCTTTAATTTCAATTATAATATTCTTTTATAATTCAGGTTGTATATGGGTAGAGCTGCTACCCGCTTTTTTATTTTTTTTCTGGTGTGCGTCTCTACCGATGACCTTTTATTCTTTCAAGATAGTCTATAAATTTTTTATTATTGTGTATAATTTGCACAATAGAAATTGTATGTTCTTCATAGGTTTCTTAAGCTTAATGATTGAATGTGTGGCCTCGATGCAATAGGCTCTTTAAGATAAAATTAATTTTCTACCCAAATTAATAACTTATAACTAAATTTTAAATCAACTCATAACCTCACTTTAAAGCCTAGGTTATAAATTAAGATAATTAAAAAATAGCAACCCCTTAACTGAATGATATGTTACAATAATCATGCATATCATATTATTTTTTTCTTGAATATGGAGGGCCTCCACTCTTGTAGGATAAGGGAATGCTTGACCTATGAGGGCATCTCTTGTAGTGGAGAACACCTCTTCCCACTGATTTGGCCAATAATCCAATTTCATCATGCATTTAGGCATAATTATCCCAAACCTTTGTCCAAATGAATGTGTCAAAATGATATCAAGAATTTGTAAAATTTTGCACTTTATTCTAAGTCATGTCTTCATGCTAGTCATGATCTAGTCTCTTAGGGAAGGAGTTAGGACTCTAGTCTCCTTTCTTAACTAAATAACAGCCTTGATATATTATAATTACATAAGACCGACCTACATGAATTTAAAGTGTAGGAGGTGTTAGTTGGCGGCCATTCCAGGCAGTTGTAAGTCCAGAAGAGTTGGGAAGAGTTATTCTCTCTTATTGAGGTGAACCATTATGTCCCATTTTCCGATCAGATTTAGGTTGTGATTTTAGCATGTGTTAGCATCTAGATTTAGGTTCAGAGGTTGCTTGTTTTCTTCGGGCTACGAGTGTAAATCCTCACCTCTTAGGTATTTTCAAAATCTTGTGTTTGATGGACTATAAGCCCAGACATTCTAATAAAATTTCAACTTGAACAAAAATAAACTCTCTTATTAAAACATATAAAACCTCATTGTAGGTAGATTGGAGTGCTCACTAGGCCTCCTAGTATCATGAGTGGTCCCTGCTTATCTTCCTTTGGATTCTAAAAATAAGTCCTTCCACTTGAACTTTTCCAATTCATTTTCCAAAAATATCCAATCCTTTGATAGTCTAGCCTTGAAATCTTTGGAGATATGATTGACTGCTTTAATCGAGAGTTTTCTTAGGAAATCCCATTTTTAGGACCATAGGGAATTAAAGAACCCGACATAAAATATACCCTACTTTATTTTTTCATGTAAAGTAGGGGAAAGATCTTTGGTATATACGAAGACTCATCTACCTTAGGAGCCTTTATTAGGTGATTAGGTCTATTATAGGGTGATGTTTATATCTTTTGAGATAGTATATCATACCTTAATATCGTATCCAATCACTTCAATAAGTATTTCCTAAGATCTGCATGGTGTCCACAATAATTCTAAATTAAAAACACCCCATCACTACTCATCCTAAATCCAATAGCACTAATCCTAATTTTTATTACAAAAATTACATGTTTATGAGAAATAAAATCTAACTACACCTATAAAATAGATGTTAGCTAAACAAGAATATAAGCTAAGAAATTATATTTCACAGATTTGGACTTAGCCCCCTGCACTTGATTAACAAAGCCCACCTATCCTAATTGAATTATGCTTAGGGACATATGCAGCACCTGTAAGCAATAACATTTATACTTATTATTTTAGTAGCCCCTTTAGCACAATGCCCTGTATAAATTATCATTAGGCTACTAACAACCTACCATCTAATATATGCACAAATAATCCTAACATCAAGTCTAAATATTATATCATAAAATAAAATATTACACCACAACATACATCGGCTTAACCTAAAGGCTAGAATTGGTGACTTAGTATTATATTATGTGTATCAAGATTCAATGTGGTATGTCTTAACTAAGAATTAGAAGTATGATTATCTAAAATTTAGGATATTTAAGTTAAACATTTGGGAGGTTTCACTTCAAATCATTGAAAGGATTAGTTAATTTTAATTTACATTTCTTTTATTTCATTTGATGCCTACTTAACATCTAGTTATTATAAAGAGAGAAAAGAGGTTTGACTCCCTTCATCCCTATCCTAAGTTATTTTCTAAAGGTATATTATTATGACTTTGGTTTATTTAGTGAATCATTTATTAAACATATTTAGTAAACCTAAGTTTGGGTTTGTCTTAAAGAATCTTATCCAGACATGAAAGGCATCTTAAGTTTAATAAAATTGAATCACTATCACATGGATAACATTCCACCACTTCTCTACATCATCAATAGCATACACATTTCTTCATTTTATGATTCATGATATTTGTTTTAATACACATAATTATACATACAATTATATTTTTGCACACTTGATGATTCTCAATGCATGTATTTTGGTAGAAAAGAAAATTTTCATTCTTTAGTTAAGCAAATATATACATGTACTAGAGATTTAAGCAAGTACTTGCCATTGTTAAACTAGAGAAGTGAGATTATCTAAAATCTCCTTTGGGCTACTTAAATCCTCGTGTTCCCGGGATATCTAGACTAAATAATTGCTAAATTAAATACACGTAAACATAGCATAAACACAGGAATGAAAATCATGCAAATTTTTATGTAAGAGTGAATCTTTTATTTATGTAAAGTAAAGCTCTATCCAAATTCTAGCACATGCATTCACATGAATGATATTGAGCAAGTACGTGTCATTATTAAATCAGGGAAGTGAGATTATCTAAGACCTCTTTGGGGCTACTTAAAGCCTCGTGTTCCCGAGATGTCTAGACTATATACTTGTTAATTCTAAACATTTGTAAACATACACATGAATCATGAAAATAAAACAATCCTTTACCATTTTAAAATTATAAGTTAAATGTCAACTTCGTTGAATATTTATAGCCAACATTAACTTAGATTTTCATCATTAGCTTATAATTTTGAAAATAATTTAGGATTCACAGTCACACCATATAATAACATGTATCCAACACATGCAACATAAATGTATCCCTATTCTCTTGATCTTCCTTTTTTTTTTTTGAAAATATGAACATATGAAACCAATGGCATGAAGATTTATAATGATTGAGAAGGAATGACTAAACATTGCCACATAGCACATTCAATTACATTAATTCCTAAGGACAATCTAGCCAAATAAAAAAAATTTCTTTAAGATTAACCAAAGTTTTTATGAAATTTGATTTTAGTGTTTGAATTATTAAACCCTAAAAAAGAGAAATGACACTTAATGTTTGCCCCATCCCACATTGGTGACTTAATATATTTAAGGAAAGTGATTAAGTACGTTTTATAAATTGATTAGGTTCGAGTCATTAAGCAGTCAAATTAATTACCATTCCTTCACTTCTTGAATTTAATTAACTACTTAATCATGGCCTTCAATGATATGCTTATGAAATTAAAATTTACATTACACCTAAAGGAATCTAATGCAATTAGGCTCATGCTTAAGAGTTAATTGGATTAAAGAAGGAAAGAATCTAAGTTAAGTACTTTTACAATTTTCCACACCAATGGGTCAACCACAAATTCTTTAATGACTTTTTGCTATTGAACACATAAAAGAAAACCCATCAATTATGTTTGGTGTCATCTGAACCAATCATTAGTTTAATTTGATTTTTATCTTATCAATAATTTTTCTAATTAATCCTTAATTATTATATGTGTTAATTAACCCTCATAAGGAAATGCATTTAGAAAAATAATTAGGAAAGAGGTCATAATTATTTCCCCTCACTATTCTCACTATCTATAGTGATTAATTATCATAAATTTTTTAATTTTTTTGTTTACCAATTTTAACAAATATTAAATTGATTAATGAGGGTAATTAGGATTAAAATTTTAAATTCTCTAAATTACATGGCCAATAATTCCAAAAAAATTATGGGAGGCAGAGGACATCCCATAGAATTATCCCACCAAATTTGGAATTACTTAGCCTAGTAATTAAGCTTTAATTAAGGTAATTAGCTTAGGCTTCAAACCTTATTTTTCATATATTCTCCTTTGTCTAGCTTTTCCAAAATGGGTTTATTTGTATTTTTTAGATTTTTCTATAATTAGTTATGATGTTTTTAAAATTTTGGCCATTTAATTATATTTGTAATGCTTAATTAATCATTTAAATTGTCGGCACCACGCGAACGCTAACGCGGCAGCACTTTCCACGTGGCACTGTGATATTAGTTATTTAAATCATCTAATGCGGCAGCTAACTGAGCGATGGTAGATGCAATTTCGTCCCGGTCGTCCAATTCAAACAGAGCAGTGGCAGATGCAATTTTATCCTGACCATCTGATCTAGAATCGGACGGCCGAGATTAATTCTATGATTTTAAAAGGATTAAATTAGAAATTCTAGTGCAATTAATCATGACCTTCCGTCCTAATCAAGCAAGACGGACGGTCGATGATTCGCGTCCTATGAGCGTCAGAAGACGGTCAACATTCACCTTCTACCGCTCGATCTGAGCTCACCGGAGGCCGTTCGACAGTGAAATCGACTCCAAAATGGTCAGGGAGAGAATCTAAATGGATCATATGATAGAAATCGCATGAAATCACACTTCACTTCACAAAAGACCAACACCTAGGGGGAAACTACGGTTGCCAGATTTTTACCTAGTTGGAGCTAGAGACTGACGATCTATCGATCGAGGTAGCTTCATCTTGAAGAGATGAAGCTTTGTTGAGAAGATTACGCGCTGCCTCCCCGCCAATTTCTTTGTGGACCAAAAGCCACAACAAAACTCGTCGAAGTTGGTCTAGAGACACCTTTCAGTGATCAAATCGTTAGGAGAATGATTCATTTCAGTTCGTGAGAGTGAGGTGAAGGTGTGGGAGGAGTTGATTTAGGTTTGGTGAAGTTTTTGGAAGCTTGGATGGGCGGGGCTCTCTAGTTCGCTCAAAGGTTGGTCTCACCAATGGTGGAATGCACGAGGAGCTCAAGAGAGGGTCTTGTGTTGTCCGGAATGCTCTGAGGACGGTCTCTGTGAAGTTTGATCTTTAGGGAGGAGTATACTCTCCTCCCCAGCTAAACCAAGAGCTTAGATTGGTTCAACCTTTGGCAGCCGTCCGGCTAGGGTAGGTGGCCGAAGGTGGCAGATGACTTCTGAAGGGGCTAAGGGTGAGAGGCTGAAGGAGTGGAATGGGATCGCATGGGGTGTACAACCTCCCTTAGGTGGACTAATGGATTTCCATGGGTGAACACACCCTCTCATGGCCAAAGGTAGAGCCCAACAGCCTTGGATTAGGTTGGGTCAGTAGTCCTTTTGTCCAAGAAGAGATAGTGGCTGCCAAGGGATAAGGGGTTGGAGAACCCACCTAAATAGGAATTTTATCCCATTTGGGTGGCTTGGTTCAATGGGTTTGACCTAAATCAGGTTCACCATGGGTTGAACCCTCTTGGGCAGGCCCATGGTGACCCAAGGATGAGTCATGTCAAATTTGGTTAGATTTGAACTTGGTTTGGTTGGGTTTGGCTCAATTAGACCCATATGAGTCAATTTGAGTTCAATTGGGTTAAGTTGATCAATTGATTTAATTAGATTGAAATGGCTCTTTGAAAATGTTCGAATGATTATTATGAATGAGTTGGTGCAATTGTTTGATTTAATTTGAAGTAGATTTGGGTTTGGTTCATTTGGGTTTATTTAGGGCAAATGGGTTAAGTTAACCAATTTGGTCAAATTGGCCAAATTGGTTTGAATTGAGAATTGGTTTATGTTTGATTGATCATTTGGGAATGATTGTAGGTGTTGGTTTAAATTGATTTGGATTAGAATGAGTTTTGATTTAATTTGATCTTTTAGGTCAATTAGGCTAAGTAGGCCAATTGGGTTGGTTTAGTCAAATTAACTTCAATTGATGATTATAAAGTGTTCAATAATCAATTTATGGTTAGTTAGAAGCATTGGTTGTAATCATTTTGGATTGGAATGAGGTTTGGCCATATTAGTCAATTGGGTCAACTTAGGTTAAATGGTCAAATTGGTTTGATTTGACCTAATTGATTGTAATTGGGTAATCAAAGTTGATCAATAATCATTATGGAAGGGATTGGATGAGTTGATTCAATCCAATTTTGATTGGATTAAACTTTGAATCAAATTGATCAATTAGGTCACATTGGGTCAAGTGAACCAATTGGGTTGAATTGGTGTCAATTAGGTATTGAGAGGGGTTCAATGTTGGATTTAGAGTTGATTAGTGGCCTTGATTGTAATTGGTTTAGGCTTGATTGGGTTTTAGCTCAATTGAACTTTTTGCATCAAATGGGTTAACTTGGGTCGATCAAATTCACTTGATTTGATTGGTTTGATTGCAAGTGTTCGAGGAGTTTGAAATGATCTATTGAATGGTCGGGTGATTAAGAAAATCAAATTGGATTTAGTTTGTTTGAATGGGTTTGGGTTGGGTTCATAGAATCATGGTTAAGTTAACTTAGGTTAAGGCCTAAGTCAATTTGGCTTGGAGCTTGGATTAGAAAACAAATTCAGGTGAGGTTAATTGAATAAGCTTGAGGTTGGTTGTGTCTCATTTATATGAGTTTAGATTTGGATGAGTGAATAAGCATGGATCTTGATTAGGCCATAGGATTGGTAGAACCTATTTGTCCTAATGCTTATCTTAGGCTTAGGGTATGCCTCTTAAGTATCTAAGCTTGGGTTTAGTGTTCCCATGGTCACTAGAACTGTCTTATCACTAAAGAGATCCAAGTGCCTAGAAGGTTCCTAAGTCTAAGATGAGAAAGTTTAATCCTCACTCCAAAAGTAAGGTCAATAGTAAGTTATCCTATAATTACTTGAAAGGAGATTAAAATTTTAAGAATGTAGACCTAGAGAAAGTAATCAAGGAGTGCACTAAAAGGAATGATAAATAAAGTTAAGTTTATATGCATTTCTTTAAAGATGGTGTTCTCCTTAATGATGATGACAAAGGCCTTTTTGAATATCCATGGGATACTTCATCATAATTGAGCTCTTTAACAAGCTTGCTCATGAGCTTTAAATTATACTATTCATTAGCATAAATTGACCGAAAAACAAGCTGTTCAATCTTGTTTATTTAGCATTAGGGTATTTATGAAAGTATTCAAGTTCATTTAATTAGATACCAAATGATCATGAATGAGCTCTAATCAAGTATAGTCCACCTTGATGTCACTAGCAATGAATATATAACATTATTCTGAATGAACCTCTTTTAGTAAACACACATATCATTGCCAATCTTTTTCTATGAATTAATCATGAATGATTTAAATTTCTTGTATCATTATTGTAGAGCTACTTTATTCCATATAATGTTTTTTCTTAAAAGACACACTTTATTTATCAAACTAGATTTGATGTATCTCTCTAGGTAACTCATATAGGTACTTCTTAAAAATTTTCATACAAAAAATTTATTTTTACATCCATTTATTCAAGCATTATATCATATAAGGCTATTAGAGATAAAATCACTCAGATTGAAGTATGTTTTACAATAGGTGGGAAAATCTTTTTGAAATCTATTCCTTTTTTTAGTGAATCACTCTTCTACTAATTTTGTTTTATATCTAGTTCACTCAATAACTAAAATACCATGTTTTCTTTTGTATATCCATCTATCGCCCATAATTTTTTTATTAGGTGGTTTATTTATAAGTTCTCAAGTGTAGTTCTTTTCAAGTGATTTCATTTCATTATTTATTACTTATTTTTATAAATTCATTTCTTCACTATTCATTGCTTCTTTATATGATCTCAACACATCTTATAATAATTGCTTAATAGTAGTAAAAGCATAAGAAATTAAATCAATAAAACCTAATAATTCAAGTGTTCTTATATTTCTTTTGTTCAAGCTATTGCTCAAGTATAATTCTTCAAACTAGTTTGGTTTTATTATATAAAAGCCTTTTTCCTGATGATTCTGATAATCACTTTTGGTTGATATTAGCTTCACTTACAATTGTTCTATATCATAACTCTCTTGTAATTTCACTACACTCTTAGTGATGATCATAGTTCTCTAATTTTTTAGTAGTAATCATCATTTCTTACTAATTAAAGATAACATCTTTGCTAATGATACACTCGGATTCATATAGCAAAAAATATATATACTCTTTTATTCTTTCTAGATACCTTAAGAATAAACATCTTTTGGAACTTAGTTCCAGCATTACTTGATTTATGTCAACATATGTTAGTCATCCAACATATGTTAAGACTTTTTAAGGAGTATTGATTCAAAAGTAATAGATAGACTTTTATTCATCATGCAACAAGCAATATTAACTACTTCTATGACGTGTTTATCCTCATTTGTAAAAGATATCATATATTTGACCTATTCTAGCAAAGTTTTATTTATCCTCTTAAGAATATCATTCTATTGGAAAGTTAATCTTGCTAACTTATGTCAAATAATCCACTACCTTTACAAAATTCAATAAACTTACTATCCATATATTTTAAACTATTATCTATTTTCAAGCTTCTGATTTTTTTTTCACAATTTGACTTTTCAATCAAGCATTATGCCGCCTAAATGTCTTAAATTCTTTGCTCTTGTATTTTAAAATATATACACAGGCCTTACATAAATCATCAATGAACGAATAAAATATCAACCTCCACTAAGTTTTGAAATAGGAGCTTGTCTTCAAACATCTGAATATATGTAATCAATAGCCCATTTTTTTTATATTATCATTTTACAAAAAAATTCTGATTCTACTCTCCAAATATACAATACTCATAGAAACCAATATTATCTATAATGTCATTACTAAAGACACCTAGTTCATGCAAAACATCCAAAGCTTTCTAACTAATGTGATTAAGTTGAAGATGCCAAAGCCTTGTATGATTTTTTTCACTAACATATGATGCATCTACTAAACAAGTGATAGTTTTCCTTAATAGATAATACAAACCATTTAGCACTTATACTTTATAATTGCAATCAAACCTCAAATAACATTTAGCGCTTTTAAATGTTATTTAAAAATGTGCAACCCAATGCATCGAGATTGCCAAGAGACAACGAGTTTCTTTTAATATTTGGCATATACTCAACTTCAATAAATGTTTTTATTATTTAAAATTTAATTTTAATTTTAGTAGTTCTAAATCTTATTGACTTTACAAACTACATTGTTTTCCATGATCGCCTTTCCACCTTTGATTTCCTTACATGATACAAATAAGTGCCTATTATACTCATATGAAACAAACACCTTAAATTCATTATCTAATCATCACTATTAGAATCTATTGTAACTAACAAAACCTATGAGTTCATATATCTATCTGATGCTATTGAAGCATCTCCAAACTCTAGTATTTTTTCCTTATCCTTCTTTTTCATTTCATGAGAATTTTTTTTTATAGTTCCCTTCTTATGACAAATAAAACACTATAATTTGGTCTTCAATTTGAGCCTCAACTTACCATTTTTCTTGCCCTTCTCTTTCTTTTCTAGCATACCTTTAGCATTTATACCTAAAGTCCTCTTTAATTCCTTCTCAATTTTGATTTAAATTTTCTTAGATTTTAAAGCTATATGAATCTCTTTCAAAGACAGAGTCTACCTAGCATATTTCATTACCTCAACAAATGTGTATTTAATTTTGGCAATGAATTTGAGATAATAATAGTATGATTCTCATAGTCTAACTTAACCCCCAATGTTTTCTAAGTCTATGACACCCTTATTAAAATCATTCATTTTATCCTCGCAACTCTTTGATTCAAATATCTTAAACCCAAGTTGTTTACCTATTTACCTTATAGTAGATTTTATTATACAAGTTCTTAATCAAATAAATTTATTTTATTTTCAACCATCTCTATAATTATCATTTTCTTAATGACCTCATAGAATATTGTGTGAATCAAATGTGACACTTGTGTATTATATGCTAGCTCTATAACCTCTGCTCTCTCATTTGCATCTAATAAATTGACAAATTACTCTCTACTTTGAAATCCTTAGCTTCTTTCTTTTAGACTAAAACAACTTTCATACATTTCCTCCAAATTGAGAAATTGGCCAAACCTCTCCATCTTAACCTAGAAATATCCATTCTAAAAATTCTAAAATCAAGCTCTATGCTAATTTGTTATTCTAAACCAATTAAGCATCTTTTCAAATGACTGAAACAATGCTTTCCAAATAATTTTTTAGTCATGGAGAAGAAAGAAAAACTCTAATTCACTTTGTTAAAACCCATTTAAATTTATCTTTGGAAATAAACTTGTCTTTCCTATATTTTTTGAATGCTATACATAAGTTCAGCAGCAAAAAGGGATAATCATGAGCGCATCAACCATTAATAATGGCTAGCTAAAATAGATCAGCTAAGAAAGAAAGAAAAGAAGAATTTTAATCAATCAATTGGCCAAATTCTTTGCTCTTGTATTTTAAAATATATACACAGGCCTTACATAAAATATCATCAATGAACGAATAAAACATCAACCTCCACTGAGAGTTGAAATAGGAGCTTGTCTTCAAACATCTAAATATATGTAATCAATAGCCCAATTTTTTTTTATATTATCATTTTACAAAAGTTTTCTGATTCTACTTTCCAAAGATACAATACTCATAGAAACCAATATTATCTATAATGTCATTACTAAAGACACCTCATTCATGCAAAACATCCAAACCTTTCTAACTAATGTGATTAAGTTGAAGATGCCAAAGCCTTGTATGATCTTTTTCACTAACATATGATGCATCTAGTAAACAAGTGATAGTTTTCCTTAATAGATAATACAAACCATTTAGCTTTGTAAATTTTTATAATAAATAATAAATGGAACTCCAATCTGAGAGTTGACATAGGAGCTTGTCTCAAACATCTGAATATATGTAATCAATAGCCCAATTTTTTTTTATATTATCATTTTACAAAAGTTTTCTGATTCTACTTTCCAAAGATACAATACTCATAGAAACCAATATTATCTATAATGTCATTACTAAAGACACCTTGTTCATGCAAAACATCCAAACCTTTCTAACTAATGTGATTAAGTTGAAGATGCCAAAGCCTTGTATGATCTTTTTCACTAACATATGATGCATCTAGTAAACAAGTGATAGTTTTCCTTAATAGATAATACAAACCATTTTGCACTTATACTTTATAATTGCAATCAAACTTCAAATAACATTTAGCGCACCACTTTCAAAAATGTGCAACCCAATGCATCAAGATTGCCAAGAGACAACGAGTTTCTTTTAAGATTTGGCATATACTCAACTTCAATAAAAGTTTTTATTATTTTAAATTTAATTTTGATTTTAGTAGTTCTAAATCTTATTGACTTTACAAACTACATTGTTTCCCATGATCGCCTTTCCATCATTGATTTCCTTACATGATACAAACAAGTTCCTATTATATTCATATGAAATAAATACCTTAAATTCATCACTAGTAGAATCAAACACCTTAAATTCATTATCTAATCATCACTATTAGAATCTATTATAACTAACAAAACCTATAGTTCATATATCTATCTGATGCTATTGAAGCATCTCCAAACTCTAGTATTTTTTTCCTTATCCTTCTTTTTCATTTCATGAGAATTTTTTTTTATAGTTCCCTTCTTATGACAAATAAAACACTATAATTTGGTCTTCAATTTGAGCCTCGACTTACCATTTTTCTTGCCCTTCTCTTTCTTTTCTAGCATACCATTAGCATTTATACCTAAAGACCTCTTTAATTCTTTCTCAATTTTGATTTAAATTTTCTTAGATTTTAAGCTATATGAATCTCTTTCAAAAGGAGTCTACCTAGCATATTTCATTATCTCAACAAATGTGTATTTAATTTTGGCAATGAATTTGAGATAACAATAGTATGATTCTCATAGTCTAACTTAACCCCAATGTTTTCTAAGTCTATGACACCCTTATTAAAATCATTCATTTTATCCTCGCAACTCTTTGATTCAAATATCTTAAACCCAAGTTGTTTACCTATTTACCTTATAGTATATTTTATTATAGAAGTTCTTAATCAAATAAATTTATTCTATTTTCATTTCCTTAATGACCTCATAGAGTACTTTGGGGATCAAATGTGACACTAGTGTATTATATGTTAGCTCTATAACCTTTGTTCTCTCATTTGCAACTAATAAATTTCTCAAATTACTCTCCACTTTGAAAGCCTTAGCTTCTTTCTTTTGGACTAAAACAACTTTCATACATTTCCTCCAAATTGTGAAATTGGTCAAACCTCACCATCCTAACCTCAAAATATCCATTCTAAAAATCCTTAAATCAAGCTTTCCAAATAATTTTTTAGTTGTGTAGTATGATTCATTGCCGGTCCCAAGTCCGGATGCAAAAAGTGGAGGGTTGCGTTAGGTAGTCGACAATAAAATTTGTCGAAATAATTATGACATGAATCCTTTAAATCATTGTGTTAATGCTAGGGCGTCCACAGGCGGCTACGTATGGCTTGAATACTGAAAATGTGCTAGAGCCATCAGGTGCTGTTAAATAAGCAAGGGTTCCCACATTATGGACGATGCGGGCAAAGAAGTTAGTCCATGAAACTAGAATTAGGTTAGGATCTTGGAATATAGGTACTCTTACAGGTAAATTAATGGAATTAATAGATATTATGGTTCATAGAAAGATAAATATTTTATGTGTTCAATAAACTAAATGGGTTGGGGAGAAGGCTAAGGAGATTGATAGTTTAGGTTTTAAACTATTGTATTCAGATAGAAGTCAAACTAGAAATGGTGTAGGTGCGATTATAGATAAAAGTTTGAAGGATAATGTTATAAGTATTGATAGATGTGGAGATAGAATTATAGCTTTAAAGATTATTGTTGATACTAAGATTATCAATGTTAAAGTGTTTATGCTCCCTCAAGTAGTTTGAGGTAAGTTCAAAAGAAAAATTTTGGAATGAATTAGAGGGATTAATACAAAAGATACCTTGAAGAAAAAGTATTTATTGGGGAGATTTAAAATGGACATGTTGGTAGAGTGGTAGAAGATTTTAAAAGTATTCATGGTGGTTATGGATTTGGAGTGACTAATGAAGAAGGTAGACTATATTAGATTTTGCCTTAGCTTATGATTTTGTAAGCTAATACTTTATTTAAGAAAAGAGATGAACATATTATTACTTATAAAAATGGATCTAGTAAAACACGATTGATTATTTTTTTGATAAGAAAAATAGATCGCTTAGATTGTAAAGATTGTAAGGTCATTCCAAGTGAAATTTTAAGTACCCAACATCGACTATTAGTTTTAGATTTTAAGATGAAAGGTTGTAAGAGAAAAATAAACTTAATTATTGTCCTAGATTAGATGGGGACACTTAAAAAAAACACAAATAAAAAATATTTTAAGAGCAAGCTACAAGAAATTAAAGTTTGGGATGTTCATAAGGAAGCTAACGCTAAAAAAAGTATCAAGTGCTATTAAACAAGTTGCTAAAAAATGTGCTGAATCAAAAGGAAAAGCTTTTTAATAAGAATAGTTGGTGGAGTCGAGTGTGCAAGAAAAGATAAGAAATAAGAAGCATTGTTATAAAACTTGGTTTAGATGTAAAACCCTGAGAATTGGGAAAGATATAAAATGGTCTAGAGATTCTAAGAAAGCAATATATGATGCAAAAAAATTTAGCTTTTAGTGATTTATACAATAGATTAGATACCAAAGAAGGTGAAAGATGTATGTATAAGTTAGCCAACCAAAGAGATAGAGAAGTAAAGACATAGTTCAAGGAGTATTAAGGATGAAAATAATAAAGTGCTTTTCTTAGAAAAGATATTGAAAATAGGTGGATGAGGTATTTTAATAAACTTTTCAATGAAGGATCTGAAATGATTGATTTTAGCAACCTTAATACCCTAAACAAAAAATAGAGAATTTCATTTTATCGTCAGATTAGTAAATCAAGTTAGTGAAGCTTTAAAGAAAATGAAATGTGGAAAAGCAAGAGGACCGATAATATTCCAATAAGTGTGGAAATGTTTAGAGATCAAGGAATTTCTTGGCTTACAAATCTTTTAATGTTATTTTAAAGACTAAAAGATGCCGATGAGTGGAGAAAGAGTTTGTTGGTTCCTATATTTAAGAATAAAGGTGATGCACAAGATTGTGCAAATTATAGAGGAATTAAGTTAATGTGCCATACATTAAAATTATGGGAGAGAGTAAGATGACACGAAGATACGTAAGTTTCTCACAATCGCTTGGTTTCATGCCGTAGATCTACTATGGATGCTATACATTTGTTAAGAGGTTTGATGGAGAAGCATAGAGAAAATAAAAAGGATCTACATATGATATTTATTGATTTAGAGAAAGCTTATGATAAAGTCTCAAGAGATGTTCTTTGGAGAGTTCTAGAACAAAAAGAAGTTAATATTGGTTATATTAAGGATATGTATACTAGAGTCACTTGTGTCCAAACACAAGGAGGATTGACAAACTATTTTCCTATTTCATTTGGATTACATCAAGGATCAACATTAAGCCCTTATCTTTTTACTTTAGTTATGGATGTTCTTACGAGGCATTTACAAGAAGATGTACCCGGTGTATGCTTTTGTGACATGACATTCTTGTTGATAAGACTAGAGAGGGAGTCCAAATGTAAACTTGAATTATGGAGGTCAACTTTAGAGTCTAAAGGTTTTCAAGTAGGCATCTAAACCGAATATATGGAGTGTAATTTTAGTTGTAGAAATTTTAGTAGTGTTGTTGTGACTTTAGGTGATCAAGTCATTAATAAGAGTGAGTTTATCGATATTTAGGCTCTATTGTTCAAAATGATGGTGAAATAGATGGAGATATTATTAGTAGAATTCAAGTTGGATGGTTGAAGTGGAGGAATGCATCCGCCTATTATGTGATAGAAAAGTTCCACTTAAACTTAAGGGAAAATTTTATAAGATGGTGGTAAGACCGAATGACTTATGGTGCGTAATGTTGGCCAATAAAGAGAAACATAAGAGTAAGTTAAGTGTTACAGAGATGAGGATGCTCAGTGGATGAGTGGCTTTACCCTTAGAGATAGAATGCAAAATGAGTATGTTCTGGAAAAAGTTGGAGTAGCTAAAGGATAGATAAGATTAGGGAGAGTCGCTTAGATGGTTTGGCCACATAAAGCGCCTACCGTCCATGACCGACAGAGAGTAGATGCATTAGATTTTCCTTATGTTAAGAAAGGTAGAGGTAGACCTAAAAGACTTTAAGATGTATAAAAAATGATCTTAGTATACCGAATTAAATGAGAATACACAGGACACAATGGAGACGGGATTCATGTAAATTCCACCCAAAGTGGGATTAAGGCTTGTTGTTGTTGTTGTTGTTGTTGTTGTAGTATGATCTCATATTTCAAGTTCGCCACTACATTCTGAAAGAAACCAATAAAAAATATTTTAATCTTGCCAAATTACATTCCTGCAATTAGTACAAAAAATCAAGTATTAAAAAAATTACATTGCATAGAAACTTGAACATTAATGATAAACAGAAGTTCAAAATTTGCTTTGAATAGTTATCTAGAGAGAGAGAGAGAAGAGAGAGAGAGGGATGATTGCTAATACATGAAAAGGTCCACTATATGACAAAAGAGTACACTATCTACGATAAATACATCTAAATTAATTCAATAGCTAAGAACTAATCTATTTATCATTTCATAAACAAGAATTAGAGAATAAACTAAATTGAAAAGGAGCACAATCCATTAAAAAAAACTAAAACCACAACAAATTATAAGCACACAAAACTTGTTTAGATCTAAGATTAATCTTGAATCAAGCCAAAAATAATTCATAAATAAAAAAAAAACAACTTAAAAGAAATGATATCAAATAATCATATTTTCACCTTTTGAATTTTGCTTAATTTTATTTGTGAAATTAAAGATAAAAGAAAATATTCATAGTTGCCTTCAATCTTTCCTTTTCTTTTGCCCTTAGCTCTAGTCAAAGTCCTTAGTTTCTTGCATGAAGAACTACAATCGTGGTTTGAGTCCCCTAAAAGATAATAAATAATAAAGGCTATAGGAGAACATAAAAATAGTAGTAACTAGGTTATAAACAAGTACAGCTAGGTTCGAGTTATTTTTAATTTGGGCTTGAGCTTAATTAATTTATTGAGTTTAAACTCAAATTCAAGTTCGAGCTTTATTTACGAGCTTGAGTCAGCTCACTATTTATTTAGTATGAAAAGATAAAATAATTCTGGTTCAACTAATTATTCTAATAAAAATAATTAAAATTTTAGAAGAAAATTAATAAAAATTTACTTGATATAAAAAAATAAGAGGTAATTTTTAACTATTTTAAATAATTTTATATTTAAACTATTAAATTCTAATATATTTTAAGTATATTTTATATTAATATTTATTAATCAAGCCAGCTCACGAGCTAACAAGTCAAGTCGGGTTTTCTTGATTGGCTTAGTTTTTTAGATTAGCAGGAGTGCTACAATTAACTTGACTTACACCCTTAGTAGTAACTATATTAACACAAAGGCAACAAAAAAGGCTTCAAAAAAAATTTAAAAATAAAAAATAAATAAATACAAGCAATTATAAATTAAGCCTTGACTCAATATATTAACACAAGCCTTATTAAAACTCCATTCATAATTATAAGTTTAAGACATGATTCAATACATTAACACAAGCTTTGTTCAAATCCTATTCGAGCAAATTTCTAATCTTACTCAAATATGATTGGAACTATATTTCAGACTTTAAAAGTAAAATTAGAGATAATTTAGTCTAAAATAAACTTTTAATTATATTTCTCCAAGAAAATAAATAGAAGTATATTTAGCCATTAATGATTATTATAAGATATATAAAGTCAATTTTCTCTTTTTTAATTATTCATCCAAAATATTTTAAAATATATTCATAAAATTGTAGAAAACACTTTTATTTTTATTTTTTATGATTAAAATATATTCTGTAAAATAATTTTTTTGATGAATCATAACCATTAATTTAACAAATATTGAGTCATTTAATTGTTTTTGTATTTGCTTGATTAATTGTTTACATTCAACTTGATAAAAAATGAGGAGCACACAGCAATTTATATTGGCTTCGTTTACAAATTGCTTGTAAGTAATATCAAAAATTAGGACACCATATTATTAAAAATATAGAATATAAATATATATTGAACGCATCATTATAATTTAATGTTGCATAAAATTGAAATAAATTAGATTAAATATTAAGAAGAATTAACTTTTATTATACATTGCATAACACATAAAAATATATAAATATCATACGAAAAATCTATATTTATTTTATACTTTAAATAAATATATCATTATTAATAAGAAATAAAAATAAATGTTCAAAATGAAATATTAGTTTAATCTTATCATTCATAAGATTTATTTAATCAAAAGTTATTTCTCTCACGAAGCATATGATTCACAGAATTTAATAAATTCTATTCGAAATAAGTCCTATTTTTACCTTTTTTATAATAAATAATTTTAATTTGATAAATATAGTGTTTTATATATAAGTTTTAAATAAATAAGTTAAATATTAAAAATGACTCATTTATTTAAGCACACAATAATAATTAAGTAATAGGGTTTTTATTTTTGAAAAAAATTATTATATGTGGCATTTAAATCATTCGTATTATTGTGTTTACAGCATTTCATGATTGCCATCTCTCTCTCTCTCTCTCTCTCTCTCTCTCTCTCTCTCTTAAAAAGCATTATGAAATTGTATGAGCCCATGGGCTGAAAAGCCGCCCATTAGTGTCAACAGTAAAATCTATGCGGCCCAATACTAAAAAAAGAAAAAGGTAGTAAACAATAATCGTAATTCATGGGCTAGGTGATCCGAACTTGAGTTTTATTAACTTTTGCTTATTCATTTATTTCATTATTGAACATGACCAAGAATGTACATATATTAGATCAAAGTTATCATAGTATCAACTTTCTAAGACCAAATTGCAAAAAAAATAAAAAATATTTGCCCAAAGAAATTTATGACAATTTAATCAAATTAACTCAAAACCATTGAGAATGAACTAGTAAAGAGAGTTTGTTATTGATCTCTAAACCTTATATGAGAGTTTAGGGTTTGTTATTGATCTCTAAACCATTAAGTTTATATCAATGATAGGCATTAGCTTTATTGATAATAATATGAATTTATCAATTTTATTGGTAATAGTGAGTATAGGTGTTGATATTGATGAAGTGCATCAATTTTATTTATAATGGTGTGAGTTAGCATTGCATTCAATGGCTATCATCAATCTTATTGATGAAAATATGTGTTAATATTATTTAACAATTAGGTGGTGGTGATCAAATGATAATAGTTAGGCTATTTTAGTCGATGGATAAAAATTAGATGATGGTTTTCAAGTGAAAATAGTCATGCGATGGTAATTGGATTATTGTAATTAACTAATGATTAGGTGATGATAGTCAAGTCATTATGACCAAACGAAGAATGTTAGGTTGTTGTAATTGGGCGATTATAAATGACAAATAGTGATTGTCGATGGTGATAATAAACATCAATCATCAAGTAAAGCTCTCTCTCTCTCTCTCTCTAACTCCAAATTTAAATTCAACTCCAAGCTCTAAGCTTCCCTTTATGTGAAGAATAAAGATCAATTTATAGATTTTAGGAGTAATATCTTGAATATTTTAACCAAAATTTTAAACATTTTTTGGATGATCTATATTGATCCCTTTAATTATAAAAGGTTCTTTAAGAATGTAAGTGCCTTAGTCACATTAAAATTAACAAATATTATGCTTATAGGATTTCACTCATTTAGATGGTCATTTTGACTATAGGCACTTGAGATTTTAAGATCATTTAGTATCTCAAAGAGTGTCATAAAATTTTCAACTTTAATTTGAGAGTTTGATTTGAGATCATTTAGATATAGATTAATAACTTTTGATGTTGAAGAGTTTATCTCATCAAAATAGTTTCTGATGATGTGTTTACTAATATTAGAGTTTAAAAAGTCATAAATTTAATTTTAGATGTTTTTAGTTCAAATATTGCATTAAATTTTTTGTTAGATCAATTGAATTTTATAACAACTTATCAGTTTCTTAATTTTTCAAATGTCAAAATTTCCTAGTCTAAAAATAATATCGTAAACAAAATATGAACTGCATACACTTAAATATGAATCGCATTATGGTGACTCTTAGACCATATTATGATGATTTTTTATGATAAATATTTCATATTTGGTGTAACTCTCATCTTAAATTTTATAACTCTCTTTCTTCAATATTTAAGCTTTTTATAATAGATATTGTCTACAACTATTAATTTTTAATTTTCAACTCTTCTTCTAATATTTATAAATTTTTATAATAAATAATAAATGGAACTCCAATCTTTTAGTTTTGTAACTTTTCTTCATTCCTTCATTTATAAAAACTCCTTATCAGTAACAAAAAAACTCATAGTAAATTTTTAATCTTTATAGTATAGATATATTCTTTTAAAAAGAGATTGTTTGCCTCCATTTTGACAAATTAAATTTAAGACGCTTAACGTTCTCATCCTCTATAATAAAGCTCCAATTTTCCTCTAAAAAAAGGTTTGATTGTATTTATTTAGGCAAACTAGATTTGAGATGGGAAGATTTAGAGTTAACTATCCTCAAAAATTCATTGTTCATGTGAGATATAAAAATTTTTTGTAACTTATACAATTATGAAAATTTGTGGAATTTTTTTAAATGCTTGACTTGATGTATAGATTTTTTTATAAAAAAAATTAAATTGTATACATTTTTTTTTTTTTTGATTTGATTAGCTATTGCTCAATAATTTTCACATAGTATATATCTTTTTATAAATTTGAATGTACTTAACACATTTAACTATCTTCTTTTTCTTTTAAGTTTTTACTTTAATGTGATATATATGTATGTATATATTGCAATGCCATCAATGATGGAGCTTGATACTTAACCAAATAGTACAAGGAGTTTATGGGGAGTAAGTACTAGTAAAGATGGAGCCCAAGAAGTAATAGCCTTGAAGTAAATGTAAATGAGTTGTTGGATTAAGGTAATGATTATGCTAACCTTTCTTAACATCAAGAGATTGACATTTATAGTAGACTACAATTTGATAGATATCAAAAAGCTTCATGGCATTTATAATAGAGAAGAAGCCCTAGTGAAAAAGAACAAGTCATTCCCAATTTAATCATCAAAGAAACTAGACTAATTTAATCGTCAAGCCAATGCTACTAATGTAGCCATAAAATTATAAGATAATGAATCTTTAGTGGTAGTAAAAAATAGTATATTAACATCATGTAGGTCCAATAACTCTATATGTGGGTTTGAAATAAAGGCCTTTATATTCAATTATTGTATATTTCTTTCCTAGTATATTAATAAATAAGCTTAAATTATATCAATAATTGAATTTTTGAAAGTCAATGTGATAATTTTTGAACTCTTAATCTATGTATGAGACCTAAGCCCTTAGAATATTTTAAAGATGGTATAATACCTCTTGATTTGCTTACAAGGAATCTTTATTAAAGATTAGAACATATTATTAATATGAATAAAGACTGCATACTTTCAATGATTTATACCTTATTAGTTTTTTTTTAATTAATGAAAATCCTATAGTGTTTAAGGCTTCTTCTTAAATAAAAAAATGTATGTTCTAATGCTTTATCATCTAAAATTTTTGTATAAATGAAAAACATGTACTTTTAGAGGTTTATGACTTTTAAGATTTTTAAATTTTATATATATATATATAAGACTTATGCCTTCTAAAAATTTTTGATAAATAAAATTTTATACCTTCTAAGATTTATGCATTTAAAAATTTTTAAATGAACAAAAATTATATGCCTTATGACCATTATGACTTTTGAAATTTTTAGATGAGTGGAGACTCTATCTGCTATTTATTATGAAAGTTCTTCTATGAGAACCCATCTAGCACAAGCTTTTTATTGAGGCTTTGTCATTAGCATTTGTTCCAAGGATTTAGAGCAAAAACCCTATTGCCATTTGAGGGGATCTTTCTAGTGATCACCCCATCCAACATTAGCTTTTCATCAAGACTTATTTACTAGTATGCCTTCAAAAGATTTTATCATTTTTTTATAATTTAATCATGCTTCCCAAATTATTAACTATAATATGCGATGATGAGAGTTTAAATCACATATATACATGAAGATTAAGAAAGATAATTATTAGTAAAGTTATATTAGATGCATAAAAATAATTGAGAGGAAGACTTGCCCAATTACAACTATGGTTGAGATGTTAACATGAACATATTTTTTGATATTTTAGTAAATATCGCGCCCCTCAGTCTTCATATCATTTAAAATTATTGGAGGGCAAAGGGATGCCTGATTACAATCGTGAAAAGGATATTGAGGTAAACATTCTTTCAAGAGTATGACAAATGTTTCACCCAACTCAGAATCAATTTTCATATATAGTACCAAATTATTACATAGTAAAGCATTTATTACAACAAAGAGAGTTTATCAGTTGCACATATATGAATAATATAAATTGAGAGAAACTCATAAAAACACTAAGATTTTTTATATGAAAAATAGAGAAATCCCTAAGGCTTGGCCCAATTAAAATGAATTCACTATCATGTATTTTAAGTTAGAGATGACACCCTTCAACACAATTGAAGGTGTTAGTATAATGTATTAGGCATGAACTAATTGATGGTAGCTTTCATGATGAACTTGGAGATCATTATACCCTTTAAACAAAATCATAAAATTTTGACTATACTTTAAGTTCTTGATTTAGAATAACATTTGTATTAACACTTTTTAACTTAATGTATTTAGCTCAACAAAATATTTACTTTGATTATTAATTTGATGAAATTGAAATTTGAATGGTCTCTAATTTAATTTTAAAATTTTTCAACATAAATATTATTTCAAGATTCATGTTTAATCAAATAGATTTTCTAGTAACATAACAAATCCAATAAAATTTAAATAGAATTTTTCCTCTATTTTTTCTCATCTTTCTCTCTTGGATTTTGATATTATTCATGTGAAAATTGAATCTAATAATACAACTAAATTTCCAAAACCATATTTAAGATAATAATAATTTACTGAGCCTAATTAATATCTAATTAGGTCTAAAAAATATATGTGGGCTATTACTCATAAATTAAAAGATTATCAAGAATTTCTCATATCTTATTAAGATTCACTAAATAAGAGAAAGCCTTATAAAGAGTACTCTTAATTCTCAAATGCTTGACAAATTTTACTGGTGATTCTTGAGTTGTTATGAGGCTACCATAGGCATTTTTATTCATTATTATGTGAAATATTATCCGCTCATATGCTGATCTTACAAATGGTACCAAGCCCTAATTTACCATTAAAGGGATCAATAAAATCCATCAAAATCATTTAAATATCTTTAGCCAAGAAAATAAATGCTTAAATAGATGAATAATCACCCAACATGGAATGCACGAAGAATAGAAAAATTAGAATATCCATCTTTAGCTATCTCAATATTAATGTGAGCTTAAATAAAAGAAATATAAAACCCTCCGTCCATTTTGTGAAACTATTCTAATGTTCATTTAAAATAACCTAACTATTAAGTGCTTAAATCTATTAAAATAGAACTTCAAAAGCATGCTCAAACCACTTTCAATGGAATCACAAATATATCAAAAAGGCATTCAAAAAACTTAAGGAGAAAGTTTATAGACTAATTCAATAAGAGTATCTTGGTTGTTTCATCAAAAACCAACCCATATACAAAGGCATAAACCCCATGATGTAGGTCAATAATATAAAGGCATCAATAGTGCAGTCACCGAATGAATTATGAAACTAAGATAATTATTGAGAACTAGACCACTATTAGTAATTATATATATATGGGGATGCTATTAGTAGATTTCAAGTTGAATGGTTGAAGTGGAGGGATGCATCAAACCTGTTGTGTGATAAGAAAGTATCGCTTAGACTCAAGAGAAAATTTTATAAAATGGTGGTAAAACATACAATGATTTATGGTGTAGAAGGTTGGGCAATAAAAGGGAAGTATAAAATTAAGTTAAGTATTGCAGAGATGAGGATGCTCAAGTGGATGACCTTAAAGACAAAATAAGAAACAAATACATACATTATAAGGTTTGAGTAGCTCCAGTGGTAGATAAGATTAAAGGGAGTTATCTTAGATGGTTTGATCACATCAAATGTAACATCAGTCATCTGATAATCTGGTTAGGAGAGTATATTTATTAGATTCACTCTATGTTAAGAAAGATAAATGTAGACATAAAAAGACGTAGTCATAAAGTATAAAAAATGACCTTAATTTATTAGAATCAAATGAGAATATGACACTTAATAAGGCACATTGGAGAAAAAGGATTCATATAGCCGACCCCATATAGTGTTATAAAGGCTTCTTTTTGTTGTTATTGTATTGAGAGACCGTTGTTTTTTAAACATGTTTTGATGCCACCCTAGAAAAATCAATATTAAAGAAACTTACACTAACCACTTTAGTATATTGGACAATTCTTACTAAAAGTAATCCAAATTCACTTGCTTATTATCAACATCAAGATTAATTAGCAAGCCATGCTATAATGCAAGAGAATCTTTATTGATAATAAAGGGTTTATTAATTTTAAATTATGCTATAATTATGTAACTTATGTTGATAGGATTTCCATAGAACCTAAGATTCCTCTATATGATGGATATGGTACTATAGAGATTATGCTAGTTACACCTTCAATTATAAAGTTCCTCTAAGTAGGAGATGGGAAGGTGAGAGCTTGACGTTAATGGAAGATAAGGCTCCTTAGATCATGGGAGTTGGATAAGGATACTCCGTAATAGATTCAACACTTATTCTCCATTATAAGTACTTTTATGACTAAACTATTATATGTGATATTGTCCATAAATTATGATAAACTATTGTATGTTAGAATATTCATAATAATAGGGAGTGAGATTACTATCTTAATATTCTAATCACATACAAATAAATAACCCACAAAACACATTAAAAACTTCATTATATACTTGCAAAATTTTAAAAAAAAATTATTGGCCCAACCAAATTGAAGTAGCTTCATATGTCTAAGTTTTATGATGAGATTAAACTATAAGGATTAATTTACAAATGGAGAATGTTGGAAGACTAATGTCCATGCGTAGATGATGAGCAATGAAGAATATAGTGGTGGTTGGTGTTGATCTTATAGAACGAATAATAATGGGCATCAATATTGGCTGATGAGTGATGACTTCACATCCATGTTAATCGATAGCCAAAAATAGGGTGAAGATGCTTATCAAAATCAATAGATGGCATACAAGAGGCTAATCATTGGAGGACAGTTGAAGGTGATCATTAGAGAATGTGTGATGCTTGTTGTTGAGTTCACCTAATGACATGCTATGGTGAATGTGTGATAATAATTATTAGTGTTAGTTGATAATAATTGCTACATCAAGTGATAGTTACCATATTACTCAAACATCAGTTGACATTGATCAATAGTAGCAGTTAACTCTGATATCAAAGGTTAGGTGATACAAGGTGATCAACACAGTTCTACTAGCTTTCTCCACCGACCTCTTCGATGAAAAGAGTGATTTAGTGTCGGTGTAATTTTTAGAAGGCAGATGAATAGTAGATAAGACACTACCTAGATTTACTCATTTTACGAGACTTTAGATGTTCCAGGTTTCTATAGTGCAAGCACCTAGTTAATTACCTCTCAATACCGAGAGAGCACTTTCGATTAAGGCTAGTCGATGAATCGTTAAATAACGAGTATATAATAGCAGTGAGTGGAGTTTGGAAATTATGAAATTTATCATTTTAATTTAAAGCTTATGTTTCGTGGGAACGATGACGCGCCCAATCTAGATCCCATGGTTCCGTATCCAGTCAATATCCTGCTCCTCTAGTCGAGTGTAATGAATTCAACTTGACCGAAGGATCCTCGCGAATATATAACATCGCCCAAGGTTTCAGAACTGAGATGGAGTTTGTCTAAGGGGACAAATATAAGTCGACCTTAACTAACATATGATTTTTTCCCAACCAAATACATTCTATAATTCATAGCTCAAAGAGCAAAGCCGTTGGGGAATATACGGGCTGCAACCCTGGCCGTAATTTAGTGGTATCATTTTGTGACAAACCACCCGATCAGAGGGCTCTGGTCTTAAATGTCATTTATGTGGTGTCATTTTGCGATAAAATCACACGGATCGAGGATACGGGTCACGTCCTTATGAGCTTAAGATTATTTGAGTATGAAAATAGTTATGCATTTGATTTGATATTGACTCTTTTGTGAGCAAAAGTCTTCTTAATTTATCACCCCCACACAAATAGTTGTGGAGGGTTGAATAATTTTAAGTTTAAATTTAAATAATTAATTTCAATTAATTTATATTATTATTATTATTATTATTATTATTATATTTATTTATTTATTTATTTATTTTGATCATTTTATAATTAATTTAGATTTAAGCATGTAATGATTCATTATTAGAACTTTAATAATGATCATCTTTCTCGAACATGTGACTATTATTAGTTGATATACCTTATCAACTCTGCTTATTTTTCTGCAGAGGATCGGGTTTAAATTCATTGCCTCAAGAATTATAGTTCTCCAAACCTTATCAACTCAAGCTTGAGCATAGAGGATCGGGTTTGGGACTTTTTTTCTTGAGAGCTTGAACTTAAGAAGCTATGTCAATATATTCATATTTTGTAATTATATGACAGAATTAGCTTCTCAGATTTTATTAAATTGAAATTCTTATAATAACATCATTAGATTTTTAGGTTTTATTAACTCGGACCCGGTTCTAAAACCAAACTGGGGTGTAGATATCTGTTCTTTCATTTTGTATATGACTTGCATATATTTTTAGATGCTTGATCTAATGAATACTTCAACATACATATAAGTATCTATTCTTTCAAAATGTTATATGGACATTTAAATTCTTAAGTTGAAGTAATTATATTCAGCATGACATATGTGTCAAATTGCAAGTTTTGATATGGATTTTTGAGTTTTATTAACCCGGACCCAGTCCTAAGACCAAACCGGGATATGTAAGTATATGTTCATTTTTGTATATGATTTACATATTTTTTAAGTGTCTGACTTAGTGAACACTTCAATATACATATAAGTATCTGTTGTTTTAAAATGTTGTATAAAAATTAAGATGTCTAAGTTGAAGTGCAAATATCAAATTGCAAGTATGAGTTTTGGTGTGGCATTTTTAGGCTTTGTTAACTCGGACCCGGTCCTAAGACCAAATCAGGATAATTCATTGCTTCAAAATTTATAGTCCTTCAAACCTTGTCAACTCTAGCTTGAGCATAGAGGATCGGGTTTGAGACTTTCCTTTTGAGAACTTGAACTTGAAAAGTCACATTAACAATGATGCCGATAGATTTATCTTTTGTCATTCTATGATAGAATTAGCTTCTCAGATTTTTATTAAGTTGAAAATAGTATAAAGGCATCATTAGATTTTTTTTTTTAGATTTTGTTAACTCGGACTCGGTCCTAAGACCAAATCGGGGTAAATATTGTTCTTTCATTTTGCACATAGCTTGCAGATTTTCATAGATATTTAATCTAGTGAATACCTCAATATACATACAAGTATATGTTCTTCTAAAATATTGTACGGACATTGAAATGTCTAAGTTGAAATGTAGTTGTATTTGGTGTGACAAATATGTCAAATTGTAAGCACGGGTTTCTCAATACCTTCAAATATAGATCAAGTATAAATCTGTTCTACAAAACGTGCATATTTAATCTTTTTTCAAATGTTTGTTATAGATCAAATATAAGCATCTGTTCAATGAGATATAAATTTGACCTTCCCCAAATACCTATAGTAATGCAAGCATATATCTATTCTACAATAAACCAAGCATGCATTTATTCTATAGAGTATGAATTTGATTCTTTCAAGTATTTGCATGAATCAAATAGTTAAGTAGAAAAGACATTATTTCATAGAGTGAGTATAGAGTTCATCTCACTTTCATAGTGAAGACATTCAAATTGAATGGAATGAAATAATCATTTGAATATGCACAATTGATTATTCTATTAAATATTTGGCATGAAGTCCAAAATTATGAACTTATATGTAAGAATAGTTTATGATTCATGCTTGAATTTAATTCCTTTTGAATACTTGTACAAATCATAAGACATTAAGCTTAAATGTAAGATTGATCATAAGCATATGCAGAATCTCATTCATTTGAATGTTTAAATAAGCCCGAGATCAAATATTCATTTTTACATCAATGTTTAATGAAGGGTATCTCATTCATATTCATTGACGAATTTATCAAACTTTACTTATACTCATAAGAGAGCTATTCTTTGCAAGTCTGTGTTTCAACTCAAATTATATTCAATTCTCCTCCCAAGAAGAGAACTAATTTGAACTCAATTCTTTTCACATTTTCAATATATGATATAATACAATTAAATTTAACGTATGTTTTGAAAAGTTGAGTTTGCATTTATTGGCAAACTTAAGGGGATTCAAGCTTAGTTTAAGTCTCCCTTAAGCTATTTATATTCAATTAATAAAATCCTATTTATATTTCAAGTTATGGTTGAAAGTTCATCCTTGCTTACTATTAAGCTATCAACTCATATGCTTGTTAGTGAGAAAATCATCAAATTCTTTTTAAGTCTCTTTCTCTAATTCATTTGATGTCTTACACTTTATGATTCTAAGTCTTTATTTCATGATTTGAATCTTAATTCATATTCATCTTATGATACATAAGGTTCAAAAGTTTATTTAAAATGTTAAACCTTATAAGTTTAGTTTACTAGAAATTTTGGCAGCCTCCCGTCGTCATCCCCGCATATGGGAGCTACTTCAGGAGACTAGGCCTTCCCACCACACCAAGAAAGGCATGCATGGTAGGTGTTGTAAGATACCGCACTTGAAAGTATAGTTTACCTACCATGCTAAGAAAGGCGTGCATAGGTTTATAAATCATAGCATTTCCTTATCACGTTGAAACAACGTGAGCAAGTACTTATATCACAAGGTAAATTTTCTTGCCATGTTGGAATAACGTGAGCAAGTACTTATATCATAGATTTCCCCGCTGCATTGGAATAATGTGAATGGATACTTATCACAGAATAGGTTTTCCTGCCACATTGGAACAATGTGAACAGGTACTTATCACAAAACAGGTTTTCCTACCACATTGAAATAATGTGAACAGGTACTTATAGCACAAGTTTTTCCGTCGCATTGGAACAATGTGAATGAGTACTTATCACAAAGCAGATTTTCCTCCCACATTGAAATAATGTGAATAGGTACTTATAGCACAAGTTTTCTCGCCGTATTGGAACAATGTGAATGGGTACTTATCACAAAGCATATTTAAAAACTTGCATTTGCATGTATATGATATATGATTCTTTTTTATTTGCAAGTAAAATTTGCTTGATATAAATCTTGACATACCATATAAAAAAATAACATACTCAAATGAAGCATAACATAAGATAAGAAAACTCCAAAATCATATAAAGGGATTTGAATTGATGCCAAGCTCATATACTTTTAACTTTATATTAATTTTGCATTGACAATAAGAAATTTCAGCAAACTTATTCAAATGATTCCATTTGCAATCAATCAAAGAGTGTCATTTTGGATTGCATGCTAATGAGGTTTTGTCTTACCTTTTCTTTTTATAACTCTACTTGCATATGACACATTATCACTTTATGTTCAACAAAGTAGAGAGTGAAAATTTCAGATGTAATCAAAAAAGGATTACATAATCGATGTGATTCAAATAAGAATCAAATATGGTATGAATACTGTGGTGTTTATTTTTGAGGTGTGGGACACCACGCAGATCTTAGGGTGTACTTATTGAAGTGATCAAGTACGACATTAAGGAATGATGTACTATCTTAAAAGATAGAAATCACCATCCAATAATGGACCTAATCACCTAAAAGAACTCCTAAGGCATGATGGGTCTTCGAATATACCAGAGATATTTCCCCACTTTACATGAAAAAGTAAAGTAGGGTTTATTTTAAGCTGGGTTCATTAAGTTCCTATGGAGGCAAGCCCCCATAGTTAATTACATCCTAAGAAATGGGAATTCCTTAAGAATACTCTCGATTAAAGTAGACAATTAGGGTCTCCAAAGATTTCAAGGTTAAGACTATCAAAGGATTGGCTATTTTAGAAAATCAAATGGGATATATCAAGGAGAAGACTTATTTTTAGAATCCAAAGGAGAAAGTAAGAAATGCTCATGATACTTGGAAGCGGTGAGCATTCCAATCTACCTATAATTGGGCTTTATATTTTTAAAATTGAAGAGAGTTAATTATTTGTTGACATTTTATTAGATTGTTAGGGCTTATAATTTCACAACATAAGATTGTGAAAATTCCTAAGAGGTGAGAATTTATGCTTGTAGCCTGCAAAGAGAAACAACAACCTCAGATCCTAAATCTAGAGAGCTTTGGCGAGGGCCGAAGCATGACCTAAATCTAAGGTGAAAATGGGTATATGGTTTAACTCCACAAGAGAGAATAAACCACCCAACTGTTGGACTTATTATCGCCTGGAGTGGTAGCCAGCTAACTCCTCTTGCGCTTTTAATCCATGTAGGCAAGTCTTATGCTTTGCAAGATGGCTAGGTTATTGTTCATTTAGAAAGGAGACTAAGTTCTTAAACTTACTCCCTAAAAGATTAGAGCATGAGTGGTATGAATCCATGACTTAACCTAATGCAAATTTTATCAAAATTATTCGATTCTTTTGGACTCTTTGTTTTAATACAAGCTATGAGATTTTGTATGCCTAAATGCATGAGAATTTGATTATGGGCCAAATCAAGAGAGACATGGGTGTTCTTCCATCAAAGGCTCTCACAGGTTAAGCCTTCATTCTCTAGCAAAGATGGAAGCTCCCTCTTAACAAGAGTGGAATAATATGACATGCATGATATTATACATTCATTCATCCAGCTAAAGGGTTGCTAAAAATTTTATTATCTTGATTTAATTCCTAGGCTTTTATGTGAGGTTATGAGTTGTTTTAAAACTTTAGTTATGAGCTGTTAATTGGGGTAGAAAAATTAATTTCATCCTAAGAGCCTACCGCATCCATGCCACACATTCAAGCAACAATCATAAAGAAATCATGAAAAGCATGATGTTCTAATGCGCAACCTAAACACAACACCAAATAATTTTATAGACTACCATAAAAGAATAAAAGGCCAATGCGGTCGGGTTCCACCGTACACCTCGAAAAGAGAAAAAAGATGGGTAGCCGAGCTCTACCCTTATACAACTCGGATTACAAAAAAATAATACATGCTATGGGGGTCTTCTTTTCTTCATTTCTTCCTTCTCTTTCTTTTGGTTTGATTTGTTCTAAAGTCATCACAGGGCACCCCAAGGATTAAGCCTTCTGGCCACTGCTAATCCTAATCCCCCATAACACTAATCCTAATTCCTAATGCAAAATTACATCAAAATAGGAAAAGTAAATCTAGCTACACCTGCAAAAATAAATGTTAGCTAAATACACCATACAACCCAAGCAATTATATGAATAAGTTGGACTTAGCACCCCACATATAGTTAACCAAGCCCACCTGTCCTAACGCGAGTTATGCTTAGGGGCAAAGCAACTTGCACAACAAACGTATTTATATTTTTATTACAATTGCCCCTTAAGCACAACCCCCTGCATAAAATATGATTAGGCTTATCACGACCTACCATCCAATCTACGAAACATACACCCTAACATCCAGTCTAAAGCATTACATCATAAAATAAAACAACATCATACACACATACTAACTTGCTTGGAAGTGGTGACTTAGTATTCTAATGTGTGCTTAAGGTTTGTGGCAAGACTTTACTAGGCTTCTTTAGTTTAAGTTTCAATTTGGAGTTTGAATTTGTTTAAATTTTACCTTTGGGTGATTTTAATTTAAATGATTTAATGGTTTATTTTTTTTTCATTTTTATTTCACTTTTATTTTGGTTAAAATGATGTTTAGGTTTTCAAGAATGAAGAGTAGGATGAATTCAATTTGTAGATGGAACTCACCTTATTCTACATCCTAATTCCTAAAATATCTAACTAAGGTCCTTAAGTATCTTAATTAGCCCATTTGAATTTGTATAATTTATTTGATTTGATTTAAAGCTTAGAATTTGAGTTGGTTTAAGTATTTGATTGATTGATTTTGTTTTAGATGTTTTGATTTAATTACATCTTGATAATTCAATATCCTTGATATCTAATGAAGTTTAGTTTGTTTAAATTCATGTGTTTTTGATTGATTAATTTCAAATTAGATGTTTTGATTTAATTAAATCTTGATAATTCAATATCCTTTTAAATTAATATTTAATTCTTTTCTTCAATTATGGTTATGTGACTTGACTTTATGTTTATTTGATTTGATTATGGTTCATTCATTTGTAGTTTGATCAGATTAGATTAATTGAGATTTTATTTTGATTTTAATTGAGTTTGATTTCTTGTAATTAGGATTTTATTTTTTTATCATATCCATTTTGTCATGTTCATCAAAGTTTGGTTTGTATTTTGATTTCATACATTGGATAATTGATTAGTTTATCTTATTTAAGTAGGTTGAATGAGATTTGATTTGATTGCATATTAAATTGATAAGAGTCTTTCTTAATTTAATTTAATTTGATTTAATTTGATTTGATTAACTTTATTGGTCTATGGGTTTGCTTAGGTTTAATGTGATTATGTGATTAGTTTAATTAAGAAGTGTATTTATGTTAATTATAAAGGTTTGTTTAATTTTTAATTTGGTTTCGTATTTGTTTATTTATGTAATTAATGACTTAATAATTTAAGTTTAATTTAGATTTTGATTAGTATTTAATTACATTTATGTTTGATTAAGCTTAGGTTTGATGTGATTACTTTAATTAACTTAATTATTTTATTTAAGAGGTGTGATTAATTATTAAATTAAATAAAGATCTGTTTAATTTTTTAATTTGATTTCATATTTATTTAAGTTAATGATGTAATTAATAGTTAATGATTTAAATTTAAAATAGGATTTGATTAGCATTTAATTGCATTTATGTTTGATTAAGTTTAATATGATTAATTTAATTGACTTTAATTAGTTTATTTAATAAGTGTGATTAAATTAATTAGTAGATTAATTAAGTGTTTGATTTGAATTAATTTTAATCTGATTTATAAAGTTAATTTGGTTTATTAAGATGGTAGATTAATTTATTAATTTTGCATTAATTAGATGTTTAATTAATCAAGTTTGATTAAGGGTAATTAAATTTTTAAATCATTAGATTAATTAAGGGTTTGTTTAATTAGAGATTAATGACTTAATGATTTAGGTTTAATTTAAGTTTAGATTAGCATTTAATTTTATGTTTGATTAAGCTTAGGCTTAAAATGATTAATTTGATTAACTTAATTAGTTTACTTGAGGGGTGTGATTATTAAATTTAAGGGTTTGATTTAAGCTTAATTTTAGAGTTAGATTTAATGTGACTTATTTAAATTAATTTGATTAATTAAGATGATGGATTAATTCATTAAGTTTGTATTAATTAGATGTTTGACTAATTAAGTTTGATTGAGGGTAATTAAATTTTTAAATCATTAGATTAATTAAGGGTTTGTTTAATTAGAAATTAATGACTTAATTTCTCATATGTGAATGATTTAATTTAGTTAAGTGTTTTACTTAAGTTTGATTTGATTAAGGGGTCATTGTTGTTAAGTGAATTAATTGTTTATTTCATTTCAATTAAATTTGATTATTTATGATTAGGGTTTTACTTGGTTTGATTCATTTTATGTTTGTTTGATTTCATTAACATGTTTGATTAGTTATTAGGTTGAAATATTAACTGCTTAATTAATTATCTTATTCCAACTGGATGTGATTTAATCATATGTTAATTAAATTTACTTCAACTTTATTTAGTTTAATTCGATTAGTATTAAATGATTATGTTGAATTAGTTTGTTAATCAATTTGATTTTTAGTTTATTTAATGATTAATTAGTTTCAGTTTATTTATACTCATTAAGGAGTTTCATATGGTTAAGATTACATGCTTAGTGTAGGTTTAGTTATACTAGTTTGACCTATGTTAAAGTTTCCTAGATTTGTTTAATTGTAAGTTTGATTTAAGATTTAATTATTTAATTGAGTTTTATTAACTTAAAAAGGTTTAATCATATTTAATTTAATTTCCTCTAAGGATGATATTTTTTTGAATTGAGGTTTGATTAATGATTGCTTAAGTGCTATTTTATTTCTGATTTTGATTTGATATTTAAATTATTTTTAGATTATATTTTAATTAACTCCTTAATTGATTAAACTCTATTCTTAAGTGATTGGAGTTCATTAGGATTTAGAAGATTACATTATTTTCTTAAGAGTCCTAGATGTCAATTGAAGTGATTTAAGCCATTTTGAAGATTTTTGTAAATTTCTGAATTTTTATTTGATTTATTTTATTAATATGGACAATCTGAACTTCAAAATTTAATTTTTCCCAATCCAAAAGTCCTTTTCTTTTGAAATTTTTATGATAAGTGTTTTCTAACTCTAATTTTAATTCCTAAAAATTTCAAATTAATCTGATATATGTTTTTGGTTTAATTAATAAAATTTAATTTTACTAAAACTCAAATTACGTTCAAAATACTCAGTAAAATTTGGGGATTTTGAGTTTTTTGGATTTCTTTCGGAAAGACAAATCCAACGAGCCCTTGTTTGCAATTTTTGGTTAAATATTTTATTTTTTATTTTTTATCAATTTGGGTTAGATCACGATTTGACCCGATTTGGTCCTTTAGGCCAATTTGGGTCAATTTGGATCAAATGGCTAATTGGGCTTGGTTTGACCCAATTGATTGCAATTGACCATCCTAAGGTGATCAATAATCATGGTAGAATGCTTTAGTGAGCTTGGTTCAATCCAATTTGGGCTGGATTGGAAGTTGGCTCAAATGGATCCTTTAGGTCACTTTGGGTCAAGTGTACCTAAGTAGGTCAATTGGTTTGGTTTTAGTTTGATTCGAGTTTAGTTGAACTTATATATGAGCCTTAGATTGAAATATAAATTCTACGGCAATCAATTTGAGTCCAATGGGTTTTTTGAAAGTTTTAAGTCAAAAGGCTAGTTAGGCTTCTTGAATTGACTTAATTTGATTTGATGATTATAAATTTTATTTATATTTGGATAAATGATTGATTCAAGAGAAAAATTAGTTTTGACTTGATTTGGATATAATTTGGCTAAGTCCAAAGGTGGTTTAAAGGCTTGATTGAGTTTGGATTTGATTTTTATAGTTTTGGTCATTTGAATTGATTTCATTTATATTTATCAATATAAATGAAGGAATAGATTTATAAAGAGATCAATTGAGTTTGATTTTTTTTGTGGGAGTTTTGCTAAGCTTATGAATGTGGTTCATAGGAGATCTTAAATTTGAATTTGATTTTAGGTTTCAATCATTTTGGAATCAAATTTGAAATTATATTTGGAATTTGAATTTGAATTTGAGATCTGGTTTGAGAATTGAGTCTCAGGTTTGATTTGAAAGTGTATCTAGATGGGTTTGAGGCATGGGATGGGTGATTTCCTTAAACCCCCAAGGCATAATCTTATGATTCTAAATCTAGCTCAGTTAAGTGTTCACCTAATCACTAGAAGTGTCTTATGACTAAGGAGTTCTTAGTGTCTAGAGTCTAAGTTTAAGAAGAGGAGGTTAATAGCTCACTCCAAAAGTGGTCAACAAGGACCACTAGTAGGTGTGGTGTAATTGACAAAGCACATCATATTGCGTTACCAAATGATCAACAATATTGAAGATTGCAACAAACAGTGATCTATACTAAATCAAAGATAGATAGAATCACAATCTTAGTGTGATGCGACTCTCTTAAGGGCATAAGAGAGCAAGGAGTCCACTTGGGGGTTGAGTACATGAACCTTCCACTTGGGAAGCGGGTTGATTATCCGTGAGGATAAGAATTTGAGTTTGATTGTGAATGATTGGTTTGGGTGTGTATTGGATTGAGTACATGAACCTTCCACTTGAGAAATAGGTTCAAGCTATCCGTTGGGGATAAAAAAAATTGATTGGATTTCTTTGATTTGTTTGATTAGACTCCACTGAGGTTGGTTTAATTTGTTATGGCTCCACTAGAGAAGGGTTCTAGGTGAGCATATCCATTGGGGATGTACACTCGATTGAATTTTTGTTATTTAGATCTAGGTTCCACTAGGGAGGCTAATTTGATTTGCACCTCAAGAAAAAATTTGGTTTGTTTGATATATTTGACTCCACTACATTGGTTTTGAATTTATTTTGATAGATTCTGTGCGATGGACCACACTAAGAAGGAGTCAGGGGTTTTGGCATGTCTTAGATTTATAAGTACAAAGGTAGTCTACCGCCATAAGGTAGACTATCGACTAAGGGTTATCTTTTGATGTGCATTAATTGTAATAGGAAGAAAGCGTAGCAGACTTATATCTTCCAAAGTAGGGATCAGCCGTTGGGGTGATTTGTCAATGACGCAACAGATCGGACCCTACCTAAGGCGACTACTAAGTGAGCGTCGTTGGGGGTCTTACCTCAACTCAAGAGTAGTCCTGATGATTAATTTTATTTATATTGATTTGATTTGAATTGATTTAATTTAATTTGGTGTGTTATGTTTGGACCTTGTTGGCGTGATAGACCCACTAAGAAGGAGCTATATGGCCTTGATGTCTACTTACAAATTCAAAGGGGTAGTCTACCAATGTAGACTATCCGCCTAAGGGTTACCTTTCTGTAACAGCAGAAAGAAAGCGTAGCAGACTTATATCTTTCAAAGTAGAGATCAGCCGTTGGGGTGATTTATCGATGGCGCAACAGATCAATCCTGACCTAGGGCGACTATTTGAGTGAATGTCACTGTGGACTCATATCGACTCAAGAATAGTCAGAATTAATGTAATTTTAGATGGACCCACATTGATCGATGGACCCACGAGAAGGAGCTATGTCATTGACCTATCTCAAATTTATAAATACAAAGGGGTAGTCTACCACAGGTAGAACTATCCACTAAGGGGTTGCCTTTTATGTGCAACAACAGTACTAGGAAGAAAGCGTAGCAGACTTACATCTTTCAAAGTAAGGATCAACCGTTGGGGTGATATGTTGATGGCACAATAAATCAATCCCGACCTAGGGTGACTATTTAAGTGAATGCCACTGTGGACTCATATCGACTCAAGAGTAATCAGAATTAATTTAATTTTAGATGGACCCTATCGGTGTGTGATGGATCTACTAAGAAGGAGCTAATATCAGCCTAGACCGTCTTAAATTTACAAATCTAAAGGGATAGTCTACCAACCATTAGGTAGAACTAACCAACCTAAGGGGGCTTTTCTTTGCATGGTTAAGTTAGGAAGAAAGCGGGACTCACAACTTCCTAAATAAGGAACCATTGGGGTGAACATCGTTAATAAATCGGCGACCTGGTCGGTTTAACGATCGTCAAAGAATGCGTAATGATTATCTTTCAAAGCAAACATGGGGTAACTCGTTGGGCACAACAAGTTGAACGACGACTTCGAGAGTGCCAAGGACTTCTCTCAGTAGAGCAATTCTATAGAGTTTTTACACTAAGATAGATGTCTTGGGAAAGGGGTACTAGGGGCTTGAATTCTAATCCACAAGTGAATTAATTTTGTTTATTTGTTTAGTTTATTTTACTGAGATGGTTTGAGGATCAAACCGAGAATGAGCTTATGACCTAGACTATCTCAAATTTCCAAGAGAGAATCGCACATCCACTAAATAATTTCTCCAAACGGGGTGAGGAAAGGAGACTGATCCAAAAGTAACACGGATAATTATAAATGGGGTCACGTAATCCAAATAGAATGCCCTAGGATGGGGCCGCTAAAGGCTTAATCCACTGGAGAAGATGACATGGCTAGTCATATATCAAAGTATTGTGGCCAACTCAGGAGAAAGCACATGGACTCACATCTTAAGAGTGGTGTATCACGGGTGAGTCGATGTCTAGTGAACATCAACCAACCTGTGTCAATTTGCGATAATCCGTAGAAAGAAAGCGTGTGCTTACATCTCTCTAAACGAACAGGGATAGTCTGTCTTGACAAAAGCCATCGACTTTACTACTAAATGAGGAGTCCTGTAAGGACTAAACCCAAGCTTAAAGTAGTGTGGAAAGGAGCTACTGGGGGAATTATCCTAAATCTCAAATATACTCAACCTAGTTAGTGCATGATGTCTAGTTCAAGAAGAAAGCACGGACTCACATCTCCAGCAAAATCAACATAAGGTAGCTCGGAAGTGAAATATATGTACTAACAAGGCGTTAGTTGGTTTTAAATAGCCAAGTTAGAAGAAAGCGTGGGGACTCACATCCTCCAACAAGTGATCAGGGTGATATCTGGCGAGGTAGCATGTGACCATCTAGAGCAGCAATGAATGAATGCCACAAGGGGCTTGCTCCCACATCAAAGTAGCACAGATAAAAGATATATGTTTGTTTGTGTTGTGAAAGAGGAAATAGTATGCGCAGGTTCTCTTACACCTACCTAAATACATCTGGCAAGCAAAAGATATTTCTAACAGAAAAATAAAATTTGAAATGAAAAGAAGTTTTATTGATAATTATTTTCAAACAAGATTTATGGATAATATTTCTTTAGGTAGAGCCCATTGATTGGAAGCATGCTCCATTACAATTTATGAGTTGATAAGACCCTCGTGAATTAGTGGGTTCAAACTTGCCTATCTTTCGGTAATAATTGGCCTCCTTGAACAAGCTCATACTTGAAAAGCTCAGGGAGGACCAACTTATTATGAGCTTGAATCATCTTGGCTTTGTATAACTCAGTTACGGCATGTGGCGTCTCCTCCTCAAACCTTGAGCTCTTCCAATATGACTTGGCGTTACATTTCTGATTTTAGACTATCATTAGTGATGGGAGTTGGACTTAAATAGTAGAGCGGCTTGAACCCGGTCTTAAGGAGAAAGGGGTAGATTGAGTTAGGAGTTACGTATATGGTGCGGTAGGCCCATGAGCTTCAACCAACTATTCATGTCATCATCGCTATTGTCATCTCATGTCTTTTTCATTATTTGAATGAGAATTTTGTTGAAGGCTTCTGTTAACCCATTTTCCCTTATATAGTACCTCCAATCTATGTTATGTCTTCGGGTAAAGCTATTGATTTTAGTGCTATTGAATGCAATACCATTATCGAATATAATTCATCTAGGCACCCTGAACCTATATATGATATGGTTCTTGAAAAACTGGAGCACATCTGTGATCTCTCAAAGTGGGATTATCTCTCACTTGGAAAAGTAGTCAATCATAGAATAAATCGATGACCTTTGGAAGAAGGAGGATCGATCAAACCCACAATGTCAGTACCCCAACACTCAAATGATCATGAGGCCAATGTAGGATGTAGAATGTTGGGTGGTTGATGTAGGACCACATCGTGTACCTGACATTGATGGCATCTCCTAGCTACGTCCATACAGTCTGTGATTATCGAAGGTCAGTAGTATCCTAATATCTTGATCTTGGCTTTCATCTTCAGACCAAATTGGTGTGCTCCACATAAATTTGAGTGTACCTCGGTCACGATCCTACGGGCTTCGTATTTGTCCAGACAACGTAACCATATATGATCGAAAAGGCGCTTCGGTATAAGGTGCCGCCTACAAGAGTATAGGAAAGGGTTCTCTGTTTCACTTGGTGTGCCAGTGATTTCTCTTGAGGTAGTTTGCCTATATTTAAATAATCTATAAATGGTTGCCTCTGACTTCTCATCCTTACTAGCAATGGCAACCTCCCTTCAAGAGAGAATCTCTCAATGAGTTCAAAGATCAATAAAGGATAAGACTTATCTATTTTGGACCCTTATTGAATGGTCTCATTCAGGACATGCCAACTCTTTGGCAAGTTTGGCCAATGCGTCAAGCATCGTGATTCTCTCTCGAGGAATCTTGTGGATGGTAACCTCACGGGATTTGGGCCAATAATTTCATAGTATACTTATGGTAATGATGGAACTTAGGCTTTAGAACCTTGTAAGTCCCAGCGATTTGGTTGATGACTAACTGAGAATCCCCAAAGATGTTGATATTCTGGATGCATGTGTAATGACTAACTCCAGATTGAGAATCAGAGCCTCATATTCAGCTTCGTTGTTGGTACATGGATTGGACAGATGATATAAGAATCTCATCATATCGCGATCCGGAGTTAGGAGAACTATTCCTACCCCTGCCTTCCCTGAGATAATAAATTATGATTATTCTCCTATTTGAGAGGAAGCTGCACCATCAAAGTACATCTCCCAGCGGCGAGCACTAATACCCCTTAAGTTCATGATTTGTTCATCGAGGAGATCATCGTTAAGCGAAGAGTCAGCAGGGAGTGGATGCACTACTAAGAAATCCGCAAGTGCTTATCCTTTTACGTAGGTATGAATGTTATGTCAAACGAGATAAAATCATGGACCAATGCCAACCGAGATAAGTGTCGTGTCATTTGACCCATTTGATGGCCAAATTAGCTTGGGTTATGGGTTCATTCAATTGGCTAATTCAAAATGAATGTGATCTTTGGTTTGAATTAATTTGGATTTAGGCCAAATTGATCATTTAGGTCAATTTAGGCTAGGTTGGATCAAGTTGATCAATTGGGCTCGATTGATCAAATTGGATTTAATGATGGCTTTGGTAAAGTTCAATAATCAATTTGGAATGAACTTAAGCCATTAGTTGCAATCAATTTAGGTTAGATCATGATTTGACCCGATTTGATCCTTTAGGATAATTTGAGTCAATTTGAATCAAATGGCCAATTGAGTTTGGTTTGGTCTAATTGATTGCAATTGATCATCCTAGAGTGATCAATAATCATGGTAGAAGGCTTTGGTGAGATTCAATCCAATTTAAGTTGGATTGGAAGTTGGCTCAAATGGGTCCTTTAGGTCACTTTGGGTCAAGTGGACCTAAGTGGGTCAATTGGTTTGGTTTTGGTTTGATTCGAGTTTAGTTGAACTTATATATGAGCCCTAGATTAAAATATAAATTCAACAGCAATCAATTTGGAGTCCAATAGGTTTTGGCTCAATTGAAAGTTTTAAGTCAAAATGGCTAAGTTAAGCTTGACTTGGGTTGACTTGAATTTGGTTTGATGATTGTAGGTTTTATTTATATTTGGATAAATGATCGAATGAATGATTGATTTAAGAGAAAATCTAGTTTTGACTTAATTTGGATATAATTTGGCTAAGTCCAAAGAATTGGCTTAAAGGGCTTAAATTGAGTTTGGATTTGATTTTTGATATAGTTTTGGTCATTTGAATTCGAATTTCATTTATATTTGCTAATATAAATGAAGGAATAATTGATTTATAAATAGATCAATTGAGTTTGATTTTGTTTAAGGAGTTTTGGCTAAGCTTATGAATGTGGTTCATATGGTTTAGGAAGAGTCTTAGGATTTGAATTTGATTTTAAGTTTCAATCATTTGGAGTCAAATTTGAAATTATATTTGGAATTTGAAGGTTTGAGAATTGAGTTTGGGTTTGATTTGAGAAAGTGTATCTAGATTGGGTTTAGGCTATGGGATGGTAAACCCCAAGGCATAGCCTAATCTTATGATTAATACTTCTAAGTCAGGCTTTCAAGTGTTCACCTAATCACTAGAAGTGTCTTATGACTAAGGAGTTCTTAGTGTCAGAAGAGTCCTAAGTCTAAGAGGAGGTTAAGAGCTCACTCCAAAGTGAGGTCAACAAACACATGATCAGAAACTGTTTTAAATGATGCATAATAATTATTTCAAATTAAATTTGGTAGAGCTTAAATCTGAAATCTCATATTTTGGCTAAACATATGCTCATATGATAATAAAATTCAAATAGAACCCAAGCTAAGTACTTGCCCAAGAATAGAGATATGAAACAAAGTCAATTGAATTTAAATTTAACCCTTCCATTAAGCTAGGTAAACATTCCATATTCCAAAAAAAAAAATTCCCCACAAGTGAAACTAAGGGTAGTTGCATCAAGTCATAAAGAGAATTCTATGTTAATATAGAAATAGATTCAACATTTGAAAACAATTATGATTGGAAGAAAGGAAAGCAAAGCCAAAGAAGGATTTTATTTCATTCTTCTCTTTTTTTTTATAACTTTAATCACATGAATCATAAAGGAAACACTTGTATGCCAATAAACTCGAATGACATCATAACCTATCTTTAGCAACATTAGCCAATAGTGATAAGGAAGTAAGTACACATGCTAAACTCATATATATAAACTTGCATGATTATAAGTAATCCAATAGTGGAAAGGGATAAAGAGAAGGCAAGGCAAACATGTATGCTAAACTCATCACCACAAATCTGAAAATTTCAGATTTAACCCAATGACTATTTGATAATCCCACTTTAACATTGTCAAATAGTAAAAAGAGATAAATAAAAAGTAAGGCAATCAATCATGCCAAGCCTTAACACAAATCTGAAAATTTTAGATTTAATCAAATGATCATTTGTGTGATGATATATTGCCAAGCGTTATAAAGAGCCAAAACAGAACTAGGGTAACTTCATACAAGCAATAACCCTATCAATTTACCTTTCATTTTACTCAAGCATTCAAGCATATGTGCATAATAGAACATGAGTAAGCTTTGAGTAACAAAAAGAGGAGAGATCAAGCAAACTTGCAAACAACTCATGTCACAAATCCAACACACCTTAACTTCATCCTATTGCAAATCCATAAGAAAAATATCCAACCATAGGGCCCAAATGAAGGAGGGTTTTGGTAAAATCATTCCTTTCAAGAGAAAAATGCAACTTAAGTTTGAATAGAGACAACCTGGAAATTCAGTTGGAAGGATGAAGGAGAAAAGAGGGAAGGAAGAGTTTGGCTGCTCGGCTTGTACAGACGGAATGAGGGAGAAGGAGCCTCGTTCGGCTTCAGCTGAAGGGAGTTCGAATGGAGAGTTTAAGCGGCTGATTAGAGCAATAGGAAATTAAGCGGCTGTTAGTTGCTTAATTATGAGTTAATAGGATAACAACATTATCATTAATAATTTCATGCTGAATATTATGAAATTATGTCTTGTGACAAATCATATCAATATGGGTATCAATTTTATGTATTTTCGTTGTGCCGAACGCAAGGACGTAGTTGATTTCGTAATCGGAGGTCGTTTGGATCACGTCGGCGATGGTTGAAGTGAAATTAAGCTTAAATTATGCGACGTCGCATTCGAACCGCTCGACGTTCACGTAGACTTTGCCGAATTGATCGCGGAAGATGTCATTTAATAAATTTCGATGTTTGACAACGCGGTCGACATCGTTCGTCGTGTCCGACTTTGATATGAACGTAATTTTATTAAAAATTAACATTGATCATTTGAATATTTATTAATTGATTCAATAAATTTTATTTTAACATTTTAAATGCAATTACAAAGCTGAATTTTAGATCGAGACAATTTTTTTGATCGAATTTGATCGCGATTAGGACATTTTAAACCCGATTCATGTGATGTTGCTTCTATTAATTATTAGTTTTAACTTTAGTGCTTCATTTCATTTGTGAACCATATGTGGAGGTCAACAATTATAAAATTCTAAATCAAGTTGATTGTGGCTCTATTCAACAATCAAAGCTTTGAAATGTTTTAAGTCTAAAAATTCCCCCTCAAAATGTAGGTTCAAAGGCTATTTATAATTTGAAGAGGATATTCTACTCACTTTTTTAAAATCATAGATACTTTATTAAATAGTCTGAATAGATCATAATTGATTATTTTGTATTTTTGAACACTTAGATAATTGGACTGCCATGCAAATTTAAAATAATTCATGATAATTTGAATCAATCCATTCTTCAACAGTCAAAAATTATTTTTATAAACCATTTTTGAAGCAATGGTACCATTTTATGATCCTCATATTCAGTTTTCATTCATAGATCATTATGAGAACAAAAGTAAAAGTTGATTTATATTAGGCCTGTTTTATCTTACTAATCTTGCAGATAAGTTTTTTTTTTTTTTTGGAATGTATTCACCCACCCATCTTTGTGGGTAGGGATATCGTGACTAATCTGCAGCCAGCATTCTCACCACACTCGGATATTTGATTTAGGATATCGTACCATGGAGAATTGAGCTTCAGGGCGGCAGCACGCCACCAAGAAGAGATGGTGGGTATCTTGCAGCTAAGTTGTTATCAATCATGTCTCATCCCTCCAATCACAGCCCTACATTTAAAATCTAAGAGAATCTACCGTCAGATGGCCTATAAATTCCGAGTCACCTTCGTCTCCGAGGGAACCCTAACGGCCCCGTCCCGTCTTCGACAGCAGAGTGCAAAATTGGCTCCTTTCTTACCTATTCCAGGCAACGTTTGTTTTCTCTCACAATTCCTTCTCAGCGCCTCATGTCGTTCAATTCTTGTTTCGTTTTCTATTATGAAATTGGAGTTTTCTATATGATGAACGCCATTTAGAAGCGGAGCTTCCAGTTAAAATGTTGGATGCGATGATTTACTGAAGCTTTGAATAGGAAGATCTGATAGATTTCTCTCTCATCCTTCCCCTTAATATGCTTTTCGTTTTGTCGCCTGAAACTTGTTGGTTTTTGTATGAAGATCTTTTAGGGTTTTTACTCGACTTGAGCCATTATTGTGGATGATGAGAACATAAAGCCATACACAGTTATCCCTGTCTGAGGAATTCGATTGGGTGCTGATAAATCTTTAATCTGACACAATCTTGCAACTGATTCCAATTCTCTATCTTTTTGTTTTTTCCTTTCTTTCTGTTCTCCCGCGATTCGGTTCCTTGTTTTCAAGCAGCAGAAATTGAAATTTTTTAAATTATTTTTTTGTTTATGGTTCGATAAAGTTTTGATTAGATGCCTATGATGACTATGATTACTTCCGAAAGCATATATGATTGCTTCATGTAGAAAGAAGTGCATGAACTAGGACGGTCTGAGGCGCACATTTAAATCATTTTACTTCAATTTCTGGCATATAATGTTTTTTGTTTTATTTCTTTTAACAGCCTTAGTGCGCAAATTTTGTGTTTTATTTGTTCATGCAGTCTATTTGTCTGATTTGCTCGAATCCATGCGTTCAATGGCTGTTTGGTATTTGCATTTATTTCAAATCACTGAATATTTCAAACGTTTGATTCTGATAAAGTAAAATTCATGTAATGTCTCGTTTAATCTGCAAAAATTTAGTATGTATTTGAAATTTTCATGGTAATTAATCTGGCGGCAAAGTGATGTGGTGGCGTGGCCGTGGCATGCTTACTGCCGCCCGCCACCCGCTGTCGCCGCCACCCTCGCCGCCTCATGCGCTTCCCTCGCGACTAGCCGCCCATTAGCCACCCTCCGCCCTCCCTCAGCACGTGTACAATGAACTATAGGGGGTGCTTGGTAACAATTTAATATATATTCAAAATTAGTTAAATTGAAGGGGCATTTATACATATAGCACATAATTTTTATATATTTACATGTTTAACAATATCACTTAAATTTTTATAATTATAATAAAAATAACATTTTTTTAATTTTTTGGAAGTAAAATTTATCTTTTAAAGTATAAAAAAGGTGATATATTTATAAATATCAAATTTTAGGTGTTAGATATGTAAATGCATAAGAATAAGAATTGTATGTTATGTATGTAAATTTTTTAAATTAAATTATGTTTGAGTCTGATTTAATAAATCCTGTTAAATCTTCAGAGGTTGTTTGATGAGTTCTTTGAAGATTTAAATTTAATAACTAAAGAAATAATTTAAAAGACTTAAAAAATAGTTAACTATTAAGCATAATAATTGTAATAATATATATTAATTTGTTATTAGCTCATTATATCGTATCAATTAATCATAGTAATTTTAAGTTAAGTTAAATTAAATTAACAATAATTAATAATTATTAAATTATTTAAAATTAATTAACTTTATTGATATATCATTAAATCATGAATGATAAGAATTTGATTTAGGGAGACACTCTTAATTTCATTCAAATCCACTTGATATGTACTTACTAAAAAACTTACCAAATAGTGTTTTATAATTAAATTGGTCTCTCCTATATTTAGATCTAATAGTACTTTTATAATGAGGAATTTTTTCTTTTTTGGGTTCAAATTGAATTAAGATGAATATTTTATATTAATATATTTGTAAAATTTTGTAGTGGGTTCATGTGTGATCTATTTGGTCCTTTTGATTGCATTATTAATAAATTTATTATATGATCATTAATAATTATACTAAAAAAAGTTATTATGTTTTAAAATTATATCATTTAAAATTTTTTAATATTTTTGAATAAACTATTTTATTTTATGGTTTGAGATTAAAACATTTTTTACAACAAAAAACAAGTATTTATCCCATTACATTGAGTTTGTTGAATTAATTTTTTTTTTTTCATTTTATCTTATTGTCATATTTGATTTAATTTAATAAAATAAAATTATTTTTTTATACCTTTTGATCAAGTACTTTTTTTGTCTATCTTTACTCCTTTGTTAACTTAAGTAGAATTTAATGCATCTACTTTTTTAAATAGGTCTTTGGATTGCTAATGATTTATATAATTAAATCATCATGTTTAATCCTATCTATCACTAGAGTTTCTCTCATAATTTTAATGTATAACATATTAAATTAATTCTTTTATAATTAGCATACTATTAGTCACCATTTTATTCTTAAATATAAGAACCAAAAATTCTTTTATTCAATCATTTGATATCTTTTACTCCTTAAAATAATATTAAAAAGAGTATGCCAAGAAATTTTTAATCTCTTAAGCATTTTTACTTCTATTGAAATACCATTAAACTTTATTAATTTTTTCACATTTTATTTTCTTTATAGTCTCTCAAACTTTAATTTTTTAATATGATGATAAAAATAAAATTTATAATTCCATTTAGATTAAGATAAGATTAAAGTAATCGTATTCTCATTCATTAAAAAATTATCAAAAATATCTCAATTATCAATATTGAATATTTTTTTAAGAAAAATATTTTATAATATTCATCTTTAATGTCCTTTACTTAAATTAAATCTTTATTTCTTTTATACCTTTATTTTTCTAATTTATACATATATTTTTCATCCTTTTAATATCAAATTTATTCTATAAATAATAAAATATTAAATTTTTGCATCACTTATTATTTTCTTAAAATCTCTATGTTATTTTATATATTTTTTAATTCTTTGAGCTATTACATCTAAATATAATTTTCATAATAATATTTTTTATTTTTAATATTTTTTGTATATTTTGAATCAATCATTAATTATTTTTATTAATATAATTTTCTTATTTTAAGCACATCTTTTGTCACTTATTTAATATCATCAATTTTTTTTCACATAATATAATTTGTTCATGAATATCTCTAATTTTTTTAATACTCTTAAAAATTTTTTTATTATAAATCTATTAATATATTTTATTTAATTTTATCATAAAAACTCAAAATTAGAAAATTATGCTTAATACTTAAATACTCATTATAATTTTATATAATGATTTTATAATCTTTATAATCTAAATTAATTTTTTATATAATAATCAATATAGTTTACTAATCTTTATAATCTAAATAATTTTCTTATAAAAATAATTAATTAGACTAATCTTTATAATTTTATTTATAAATAATTATTCTCTTTTTTAAATAATATATTAATAATTATAAAATAAATAAAATTTAATATAATCTATTTTTTTTATTAGTAACTTAAAATTTATAGCTATTATATACATTTTGAAAATCTTTATCATATCAATATATTCATTTAAATCTCATTCAATAAATATTAATTTTTTTGAAAATATTTTGTTTATTAATTATTCTAATTTTTTATGTTTTTTAATATACATTCAAACCTACTTGAAAGTTAAAAATACTTATAAAATCAATAAGTTTAGTATTAATAATAAGTTTTAAAATTAAAATTATATCTCTAATTTTATTAATTTTTATAACATTATTTTTTAAAAAAAATTAACAATATTTTTTTCTTGTTGTCTTCAAAAACTTTAAAGAAATTATGATTTTGCCAACCTAGTATTTGCCCATCACAGAAGATAAAATAGCTTCCTATGACTTTTCGAATGTGATAATTTTAAATAAAATGCATGATTAAAAATAAAATATATTGATGCATGAATTTTTATAAATATTGAGATTTTCTCGAGTTAAACTGAATCAACTAGTTTAATTAAATAATGCCAAACTCCACTCCATAAATTGAATTTTAAGTTTTTAAAATTGAGAAAAGTCTATAATTATGTACTACAAGAATTTTATCCTATAACTTTTGTCCTGTATAGGAGAGAATATTCCTTCATGTAAACATCTTCAAGGTAAGTTTGTTTTTGAGCTTCTCAGAGCCAAGTTTACAGGCTTACAATGGTCGTTGGAATAATTGTAATGTTTCTACTCCATGTTCCAAGAATTTTTGACAAAACATTAGCAATGTTCAAATCATTTAGGAGACTGATCAAATCACACAGATTGGCCTTGAAAATCCTAAAACAAATCATTAGCAATGTTCAAATCATTTAGGAGACTGATCAAATCACATAGATTGGCCTTAAAAATCTGAAAAATTAAGTTTTTCTTGTTGATTTCTGTAAGCATCTTCCTATTATGCCTTGTGCAACCAAATTTGGCACAGGAGATGCTCTTAGCAGATTTTCTATTTGTTTGGTTAAATATAGAATTTGTCACTCTTGTCATCAAGAAATCAAAATCATCAATCATCTATTTTTGAATGCCCATATACTAACATATTTAGCTTTGTTTGTTTTTTATATTCGTTTAAACTTTATAAATTTATAATATTTAATTTTCACTTTTACGTCGTTTTCTCTTTATAAAAATATTTTATGATGTTTTAAGTAGTTTAAAACTACTTTAAACAAAATTTTAAAGTAAAACTTATCCAAACATTAAAAAAATCAGAACATTTTGTTGTTACTTCCTCTTGGCATCCACTATTCCTCAATTTTATTTTTACAAAACATCGTTTTTCTCTTTTAATTTGTTTATATATTTAAAATTTTAAAACTTCTTTAAACAAATTTTTTTTAAAAGTAAATTCTCAACTAATTTAAAATCTATTTGTCTTACTTCCTCTTGGCATCCACTATTCCTCAATTAGGTCAAATTAGTTAATCTTCTTCTAGTAAAATGGAAAAAAAAAGTTCCTACTATTTATCTACTATATTTGAAGTAAATATAATGACAAAAACCTAGGTACCACATCTCATCTTCTTTTCTTTGTTCTTAATAGGATGTTGTCTCATACATTGGCTAAAATCAAAAGTTGAAAAGATCATGACTCTCTTATCCCTCTTCTTTAAAATGCTAGAAGCCCTAATCCTGTAAGTTAACTGTTGATGTGTTGGTTTCAGGTGGAATTCCTTGATGGAGGTTTAATTCTTTGGTCATCTTTGCGGTGACGTTTTCATTTGATTCTAATAACTTTTTAAAAAAAAAAAAAATTTGCTCTATTGATGCTACCCTTGCTGAGTAATTTGAAAAGGCTATGATGCCCATTTTGGCCCTTAGGATTCCTAAATATCCTCCATTCAACTTTAATTTCTCTTATTTTGCTTACTCTAAGCCCTATAGGATATAATATTTACCTTAATTTTCTTCTTCAATTTTTTTATCATACTTATCTGTGTTTATGACATGTTTTAGCCAATTGACATTTATGTTTTTAATGGTAATCCATTTCGCTTTCAATGTAGTTCTCAAGCCAAGTGTTATGGACTAACTTTCCTCAAGCTATCCATGCACCTTTAACACCCACCCTTCATACTAAGCCTGCCTCTCACAAATATTGATCTAGAACATAAAAGAACACAAGAGGAAGTGAGAAGGGAAGACCTTAACTAAACTGAAAGAGATTTACAATGCTAGGATTATTTGGATTCTTGGATTAACTCTTAGATGGATTACAAATGAAGTCCATAGGCCTCCACTACTCCTAAAAACATTATAATTTTATATTATAGTATTATTATATGTAGAGATTTCTAGAATATTTTATATCAATCAAGATTTTTAATATTATGGAGAGTTCCAAAGACAATTTATTCTCTAAGTATCAAAATTATTCTAGAGTGATTCAGACACAAAATCCTTGAAGTGTTCAACTTCTTTGAAATTTCCAAATGAGTTTGGTCCTAAGATCGATCCTTTCAAAGCCTTCTAGCATATTGTGGCTCCACTACAAAATAATTATTGTTAGATCCTCTTGCCCAAAGAATCACACTTAACCTATTTATTCATTGAGAGAGTGTGACATTCTCCTCGACATAAGCTCGTCATGCCCTCATCACACCTTTAGCAGAATGAGAAGGTTACATCTTATTCTTGAAATGCCACGGACCCTCCTTAAACTTTTAGGTAGCTCCTACATTAAGTAGTTCTTCCCACTTGATCCTATCCATCTATGGATTATGTACTTATACTCTCACCTATTCACTTAACTTCTCACCTACCACACTTATCCCCTTTTGGCGGTAGACCATAGGTGGTTCATCCGATGTGACATCATTGCACTCATCAAAAAATGTCATTTCCTCCTTCACACATCTTTTTGAAGATTTGGCTTCTTTATCCATTACACAAAGCCAAATGACTACCATTGTCCTTCAAGATGTCTTGCATGTATCTTGATCATGCTTTTCTTGGGTTGCTTCCTCGATTTATACTGTCAACAATCTCATTAGACTTTGGTGGTTCTAATCATAGAAATCACTCAAGCCTTCTCTCCCTCAATTATGCACAAGTTGTGGGCAAACGACATAGGAAATACTTTAGCTTGATTCAAGAAGTCCATTCCTCAAATAACTTGGTAGTCATTCATCAAAATAAGGGGGAAATCCATTTGCTCGAACCATGTGCCCATTGTTAGACTTCACCCTTTTGCGTACTTGGATAGGCTTCATTCTTGAGTTGGTTGCCCCGCTCCACCAATTGCCTTTATTCCTAACCATATCTCCTCAATTGAGATGAAATTGTGAGATGACCTATACCCACCATAACTTTTGTTGTCTCCCTCCCTATGATCATCTCCACAAAAATGGCTTAGGTCTTTAAGGGTGACTTGGATTGTGTTAGAATTTATATTGCCCCCACTTGTGCAACCGCATCACTATCTTTAACTTTTCGACTTCTCGATGGTTAGGAAGGCATGAGCTCAAAGTCTATTTTTTACAGTCCACCCAATGAAGACCTCTGCAAAACAGCAGTGTGGGGCTTGTTCGGACCTTTGTTATCTTTTTACTTGTCTTTCTCCTTTCCCCTGGTAAAGTTTTGATGATGCTCATACATGCATTTGATTGTCTCCCACACCATTAGTTTGGCCACCTTCCTTGAGTTTGTTGATAAACTCCTTAGACTAATCAATCAAGTTCTCTAATATGGCTATGGCAATGATGAGATTTTGCACTCTACGTAGCCATAATTCTGACTTTGCTCATGGTTGGTGTCCCTTCATAAAGTAAATGAGGTTGGAAACCATTCATGAAGTAAATGAGAGAATCCTTATCATATAAATAAGGGGCCTCCAAAACTAGATTTGTGAAATCCTTGATGTATTCAAGGATAAACCAAGCTTTAACTTTTGCAAGCTAGCAATCTCAACTTCAACACATTTAGGTAGAATTGACTTTAAGTTCCGTTATAAAGTCTCAAATATAAATATGGAGCACATTTCCTTCTCAACATTTCACCTTCTACTCCATTATAACATATTATGCTTAACCTCACTAATGCTATAACTGGACGTCATCAATCTACGTTTACACAAGCTACATCCCCATGCACATCCTTAACACATGCAAGCATCCTAAACATCTTTAGCTCATGGGCCTATCATATCCTGTTGAGCCCCCACCCCCCTAAAGTCCTCACATATCTTCACTTTTTTATCCAATAAACACTCCTCTAGTTGGAGCACCATGCCCTTAATGCAATATAAATAGTGGAATCATCATCATATAGGCCATTCACCCACTTGCCTAGATCGTACACCTAGGCTCTATGACATTCACAACCTCCTTCACTCAAGACAAGCATGAATCGAGACTAGAGATCATGAGCTTGGACTTCCTCCTTGGCTTTGATGCTATAGGATCGCATTATTCCTTAAGACATTGGCCTTGTGGCAGTGACTCCGCAGTGGTTTCAAACCACACAACTTGAGCAAGTCTCTGATATCAACTTAGCCCTCAAATCAACTTGGCTCTTATTAGTTATGGACTAAATTTCCTCAAAGCTATTCAAGTGGCCTTAGCTACTAAGTCAAACTAACTATCACAAAATTAGGCTCGAATAAAGAACGCATGAGAGAATGGGAAGGAAAGGAATAACTTCAACTAAACTAAGAGAGCTTTTATAATGCTGGAATTATTTGAACTCCAAGATTCATTCTTGGATGTATTACAAATAAAGTGGTGCCTCTTTATATCTACTTCTAAGAATATTCTAGATTTACATCATAATATTATTGTGTAGAGATTTCTAAAATACTTTATACTAATCCTAAATATCTATAATAATCTAAAGAGTTTCAAAGACTCCTAGATTATTTCCTAAGTATTTAAATTATTCTAGAGATATATAAAATCCTTGAAGTGTCCAATATCTTCTAGAGTATTCTATGGTCCTCTGAATGAGTCCAATCTTATATAGAATCTTCTAAAGCCTTGTTGTACATTATGGTGTTAACCTATAAATATATTCCATAAATGGAATCATGATGTGGTGAAGCCAATGCATATCAGATGTGAAGTCATGCAAGATTGAACACTTGAAGCCAAAACACCTTAATCATGACCAAACATGAATGCAATTTGTAAAACGAACTTCATCAATACATTTAAATTGTTCATTTAAATTAGCTCTCATAAAAAATGACCCGATGATCATAAGTACATCTTCACGCATATCAAAGTCCAAATGCCTCGATATCATCCAAATACACTCTGTTCGTGAAACAAACTATGCTAATGTCACTGAAACATCAAAATTAGGGACCATCTATTGATTGAACAAGTGCTGTGAATGGCAAGCCATAGATGCAATGTAAATCAAATCAAGCATAAAATTCAAAATTTGTCAAAATCATTTGAATGACCTCAGATCACAAAACAAACAATACCATTAAAATCAGGAACATCAAATTTGCCAAAAATAATACTCATATATATATGAAATTAATTTTAAAAAAATTCATAGATAATATTGTGCAAATTTAGCCAATAAATTAGGATATACAAGAATAATATTTATTTCAAGATAACTAAATTTGATTTTAATATTAGGCAAAAATTAAAGTAAATTTCATAGATAAATGGAAAATAACTAATTTGGTTAATTATTTTCCTAAACAGTGCCTAATTGCATTCAAAAGTTTAAAATTCCGACATAAATCGTAAATCCTGCTTATTTCATGATTTATATAGATATAATAACTAGCATCCACATTGCTACCTTTAATATCCCAATTCCTCCTCCTAAACATCTCATGTTTTCCTCCTGGATATCATGCTAAAGAGGCCGAACCATTAGCCTCATCTCTCCCACTCTCGAACCAAAAACATAAGAAGCCCTCCTTTCATGCCATCCCCTACTCTCACAAACCAAGAATCCAATCTCCACTCAAGTTCATGCCACCCAACCCCTCAACTCTCGTCAGTCTCTCTCTAATAACCAGAAAAAAATACTAATTATTTTTGCAAGCATGACGGTTGTGAATAGATAAATCGAGGAGATTCAACAGCAGCCTCAGGTGAGTGTGCGGAAAGGGGAGTTGGCGAGGATAGATTCCACACGCGCATGGAGAAGTGACTCAGGAATAGGACACACCAACTCAAGACATAGGAAGAAAATAAAAAAAGTAAAACACTCCCAAAGTGATGCGGAGATAAGTGGGACTACGAACATACAAGATCATACAGAATGTACGCATTCTATATCACTTTGTGACATGCGATATCACTTTACAAAGATCACTTGCATGCGCTTTCATCAGATCTATATATATGATTTTCTATTTTCTTAGTTTAAAATTTATTGATTTAAATTATTATTAAATTAGAAAGGAAATTATTTTGGGAGTTTTGCAAGCAATAATTTGATATAATTTTATCTCTAATTTTGACGAAATACATCTAATATAATTTTAGATTTCAAAATTTATACAACCCTACAACCTTAAATCTATTTTATTACCTAAAGCTTTAAATAACCATGATTGATTATAAGATATTAGTGAAAGTAACAGATTTTCAAGAAAAGAAATTTTAAATAAATTAGTAAATGAAAGATTTCAAGCCTTGATTATTTAATGATTCTTGAAAACTTAGGATTAATTATTTTATAAAAAAAAGTGCAATCATGAGAATTGAAATGATTATATATTATTATTTTAAAATTGAAATAATTGGAGAGAAAGATAGAAAATCTTAAATCAAATTAAATTGGAAAAAATTAAACGTTGAATAGAACAACAACAACAGCCTTAATCCCACTAAGTGGTGCCACATGAATCCTTCATCTCCATTGTGTCCTATTATGTGTCAAATTCTCATTTAATTCAAGCATACTAAGGTCATTTTTTATACATCTTAACCAAGTCTTTTTAGGTCTATCTCTACCTTTCTTAACATAAGGCAAATCTAATGCATCTACTCTCCTAACAAGGTCATCGGACAACCGACGCTTATGTGGCCAAACCATCTAAGGCGACTGTCTCTAATCTTATCTGTCACTAGAGCTACTCCAACTTGTTTCCCAAACATACTCATTTCGCATTTTATCTCTAAGAGTAAAACTAATCATCCACCTGAGCATCCTCATCTCTGCAACACATAACTTAGTCTTATGCTTCTCTTTAATTGACCAACATTCTACACCATAAATCATTGTAGGTCTTACCACCATCTTATAAAATTTTTCCTTAAGTTTAAGATACTTTTCTATCACATAAAGCCGATGCATTCCTCCACTTCAACCATCCAACTTGAATTCTACTAATAACATCTCCATCTATTTCACCATCATTTTGAACAATAGAGCCTAAATATCAATCGCCACTCTTTTAATGAGTTTACCCAATGTCACACTACTACTAGAACTTCTGTAACTAAAATTATACTCCATATATTCATTTTTATATCTACTTAAATAAAAACCTTTTGACTCTAAGGTTGACTTCCACAATTCAAGTTTCTCTTGACTCTCTCTAATCTTATCAACAATAAGAATCATCAAGAAAAGCATACACCAAGGTACATCTCGTAAATGCCTAAGAAAAGAACATCAATAACTAAAGCAAAAAGATAAGGGCTTAAAGCGATCCTTGATGTAATCCAACAAATAAGAAAATATTTTGTCAATCCTCCTGTTTGGACACAAGTAACAACTCTAATATACATATCCTTAATGACTTGAATATAACTAATATTAACTCCAATAATAAATAAATTCTAATATTAACTCTTTCTTTCTAACTTTCCAAAGAATATCTCTTGAAACTTTATCATAAACTTTCTCTAAATCAATAAATATCATATGTAGATCCTCCTTACTTTCTATACTTCTCCATCAAACCTCTTAACAAATGTATACATCCATAGATATCTACCGCATGAAACCAAATTGATTGTGAGAAACTTTGTATCACATCTTAACCTATGCTCAATTACTCTCTCATAGTATGACCTATTAACTTAATTCTTTTATAATTTGTACACTCTTGTGCATCACCTTTATTCTTAAATACAAAAAACCAACAAACTCTTTTTCTACTCATCTCATTTTTTAGTCTTTAAAATAACATTAAAAAGATTTGTCCAAGAAATTCCTCGATCTCCTAAACATTTTCACACTTATATGGAATATCATCGATCCCATGCTTTTCCATATTTCATTTTCTTTAATGCTTCTAACTTCAAATTTACTAATACGACGATAAAATAAAATTCTATTTTTTGTTTAGATATTGCTAAAATCAATCGTATTTTCGTGATCCTTCATTAAAAGTTTATCAAAATACTTCATCCATCCATTTTCAATATCCTTTTCTAAAAAAAACACTTTATTATTTTCATCCTTAATACACTCACTTAAACTAGATATTTACTTATTCTATCTCTTGGTTAACTTATATACATCTTTCACCTTCTTCAGATCTAATCTATCAGATAAATCACTGTTTAAATTTTCAGATCATATATCGCTTTCTAATCTCAACGCCACTTTATATCTTTCTTAATTCTTCAAGTTTTACATCTAAACCAAGTTTTATAACAATCTTTATTTTATCTTTATTACACATTCTCGATCACCACCAACTTTTTTTTTATTAAAAGTTTTTTTTTTTTATTCTCCAAAGACATTTTTTTATAACTGCTTAATTTCACTGCTACTTTTTTTTTCACATAATATTACTACTTATAAACATCTCAAATTCTAAGACTTCAGAATATTCTTAAAAATATTTTTTTTAAGCCATCATCTAATCGTAACAATAATTTGATTTATTTTTTATCTTCCAATCTTTCATCTTAAAATATAAAACTACAATCAATATTGGGTACTTAAGCTTTCACTTTAAATGATCTTACAATCTAAATGATCTATTTTTCTTATTAGAAAATAATCAATCTGTATTTTACTAAATCCATTTTTATAAATAATAATATGCTCATCTCTTTTCTTAAATAAAATATTAACAACTACAAAATCATATGCTAAAGCAAAATCTAATACATTCTTCATTAGTCACACTAAATCTATAGCCACCATGAATACTTTTAAAATCTTCTATCACTCTATCAATATGTCCATTTAAATCTCCTCCAATAAATACTTTTTTTCAAGAGATTTTCAGATAATCCTTCAAATTCCTTCCAAAATTTTCAGCTACATCCAAACTTACTGAGGAGCATAAACACTTATAACATCGATAATCTTAAGATCAACAATAATCTTTAAAGCTATAATTCTATCTCCACATCTATTAATATTTATAATATTATCTTCAAACTTTATCTATAATCATACTACATCATTTCTAATTCGATTTCTACCAATACCAAAGTTTAAAACCTAAACTATCAATCTCCTCTTCTCCCCAACCCATTTAGTTTCAAACACATAAAATATTTATCTTTCTATGAACCATAATATTTATTAATTCTATTAATTTACAGAAAAGTACATATATTCCAAGATCCTAACCTAATTATAGTTTATGGACTAACTTCTTTTGCCCGCATCCATCCATAATGCGAACTCGCTTATTTAACACCGCACCGAGTCGTGCAAAGACACTTTTTTTTCACTATATTCATGTCATACAGCGCATCGCTTCCAGGGAACACCCTAGCATTAACACAATATTTTAAATGATTCATGTCGTGATTATTTCGACAAGTTTTATGCTGGCTATCGTAACCCTCCACTTTTCACATCCGGACTTGGGATCGGCAAAGGTAATGTTAAACAAAAAATTAATTTAAAATAAATAATTTAAATTGACAAATGACGTTAAATAACAAAAAAAATATACACTAATCATGTATTAAAAAAAAATAAATTTCTTTTATTGATCAAATCAATATATTTATTTTATAAGTACTCAAATTAAGAAAAGAAATTTTAAAGAGGAGATTGTATTCATACTTTTAATTATATTATTACATTTATGTAAAAGTTTACTTATTTTTCATACGATTTAAAATGCATTAGATATATTTATAAATTATCTCCATTTTAAATCGGATTTATTTTCATATTCTCCATATAAATCTAACAATCTCAATGTTGGGATCATTGTATTTACATTATCAGATAATTAATTGATTTTCTTTAACTAATATGATAAATTTCATAAATTTACATATTTAATGAGACAAGAAAAAGAGTTCACCTTATTATAATTGCATTGAATGTACAAAATGCATAAAAGATAAATGAAGATCATCCTTTGATAGTTTGGAAAAGTTTTTTTTTTAAAATGTTTTTTTGGTTTTAGACTGACTTGAAATAATTAATAAATTAGAAATAAAATTTCTAAAAAATATTTATTTTTATTTACCTCTTATATATTAAATTGTTTAAACACTTTTTACATAAAGTTCATATGTATAATAGATCAGTCATGCATATTATTTATGTTTTCATGTTTTACTAAAGTGTAAAGATATTATTTATCCACTGATAATATTATTTATTTACAAGTTATTTTATATTTTTTTCAAGTGTCCTTCCTAACTAAATAAGATATGAAATATGTTACAACATATGACTTGAGATAAAAGTAATGTTAGTTTATATTAGACATGTTTTATACGATAGATAATTAAAATGACAAATTTGTTAAATATACTGATTTAGTTTATACGATTGAAAATATTATGTAGTTTATATTTATTAATGTAAAAAATTTTTTTATTATCCGTCCGACTGTCTATCCCCACTTTGATATTCCAAGCTTCTAGGCAAGGTTGGTCGTGACATCTCTCTCTCTATTCCTCACACAAACAGCAGTTGAAGCCCCTCTTCTTAGCGTGAAGCTCGAGAGTCCTCTAGCTCACGCATCCCAGCTTCCTCCTTTCGCCAACCCTAACCCCTCTCTCGACCCTACAGACCTCACACCAAGCCTTCCAATACCCGCCAAACTCCCCAATCCGCACCTCTCCAAATCCCATCGACCCAGAACCTAACCCTTCTACTTCCCCCTCTTTTCAATTCACGCAGAAGCAGACCATCCTCTTCTCTCAACTTCATTCACACTGAATCCTCACACACCATAAAGCAAAAAAAATTAATCAGCATCAAAGAAAAATGGGATTTCAGATTTTATAGTATTTAGTATTGTTGTTCTTGCTATTTGACAGAATTTGATCTAGATCCTGCTCAAAATCTGCTGCCTAAACTAGCAACATTTAGGTTGAGTAGAGTAGCAACAAAATTTCAGAGCATGTGAAATTCAAAGTTGCCGACTTTGGTATTTTATCGCCTAGGTTAAATCCCGCTTAATCCCTGGTTGTTCCTTGCCCTCTCTAAATCGACAAGCAAAAGAAAGGGATCATGTTCAATCCCTCCAAAATTCATCACTTTATGGTTGATTTCGATCTGTGTAAAGCATAAATGCAAATACAAGATCACTAAACTATCAAAATTAAATACATGCGCACAGCAAAAAAATTTCATGCCTGCAAATTTTTAATGAAAGTGAAACCCCATACACGTCTTTTTGAGTGTGGTGGGAAGGAAGACAATAGAATAAATTTAAAAATTCAATGAATTATTGATTAAAAGTAAATAAATCAACACCATTTTAGATGAGTGGACAAAACTTAGAACACCTTCATGAAACCAAATCCAACACATACATGCAAGCAGACAAAATGCATGTTTCAAATAGTAATTAAATGCAATATTTGAACACATTCTAAAACAGTAATACATTTGTGCAAAACAACAAAATTAAGTTTCTTCAAGAGATGCGCACAAATCATGAAATAACTTCAAGTTCAATTAAAATATATTGAAGTACCTGTAACTATATCTTGTGAATGTATCTAATATTTATGCAAATGCATTGAATATTGCATCATACAACTGTACTAAAATTCATGCTCACCATCAAATTGAACACCCATACGAGGATTTTGTACAGGTCGAATATATAATACTCTCAAATTATTTCTACCTCAAAAAGCATGTAAATATATTATGTGATTGCATCAAAATCTATGCAATCATTTAATATTTATGTGCATAAAAATTCTGAGGAATGACTGAAGTTACTTGCATGTACCCTAACACAGTACTGAATTCCTAAATCTGGTGTCTGAAAATATTATGCGAGTTAAAAAAATAAATTGATTAATCTTTTTATGATAAAATGTATGCAAGCTAATAAACATTTTTTGATATATTAATATCTTTCAAAATGCAAAATGAATATACATACGTTTTCTCCACTAGACCGTTTTGCTTATACAGTAGAGTTATAAGTCCCACCTGATCAATTTAATCATTCCCCTGTAGGAACTGAAGTTGATAAAATTGATATTTCTTAGTAATGCTCTAAGTAACAAATTTCAATAAAAATGCAAAGAAAATATTAATTTAAACTCATGACTTCAACCAAAACTATATCCTAATAACTCATTTACATATATTTATTAATATCCTTAATAAAGGGATTTCATGTATGAAAAAATGTAAGCACCCAATTTCATAGAGTATGATTACAATAGACTCAGTCCTTCATTAAGAAAGATGGAGTTGATAGGTCTATAATTTGATCAATATTCAAATCTAATCAAGTGACATTTAATCAAACATCATAGATGTGATCTTTTGCTAACAAATAAGCAGAGTTGATAGGGTCCACCCAAATGATGTAATAACCACAGAAAAAAAGAAAAAAAATTATTTTCCTAACCGCCGCGACGGTTGGCCGATCGTAGATAAATCGAAAGGAGGGGAAGAGGGCTCGATTTTGGTTTCAAACCAAACACCCAAAACATGCGAGAGAGGGAGAGAGGGAGAGAGGGAGAAGGAGAAGGGGAAGAAGGCTTCCTCTTGTGTGTGCCCTAGGCTAGTTTCACCACTACTGACACCGAGCCACCGTCGAGCCGCCGCTAGCCTGTAGCCTCCCGTGAGTGAGACCGAGAAAGGAGACAATAGGACAAGCTAGTGTGCATGCAAACGGGAGCGAGCGACGGGATGAGGGGCAGTCGGGGTTGCACGTGCATGACTCTGGACGAGTGATGGGCATAGGTTTTAAGGCAAACTGATGGAACTTATAAAGTAAGGTAAAGTTTACTTATTATAAACTGAAATTTTTACTTTCGATTTAATTATGCTCTATGTAACATAAGAAACCCTAATTCAATTTTGAAATAAGTATCATTAAGTTGATAAGAGATTGAAACAAAAGATAAAGATTCGACGAGGAATAACAAATTTCACGAACTTACAAATGTGATTTTACAAATTTATTTCTACATAGCTTATATTTTATTTATGCCTAAAATTATGTAAAAAATAATTGCAAGACTCATCTAAATTGAGGTTTATGAATGAGATGGATGTAGTAAGAACACGATTGATTTTATGAATAGAAAGTGAGTATAATTTCACCTTTCCCTATAATATAAATCAAATTCAATTTTTTAAACATTAAATATTTACATATAAAATAAAATCTTGCATATTGACTTGGCATTTAGCTTAATAAATGTAAATAAATATATCATATATTATAGTTTATAATAATATAAAAACTACTCTTTCTTATGGATGTAAAAGTATAAATTTTATGAGGCAAATAAAAGAAAAATGAATAAATTTAAATAATTAATTGGGAAATTAAAAAAAATAGATAAAACTTCTTACAAAAGATTATATTACATACCTAATAGTAGATTCATAATTTAAATTTAATAATGAATAAAGTGAATATGATAATTGATAAAAGAATTAAATAAATTAAAATATTTTAGATATAAATAGCAATCATCTAAATAAGAATGAGAAATTTTTTTTTTTTAGAAAATATAATATCTCTAATGAACTAGTGTAGAAATAGAATTATAAAATTTATCATAAGAGAGATAGTTATGTTTCAATAATGTATACACTTAGATAGTTATGAGTATTGATCCAGTTAATATTTCTAATTATAAGAACTTCAGTTAAATAAATATTTTCAAAGGGGAGATGATCCGAAAGAGCTTCACACTAAAGTGAATAATTATGTTCTTACATTTATGGTAAAAATTTACTTATTTTCATATGATGGAATGCATTGATACATAGTTATAAATGATCTCTGTATTTCAAATTATGATTTAGTTTCTCATTTCTCCATATTAAATGAACAGTATGAATGTTAGATCATATTATTACTTATATCATTGTACAAAATTAACTGATTTACTGTATTGAGATAATATGAATAGCTTTATAAATTCTGTCATGAATGTGTATGTCTAAAAATAGAATTCACTCGCCTTATGATATTGGATGGGACGCAATGTACTCGTGCACAAAAAGGTAAATGAAAATAGATACTTGTCATTTGGATGAGTTTAGAAAAATATTTCTTCTGAAAAAGGTTTTTAGACGATGACTCCTGTAATGTTTGATAAATTATAAAAAAAATGTCTAATAAATGTTTATTTTTCATCTACCTCTTATATATTGGATTGTTTAAACACCCATTTTTACATAATGTTTATGCTTATGGTAAAATGTCATGCATATTATTTATGCTTTCTTATTTTACTATAGTGTAAAAGTATAATTTATTGAGAATATTATTCAATTGATTTTATATTTTGGTGTCTTTTAAATGAAGAATGAAGAGGGAGGAATATGTTCTGGTCATCTGATAACTTGAGATAGGTATTATATTAATTTTTGTTTTAGATTGTATTTAATATGACTTATGTTGGTGGATAATTTATATATGCAGACAAAATTATTAAATATAGTTTTAGATTTATAGTGGCTCTTATATGATTTGAAAAAATATTGTGCAGTTTATATTTCTATTGGATCTATTTAAGTAAAGTTTTTCTTTTCTTATGCGTCCAAGCCGTCCGTTTGGTATTAGCTTCGGTAGGGTAGATAGATGATAATGATGGTTGAATGAAGAATTCAACTGAAAGAGATATCATCAAAAATATATTTAAATTCCAAAAAAAATTAATTTCAACAAAATACAAAATTTGATTAATTTATATCAAATAATATTCATCATTTAAAACTTTAAATAAAAAATCCATCCAGTTAAGCCTTGCGTTAAGAGTGAAAAATTAAGAAAACTCAAACACAAAGGATCGATGTCAAATATCACTATGTTCATTCTTAATAAATCTTATACTATAAATTAAGGATGTAAACCATGTCCTTTGTCTGCAGATATTGTCCTTAAATTGCACCACAAAAATTAGTTGTTACGGCTAAAGCCCTCTAATTAAGTAGTTTAGCCTCTCAATAGCTCAATTACTATGGTCACGATTATATCCCTTATGTTCCCCCAATGGCTCAGCTCCCATGGGTTGTGAATCATAAGGTGAACCTGATAGAGCAAAAAATCCTCTTTTAGCTAAAGTGGACAAAGTTGTCTCCTTAAACGCACATCAACCCAAGTTTACAAAATCTCCTTAGACGAAGCAACCCTTGACTGCTAATAAGGATGCTTATGTTAGGTTGGGTCGACTAACTCTAACTAAATAAAATAAAGACCATGAGAGCCCGGACGATAGAATCATGGTATCTTGATCGGGTGGGTCATCATTTCTCCAACCATATGTTTTAAGTTAACAACAAATAATTTCTTAAATTTTAAACTCCACTTGTTGCTATTATACACTAAATAATTAGCGATCTAGTGACTAGACTTAATCAAAACTCTCTTTTACTATTGAGAGTGGTAATTAATTATAGGTGCTTGCATTTATAGGAAATCTATAACCATATCTAAAGTCCTCACAAAATAAGTGCAAAATCTCTAAGTAGTGTCTCATCTAGAAATCCATCTACTTTCTGAACTCTCCTCATCAAAAGATTGGGCGTGAATTTTCAAAGCACACATATGGCTCCACTCCAAAATGATTTTGGTAGATCTACTTGTCCTTGCTTGCCATATCATGCCCAAGAAAATATAGTTAATCTCCTTATTCATCTGTGGGTGTGACAGAAAGCTCTCAAACAAAAACAAAACAAAACAAAAAAAAAAAACCGTTCAAGAATCTCAGTTTGGATTCTGGATATATGCTTTAACTTTGCACGTATTAAATACTGCTAAGAACTAAACCAAATCATAGAAAAGCATCTTTGTTAGATTCATGATTGAAAGAATCTTACTGCTCTGAATCTATTTTCCTGAGGAGAACCTTGTAGCTTGTAACAAAACCACAATAAGTAAATTTCTTGGTTTAATTGAAAACAAAAACAAAATACTTATGAACCTGCCAACCATAAACACAATAAAACAAACACGTATTTCAGGCTAAATCCATTGCTAAACTGATCTTTACCATGACAAAGAAAAGCAATTTATACTCACAGTGTTGCAGCGCTTTCCATATTCCGCCAGTGTTTCCTTCTGAAACTCCCGTCATTTGAAGAGAAATAAGACCAAACAGAAGCTAGAATTCCACCATGCAAAGATCCACTTACTCCCCACAAACTGCTTTAATTAAAAAAAAAAGCTAAATGGTAGGAAATCACTTTATGGTTATGTATCGATTTGTGCCATGCTTAGCCCAGTGATCCTTAAGATCTAGAGGTGCCGACAGATCGTAGCCTTCAGCAACTAATCTGGTAAGCAACTTGGCAAAGGCACTGCCGCTCATCTTCCTCCCTGCAATTCTTGCATGGCGTTTGTTGGGAATAACTGGAAGAGGGTACAGGGAAAGTGTCCTAGTACAACAAGCAGATTGCCATCCACCATTGCCCCATTTGTAACAGTGCTGTAGCTTCCCTGTGCATGAACACCCAGGTGGTTGCATCATTGACCCATCAAAAGGGACCTGATTCAGTCGCAGATCCTGAACTTTCCATTCCAGGTATTTTAACTCAGAAATCTGCTTGTTTAGGTCCTCCCCGCCTCCAATAGAACTACCTATCCACTCATTAAGTGGCTTTGCACTGACAAGTTGTTTGCTCAAATCCTCAGTCTCACTGATCCTTCTGCCTTTCTTCAGCGTCTTGGATGCTTTCTTAGCTGGATTAGCAGATTGATCTTTAGTCTTTTTCCTTGACCGCTTAGTTTTTTGTTCCTTAACAGCGCCATTAGAAGCTGTTGAGATGGGATATGACTCAGTTGCAAGCTGGGTTGGGCATCCTAGAGGACTTTCTAAACCATCATTGCCATTCATATTACTTTTACCTGCATACTCAAGCGCGGCAAGGGCATTGTCACGATCCATGATGGCAGCATTCCGCTCTGCAATTGCTCGATCACGCTGTGCAATGGCCATATCCCTGTCAGCAAAAGCAGCTCTCTTCTCAGAAATGGCTATGTTGAGTTCTTGAATGGCATTGTCCCTCTCGGCTATGAGGGCCACAAGCTTTATAGTAGAGCTGTCTTTCATCTGATGCTGAGGCATCATCCACAGCCACCCATCATAATTACAAGAAAAACCATATATGACCTTGCACTGCTTTTCATCACTCACTTGCACAACTAGTCACATGAATCCATTCGACCTTGTTTCCATTCGTATATATTATCTGCATTCCTCCAAAAATGTGTGTTAAAACAACTGGCACACTAATAAGCATATGGCATCATAAAAAAATGACTATGAATTGCATTTCTTCTTATCATGCCATGAAATCATTTAAAATTTTGTGATCAAGAAGTTATCTAACAGTCTATGATTATAAACTACACACATCTAGCATGAAATAAAACTTCAAACAGTTGACATTTCTAGAAAGAATTTGCATCGATGATAAAGGTTTGTGAAATATTGAGCAACTCCAAAAATTATAACAACCATATAAAAATATTGATTAAAAAAAGATCACAAAAGCTTGTGTTAACAACGTATATGTAAAATTCTACATCTGCATGTACGGCGGGGAGCTTTGGAATATTAAGGCGAGAACAGACGGTCGGACGGATAAAAGAAAATTACCAATATTTTTCTTAAACAAAATCTTGATCGTATAAAATTTCTGATTCACAAATTATTTAACAATTTATCTGCGTATATATATATCTTAATAAAATTCATATGAAATACAATTTAAATATAAATTAATATAGGCGTAATTATCTATCTCGCAGTCTCTGATAAGCATAACATAACTATTATCCAGTTAAGATGATTCGCGAAAAATAACAACAATTGAATAAAATTCGATTGAGTTAATTATCTTTGTTCTATAGTAAAGAAGGTATAAGCGATATCGTATGGGTTTTGTTATAATATGTACGTAAAGAAATTGCAAACAATCAAACATATAAGAGGTATGTATAAATGAATATTTTAGGTGACTTTTACTTACATTTATCATTTTTATTAAATAGTCAAAATATTTACCGAAAAGCTTTATCTTTAATACTCATCCAAAGGATAAGTAATTCATTACCATTTTGTCAATTTATTTTTTTGTCGTGAGTATATTGTGTTCAAATGCAGTAAGGGTGAACTCTACTTTCAACATCTGGCGTTCAAGAGTATCTGATTATACAATTATGCGTATTAATTCATAACGATCGCTTAACTTTATAAATTGTGAAGTGACGATATGATCTAGCGTTATTATCCAATATGAAGAAGCACTACAAGATTTATGAAGCGAAATAAATCATTACTGCAATCGGAAAAGTCATCGTATAAAATGTATTTACAGAAAGTAAAGACATTTTTATCATAAATGTAAACGTAATTACGCGTTAATTTGCGTTCATATTGAATCTCCCTTTAATGCTTTCTTTCCCAATTGAAATTCTATATAATAAAATATTAATTGGATCAATATTAGAAAGTAATTTATTTTATTTTATTCTTCTATCATGATCTTACATATAAACTTTTATTATTTGGCCGTTAAAATATTCGTTTAATCATTTTCTAAATCGATTATTAACCTTTAATTTATTTAATATAATGATATTTATATACTAATTTATCATATAATACTTCTAAATCCATTAATCCTATTATTTTCTTTAATATATAACATTAAGTATTAAAGTGACTTAATATAGATAAATTTTATTTTCATTTAATGTTTATCATTTCCCTTAAAATGATTCTTAATTACTTATATAACTTAGCATGGGTTTAAGGTTTTATTAATTTGCAATTATATTTCATATTTAAAGATTTAATACTTAATTACTGGAATTTCATTTATGCTACATATTCCCAATTTAAAGTTCTTGCTGAAATCAATAAACCCTAAGTTAAACTTGAAATAATACTAAAATCAGATTTCAATTTAAATAACATATATATATATATACTTGCCTTTCTATTTCCTTTATATTCTCGGTTGCCCTAGGACCCGTTCAAGCGGATGGACGCACGCATGCACTCGTCTTCCTTTCCTCCCACGCACAGGGCTCTCATTCGCACGCAAGGGCGCACAAAGGGCTTTCCTCCTTCTTTCTTCTTCCTCAGTCGACAACACACGGAAGGCTTCCGATGACCCGATGTCGGCGACGTGGAGCCGCTTCACTCAGCTAGGGCATGGACGCACGATTTCCCTTTCCCTCGACATTTCTTTCTTTTTCTCTCCCTTTCTCTCTCGTTGCTTTGGAAGTCTTTTGAAAGCAACGAACTCATCTCTTTGAATTTTCTAATCTGCCAGCATCATGCGTTTGATTTTTTTTTTCCTCTAACTTCCGGTTATTACAATCTCTCCCATTTATAAAAATTTCGTCCTCGAAATTTAAAGAAAATAATAGAAATAAACATACATTTAATTAAATAAATGAGGATAAAGTCCTCACATTTCTGATTCTTTCTCCGTAAACTCGATCGATACATGTTTTTACGACGCAAATGGAATTTCCTATTCGCGAGATGTTTAACATCATAATCTATAATTCTTTTTCATCCATGATGTGAGATCGAGTTAAATATCAATAGGATCCATAATTTTATTGGTTTTCATAATATATTTTCGAGAGAATATAAACACATTGTCTCCTGCGTGTGAAAGATAAAGTCTAAGTCACTTTCCCAATTATTTCCAAGATTTCATATAGACCAATATAGCGTGGGCTCAACTTTCCAACTTTGTCAAATCGTTTTATACCTTTAATGAGGCTGACTTTAAGAAATACAAATTCTCTCACTTCAAACTTTACTGGCCGATATTTAGCATCATAGTATTTCCTCTGTATATCTTAAACAGCTTTTAATCTATCATGGATCAATCGAATATTTTCAGTGGCTTCATCAACTACATCTGCGATGATTCTTCTTTCACGCTCCACCCACAAAGCGGTGTTATGATTCCCATACAAGACTTAAGAAGTCATACCAATCTTTCTTGAAAATTTATTATTGGTAAACTCGATCAAACAAAATTTCCCAATTTCCCCTCAAGGATCAAAGTCTAGCAAATCTTCAAATGTTTGAATTATTCTTTCAGTTTGAGGATGAAATCTGATCTTCGAAAGTAAGCGCCTACAAAGTTTATTGAATTTTTCTCCTAGATGTAAATCGACACTATAAATTTTGGCTAGTAACTTGTAATTTCATCAACATACTTCCTGTTAGCTTTTCAAGACGATTGTTTGATAGGTATAAAGTGTGCACTTAGTCCATATCAATAATAACCCAATAGCATCCGTCTCTTACGGATCTAGATAAGTCAACCACAAAATCCATAGTAATATCATCCCATTTTCACTCCGCGTTGGCAAAGTAAAGTCACTTGATGTTCTGCTTAAATCTAACATGATTGACACTATAGTAAATTTCACTAACTTCGTTCGCGCAAAATATTTTCTTAAGATCTTGATACATTTTGTTCTTACGCGGATGAATTATACAATTAGAATGATGTCTTACGTGTAAAATGTCTTTCTTCAAATCTTCAACATCGGAATCTGGCTACGTGATACTTTGATAATCCGTCTCCATCAATTTCAAAATCTTTTTGTATGTCTCTTTTTTTATCAATTTAAAATTTTACGAAATTAAGTAATGCTGAGGTAAAAGCGTCGTATTAAATGCTGGTGATTATATAGTCGTTTGATTTAACGATAAATCGTGATCGTAAATTTAATGATTGAAATTTTTAATTTTTAAATCTTTAATCAATTTCCTTTATTGAGAATCAATGATAAATCTTCTTAGATATTTTTTCTACTTAAAGTATCAGTATATTCATTACCTGGGATGATATTGAATATTGAATCATGTCGCTTGAGTTGCATCTATTCGGAAATTTAGCTCATACGAGTAAAGATATATTTGAACTTTCGTGATCGAAAGCTTCAGCCTTAAATAAATAATCTCCCGAATTTTCAATGCAAATATATTTTTTCTTATTTCAAATCATGGGTTGGATAGTTATTTTCGTGATTTTTTAATTGTCTTGAGCGTAAGTAATCATTTCTTTTCATTACATCTTACACATCTATTTTCTTAATGATGTATCATTTATAAATTTGAAATCCCATGCGATGAAATAGTTATCTTGGCGGTCGTTAAATAATTTTTGATTTTTTGAAAAATTTTCACCTTGTCGACCATTCAAATTTAGCGCTTTTTTGAGTTAGTCACAGATAGTCTTTATGTGATCGATCAAGCCTTGATGAATCTCGCGTAATATAAAATTCAATCGCAAAAAGCTTATGGCGATTGGTTGGTGCGATTAGATTCATTTGCTTTGACTTTTCGATCGGCAAATACCTTATTCTTAATTATGTCCGAGAATATGATGTTATTTAATCAAAATTCATACTTTGAGAATTTTGCATATAATTCATTTCCTTTCAGAAATAATGTGAAGATGATTTTCATGAGTTGCTTCATCTTTGAAATAAATTAGAATATCGTTTATGAATCTGATGAATAAATTTAAAAGAGTTTAAAGATTATTCATGAGATCATAAATCTGTTGGGCGTTGTTAAGCGAAAGACATCTTGTGAACTTCATAGTTCATGATCACGATTTGGTATATCTTCTTATAATTCTAAGGCGATGATGTCGATCTTAAATCAATCTTTGAAAATCAGAAGCAGTTGATGATCGAAAAGATCATCATTCTTGGCGAGATATTTATTCTTGATGTGAGTTTGTTAAGCTCTCATAATCATCGTAATGTAAACTCTCGTCTTTCCTCTTCCTGAATAATGGGGCTCCCGAGGAGATGTGTTTGGTCGATAAATCCTTTCCAATTCTTATAGGGATTCTTGACTCTTGTAATTCTTTTGATCGACATTCATATGATAATTTTCTTCTGGGTTTTGCATCTTGAATTAAATCGATAGAAAAATTCTCTCATAGCACGGTAAATCATCAAAAAAACTTACGAATACTCCTTTATTAGATATATTTTCTAATTTCTTTACCTCTTTAGTAACGTGATAACTTGAGAAAATTTTCATTTCTTAACATTTTTGAACTTTCAAGCAACTTATCATATTTAATACTTATCTTATCTAAATTTGAATTTTTCTTCTCAAAATATTGAATTTATCTTTTTTTTTCGATAATATATAATAGGATAGTATTTAGAAAGTTAATCTATTCTTAAAATCACATCAAATTCATATATCGGCGGTATTAAATCGATCCAAACTTCTTTCAGATATTCGAGTTCCGCAAAAATTTTTAGCATTCATATGAATTTAATTGCAGCGAAAGTCTACAGACATTTTCATAAGTTTAAATCCCAAAATTCTCACACATTCCTCAGATATAAATGAATATGATAATTCAGTATTAAATAAAACTCTAATTAATTTACTTTCAATAAAAATGATACTTATAAATGAGTAGATATATAAAACAAATATATCTAACACAATATAAAATTTTAACAATGTTAATTTAAATAAAGATATTTATAATGACATGGATAGCTTTTGCTTCTTTGCTGCGTGAGTCATAAACTCGGTACTGTATTCTCGATTCGAGTTTGAGATGGGCCGATCGTCGATTCATCACCTTTGTCCACCAACGTTATCACGAGGAGGTTGAACACTTGTCCTAGTATCCATTGAAGATTTCTAATCCAAGATAGGACAAAATTTTACCATATGTCATGGCTAATGGCATAAATAGTAAGTGTTTATGCCTGAGAGGCACTCTTCTTTATGTGTTCTTCCATATTTTAAGCATGTAGTATCATTCGCTCGACATTAGTATATGACTTAGCTTCTTGGGTTTGATTTTTCGGTTTTGAACATTTTTTGCGTTTAATTTCATCTTATTCTTAAATATATCTCATCCTCTTGGTAGGTTGCAAATCAATTCTTTAACCTCTCCTTGGTCATAGTCATTAATCAGGAGGAATCAAGAGTTGTACATCCTTCGCGGTCAGGATAAACATGACATTTTTCTTGCATTTGGTATCGTGAGGTGTCTTGAAAGCATTGCTTCGACTTCATCTTATATGATAGAGCGATCTCCTTGTACCAATCGATGAATTTGTCTACATTTGTCTCACAGGCGAGAGGTCAATCGTCTCTAAAGTCTTCAAATCTCTCGTGAAACAAGATTGCAGCCTTCCTTCAAACTTCTCTGCATTGTCACCACCATCTCCCCTCAAAAGAAATCAAAGCAACTCTTCTTTCGGAGGCATGACATACTTTCTAGAATTTTCTCATCATCAACCGGTTTTCGATTCAACAAGTCCTCATTCACGAGAAAAGAGGTGGCCTCGTATCTGAAATAATTTTGGGTATTTGTCCATAAGAACCCCCACTTCCGTGTATCTTTGATTTCTTATAATTTGAGTTATTACTTCCATCATTTGTGTAAATCGTATTGTTAGTGAAGGCAATTGCACCAAATTAGTGCTTTCAGGTTTGTCTTTATTTACCCTGTAGCGTCTTCTAAATTAATTTCATAGGCCTGAGAAATACAAATTAATTATAATCGTTACGCATCAATCAATATAATCATGTGCAAATCTCTTCATAAAATTTATCTTCCTAATGGCTCTTTGATTATAATCATACTTATGTATAAAAATATATACGATACCACTCTTGTCACGAGCCTTGGAAGCAGGATTGGACGGATAAAAAAACATTACCTAACATTTCCAATCTTAAACAAAATCTCCAATCATATAAGATTTCTGATTATATTTAATAATTTGTCAACATATATATATACTAACAAAATTCATATGGAAAATAATTTAAACACAAATCAATATAGCTGACATAATTACCTATCTCCTGAAGTCTCTCTACGGCGATAAACATAACCCTCCCTTCTATTATCATCTAATTAAGATGGTTACCAGAAATAAATAAATAACTAACAATTGAATAAAATTCATTTGGGCCATTATCTTTACATATAATAAATAAGAAGGTAGAAGATATGCATGATTTTGTTATAACGTATATAAAAAGAAATTCTTAACAATCAAATATAGGAGGTATGTCTGAAATGAAATTTAGGTGTGAACTTACTTTACATTTATCATCCATTTTAGGAATCGAAACCTTTCTTAAAAGAAAACATTTACCAATACTCATCCAGAACAGTAGTCATTACCATTTTTTCTGGCTTTTTTAGATGCCGCATTCGTCCGTCGATGCAATAAGGCATTCATCATACAATTATACAAATATACATATTAATTCATACTCAAGAAAGAATCGCTTAACTTTATAAATCGACGTGAAAATACGATCTAAGATTCGTATTATTATCCAACATAAAAGAAATGCGAAACTACATCATAATTTACGAAGAAACGAAAAATAAATCATAACTAAAGATGCGAAACATAATCATATAAAACGATTTTATCACAAGAAATTAAAGTTATTTTATCATAAATAGAACATAATTATCACGTTAATTGTAATTTCCTCTCAATCTCCTTCCATTTAATACTTCTTTCCTTAATCAAATTTCTATAATAAAAATATTAATTGATCAATATTAAAGTTAATTTATTTTATTTTATTCATTTATCTCTTTATACTTACATATAACTTTTATTATTTGACGCTCACATTCATCAATATTCATTGTCTATTTTCTAAATCAAGTTAAATTAACCTTTAATTTATTTAATATAACGATATTTATACATGTCTAATTTATCATATAATACTTCTAAATCCTATTAATCCTATTATTTTTCTTAATATACAATATTAAGTGTTAAAGTGACTTGATATAGATAAATTTTATTTTCATTTAATGTTTATGATTTTCCTTAAAATGATTCTTAATTACTTATATAACTTAGCATAGGTTTAAAATTTTATTAATTTGCAATTATATTTCATATTTAAAGATTTAATACTTAATTTTGGAATTTGATTTACGCTACACATTCCCAATTTAAAGTTTGTTGAAATCTATAAACCCTAAGTTAAACTTGAAATAATAAGAAAATCATATTTCAATTTAAATAACATATATATATATATATATATATATATATATATATATATATATATACACTTACCTTTCTATTTCCTTTCTATTCTCACCTCTAGACCCATTCGAGTGATGGACGACATGCACTTGGCTTCCTTTCCTCCTGATAGGGCTCATGCGACGCAGGCACGTAAAAGGCTTTCCTCCTTCCTTCTTCTTCCTCTATCGACAAAGACCTGGAGGCTTCCGGTGACCATCTCAGTGGAGTCAGCCTCACTCGGAGCACCACACACGATTTCCCTTCCCTCGACCTTTCTTTCTCTCTTTTCTCTCGTTGCTTTGGGAAGTCTATTTCGGCAAAACAAAACCGAGCTCCGCCTCTTTGACTTTTTTAATCCGCAGCCAAGAGTCGCTGCGTTTCAATATGTTTTTTTTTTTTTTTTTTTGTGTTTCCTCTGACTTCCGGTTATTACACCCTACAACCACTTGTCATAAAGAGCTTATATATGATGAATGAGTAATCAAGACAATTTTCAAACAATCAGAACAATTTTTTAATGAACAAGATGAGTGACTAGTCAACATAAAAATATGAAGTAAATGACCAAAACGATCCCTATATTTATTAAGTTTATACATTTTTATCCCAAAATTTCCAAGTGCTCAATTTACTTCCTCAAACCATCAAATCTAAAACAATTTGAACTTGTCATCAATTTTATTGTTGATTTGAGCATAAATTGGAGAACTTTTTCATTATAGCATTTTAGATTTTTTTTTTAGGATCAGTCTTATTACATAATATTGTAAACTATGAGATTTATCTTGAAGGTTCAAAAATTCTCTCATAGAAAGCTTCTCATCGCTAACTTCTATTAAAAGAAATTACAGTTGATAATATGACCAAATTGTTTCAAATTTAATGAGTTGAGATAATAAACTGAAACACTTTGAAAAAATTTTGGGACTAAAATAGTTACACTGCAAGAAAATTGTGAATTTTCGATGGAAAAATTCTTCAAAAATGCAGGTTTCCGATAGATTCACTCCCGTCAGTTAAACATTGGTTGAAAATACATTTTGATGATCAATTTATCTGCCATAAAATAGTTTCCGGTGAATTTCCGACAGAAAATCCTTTGAAAAGTTTTCCCCGATGAACCAAAAAAATAACCTGTGGAGAAACCTGCCGTGAGGGGATTTCTGTAGGAACTATGGGAAATTGATCGGAAATTCTGCCGTCAAAAATTTCATGTCTATCGGAAAGCCTAGCAGTAGTTCGTAACAACCCGCTAGCGACAAAAGTTCCGTCGAAAATCCGCCGAAAACCTATACAGATTCGAAAAAAGATAAAAGAGGCTCGCATATATTCTGATTTGTACACCTGCAAAAAAACTACAAAATAACTATAAACAAAAAACTACAAGTATAAATAGAATAGTAATCTATTACAATTTATAATATATTAAAGGATGACATAAAGTATACTAAAAAAAGAAAATTTGTTCTAATAGCAATCTCAATTTATTAAGTTTTGATTAACTAATAAAAATATAATTAAATGTCAATTTATGTAATTAAATTTTGTCAAAACTCTACTAAATATTACTAATTAAAAATTAGATCAGCTATAATAAAATATGAACTATAATTAATTTATGCTAATTATTATTGTAAAGTAACTTTAAAGTGTACTTTAAATTATTTTTTATTAAAATATTATTAACTCTAGACTTGTGATAGAACTAGCGAAGAGAACTTCTAAAAGTCCATTATACATACCGTTTCTTAGCCTCTCTTATTTAAGAGTTACATCCATTATTGAATTATCTATGTCATTGCTTGAATTATCCATAACTTGAATACTTGGAAGGTTTATCCATGTCATTACTTGAATTATCCATTCAAAAATTATCATGGAATATTTCAAGATCTATAAACTTTCTTAGGGACCAATCCTTGAAGAAAACAAAAATTGGATAACATAACTACTTGCCTCAGCTCTTCAATGCTCTCAACTAATAAGTAACATCATTATCAAATCTTTCCATATTAATGACCATCCATTGATATAACTTCCTGCCGCCGAAGTTTTAAGTCTCATTAATATAGCCATGAGAAAATTTTTAGGACAGTTGAAGAATAAATAAGGTTATTAATGTCAAAATGTAAAGATGGAAGCAAAGTACGAATAAATAAATGGATTGAGCCAACAAAGTAAACAAATTCGATCAACAAGAGTACTCGTGCAAAACTAGATAAGTCGAGCTCGAGCTGAGCTCAAACTTCAATTTTTGTGTACAAGCTTAGTTCGTTTAGCATAGGGACTGTTTGAGCTTGGCTCATGTTCGGTTCATATTTAGATAATCAAACCCTTATCGACCAACTCATTTATCAATATAAAACGAGCCTTATTGAGTAATTAAATGAGAAGTATTATCGAGCTATTTGTTTGCTAATTGAATGAGCCTTATCGAGTAGTGGAATGAGTAGTATTATCAAATTGCTTTTCAGGTAAATAAATGAGCCTAAATAGAGTACTTTAGCAAGTAGTTTTGTCAAGCTGCATGTTTGCTGAATTTAGAAGCATATCAAGCAGACTAATGAGAGACATTGTAAAGCTACTTATTTTTAAACTAATCAAGCCTTATCAAGCTTATAAATGAGCTACTTGTTGAACATATAAAAATAAACAAAAAAGTTTTTAAATGAGCAAGCCACTAGAAGAACTACTAAATTAAGTATATAAATGAGCATAAACAAGTAGTTTGTATTCATTAGTATATGAGTTCTTCTCCTCAGGGAATCTAAGATTGTCTTGCTAGATGAACTGAAAGATGCACAAAGGCATTGTTAATTATTGCAATGTAAATAATCAAAAATATGAGTAATAAAAAAAATAAAATTTGACATCAATGTCTATCAACTAAACAACTTCTCATAGTGAATTATAATTTGCTTTCTCACTACTTCTGATGTATTAATGTAATACGAAACTCAATTATAAGATAATAAGTAAATAATTGTCTGTTGACCTTCATATATGTGTCATAAGTCGAGTTTTACAAGTCTAATTCGAGGACTTTGAAGAAGAAAAGCAGAGATCAAAAGCAAAATAATCACCAAAAATAGTCGACCTCCAAATGGGCTAAGACTTCGCTGCCAGACGTTGAAATTGATTGGAATATAAACAGACAATCTAACGAAGCAATCGATAAAGAATCGAAATATCAAAGCACCGACGCATATCGGGGAAGGAAATTACAATGTCAAACAATCTTCGCTCAAAAGACGCCGTTAGCTTCAAAACACCAAAACTACCAAATGGCTATGCTCAATTCGACGAGTTTGTAAATGTCAAATGATTGGAAGGATAACGCGCAAATCGACAAATATACGGCATTGCAAAATCAACCCAAATGACCGATCGAAAACGGACTTCGCCATCACGCGTTGAATGTCAAAGCGCGATATAAACGCCAATTTGATGATGATCAACCGGTCGATCAATCATTAACGCGTCTCGCATATCGAGGTCGAGAAGCCGACAAAACCAAACGCCTTCGTCATTTAAATTGAGTGATCATTCTTTCAAAACGCCAAAATCTATCGTAAGATTTTTCGCACCCATGGACAAGTCGCAACGCCGAGTGGAAATGATAACACGCATTTTAAGTAAAATGACTTTTAACGCCAACTTAAACCAAACAGCCTCCGATTGCAAACGACGATCACTCGGAACATCTAATAACCTTAAATTGATAAATATCTATATATATATATTGATTATCTAATCGTGTCGGCGAAAAGTTAACAAAAAATCGATTAATCAATTTAAAAGCCTTAATCTAAACCTAAATCCCTAAATCACCCTATTCTCTATTCGACCAGGACGGCTTTAACCTACGCCGCTTTCTTTCGCTAATTCTCCTTTCACGCGACAAGAGCCTTCACTCAATCCTCTGCTCGATTCTCTTCAACCACACTCCACGAAGCCTAGAGTCATCTTTAACTCCCTTCAAATCAGAAATTGCCAACTTCTTCCTTCTAACCAAAACTGAATCTTTTCCTTATTCCTCTCCAATCCTTTCTTTCTCTTTTTTTCTCCTTCCCATTCTACCTAAAAATCCTCTCAGATTTCTTCACTAGTCAAAACAATCTCCTTGCTAAAATCATTACTTTGTTTGTTTTGAATCTCCCCTAGAACCCCTCTAGCGAATTCACGATCATCAGAATCAAGAAAATATGTCATATTTGTGAATGTATATGAATGTATATGTGGGGAATGAAAATATATGTGTTTGTGTCCTTCAGTTAAGACCCGCTAATGTCCCATGGGCATAGGTGGCGAAAATGTGAATGAAATATATATGTTGTGTCTTTTCTTTATGTTTCAATCCCCTAATGCCCCATAAGAAGGGTAAGATGCTAAGAAATATCACTACTCACAGGCGACAGAATGCCAACATCTGATGTCGCCTCTAGCCGGCTTTGATCGAAAATTGAGACTTAAACAATTTCAAACGGAAATCGTCTAAACTCAAATTAAATAAGAAAATGCACGATAAACATGAAGACAAACATTAAATCAAAATGGAGAATGCTTAAAGGAAAACTAAACAAAACAAAGGGGAAATATAATAATAAAATAAAATACTTACTTTAAACGCAAGCAAATTCCTCTCCTTTCTTCAAAATCTTTAAAAGCTATGAAGTATTTTTCAAGCAAATGATATGAAAGGTAAGCCAACTTTTCTATCACATAATAGGTCAGATGCATTCCTCCACTTCAACCATCCAACTTGAATTCTACTAATAACATCTCCATCTATTTCACCATCATTTTGAACAATAGAACCTAAATATCAATCGCACTCTTATTAATGACTTGATCACCAAAAACAACACTCTAAAACTTACAACTAAAATTACACTCCATATATTCGCTTAAATCTACTTAACCTTTAGACCTAAAGTTAACCTCCATAATTCAAGTTTTCTGGACTCCCTCTCTAGTCTTATCAACAAGAAGAATAATGAGAAAAGCATACACCAAGGTACATCTTCTTGTAAATGCCTCAAGAACATTCATAACTAAAGTAAAAAAGATAAGGGCTTAATGTTGATCCTTGATGTAATCCAACAAATAGGAAAATATTTTGTCAAATCCTCCTGTTTGGACACAAGTAAACTGTAGTATACATATCTTTAATGACTTGAATATAATCAATATTAACTCTTCTCTTCCAAAGAATATCTCTTGAGACTTTATCATGTTTCTCTAAATCAATAAATATCATATGTAGATCCTTCTTACTTTCTATGCTTCTCCATCAAACCTCTTAACAAATGTATAGCATCCATAGTAGATCTACGGCATGAAATCTAACGATTGTGAGAAACTTAGATACATATTATTTATGCTCAATTACTCTCTCCCATAATTTTAATGTATGACACATTAACTTAATTCTATAATTTGCACTCGTGCGTCACCTTTATTCTTAAATATGAAAACTCTTTCTCCACTCCTGCATCTTTTAGTCTTTAAAATAACATTAAAAGATTTTGTAAGAATTTCTTGATCTCCTAAACATTTACACTACATTGGAATATTATCAGGTCTCTAACTTTACATTTCATTTTCTTTAAAGCTTCACTAACCATTTACTAATCTGACGATAAAATGAAATTCTCTGTTTAGTATTAGGTTCTTAATCGTCATCAGATCAGTTGAAAAGTTTATCAAAATATCTCATCCACCTTTATTTCAATATCTTTCTAAAAGCTTTATTATTTTCAAATATACTTTCATGTCTTTCTCTTATATTTATCTAACTTATAAACTTCTTTTATCTTTCAGATCTAATCATCATTGTATAAATCACTAAAGTAAATTTTCATCACGTATTCTTTCTTAGAATCTCTAATACTTTATATCTTTCAATTCTAGATTTTTACATCTAAACCAAGTTTTATAACAATCGCTCTTATTTCTATTTTTCTCGCACTCGACTCACCAAATTCTTATTAAAGTTTTTCTTTGATTCCAAGATCTTTAGACTTGTTTAATTTCTGATATTTTTTCACACATTAGTTAAACTTCCATGAACATCCTAATTTTTTGTAGCTTCTTCTTAAAAATATTTTTTTTTATTCTTTAAATTCTCATCTAATCCCTGGACAATAATTTAATTTATTTTTCTCTTACACTTTCATCTTAAAATCTAAAACTAATAATAGATGTTGGGTCTTAAAATTTCACTTGAATGACCTTCAATCTTCTTTTCTGATCTATCTATTTTTCTTATCGAAAATAATCAATCAGATTTTACTTGATCCATTTTATAAGTAATAATATGTTCATCTCTTTTCTTAAATAAAATTATTATTCTACCGATAAATACTTTTTTTTTCAAGAGGTATCGGCTGTATTAATCCATACAATTTATTAAAAATTTTCTTTTGAGCTTACCTCAAACCTGCTTGAGGAGCGTAGAACACTCGCGTTGATAATCTTAATATCAAGATAATCTTTAAAGTATAATTATCTCCACATCTATTAATACTTATAACGTTATCCTTCAAACTTTTATCATAATCCTTTCTACCATTTCTAGTTCGACTTTTCTTAAATACCAAAGTTTAAAAAACTATCAATCTCCTGCATTCTCACCCGTTTAGTTTTAGCAACGTAAAATATTTATCTTTTCATGATATAATATCATTAATTCCATTAATTTTACGTAAGAATGTATATTCCAAGATCCTAACCTAATTCTAGTTTCACATCAAATAAATTTCAAAAGTTGCAAATTACAAATAAATCAAACAAATCACAGATCAAGCAAATTCTAAAAGCCACAGATTTTTTGATAATGAATCTGTAGGGCCATTAAAATGAATCCAAAAGCCATAAATTACATCAAACAACTTCAAAAAGCTATATATTGAATCAAATAAGATGTACAAACTGTTTGCAAAGAATATATTTCAAAAGCCACAAATTGATCAAACAAAGTCACATATGAAAGATTTCAATAGATATCAAACATTTAAATAATTTAGGAAAATCGACTCAAGCCAAGAATAAAATTAATCAATATATATAATAATTATGATGATGATTTTACATAATAGCTACCAACAACTCTAAAAGAAAGGAAAACAAACATAATATTGAAAAAATCTTGATCCTCCAAAAGCAACCATTATCACAAATACATTATAATAAAATTTCAATATAATGGCTACCAACAATGCTTGAAAAGAAGGGCAGCTATAATTAAATTTTAGATCCTTATAACAACGATCTATTTAATCATCATTGCCTTCATCGACAATTCCCCACTATTTGCCTTAAGTTTCATGAATGCTTCTCTACCACATGAGAATTAAACTTATAATTATAACAACAAATCAACTACAAATTTTTAACGACTAACCGGGGTCACATTATAAAATGTTCAATAGACATAATGATAATACACCAACTTAGAATAAATTTATAAAAGTTTCAAAGATTGAAGCCATGATATTTCAAGGATAAAGAATTTCTTTCATCCCTTTCTTGCCCGCAAAATATAGCAAATACAAATAGATATCTCAATACATTATAAGTTGTTATATTTAATCAAATAAAATTTACTAACCGTATTTTTCTCTTAATAAGTTTTAAATGAAATTATTCATGATCATAATCGAATCAAGCATTAAGTTGTTCAAGCTTGTTCATTAATAATCGAGTATTTATAAAAATATTCAAGCTTGTTCAATTAATTAATCAAACGATCATTAACGATCAAACCGAAGTCGTGAGTAGCTTGTCGACGCCATTTTTAACCCCGATCAAAAGCTTGAAAAAGAAACCTAATGGCAAAGCACTTCAAATCATAATTAATTTTTTCATGATCAATTTATGAACTCAAAAATATCCCCTTCCATAAATAAACAAGTTAAACATCTACAAAATTTCTTTAGATCTCCACAATTCTCCTTCACTCCTTACTATTTGGTCAAACATTATAATAATGTTGCTTTTTCTACTTAAAAAATCACCCACAAGACTCTTGCATCATTTATCTTGGAATAACTAATTACATAACAAGTTGCTCGCACCTTTTCTCTATTTACTTAAATTGCTAACAACAGATAATGAAATTCACAGAGAGAGGTAACATAAATGAGATCCACAAATTTACCATAAAATAAAGTTATTTAAAATTTTTATAAGAATATATTTGAGTTTTATACAAATTTGAAAAAAATGTAAACCATAAGCTAAACAATCGTAGATCCAACTCCAAATAGGAAAATAAGTATGAGATACATAGGTTTTATACATATTTGAAAAAAAATCTAAGTTGTTAATTAAATATTTTTTCAAAAAATTCACATCCATATTCCACTCGATTGAATTGATAAAATCACAAATAAATGATCCTAAGAGCTAGAGGAAGTGATTTACCTTCAATTCTATAAAAAAATCAGACAAAAATGATAAGTTTTTTATGGAGATATGGTGTGCCTTAAGTGTTCTTCTACCATCACCCAAAACAGACAAAGCCGAACTCAAATGAAAAAAATGAAGTTTGGGGTCGGAGGTTGATTCGTCGGCCCCAAATAATAACAATTTCAAACGGATTTCCTGCAAGAAAATCTGTAGGGAGTGAGGATCGGCATGTCATTTTTTTTTTTTTTTTTTGCAAAAATTTCTGCTGAAAATTCATCAGAAATTCCGCTAGTAATTTTCCACGGATTTGCCCGTTGGAAATTCCATAAGTAATAGTTGCTTTTCCTTTAGTGTTGATTGAAAATAATCTAGGATTAAAATGGATACCCTTAAAAAATATGAGTTCATTTTGGTCATTACTCAAAGTTTTAATTTGCCTCAATGAATGATTGCATCCAACCAATAAAAAGAAATAGTTTACTCAGCTTATAGCTATTCTTGGGAAGCAAACTTTCTAGCGAGTCAACAACCAATTTTAAAATTGGCGCTTATAAATTCCACACCCTGCAGTCCAAACGGAAAAAAAACTGCTGCAGCTGGAAAAATACAAACAAAAGGAATTCACAATGGGAAATAGAAATAAGAAAAACAGCATTCTCTGTTGACTGCCTTCATCAGCTGGAAGATGCCTATAAGAATGATGATCCACTAGCAAGAAACTGCTCATATCCTAGATGACGAAGTCTAACAGAATCATTGGAATTTGCAAACATTCCATTCAAAATAAACTTACCTAAGAGTAAAATGGAAATCCACATTTGTAGTTGATATAAGAACAAAAGACATAGCTCTTCGTAGCACTCACATATTCTTATTGGATGAACAGCGACAGTGTAATGAACCTAATATAAGCATAGTTGAAAGCTTTTGAATATATGCTATGTAGCTATCAGACTTTATTCACATGCAGTTACTATAACAAGAAGACTTCTTCATGGATAGTTGGCAGCAATGAAACATGGATGCAAATAGGAATAAAGTTTTAAAAAAAAATTAACACTATCTAGGCATATAAGAAATCAAGTCTTTAAAAAGTAGGACATTTTAATATATAGTTCAAGTCATTGTGCTAAAATATATGCACTCATGCACATGTCCATAATAACAAACATAAAAGGCTAGGAAGCACAAACATTTCATGGCTTACATGTCTATACACGAATATGCACGACTCGAAAAGTGTCTAACATGAAATTGCATTGAAATTTTTTTAGAATGAAATTAGACACGACACTTAAAGGACATGATAGGACATGGGCATGGGCAGAATACAGTTATAACATAAGTAGGACATGCGAACTCAAAATGGTGAAGCTTAAAATCTAAACTTATGAAGGAAATAATGCCCATAGCATTCCATTTGCCCTAGCCATCTGTGATACAATTGCATATATGCCTCTTCTCCTCACATCTCCTTTTCCTCTTTGAAATCGAGGCAACCGATCATGCAAAACTGAAAAGCATTGTGCCCTTCAAAATCATTCCATTGAAGTAGTCGCCAAAGCAATGTTGTGCCCTCCAAAGATAGTTTTGTCATGACCTTAGAAGCCATCTTCAAACCCGAAGCCATGTCCTTCAAATTCCAAGCAGAAGCCGTGCACTTATTATCAAAAGATATAATCATCAAACTTGGTGAAGGTATAACTAATTAAATTGAGTTCCTTTGACCTTTATTACTATTGTTTTAACTTTTAAGTGCAGTCATTTAGGGTGTGAATATACTCTATATAGTATTTAGGATGGTATGAATATATGCTTTCTTTTTTCCTTTGATATTTTCTTTATCTATCCCAAAGTTACTTTTTTTATTTTGTTGAATCTTCTGTAACTTGTAAATTTAGGTTATTAAAAGAAGTGATAAAGATCATCTCATATGTTGATGCTATACCTGTACCTATTTTGGTCTAGACTGCATATATTAATGTATTCATTTAAAGACTCGGTTATTAAATACCTAGCAAATCTTATTGTAAAAATAAAGTTAACTTATAAATTTTGAGTTTATTATTTAATAGGATGATAACTTTTGAGATAGACATGAATATGGTTGGCAATAATCCGATAGAGGGCATTGGTATTTAGTTTTTTTTAAGGTTTTTGGCCATTATGTAAGAAATAGTAACATTAGAAAAATATGTGAAAAAGGCTTAATGAATTCTCATGAGATAAAGCATTTATTATTATTATTATTATTATTATTATTATTATTATTATTATTATTATTATTATTAATGTTTATTGTTTTATAATTATAAAACTTTTTTTCCTAGTATATGTATATCATATTATACTTTACCTGTGATACCTTTATTAGAGAAAATAAAATTATATATTTTACATTAATAATTTATAAAATATTATAATATGTCTATGACATATCATGTCTTATTTTTTGCAATTATGCCACATATCATTATGTCTATGTTGTGTCACATCTATGTTCCCATGTCTTGTCTATGCTTTATAGCATAAAGGAGTGAATGCCAATGTAGATACACTAGATTACCTAAACACGTGCACATCTTGTAGTGAAATCACAAAAAGAATAGAATAATAAATATTTATCCCATACATGTCACACATACATCATATATGTCTTTTACTATCATGCATATTGAATTTCTCTAATGAGTTGTTTAGTATGCTGAAAAAGGAATGCATTATAAAAAAAAAATTAGTGTAATCTAAATGTAGTGTATTTGAAATATTTTATAGTTATTTTGTTAGATGAAAAATAAATATAGGAAATTACTTTTTGTGTTTGATTGAGGTGAAAAAAAAGAAATATAAAACTCAAAAGCAAACAATGATGGCAGTGGAGGGCAAAGGACGAATGATAGACTCTTGGAATGGGAGTGGTCGACAAGCGATACGATGACGAAAAGGACAAAGGGGGCAACAATGGACATAAGCAACGATGGTCAACGGCCTCAAGCAGCAGTTGTAGGTGGTGATGGCTGCCTCGATGGCAACAACAGCCAACCAGCAATAAAATGAAATGACCAATGGTGTGTGAAATGAGTAAAGGAACAAGTGGTGACCAATAGTGGGAACAATTAGCGATAAATGAGCAACTACTAGCAACAGAAAGTGGAGGTAGCCGACAACTTTGGTGGGGGCCCACTATGGGTGACTATAATAGCCATAACTTTGATATATTTAATACTCAACCAAAATCGAGCAAGTTTGAAATACATCAAAAATGAACTATAAGGTGAGTTTAAATTCTTTGAAATTTTACACCGCATTCTAAATTCTTAAAACCAGACATCCAAATTATCAAATTTCATATATTCTAAATATATTACATTACCAATATATCCAACCAAACATCTCCTAAATTTCAAATAATGTTGTAGTTTCAATTTTTTTAATAAGACATATTATTTATCATATACATACATACATCATCCAACTATTCTTTTGAAATTTCCACCAATATACTAAACAATGTCAAATATTGACTATTTGGCAACTTAAAATATGAGAACTAAAATGTATACAATATAGATATCTCACACCTTCAAAAATATCCTTGTTTCATAGACAAAAAGAAAAAGAGATGGGGTAATAAATAGTTGGTAATTGTCAACTATCAATAATAATAAGACAATAGAATAATTATGTACACTTGAAGTAATGTAAGAAGAAAAAATTGATCACAAAAGAAATGATACAATACATAAACTTAGTAACTTACATCACCTAAACATTTTTTTAATGGAAACAAACTTCAACAACAACAACAAGCCTTTATCCCACTAACTGGGGTCGGCTGCATGAATCTTTCGTCTCCATTGTGTCCTATTATGGTTCAAATTCTCATTTAATTCCTATACTTTTTATACATCTTAACCATGTCTTTTAGGTCTCTACCTTTATTAACATAAGGCAAATCTAATGCATCTACTCTCTTAACTGCCATTGGACGCCGACGCTTTATGTGGCCATCTAAGACTCTCTAATCTTATCTACCACCTGAGCTACTCCAACTTTTTCCCAAACATACTTATGATTTTATCTCTAAGAGTAAAGCCACTCATCCACTGAGCATCCTCATCTCGCAACACTTAACTTAGTCTCATGTTTCTCTTTTATTACCAACATTCGCACTATAAATCATGGTCTTACCACCATCTTATAAAATTTTTCCTTAAATTTAAACGGTAATTTTTTATCACACAAGCCTGTATTCCTCCACTTCAACCATCCAACTTGAATTCTACTAATAACATCTCCATCTATTTCACCATCATTTTGAACAATAGAAATTCAATCGCCACTCTTTTAATGGCTTGTTCACCTAATATCACAACACTACCACTATAACTTCTACAACTACAATTACACTCCATATATTCAATTTTGGATCTACTTAAATGAAAACCTTTAGACTCTAAGGTTGGCCTCCATAAATCAAGTTTCTCATCGACTCCCTCTTTAGTCTTATCAACAAGAAGAATGTCAACAATAAAAAGCATACACCAAGGTACATCTTATTGTAAATGCCTAGTAAAAACATCCATAACTAAAGCAAAAAGATAATGTCTTAAAGCTGATCCTTGATGTAATCCAACTGAAATAAGAAAATATTTTGTCAATCCTCCTTGTGTTTGGACACAAGTACATCTAGTATACATATCCATGTGACTTGAATATAACTAATATTAACTCATTTCTTTCTAGAACTCTCCAAAGAATATCTCTTGAAACTTTATCATAAACTTTCTCTAAATCAATAAATATCATATGTAAATCCTCCTTTCTCTATACTTCTCCATCAAACCTCTTAACAAATGTATAACATCCATAGTAGATCTACGGTATGAAATCAAAGCGATTGAGAAATTTTTGTATCACATCGTAACTATACTCATTACTCTCTCCCATAATTTTAATGTATGACACATTAACTTAATTCCTCTATAATTTGCACACTCTTGTGCATCACCTTTATTCTTAAATATAGGAACCAACAAACTCTTTCTCTACTCATCTGACATCTTTTTAGTCTTTAAAATAACATTATAAAAATTTGTAAGGTAAGAAATTCCTTGATCTCCTAAACATTTTCACACTTCTATTGGAATATCATCAGGTCCAATTGCTTTTCCACATTTCATTTTCTTTAAAGCTTCTCTAACTTCATATTTACTAATACGACGATAAAAACAAAATTTTCTATTTTTGTTTAGGATATTAAGGTTGCTAAAATCAATCATATTTCAGATCATATGGAAAGAAACTTTAAAGGACAAAATTGAAAGCAACATAGAACATTAGTGCATGGAAAACTTAGATTGAGATCATATGGCCAAGTTATCATGACCATATGATCTTCATTCCTGATAATTTTATTTAAGGAAAAAAGCGTAATAAGAAAAAAAAATACAAGCTAGGTTAGTAGAGAGAAAAGTTGAAGGCAGACGCGGTTTGGTTCAAACCGAACTCCCAAAACATGAGAGAGAGAGAGAGGGAGAGAAAGAGAAGGGGAAGACTCTACCGTCGTCCTAGCAAGGAGAGAAACTTTCTGTAGATGATCGAAAGAGGAAGGAGGAGAGTCTTCGTCGCGTCGTCGACAAGGATGAAGAAGAGGAGTTCGCCTGAGTGACTCCACGTCGACATCGAAGTCGTCGGGGCTCTCATGATGGTGAGAGAGAGAAGCGAGGAGGTCGTCTTGAGAAGGCACGGAGTGTGTGACTTTGGACAAACCGACGGCTTATGGGATCTTAGGGCAAAACCGAGAGGATATAGAGGTAAGTAAATAATTAATGTAGATAATTATATGTTTAATTGAAATTTTTTTAATGTTATCTCAAGTTTTAACTTAGGGTTTATAATTTTGATTTATGATTTATAGATTTCAGTAAGAAATATAATTTGGGAATATGTAAGATGAATCAAAGTTAAGTAATTAAGTAAAAACCCTTTATATATATAATTATAAATTTAATAAAACTTTAAACCATCTAAGTTATATTATCGTTAATTAATTTAAAATCATTTGAAGAAAATGATAAACATTAAAAGAAAATAAAATTTATCTATAAGCGTTAATTATTTTAGAATTATTTTAAGGGTATGATAAAATAAATGAAAATATTAAAACTTAACACTTAATATTTTATATTAAGAAAAATAATATGATTAATAGGATTTAAATGTATTATATGGCAAATTAGACATATCATTATATTAAATGAATTAAAAATTAATTTAACTTGATTTAGAAAAAAAAATAATGAATATTGATGAATATGAAGCGTCGATTAATAAAAACATATGTAAGTATCATATGAATAAAATAAAATAAATTCTTTAATATTGATTCAAATCAATATTTTATTCTACGAATTTGATTAAGAAAAGCGTTAAAGAAAGGAGATTGAGGAAGCGTAAGTTAAAATTGTAATTATATTCTTACATTTATGGTAAAATATTTTTAATTTTTTTGTGATGAAATCGTATGTTTATATGATTATGATTTTTTCTTAAGTTGTAATTTATTCTCTTTATAAATTATGATGTAGTTTATGTTTCTTTAGATGATAACTTGAATCTCTCATATCATTACATTTTATAAAGTTAACGATTTATTGTTATTATGAATTTATATATAGTATAATTTGTATGTTATGAATGTGTATGTTAAAATTGGAGTTCACTTATTGGTAGGGGCCAGAATGTACGCCAAATCGAAAAAGGTTGATGAAATTGACAAATGATAATATCTTTGTCCTTTGGATGAGTATTGGTAAAGGTTTAGACGGTGACTCACAAGACGGGTGATAAATGTAAAAGTGAAAGTTCACAAATATTTACACCTACCCCATATGTTTTAATCGCTTGAATTTCTTTTACGATACGCTGATAACAAAATCATGCATACTACTTCTACCTTCGCTTTATTATAAACAGAATAAGATAATCGACTCACTAATTTTATTCAATTGTTAATTGTTTAATTTTTTTCAGATAAACATTCTAACTAAATGCTGATAGAAGGGAGAGTTATGTTTATCGCCGTAGAGACTACAGGAGATAGGTAATTCTGTCAGTTATGTTAAATGATGTTTAAATTGTATGTCATATGAACTTTGTAGTATATATATGTGTGAACAAATTGTTAAATCATTTATGGATTGTAGTGGCTCTTGTATGATTAGAGATTTTATTTAAGATTGGAATTGTTATGTAAATTTTTTTTTTATCCGTCTGACATCTATTCCTGCATTGGTATTCCAAGCTCCCGGGTCGGGTCGTGACAAAAACTAAGTCAAAAATTAAAATCAATCAAAATTTTCATTTGAGAGAGTAAAACTTTAAAGGGAATATTGAATCTGAAATAGAAAAATTGATAAAAAAAGCATAAAAAAACTTATTTTAAGATCTTATGGTCAACTTATCATGAATGCATCATCTTTTTTCCTCATCTTCTTACTAAGGGAAAAAACCAAGATTAAAATTAAAAGCAAAATAAGCTAGAGATAGATTTCCATGATAAATCACTATTCCAATGATCATCATCATTTGGCTTATAACAACTATTTAGAGTTTGTGAGTGCTTTACGAGGTACTAAACCAATTCTACGTAAATCTATTCGCATAACTTCTATTCATGTTACCATTAGTCTACTAATTTTATTCCTTACCTTCAATATTATTTTTATTTACTTGTGTTATTAGTGAACATTTTACCTTCCATCATATATATCCAACAATAGCTAAGTCTATGTTCCACTATATTATATTCAATTGATGGTACTCCCATAATATAGTTCAATTGATGGTACTCCCACCATTCCATTCAAATATTTGTGAAATGTGATAATTCATTACAACACTCTTGAAGTATACCAAAAATCCAACTAATTGGCAGGAAAGAGTTGACAAATGGCAACAAAGCATGATTGATCATCACTAAGTTCACCATAACTCTTAACTAGTCCTTCATTTAAAAACAATCATGAAGAGACAAGGCAAAACTGAGCAACTGCTTATGCCAGCATCTTGTTCATATGATGCTGCAGGTAGGAACTTAAAATTGTCAAATGAAGATACAATAGCTATCAAACATTGGAGGTTACTTACAAATGCTTCTAGTTTTTACAAATTTTGAAGCATTTTCAAGTTTGAACAGGCTTATTTACTCAAACTTCAGGAGTCCTTGCAATTAGCACTAATATGGAACAATATTAAATGAAGGACCATAAGGAAAAAAGAGCTAAGATGAAAAAATATTTAAAAGTTAAAGACAAACATAGAAGAAGTCTGAATTGAACATATTCTCTCAAAATATAAAGACAACTATGACTTCACCCACTAATGCTAAGACATCAAATGATAAACCATTTCCGCAGCTAAACTTTTAGATGAGTATGCAGGGTTCCGATTATGGGATATGGTTCAATGTAAACAAGGAAGCAATCTAATAAGAAGTCCTACACAATATAATGTTAATAACTCGTGGAGCACTAAACTGGAATGAATGTAGGAAAAGAATCCAAAAGCCTAGCACCAAACAGTAAATATGATAAGGCTGCTGAAGCTAGGGGTGTATCAGCCAGTTTTAAGGGATCAGTTCTGAAATTTGTTAAACCAATCGATCAATTTAATCAATAACATAAACCAAACTTATCTAAATCGAATTTTTTTTCAGATTTCAGTTCGTCTTAGGAAAACCAAAAAATGAAATTGTAAATCGCTATAGCAACTATTTATCAAAGAATTACACCACTTTATCAACTCATTTCATACCAAGTAAAGCAATTCATTATCATATGAAATCAATAAGACACAAATCTATCATTAAAATTTTTTCCTCGAGAGAAAATTTCCAAACAAAAAAAAAAAATGATTTATTAGTTATTTTTGGTTTAATTGGATTAAGATAATACAAAATCGAACCGATATCCAAAAATAGAATATTACCAAATCCAAAACTGAAATCCAATAAAATATGTAAAACTGAACAGATGCTTAAATCTAAGAAAAGAAAGCAAATGAGTGTTTGAATGTTCTAAATATCATTTTGTAAGCTTAGAGTAATGCCATGAATACCAAAAACATAAGCTAAGGTACTGATACAGATTCGAGTTTAAAACAATAGATCATTGAAAACAATATCATGTGGAAGCTAGAGCAACATAAATAGATTACTACTTCATCACAGATTATTACAAAATAATTCTATGGCTTGAATTAAAGCATATGATTCCCTATAATCATAAGAAGATTTTGTGAAGTATTTACCGCTTTCCATCACATTTATAAAGATAAATGAAAGAAATGGATGGTTTTAAACGAACTATACGAAATTCGCATAAAGTGACGAATTTTAATTTAGGAGAACTGGAAAGGTTTGGGAAAAAAATCAACTCAGGTGCAACCTCTTCAACATCTCACAATTGCCTGAAATGGTCCGTGCGTAGATAGGAACTTCAATGCACCTATCTCTCGATAGCAACCAAAGTTGTTCTTACAAATGCCTTCCTAACAAGTTCAACTTTATCACATGCGCAAAACAAGGGCAGTTCCAAGCTTTAATCCAATTTCTACCATTTTCAACACATCGCCTCATAAATTCAAGAGAGAGAGAGAAAAAAAAAACTATGAGATGAAATGAAAAATAAGTACATCAGCAAATCCAGCATCGATCGGATCAATACAGCAGAAGCCCTCAGGAAAATCAAGCCGAAATTAACGAATAATTATTAACATAGAGGGTATACAAATAGAGAGAAAAGAGAGAGAGGCTGAAGCTTCTGAAAGTCGAAACAGAACTATAAACCGCTCACCTCTGATGAGTGATGGTAATTGGAGAGAGAGAGAAGAAGGAGGAATCTCTCTCTTCTGGTCGGCGCACTTCCGCTATTGTCCTCTCAGTTGATTTTACCGCTCTCACTAAACTCTTTCTACTTTTATTTTCCTCAGTCTGTCCCTTTGTACCTATCTTCTGAGGTTTTGAAATTCACATCAAACATTCAACAGAAAGACGAATGTTAATTCAACCACAATTAAAATTTTGCAAGTGTATGATTCAAATTAATACTCAAGTAAGAACCTAGCATAAGACGCAGTAGAACTGTGGAAGGGCTCAGTAAAGTAAAACGAGCGAAGCAGAACCCGGGCTAATTCTATCATTTCCTGTAATGGCTATAGGCCCGAAAAACCTCCTCGCTTGACTAAGGTAAAAGGTCAGCCTAACAAGACAGGGATGCAGAAGCTATCTGTACCGATCGATTCAAATTGAAAAATAAAATCAAATTTACGTTGTTATTTGATTAATTTGATTTAATTTACAATCTCGCAATTCGATTTTTTTTTATATAAATTTTTTATTTTAAAATTTAATTAAATAAAATAAATCAAAAATAATTAAAAAGTCAAATATAAATAAGGGTGAGCATTTGATCGATTTGATTTATTCGATTTTTATTTTTGTCAAATCAAATAAATCAAACCTAAATTATAAAAAAATCAAACCGACTAAATTAGCACGAAAAAACCATTTAAACTGATCCAAATAAATTGAATTACACTTTGATTTATTCGGTTCGATTTTTCATAAACCGAATAACATGTGCAAATTAAAAAAAATAAAGATTTCAAAGTTACAAACAAAAAAGGGGAAATTTTATTAATTAAACTAAACATATACATAATGTAAAGAGGTTTTTATATTGATACAAATTAATGTACATAAAAAAGAATAATAAACTACTAACAAAAAAAAAGAGAAAAATATAAACATGATTCATTTTATTGACAACCCACATGACAATATTTAAGAAATAAATTTGAGTAAACTATAAAAATACGCTGATTCCAAGATTTCTCCTGAAATCTTCAATTTCAAGCACTCAAGTCTCCAAAGGCTTCAAATCTACATATATATATATATATATATATATATATATATATATATATATATATATATATATATATATATATATATATATATATATATATATATATATATATAAAATATCTTTTGTTAACAAGATTCAAGATAATATCCAAAAAATACGATACATATAAGGCATCAATAATTTCAAACCACTCTAATCCTTTAAGACTTAAGAGAGCAATAACATAAAAAAATGTCACCAACCGGAAGGTATTAATCATCATCATCATTATCATCGTTCATAAACCAAAAAAAGCGCATAAATTTGATTTCATTGGTATGTAAGTAAACTGTAAAAAAAAATGCATACGAGATATAAGAATATAAACGGCTCAAACCAAAGAAATGGGATATCCAAACAAACCACCAAGAATTACAACCAAAACAAACCACCAAGGCAACAAACAACCAACTTTTCCAACATAACAAAACAAAGCAACTTACATTGTCACATCAATGGAAAAAAAGCAAACTTACCAAAGTCCAACATACATAGAACCAAATTACCATCCAACAAGAAATTATAAGAGATGAAAGCAAAAAAGCAACAACAAAGATAAAAGCAACAAAAGCAAGTGAATAAGTAAAGTAATAGTAAGAGGAAGACCATTGAAATTGAAAGTCTATAACCCATATTGGAATTGATTCATTCAACATCATAAACAAAGCCAAGAAGTTTGTGTACTTGTTAATTTTGTTAAATCAAAGCAAATGAATAATTAATTATTAATTAAGATTAAAATAATAAATAATTATGAATTTAAGCATAAGAAATACCTTCATCAAATTTGTGAATTAATACTTTCTTCCACATTTACTATTAACAATCTATGCGATCAAATCACACATATGCTGCAATATTTGGGGATAATGAACTTCTAAATGCATCAAGAATAAGACCGCTTGTACTAAAAGCGATTCTGGCAAAGAAATTGGAAATAAAACATCACGAGTCATATAGAGAATAGAAATCTTGGTGCATTAACCTTCCACTAATTTAGAATATCAAAATGATCTTTCATGACTTCAGACTTCTCAGCCAAATATTTATCTAGATCTGATTTATTATCTACATCATCCTTGCCAAAACTAGATCTTTTGAATTTTTTTTATCATTGAATATCTTCTTCCAGAAGATTGCAATTGTAAAACACTAGACTCTTTAGAAAAATTTTGCTTCTCATGGAGACCACTTTCTACTTGACTTTCACCAAGAACTTTTATTTTGTAATCATGAAACATATAATAGCATGATGATCTAATAAGTTGTGTCAACACCATCGCCCTTCATACATATCCATAAATAAAACATAAAAAATCGGGGATCTAAAACAACAGAGATATATATTCAAATTCATTTTTCTATGCTATCCCAATATTTAGCAAATTTTGTCATCATTTCGTAAGTCATATTTCCACATTTGGATCACCATCCATTTGCCAAATTTGAAGAAGACAAAGAACTTCTACAATTTCATGAAAAAAGTATTTGATACACAAAGAACCGAAAATTCTTAAAGTGAGCTTATAAAATTTTTCCAAGAAATGGAGCAATCTTCTAACATTATTCCAATCATCACTTAAAACATCATTTACATTATGACATTCCTTCCTCATCTTCTCTAGTTTGATTTAAATTGAGTGTCAATCTCCTCATATCTTTCAAAAGCTCTCTCCAACTTAATTTGACTTAACATTAAAATGTAAATTTCATCTAGTAGGAACATCTAAGCATAACATACTTTTAGTTTTTATTTTTTTTCTATTTTAATGCATTCTTCAAATTTTTGTAGCCTTGGAGGTGGTTGACGAATATATTTTACTGCTCTTCGAACATGATAGACATATTCACATATCTCTTTCATCCCATCTTGCACAATTAAGTTAATAATGTGAGCTATGCATCCCATATGGAACATCAAGAATACTACCTCTATCAAATTTTTTTGGTGTGTGATGATGCCATTATTTGAACTTCCATTATCAATATAAAATTGCATCAATCCCCAATCTACAAGACACTTCTCAACTTGTTGCCAAGTAATTCTCCTCCTGACTAGATGGACAAAAGTTTATAACTCTTTTATTGAGTTTCGGTCATCATCAATAAAATGTGGTGATACACATATAGTTAATTTGTTGAATGGATGTCCAAGTAGTAAGACAAACTTTATAACAGGACTTCTTAAATAAATGTTTTAAAATTGCTCTCTCATCCTGATAAAATTTAAAGCAATCACGTGTTAATGTCCATCATGAAGGTATTTGAAATATTGGACAACACTGAGACATGAAATGTTTAAACCCCCAACCTTCTACATGCTTGAAAGGCAATTTATTGGCAATAACCATCATTGCTAAAGCTTTCCTTATATTTTCTTGGTCAAATCTCCATGCCTTAAGGCTTGCACAAAGCTCTTCACCTTTAACACTAAATAGTAATGCTAGTTTAGTTTGATTTGGTTCATTTTTAAGAGGATTCTTTTGACACAAAGAAAGATGTGCCCTTAAGTTTGAAGTATTATTAAGCTTTGAATCACTATGATATGACTTTCCACAATAATTATATTTGCTCATTTTTTTCTCCTTCCTCATTAGTATATCTCACAAAGTGATCTCAAACCTCAATCTAGGTCTAGGACCTTTTCTTTGCAATTGGTGGTTTATCATTCGCATTTTCCTAACTTGAACTTGTTGAATAGTGGTCATAGCTTTGGAGGAACTAATAATATTTGAACTATCTCCAACTTGTGACATGTTTCTATACTCAAAAAATCTAAACAATAATGAAAAAAAGTAAAGCATGTTTTAATAAATTACATCAACAAAACTTATTTCAATTAAAGAACGACATATCTTATAATATTGAGAAGAAAAAAAGGCATGAATCGTAAATTGAATAGTGTTATTTCATGTTTACAAATTCTCAATCAACTCCATCAAGTAATGTATCCCAAACATTATCATATAATGTCGCATTTCTCAACATTATCATTCAATACTGTTTTCATTAAAGTCGTCCCAATAAATCAATAATATTACTTGCATAGTTGCATAAAAAAATACTAAGAAGAAAAAAAAATAACATCATAAGACTTACATTCTCCACCAAGACACGCATCTACATGTCATACTAGAATGAAGCATAAGAACCAAATTATCCTTGAGATAGCTCAAATCATATGTTTTGCTATGTATGTTCCTAAACTTCTTTGCATTGAGGTTGTCATGACTATTATCTTTATTATAAACTGAATGTCTACTCATATCATTAATGATCAAACTACTTTTGACAATGTTATCAAAATTCAATGCTATTTCATTTGTCATAAATCTTTACCCTTAGTGTTTGCTTATAAGTGATGTTAATGCATATTCTCGGCTTAGAGATAAGCTTGATCGACTCATCCATATTTGAAAACAGCATGTCCATAGAATTACCGATTATATACCTTGCATAAATATCATTGACATCACCATGGTAAAATATGTGCAAACAATAGAGAGAGAGAGAAAGAGAGGAGGTAAAATATGTGCAAACATTTTGTCTGCATTAGTTGAACAACATTCGTGAAGGAAGCATCCGGGTAGAAGAAACCAAAAACACTAAACTCGAGAGACATAAATCGGTAAAATATGTGCAAACATAATCCTCCCTAGCCGATTTAATCCTAAAAAAAGCCTGCACAAACACACAATTGTTTGCACATATTTTAATTTAGTTCTGAAATTTAAAATATGTAACATGAAAATAGTAGGTAATTCAAACATCAACTGGTCTTCTTCAAATAAACCCTATCAAAGAAGATTCAAAATCAAAATAGAAAAATGAATAAGGAAGCGGTCCAGGCGGAAGACAATCAACAATGACAATAATGATAAAGTCATACAGTCCATGATACCACGACACAAGCTCACAGGCCACAACATCAAGCCATCAACAACCACAACAAAGAACAACAATGGTGTGACAGAGAGGAGTTGGGATCATGGGGATTTAGTTCTTACCTCAAAGAGACTTAGAAAATAAGAGAAGAGTGAAGATGTAAGTCACCGAACTGCTAGGCAAAAACTAAAAAGATAGGAGTAACGAATAGGAAAGAAGTAGAATGCGGAAATGAGATAATCACCGGAACCGGGTGAATGTCATCGAATGTTTTTATGCATACGCTAACTCCTAAGGAATGAAGTCGAAGTAAGTGGAGACTCTCAAAGAAAGTCGAGGACTGGTCACAAGGGCCAAGGACTCCTTCTCGAAGCAGAAGGGGCTTGCCGAAAGCCGAGACTAGAGAGATTAAATCGATGATTAAACCAAAATTTTTTAATTAAACCAACCAAAAAAACCAAACCGCACAAATATACAATTTCAACCAAAATCAAAAAGATGAAAACCGACAATAAAGCTCATTCTATTTTACGGTTCAGACCAACTAATGCACACCCCTAAATATAAATATATTATTTTGATTGTAAATACTTAATTATTTATATAAATTGATAGATTTCTAATTGATTAAAATTTTTTAATGTATAAAATTAATTATATTGTATTTTAATTAAATAGTTTATTAAAAAATTTTGTTTTTTTATATGTTATTCAGTTTATGCAAATAAACAAATATATAGTTCAGCTTTATTGGCTTAGTTTTATACCTTATTCGAATAGTTCAATTATTTTATGTTATTCGATTCGATTTATTTAGATTAATAAAACTTCAACCCAATCAATTGAACTTACCGAATGCATACCTCTATTTGCTGAAAGTAGCATTTAACAATTTATGATGATTAAATCATAAAATTAATTTAATATAATAAAATTTTAATTTATTGAGATCATTATTAATTATTGGATAATTCATTTAGAAATTTTATGATGCATCAATACTTCATGAAAAAGAAGTATATAGAATACAGATATATGAAATGTATTTGGCCAGTCCAATTTAAAAAATAAAAATATATTTAAAATAATAAAGTTTAAATTTTATAAATATTAGCTAAATATATAATTAAATAATACACTTTGATAATTTATATTGTATCAAAAAACTTATACTTATTTTTATTTGTAATACTCTAAAAACTAATAATAACTAAATCTTTTTAAAGTTTTTGTTAGAATTTGATAACTAATTATTTGTTATTATATTTATATATTTTTTTCTTATTTTTTATTTATTATTAGATTTTGATTTAGCTTATAATTTTGTAGTTACTAATATTTTATTTAAAAAAAGAGATGAACATATATATAATTACCTAGAATAGACTTAGTAAAACACAAATTAATTATTTTATACATTTAAATTGTAAAAGAATTTGTATTGTTATTCCAGTGAATGTTTAACCCAACATCGTTAGATTTTAAGATGGATTAAAATAAAAATAAATCAAAATATTATGATTAAATGGATTTAAATTAAATAATACTAAAAATAAGATACAAATTCTTAAAATTTGATCATAAGAAAGAATGTGAAAAATAGTAAGTGATTAAAAAAGAAAATTATTAAAACTTATTAGATGAAAAAAAGTGAAAAGATATAAAACAAGATATATTAAGAAAGTAAAGATATAAATTTAACTTTAGTAATTTATAATATATTGATACCAAAGTGAAAAATGGGCAAGCAAGCAAAGAGATAGGAAAAGAAAAAATTTAGTTCAAGTGAGATACATTAAGGATGAAAATCATAAAATACTTTTTAAGAAGAAGATATTGAACATGTGGATGAGATATTTTGATAAACTTTTCATGAAGGTTATGAGAATCTGACTTAACTTTAGTGCCTTAAACAAAAATAAGAATTTTTATTTTTATCATAGTATTGGTAAAATTGAAGTTGTATGGGTTTAAAAAAATGATGTGTGAAAACAAGATGACGATGAATATTTCAGATGTGGAAATACTTAGGAGATCAGAATCTTTTACTTATCTTTTAATATTATTTTAAAGACTAAAAAATGCTACATGAATGAAGAAAGAGTTTGTCGATTCCTATTTTTAAGAATAAAGGAGCATAGGTTATGATGTGATACAAATATTTTTCAAAATTAGTTTGATTTTATGTTGGGTAGGTCTACTATGGATGTTATACATTTGTTAAAAGATTTGATGGAAAAGTATAAAGAAAGTAAAGAGGATGTACATATGATATTTGTTGATTTAGAGAAAGCATATGATAAAGTTCAAAGAGAAGTGCTTTCGAGAGTTCTAGAAAAGGAAGGAGTTAATATTAGTTATATCTAAACCATTAAGAATATGTGTACTAGAGTTGTTACTTGTATTCAAACACAAGGAAGATTGACAAAATATTTTTCTATTTAAGTCAGATAAAATCAAGGATTAGCTTTAAGCCCATATCTTTTTTGCTTTAGTTATGGATGTTCTCACTAGACACAAGATGATGTACATTGATGTATGCATTTTGTTGATGACATTCTTTGTATTGATAAGACTAGAGAGAGAGTTCAAGAAAAAATTGAATTATGGAGGTCAACTTTGAGTCTAAAAGTTTTCATTTAAGTAGATCTAAAATTGAATATAAGGAGTGCATTAGTTGTAAAAGATCTAATGGTAGGATTGTGACATTGGGTGATCAAGTCATTAAAAAAAGTGAACATTTTATATACGTGAGGTCTATTGTTCAAAATGATGGTGAAATATATGGGGATGTTATTAGTAGAATTCAAGTTGGATGGCTGAAGTGAAGGAATGAATCTAGTTTATTATGTGATAAACTTAAGTAAATTTTTTTTTAAGATGATGGTAAGACCTGCAATAATTTATGGCGCAGAATGTTGGCCAATAAAAAAAAGTGTTCATAAAAGGAGTGTAGAGATAGGATGTCAGGATGAGTGGCTATGATGTTAGAGTGGGGGATGGGAGAAAGTTGTGGGATGGTTTGGGGGAAAAAAGGTATGTTTAATTTGATGGGAATGTAAGATGAAAAAAGTAATTAGTAATGTAAAAAAATAATGGGATAAAGGTATGGTTGTTGTTATTTTGTATTGATTATGATTTAAAATAATAAGCATTTATTCATTTTATTGTGTTATTTTAATTTAGCTTTATATACATCATAATACAAAAATATTTATACTTATATATTTATTTACCAAAATATTTAAATAAAAAAAAAAAAAAAAAAAAAAAAATATAAAAAAAAAAAAAAACATTCCTGGCACTTCATATATCCTTGCATTTTTTTTCTTAGCCATTGTTAGTTTCTTCTATTTATTGCGAGTGAGATTTCTTCTTGCAATGTGATAAGGAGATCACAGTTGGGTTAGTAATTTTTATGTTTGCATAATATTATAATAAATAATTAAAGTAATTCTTTAATTATTCGTATAATATATATATTTATTGTGATAAAGAAGATATGTAAAATTGAGTTCATTTTAATAGAATATGAACATAAAATTAGACAAGTATTCTAAGAAATAAGTTGGAATGTTTGATCAGTGGTCGAAACAAATTTATTTGAACCGATTTTAACTTGTTTCGAATAAAGTTTGAATTATATTCAAATTATTTGAATTAAATCTGAACCTTGTTGAAATCTTATTCGAATAAATTTAAATCAAGTTTGAGCACTATTCAACGTATTTAAACTTGGTTCAAACTTTAATTAAACTTTTTATGATGTTTATCAAAGTTTATTTGATTTTGTTTTGAATGTGCTTTTCATAAAATTACTTGTCATTATTTTTATAATATTTGTATTGCAGCATCAATATTTTTTGTATTATATGGTTAATAATAAAAGAAGAAAATAACATTAGTTAGAAATTTAGTAAAAAAAAAATGCTATGAAAGAACGATAGTTCTAAGAAGTATTATACTTGAAGAGCTCATAAATCTTTTACACAATTGCAGAGTTAGATAAAAATTAATTTTGATATGACTCTCAAAATACCAATAGTCAAACACAAATCTTGATGTATTGAGCGATATGATTTTGAGTCAAAACCGTCGAGATCAAGACTTAAAATATCATTGGAATCTTTGGGACATCAATTAAATCCCAAAATAGCTCTCAAATGTGGAGTGTTTATAGTCAAATCAAGTGTCTCGACGAGCCGGATCTAACGAGCCTAAGATCTCATAATTCTAACTTCATTTGGGCATCCAAATGCTCAAAATACATCAAATGATCAATGGAATCATCTGAGTCCGAGGAGGGATGGCTTTACATGAATTTAGAAGAATGCCCTCCTCCCATCTATAAATAGGCTTCATTCCTCACATGAGGGAGGGCCAAGTGAAGAAGAAGAGGAGCAAGTGAAGAAAGAAGAGAGAGTCAAGCAAGTGAAGAAGAAGAGGAGTCAAGCAAGAAAAAGAAGAGAAGAGTCAAGCAAGAAAAGAAAAGAGTCCAAGCAAGGAAGAAAAGGAAGAGTCCGAGAAAAAAAGAGAAAAGCTCAAGTGAGGAGGAAGAGAGAGCTAAGCTTAAAGATCCTCCAAACAAGATCCCCAAGCAATATCACTCCCGCCGACGGCCATCAACCACCATCGCCACCGTCACTAATTAATGTATTCCCACCGGTTACCCGATCTCCACCATCGAATACAACCCGATCATTGTTACATAGTTGTTATTCCTCTCATATGCAATTTTGTAATCCGTTATCGGAAGACTTTGTACTCAAAGATACATAGTGGAAGCTTTTCTTGGCAGCCCTGGTTTTCCCCTCTTTCGAGTTTTCCACGTTAAAATTAGTGTCTCTGCTCTTTAATTACCTATGTGTGCTACTAGGCTAAGGTGTAAACTTTCACTCTACCGAGACTGATTTTCTAGCACGCAACAAATTTAATTTAAAGTTGGAGATGTTGTATCATTTCAGTGTAGCATAATCCATTATACTAATTTCTTTAGAAAACATAATAACTTGAAATTATTTTTACTATGAACACCACCAAACCTCACCTCCTATAGAAAAGAGAGAGAGAGAGAGAGAGAGAGAGAGAGAGAGAGTTGAGAGAGAGAGTTGAGAGAGATGGCTTATAATTTTTTTTTTGGAATGGGTATCCACCCAACACCCCACCTATCTTGTCGGTGGGGATGTCATTGTGACTAATCCCACGGGGGCCTAGTGCCACATTCATCACCCACGTGTATCGAGTCCCCACTTGACTTCCCCACCATTATGAGCAGTGCCATGCGAGAGGAATCAAACGCTTGGGATTCTGCAGCACTCGCTATCAACCGAGCTAAGAGATGTTGGGTGATGGCTTATAATTTATTTATTGCTTGAAAGTAAACAACTCTAATTATATTACTTATGATTGCCCTCTCGGTAGAGTCAAAACCCTATAAATGAATTATATTAGAGATAGTTGTATAAACCACATGATAAAAATCCTAAAAAAGATGTTACCATAAAAGAGAAATGCAATAACGTTATTGGGAAGAAATTATACATTTTCCCATTAAAAAAGTTTATTGACTCATTAAAGATGAAGATGCTAGATTTTTAAGCCAGCTTGAAGCTTAAAAGAGCAAAAACTACTAAAAATATTGGGAAGGCTATAAATCTCAATTTATTGATTTGATGGAATGGTTTGCTTAATTCTCCAAGCAATCCCACCCCTGATCTCATTGATATCACTTTGATTTAAGCGAGAACTAAAGGGGGTAAATGAGAAAGTCGACCTTATGAGGATGAGCTTGGTGTCTTTCTAAATGATCCAATTTGTTACAAGTGTTAAGTTCATTAATAAATATTGATTGATTGCCACTGAAGCTTCTCTACTGCCACATGTGGCCAAGTTTGAAGACTTACTCGTGCCTTCAAGTTGTCCTCCTACATGCTAGTTGCCTTTTACGTGAAATAAAGAAAATAAAAGTTATAATTTATTTTTCATCATTTATTATTAATATTTTTTTGAAGATCATAATTTATGTGATAAAAAAGATTATAATAACAATTCTTTGGCTAATTATTTAATTATTACTATATCTTTTCAGAATTTGCTCCCTCAGCTTATTTGAGTGTGTGCCATGTCAAATCTCATTAATAATCATAAGTTATTAGATTTTATATTATAATAAACTTTATGAGCATTCAAGCTCCTTCATTTTACTTAAATACCTTTTCTTCCTTCTTGAGAATTTCTTTATTCTCTTACTCTACCTTATTAGCATTTCTTGACTGCTCAACCAATTTTATTGCAACCATTCAAGAGTCTTTATCCTTAGTGAATAAGTATAATAATGGGTCACTTAGGACTTAATAAAGCCTACTTAGTCGAGGCACTTAAAGAAGAAAGGATTTTGAATTCATTGCATGATAATGACCTATGCTTCTTCAAAAAAATAAGATTCAACTTAGTTTACACCTTTTCTTCTTCCCGGGGCTTCTAAATTTTTAAATATTTGCAACTTAGTACAAACACAAGTGAAGCCAAACTCTTTAGCCAACATTGTCTTCTTTATCATCTTCCTACAAGAGCAAAAGTATCATTAGAGCATAGGGCCTTTTTTTGTACATGTTTACTATAAAAACTTTAAAGATGGCATCATTCTATTGTCTTCAAAGTACATCATAATGTTAGGTTTGGAGAGTAAGATCAAAGATTGGAAGGAAAAAAATTACTCTTAGTAAAATAAACATAAGGCTAGCCAATCAAGACTATGTCAAGTTTGATTTCTAAGGATAAGTTGAAGATATTGTGCTTTTAGTAGGTACTATCAAGCTATTTTTAATATTAAAGTATATTAACTCAATGTAGCCATTTATATTTAAAAAGTCATCAACTTTGCGAGTCTTGTTAGTTCAATTTTTGAGACTAAGTTCATATATAATTTCAATGCTTTGTCTTAGAAAATTTATTATCCGTACACTATATATAGTTTATGTAAATCTTAGTGAGCTCTTTTCATTTTTCAAGCTAAGTCAAAGTAACATGAGTAAGCATAATAATTTCTTAAATGACTTTCGAAGGAGTTTAAAGAACATTTTCCTAATAAAGAAAGAAAAGTAGAGGAGATAGATATTTAGAAAGTCATGATGGATCCCACACCAAATATCTAGGAGACCTTCTAACCTTTTTCAATGTTCATGGTTGAGATTACTTCAAAGAAGTTAGCACTTCTAGTCATTTTTATGCAAGCTATTTAAGATGCTTCCTTGTACATTCCTGTGGATGTTGCTCCCTTGAGAAAGATTCCTTTAGAGAAATTGATTATTAAGCTTAGCATGATTGATAAAAGAAAGCTAAAAGTCATTTATGTTCAACTTACATATCATTTTGAGTTGAGCTTCAAGTATAGCAAAAAAAAGCCATCTATTTTTCTGGGTGAATGAGGCAATGCATAGTGGAAGATAGTGTTTGTTTACCCCTTCCTAATAATGAATTTAACACAATATATTTAATCTTTGTATCATTGTATTCTTAAAATTTTTGCACCAAAAATTGAAAATATTTGTACATGTGACTAATGTAATGATTGGTGCTAACTTGGTTGGGTTCATTTTTTTATTGCAAATGATCATGAGAAGTTGGTTGCAAAGAATATTTATCTATAGAGTGAGTTAGATTAAAATTTTAGAATTAATTATCATTAACAATGCTGAGGCATGAGAAGGATAACATGGAAAAGTAACAAAATTATGTAAAAGTTTCATAATAGGTAGACACTATATTGGCAATATTTAAGGAGGTAGAGAGAAAGGCATTTGTTTCAGGGGATATATGAATAATTGAATTTTGGATCATGTAAATATCCTAGAGTCATCTTTGGCTAACTCTTAACTTTCACATTTATTTTCCTCTTTATAGTCTAGAAATGTTTTTTTAAAGAAGCAAAGTGATGATTAGACCAAGTCATCCTCGTAAGTTGTAACGGATTGTTAATGATTTCTTTAACTATATTTCCTATAAACAAGTTTAAGAAGGCTTTGATGTTCACTTATCATATTGATAAGTTGAAGTATGATATGTTATGTATATCAAAATTTAAGATTTTATAATTATAGTACTTAAAAGAAGTCCAAGGAGTTAGAAGAAGATAACCCTCAAAGATGTGCCACTATGATTCTTCAAAAGGTGACTCTTGATTGTTCGCAATTGATAGATTTTATTTATCTCTAGAATCTTACATAAGTGAGTTCAAAATAAAATATTTTAGGAATGAAAGATAATTTATTTTTAACTCTTATTATATTATGATAGAGTTTAGCTAAAGGAGTAAGTAGAGAGAATATGTTATTAACATAAAAAATCAAACTTTTCTCACTACTTGATGCAAATCTTCTTGCAAATGTTAAATTCCGAATATTAGGTTTTACACACATACTTTGTCACATTTTTTTTAGGAGGGAAACTATGTAAACTCATAATTATAGAAACAATTACTTTTATAACTCAATGTGAATATTACTATAAAAAAGTGATTTTAGATTTTAAGTCATATTTTATGCATAAAATGGACCTTACTTTTTCCAAGATTTTCTATCTTAGCGAGGGCAACCATCTAGACACACTTGTTGAAAATGACTACTCTAAAAACTCAATATGAATCTTGTTATAAAGGAAGAAGTATAAATCTTAGGGGTTACTAACTAGACTCATCCTTTGGAAATGATTTCCCTCACTACTTCATATATTTGAATTGTACTCTAAAAGAGGACTCTAAATTCTAAGGCTTACATTTACATGCCAAAGATATTTTTTAGATTTAATTCATAACCTAAGAAAATTATAATTTTTAAAAAAATAAATTTGAAAGTAAATGAGATATTATGTGCTTAAGCTCATCATATATATCATTTTTCATTATAATACAATATCACTTTTAAGTAAAGAGTAAAAGGTAACTTTGTTATGTATAGATTGTCTATTTACTTAAGAGTCTTAGCTTACTTCTAACGAGTACTACGGAGAATTTAAGCTATAGATTAGAAAACTTTATTTTCATGATCGAGTATAATATAAAAAATAATATAATATTTTGAAAAATAAAAATATTATTTTATGATGAACTCAATATAAGACAAGGTGATCCTCTTTCTTCGTCGCTTTATATTGTTATGGTTGAATATCTATCTCATTGGCTTTTTTTAGAAGAATCTAGTATGTATTTCAGAAATCTTGGTGGTTTGACTATCTCTCACTTAATACTTTCTCATGATTTTATAATTTTCTGTAATGGCTCGTTATATTATGTTAAAAAGCTTAAGGATTTTTTAAATAAATTTGAAAATGAAAGTGGTCTTTTGATTAGTACTCATAAAAATTATTTTATCACCTATACTTCTATTTATGTTGATAGAATTAATAAGATAAAGGATATCACTGGTTTTTCTCATCAAAATCTTCCTATTAAATATTTAGGCTCCCTTTATTAAAACTTAAAAATTTTCTTACATTCTCAAAGATTTTATTTTACCAAATATGAGCAAGATGGGGTTTTATTACTCTAGGATACATATTTTTCATAAAGATAAACTTTTATAGTTAATTGTATCCCAAGAGAGAAGATTTATTGAGAATAGTTTTGATTAAAATAGTGAATTTTTTTATAATTCTAAAATTAAAAATATATATAATTTTAGAATTTTAAAAAGGATTAGTTCAAATTTGGAATAGTTCCTTTTAAGAAGCCAAAAAAAAAAAAAAAGAGAATATTAAGCATTGGAATCTACAAAATGTAGAAATATTTCAAACTATCCTATGTTAAGATTTTATATTTTGCAATTTGAATTTAATATTTTGATTCATTATTTTTCTAAAAATGTGAAACTTTTATTTCATTAACATAAATTTTAGAAAAGGCCTATAAGATGAGTACTTATGATATAATAATTAACAACCTATTTGCCTTAGATATTATAACTAATAAAACTACCGTTAGTATGCTTACCTTAAACCTAAGCCTAATAAAATGTAAAGGACTTATTGCTAGTTGTTAATGAAGATAATTGATTTACTTAAAGCCTAAAGCTGCTAAAAAGATCTGACATAAAGTTGCTAAAATTTAATTGATGGGTGAAGAATATGCAGCTCAGAGTAATACATTAACAACATCCCCACCAGATGGATGATGGTGTTGGGTGGATACCCATTCCAAGAAAAAAAAAAGGACCTACTATAACAAATTCAATTTGATAGTAATAAAAGTAACCTAAATTTAGAAGCTATAAAGAGTGTGTCAACTATCGTTGGAACCGTAAAGCAAAATAACAATGAATTTTTTTATCTAAATTAAATTATTTATTTATTTATCCTAGACTACATTTTATCATATATAAATTAATTTGGATAAAATAAAATAACATTACCTAAGCCAATCAATAGAGTCAATTTTAATTTTAAAGATATAAATATATATAGATTATCATATTTCGTTTAAGGAGAACAATAAATTAATTTTATTTTATATATATATTAATAACAAATTAATTTTAATTTTTTTACAGAGATACATATATGATACATACGACATAACTTTTATACATTTATATATTTAACTCATAAAGTTAAATATTTTACTTATATGATACTTTTATATCATAATCATATGGGCAATTTGTATACATAGAACACAATTCTTATATATTTACATATCTAACACTTAAATTTTATATTTACTTAAATAGCAAGTTGTGTGAGATGAAGAATGTAAAATAATTAAATTTTATCAGTTTACTTCAAACACCATAAAGCCTTAATGAGGAGTCACTTCTAAAATGAGTTAGAGAATGTTGCATATTTCTTCGGGGTTCTTTCCACAACATTGCAGAAGTTTTTTAGTTTTTTTATTTTGAAATTTATTTTTTTAATTTAAAAATGTAGAAGTTAATTCTTGTAAATATGGATTTATCAACTAAGACTATTTGTTTGTTGTATTAAAAAAATTAAGGAATTGAGTTGCAAGATTTGTTTATTAGTCCTTTATAGAAGAAATGAAGTCAAGTTTCTTTGTTTACTCTCCTTACATATACAAGATCTAATTTAATCTATGATTGTGCTCCTAAGAAGGGGGGAATTGTTGTCGTTGAATTGGTGTTTAATATAATAATTAATTGGTTTGTGTTTTATGATCTTTATTAGTTGCTTTAATAGTTGCAGCATTCATACTACTTTAATAGTTGTAGATATTCACAATATTATTTTGAAAGATTTACATACATACCACACAAATCTTATATATTTATATAACTTATAGTTAAAGTTAGATATTTACTTATCTAATACTTTACTACGCTTTAAAAGGTGCATTTCACTTTTAAAAAGTGAGTGATGATAGTATTTTTGATGTGATATTGAAGATTAGTGTTATATATGAAAAAATTGAAGTTTAGGTGTTAGATATGTAAATACATAAGAATTATATGGTATGTATGTAAAACTCCTATTATTTTTAATATTTTAGGAATAGCAAATTTTTTTTTTTGTATTCATCTTATTTATTATTTTCAACATTTTATTGATTAATGATATACTTCATTTCAAATGAATTTATAGATGTTAGAAAATCAATTGTGGTAGAGTGAAAGTTTACGCCTTTTGTTATAAAATTCGACACACGATATATTTAAAAGCGAACAAGAAAACTTAAATTTTACGTGGAAAAATCTCGAAAAGAGGGAAAATGGCCTAGCAAAAAATCTTCCACTATGTATCTATTTGAGTACAAAATTTTCCGATCGATTAAATAGAAGAGAAGAGAACAACAACTATATATAATGTGGTATAGTTGCTAGTGATGAGATGATGGTGAACAATGAGAGACATCAATGATGAGGAATGATGGAGACCGATATGAAGTGGCGATACGGCCGTTGACGCCGGTGAAGCAGGCACGATTTGGAGGATCTTCAAGATTTAGAGCTCTCTCTCTTGCTTGGAGGTCCCCTTATATGAGAATGAGGGTTATTTATAGATTGAAGGGGCGGCGTCTCTGAATACATACAAAATCCGAACCACTCCACTTCATCGGACGGCTCAAAATGATTTCTTTGATCATTTGATATATTTTAAGTATTTGAATGTTCAAATGAAGTCAGAATTGTGAGATCTTGGGCTTGTTAGATCTGGGTCGTCGAGACACTCGATTTGATTATAAACACTCCATGTTTGAGGGCTATTTAGGGATTTAACTGAAATCCTAAAGTTTCTAATGATAGTTTAAGTGCTTGATCTCGACCAGTTTCAACTTCGGATTAGTTTACTTTCAACACCAAGACCGACTAGTAGAATTTTCTGTCATATCATTTCTATTTTTGGATGACATTATCTCAATCATCCAAAATATATATGTCATATACCTAAAAATTTTACAATGAAATTTGTGGATCCATTAATCATACATTTTGAGAGAACAGATCTTCAAAGCACAGTTATGATCACGTGCGAGGCCGATGTGATATGCGGAGTAATATTTGAGTTACTGACCCATGGAACTTACTGGGACATGCGCGAAGGCATGAATTTTACATGCTCGCTCGTCATACCGGGTCATGACCATGGTCAGCCTGGCGGCGGGAGTGACCACGTCACGCTCATGTGCGGCTGAAGCAGCCATGGAGAAAACCAGTTTTGATGGTTTTGATGATTTTGCCTCTATAAAATCCCCAGCTGGGAGAAGGCACACTTCTCCACCGCCTAATATTTCTCTTTCTTAGAGGATCATTCGGTGATCAAGATAGTTCATATGGCTTCAGGTTTCCCCTCGAGGCGTTAATCGTCGGACCGACTGTTTGAGGCGATTAAGACTCGTAGTTCATACCGAGTCTCCCCTTGAAAGAGGCGTCTACCCTTGACCGATGGGTTTGGAGGTGATCAAGACCCATAGTTCATACGTGAGGCTCGATTTTCTCTCAAAAAGGCGCTTGTCGACCGACCGGTTTGGAGGTGATCAATAGTTCATACCAAAGCTCTTTTCCCTCGAAAGAGGCGTTAACGCCTTGTCGGACCTGTGGCGATCAAGACCCATAGTTTATACAGGCTCGATTTTCCCTCAAAGAGGCAAGCCTTGAATCGAACGGATTTGGAGGCGATCAAGGCTCGTTACTTCTTCTTATAGGAAATTAGATTTCTTGAAACTTCATGGATTCGGTTAATAACCGAAAAGGTAGCTAGAACCATCGTTCAAACCAAGTAAAAGTTTGGCAGGTAATTTCTAAACATCATTAGAGGGGAGTATCTTCTTTCTCTCTCTCTCTCTCTTTCATATGTATGTGTATCTTTTTCGTCAGATCGTAGGCGAAAAATTTTATCCCAAGTTATCCATGAGCGAGAGAGCCAAAATAGGATACACCCAAGTATTGGGGTAAGTAAGCTGTTTCATAAAATTTCTAGATTTTTGACATTTCTTCTTCTTTATTTATCATGTATTTTTACAGGGTGATGGACAGAAGAAAATCCATAACATGACGGCTACAAATGATATATCATCCACTATCACATGAGATAGTTTAATAGTATTTCGCAGAAAATTTCACTTCCCTAATGAGTTAGTGGACATTATTGCTAAAAGATCGTTTGTTCACCTCCACCAAGGTACTTATCGAGATGATTCTTCGATGACGATTCCCTTTGGCTCCCTAGTGATTGAGATCTTCAAAATATGTGGTGTAGCTTTATCACAATTTTCATTTCGAGCTTTAGTGGTCATCGTTGGTTTAACTATATTCTTTAGAGAGCGTGGTGTTACTTTGAACATCAAATACTTGTGTCGAATGTGTAGATTTACATGTGATACTCAAGACGGTTCTTATCGGTTATAAAGATTGGATAGAATTTTCATGAGATCCCGCTAAAATTTGGATAGATTTTTGTCCGATCAAGTCCCATTGGGATTGATTATGATTGAGATACAACGTGAGTTGTATATTTCAAGTGGGAGGATTAAATAAAGAAGAAACAAGCTTGTAAGAAAATTCATTACTCTGATAAATTCGGTGATACAATCATAAGATGATTTTAATACGGATATGAGTTTCAAGAAGAAATGATGACAACAATAGTAAGTCTTTATCCCACTAAGTGGGGTCGGCTACATGAAGAGGAAATGACAAATGAGACAAAATAAAAGTTACAATAATTATGCAGTAGAAATTACTGATAATATTTTCAGAGATTCTCAGTGTTCCTGGCTTTACCATAGCTATAACCACATATGGGCCATCCCAAAGAGGTGAGAGTTTATTGCGTTGAGGGCCTTTGCTTGCAGCTTTGAGACTTCGTAGGACCAAGTCACCGATAGATATGGGATGAGATTTTACTCTTCTGTTGAAGTGACGAGCTACCCTTTGGTGATAGGAATCAGTCCGAAGTAGGGCCATGTCACGAGTTTCAAGGAGTAGGTTCAAGTGTTGTCAGAGTTCTTCTTCATTACACATGATCAAATTGAACTCTTGGACTTGGAGCCCGATATCTATGGTATAATAACTTATGATGAAACACAAGTTATATGGTGTATCACCAGTCGGGGTGCGCGATGTAGTGCGGCAAGCCCAAAGAACATTAGAAAGCTTATCAACCCATTGCCCCCTAGCCTTCTCAAGACGTATTTTTAGTCCTTTGAGTATAGTCCTGTTGGTAGCTTCAATGTGCTCGTTAATTTTAGGATGTGCTATAGTCGTATGCAGCAGATGAATGTGAAGATCTTTGCAAAAAAATATAAAGACTTTTCCAGTAAATTGGGTTCCGTTGTCAGTGATGATCTTTGCAGGAAGACCAAATCGACATACTATATTTTTCCAAACAAATTATTTAACATTTGCCTCCGTGATTTTAGCGAGTGGTTCAGCTTCCACCCATTTAGTGAAGTAATCGACGGCTAAAATGATAAACTTTCATTGCCCTGATGCTATTGGAAAAGGCCCCATGATATCAATCCCCCACTGAGCAAAAGGCCACGGGCTTTGAATGGATGAGCGCTCTATATGCGGCATGTGAGGGAGGTTATAATGCAATTGGCAACTTCAACATTTTTTTGTGAACTCCAAGGAATCTTATTTCATCGTAGGCCAATAGAACCCTTGCCTTATAATTTTAAAGGCTAGCGCCCTTCCTTCTAGGTGTTCTCCACATATCCCTGAGTGAACTTCTCTTAATGCGTAATCGGCCTCTGAAGGTGAGAGACATTTGAGGTACGGTCTAGAGAAAGCTCATTTGTATAGTTCACCTCCGATAATAGTAAAGTTTGAAGCTTGCCTTCAGAGACGAGTTGCAAAAGTTGGGTCTTCATGAAGGGTTCCTTCTTGTAGAAAAAATAGGATGGGGTCCATCCACGAATGTTCCTTTATCTCATTAATTGCTTGAATTACTCATGACCCTTATATGGGAAAATATATTTCACAACATGCTTTCTCTTAAATAGATCTCTAGTAGCGAAGCAAGCTTAGAGCATCAGCTCAAGTATTCTTCTCTCGCAGTATGTGAATGATTTGATGTGTCTTGAAATGGACAAGAAGAGACTTTACCAAGTTGAGGTATTGTGTCAGCTGAAGATTATGAGTATTAAAGTTTTCCTCAACTTGGGAGGAATGTCGAGAGTCAATGTGGATCACTAAGTCTTGAGCTTCAATGGCGAGTCTCAACCCTGTGATGAGAGCCTCATATTCAGCCATATTATTAGTTGCAGGGAATTTTAGGTGAAGTCCATACTCAAAGGTATTCTGTTGGGGGGAAATAAATAAGATTTCGGTACTAGCACCAATACTTCCTGGAGCTCCATCAACATAGAGGGTCCATTGAGGAAACGAAAGGCATGTAGCTCATGAGTTGGGCGGCATTCCACTATAAAATCTGAGTACTTGAGACTTTATAGAGTCACGAGAAAATTTATATGAAACTCTCCCAATTCTAGACCATTTGATAACCTCTCAAATGCTTCTGGTTTCTGTAGGATGGCTCTTAATGGTAAATGAGTGTAAATGCCGATAGTGTGAGCTTGGAAGTATGGACGCAATTTTCGCGCTGAGAAAACTAAAGCCAGAGCCACCTTATCTGCAAGTGGATAACGACTTTCTATGTAAGGGAGAATTTTGCTGACATGGTAAATTGGTCGTTGTGTCCCATTTTCTTCTCGCACTAAAACTGAGCTTATCACGTGGGAAGAGACTATGAGATATAAGTATAACATCTCTCATTGAATATGCTTGGATAGTAGGGGTGGAGATGCTAAATACTCCCTTAGTTGCTAAAAAGCAAACTGACATTCATCAGTCCACTGGAAATTATTATTTTTATCTCTCTTTAATATTTTAAAGAATAATAAGTATTTATCTCCAGAACGGGCTAGGAAGCAGGATAACGCAGCAATTCGTCCATTTAAACGTTGAACTTTCTTGATATTCTTCGGAGGAGTCATATCTTTGAGAGCTTTAATTTTCTGGTTGGCCTATCCCACGGGTTACCATAAATCTAAGAAATTTTTTTTAACCTAAAAGCACACTTGGTCGGGTTCGCATGTTATAACGTCGAAGAAGATTAAAGCATATTTCTAAGTCAAAAAAATATTTTGATTCTTCCAAGCTTTTTACTAACATGTCATCCACATATACCTCCATTGTGCGGCCTAATAGGTCTTTAAAAATCTTATTCATAAGGCGTTGATAGGTAGCACCAACATTTTTTAACCTAAATGACATAACTTGGTAACAGTATAAATTTTTATATGTTTGAAATGTTGTAGCATCTTCATCGTTGGGTCCATTTTTATTTGATTGTAACCAGAGTAAGCATCCAAAAAATGGAGCATTTGATGTCCAGACGTAGCATCAACCAATTGATCAATTCGATGAAGAGGAAAACTATATTTCGGGCAAGCTTTGTTGAGGTCAGTGTAATTAATACACATTCTTCATGTTCCGTTTATTTTCTTAACCATGACAACATTTGCTAGCCAGGGTAATGTACCTCATATGAATATCACTGAAAGTTAACTTCTTGCTCAATAGTGGAGGCGATCGAGTAAAACTTCGCTTCTTCCTGGATGATCGGTTTGAATGTCGATCAATCAGGGAGTGCATGATCACATCACGACATTTTCGTACTCCAGCGATGTCTTGATTTACGAAGTCATGTATTTTTCTCTTTGTCGAGAGCGAGATCCAACTTGCACGCTCGTAATGGTTGGTCATCGATAATACAGAGCAAGTCACGGGAAGCTTTCCGGGGTACTCCATCTTGAAAATTAAAATCTTCGATACTGAAGGTTACAGAAAGGCGCGGTTAAGCTTGTCTGAGGTAGCATGATTGCACTATCTATTGATTTCCACAGACCACCCTAACTCTAATTGGGGTTGAAAATTTCATCTTGATGAGATGAATCAAGTGACTACAAAAATTGATGAGTCTTCTAAAGAGTAAGAGAATCAATTTGACCATGAATTGGATTAAATGAGTCACTTATCGAGGAAATTCACTAAGAACAAGGGTGATTGTCTCTCTATTGGTGATTATCAAACCAGTATAATGGTCCTGCAATGGGTTGGAGCTTTTCTACATGCTAAGAAATGTGGAGTAAAATAAGATATCAATGAACTCCATTATTAATCAAAATTCTCTTAACATTATAGCATGGGTCACGATCCGTTAAGTGAATCTTGATGAGAACATGGACCTTCTAAGTAGTCATTAAAAGTGATGGAATCAATATGAGACTCTTTAATTCTCGCTCGAGGTGGAATGAGAACTTGATTAGAGTATTGGTCCTCTCGATTTCAATTTTCCCATTATTTGATAATTATTTTATTATTTTGTGATGACATCTGGTTGCCTAGTTGGAGGTATGTTTGTTTGATTGATTGATTCTTCACAAATAGCAGATATCCTTATTGAATGAGCCTCTCAATTTTCTTTGAGTTGTTTGCATGCCTCAAGATATCCACAATTGATGGAAGTGACAATATGCTCTTGATTTCCTGAATTTGATTTCAGTGGATGCAACCACTTAATATTTTCTTCATATCGAATAGCCATCAGGAGGTTGACACAAGATGTGTTCAACGGCGTGTATTCCTTTTCTGGTCGTGGTTCACGTCGTTGATATGGGGGCCGTGGAGGGAGATCACAGTTGCCTTATTGCTTCTTTTGATAGGACAATCGATCCGCATTCCTTGGGGCGCTTTTACATTTTCTTATAGATTGTTCAAATTATTTGCGATGGACATTAATAGCCTCATTGGCAGAGATTTATGCTTCCATGTGATGAACTAAGTCAAGATAAGCGACCGTGTCTCGTGATTAGTGATGAGTAAAAGGCCGGAGTTCTCCAAGGAAAACTCCTCTTAATAGTTCAGGGTCTACCTGTATTTGGAGAGCTTCTGGAGAACCTAAAGTATTTCTTAAGTGATTCACCCTCATTCTGATGAACGGAGATGGGAGGAATCTTTAATGATCCTCTTGTTACAATGAACTGCTTCCACAAAATTTTGGCGAGTTCACAAAGGTAATGATGGATCTCCTTTGAAGGGAGTAACCAAGTGCGAGCTCCTTGAGGGTAACGGAAAAGACAAAAAGCGGTGTGCGAGCTCGTTGGATGCATGATAGTCGTAATGGTTGATGTGTTCATGTGGGCCGCCCATCATAGAATCAATGCTCGGAAGCTTGAAACCCAGAATAGGATGTTGAAGAATAAAATTTAAATGGATTCCTCATAGAGAAGGAAGATGATTTCTATCTTGAAGGTGAAATTTGTTTTGCATTAAGCGCCATAATTTTGCATTATACATGAGTGGGTCGACGAATGTGTTACCAAGAAAATTGGATTAGATATCGCCGTGATGGATGAGTAGAAGCACTGTCGAGATCGATTATCTCTACGGAGGAATTTCAAGTGGAGATTAGCATGACCTCCACACTAACGATCGATCTTGGGGAGATGTGTCTGCGAAGGGTCGTTGTGTTGCTCGCAAAAAAGTCGATCATCTCATCTTCTTCCATTGTGGATAATGATCTAAAGAGATTCCTATCACGCTTTCACAGTGGTCACGCCTATGGAGAGTGAGGCGTAAAAAGCCCTGGTTCAAGGATTGGTTTCAGAGTGACGAGTTGGAGCGCTTATTTCAGTGTTACTTATCATAATTGTGGTGTTCACAAAAATTGTGATTGAAGGGTTTTCTTCCCACAGATGGCGCCAAACTGTTGCGTGTTAGAAAACCAGTTGTGGTAAAGTGAAAGTTTACACCTTAGCCTTGTTATAAAATCCAAAGACAATGTATTTAAAGAGAACAAGAAAACTCCAAAAAATTTTACATGGAAAAACCTCAAAAGAGGAAAAATCGAGGCCTAGCCAAAAAAATCTTCCACTATGTATCCTTTTGAGTACAAAATTTTCCATAATGGATTGAATGTATATGAGGAATAACAACCATGTAGCTCATGGTGAACAACTTGAGGGATGAAGAAGTGAAGGTCACATGATTACGAGATTGACGATAAGGCGGCTACGGCTGTATGGTTGACAACCCCGAGTGGCACGATTTGGAGGATCTTCAAGCTTTGTTTCTCCTCTCTTGCTTGGGGTCCCTTCATATGAAATGAGGCTATTTATGATTGGAAGAATCTCAGAATACATGCAAAATAACCACCACTCCACTTCATGACGGCTCAAAATGATTCTTTTGATCATTTGATGTATTTTAAGTATTTGAATGCTCAAATGAAGTCAGAATTGTGAAATCTTGGGCTAGATCCTCATCAGACGCCGATTTGATTATAAGCACTCCATGTTTGAGGCCTATTTGGATTTAACGATATCCCAAAGTTTCCAAATGATATTTTGCTTGATTTCACCGGTTCAACTTTGGGATTAGTTTACTTTTCAACACCAAGATTACGATTAGTAAGAATTTTTAGTATCATATCAATAGAATTAAAGTATTTAAAAATATTTCTTAATGGAATATTATTCAAATTAGTTAAGGTATAACATAATTTTTGTTCAAAAAATGATCAAAAGTTTGCTTTTATTTTTAAAAAGATTGAAAGTGTGGCTTTATTTTTTATAAATTATTGATGATTTGTCTTTATTTCTTAAAAATATTCAAAAATATACTTTTGTTTTAAAAAATATTGAAAGTGCGCCTTTGTTTTTACAAAATGGTCAATAGTGTGCTTATATATATATTTTTATAGAATTCATATTTATTTACATATGCATAATTATTGGCATCTTTTAAAGATTTAAATTATAGCTATTTGATTAACAAATCTCAATTATTTACATTGATTATAAGGCTTTTCACTTATTTATGATTTAGTAAATGAATTATTGTTCGAAGAGAAAAAAATGAGTTGAGATTGACATTGATAATTTTATAGCTGATCATGGGCTTTGTCCCTTGATTTGGAATTTTGATGTTAATAAAATGGATATAGTAGAAAGAACTTATCTGATGCTGGGATCACATCAGTCCAAAAATTATAATTTCTCGGACATAGTGATAGATAATGTTGCATAGAGAGTTTAGTTTAAAAATGACTTGAAGAATATACAAATTAATTAGAATATATCAGCTAAAAAAGAGAACATATTACATATATTATTATCTTTTTAAGCCACATGAATAAATTAATGCAAGTCACGGGAGTGGATTCATTTGCTAGTGAATGATTCATAAATTAGAAAAAAAAAAAAGCTTTTAGCGCATGTTAGTGACCACAAAATGGTGCTCATAATAAAATAAGATAAAATATGAGGATATAATAATGTTTTAAGTATAAAGTGTTATAACTATATGGTTAACTAAGAATGAGAGAAACAAAAAATATATAGATTATGTTGATAACAATGGTTGTTTATGTTCAATTTCTTTTGCGGTCATGATGTACCTTCTAAATTAGTTAACTAAGAAAATTAGTTGAAATTATTTCATTTTCTTGTAAATCATAATAAAAAAATAAAAAGATATTTTTGCAAATGATAATACAAAACTATATTTGACTTCACCAAAGATAAAAAAAAAGAGAATTTCATCATATTATAGCATCTGAGACTTTAGTTTACTTCATGAAAGATATGCATATTTTTTTTTTATTATAGTGGATGAGTTCATGATGTGGCAACAAAAAATAATTAGCTGTCAGAGTAAGATATGTTAATAAGAAATGATAAGTTATTAAATGAATTATTTGTATTAAATATATTTCTTTAACAAATGCATCTACACTCAAATAGTTCTTGAATTTATATTTGTCAAACACTCATTAACCATAGGATACAAGGTCAAATCAATGGTTTGGGTATGTAATTTATTAGGAAAATATAACGGTTTGAAAGCCTTTATCCTTAATGATAATCCTTAAGCATTTTATATTTATTATTTTGTTGTTCAACTGCAATTTTGCTTGATATGAGTAGTAAAAAAATTGTTAGTAAGTCAAATATTTTTTTGAGTGGGTGTCATTTAGATCAAGAAATTATTTTGCAATGAGCTGGTGACACCCGTTGGACCTCATATTTTTATAAATTTATCTTATGAAATGTATGCATCAAAGTTTGAAATTCTTAAGATGGTAAAAAAAAGACAAGGTATATGATCAATAATTAGTTGAAGCTGATATTTTAATCAATGTAATGAGATCTTTTGATTTTATATTCAAATGTATTTAATGATTACCATTTTAAAAATTATAAATGAATTATCACAATTTCTACCAAAAAAAAGAACAAAATATTGGGAATACAATCAAATTAGTGAAATTATTTGAGCAATAATTACAAATGATGAGAGATAATATATGAGATTCGGAGAAATTCTCATAATAGGCATGTTTAGTAAATTAATTAGCTAATTATACTTAGAAAATTTAAAATAAAAGTCTCAATGAGCGATTGTGCATCGGTCAGCAATCGCTGGTACATTGAATATATATTTTTAAATTACATTGCAGTTTATTTTTGGTCATATCCATTAGGTGTGATCTCTGTCTTGGTATCGTTGGAAAGATAATAAAAAATTCTGGCTTTATGTTTTTATGAATCTGCCGGTGAAATTGATTTCTAAATGTTTGAAAATGGTAAAATATATTGTGACAGCTGTTGTATCTGATTATTGAATATATATGATTTTTTGGTAATATCAATACTCATTATATTATATATAATTGAGTTTGAATCTTTATGTAATTAAGGTTGAATCTTTCCTCCTATTTGAATTAATCAAAATAAATAAATAATAAACTAAACGAGATTATACAATCGTACATGAATGAAGATATGAAATAAAATAACAAAATAAATAAGTCATAAAAAGATAACACATCTAGTTATGTTTTGCTGTTTTCATTTGTATATTAGTCGTTCATGTACTCGATTGTATAATCTGGTGTATTATTTGTTTGTTTGATTAATTCAAATCGAGGAAACCAATTAAATAAAGATTCAAACTCAATTTATATATAATATAATGAGTGTTTGATATTACCAAAAATTATATATTCAATAATCCTGATATGGCAAAAAAAAAAAAAAAAAAGATATGATATATTTAATTTTTCACTTGAAATGCATTTACAAAACTCCAAAAGATTCGTCAAAAGTTCATATGAAAGTTAATTTTTCATTATCTTTCCAAATCTAAATCAATCCGATGGTACGATATTAAAAAAATAGGTATGTGATATATTTAATTTTTTCTTGAAGTCGGCATTTACAAAAATTACGGCTGGATTCATTCGAAAGTTGTCAACATGAAAGTTGTAGAATTTTTTTATCTTCCAAATATAGTAAAAGCAGTAATCCAAACGATGAGCCGATATGGCCAAAAATGAGTCAATTTAATTTTTTAAAATATTTTGGAAAATTAGCCGGTCAATGCAATGGCTGGCGGATCGGTCATTCAATCTCCATTTGACGATTATTTTAAAAATTAATTAATTAATTTACTAAATAGGCCCATTATAAAAATTTCTCCTATGAGATTCTTTATCAGATGAAGTGTCTCATTTTTTTTAATGCTTTTGATATTGATGTTTCAAATATAAATTTTATCTTCCAAATTTATTGACATTTTATACCTAAAGGTGAAAAAATGACAAATTTATATCATTATTATATTGAGTTATTCAACATTGTGGTTGATATACACCTCCAAGAATTAAATAATCATTTCTAAAATAAATATTGAGTTACTCCTTTTTGTGAAATGTATGCATAAATCTAAGCAATTCATTCTCTGGTTTTTATAAGGAGAAACTAATTCATCTTGATGAGTATATCATAATGATTTTTCTATACTTGAGTGCTCTTGAGCATCAACTATCATATTATATTATTAATATTCATAGTAATAATAATTTCTCATATTTGAGCAATATTACTAATTTTGCAAAATAATTTATTAAGATAAAGAAGAATGACATGTATCATTTAGTTTATAAGTTTATTACATTGATTTTAAGTTTACTAATTGTTACTACTACAATAAAGAAAATAATTTCCACAATAAAAATTATCAAATATCGATTGCATAAAGCTCATATTTACTAATCTAACACCTAAAACTATCTCACTAACACCTAAAACTATCTCATAATTATAGACCAAAGATAAACAACTGTAGCACTTTTCTTATGTGCAAATTAATAAAAGATTGATGCTATTTAAAAAAAAAAAAAACTGGCCAGTTTTAGCATTTTTTTCTTTAAGATAATTGACAGAAACATGAACTTGTCCCAGATGCTTCTACACTTATAATGCTAAAATAGTGAAGTGTAGAGGACTTTGTGTGCATGAATGAGCAAGGTGCCAATCAATGGGCACCTTCATAGCCTGGGAGAAGGAAGTAGCCACCACGTTGTTGCGTGGAAGAGAGAACTCGTTGCCTTGCACCCCAAGCGATGACGAATAAGATGAGAACAGAGACAGACGATGGCTTAAGTGGTTTATTTGAGCTTTAAAATAATTTTAGATGTTAGATTAGTAAATATGATCTTTTAAGTGTTTATATGTAAACAATCTAGTGGTATGTATGTAAATCTCCTTTTTTTTTTTTTTTTTTTGCTTTTTTTAGTATTTAAATAATAAATTTTTCTCTTGAAATATAAATATAAGAATTATGGATATATATATATATTAAAAAAATATTGAAATTAGTCCCTTGGGGCCAAACTTGTTTACTGTACAACTAGCTCAAACTTCTCAAGCTCACTCGTGAGCTTCAGCTTGATTTGTAAGCTCAGATTCATTACAAGCTCAAATTTGGCTCGACTATTTGAGCTCGAGCTTGTTTAAAGCAAGAACTTAGCTCAATGTAGTAGGAATTGCAAATTTTAAGGATGAAATTTTTTGTCCAAATAAAAACTGAAACATTTAATCTTTTCGTGATCAATATTTGAACTCAACTTCTTACTAACATGTACTTCTTACATTTATAATTCATATTTAACTTTTAAAAGCATTCAAACATGAAATAAGAACAAAATTTACATATAATAAAATGCAGAATTTAGTAATCATAGATTTACAATTTACTATTAACAATAGACAAATAGAATCAATAGACAACTTTATATATACAAATTAAGTAATTGCAGATTTACAAATATTCATTGTTTCTATCAGTAGAAATGTAGAATCTTTCATTGCATCATTTCATTATTTTCAAAGGCTTTGAAGGACTTTGAAGCATCAAACAAAGTCAATCTCCCAAAATTAATTATTTGGTATGTGCTTTTGCTCATAGCTCACTTGCCTGTGTATACATTCAAAGTAGCTCGGAAAGTTTTACAAATAAAATGGAATGAAAAGAAGGATTGGAAATCTCTTGAAATTTCTATAGAAGCCACCATAGTTACTTTCCAACCAAAAATTATGACGATAAATGGGACATCTTTGAATATATGTGTTAGTAATATTAAATAAAAGTTTCATCAAGTATATAATTAAATAACAAAGCAAACAGATTCAGTCTTTAGCAAGCATATATATCAAAAGAACTCCCACATAAAGAAACTTCATTCATGATCCACCAATGTCCTTAAAAAAACAATTGAAATGCTAATTAAAAATATCAAGTTTTATTAAAAAAATTTTAAAAATGTTTTAAATGTGTCATTACCTTGATAAACTTTTTTTTATGATAGAGGTAAGGTGATATTCTTCATCATCACCTTCTTCTTCCTATCAAATCATAGTCACATGAATCATTATATTATTATCAATAATAAAGCATAGTTGTTAATGAAGATATTGTCTACCTTAATTCTTCCCTTCAAGCCATAATGACAACGAAGCTAATTTGATCCACAAATAAGGGCTTGCATAGCTTCCAAATCAAGCTTTGAGCGTATGTATCTCTCTCACCAACACTAAATGTTGATTGAAACTTGTGGCTATGGATAATATGTCAATAGCCATTATTGATACTATCTTATATTTTAAGAGATTTCTTTTCCACCATGCTATAACATCAAAATGTTGACCATCAAGAGAAGTCTCTAACTCATCCTCTAAGTAATTATCCAGTTTTGATTTGATTGAATGCTTACTTATTTTCTCATTTACATAAGCAGCAAAATCAAGCCAACCACTGTATTTTTTCATATTATTGCTTTGATTTGATCTAACACCTTTATTTTGACTGTGTGTAGCTGGTTTGCAACATGTACCTTCAATTTCGGGTCAAAATATAAAGTGTACTCTTCATAAAGTTCATACAATAAAGTACAGATGACTGAAATATTTCTCAAACTTTCATCGATAATATAAATCTTAGGATATGCATACTCAATGACAAAAAAAAATCATTGTAGGATTCAATATTTACCAAATCATTAGAATTGCACTCAATATTTGTCAAATTCTCTTTCATTTTTGTAGACATCTCCTAGATAAAATTAACACATGAGATTGCACCATCATCTATAACCTTCTTTATAGTGCAAATTTGAGAAAGAAATAGATAAGAGGTTGGATACTCAGTCACTGAAATAATATTGATTGCTTCATTAAAGAAACCAAGAACATCACAAGCCTTCTCTGTCTTATTCCACTTTCTTCTTGATGGGACAATTCACATATGAAACCTCTCGCTATAAGAGAAAAAAGCCTCCCTTAATTGTATTGCAATCGTCAACATCGACAAATAGAGTTCCACCTTGTCGCAATCCATCCACTAACTTTTGTGGGAAATTATAATCGTTTACTACATCGAAAATCTCATTAACCTCAAAGAATTGAAAAAACTAATTGTGTCGTGAATTTTTTCAACTAAAAATTCAACACACTTAATTTCATCTATAACAATTAAGTTTAATATGTGAGCACAATAACGAACACGAAATAACTTGCCACTAAAAAATTTCTTTTTGACTCTGAAGCTATCTTTTAATAATTTGATGGTCATATCATTATTTGATGCATTGTCCACTGATATTGTGAAGGCTTTGTCCTCAACACCCCAATCAACAAGAGCTTTATATAATGTGTCAACAATCTCAGAAACTGTGTGTGGAGGAGGTAAATGTATAAAACTCAATACACATTTCTGTAATTTTTAATTACTATCAACATAATGGGTTGTAATACTCATATATAATATTCTTTGATTCTTTGACTTCCAAATATCTATAGTAAAACTTATCATTTTTATATTTTTAATATGTTTCTCAATTTAATCTTCTCCCTTTCATAGACCAATAATGAATATTTTTTAAAACAAAGAGACATTGACATCAATACTAGATTGAAACCAAATTCTTCAACAATTGAAAAAGGTTTTTCATTGATAAGTATATAATGAGCAATCATCTCTCTAACTTTAGTATGGTCATACTTAAAAGTTGTTAAGCTACCCCCAACAAGATATGATTGTGCACTACTTGCATTCTCAATCTCGCTTGGTTGGAAAAGTAATATGCCTTGCTTCAATGTGGATCCTAACACATTCTAAATGCCTTGAATTGGGTTGTACTACCTAATGCAAGTTTTTTTTAACAGTGATGACACTCACCTTTTCTCTGACCATCTGAGAGAATGATTTCCTTAAATTCTTCCCATACCTTGGATGTTTTTTTTCTCAATTGAATTTTCATTAACATTGACATCATTTACCCTTTCGATATTATTATTCCCTTCACCATCCCCTCTCCCATCACTTCCATCCATTGGGACCATCCCACCATTATTCCTATCAAAACTTACATCAGCATTATCATCTTCAATCACATCTACCAAGTTATGTTCTCCTCTTATTAAATACTCTGTATGCTCATCAAATATTTCATAGTTTACATTTGTTTTCTCACTGCTTGTACTTTCCATAATCTGTGAAATTAAAATGATAATTAAAAAAAAAAAACATATGCAATCACAACTCACAAATAATCATGATTTTAACTTGGGAAGTCAATACAAAAAAAAGCTAAATCAAGGATTCTCAAAGTAAATATAAAGCCCTTCAACAGATAATGAAAAAAGAAATTACTTAAATCATTACTGCTTTAAGCTAATCTATATATAGTGCTAAAAATAGAGTGAACGAATCAATGAACACTTAAACATTACCTTGAAGATAGCTGCTTTATATATTAGATATACAGATCTATATAAGTTATCAAGAGCTTAAACATAACTGCCTCAGAGATCAAATATACAGATATTTTCTTGATATAAGCATAGAGTGAATGAATCAATTAACACTTAAACATTCTCATTTCAAAAAATAACTTAAATCAAACTCTCAAAGCAGCTACTTTTTTTTTTTTTTGAAAGAAATTAAGGGCAGAGCCCAATTCAATTCCAACGTAAAAAAAGATGACATTTATATAAGGGAATCCCCTAAGGGACTGAAGGGTCAATTAAAATCAAAACGAAGACCTATTACAATTTTAAGTATGAAAAGATTGGAAGAGTAACATCAAGAAAAGTGGAAAAGCATCCAATCCGGACTCAGAAACAATAAAATCATCAAAAATAAAAGTAAATAGCCCAAAACAGGACCTTCCTGATGCGCAGGAGAATCAGCCATCGGTTACCAAAATCTCAGCAATGGATAAAAGAGCAAAATATAAACACCATCAGCAGCATAACAGTTCATCTGTAAGTTTCCAACTCCCATCACAATTCACAAGTATGTCAATGAGTAAAGAACTGAAAAAATGGCCATCCAAGATGGAGGAAAGCCTATGCAACAGGTGTCAAGCAGCTATTCAATGCTAAAAAAAAGTATCGAACTTACCGGTAAGGAAGATCAGTGAGGGTTTCGTGCAAGGGAGATGAACGAGGGAGACCGGTGTTGGTGAGGGTTTTATGCAATCGTGTGAGAGAGATTACTGAAGGGTTTGCATTTGTACGATGGAAATCAGTGAGGGACCGAGGGTTTCCAGCGATTGAGAAAGGAGATCAACGAGCTTTCCATTCGAGAGAAATATTAAAGAAATCAGTGTATATTATTAAGGATATCGACGAGTGTTACCTTCAAAGGAGACTGGAGAACTATTTCATGCATTTGTGAGGGAGATTGTCGATTTGGTGAGGGGAAACAAGGGTTTTCACAGAGGAGCGATGAGAAGGAGCGTGACTCTCGGTCTCGGAATGGAGTGAACCTAGTGGCGAGGCGATACTCAAGGCTGCGAAATATCGGGTATCACATACATGAGAAAATATTAAGTCCGTAGTCCGCACGTAGCAGTAGTCCGCACATAGCTTTATGTATGAATTCTAATTCACGATATATAGGTTTTTTTCCCGCTTTACCATTAACTGAAATGTGATAACTGACGCTTTCCGGCCCGACACCAGAACGTCATGATAACTACGGCCAGAATACATTTCTCCCCACCACCGTAAGCCAAAAGGGGAGAAGAAGAACGAAACATTACCGACGCTCGACATTCCTCGTCACGTAGGATTTTTTCTCGCCTTTCCTCACGATCTACGACGTCCGACGTCGTCAGGTATAAGAAATCATAAATGAAGATTGTATGACTACATGAGGTATTTACACATCTCAACTTGAATGAATTTAGGGTTTACGTTTCTTCACTATCCAAATGAAAGATTGGCTATTTTTATATTATATTTGTAGATTCTGCATTCTTTGGAGAATAATTTTGATTTTTTCCATTTTTTTGCCAACTTTATGACATGTTCATTATATTCAAAATGAAGCGATGGCGCTTGGTATTTTGGTTTAGTGATCAGATACAGCTTTATATACCATTTTAACCTTTTTTCCGCTTTTTTTCATTAACCTTATGATTAAGCATGATTATAATGGAAGCATTTGGCAGCTGGTTTCTGGGTGATTTAGTGCATTCAGAATTGTACCTCTTTGGAGGGTGCACCATTTTGACCTTTTTTTCCATTTTTTTTACTCCTTTATGTTTATTTTAACATCGCAGGAAGCATTGATGTCGGGTTGGGAGGTGAGATGCATACTATGAATTTTGAGGACCTTTTGATCTTCTTTTCCGCTTTTTTTTTGCCAACTCCTTATGATTATGTTTAGGCATTATAATGGAAGCATTTGATGGCGCTTTGGGTGATTTCGGGTTTAGATTCAGATCTGTACCTCTTTGAGGGTACGACTTTTGATCTTTTTTACAATTTTTTGCCAACTCCTTATGATTATGTAAGCATTATAATGGAAGCATTTGATGGAAGTTTGGGTGGGATTTTGCATTTGACTCGCTTCTTACAGTGATCATTTTTGACATTTTTCACATATTTTTTTGTCAACTTTATGATTATGTTTAACATTGTAAAGAAGCATTTGATGGGTGGTTTCGGGTGGTTTAGTGCATCCACTGTACCTCTTTGAGGGTACTGCACTATTTTGACCCTTTTAAATTTTTTTGCCAACTCCTTTATGATTATGTTTAGGCATTATAATGGAAGCATTTGATGCTTTTGAGTGGTTTTGGGTGGTTTAGTGACTGTACCTCACTTTGAGAGTAACATTTTGACCTTTTTTTACGCTTTTTTTTGCCAACTCCATGATTATGATGCATTAAAGGAAGCATTTGATGGCGCTTTGGTTTCGGTGGTTTAGTGCATCGTACCTTTTGGTTTTTACAAACCATTTTGACCTTTTTTCCGTTTTATCCAACTCTTATGATTATGACATTATAATGGAAGTAGTTGATGAAAGTTTGGGTGATTTTGGGTGGGTATTTTACATTTGTATCCTGTGTACCTCTTTGGAGGGTACAGATCATTTTTGATATTTTTTCACATGTTTTTTTGCCAACTTCTTATGATTATGTTTAGAATATCAGAAAGGAAGTTTGATAGTGGTTTGGTGGTTTAGTGCATTCAGACTGTACCTCTTTGAGGGTACATATCAATTTTGACCTTTTTCACATATTTTTGCCAACTTCTTATGATTATGTTTAGAATACAAAAGGAAGCATTTGGAGATTGTTTGGGTGATTTTGGGTGGGTATTTTGCATCTATACCCTCTATACCTCTTTGGAGGGTAGACCATTTTGATCTTTTTTGTAATTTTTTTGCCAACTTTATGATTATGTAGCATTGCAAAGGAAGCATTTGATGGCGTGGGTGATTTGATGTTTAGTGATCTGACCGTGAGGTTTGGATATTCATTTTGACCTTTTTCACATGTTTTTTGCCAACTTTATGATTATGTTTAGAGCATTATAATGGAAGCATTTGATGATTGGGCTGGTGGTTTAATGCATTTCAGACTGTGTGTACCTCTTTAGAGGCACCATTTTTTGACCTTTTTGCGCTTTTTTTTTGCCAACTCCTTATGATTATGTAGGGCATTGCAAAGGAAGCATTTGATGGGGTTTGGGTGATTTCTGGTGGTGCATTCAGACTGGTACCTCTTTGAGGGTACAACCATTTTGACCTTTTTTCCATTTTTTATCCAACTCTTTATGATTATGTTTAGCATTATAATGGAAGCATTTGATGGAAGTTTTGGTGGTTTTGGGTATTTTGTATTTGTACTGTACCCTTTTGAGGGCAGATAATTTTGATATTTTTTCACATGTTTTTTTGCCAACCTATGATGAGAATATCAAAGGAAGCATTTTGAGCCGGTTTTTGGTGGGTATCTTTACCCTATGTATCTCTTTGGAGGGTACAGATCAATTTTGACCTTTTTTCACATGTTTTTTTGTCAACTTCTATGATTATGTTTAGACATCGCAAAGGAAGCATTTGAGATTGTTTGGGTGATTTTGGGTGGTATTTCAGATATGTTTTGAGACTGCACCATTTGATCTTTTTGCGCTTTTTTTTCTGCACTTTGGAGGGTACACCATTTTTTTTTTTTTCCTGCTTTTTTTTTCATTAATCTCCTTATGATTATGTTTAGGCATTATAATGGAAGCATTTGATGGCGCAAGTTTTGGTTTAGCATCACTGTACCTCTTTGCATTGCACCATTTTTTGACCTAATTACTTATCTTTCCAAGTTTAACCATGTCCGGGAAAAGGATAACTGAGTGCTGCCTACCACCGAGAAATGTGTTCGATAATATTACAAAGATGTTTTACGATGAAGCCGACATTTTAAAGAAGCTTCATCTCCATCAATTCATTAGACTCACGAATCAAGCAAGACTCTGCTTGCCATTACATCGATCCCGTCTGGACATAAAAAAGCAAGCTTTCACGGGTGGGCGACATTCCTTTCACCCCGATGAAGTTGCATTGATGATAGATGCCAAACAGAGGGGAGAAGGTTGTATGGCGAATCTCATTGCCGCCGTCATCATCGACTACAAGAGCGCTTGAGAATTCGATGGCTCGTTGCTCGCAAAGATTTGTCTGAGTATACATTTTTCTTCATCAAATCTATTTTTGTATATCACAATTGGTGGCATCGGAATTGATTGCTTACGATATAGATAGATTTCGAGTACAATAAGTGAGATGCCATTTGGGACTTCCTTCTCCCAATTTGATGTTATTGCATCAAAGATTCGCACCTGAGGCGTTTGCCATACATGAGTGGATTTGTCACTCTTGATGGTATGTTTTATATCTCCTTTAATGTGAAATATAATGTCTTGAAGTTTACTGTTTAATATATTCATTGTAGATATGGCCGAAAGCACATAAGCATCCTCGCCATCCAACCTCGCAAAGCCAATGACGCCGATGGCTAAAATAGAGTTCCCAAAAAATGCTTTCACCGGTTTGGGAGGACGCCAGTGACATATAATAATATCACTTAGTTCAAATAAGAATGTATCCATTTATGTTGTATGTCTTCAAAATTTTTTATCCTTTTACCACGTGCCTTTCATTCGAGGACTTATTGGAAGACGAGACTCCTTCAGAGTCCCGCCCAACAATATACACACATGTGGAGCCCAATAGTAGTCCGCTTTTAAGTCCACTCATCAAGCCCCACGACTCTCCTTATATCTCTCCTCGATATTCTCCCCGCCCAAGGTTTTCTAGCCGCCTCCACTACCCCCATACAGACTTTATGGAGAGGATGTTCTGTTTGAAGGACCTGAGAGAGACAGTATCGTCTTTCCATACAACAATAACTGAGAGGTTGGATGGGCTTGATTTGCGGGTTGCTGCTATCGAGGATGTTCTATCCAGGCAGCGGGGTCCTACCACCCCAAATGCAGGGGAGGTTCCTACCGGGGTCACCACAGGGAAACTCTTCAGGAGGCTACCACGGGAGCTTCCCCTGTGGATGGTACCCACGGGGAGACTACCACGTGTACAGCCCCTGAGGAGGGTACAACAGAGGAAGCTCTTGTGAGGCTACCAGGAGCTTCCATCATGAGTTGGATACTTCAAAGGGGAAGCTCGTGGAATTGACCGTAGGAGAAGTTCTGGAGGCCACCACTACACACATGATGCTCAAACCAGAATTGGCAGATTGCGTGGTGTTAAAGCTCACAGATAAGAAAGAGGAAAATTGTTACTTCCCTTTCACACACACTTACAGAAGTCTCGAGCAAGAACAAATGATGTGGTGGCCTCCACTGCCAGAGCTGCAGGAAAGTTTTACTTTCTTTTAAATTTGAGATAATAAAATAGTCTTTCACTAAATTTTTTATAGCAAGACGTGATGAGGCAATAAAGGTCGATGACCCACGTGTCGCTATTGTGGTGGAGGGAGCATCGAGGTATTAATAATCTCACCTCGATCCAAAGTCATATTAGTCTACGTCATCACTAAATTATTTTATAGGTTAGCAAGATGAGCCAATAGGTCGATGACCCACGTGACCGCAATCGTCGTGGTGGAGGAGCATCAGTCGGAGGTATGCATCATCTCAACAGATCGAGGATTTATTCATAGTGAATGTAGCTCTTCATCGCTAGCTTTTGTCATCAGTAATTTCGTTGCAGGCATCAGAGGCACTTCATGTTGTCGAGTTCTCATCCGTATTATTTTGCCAAGCCAATGCTCGATCTTATTGACGTCGGTTCGAGGACAAGTAAGTCAAGCCTCCGTCCTTCATACGAAAAAATAACCTATTCGCTTAGGATAACTTTAAAATATTTATTAATCTGGGTGATACAAGATTCGTGGGAATATCATTATTAGAGAGATCGATGAGTCGAGGATCAATATCTCTCGATGCACACATTGATGCCTTCGCTTCTACAGAAGCGCCGCTCGCCCGGGTCAGATGTCCCATATTTGTACATTTCATGCTTGCATTGGGTATGTTACCCACGTGAATGTTCTAGATAGATTCGCTTGTTTGTTTAGATGAAAGCTATAAGTGTAATCGTTTCTCTTTCTCCTCAGAGTTATGCGTGCACGCAAGATGGAAAGCAAGATGTTCATCCAAAGATATCATCATGGATAAGGTGGTGAGTCGAAGTTACCCATCGCTTATAATCGACCGGACACTCTTGGTTGGACATATTAAATCGAGGCTGGTATTTTATGACTCATTGCCCAAACCAACCCATAAGAGCATTCTTCCCGAGATTGTAAGAACGCTTTCAAATTTGGTTATCTTACTTTACTTTTTTTTTTCCCGTCAACTTATTGAAATTTTTTTCTACCTATTTAGATCAAATTACTTGTTGAAGATCTGCACTTTTGTGAGCATCCAAGGAAATGGCCAATCGACATAGTGAGTGGGATACCACCAAGAAAATAGTGTCATCATGGAATGTTCAAATACATGGAAAGAATCAAGAAACCTCCAGGGGTGTAGACCAACAGATTGGCCAAAGATAATGAATATATTTAGGTCGAGTCGCTTATGCTACATTTTGTTTGGGACTTAAAATCGTGAAGTGAGAACAATATTATTTTGATATAGGATTTTGTTTAATGCATCTGTTAGACTCAAATTTTTTTTTTTGAAGATGATATTTTACTTATATTTTGTTTAACTCCTCTCCCATCTCATATAGTTGAAGTGCATGGACTGGATGATATTTTTGAAGACTCAGAAGTGCATGCATCCGATCAAATGAAGCTCCCAAAGCTAATTCCAAGAGCTCTTCTTCAAGTCGTGAAGAGATCAATGGGAGGGAACTCATCCTCTCTCTCGTTCGCTCCCTCGTGCAAGTCACACAAGAGAAGAAGAAGATGACTTGGCATGGAGGTGAATGCACAAAGAGTGATTTCTCGCCATAAAGAGTGATTCCGCATTGTATATTTTCCTTGAATATTGAGCATTTCCTTGCCATGAATAAGTGATTACGCATTGTATATTTTCACATATGATATGGATCTATCTATTTGATAGTGATGATTGATAATTCTCGTGTTCGCCTATGAGATGGATCCATAAAAATTACCTTTCAAAATAAAAGCAACAATGATTGAAGTTCAAATATTCGAGTCACCATTTTGAATAAATGCTTTTTTCGCTCAAAATGGCTCGTTGTTTGTTTTATGATTAATGGCTATTAAATATATTTAGTTGATATGTAGTAGTTATATCTGATGATTTAATGAAGTAGTGTGGTTTGTTGCGATATATATATTTTATATTTCGAGGGTAAATGTTGATTAGTAATTCTATTTATTAGTAGATTGCTTATGTGCTTAACATGTCGTATTTTTTTCACTTTGAACATATTTATGAGCTCAAATTTATGCTTTGTCACATTAGGATTGATATTGACTGATGTTAATGATTAATACATTTTGGAGTGATTTTTTCTTGAGTTAAATCAAAATCAAATCATTGATTTGAACAATTATATAAATTAAGCCTCTTATGAATCTATTCGAGTTTAAGAAAACTTCATTTTATGGTAACTCAAATATTGAGAATTTCTATTATTCATGTGCATATATATTTTAAATTTTAGATATTAGTTCAATGATTTGAAGAAGTTATAAATAATAAATTTTTTTAATATATGCTTTGAGGCTTAATTTATTCGATTCAGTCAATTTTTATAATAGATTATAATATATCCTTTGCAATGCCCTAAGGAGTTGGGAAAAAAAACTGGAAAAAAATATCAAAAAATGGTCTGTACCCTCCAAAGAGGTACACAGGGTACAGATGTGCTAAACCACCCAAAACCACAAACGATCCAAATGCTTTTGCAATGCCTAACATAATCATGGAGTTAGCAAAATAAACCGCAAAAAAGGTCAAAATGGTCTCAGACCTCCAAAGAGGTACGAGACGATGCACTAAACCACCCGAATCACCCAAATCGCCATCAAATGCTTCCTTTGTAATGCCCTATACATAATCATAAGGAGATGGCAAAAAACTGGAAAAAAGGTCAAAATGGTCTCAGATTTTCCAAAGAGGTACATAGAGTGATGCAAAACACCCAAGAACCACCCAACCGCCATAAAATGCTTCCTTGCAATGCCCTATACATAATCATAAGGAGTTGGCAAAAAATCAAAAGGTAAATCCAGACCTCCAAAGAGGTACAGAGGATACATATGCACTAAACCATCCAAAAATCACCCAAACTACCATCAAATGCTTCCATTATAATGTTCTAAACATAATCCTAAGGAGTTGGCAAAAAAAACCTGGAAAAAAAAATGGTCAGACTCCAAAGAGGTACGAGAATGCGCACTGCCACCCAAAACTACCCAAACGCCATCAAATTCTTCCTTGTAATGCCCTATACATAATCATAAGGAGTTGGCAAAAAACAAAAATGGTCAAAATGGTCAGACTCCAAAGAGGTACAGAATGAAAATACCCACAAAATCACCCAAATTGCCATCAAATGCTTCCATTATAATACTAAACATAATCATAAGGAGTTGGCAAAAAAACCTAAAAAAAGAGTCAAAATGGTCTCACTCCAAAGAGGTACATACGATGCACAATACCCACCCAAAATCACCCAAACTGCCATCAAATGCTTCCATTATAATGCTCTAAACATAATCATAAGGAGTTGGCAAAAAAAACCTGGAAAAAAGGATCAAAATGGTCTCAGACCAAAGAGGTACATGGATACGATGCTAATACCCACCCAAAATCACCCAAACTGACATTAAATGCTTCCATTATAATGCTCTAAACATAATCATAAGGAGTAAAAAAAAAAAAAAAAAGGAAAAAATAAAAATATCAGACCTCCAAAGAGGTACTGGTACAAATGCACTAAACCACCCGTAAACCACCCAAACTGCCATCAAATACTTCCATTATGATGCTCTAAACATAATCATAAGGAGTTGACAAAAAAAAACTAGAAAAAAGGGTCAAAATGGTCTCAGTTCTCCAAAGAGGTACTGTGGTACATAAAACCACCAAACTACCCAAATCGCCATCAAATTCTTCTTTGAATGCCCTATACATAATCATAAGGAGTTGGCAAAAAAGGAAAAATGGTCAAAAATAATGACCCTCCAAAGAGGTACAGGTACGATGCACAATACCCACCCAAATCACCCAAACCGCCATCAAATGCTTCCATTATAATGCTCTAAATATAATCAAGGAGTTGAAAAAAACTTGAAAAAAGGGTCAAAATGGTCCCTCCAAAGAGGTACTGGTGATGCAAAATACCCACCCAAAATCACCCAAACTAACATCAAATGCTTCCATTATAATGCTCTAAACATAATCATAAAAAAAATGGAAAAAGGTCAAAATGGTCTCAGACTCCAAAGAGGTACACTGGTACGATGCACTAAACCACCCAAATCACCCAAACCGCCATCAAATACTGCTTATAATGCTCTAAACATAATCATAAGGAGTTGACAAAAAAATGGAAAAAAGGTCAAAATGGTCTCAGACTCCAAAGAGGTACAGAGTAATGAAAAAAAAGCAAACCTGCACTCCAAAGAGGTACACAGTGTTTAGATGCAAAATACTCACCTAAAACCATCCAAACTGCCAGCTAATGCTTCCATTATAATGCCCTAAACATAATCATAAGGAGTTGGCAAAAAAAAACTGGAAAAAAAAGTCAAAATTGATCTATTATTGGTCCATATTTATTGATACTGTCCAATGATTATAATTTCCACAACAGGGGATTAACTCAATCACTATTGCTTAAAGAGCTACAAACACACCAGTGTCAAAATCTCCTAGCTAAATACAGTCAAAACTGGATAATGTCATAAAATGTTTTCCGAGATAATATCCATCATCAACTTAGTGTACCCTTCAAATTGTTTTATCAGGAGCTCGAGTTAAATTCTCGCATGTAGAACATCATACGATACTTACTTACAGATCGATGTGTGATATTATGTGCGCATTCTAAAATACTTTGGCATAGCAGAAAGGTGATGCAACTTATGAGGAAGCACCTTCGCCCATGCTATCGATCAGAGTTTGGTTTCGAACCAAAAAAAAGAAGGGTTTGAAGATTAACATCAATATTTAAAATACAAAAAAATAATACGCAAGTAGAAAATTACTCTTGGCTTTCTTGGATCTCTCCCAATATCTCTTAAGCCTTGAGTTGAAAACACCCTTTGGACGTTGCTTAACTGGATCTTTTAAGATGTCTTTCCTTATCCGTCGTGGTTAACTTCTTCTTCCTAACTGCTTGGAGGAGAATTCCACTTATTATAGAGTCGACATTATCATATAGTTTTTCTAGGGATCAAGCATATCCCTCGCCTCTTATTGCTCAGGCCCGACGCTTATTTGATATGCATATCGACTTATGTGGTTCAAAAAATAATGCCGAGTATTTCCATCCGGTTGCCACATCTCTTAATTTTCTCAGATGCACTATCAATGTAAATATCCCTCTTGCTCTAGACCATCGCATGAAGATACTTGTCCTGAATGCACAACATCTTCTGACTAAGAACTCGACAATGGGCACAAAGTAATCCCATCATCTCAAATTTTTTGCAAGTACAAGTCACTTCTGGTAGTCCTATCGAAATACACCATGTATTTTGGATGCATTTTATTCTCTAAGTTTCTTACCAAATACCCATGGTGTGTCATCCGACTTATCGAGGCCCCCAACCCCATGCAAAAAATTCCTCTTCAAACATAGTGTAAACCTTTATTATATAAAATATAGCTTATTTTAGAATTGGACTGTCTTAACAGAACAATCGATGACCGGTTATACTTGAAGTCTTCATGTTCATTCCAATGTCTCCATAACCTTTTCCAACCCCAAGAAATAATCTGATTTAACTTGTTGGTTTAGATATTCCATGACATACATTGTTCGTGGACTCACTACTGATGATACCCATGCAGAAATGAATGCAAGGACCACTTGGATCTAATCTTATAAAGCTCGACAACCAAGCATGATCATGCAAATTGCCTTCTTCTAGCATGCACTGCCTCTTTAAACTCTTCCTCCGAGTCACACTTACTCATGCATTTATAAAATAGGCCTTGTACTATCTTATTACTATTAAAGCAATGAACCTTGAAAGGAGCTTTCTTTGAAATATGCCATCAAAACTATGATGAGTATGCAATACAATTTCAATAGCTCCATACCGATCTTGATCGGAATATTGGATGTCTTATTCATCAACCAAGAAAAGTTTAGAATAATGTTTCTTCCGATAAAAGGCTACCCAAATAATACATTTTGTCGCAAGAGGGCACAAACGAGATTATATTTATTGAATTGTACTTGTATCAAAAATTATCACATCCCCAAAATAATCATATTCTATCCTATGCCATTACAAAAAAAAAACTTACTAAGCAATCCGACTCATCAACTTACATCCCATGCAAACATCCCATCCGATGTTTGCCTCTCCTTAAACAATCAGATAATGCATTATCACCATTTGCAATCCTCGATCTTTTCTCTTCTCAATAAAATTGAAAGCATCTCTTTGGTGAACCCGATATTCTCTACGCCAACTTCCTCGCTAGAAATCAATGCATCGTTGCTCTAATACCAGCCATTGTCTTCCCACGACGCCATCGCTAATGGATCTGATCGAGAAGATGTAGTCAGGCAAAAGAATGATTATGACTTTCTTTTTTTTTAATCATCCAATTCCTCCAAATCAACGAGAATCTAATCATGGTCGGACAACCGCCTTGTATCAACTTTCGAATTTTGTTGTTATTTAGAGCAGACTTCTTCGCCAGACATAAAATCTTTTGATTTCAATTTCTTTGAAGCCAATAACTAGTATGGTCCTTCCAAACACTGTAATTTGATGTGCATAATCACAAGACAAGGTATATGCCTCCTTTTCATTCTCCTCAAGGTGCCGGAGTTTCTCCAAATATCATCACTACACATTTACCGCGTATCAGATACAAAAAAATATGTTAAAAATATATGGAAACTAAACCACCCAAAAACCACCCAAACTGCCATCAAATGCTTCCTTTGCAATGACCTATACATAATCATAAGGAGTTGGCAAAAAAAAATTACAAAAAAGGTCAAAAATGGTCTATACCCTCCAAAAAGGTACAGAGGGTACATATGCAAAATACCCACCCAAAATCACCCAAACAATCTCCAAATGCTTCCTTTGAATGTTCTAAACATAATCATAAGTTGGCAAAAAACATGTGAAAGAAGATCAAAAGGTCTCAGACTCCAAAGAGATACACAGGTACATATGCACTAAACCACCAAACCACCCAAACCGCCATCAAATGCTTCCTTCTAATGCCCTATACATAATCATAAGGAGTTGGAAAAAAAAACTACAAAGGTCAAAATGGTCCAGACCTCCAAAGAGGTACACAGTGATGCACTAAACCACCCAAAACCACCCAACCATCAAATGCTTCCATTATAATGCCCTAAACATAATCATAAGGAGTTGGCAAAAAAAGCGCAAAAGGGTCAAAATGGTCTCAGAATTCTCCAAAGAGGTATAGAGTAAGATGCACTAAACCACCCAAAACCACAAACTGCCATCAAATGCTTCCATTATAATGCCCTAAACATAATCATAAGGAGTTGACAAAAAAAAATTGAAAAAGAAGATCAAAAAAGGTCTGTACCCTCCAAAGAGGTACACAGGGTACAGATGCAAAATACCCACCCAAAATCACCAAAACTGCCATCAAATGCTTTGCAATGTAAACATAATCATAAGAGTTGGCAAAAAAAATGAAAAAAAGTTGATCTCAGTACTCTAAAGAGGTAGGATACTGATACAAAATACCCACTCAAAATCACCCAAACAATCTCCAATTGCTTCCTTTGCAGTGTTCTAAACATAATCATAAGGAATTGACAAAAAAAAAAGAAGATGAAAAAGGTCTCAGACCTCCAAAGAGGTACATACACAGATGCAAAATACCCACTAAAATCACCCAAACACCTCCAATTGCTTCTTTGCGTTTCTAAACATAATCATAAGAAGTTGGTAAAAAATATATCAAAAAGGACAAAATTGGTCCAGAATTCTCCAAAGAGGTACACAGGGTACAGATGCACTAAACCACCCGAAACCACCCAAACTGCCATCAAATGCTTCCTTTGCAATTCCCTATACATAATCATAAGGAGTTGGCAAAAAAAAATTGGGAAAAAAAGGTCAAAAATGGTCTGTACCCTCCAAAGAGATATACAGAGTATAGATGTACTAAACCAACCAGAAACCACCCAAACTGCCATAAAATGCTTCCATTATAATGCCCTAAACATAATAATAAGGAGTTGGCAAAAAAAACTGGGAAAAAAAAGTCAAAAATGGTCTGTACCCTCCAAAGAGGTACACAGAGTACAGATGCACTAAACCAAAAACCACCCAAACTGCCATCAAATGCTTCCTTTGCAATGCCCTATACATAATCATAAGGAGTTGGCAAAAAAAACTGGAAGATCAAAAGGTCCGTATCTCCAAAGAGGTACATACAGATGGCAAAAAAAACCGCAAAAAAAAGGTCAAAATGGTCTCAGAATTCTCCAAAGAGACACGAGATGATGCAAAATAACACTTAAAATTAAATATTCAACAAAAAAAACATCCAAATTGCTTAATTGGAAGTAATGAACATATTCTCTTCGATAGAACAAGAATATCACTAATAAACCAGAAAAAATGCACGAAGCATTACATGAAGTATTTAATACATCCTCGCCTAAAATGGTTGTTATTTCAACGCGTTCTCCATCTTCATGGTTCTTTTGTAAAAGGAAATGAGATTTTCAGATTCTCTTCGCCTGCTTTGGAAAAATTAACCTGAACCCTAAATCATTATATATTTCTTTTAAATTTCTCCCGCACGCTAACGGGGCTGGGAAATGTATTTACGACCCGTTAATATGCCATCGACGTTACGGCCGGGTCGCGAAAGCCGTCGCGATTCCACCAGAAACGGGAAAAAATCGGGACACATGTCGTCCGTGGATTGGAGTCCCCACGTAAAGCTACGTGCGGACTCCAGACGTAATATTTTCTCCACATACATAGCTTTTACTATTAACCGATGGTTTGGACGGCCAGGATATGCAAGCGTAACGTTACAACACGAATGTATGGTTGATTGTTTGCCATTTGCGAATCGGGTTGAAGGATGAAGCCAATTTTTTAATTTAAATATGGTATAAACGAGCTCCTCGATAATCTTCCGACGCATAGGCTTCGAACTAGAGCTCATCTACAATGCGAAGCTAATAAAGGCTAATTTATACTCGATTTGCAGCTCATTGAGCCATTTACGGTTTACTGACTTGACTACACCTCTAATGTGGAATTTGTAAGTCTCACATTTAAATTTATTATTGGGGGATTTACATAGGGGTTGTTTGGTTGCCTGTATTTGAAATGCATTGTATTCCAAATGCACATTTTTGAACATTTCAAACGTTTGGTTGCAATTAAAGTAAAATTCTAGTGTAATGTAATGCATTTCAAATACACTGTAGAGAGTGTATTTGGAATTCGCGGATTGAATTCCAAATACACTGGCCAATGTAAAGTGATGCGGCGATGGCGCCGCCGCCGGTATTCACACCGCCACCTTTTTCCATCGCCGCCGCCGCCGGCGCCGTCCGGGCGCCGCCACCAGATGACAAACCTTCGATATTACATTACATTTGTAAAACCAAACAAAAAAAAAGTCATAATTCTCAACCAAACAACTATATTGTTTCGCGTGGAATCGGAAAAGGAATGCAATGTAAAAGAATTCGTAAAATGATTACTTTATAGTTGTTTGGAGAAATTTTACAAATTTATGATTTTGTTTTTTTTTGTTTGGCCGACAAATATAATGTATAAACCTGAGACGGGCTGGGTGGTGGGCGTATTGCCGATCACGGAAGCCACGGCATACCGATCACTTTATATTGTGTATTTGAATTACCAACCGCTAATTCCAAATACACGAATTTTTTCTGTATTTGAAATACACTGAAATTTTACTTTACTTATAACTAAATACTTGAAATATTCAAAAATGTGTATTTAAAATACAGTGCATTCTAAATGCAGAGGACCAAACAGCCCCAAAGTAAATTCGTTTTAGCCAACCAAAGAGCCCCATAATACTCGTGAACTTGGTCCCCGTCCGGCGAGGCCACTCAACTACTTTCGTTTCGCGGCTTCTATGGCTTGGAGCAATCACCAAGGCTACTCATGGGCCGTTGCCGCTGGACTTAACGCCGCTTTGGCTGCAGTCTCCGCCAAGTTCTTCTCTTCATTGGTAAAACTGCTTAGCCTCCCCCTCTCCTCTTTTCTTCCGCTTCGTTTCAAATCCTCTTCGCGATTATTCGCCACAGTCAATTTGTCGGGTCCGCCTGCTGATTGTCCGATCACCTTATACTTATGATTTAATCTGGCCTGATTTGGCTCTCTTAAATCAAGAGACGCCTTTAACTTTCTTTTCTTGTTATCATCTCCACTGTTTTTATCGGTCGAGCGAATCGGATCTCAACATAAGGGAGAGAAGTCAGGGAAAACCCTAATCGCTTTACTAAATTAATTGATTTCAACCTTCTAAAGAAAAATTGGCAGAGTTTTCATGCCAAAGTTACATGAGCTCACTGTAGTATATGATGTGTAGTTGAAATTGCTGATAGCATCAAATTATGTTCTCTGTTTAGATAGCCTATTATATTGGTCTATATTTTGAGTAGGACTCATTTGGTTGCTTTTTGATCGTTTTTTTTTTCTTAATTTTTTTCAGTCATTGGACCTCCACTTCAGAGATCGAAGTACATACCACATAACCGAATAGTTGTTGATAGAAAAAAATGTTCTTTTAGAAAAAAAATGCATAGTTTCAATTTCATTCATCTCATGTTTGAAAATAAAATCGCATCGTAGAAAACCAACAGGTAGAGTAAAAGTATTCGCTTTAAAATTCAAAATTCAAGTATTTAAAAGTGAACAATAAAACTCTGAATTTTACGTGGAAAACCGAAAAGAGGAAAACCACGGCTTGGCCCAAAAAAAGCTTCCATGTATCTTTTAGTCAAGATCTTCGATACCGCGATTACGAATCAGATGAGAGCGAACAACATCTACGTGAGACAACGATCGTAGGTAATGAAGAGATTTGGTGAATGCGGCGAGAATCACCGAGAAATGCAATAATTACCGCAAATGCAGAACAATCACCCGTAAACGCAGAAAATAATGCGGTCAGCGATGAGACCGCGAGATTGACGACGCAATCAACGGCGTACCGACGCGGCCGTGGGTGACGACCGCCGAGTGATGATTGTGCTTGGAGGATCTTTGTCTCTCCTCTTTCTTTCCTCCCATACAGGAATGAATATAAGGTTGGAGTAGTGAGAATGACATCTCAGAATACATGAAAATCCAACTCCTAAACTTTGAGACATCGCTTAAATTCTAAAAGCTCTCAAATATAGAGTGTTTATAAATCTCGACGTTCAATTCTGACGCTTTGCATCAAGATTCGCTTTCAATTGAGGAATTTTCAGTCAGCTACTTAGAGGAGTTTATGGAGTTTGAAGCAATTGAACTGCGTCAAACCAAATGATGGAATCCAGTAACTTTCACCATTTTGAGAAAAAAATGCTTTCTAACTTTAAGAAACCAAACGGGCCTCAAAATTTACCTAATCATCATGTCCTCTGTATGGATGCATTATGACAATTGGTATTGTAACTTACATGTTTCAATGGAAATTTAAACACTAGTTTTTTCTAGAACCATTTGTTACTGTTTCAAGCAGTTTGCTGGTTTTGGTGCATTGTAGTTGGTGTTTAACATGATGCATCAGTTTAGTTAGCTTTGAAGCTCTTTAGAACATTAATGGCTTATGAACCATATATTCCTTGTGCAACATTGTACTGGCTATTATGAGTGGTGCTTTACATGGAATAACAATTAACTATGCTTGTAGTTTTGTTATGATTATCAAGCATATACAAACTTCTGAATGCATTAAAAACAGCAATTAAAGACAATGTTATAAGCGAGAATGATTTAAGCATCTTTATTCGATAGGTTTCCCTTTGGCTTCATATTTGAAGAGGGCCAAAAAGGACTGACATGTATACTCTCTCTTGCAGTTTCTTAAATATGGCCTAGTCTTATTCTTCAATGTGACAATGTGGGGTTGCTATATCAATAGCCTTAAAGCGCTTTCATCTCTCCAAGCGACAGTTACAAACTTTGCAACTAACTTTTTATCTTCAGGTCTAGCAGGATTTTTTCTCTTTCAGGAGTCCCTTCCTTCTCGGGTAAGTTGTGCATCAATATTTATAGAAAAAATGTTATAACGATTAACAGAAGAATTTAAAATTCTTGATGGTTTTTTTTTTGTAGGGACTGATATAGTTAGGTTTCTTTTAGTACAATCATGCTTTTGTTGTATCATATGAAGTTAAATCATCATACTCTCACATTGAATTATGAGTTGCTCCATAAATTAGTATATGTGCCAATGAAGTCATAGAAGGTGGACACACAAAATGGGGTAGCACATTTCTCAAATAAGCCAAAACAGCTTTTCAAAAACTTAACGTGAGACAAAAACTATATCATACAATGCCTTAGTTTCTTTCTATATGGACATTATATGTAGTTTAGAATATATTTCGTTGGACCAAGACATTCTCTGTGATGAAATTGATCTGCACTAGTCATTTTTTTAAAGATTTTACATAAATTTTGACTGTTCTGCACTAGTCATTTGCCTTTGCTTGAGTTTGACTATAATAATAGCTTTCAAGCAAGTATTGGTATGACTCTCTATGAAGAATTATATGGAAGGAAATGTAGAACACCGCTTTGTTGTGTGGAGACAGGTGAAAGAAGAATTATTGGTGTAGAGGTAGTAGATGAAGCCACTGAAAAGATCCGATTAATTCGTGATAGTTTAAAGGTTTCCACGATAGGCAGAGGAAATATTATGATGCTAAACTTCGGCTAGTAGAGTTTGAAGTGGGAGAATTTGTATTTCTTAAAGTCAGCCCCATGAAAGGTATAAAACGATTTGGCAAAGTTAGAAAGTTAACGCTTATATTGGTTCATATGAAAGAATCAGATACTTATATGAATGGTTTTACCTTCACGTGGAGTGCACAATGTGTTTATATTTCTCTAAAAATATATCGATGAAACTAACAAAATTATTGCAGATCCTATAGATATTCAACCGGATCTCACATTTGTGGAGGAGCCAGAAAGAATTATAGATTATGATGTTAAACATCTCAGAAATAGGAAAATTTCATTTGTCCGTGTACTGTGGAAACATTGATCAAATCGAGAAGCGACATGGGAGAAAGAATCAGAAATGCGAGAACTTTATTCTCAATTATTTAATTAAAGGTATGTTTATTTCTATTAATATCATTTAATTTTGAGGACGAAATTTTTATAAGAGGAGAGATTGTAATAACCGAAAAAAAGAAAAAAAAAGAAAAAAAAGAGAAATACAACCGCCACAACGGTTAGTCGCGAATTGGAAAAGTCCAAAATGGGGAGTTTGGTTTTGGCAAACCAAATAGAACTCCCAAAACATGCGAGAGAGGGAGAAAGAGAGAAGGGAAGACTCACCTGCGTTCTCTGAGTGAGATCTGCTTCACGGGGGGATTTTGTCGTCGTCTGTGAGGAAGAAGAAGAGGAGGCGTCCGAGTGAGGCGCTTTACCGCCATCGACATCGAGCCGGAGCTTCGTCTGACGAGAGAGAGAAGGAGGGAACGGAGTGAGCGAGAGAAGGGGAGTCGGGTGTGCGTGCGTGACTTTGGACAAGCCGATATGCTCATTGGATCTTAGGGCAAAATCGAGAAGCTTATAACATAAGGTAAGAGTTTAATTATTGTAAATTAAAATTTTTTTCCTTTGAATTAGTCACCTCTATATAATATAAGAAACCCTAAGTCAAGTTTGAAATAATTTATATAATTATATGTTTAATTAAAAATCTGATTTTGTTGTTATATCTGATTTTAATGTCATTTCAAGTTTTAACTTAGGGTTTATCGATTTTAACAAATAAGTTAAATTAGAATATGTAGATAAATTAAATTTAAGTTTAAGATATCATTTTAAGAAAAATAATAAATAAAAATATTAAATTTAGGAGAACCTATAATATGCAAGCATTTGAAACTTATGAATGAAATAGATGTAGTAAAAGTACGATTAATTATATTAATAGATTGAGAGCTAAATTTTACTTTTCCTTAAGTATAATACAAATTAAATTTAATTATTTAAATTTTACATGCTACATGCAAAATATAATTTAAGTATTAACATGATATTTAGCTTAATAAATATACATAAATATAACATTTATTATAATTTATAATAATACAAAATTAGTTTTTCTTATGAATCGAATAAAAGAATATTTAAGTCATTTAAATAATTGATACAGAAAAGTAAGAAAAATATATATTATGATTCTTAAATTGAAATTATTAGAGAAAAAGATAGAAATTTTTAAATCAAAGTAAATTAAGAAAAAAAAATCCTTGAATAGAGAAAATAGAAGATATTGTGTATGTACATAATTTAATAAATAAATTAACTAAATATGATTATTATCATTATTATTATTAATTGTTAATTTAACTTGATTTAAAAAATAGACAATGAATATTGATGAATGTGAACGTCAATTAATAAAAGCTATATGTAAGTATCAATAACAAGAAATGAATAAAATAAAATATATTGCTTTCTAATATTGATCCAATCAATATTTTATTTTATAGAAATTTCAATTAAGGAAAGAAAAAAGAAGGAGATTGAGGAAAGCTATAAAATTAAAGTGAGTAATTATGTTCTTACATTTATGATAAAATGTCTTTAATTTTTTGTGATGAAATCGACGTTTATATGATTATGATTTTTCTTGTCTGTAAGTGATTTATTTTTTCTCTCTAAATTGTGATGTAGTTCTTGTTCTTCATTGGATAATAACTTGAATCTAGATCATATCGCCGTTATTTTATAAAGTTAAGCGATTTCGTTAGTTATGAATTAATATATATAATGTATGAATGTGTGTTGAAAGTGGAGTTCATCCCCTGATATCTAGCACGAATGTACCATGCACGAAATGAAAAAGTGATAAATTATGGTAATGTCTACTTGTCATTAGGATGAGTATTGATAAATGTGTTAAGCACGATGATAAATGTAAAGTAAAGTTCACAGAATCATTTATGTATACCTACCCCATATGTTTGATTGTTTGAGCAAATTTCTTTATACAAAATTAAAATTATACTGGTTACCTGCTTACTATAATGTAACAATTAATAATTTTATTCAATCATTAATTTTTCGGTAACTATCCTAACTAAATGGTTGATAGAAGGGATGGTTGTGTTTATCGTCGTAGCTACATTGAGATAGATAATTATTATGTCAATTTTTATTTAAATGTATGTCATGAACTTTGTTAGTATATATGTGTGAACAAATTGTTAAATCATTTGTGGATTGTCAGTCTCTTGTATAATTAGAGATTTTATTTAAGACGGAACATGTAAATTTTTCTTTATTATTCTGACCGTCTCCTTTCAGATTCCAAGCTCGGGCGGACACAAACCCTAACCTATTTGCAAGTTTTTCTTTTCTTTTCATGTTTCAATTTCCTGATTGGATGAAAGTATTCATGCTAAGCCTCTTTCATGTGCTTAAATGAAAATTAGAAGTGTGGAGAAGGGTTTGAGATGTTGTATGGCTCAAATCCTAACTTATTTGCAATTTTCCTTTCCTTTTCATGTTTCAATTTGATGTTTGGATGGATTGATTCATGCTAAGTCTCTTTCATATGCTTAAATAAAAATTAGAAGTGTAGAGGGGTTTGAGGTGAAGTATGGTTTGAAACGCCAAGCTATTAGCAAGTTGTCTCTCTCTCATGTTTCATTGTTTGGGATGGATTAACATTTGCTAAGTCTCTTTATATGCCTAAAATAAAATTGGGAGTATGGAAATGGGTTTAGAGATGTTGTGTTGCTCAAAGTTATGTGCAAATTCTCTTTTCAATGCTCTATATTTCCTGAAATTAGGGTTGCCATATTTCTTTTGAATATTTAAAATGATGTTGGAAGTGTGTAAATGAAATTAGAGGTGTTGTATGGCTCTTTCCTTAGGCTATATGTGATTTTCCCTCTATATGGATATGTAATGTGAGAGTTTTCCCTTATGGATTGCCGTTCTATTGGTATTTGTGGCAAAATATATGAAAATAACAAGTATAAACAACCGTTTCATGATTTAATATGATTAGGGAGTTATTATTTCCTATGAGAATATAATATTTGCTTATGTTTTGCTATCCCAAATATTGAATATGAAAAGGGTGGAGAAGGGAAATGATGACTTTCATTTTTAAACATTCAGATTAAGAGGTGTGCTGAAAATTATTATCATATTACTATTTCTCTTATTAGTAAAGAAAGAGAGAAAGAAAAGAGGGTTTCAGATTTTTTTTTTTTTTTGGAAATTTACATACATAGTACACAATTTTATGCATTTAACAACACCTAAAATTTGATATTTATAAATATAACATCTTTTCTATGCGTGAATTTTATTTCAAAAAATTAAGAAAAATGCTATTTCATTATAATAATAAAGATTTAGCTATATATGTAAATATTTATATTTGAGTGTTAGATATGTAAATATATATGAATTATGTGCTATGTATGTAAATAAACAAAGTAGGAGTTGACATTTCAACTAATGGAATTGATTCTATTTTGGTCTTTATAAAGAAAGTCCCTATTTCCTACCCTTCTAATCAAATTTTCAAGTTTGTGTAATTTGCAACCACAAAGGTTAGTCATTTGCTTAATTGCCTCTTTCTTTTCCAATGCAATGCTTAATTAAAATCACAAAATGTATATGTCTCAAGTACATGATGTATGTGTAAATGCAAGCTTGAAAATTGATAAAGACCGTTACCGGTCTAAATACGCTATATAAGATTGTTCATTGTTCCAAATACGGAAATTTGAGATAAGTACCCATTTACATCGTTCCAATGTCAAAAATTTGTTATATAGACTTCACGTTATTCCAACGAGAAGAAAATTTGTTTTGAGATAAGTCACTACATCATCTAACGTGGAAAATTTGTTATAGTCACGTTGTTCAACGCGAGAAATTGTTGTGATAAGTACGTCATTGTTCAACGCGGTGGAGTTATAAGTATTTGCTCATATTGTTCTAACGCAGCAAGAAAATTTGCCTTATAATATAAGTACTTGTATGCATTGTTCTAATGCTACAAGAAAATGCTTGTCATGAAAACCCATGCACGCCTTTTTTGGCGTGGTGGATAAATACAATTTTTGGCCACGGTGTTTAACGATACTTATCATGCATGCCTTTCTTGGTGGGAAGACCCCCCAAGTTCCTCCCATATGGGGATGACAGGGAGGTTGTCAAATTTTAGTTTTCACGCTAGATTTTTTTTAAGGATGAAATGGCATTTGCTAAGCCTTTCTTATACATCTGAAATCAGTTTAGAAATGTGAAAATTGAGTTAGAAATGGTGTATGGTTAAAACCCTAAGTTACATATGAATTTTTCTCTCATTTCATACTTCAGATTTTTCATTTGGATGGTATAATTTGATGAATACCCTTCTCTACATGCTTTAAATGAGATAGGAAATGTGAATGTGGAAGTTTGAGATGATGTATGGCTTAAACTTCAAATTACATGCAAGTGTTCCTTTATTTATACATTGGTTTTCTCTTGGGTAGAATTAATGAGATGAACTCTTCTGCTTATATGCTATATGGCTGGATTGGTGCTGGAAATATATATAAAAAAAAGAAGTATTGCACGACTTGAATTTTGCTTTATCTTCAAATACTCATCCATGCTTGTTTGACTTCTATTTGGCTTACAAAGTAAAATTAGGAAGGGAAATCAATGGGTTTGCTTGTATCTTGCCATTGCTAAACAAGATCAGATTTGATTTCTAAGTAAGCCTAGTAATTAGGCATTCTCCTTGCTAAATATGAAAATATCTCTCATTTTGACATGCATCATATCAAGTTTAATGTGTTGGCCAAATTATACATTTAAGCCTCCCATTAACTACCATAAAAAAAGGGGATTAAGGCTTGGAAATTATTTATGTTTCAATATGAATGTCTTTGTCGTTCCATATGACAAGTTGAATTCTACACGTCTTTTATGTCACATGTGAAGTAGTGAAGCTCTAATCTCCTAAGAGGGTTGTCTTTTAATATGGGAGGACACTAATTAATGTTCTAATCAGCTAATCCTTGCCTACACTATTTGATCATTATGAGGTCAAGATAATCCAACTTTTGGTTTACATCCATTTAGAGTTTCCCTTTATTGCTCTTATTATGATACATGTTTGGATTGATCAAGCCATCTTTGGGAGTCTTCTTTAATCCTTGGCATAAAAGCATTTTTTTTTTGGGGAATCTCCCTTTCAGATATCATATGATAATCCTCTCTTTTATGTGCTATATAAGTGGATTGAAGATGGAATGAAGAACCTTATGCATTACGTAGTTCAAATTTTGCTTTGTTATCAAGTATCCCTTCATGCCACATTGTTTTACTTTCATCTTAATTATGGGATAAGGTTAAAATGAAAACTAGCAAGAGGGTTTATTCCTTTGCCTGATTTAGCTATGGTTAACTTGATTCTTACTTGAATCTCAATGTCATATGAGCAATCACTTGTTTAGATCCAGATTTTCAGATTTATGGGTTATTAGATGTGATATAAATGCTTGATCTACATATGACCATGTGATATAAATACTTGATCTACATATGACCATGTTCTTTTCACTTTACGAAAAGAAAAGAAAAAAAATGAATGCAAATCTGAATTTTAGAGTCAAATATTGTTAGGTTTAGTTTATAAGTTTCAAATAATTTTTCAAGGGATTGAAAGTTGCTGTTTTTGTTGCTTAAAGTTGGGTTATATTTTGCATTGAGTATGTCATGAACATGTTACTAAGCAATCCCTTAAAGCTTGAATCAATTTAAAATGAGAAAGATGTATGACAAAGCCCATATAAACTCAAATGCATAAGTTTCTCATTAGTGAATGACATTGACATATATTTTCATGTGGCATTTGCCTTTAAACAATTGTCATGTCATATAAAGTGAATTTTGACTTGTTCTTTTTGTAAAAAGTCAGAATTTTATTACTTCATGAGAGTTAATTTTGAAGTCATTTGATGCTTCCAATCAACCAATTTCTACCCAAAAGTTATGATCATTATAGTATCAAACTAAAATTAGTAAGTGCATGAAGTTTAAATCAATCTAAACCCTCTTTTTCATATGGGTGCCTTACCTCTTTTACCTTGCAAAACTTATTAGCCAAATCAAAACATCAAGTGAAATGGTGGTGTTTAAATTAAGAACATCAAGTTAGATATGACTTGATGGTTGATGTGATATGATTTGAAAGTAAGCCTAATTGTCGGTGCTCTCCTTGAAGGGTTGGTAACCTCCCTTAGAAATCTTAGACTTGCAATATATTTTGTAAGGATAATATGGAGAAAGTGAGTGAGTAAATCTTTCATGACGGAAGAATTCTCTCTTATTTATAGTGAGTATTTGCCTTCTTCCTAAACAAATGTCATTTAGGCCCTCTTACATGAGGCCAAAGTGCTTAAACTATAAAGACAAAATCAATAAATGAGATTTGTATTATCCCATTAATTTCTATGGAATTTTGCATAACATTAAGAAGGGAATTTTTTATCCTTTCTTCATTACCTTTGTCATTCTCCTCTTACTTACTCATGAAATGAGTATGAATCTAAAGAAGACTTCATTTTATTTGTCATTCTTCTCTTAATTACTCATGAAATGAGCATGAATCTATGGAAGAAGTAAAAAAAAATGGGAAGAAAATACGAAAAGAAATAAATGAGAGAGGGAAATCGGGGGAGTGAAGAGGAATTCATAAAAAAAATTATATCTCTCTCCTCTTCATTAATTCATCCATGAATGGGTGATGAATAAGAGAAAAAATAATAAAAAGAGAGGGAAGAAAAGTTTTCCTTTCCTTTATGAGTGCATGTCATGATAAAAAAGGAGGTCATAACAAATAACTTAAAGAAAAATAATAATAAATGATATTATGAAATAAAAAAATGGACCATAATATCATGGGCTTTTTCCTTCATACTTGGCCCATCCTAAAATTTCTTAAATGGGTTTATAAAGAAGTAATTAGCCCATTTAGAATTAGTGAACTCTCATATTTTTTTTTAAAGAAAAAGCTCATTAAGCTTAGTCTTATAAACGGGCTATGCAAGAAGGAATTTCTTTTGAATAAAGTATGATAAAATTTCAGATTCCTTTTAGGATGATAAATAATGGAGATTGACATATGAAACTTAAGAGTTGTCATGTTGCCATGAATTAAATATTGCAAGATTTAGGATTACCTTATTTATTTTGCCTCCTCCCATGGCTTGATCATTTGCAATCATGAAAATCACTTTTTTGTTTAAGTAAGGTTTTCAGATTTTTCTAATCTTGTTTAAGTATGATTTCAGATTTTTCTAAATTTATCAAATTTAATATGATTATTTAGCTTATGAGAACTAAGCTCTATGAAATTGTCATGATCCTAGGAAGAGGATAAAAAGAAAAGTGAATGACTTGATACTTGAGTTAATGGGATTTTAAAATGCTATTTGAAATGAAATTTTGTGCAATTTTAAACCATTTTATTTTGCTGTTTGGTAATGTTAAAGTAGCATTTTACCTAGTAAATATTCATATTGCACCCATAAGCAAGTGTCAAATCTATATCTTGAATTAGTATGAAGGTGGGACATGACTTGCTTTCTTGATTTAAGAAGTTCCTTCAAAATTACTTGCTTTATGAAGCCTAAATTCTAGTTGATTATCATTTAAAAAAACAGAGAAAGAGAATGAAAGATGGAGAGTAAGTGAGTAGCTTCATTAGCATTATTATCATTCTTCTCTCTCTATGAATATGTGAAGGGTTTCTTGAAATAAGATTTCATTAGCATAAAAATTTGAAAATCCTTGACCCTCATTGATGGAATAAATAATTTACAAGGTTTAGAATGACTATTTATTAAGCTTATAGCTCTCTTTCAAATTCAAGGAACCATTGAATTCAAACTCATATACGAGTTTACATTTGAATTTATCTTTATCCGTCTAAATTCTAATATACATAAAGGAATTTGGATATGGCACGCAGACCTATGCATGATTGATAACCTTTCTTCAAATCTCCCTTAAGATAGATACTGCACTCGATGCTTAACAAATATTTTAAAATATTAAATGTATATCCTATAAAGATGTATATGTTTGATTCATGACAAATCGATAAGGGTTTAAATTTATATCATTAAGAACAGATGCTTACTTAATGTATAAGTAGATATCTTATCTCTTTCGATACAAATACATGTCATCACAGATAATACTCATTTGGTTTGCATTTGGGAATGTTGAATTCATATCTTTACAAGAACAAATCTTTACTTGTTTTATAACATGTATTAAAACTTACATATGACATATGTCATATTAGATATAATTACTTCAATTTACATTTAAATGCCCATAAAAACATTTTAAAGAACGATCTGTATATATGAAGTATTTACTGATCAAACATCTAGAAAAATATGCAAATTATATGCAAAAACAAAAGAACAGATAATCTACGTCCCGGTTTGGTCTTAGGACTGGGCCCAGGTTAGCAAAACCTAAAAATCTGATTATGATATTATAATAACTTTCATTTAATAAAATCGGTAGTTTTAATTGCCATAAAATGACATATGATAAAATCTATCGACACTTCTCAAGTTCAAACTCCCAAGAGAAAAGTTTCAAACCCGATCCTCTACGCTCAAGCTAGAATTGACAAGATTTAGAAGATTATAAATATGTGAGCAATGAATTTAGACCCGATCCTCTACAAGGAATTAGACAGAGTTGACAATGTCTACCACATTCAAAAGTTATCATTAGTATGTTTTAAATGATCAATGATCACATATTCAAATCTAAATTAATTATGCAATGATCAAATATTCAAATAAAAATATAATGAATTAAATAAAATTAATTATTTAAATTTAAAGTTAAAATCAATCCAACTCTCTGCAACTGTTTGTCCGGGGGTGACAAATTAAGAAGATTTTTGCTCACAAAGAGCCAATGTCAAATCAAATACATAACTATTTTCACGCTCAAATAATCTTAAGCGGGACGCGTGACGTCTCCTCTCGCGTGATTTTCGCGAATGACGTTAACGAGCTCTCCGACGGTTTTGTCAAAATGACATTACTAATTATTCCACGGCCGAACCAGTATGTTCCCAACTTTTCTCTTTGGTGAATTATAAATGCATTTGGTTTGGCAAAAGCCTCTCAACTGACTTATATTTGTCCTCTTAGACAATCTACTAGGCCTATAACACCTGGACGATGAACATTGTCCGAGGATCTTTCTCGGTTGACTATCTCTCGATTAAATGCGAGACCGCAACAACCCGGATGACTAATCAGATCAGATCGGACGCATCATCGTTCCCCCAACCAAAAGTTTTAAATTAAAATAATAAAGCTCATAAATTTTAAACTCCACTCACTGCTATTATACACTCGTTATTTAGCGATTCATCGATTAGTCTTAATCGAAAGCGCTTCTCTCGATTGAGAGGGTAATTAACTATAGGCTACCATGGAAACTTAACTAGATCTAAAGTCTTCACAAAATGAGGATGAAATCTCTGGGCAGTGTCTTATCTACTATTCCATTTGCTTTCTGAAATTTTCACCGACACTTAAACACTCTTTTCATTAAAGAGGTCGGTGGCGAATTTTTGATCTCACACCAACATATATATTATTTATACAATTCTAGGAGAACTTTTATTAGGGAACATATGAAATCAGGGAATAATAATTACAATTGTCAATGGATTGATGAGTATGTAGAATAATAATTATTGAACAATCACAATAGTCCACGGATTGATGAGTAAGTGATTTTATGAATTAATAAGTTGAAAACAAAAGTGGAACGATAGAGATATGAGGCTTGGTGAGTATAGTTCTAAGTTAGCGAATATTATACAGAAGTTTCACTTCAATAATAAGGATATAAGAGAGTGATTTTGAAATTTAGGAGACTTTTAGAAGAGGTGGGTTAATATATATGAGCTTTTTGTTTTTAACCTATCCTATTGTAAATACTAGCCAGTGTCTTGGATTAACCTGGATAAATTTGTTTGTTTGCCCCCTTCTGTACTCATTTAGCTTTTGCATATGTAATTTTATAGCCAATTTAATGAGCTTCAAATCTTATTTTTTCCGAAGCAAGCAATGAACCTTAATTTGTTATGATGGTAATCTGCATCCAATTTTGACCTTCTAATGTATTGATCTAAACTATCTTTAGGAGAATTTATTTTCGTGCTTACCCTCATCTGTTTTTGACTTGTGTTTTCACCATTCAAACACCTTGTACAGTATTCTATTTTAGCCTACCACCTTCAAAGACCAGAAACTTTTGTTTTTTCCTTGACTTGTTGCTTGAAGTTATTACACTTAATGAAATAAGTAAATTTAGTAGAATCCATTCTTTAGCTGAATGTATTTAAAATCAGAATTTGTTTTAAACTCTATAAAGGCCTCCAAACCACTTGAATATTATGATTTGTTTCCACACCGAAAATGTGTAAAAACAAAATAATCATTTTCTAAAATGTGTTTACTATCTACTGCCTGCCAAATGAGTCCTTGCAGCCTGGAGAATATTATGATTTTATTTTCACACTGAAATGTGATTCATTTTTGACGCTAGTATTGCTTTACATACTGACCAGTTCTCGCTGTTTACTTTTGCCATGTTTTTGTTCTTTCATTATTTCGAGGTAAAAAAAGCTCTCGATATTTCAGTGGTTTGCAGGTGCATTTTTTATCATCATTGGGGTTTTCATCCTTAGTAAATCTAATATTGAAAAGAAGCCAAGCCAAGATTGAGAATAGAGGATCCGTAGAACTTGGTATTCCTTGCTCTTCATCTTTTGCTCGTTTTGAAGACTGATGGCATCTGTGAGATAAGTCATGGTTCTGCGTTTTATATAAATGATCCATATGGAGTTGATTTTTTAATGATTTTTCTTCATTGAGTTTATGCTCACCCTTGAGCACATAAATCGAGAGTGCTTAGAATTGCCCCTAAAGGCTGTGAGGGACTTAAATCCCAAAATTGCTTTAGGCTCAAACATTGTTGTTAGTAAACCTTTAAGAGATTGTGAAAAGTTATTATTGTAGGCCGTCTCCTATTGCTCTAACTTTCAAGATTTTGGAGGCTAGCTTGTTCTTATTACTACTGAAAGCAGGCCTATACAATTTTTTTTCTCTTAAATATTAATTCCTTGTTATACTATTGACCTCGTAAGATGTTGTTAACTTCTTTTTATTTGTAGAAAGAAATGCTTGATTGACTGTTGTTTTTTTCATTTTCATATTTATTTACATATATTGAGTATGCCAAAAGACACGAATGTGAAAGCATTGTTGAAATAAAAAAACCATAGGCTTGAAGTTACCAAAAAAAAAAAAAATGAAACACACGTGCAGTCAGTAATATTTATTGATTTGATTTCAACTAAAGTCTGTATTTATGATCACTTTGTACATTCATATTAGAAGAGTGTGCATAAAACATGAATATTCTCTTAGATAATATTAACTTTTTATCTCATTGATTTTCTCTCTAATTCCTTTTTTCTTTGTACTTCGCTTATCAAAAGCCCAAAAATAAAAATTCCAATTCTTCTCATAACAAACTCTAAGTCCAATAATCAAACAAAGAATCAAATAATATACATTTATAATGTATTCCATTATATATAGTGCCGTCGTTTCTCTCTCAATGCATAAATAAGAAGTCGCAAATCCTTATTGATTTTGTCAGCTACTTCACTATGTCCCTTTAATCTTATACACCCATCATAAACAATTAGAGCATTTCCCAAAGCCTGTGATAACATCATATCTTAAACTATGCGATTGATGGGGAATTACTTTGTCAAGATGTTGTCAGGGAGTTGTAATCTATCTCAATACAATGGAGGCTCTTAGGGAACTAATTTGTTTTAGGAAAGCATAATCTCTTAGGAAAGAATCTTAACTTATTTAAGTATTTTTGGAGAAATTTTAATCACTGGCTTTATTGTCACTAAATATAAAAAATATTATAAATTTCATAATAAAGATAATCCTTATCAAAAGAAACTCAATGGGTGTGAGAAGCATTATTTGGATTAATGGCATGATTAAACTCTAATGTAACTTATATTGATAATGACATTGGATTAGATATTCTCGATTACATTTAATGGATTACATATTCTTGATTACATTCAATTCATTGTGGCATAATATAAAGATGAAACCCAATACATAAAGAGAATTTGAAGTCAAGTGAGCCTCAAAAGATGTATTAACTTAAAAGAGTGGGAAATCTATTTTTTGTATTTAGGGGCAGTTTGGTTTGTTATAAAATGAGTGTATTGTATTTAGAATATAGGGATTTAAAAATTTCGGTGTTTGATTTGATGAATTTAGATTACAATGTAAAATTTCACTGCATTTTAAATTTACTACTTAGTGGAATTCACCAAATTTGGATGAATTCCAAATATACTGTTGACCTCAATGTCTACTACATCAGTCGGATCGAGCTCGCATGACAAATTCTACGGATTTCAGATGCAACAGTGCTCAAATTGGAATTGAAATGCACTCGACGTTGTCGAAACTAGTCGAAATGATCTCCGATCGACGAACGGGCTTCACCATCGCGTTCAAAACATCGAAATTGATCAAAATATACATATTGCACTATTCAACCGATCATAAGAAAAAATCCGACTCATACACGCATCGAGGTCGGGAAGCCATGACGTTGTCCAAACGACCTCTATTCGTGAAATTGATTGCTCCATTAGTGTCGAAATGTTAAAACCGTTCAAATGTTTGGCGTAATTCGACGAAGTCTGGCGAGTGTCGTGAATGCCATTTTAATTGAATTGAAATTGACTAACGAAACGGCCCGATCGCGAAATGGATTCCGGTTCAAAACATCGGAGAACCTAAAATTTATATCCATTTATTTATGCGGATGCAATCGCGAAAAGTCCAAATTGTAATTTATTTAATATCTCAAATAACAAAAAAAAAAACCTACCTATATATATCTACTTATACCTAACCCTAAGGAGACACAACCCTAAGTCCTCATTCAGTGCCGCTCGTCGGTCGACTGCTCTCAACCGAACGAGTCGCCTCTCTCTCTCTTTCTCTCTCTCTCGGATGAACCCCTCCTTCCAATCCGTCTCCTCCTTCTAGCCGAGCCGCACGCAAGTCGTCGTTCCTTCCTTTCAGCCGATCGAACCGCACGCAGAGAACGAACTCCTCGCACAGCAGCCGGACGAAGCTCTCTCCTGTCTGTCCCTGTAGCAAGCCGAGTGACCGAACCGCAGGTTACCCGAACTCCCCCCTCTCTCATTCTCTTCTCTCAAACGAAAGTCCAAGCCAGCCGAGCGGGGTCTCCTTCTTCCCTCCTGTCATTTTATCTGGCCCATTCAACCTTCTCCCGTCACCGATCTTCCTATACCCAACGTCCCAGCATCTTGCCAACCATCTCATAGCCAAGCCGAGGCTGTCCGCCTTATACAGTGTCGAAACCCCGATTCCCATTTTCCTATCGCCTTGTAGCAGCTGAAGTCGAACTCTCTCTTTACTTGTGTGAGCAAGCCACCGAAACACAACAGCTCTTCATCTCCATCCCTTGGTTTTACTCTCACGTTTGCTCCAGCACACCCATGATTCCTTCATCACGAGTCAACAGTTGGCCCTCATGACACTCAGAGCCACATCTCTCTGTAATATTCTTCGACCTCTCCCTCTTTCTACTTTCTTAAGTCGCACAGCCAGCAAGCTTGATTCTCTACTGCGATTGCTTAAAGATCCCACTCCCACTCTTTGTGTGAAGTAAAAATTAGATTAATATTGTGTCTACTTGCTTGCATTTTGTTATACTCTAGGCTTTAAATGTTATAGGACAGCAATGCATGAAAATCTTCTTCTATATCCATCATACAGCCACATTCGAATTCTATAGTTTCACTATAGGAATAGAAGAAACTTGTTGCCATGATAACCAATTTTTCTAAGCTAAACTTCTCATGCATTTTAACAAAAAAATATATGTTGAGCCCACGTTCCAACTCAAAGGAGAATGATCTGTGAGGTGAAAGTCACTATGATTCTGATCAACATAAAATCGATTAACCCTTTACTCTTGGAATCCTTTGATGACATCAATGAGGCTTTGATCTTCTTAATAGTGATGCCAACTTTTATGATATAACCTACCTTAGAGAAAGTAATCTTGTATCCTGATCACCTCACCTTTATGTATATGTAAAAGCAAAATTATGATGAATGTTGTAATTTTAGGTACCCACTCGTGATTATTTCAACACAGTGTGGAAATCTGCTAGACGTAAGTACTCATGCATGCTGCTTTAGCATGTCGAGGAAATTATGATGCTTTTTATATAGGTTTGAAGGCCTATGAGACGCTTTTCATAAGCACGGTATATGCAAGAAAATCACTCGACCGCAGTATTGCAAGACACCTACCATGCATACTTTCCATAAGCGTGGTGGGAAGACCTTAGTACTCCCGATGCAGCCCCCTACACAGAGATGATGTCGGGAGGTTGCCGGATTTCATTTCAAACGCTTGTGCATATGCTTGCCTAACATATTAAATTCATGTACTTATTGTTTTAATGTAATTGCAAATACTTGCTAGATATAAGTACTCGCATGTTTGATGTCGAGAAATCGGATGATTTTCATACGGTTTAAAGGCGCTATGACGCTTTTCACGGTAGGTGCAAGAAAATCACTTGGCGTGGCGAAGACACCATGCACGCATAAGCGTGGAAGGCCTCGATCTGACGCGGGATGACGTCGGGAGGCTATTGAACTTTATTTCAAATGTCTTTTTACGCAAGTATTGAAGGCCTATGCACGCTTAAGCGTTAAAAAATTACTCACCGTGATGTGAATGACGATTGTTATTTCGCTAGTTCATTAGTTAACTTCAACCGCTTTTTTTGAATGACGCAGAGCCGAATGACTCAGTTAAGACATTCGCCGAGCTGGAGGCAAAGTTTATCAAAAGATTTGCTAGTGCAGTCAGAAAGACTACTATAGCTGACCTCACCTTGGAGAAAAGGAAGAAGGACGAGTTAGTCACTAAATACATAACTTCATTTGAATAACATGAGTGGCAGCAATGAAAGAAGAACATGTGATTCAGCTGTTAATGGGCAACATTAATGATAAAATGATGTCTTATTTATGCATGACTTCCATCACCACTTTCCAAGAACTATTAGATCGAGTGGTAAAATTCTAAAAGTTGAATCTTTCCAAGCCTGAAAGCCATTCAGATAAAACAAATAAAGGGAAGTTCTCAGAATAAAGGAGTGAATCTCACATTACTTCATATGATTCGAATAGAGGAAGGCGAGCGACTTATGATACAGTTAAGGGGAAACAACTCATTTATTTTGGAAGAAAAGGTCAAACAATCATTCAATTCTCAACCAAAGTTAGTTCTTGGAAGCAATGACAAACCCAAAACTTTCCCGGGTAATGGTGATCGCCCAAAGCAATTATTAGGAGATGATGATCGAATGAATCCATCTCTTAAGGAGAAGATGAATAAGGAATACTCATTCAAAAGAGAAAGTGTGGCCAAACTATTCCATCAAACACTCAAGGCAGGGTTAGAGTTGCCAGAATATAAAAGACCTGAAGAGTCAGGACGAACTGACAACCCAAATTAATGTCCATATCATCGAGTCGTTAGTCACCCTATAGAAGATTGCTATGCGTTCAAAGATTGATTAGAAAGAAAATACAGGAGAGGTGAATTCACGCTATCCAATAATGTTCTTATTCACCCAAGGAAAGAATCTACTAGGGTGGTTACGTCCTCTTCCGTGCCCCCGTAGAAAGATAAAGCAAAAAAAAATACAGTTGATGATGATAAATGGGAGACTGCGGTCTCAAAGAAAACTATGAAGATGCTGAAGTAATTAGAAGGCATTTTGGGTGTCAGATGGAAATCTCCACTCAAATCGGTGCTGGAATCGAAGGTAGAATCTACATCAAAAGGTTCTGCTCTTTAGAAGCAGTCCAAGGTGTTTGGTTTTCCTCGTCCTGAGAAGCAGCCTATTTAGAACTCGCCAAAAACTCCCAAAAGACTAACTAAACAAAAGAAGATAAAGAAAAAATCCACTACCCAAAAATTATTAATAATCTTGAAGAATATCAATAACCAGCAAGACAACCAATTAAGCTTGCTGATTTCATGCCAGGACTCTAAATCATTGAAAAAAATGATGAAGGAGATGATGACAAAGAATCTCTTTATGGAGAAGTCTGTCGGGTTATCTCAGCATCCTTGGATACTCCCAAACGGAATTCATTTCTTCAAGATAATTCAAGAAGAAGAACCATCAATGATGTAGCATTCAAGCCCTGCCTGATGGTGAATCAAACAGATGATAGCTCGAAAGAAGGCTTGTGCTTTCCGGAGGAAGATGAGTCAGAGTCTTCAATATCATCATTGATAAAGGGCTTAAAACTGGGAAGTGATTCTGGAGGCTCCATCCAATCCTCTGGCATAAACGGTGATTCTATAGGGGAAACTTATTTAGAAGAATAGAGTGAGCGTACCTCATAACCTAAGAAGTTTGTCCGTCCATAACAAAGGAAAGGAAACAAAGGCAATCACAAGAACATAAAAGTTAATGAAAATATCGTTCACAAAGATCCAAAGAAGAAGTCTAACATAGATAAATGAATCGATTACCACATCGTGTTGCACTTGAGGAAGATCCCTGCACAATTAAGTGTGTATGAGGCCCTCTTGATGTCTGATCTGGAAATCTTAATTTGCTCTTAAGAATTATGAGATTTACTCGCTGTATGCAAGAAATATTACAATCTCAAGACCTTCCTACGATCACCTTCTCTGAGGAAGATTTTATGCTCGAATAACGCCGCTATATTCTCTGCGGCGATGGTGTCATAATCATAATCAAATTCTAATGATCCGGTTCATCTGCTAATCTCATGAGCCTACGACCATTGAGAGGATTGTCCCTTGATATTCATCATCTAGGACGGGACAAATTGATGATCCATGACTTCAATGAAAAAGGACAAAAGACTCTCTGATCTTGCCTTGCCACTAAGATTCGAGGAGCTTTACACGTCGCACATTGATGACGCCGACACCTCATTCTGGTTGTTGCCTCTCGCTGGGAGTAATAATTTCATCAACTTCACACCAATGCATGAAATACATAAGAGACGAGGAAGAACACAAAATTTCTGGCAATCTTCAGTCTTTCGTAGTCCATGAAGCTAAAATATATGAAGATTGAAAATACTATTTGATGAAGGAGCCCAAGCCTTAACAATCCAAGGATTCTATTTCAAAGGTTGCAAAACAATCCAAAGAAGTGAAGAAGGAAAAAAGGAAGAAAGAAAACGACGCCGACTCTTCCTAAAGCAGCTACCGCATCACCTAAGTTGAAAAGGCCAGTCCCTCATCTGGGCAATGACACAAAAGAAGAAGAGGATGATCCTTTTGTCGGACCCAAGGGAATAAACAAGTCTCTGGTGACAACAACAACAACAACAACAACAACAACAAGCCTTAATCCCACTTGAATCCTTCATCTCCATTGTGGTCCTATTGTGTGTCAAATTCTCATTTAATTCAAGTATACTAAGATCATTTTTATACATCTTAACCAAGTCTTTTAGGTCTATCTACCTTTCTTAACATAAAGAAATCTAATGCATCATCTCTCTTAATCGTCATCTGACGGACGCTTTATGTGGCCAAACCATCTAAGAATTCTCTAATCTTATCTACCACTGAGCTACTCCAACTTTTTCCAACATACTCATTTTGCATTCTATCTCTAAGAGTAAGCCACTCATCCACTGAGCATCCTCATCTAAACACTTAACTTAGTCTTATATTTCTCTTTATTGGCCAACATTCTGCACATAAGTCATTGGTGTCTTACCACCATCTTATAAAATTTTTCCTTAAGTTTAAGTGGAACTTTTCTATCACATAATGCGGATGCATTCCTCCACTTCAACCATCCAACTTGAATTCTACTAATAATATCTCCATCTATTTCACCATCATTTTGAACAATAGAGCCTAAATATCTCAATCGCCATTCTTATTAATGACTTGATAAAAGTCACAACACTATCACTAAAACTTCTACAACTAAAATTACACTCCATATATTCGCTTTAGATGCTTAAACGAAAACCTTTAGACTCTCAAGTTGACCTCCATAATTCAAGTTTCTTGGACTCCTATCAACAAGAAGAATGTCATCGAAAAGCATACACCAAGGTACATCTTCTTGTAAATGCCTCGTAAGAACATCCATAACTAAAGTAAAAGATAAGGGCTTAATGTTGATCCTTGATATAATCCAACCGAAATAGGAAAATAGTTTGTCAATCCTCCTTGTGTTTGGACACAAGTGACCTCTAGTATACATATCCTTAATGACTTGAATATAACCAATATTAACTTCTTTCTCGCTGAACTCTCCAAAGAACATCTCTTGAGACTTTATCATAAGCTTTCTAAATCAATAAATATCATATGTAGATCCTTTTTATTTTCTCTATGCTTGTCCATCAAACCTCTTAACAAATGTATAGCATTCATAGTAGATCTACCTGACATGAAACCAAACCGATTGAGAAACTTCAGATCACATCGTAACCTATGCTCAATTACTCTCTCCCATAATTTTAATGTATGACACATTAACTTAATTCCTTTATAATTTGCACACTCTTGTGCATCACCTTTATTCTTAAATATAGGAACCAACAATCTCTTTCTCCACTCATTTGGCATCTTTTTAGTCTTTAAAATAACATTAAAAAGATTTGTAAGTCAAGAAATTTCTTGATCTCCTAAACATTTCCACACTTCTATTGGAAAGGAAAGAAAAATTTAGAGTACTCAGACCCCGATTATGATTCTAAAACTACTTACGAAAGTGAAGTTCAATGTATCTCTTCAAGAAGGACGACAAATCTATTGATATCAGAAGATTCATTAGTGGTCATACCAGTTTCTTTTCAATACTTCAAAGAAGTTACTCCACGTGAAGTTCACATTGTTGAAGAGTTAAAGATTTTCTATGTGCCTCCTTTGCTTGGAAGTGTTGAACGTGAAATTTCATTTTACAAGTCTGAGGAATGCTATCATCAAAATTCTGATTGGCTCATGCAATTCGATGAATCTAATGATATGGTGCCAACTAGAATGCCAAGGTATTATCCTCTAAGGATGCGTAAGATGATGCATAAATTGGAAGTCGATAGTGGAATAAACAAATGACAAGCCCACTTCTTTGATACCCTATGGGGTCTAAAAAGTCCACAGACCTCGTGAAAGTATGATAGTCATACATCTAAAGGTCTTGGATACATCCGACGTAGGCGTCATCGAAGATCTTGTTATGCAAGAGTAGAAAATGAAGTCAAAATTGAAATTGAAAGTGAAGATGACCTTTATAAAGTTTATCTAATCAACGTTGAAGATGTGGCTGCCACCGAAGAGCTTGAGAATGGTGGATGTGACAGCCCAACTTTCGTTAGTCACGATGAAAAGTTGAAGAATTAAAGACCATACTTTGTGAATTCAGGGATTGCTTTGCTTGGACATGCTCCGAAATGTCAGGCTTATCTCCCGATGTGGCAGTTCACAAATTAGGCATCAAGGCATATGAAATACCTATTAAGCAAGCTCCCAGGTGAATGAGGTTGGAGATTGAAGAATAGGTAATTGCAAAAACTAAGAAGCTGATCAAAGCAGGCTTCATCCGGGAGGAGAAATATGTAAATTGGATAACCAACATCGTCCCAGTTAGAAAGAAGAATGGTCAAATCCATATCTGCATTGACTTCCGAGATTTAAACAAAGCATGTCCAAAAGATGATTTTTGCTTCAATAGAATTATAGATATACTTCCTACTACGACATGTTCTCATTATGGATGGATCATCGGTATAATCAAATCAAGATGGCTCAGAAGATACACATCATTAGGATGTCAATTGGTATATATTGCTTCTGATCATGCCAGGAAGAATCTTTGGAGCTATATCGGAGGGCCATGACGCATCTTGATGAGTTGATTCATCGAAAGTAGAATGCTATGTGGATGACCTCGTCGTTAAGAGCATAGATTGAGAAGATCATTTTGATGACACGAGAATGGTCTTGAAAAGAATTAACATATGATCTCAAGATGAATCCTCTTAAATGTGCATTTGGGTTTTATGCGGAAAGTTCTTTGGCTATGTGGTGTGCGCAGATGAATTGAGATCAACCCTAATAGAATCAAAGCGATAGTGGATATGCCACCGTCGAAGAATCTTCATCAGCTTCGTTCTGTACAAGGACATTTGACATTCATCCGACGTTTAATATCAAATCTGTCGGGCAGGTATCAACCATTTGCTAAATTGATGAAAAAGAATGCACCGTTTAAATGGGATGATGAATGTCAAGAAGCATTTGATAACATCAAAAGATACCTTTTCAATCCATTAATTCTTGCATCGCCAATCCCGGGAAAGCCTCTCATTTTGTATACAGCTGCGCTAGAAGAATTCCTCGGAGCATTGCTTGCACAACACAGTGAGGAAGGTAAAGAAAATACGCTGTACTATATTAGTCGGAGATTAATAGGAGCTAAAACAAAGTACTCTCCGATCGAGAAGCAGTGTCTTGCATTAATTTTTTTCGCTTAGAAGCTTGACATTATATGTTGTCGATAAGATAACACTCATATCAAAGATCGATCCTGAAGTTTGATGATAAGGCCGGCGTTGGCGGTCATTTGCACGTTGAGCGTTCTCTTACGATTCGATATTCACATATGTTCTTCGAGAAAAGTAAAGGAAAAATACTAGTAGATTTTCTGCGCATCCTATCCAATTCGATCAATGATGATTTACGATGAACAAATTGCTTATCCATGAAGAGAAAAAAGCTGCATCGAAATGTATTTTTGGTGCATCATCTATTAATCATACTCAACCCCCAAATCTATCAAAAGCAAGAGCTGGTGTTGGCCTCGTCTTCATAACACCAGAAGGCAACATAATGAGGCATTTCTGGTGGCGAGCAAGAACCAACAACTAAGCTGAATATGAGACATTGTTGGCAGGCCTCAAAGAAGCTCTTATTATCGGCGTCCAAAATTTAAGAATCTTTGGAGACTCTCAATTGGTGGTTAACCAATTATTGGGTGTCTATAAAATTAACAAGCTCGAATTGGCATATTATCATAAGCGAGTACTTGAGCTAATGAAGCAGATTTCCAATGTTAAGCTAGCTCGAGTTTCTCGATCGAAAAATAGTAAAACAGACTGCTTAGCCAAACTAGCAAAAGAGATGGTGAATACGGACGACGACGATGTGTTGATTGAAATGTCCACTCGTTGAGTTCTGCAACCAATAAATTCATATTCCTCGTAGGTAGAGAGGACACCAAACTCAAATCAGCAGGAAGCAATTCAAATTGCTCCTCACTTTCCCAAAGAACAACAAGTAGAAGAAATAAAAAAACTCAAAAGTACTACAAAGAAATCATGTGAAGCTTTCATAGTGGAAGAGCATGATGATTGGAGACAATTCTTCATCGATTATTTCAAGGAAAATAAATTACCGAACAAGAAATCACTAGCCACACATATTACAAAAAGAATCCTACGATATGCTTATGTCAATGACACGTTATACCCTAGATTATTTGAGCAAATGTGGCTGCGCTGTTTGGGGATGGATGAAGCTAATAAGGTAATGTTTGAAATCCATGAAGGACTCTGTGACACGCACCAGTCGGGTCCCAAAATAGTAACAAAAATTAAAAGGATTGGATACTCTTGGCCTTCAATGGTGAAAGACTGCATAGATCGTGCCAAGAGATGTCATGAATGCCAAGTCTACGGGGATCTCATTCATCAACCTCCAAATCCTCTACTACACCCAACAATAGCGTCCTAGCCGTTCGAAAGTTAGGGCACTGATATAATTGGACCGATTGATTCTCCATCCTCATCCGGACATCGATTCATTTTAACAGCTACTGATTATTTTTTCAAGTGGGCTGAAGCTACTCCGTTTAAGGAAATCACTGCTGATCGAGTCGTTGACTTTTTCACTAATAATTTTGTCTATAGATTCGGGGTGTCACGACGAATCATTTCAGACAACGACCCGATTTTGAAGAGTGCGAAGATATACAAATTTGTTGATCGACATAAAATCGATTGACGATACTCATCAATCTACAATCCAAAGGCCAATGGTTTAGTAGAGGCTTTCAATAAAATTTTAGTGAAATTGCTCAAGATTCTCACGAAGAATAAAAGAGAGTGACACACTAAAATGATGGAAGCACTCTGGGCATATAAAACCACTTACAAAACATCAACCAAGGCCACTCCTTATGCTCTAACATTTGGAGTTGAAGCTGTGCTACCACTATAAGTTGAGCTATCATCACTTCGAGTAACTATTCAATTCAATCTTACTCGAGTTGAGAATGTTCGTCTGCGAATGGAAGAGTTGGATGCGCTTGACGGAGTTAGACTCTATGCTCAACAAAGTTTAGAAAGTTATCAAGCGATGATGTCTAAAGCATTCAATAGTTCAGTATGTCCTCGGACATTCCAGAAAGGTGAATTGGTTATGGTGCTAAGAAGGCCAATCATCTCTCATTACAAGATCGGTGGTAAATTTGAAGTTAGCTGGGAATGTCTTTGTCATAAAGAAGGTGTACGAAGGAGGAGCCTACCAGCTTATTGATATGAATGGTCAACGACCGATGCCACCAATCAATGATCGATATCTCAAGAAATATGACAACTGACTATGGATAAGTATATAAATACTTAAATGAATCTTGCACTAGTAAGGCTTTCATGTCAAATACATATATAATGTCACTTGAAGATTTTTTCGTAAAATGAGAATGCATTTTCAAGTTATTGCGAAAGCCTCCCCCTGTTAGACATGGGGACATTTTTGTATATTTACCTAAGTTGATATCGTGCTTCAAGTTGAGATTCTTAAATAAATATATATATAATAATCAGAATGAGCTACATTTATTTATATTAAAGAAGTTTAAATTCTGTAATATATTTTTGAACTAGTCACCAATCCACTTGTTAGGCAGAGTCATTTTTTAGTTTTATAATATCAAATTGATCCTCTCCTGTAACGAGTCTTCTTATATATATTATTGGTTGACATCGCTTTATAAATCCACGTATCTGTAATTGTTATTATTAAAAAGTTGCAGGCTCTTGCTTACCAAAAGAATCTATTTGTACACACGAAAAGATAGCTATAAATATCAAAAGTGTCTCCCAAGATTCGTCAAATTTCGAAGATCAAGTCAAAAGAACTCTCAATTTCGGAAGCTTCAATCAGCTAAGTTGGAAAAACATCAACCTCTATATATTCAAGTCTAGGACAAAGACGTGTTCTAAAGACCAAACTTAAAAAGTTTACAAACTGGTCGAGTTGCTGAAGGCTCTCCTCACTCAATAAGCCGCAAGAAATGCCGCAGTGAAAGAGCCTCCGTTCTTTAGTCTGATGGCTAGATCACCAATTCACCATAGTTTAAGTCGAAGACTCGGGTAGGTTCTAAAGGTCGGACTCAACAAGCCCACAAATGGTCGAGTTGCTGACGCTCTTCTCATTCAACAAGCCGTGAAAAGCGGTGAAAGAAAGCTCGTCATCAATGATCATACAATCTCAAATCAAATTCAGCTTAGTGATTACAAGCAACCAGAATCCAATAGATCTTTCTTCATGATCGATGAACCAGGACAATCTGAGGAAACTCTCAATTCAGAGCTGTCTCAAATCAATCTCCGTATTGCCTGCGAGGTGATATCTCAAACTATTTTCAATGATCTGATCAAGCACAGAACACAGATCAAAGCCAATTCCTTCATCAAATTTGCAAAAGCAGAATGCACAGGACCGAGGAAGCAATTCCATAGTTCACACAAAGGCAATGACCAAATTAAAGGAATTTCGTGGTTATTTAGTATGTTAAAGCACACATTGCTAGATTGATAACTCAACATTGATCTAATATGAGCTGGAAGGCTGGGTCATCTGTATGCACTCTTCAACGAGTTTGTCAAAGCAGCAAGCACAAGACTTAAGGTGTACATGCACTTCTTGACAAGTCAATATGAATAAATCAGATTAATTCTTCATCAAGTCCGTCAAGCTTAAAGCTAGGACAGAAGGAATTTTAAATCTCCAAGAAAACAAATCAATTCTTCCATCAGACCCGATTAAGCATGAAGCTAGGGTCGACGGAAGCATAAATCTACAAAGACATAAAAGCAAGAAATTTTCAGCAAATCCATTGAAGCAGATAGCAGATGGTGAAAACCTACCTATATATATCTACTTATATCTAGCCCTAAGGAGACAACCCTAAGCCCTCATTCAGTGCCGCTCGTTCGGTTCCTATTCTCAATCGAACTGCAAGCCCTCTCCCCACGCTATCGAAGGTTGGCTGACTGCTCTCAACTGAACGAGCCGTCTCTCTCTCTCTCTCTCTCTCGCTCGGACGAACCCCTCCTTCCCATCCGTCTCCTCCTTCCAGTCGAGCTGCACGCAACGCAGAGAACAAACTCCTCGCACAGCAGCCGGATGAAGCTCTCTCCTGTCTGTCCCTGTAGCAAGCTGAGTGACTGAACCGCAGGTTAGCCGAACTCCCCCCTCTCTCATTCTCTTCTCTCAAACGAAAATCCAAGCCAGCCGAGCGGGGTCTCCTTCCTCCCTCCTGTCATTTTATCTGGCCCATTCAACCTTCTCCCATCACCGATCTTCCTATACCCAACGTCCCAGCATCTTTCCAACCATCTCATAGCTAAGCTGAGGCTGCCTGTCTTATACAGTGTCGAAATCCCGATTCCCATTTTCTCGTCGCCTTGTAGCAGCTGAAGTCGAACTCTCTCCTCACTTGTGTGAGCAAGCCACTAAAACACAGCAGCTCTTCATCCCCATCCCTTGGTTTTGCTCTCACGTTTGCTCCAGCACACCCATGGTTCCTTCATCACGAGTCAATAGTAGGCCCTCACGCCATTCAAAGCCACATCTCTCTGTAATATTCTTCGACCTCGCCCTCTTTCTACTTTCTTAAGTCGCACAGCCAGCAAACTTGATTTTCTACTACGATTGCATAAAGATCTCGCTCCCACTCTTTGTGTGAAGTAAAAGTAAGATTAATATTGTGTCTACTTGCTTGCATTTTGTTCTACTTTAGGCTTTAAATGCTATAGGACAACAATGCATGAAAATCTTTTTCTATATCCATCATACAGCCGCATTCGAATGCTATAGTTTCAATATAGGAATAGAAGAAACTTGTTGCCACGATAACCAATTTTTCTAAGATAAACTTCGCATGCATTTAACAAAAAATATATGTTAAGCCCACGTTCCAACTCAAAGGAGAATGATCTGTGATGTGAAAGTCACTATGATTCTGATCAACATAAAGTTGATTAACCCTTTACTCTTGGAATCCTTTGATGACATCAATGAGGCTTTGATCTTCTTAATAGTGATGCTAACTTTTATGATATAACCTACCATAGAGAAAGTAATCTTGTATCCTGATCACCTCACCTTTATGTATATGTAAAAACAAAATTATGATGAATGTTATAATTTTAGGTACACACTCGTGATTATTTTAACACGGCAGAGAAATTTACTAGACCTAAGTACTCGTGCATGCTGCTTCAGCATGTCGAGGAAATTAGGATATTTTTTATACAGGTTTGAAGGCCTTTGTGACATTTTTCATAAGCGCGGTAGGTGCAAAAAAATCACTCAGCCGCGGTGTCACAAGACACCTACCATGCACGCTTTCCATAAGCCTAGTGGTAAGGCCTCAGTACTCTCGATATAGCCTCTACATTAGGATGATGTCGGGAGGCTGTCGGATTTCATTCCAACTGCCCGTGCATATGTTTGCCTAGCATATTAAATTCACTATACGCTTTTAACAATTGTACATATTTGCTAGATATAAGTACTCGTGCATGTTGCTTGACGTATGAGAAAATCAAGATGCTTTCATAAAGGTTTGAAGGCATGTGATCTTATTCATAAGCTGGTAGTAAAAAATCACTCCCATGGTGTCAAGACTACCATGCATGCTTTCTTAAGCATGGGGAAGCTTGCAGCTCTCGATGTACCCTCTGCACGACGTCGGAGGTTACCGAATTTCATTCAACATATATTGAAGGCCGCATGCTTTCTTAAGCGTTGTGGGTTTAAGACTCTAAGCCGATTAGATATCGACTATACATGCTTTCTTAAGCGTGGTAAGAGCTTTAGCTCCAAGTAGCGCATGTGGACGATCGGAGGCTGAAAAATTTCATCAAAATAGAGATGAATAATTAATGAAAATGAAATAGTTAAAGATGAATCTATGAAACTTAAATGAGTAATAAGATCAATAATTAAACTAAGTCTAATATACTAAGCTGCTGAGATATGATTGGACTTTCAATTGTCTGACTAACAATAATCTACAAGTTAGATGTCTATCTAATACAAACGAATGAATATTAATCTAAACAATTGAATAGGAGCTGAAACACTTTGTCACCAGATTCGCAACACATCGTACAAGCGAATAAAATGCGTTAATTAAGGATTTAATTAAACTCTTGCACATATTATAAAGTATGATTAAAATCCAAATTTAATATCTTAAAAGTGTGCAAGCATTCTTAAATACACTTACATGGGCCCCGACACTACGTTGAATGCTTAAACATAATCGAGGATCTTTGTGAGTTGATTAGGTTGGGTGGTCGTTGAGTTAATAAAACCAAAAAAAATTAATAATACTATTATAATATTTTCAACTTATTAAAATATCTGAGAAGTTAATTCTATCACGACCTGGCCTGGGAGCTTGAAATACTAAAGCGAGAACAAACGGTCAGATGGATAAAAGAAAAACTTATATAACACTTTCAATCTTAAATAAAATCTTCAATAAGACAAGAGTCATTACAATCCACAAATGATTTAATAATTTGTCCACATATATAAACATTTTGTGTGAACTTTTACTTTTACATTTATCATTCATTTTAAGAGTCACCGTCAAAACTTTTACGAATACTCATCCAAAGGACAAGTAGCCATTACCATTTGCCAATTTAATTCTTTTTTTGTGCGCACATGGCGTCTGACCGTCATAATGAACTCCACTTTCAACATATACATTCATAACATATAATTATATAACTATGCATATTAATTCATAACTAATAGTAAGTCAGTTAACTTTATAAAATGATGAAGTTTCAATATAATCTATCATTCAAGTTATTATCCGACATGAAGAAATAGGAAACTGCATCACAATTTATGAAAAAACAGGAAAATAATCACAACTTGCAGTACAAGAAAAAGTCATAATCATATAAACATAAATTTCATCACAAGAAATTAAAAATATTTTTACCATAAATGTAATAACATAATTACTCACTTTAATTTATAATTTCATCTTGAATTTTATTTTCTTTAATATTTTTTTCCTTAATAGAAATTCCTATAATTAAAAACATTAACTTGATCAATATTCTTAATTATTTAAGTGTATATGATATTGAAATATAACTATCTCTCATAATTCTATTAATATGCATATAACATAATCATTTTCACTCTATAAATATATTTAAATAATTAAGTTTGATTTGTATAAGAGGTAGAATTATGCTCCATCTATTCATATCATTAATCATATTTTTAAATACATTCATCTAAATTATAAGTATTTCATTTATAGATTTTAATTTAATAATTTAATTATTCTCATAAATCTTTCAACATATTTATGCAACATATTTATAATTTACATATATAACCTTTAATATCATTAAAATATATTGTATATCGAAATACTTATGTAGGCATTTATATAGTAAAATGATCATTTGGATTTGCACTTCATTTTTAAATGAAACTTATATAATATAAATACATTTCCTTTTATAATATAAAATGCATTTCCTTTATTAAAAAAAAAACAAAAGAAAATAAATTTACCTCTTGGTTTGTCCTAAGCCTCTACTCCATCGACTTAAATGTCACGCATGCATGGATCCTCTCTCGGTCGTCCAGCTTGCTTGCAGACTCCGGCTCAATGCGGCCAGAAGCCTCCTCACTTGCCCAGACGCGCGCAGTCCCTCCTCCTTCCTCGATTGACACGAAAGGCCCTTTTCCTCCTCTCTATGTCATCGGACGGGTGCTCGGTTAAAGACACATGCGCGCGAGTAGAGAGTGCGGTTCCTCCTCTCGACCCTTCCTCTTTTTTTTCCTCTCCCTTTCTCTCTCGTGTTTGCGTTTCGGGTTTCGTTTTGACAACCGAAATCGCTTTCCCCTTGATTTTTTTCCAATCCATATCTGATTGATTTTCATTTTATCTTTGTTTTCTCTTTTTTTTTTTTACTTTCGATTATTACAAATTTTATCATATGACAGTAGGTCTGATCCTCTATTATTAAATTGATAGAGTCGACAAGACCTGAAATATTAAACTAAAAGATCAAACAAGCTTAGCTGCCCCGATGATGGTTATGTTGAATGAAGATTTCAACTGAAGAGGATACTTCCATCAAAATGTGATTACAATCTTAGATCAAATTAACTTAAATTAAGGCTCAACCCAAATGTAAAATCAGACAAATCACTAAGTTATAAATGACTAAATGAAAATCATCAAATTAAAAAAAAAATTAAGAAAATTAAGAAAATTCAATCCACCTTCCGCAATTGTTTGTCGGAGTTGAAAAATTAAGAAAATTTTAGCTCCAAAGGAGCGTGTCGAAATCAGTCATTCACTATATTCACTCTCAATCAATCATAGGGCGTGACCGTGTCCTTGCGTGGTTTGTGATTGGTTCCGTATATGATGCGATTCTGTGAGTCCTCCGATCGTGGTTCTTAAATGATATCATTATATTGCGGTCACGTATTTGTAGCTTGTATGCTCGCAATGTTTTGCTTTTGTGAATCATGGGTATATTTGATAAGGCAAAAATTCTCTTAAAGTGACTTAAACTCTTTCTTAAAACACCACCAGTTCTGAGACTCCTTAGGAACCCATGGCGATAGGGATCCTTGATGTTGGGTCACTCTCCTCGACAAAGTACTGCGGGATCATGACGGGATGACATAACCATGGGATCTAGATCGGACGCGTCATCGCTCTCCCAACCATCCGCTTTAAGTAAAAAAAATGATAAATTTCAAAAATTCTAAATTTTAAGCTCCACATCTTTCTTCTTATACGCTTATTAAGCGATTTAACATTACTTAATCGAAAGTTCTCTCAACATTGGGAGGGTAACTATAGGTGCTTGTGCTATAGGAAACTTGAAAAACCAAGTCCTCTCAAAATGAGGCTAAACTCTCAGAGTAGTGTCTCATTTATTATTCCATCGCCAAAATTTGGCCGACATCAAATCAAACTCTCTTCATCGAGTGGTAATTTTCTGAGCATATACCTCTCGATGTAAAGTGAGGATTGCCATCGGCCACCACCGCCTTAGCCGATGGGCGTCCACCACCACGACATTATTATCGCTTATTATTGCACATCCGCCACCACCGACCACCAATCACTAGCACCACTGTTGACCTCCATGCATGCGCCATAAGTCGATTCGAGCTCATAAGACAAAGTCAATCGACTTCGGATACAATAGCGCGCAAATTGGAGCTGAAATGCATTAGACATCACCGAAATCAGTCGAAATGACCTCCGATGACGGCGAACGCAATTGAACATCAAAATTGATCGGTATCGTATTGCAATTCGATGGTTGACTGATGAAGAAGGAAATCTGTCGACGCGCTTACGTGCAAATCAAAGTTGAGAGGCTACGATAATGCCCAAACGACTTCCGTTCGTGAAATTGATCGTGTCGTTAGCGTCAAAACATCAAAACTTATCAAATGAGACTGTCCGCGTTTAATTCAGACGAGTCTACGTGAATATCGAGCGATTGGAAATGACAGCGCGTAATTTTGGATTGAAATTGACCCGATTCGACATCGACTTTAATCAAACGGCCTCCGATTGCGAAACAGATTACACCGTTGCATCCGGAACATTGAAATAACCTAAGATCGACATATATATATATTGCCCATGTAACAATGTCATCGCAAAAATCTTAATTATGGTTAATTTTCACTTAAAAGAAGAAAATCTTATAAATATCTCTCCTTACATCTAACTCTGATTCACTACCCACGAAAACCAGGCCACCACTAATTTCCGCCGTTTGGCGTCTTCCCCGCATGCGAGCACCACAGTGACCTCGCCGCCTTAAAAGTCTCGCACAGCGCGTGGAGCGTAACCCATGAGCGGCCGTCTCCGCGAAGCGACTCGGTGTCAGATCGCCTCCGTCTGACTCGGCGTCAGATCGAACGCATCGCTTCCTCCCATGGTGAGCCCTCTCTTCTGCGCATGTCTCCTCGACATCTGCCACCTGCTCAGACTTTGCGCGCGCTGGATTCGTCCTCCTCCCGGCTGAGATCCGCGTCCGTTCTTTTCCTCTGGTGTATAAAATGCTCGATCGTGGATGTCCTTGAAACCCAGTATGCGACACATTTGACGCGACAAGTGAAACTTATACGTGCTCTTTATAGCACAGCGGGAAACTGGTAGGCGATGCTCGCGCCGCAGCTGGAAAATCCCGTACACGCTCGTTGTAGCGCGGTGTAGACATAAGACACCAAGCCGCCAAGTTTTAAGTATTTGTACGCGTCTTTCTTGATGCGGCGGGAAAGTTGTATTTGCTTGCAGGTACATAAGTACCGGTACACGTCTTTCTTGGCATGACGGATAAACCTGTGTTATATGCAGGTACCTTAGAGCCCCATACATGTCTTTCTTGGCATAGTGAGATGATGCATTCGGTCGTGGTGTTTAAATCACCCATAAATGCCTTTCTTGGCATTGTGGATAGACTTACCCGTGACCCCTTTACGGGCGACATCGGATCTTGCCAAATTTTCATCGACAAGAGAGCTGGGCTCAAATAAAGTCGACCATAAATATAAAATTGATGTTTACATTGACATTATAGGTGTATAAGTACCCGTACACGCCTTTCTTGGTGTGGTGGAAAAATCTGTATTACAAGTAGGTGTTTTAGAGACCTATATGTGTCTTTCTTGGCATGGTGGGATGATGCGTTCATTAGTAATTACACCACCCATACATTCTTGGCATGGTGGGTAGGCGACTCCGTAGCCTCTTATCACGGGGCGATCGATCTTTGTCGAAAATCTTGTCGAAATTTTGTCTAAAATTTTATACTCGCAATGAAGACTCAATCAAAATAAGTAACATTGTTCAAATCTCTTAAGTTTAAATCAATATTGAATTAAATAACTTCATGGTCCTACACTTTGAATGCATGAATTTAGTGTGCGAGGATGTTGCTGAGTTGATTCTTGATTAGACTGCAGGTTAACAAAACTAATAATATTATTATAACTTTCTCATAAAGTCTAAGAAGTTAATTTTGTCATATGATTGGATCGATCTTTATTATTAAATTAATAAAATTATGGGATTTGAAATAATAAACTAAATGATCAAGCAAGCTTATAAACCCTAATGATGGTTGTGTTGAATGAAGATTTCAACCGAGGGGATACTACCATTAGAATGTGATTGTAATTCCAAAGCAAGTTAATCTAAATCAAGTATTAATTCAAATGCGAAATCTAATATGTTATTAAGCTATAAATGTCTAAATGAAATTCAATCTTTAAAGATTTAAAGCAAAATTGAATCTATCTACCTTCCGTTACTGTTTGTCGTAGGTGACAAATTAAGAAAACTGTAGCTTACAAAGGAGATATTGTCAAATGAAGTGTTCTACTATGTTCACTCTTAATCAATCTCATGCCAGTAAGGATATAGTTCGTGTCTTGTCCTGATTTGGTAGACTCTACGTATGATATTATGATCGAGTCTCGACGGGTGGTTCAAATGACACTATTATATTACGCAATGAATAGCTTTGATGCTCTAATGACTCTTCTGAGTTTTGAATACCATGATGCACTTGATAGGGCAAAAAACCCTCTGCGTAGGTAGACTTTAGTGTCTGAGACAAATATCACCAATTCTGGAGATTTTCTTGGATGGCCCCCATGGCTCACAAAGATTTAGGTCCATTATATCTCCTAAGTAGAGACTGGGACGACATATGGAAACCATAGGATCTTGATCGGGGGCATCATCATTACCCCAACCATCGCTTTGAATCTAAAATGATGAATTCATTCAATTTTATACTCCGTCGCTACTTATATGTTATGCATTTAACTATCTAACAACTAGTTTTAATCGAAAGTTCTCTCTCAGTATTGAGAGGGGTAATGCTTATGCGTTTTATAAACTGGAACCAGATCTAAAGTCTCACAAAATGAGGTGAAATCTCTGGGTAGTCTTATCTATTTCATCTTCAAAGTTTGATCGACATTTAATTCTACTTCTCTTAATTGAGAGGTGGGCAATTTTGAGCCCTTGCCAATCATCATCATCATCCTAGTCACTATCATCACCATCTGCACCGTGGTTGACCACCACCACCACCACCAACCATCCCCGACCGTCGACCATCGCCACCGTCACCACCCATTGTCGTCCATTACTAACCACTACCGCAGCTACATCGGCCACTGGCCACCACTCCGATTTTTGTTGCTGTAGTCCTCCACAACCAAGCAGACCTCCACTATGAACTGCCATTCACCATCATTCCACCATTTGATTTGTTGATCATTATATTTGCCACCACCATTAGATCATGTTGCCGCTCCATCCATCTTCCTATCCGTCAAGCACGGTATAGAGCATAACCACCGTCGCCATACCGACGGTCACCGCCAAATATATTATATTACATTCACTTTACCAAATAATAGAAAACAAATCATTGCATTTATAAGATTTTCAAACAATTGTAAATTATTTAAAATACATTGCATTTATTTTTAAGGCAACCAAACAATTCTTTAGAGAAGAGAGATCCTTATACTCTTGTTCAAAACTTAAGACATATTCTTTGCTTTTTATGTTCAGAATATTGATCAGTAAGACTAAACCACTCAATATTTATGTCATATATTATATCAAATCTTCTTATGTTTTCATTCAACCTCGTTATAAAGTAACTCAAAAGTTAGTTTGATTTCCTTTATATCTAAACCCTAAATTATGAAATTGTTTTAGTCTTGAGATGGGAGGGGGGGAGATATTCTCACTCTAATTTTTTGTATTTAGAGAAGAGAAATCCTTGTACTCTTGTTCAAAACTTAAGACATATGCTTGGCTTTTTGTATAGATTATTGATTAATAAGACTAAACCACTCAAATATTTATGTTATATATTATATCAATTTTTCTTATGTTGTCATTCAACTTATAAAGCAACTCAAATTTGTTTGATTTTCTTTATATCAAAAACCCTGAAATTGCTTTAGTCTTGAGATAGGTTGCTTTGCATGGTTCACATCTTTAGCATCATATGTCTGAAGATTAACACTTTATTATAAAAGGCACATGGCTAAACACAATACCCATAACAGCAACAATAATATTACTATTTGGATTTTGAATCTAATAACACTTCAAATGTTGTTATTCAATCTAAAGCTAGCTATCAAATAAGAGCGCCAATTCCCTTAGGGAAAATCAGTCTTCAATTCATGAAGATACATTAACTATTGCTTATTATTATAATGGTCATTGACGTAAGGTTCCTAGATCTACGCTAATACAATTGTCATCAACAATCTTACCTAGACCAAAATACTGAAATTGCTATTAAACATACACATTCTTATGTAAGGAGTCTCTTCACAATGCTTCTTTTACTGCAACTTAAGGAGCTTATTCTACCAACACATAAGGCTTCTTCGCTTGAGATGTTTAAAGAAACTTCTAATCCAATTAATCATCTCGATATGGTTTCTTTATATAGCATCTCGGATGTTACATAATGTAGAATATTCACTATTATATTTAAAGATTCAATTCAAAATTGGTTCAACAATTTGCATCTCAGATGTTACATCATTCTTTATTATGCTGTTATTCTAGCCTCCTTATAAAATACCTTAGGTTTAGTTTCTTGTCTCATCTCCATCTAAATCTGAGAATGTGAATTGTTATAGTTCTAATATATGGTGAATTTTCATGGTTTATATCTTTAGCATTACATGTTAGAAGATTAACTCTGTACTAGAAAAAAAAATCACGGTTAACCATTATATGCCGGCATTAACTAATAATAACACTATTTAGAATTTTGAATCAGATTTCAAATGTTTTTTCATTATTATCGTTAGGGTCGTGGGCCATCAAATAACTACACTTTTTTTTTTACTTAGAAAAATTAATGCTTGATTCATTGAGATGCATTATCCATTTACGAAGGTCACCATCTCTACACTTGCGCCTCAACAACACTATTCTTATCTTTAATCTTATCAACCAAAATTAAGAAATTATTAACTACACTTTTCTTTTGCTCTTGAATTCTTAGAGAAGATTATTAAAGCTCATCACTTTTAAAGTTTTAGTGGAGCTTATTCTTCCAAAAGTTAATGCTCCTAAGCTTGAGATTATAGCAGAATGTTTGATCTAATTGATCATTTATAAATATTTAAGATTTTATCTGTATAGAACATCTTAGATGCTATCAAATACAAAATATTTATTATTACCTTTAAAGATTTAGTAACAAGTTGGCTCCTATAGGTGTGGTCACCTTTGATGAATTCTTATACTATTTTCCTATTCATTTTTTAGTTATTTCTAGAAAATCTCAATAAGATAAAAATCACTTTAAATTTTATTATATTATTTTTCTAGCCTCCATTTAGAATTTCTTGAAATTCAGTTTTTTTTTTACTACTTCTTAACGTCTGAACCTTAAATAATAAAACTAAGTTAAGATGAATTTTCATGGTTTCCAACTTTAGTAACTTATATGGGAAGCTTAACTCTACATAAGAAGAAAATTAGTTTCTGACCACATCACAAAAACTATCATAATCACTATTTAGAATTTTGAACCTCTTGTTTCAAATGGTGTTGTTTATTTTAATCAATAGATTAGAGAGCCATGAAAAATAACATTTGTGTTAATCAATGGCAAATTGATACTTGCTCCATTATGATATATTAACAATTGCTTACCATCATAAAGAGGCATCTTAGGTTTACAACAATGACACTCTCATCATCAATCTTATAATAACCAAAATAAAAAATTGATATTGAAGACACTCCTACTCGTACTCATGTAAGGGGGTCTTTTCACAATTCTCCTTAAAATCTGAAGCATGAAAGGAGCTTATTTCACCAAAATTCAATGCTCCTTAGCTTAAGATGTATAAAAGAACATATGATTTGATTGAGCTTTTATACATATATTCAGGAATGTTTTATAATTATACAACTGTTGGATGTTATCAAATATAAAGTATTCATTATTACCGATAAAGATCCAACAAGAAACTATTTATGCAACTTAAATCATTTAGGTGTATGTATCATTGAGGATTCTCATCTTTTCTTAGGTTGTTTGGTTCGAAAAAATCAGAAATGAATCGATGTATTTAGATTACTTTAAGGTTGTTTGGTTTAAAACTCTATAAATACATGAGTTGATTTTTTTTATTGTAAAATAAATGTAATGTAAAGTATTCTTGAGGTTGGCGCGGATTCTTATTTCGGCCATGGCACCATGCAGCATGGCGCGTGGCTAATACTTTTTACTAACCACCAAAATGACTTTTGTAATGTATTCTAATTACATTACATTACTTTGAAAACTTTATTTTGTACCATGCCAAACACCAGAAAAGTTAAAACCCCTGCATTTACTTTACTTTACACCCAAAATTCAGGCAACCAAACAGTCTATTAGTTATTTTTATAAATTTTCAATAGATTGAACTACTTATATATAACTGTTATCATCTATGCTATATCACTCTTTATTATGTTGTTCTAACTTTCTATTTCAATATCTATAAGTCTAGTTTCTTCTCATCATCTTTATTCTAAAACCTAAGCCATAGAATTGCTCTAGTTCCAAGATAGGATGAATTTTTGTGGTTTACATCTTTAGTGTAATACATTTGGGGATGTTGGGATAGTTAAGCTCAATAATAAAGAGGGTTATGTTGAAGTAGTAGACATGATGCAATTGTTGATTCTTCTTGCATAAATATTGAACTGATAATGGTGATATTTATCCCAAAATAAAGGAATAGGTCTTCTCTAGGTCAAGGATAATGAGAATCGAAGCAAAAGTCAGATAAGAATTAAGAGCTTGAAAAGATCTATTATAATTATTTTTAGTTAAAATAATTTCACTTCTTAAAGAGTGACACATGTTTCTCCCCCATGCAAGAGATAAAGCAACTAAGGCTAACAGGCTTCATTGCAAGCTTTCAAACTCCTCAGTCAATCTTTGAAGAGGGCATCTTATGAATGTTTCTAACTCAAGTATTAATATGAGCTTAACTAAGTTAATTCATAGTATGTCTACCAAGCACTCCACCTAGGTAGGTTGTTATTTATAAGCTCATGCTTTTTTCAATATAAAGAATAAAAAACTAACTCTTCTTTATGATGTAGGATTAAAAAAATTGTGAATAGAATGCATGATTTGAGCTTTGAGAATATTAAATGGGCTTTGTATGAAAGAACAATGGAGTAACATTTTAATTTTTAACTTTATATAAAATATATTTTATAATATAAAAATATTTTAAGAATATGCTTACATATTATTATTTTTATATTCTTATTATAAGCTGCATTCTTTTTATAAATTATATTCACATTATAAATAAAATTTATATTTATAAATCTATATTATAAAACTTTTAATTTTTAAATATATTTATATCTTTTTAAATCTATAATTATTAAAAATATTATTTATGTATATATTTTTATTTATTTTTTTGTTACATATTTAACTCATATTTATATTATTGCATTATTTAGATTATATTTAATAATTTTAATATTTATTATATTATTAGATTCAACAGTCAATTTAACCTCTGTTGAACTATTGAATTTGAACTTCTTATTCTTCTATTCTTATTTATTCTTCTGGTTCTTATTCGGTTCATTTTTCCCAATCTTAAATTTCCCTTTTTGATTTCCTAGACTAGGAGAGGTATTGAGAGGTTTTCAGAGATCTCTTGGACATATAAGTGGCAGTTTAAGGCGATATAGATGGAACTTCATGAACTCAAATTTCCTTACTACAGGAGGTGAGACGAGGAGCTTCATTAGCAAGAAAGTCTTCACAACTTCAATAATTTGGGTGAATTGTTATCAAAAGCCTTCTATGTGTGAATCATATTGGCTTTAAGTAACAAGAAAATTGGTACCTAAAGAACTTCATGGATATAAGCAGATCTCATAATGGGATTCTTGTAGAGTGGAACTTTGTTCTGGATTTTCATCTGTCATGGCTATTTTTCACTTCCAACGGTAACATATTGTCTTATAAATAAAGTTAAGAAATATGAATGGTGGAATCTTTGTTCTCAAGGAAGTGGCAGAAGAACACATGCTCATAAATTTAAGAGAGAAGAGAGAAGTATTTTGTTAAAGGTACTGTACAAGGAGGTGGAGATAGAAAAATAGAAGTATAAAATAAGAATTTATAGTGATTCGATTTGCAGACTATCAAGTGCCAGAGAGAAAAATTATAATAAAGGTAGTACTGTGGTCTTTTGTAGAATATAGAGAAATAATATTGTTTTAGACTTTCGATGGAGCATTTTAAATGAGATTATTAACCTTGGATGTTACTTTGAGGCTTTGTAACTTTTATTTTCTAGTCCTTCCCCTGTGATCGATCATGTATGATCAAAAGGAACAATAACTGTCTTCCCAGGGTGTAAGCAATTTGAGCTTGAGAAATGAATCCTTATTAAATTCTCGTTTGAAAATTGCTTTGTTCGTGTTTGGCTCGTGTTCGAAATGGTTTGAAATTTCACTATTTGTGTTCGTCTCGAATAAGCTCGAAATGACTCGAATAAGCTCGAAATGTAATAATCCAAAAAATCTGTAAGAGGGAGGATTCAAATTTTGGTCAATTTATCGTATAAAAATTTTAATTACGATCTTTCTGTATGATATATAAATAAATCATCGAGAAATGAACAAATTGTTCGTATTTCATTTATAAATAGTTTGAAATATTTATTAGTGTTGCTACATTAGTTAATTATACGAATATAGTTGAAGTGAGCTTTTGGACACTCTTTTTTGATGTGACAAATGAGTCATTTGCAATCATTTTGGTGCTTTGCATATTGCATGACTGCAATGAACAATTACTGTGGAATTGAATCAAGCTTTAACGTTTAATTTTCTATGACAATAAAATAATTTAATTTAGAGATTACTGTATTAAACTCGATGTGATTTGGATTTTGTTTTCTAGAGAGCATCATTTTCAAATTTGGTAATTATAAGTGTTTTTTCTCTTAAATAAATAAAATTTTATCTAATATTTAATTAAATTTAAAGATAATTGACTTCAGTTTTTACACTGTTATTTGTTTTCTTTAATTAATTATGTATTTTACTTGTGAATGAAAGAGCTTCAGTAGAATAATATGAATCATTGGTAAACAAAAAGTAATAAAATTTATTGAACTAGAAAATCTATGGCTATCAAAATTCTATAATATGTTAGAATAATATCCCACATAAATAAATAAAGTGATGTCTGTTTATAGCACGCACACGATTTTTATTTGGAAAATTCCAATATGAAAAAAGTTATAGGATGTGGGCGATTAACTTGCCCATTCTGTTGATTAGGGGTAGAACACACCATCTTTTGAAGGGTGGGCATGCTTTCAAGAAATTAAATAATAATAATAATAATTATTATTATTAATTAAATGAATAAAACATATCAAATTAGGTTTTCTTGTGAAAATCACAAACAACTTGTAAGATAATATCACTAAATTTATAAGAGAAAAGTATAAGTATACAAGAATATGAAAGTTTAGGAAAATGTAAGTAAACAAGGAGTTAAGTTGGCGATTTTTTATATGGATTGGGTAAAATTGAAAATTGAGGATAGTTAAACTCCTAGCAACTGGAAAAAAAAAAAAATTAAGGTTGGTTTTTGCCCATCCTCACTCCAATGTTGATTTTTTCATGCTTCTGATAGAAGGTAAGATTAGACTTGCTTCAAAAGTCAACAACTACTAAATAAAGGTCGTCGGTGATTGGGTGGCATTAATAGACATAAAATATCATAAATTAGGTGATTTTAAATGGTCAATTTGTTTGTTCTCATAGTAGGAGGGGAGGTCGACCAAGCGCGAAGATAACTCATATGTAAATAATTAATGAATGTTAGACATTTGTCATTTGTAAGTATTAAAAAAGAATTGGTGATAGGTGGTGAGCACTAGTGAATAGTAGATGCCTGCTTGTAGATGCATGCACAGGACTGTGATTGCACAAGCATGTCAATAATAGCAATGGTGGGTGCACTTAAGAATGTGTGGTAGTAGTATGTGATATTGGCAAGTATGCATGTTGTAGACCACATAGTTAGTGGCAAGCATCATGCCACAATAACAAAGGCATTTGATGTGTGACAATTTATAAAGGTAGGTGGAAGGTGTGAGCAGAAGTACAAGCAATAGTCTACATGGGCACGATAAGCTCATGCGATGCTAGGTAACAGGTGCATGTATTGATAGTAGGGGTCAATTCGTCATGGTGGGTTGCGACCAATAAAGGTGACGAACCCAGGTTTTGGAACCGGGTCAAAAAACTTCAACCCGAATATCAGCGAACCAACAATTGACGACCAGCGCCACTAATTCTCCACTCAATCATCTTAGAAAGGCGACGAAGAACGTATGCTTTGCTCTGACTTCCTCATTTGTCATCGATCTATAGAAAAGAAAATGGCGGATCTAGAGCATTATGAAAGGCGGCTCGTCGATTAGGGTTCCAACTTCCAACGCAATGGTCTTGAAGCTGATCTCTGGTCGAAGGAGGAGATGGAGAAGGAGGAAGAACGACAAAGGCATCCAGAGCGGAGATGCACCATACAGTAGGAGGAGGCGTCCTTGAAGGCAAATAGGGCGAGCCATGGCGATGCGTGCGACATCTCCACAAGGTCAATTTGGTTGGCGGGTCAACACAATTTTGGTCAATTTCTTCAACCCAACCCCGAAAATTTTTTGGTCAAACCAATTTTTGAGTGGGTTGTCGATGTCGAGTGTCAATTTTGACACTAATTGATAGAGATTGAAGAACTGGCAAAATACTAGAGGCAATAATGAGTCACTCTTGAATTTTTCTATGAATTTGTGATTCAATAATAAATAAAGATAACATCTATTTATAAATTTTGAGAGTTAGTTTGACCCATTTTATCGAGACCGATCAAATGACCCAAATTACTCTCTTCTTATTTCAGGTAATGATTGGTACGCATAAATTACTTTCTAGCGGCAAGGAAATGAACATCGACAGGAAGAAGGTCAAAGTCATACCCAAACAATAGCAGAATCTTGTTCGCTATTTGAAAACTTAAAATATTTGTCAGGCTGAGCACTTTTTTAAAAAAAAAAGCAATGCAACCAACGTTTATATTAAATTTAGCATCTTATAAAGTTTACTGATAGGTCTCCAAACCTGTCTTCAATCTGAAGCAAATGTTTACAAAATATATGAGTTAGAGCCGTGGGTGATATATCTTACACAGCTCTTACTTCATTCTCAAGTTATGTGATAATTAGCTAACCTTGAAGTTTTCATTAGGATGCTTACATAAACCTACTCTTCATCTCTGTTGGTTACTGTATTATTTATGTGTGATATCAGAATTTTATTGATGAACATAAACAAAGATCAAAAGAGAAAATAAGAGAGAAAAATAGAGCTAGAAAGAGAAGTTATGGGATCTGATTTATATAAATGACTTTTTTAAGCTCTAAGTTGATCGTAGAGGATGAAACTTTCTTAATGAAATCTCGAAGGACTTCATTTTGAGTTTGGCCCATAGTTTGAGATTTTGGGTGACTTCCATGTAGAGTATATAACCTAACTAGAATGGTTGATCTCAATTGGTGGTCCTAACTAGAATGGTCTTTCAAGGGTTCAATTTTGTAGTGCACTTCCAGGTTCACAAAATAATGATTGTGTGTGTGTTTGTTTGTGTGTGTGTGTGTGTGTGTGTGTGAGAGAGAGAGAGAGAGAGAGAGAGAGAGTAGTGCACTTCCAGGTTCACAAAATAATGATTGTGTGTGTATGTGTGTGTGTGTGTGTGTGTGAGAGAGAGAGAGAGAGGTCATGAATATAACTCCCTGATTCTGATAGTTACAAGCTAGTAGTCCTTGTCTTCACCAAATGTTTAATAAGAAAAAAACAAGAAGTCACATGGTCCAATGTGAGAAAGAACCAGTGTTCTGATGGCCGGATCAAATCAAATTTGGTTCAGATCTGTCTTTTTAGTGGGAAGGAGTCACCTATCAATTAGGTAGTGGCAGTTGAACAATAACAATCAATAACTTCTGTAGTTAACTTGCTCTTTACCATGCAAATCTCGTAGCCAATATTTTTTTTCCATAATCAGATTTTTTTTTTTATTTACAAATTTGAATTGAACTAGTAATGAAACCAACGACCTGATACTAAAAGAGATGTGTCTGATGGTATTTAACTTATCCATGTCCGAGTCATTACTCATTAGCATGTAACTGAGGGTGCTATTTGCTTATACATTGATGCAAGTGCATTAAAAAAAAAACGTGATACAATTACTATGCTCAAATCATGACTTTAATTAAGTTCTAATTTTCTATATATATATATATATATATATATATATATATATATATATATATATATATATATATATATATATTTTGTTTTAAAAAATATTATTTAATAAATCTCAATTTTGAGCTTATTTGAGCTGAACAACGAGTGAATGAAGACCAACAACTTCTGAAGGGTGTTAAAGTTCGTGGTGATAATTTGGAGTTTTTTTCTGATGGTGAGCTTTGATGTTGGTGATGAAGATGGCTGTCAACATTAGTGGCAATGAAGGGCATCAAGGTTGGTGGTGATGTTAAACATCAGTGTTGGTGGCATGAATGTTGGTGCTAACAATGATGTGAAGCATTGACCTATGAGGTGATGATGAGCATCCAACTTGGTGGCAATGGCAACACACTTATTGGCAAAGCTAATACATCAACCACATTAGTGATGATAAGTGTCAATTTTGTTGAAAAAGATGGGCATTGATATAGGTGGCGATGATTAGCTTTAATAGTGGTGATAATATGAGACAATGATTAGTATAAACCTAATTGATGACAATGGATGTTGACCTTAATGAAGATGTAAAACATCAATATAATTAGAGGTTGTCAATATTATTGATAATGGCATTGACTTTGATAGTAGTAGATGAATTCAATCTTGATGGTTATGTTGGTATTGTTGGTGATGATAAGAATTACATCTTAGTGATGATGAGCATCATATTAGCGATGATAAGTATTATCCTTTGTAGCATGATCATCGCCTTATTAATGACAAATTTGGTATTGGTGGTGATGTTTAGTGTCATTTTTGTTACCAGTCTATTGTGGTACACCTTATTAGTGATGATTGACATTGGTGGTAATGACTAAATTTTTTAGTTACAGTGGACATTGGATTTGATTGAAAGAGCTTTAGAACTCTCTCACATGATTTTCTCCTTTAGAAACCTCTTGGATGCTTGATCCAAAGGATTTTTCAATATGTTAAAATAGAGTATATTTATAAATATTTAAAGAGGACATTATGATCATTTCAACTAAAAATTTAGGTACTTCATCGAATGATTGGATTTGATCCCCCTTAGTTATGCAATAATTTTCAATATAATAGGATCTTAATGATATAAAAATTCAATAATATTTGGCTACAATATTCTTATCAAAACATTTATTCCAACTATGAGGAAACAAAATTCAGAGATTTTCTCTCAAATAATCTCAGAAAATTTCTAATATGTATATTTGATCTAATTTCATTATAACTTGGATTAACATATTTTTGATATTTTGGATTTCTCTCATTAATACTTATTTCGGCTATAAATTTAGTGTATAAAACAAATACAAATGTTCTTAAAATCTATCGAATACGTTTTAAAATTGACTACTTGAGAAATTTTAGATCTAACATCGTCAAGAATTCAGATGCAATTTTATTGACATATCAAGGATAAATTATATATAAAAAATCATTTAAAAATATAGTTTTATTTATATATTTTGCTAATCAAAATTATTAAATTTATTTTGTTAATTTAGAACAATTTGGACAGATTGAAACCGTACTCAACTCTCACAAATGATGGCTGAAATGTTTGTTGCATTTAATTGGCGATCAAATAATCTTTAAAGTCTTTGAAATTATACATATCATTATTCTAGATTAAAAGATTTTGATTTTGAATATTTTTATTATGTTCTTGACTATCAAAATATTAACATTATAACTAAATGAGAAAGATGATTCCATACCATGCCATTGTGCTCGAGCTTTTAGAAAAATCAATAGTTCAATAAGTTCCTAACAAAAATAAAAAAATATTACATGCCGTGTCTAGATTTTATTTATGTATCATATGAAGTTCGTTAATACACATTATTATGTATTGATATGTATATAAGTATTATGTATTATCATTATAATTAATATTACATTTATACACAATATTTCTGGTAATATATAATTGTATTGATTAAGCATATTACGTTATGTTATGAAATTAAAATAAATTTATATTCAAAACACTACATGCAATAATCGTCATTCTACAAATTGCTACTCTTTGTGCTATGTAATTTACAATATACAAATTGCTACTCATTGTGTAAAAATGAAGAAAGAACTTTTCTTAGAGATAATAAAAGTCTTCATTTATTTTTTCAACAGAACAAACTTCCGGTGTTTTGTCCAAATTCCCATAATTCAAAGCAAGATAGGTTGTTAGCCAGTCAGATTATTTATCTCTAACATTATTTTAAATAAAAATCGTTAGTAATTAATAGTTATGTTCTCAGCACTTTGACCATTCATACTTTAATTGAAAGCGGACGTGAAAGAAAGTTTATGTAGGAGGGTCGCTCATTCCACATTAAGATTTGAGTGGGTGAAACTAGGGGTATAAATGAGCTGAGTTTGAGCGGGTTTGATATTTTTTCATACTTGGTTTGTTAAGAAATTTTTTTGTTCATTATCTCGTGTGTTATTAAGACTTGTTAATTCTGCAATTTTATTCATGTTAGTTCTGCTTATTTCGAATGGCTCGTTAAAAATTATTTATTTATTTATTAATATTTTAAAAATATTAAATTTAATAAAAAAATTTAATACAAAAATATAGCTTTATAGTTATTTGTTTATAAATTGTGGAGTGTGAGGACTAATAATAAAAATAATCTTTTCAAAAATAAATTTTATTACAAAACAAAATTACATAAAGCAAAATTATAATTGAATATCAAAATATGATCTAATAACATATTTTATTATTAACAAAAACATTACTACAAATTTGATTTACTACATTTGAATATGATTGAGTACACAAAAAATTAAAAAATTACAAATAAATAAATAAATGAGTACATTGATACAATCCAATCATACACTTATACAAAAGAAATTGAAACTTTAACATCTTTCAAATTCAAATAATCTTGATAATCTTGGCTGATTATTCCTCTCAAGTCATCAACTTTATATAAGATGCTCTTTGTCACTTTATGTGGATACTTCTTGCTACACTATATAAACAAAACTAAACAAAATTTATGTTATATAATTATTAAATGGACTCAGTTTGAAATTTTATAATCGATGATAATCATACTTGATGGGTCATGACTATGCATTTAAATTCTTAAAAAACACATAAATCCAAAATATAATGAAACAACAAAAATGAAAGCATTTTATCAAGGACCAAAATACAATGAAACAAAAAATAAAATGAAAGCTCAAATCAACAATAATTGAAATACCATTAAAACAAGATATATAAGCGACATTTTATCGTAAGTTTAAATCTCATATTAAAAAAAGATTTAACATCATAGCGCTTTAAACACCACAACTCTAAGTAATTTAGCATAAAACCAATAATATTATTGATAAACTAAAGATCAAAATACAATGAAATAGCAAATAAAATAAAAACTGCAATCCAAAAGTAATTGAAACAGACCCAATTAAACAGATATATAAGCAGCAATTTTATCAAGCTAAGTTACATCTCATATTAAAAGAGATTTAATATCATAGCCCTTTAAACACTACAACTCCAAGCAATTCAGCATAAAATCGAGAATATTATTGATAAACTAAGGACCAAAATATAATGAAACAACAAATAAAATAAAAACTGCAGTCCAAAAGTAATTGAAATAGATCCAACTAAACAAGATATATAAGCAGCCATTTTATCAAGTTAAGTTGTATGATTGCATCTCATATTAAAAAAGATTTAACATTACAATCCTTTAAACACCATAACTCTAAACAATTCAGCATAAAACTAAGAATATTATTGATAAACTAAGGATCAAAATACAATAAAACATCAAATTAAATAAAAGCAATAACAAAGTAGCCAAATCTAATAATCAAGAATTTGGAGAGAACATCAAGTAGTTATTTCTCATAATGCGATATTTTTTTAGGATGCTGTCATGGAGAATTTGATTTTTCTAATGAAGCATTAATTTGCCAATTTATAAAGTGGCGAAATTTGATGACATGATGTGTATATAATATCTATTCCATATGAGATTTTTCCTCGAACTAAAAGTCGAGAAAATAGCAAGTAGATTGATCTCAAAATAAGAAGATAGCCATAGTATTATATGAGCTCACAACTCACTAATATTAATGTATGCTTTAATTATAAAATGGGCTCAGTTTGAAATGAGATCATCATAGCTTGACTTGATGACTGCTATTAAATTATTAAAAACCCCATGAATCCAAAATATTCAGCATAGTATCAAATGTAGTGATATTGAAGTTAAGACCAAGTGCATGTTTGATAAACTAAGCAGTCATTTTATCAAGTTAAGTTGCATCTCATTTTAAAATCGGTTTAACATCACATGTGTTTAGGGTTTACTTTCTATATGTAGCTAGTATAGTATTCTGATTTTGGTTTCTGGTTTAGTATTTATAAATAAAATAACAAATAAAATAAAAGCTGCAGTAAAAAAAAAATTGAAATAGACCCAACTAAATAAGATATATAAACAACCATTTTATCAAGCTAAGATCATATTAAAAAGATTTAACATCACATCCCTTTAAAATGATAACTCTTAAGTCTTAATGTAGTCATAATGGTGTAACGATTCTTATATAAATATTATCAAATGGTCTCATGAATGAAGAATGGAGAGCACAAGTAGTTATATTTCAAAATAGCTGCAAGTAGAGAGGTAGCCATTTCTCATAATAACTGGCGATTATTTTTTAAATTTAATAAATTAACAATTAACTAACCATTATGATGTTGCGATTGCTATAATAAGTAGTGTCTAATGGTCCTCATGAATGAAGAATGGAGATAATTATATACAACAAAAATAGCAAATAAAATTACAATAAAACAACAAATAATATGAAGGCTGCATCATCATTCAATATTCAAAAATGAAAGATATACCTTAACGGATTCATAGTGGTGTGGCTCAGTTGCTATATAAATAGTACAAAATGGTTCTCGTGAATGAAGATTCTATAGAGAACACTTAGAATAGCAAGTAGTCATATCTCAAAATAGCTGCAAGTAATTGTTAGCCAAAAAAGTATTAAGCAGTTATAATGAATGAGCTCAGTTTGACATTTTTTCAAAGAAATCAATGAGGGTCATAGCTTCGGTGATTAAATTCTTAAAACCCCAAAATCAAGTGTATCATTGAAGTAAAGACCAGTGTAGTAATGATGGCCAAAGGTCACTAAGAAATAAACAACCATTTTATGAAGCTAAGTTGCATCTCATATTAAAATGGTTTAACATCATACTTTAGAATCTAAAAACCATAAACCTCGGAATTTAGGATAAAATAATGTAGTATTCATCAAGTAAAGACCAAAATACAATAAAATAGCCCAAAAAAAATAAAATAAACGCATCAAGAGATTCGTAATAAAACAAGTAACATAGTGTAATCTAGAAACCATAACATATCGTTGCTCTCCATTCACTTCATTTATTAGAAGTTTCATGCAAATTTTCTCCATCCATGATCTCTTGTTGTAATAAATGATCATTTATTAGACTCACATATGAAAAAGGCAAAAAGCTCAGACAATAATAAATTAATAATTAGAAGAAAAAATTTAATAAAGATGAAATTGATTCTTACCAAAGGATTCTTAATGTTGCTTTGAGAACCTCTAATCCAACTAGCTGTACAAATAAGTGCATTAATAGTTTTTGCAGATAAAGAGCTTCTGTAATCATCCAAAACTCTACCACCATCACTAAAAGCAGATTCAGATGCAACGGTTGTTATGTGGTGTCAAGACATCCCTAGCAATTTTGGATAAGTTTGGATACTTGAGTATTCATCCTCCACAATCAGAACATCAAATTGTTCTATACTACATTGATATAACCCTTTTCTAAGTATATTTGTAAATATATTTTGAAGGTGAAACGGAACTGATGCACAATAAAATCGGTAAAACTAACATGCAATCAAAAGGAGATGAAAATGATGACTTTCTTTGTAGTTGTGAGGACTCAAGTGCAGTTGCTGTTGATGAACTATAACTAGCATTGTTAGAAACATATTGATTATAAATCTCCAAAATAACTGCTTCAATTTCTTTAATTTTGAATTCTATCTCTGAAGGTGAGTATATCTTTGGAAATATAAAATTTATGAACTTCATCTTTAAGCGTGGATCTAACACAGACGCTACAGACATTAGCAAATTACATTCTCCCTAGTACTTGTCAAATTTAATTTTCATGGCATTTTCCATTTCTTTAATATATTTAGTTGATGAATTGCATTTCTCCATCAGCAACTTCTTAACATGCATAACAGTAGGTAGAAAAATATTTGTTATAGGATATGTCGAACTAGAAATCATTTTTATGATATTATGGAAAACATCAAGAAACTTCCTAATAACCTCATACCTTTCCCAACCAAAATCAGATGGCAACCACTTATAATTGCTATCTCGGGCTGCATAATGGTGGAAAACATTACGAAAAATAAATGCAGATTCAAACATAATATATGTAGAATTCCATCATGTAGAACATCAACGATAAACCCTTGTGGAAATCCCCAATTGCTTCACCAACAAACTTATGTAATCTAGCAGAGACTTTTTTGAGATATTTTATTGACTCCACGATTTGATAAATAATATCCGAATCTCCTTTAAACTATCTTGAATTATTATGTTCAAGATATGAGCACAACATGGAAGAAATAACCCATAAAATGTAACTTATCTCTTGAAAATTAGATTTGAGAGCATTAGCGGAACATTATTACTGCATTATTCAATGTAATTGTGTAAACTTTATCCGCAAATTCCACTCCAACAAGCATTCACATATTGCATCACAAATAAAAGTACCTATGTGGTTAAAGCTCAAAAGCGATAATATACTTGTATAATTTCCAAGACTCATCAATATAATGAATTGTTAAGCACATGTACTCCATTGTTTGATTAGAAGTTCAACAATCAGATGTTAATGAGACAATTGGTATGCTTTTAAGATATGCCTTCAACTTTTATTTTTCTGCTTCATAAACTTTCATGCAATCATTTTTTATAGTATTTCTAGAAACTCTTTCATAATTATGATTTAAGACCTTCAACAAAATATTGAACCAAGTATGCTCAACCATCATAAAAGGATACTCATGCACAATTATCATTTTTGTAATTATTTCTCTAACCTGAAGATGATCATAATTCTTTGGATCAAAAATAGGAAGCTCAATTTGAACTAGCATCGAAGGCATAAAATTAATAATTTCACTTTTATCGCAACTTCACAACTTGTTTATTTTTAGCTTTGATCTTATCACACTCCCAAACATATCGAGTTGTGAAGTGGTGATCTTGGATTTATGAAATTTTGTACCACATATGCATTGTAAATAGGAAACATTGACGCATTTTAAAATAGAAAGCTTTTTTTAAGTACTCCCAAGCAGACTTCTTTTTTCTAGTCTTCTTAGAGGGATTCCTCCAACATTACTATCAAATATAATTGCTTTTGAACAACTAAGTTGTGAAGAAAGATTAGGATTTTCATTACTATTTTCATCCTCTATAGTAATCTCATTACGAGATGATGCAGTTTGAGATAGATCAAAATTTGACATGGTAGTAGACTATATTGAAGAAAAAAATGTGTCAAAACTAAAGGTACAATCCATATGCTACAAGTAAGAACATTAACATAATTTATTGCCACATTCTATATAAAAATAGAGCACTAGTAAATTGGCATATTAATCATACAAAGTCAACTTAAACATGAAACATGAGGCTTTTCTTGTTAATCTCATCAAAGAAAAATAGAATTAAATGAGAAGCCATTTCAAAACAACCTATTTTATTTGCTGTTTTATTGTGTTTTGGTCTTTTGTATCAAATAAGTTGGTTTATCATTTACGTGTTTGAATAATTTAAGCATCGAATATGAAGGCATCATTAATTAGGTGATAAAATATTTCTAACTGAGCCTATTTTATAATTAAAGCAGTCATCAATATTAGTAAGCTGTGAGCTTGTTTTACTGCATAATACTATTTGACTATCTTTACTGTTATTTTGAGATCAATTTACTTATTTTCTTAGCCGTGAGGCCTGAGGGAAAACCCCACATGAAATATATATATATACACATCATATATCAAATTTTCACTTTATAAATTGACAAGTTAATGCTTCATTAGAAGAAATCAAATTCTCCATGATACATGCATAAAAATCGGTAGTTATTATGAGAAATGACTACTTCTCACTTATTTTTGAGATATTATTACTTATTGTTCTCTCCGATTCTTCATTCATGAGGATCATTTTTATATATATTTATATTTATGATTACATTAAGACTTAAGAGTTGTCATTTTTAAAGGGCTGTGATGTTAAATCTTTTTTAATATGAGATGTAACTTAGCTTGATAAAATGATTGCTTATATATCTTGTTTAGTTGGGTCTGTTTCAATTATTTTTTTTCGCGACTTTCATTTTATTTCTGTTTCATTTATAAATACTAAACCGTAAATCAAAATCAAATCTTACCGTACATATAGATAGTAAACCCTAAAGGGCTAAAGTCTAAATTATGCACGATATTACAAAATCAAAGAAAATACACTTGAGATTTCATTGCACATTCCAATTAGAAATAACACTAGAAATCGATATCCAAAAAATTTTAATAGTATATTAGCATTTTTGAGTCATTTAGAACCCAAACACTTCAGCAAACCAGCAACTCAAGAAGTTAGGAAAAAGATAGAGAAACTACAAAATAATAAACGATACCGAACCATAGAAATTAGAAATGCAAGTTTATGAATCGGCCTTAATCGCTCTATCCATGGATTAGAGCATCGTAACTCGCAAGAATATCAAATGTTCGTAGTAGTAGAGCCGTAGAGGAGGCCCAGGAAGGAAGGAGAATAGGATAACGATCACAAAAATATGGCAACAGCCAACAGCCAACAGTCGAAGACTCAAAGAGACGAAGACGTCGAAGAGAAAGAGTCGAAAAGTTGAAGAGTGCGAGCGGCGAGCCATCTCGTAAGCTTAAGTAGTTAGGGTTTAGGAATTAGGTTAAGATTTAATAAAAAATCTCCTCAAATCTGAAAATCTGAACCACTTTTCCCAAGGGTTACAATTGAACTCTTATTATAATTACTTTGACCGAATTGACATATAAAATATTATAATTTGAGTTAGAATAGAGTATAAAGATAATTTTCAGAAGTTGAAGAGTTATTTAGTCCAACACTAATATTGGTGGTTCCATTTGAAAATGAAGGTTTTAAGTAATTAAAGTTGCTTTATTAAAGGAATGGGTTGTATTTTGATACAACATAGTAAAATGATAGTCTATGCACCTAAATAATTGGAGACACAATATAAGTATTATCAAATGCATAACTTGGAGATAAATTTGATTATGCATTCATTGAAAATTTAGTACCATTATTCATATGAACTAAGATACAAGATATACACTAATAATGTTAGTATCAATTGTTTTGATTGATAAGCACCTTAAAGGTTCTTACCAAGGTCTTAACTTTGAATGTTAATTACACAATTATAAAGTGCTAGCTTAAAGACTTGGGTGAGAAAAAGGGATATGCACTATTAATCAAAACTTGAAGTACTTGTTTAGTTACAAGTATTTGAATATAAAACATAGGAGGTAGTTTGAATAATTAAGGATTAAGATATTAATATTTAATATTAGTTTAAAAAGGCTAATATTATTGTAGATGCTTTGACTTAAAAGTCACAAATTGATAACTTGGATCATTACTTGTGATGCACTAATTTTTTAGATGAAAAAAAAAATTATATCTAATGGCTATTTGGTTGTCTGCATTTGGAATCTGTAAGAATCTGTAAAGAATTGTAAAGGATTACTTTATAGTTGTTTGGTTGAGCTTTACAAATTCATGACTTTTTTTTATTTGGTTGACAAAATAATGTAAAGTAAATTGAAGTTTTGACGTCGGCAGTGCGGTGCGTGACCGGGCGGCATGGCGGCGGCGTGACGACAAGCGAGCGGCTGGCGATCAGAAGTCCGGCTCAGACCCCATCACTTTACATTGGCTGTGTTAGAATTTGCAGATTTGGGTAATTCAAATACACGTAAACTACTTCGGTTTATTTGAAATCTGAATTTTTCTTTACTTGAACCAAACACTTGAAATGTTAGCGTGTATTTGGAATCTGATTATTTAAATCACTCCAAACAACCCTAAAGTAATCAAAATAGGAGAAGATGAAAAGGGTTCTAAATATGATATGAATATAAAAGAGATAACATATTTGTAATTTAATAGATAATAAAAGAAGAGAAGATAAAAATATAATTTTTAGGGACGCCCAATATGATAGCATAAATAGAGGAAGCCATCAAGCTTCACTTTTAATAACATATGAGAAAAATCTTAGAAGGTATCAATCAAAAGCTGTTTAAATATATTTTGTTACCACAAAGCTATTATAAATTTGTGTGTCTATTATAATTTTATAAAATAAAAAGATGCATAAATTATTTATAAAGGATGGCCACTTTTGATTTAACTAAAATTTAAAATCCTAATAAGGATGCATGCTTTTTGTTAGTTCAAATAGGCGTTGACAAAATCTTTTGGACAAACTAAATTATAGGCAAAATCAAAATCTATAATAATAATAATATAATTTCATTAAGTTAAGCAAAAAAAAAAGATTTGGCAATCACATAAATAGGCTAAAAATAAATAAATAAAATAAATAAGGAGTGAATTAGTGTTCAATCACATAAATGAGTAATTACTTTAAAATTGAATGATTTTACAAATTTAAGGGGATTAGAAGCTTCTAATTATACACTTGATAATAAATTCAACAATATATATCCTTATTAAAAAAAATTAATTTAACTCAAGTAATCAAATATGACACGGGAGTCAACAAATTCCCGACTCCTTCAAATTCCTCTAATTTATACCGATTACTCCATTAGGTCATCCTGTCCACAAAAGAAAAAACCTGAGAACGTGACATCTTTGATATCACCCGGCCGAGCTCGACCGGCAAAAAAACCGGTCGTTGGAGCGGTGGACCCGACTGCGTGCTAGAACCACTCAACGGCGAACGACATGGCGTTTTCTCTCCAATCTCTATAAAGGCAACTCTCAGAGCTTCAATGCGAATCACTTGAGCAAAGCATGAAATTATTTAGTTGCATATTGCTCACAAACTGCAGAAATGCAAATGATAAAGAAAAGACAGGGAGACAAGTGCAAGACGAAGAAAGTGATTCTTAAAAGATCCCCTTCCTCGCCAGTTGCCAGTTTCTCTCGGTTGCCGCCAAGAATATTTATTTGTTTTCACTTTGGAGAGGTAATTTAAGTAAGTTTGGGGAGAATGTCTTCCATGAACCTTCCAATCCCTCGATTCCTCTTCGACCACAACCTTTGATCAGAAGCCGCTATTTTGTCTCTCTCCATCTAATCTGCTCACCATTCCCGCTTTAAGCAATCTCATTACTCTTCTTTTTTCGCCATGTGAAACCCTAGCGTTGCTTTCCCCAACTGAGCTCTCTTCATGACCAGATTCCAGTTCCACCTAGGCTTCCTCTCTTCCTCTCCACTCTTCCACCGCGCTTCCGTTGACGAGACAGAGGATGAAGTGGTTGAGATCGAAAGAGAGTGCGGCAACGATCTCATATCGTCTCCGCTGATCGTGCCGGCAGTGGAGGAGAAAGGCGGGGACGGGAGGGAGGAACGGGGTCAGCAGTTCTCTATACTGGCGACTGTGACGGCGGTGCTGCGGAAGTCTTTGGTGATGTGCAGCCTCGGAGCCGGAGAAGAAGGTGCTGGAGCTTCTCTGGACATTGGCTGGCCGACTGATGTTCAGCACATCGCCCATGTTACGTTCGACAGGTTTGATGGATTTCTTGGTTTGCCGCTGGAGTTCCAGCCCGATATCCCCAAAGTTCCTAGCGCCAGGTGTGTCATTGTTGTTCTATTAGTGGTCTTTTTACAACAAGTTGCTGCCTATTTGTTCCCAGTTTTTTTTTATATTATTTTTGAACATTTTCTATCTTCTTGATTTGCATAGAACCTGCTGGAATTTCTTTCTTGTGGAATAGTGACTTCGAAACCCGTTTATGGGCATTCTTATAGAAAACCAGTCAGCATGTAGTTTCTAGTGGTAAGGTTGTGCAATTCTTTTGGGGTTCCAGGAGGATGCATCGCAGACGTCTCATGGAGAACTTGAAAGTCGAATTCAGACTATATATGGTGACAAGATCGAGCTTGGCTTAGTAAACGGCTGATGGATCTGGCCTCCTTGTTGGATAGCATGAAGTAGATAGATGTCCGTTGCTGAATTTAATGCTATCTATGGAAAATACTAAGACCTTCCTATAGTGTAGATTAATCAGAGAGGGAGAGAGACTAGTAGGGGTGTGCATTTGGTTGGATTGGACATATCGGTTCTTCAATTTGCTAAGCCATTCGGTTTGGAACCCAAAATTCAAAAAATTGATCCGTATAATATTTAATATAAACTGAACTGATCCAATCTAATTTTTTTTCAGATTTTCGATTCGGTTTAAAAAAATTGAAAATATATAGTGAGAGCCTACAAGAGTCCGCTTCTAGTGAGAGATACTCCAAAAATTATCACAACAATAATAAAAATTATTAGAATATTAAATGCCTACAAATTAACTTCTTAAAATAATGGTAATATGAAGTTTAACACTAAGGTACACAACTATTTGCTAAATGAAAACCTAGGTATCAACTCATAGCTATCACCTCTTTCAAATTACAAAAGAATGCATTACATAATTATCACCTCAAGTAAACAACCATCACAGATGAAAGCATTGATATGGATTGCTAGAGGAGTTTTTGTCCACAATTGATGCCTCACAATTGCTAGAGGGAGAATCAGACAAAGCTGTAAAGTATCAATAACATCACATCTTCTCCAAACTCCAAAATAGAGTTCATCAACAAGTAGTAGAAGAAACATAGAATTGTCACAACCCACAAAAAAAAAAATTTTTTTTTAAAAAAAAAATAGTAGCAATACTAACGCATATTTATTCTACATGGATTAGTAACAAACTTCATATTCTCCAAAACATAACTCATCAACAAGTAGTAGCTAGAAATATTACAATACCCAATGAAATCATAGAAAGCAATAATTCCTAAAACATAGTAGCAATACTAATACATAATATTAAGTGAAAAGTTAGCATCCAATTCCCTAGTTTCAAGCACTCTCAAATCTCTTCAATCTCTTCAATTGCCACTTTACCAACATCTTTGGATCATTTATAATCTTCAATAGGTCTAAAAAGTAAAATGAATAATTAGTTTTAGTATAATATATATATATATATATATATATATATAGAAAAGAATAAAGTAATGTAATTGACCATAAATGATATTACCTTCATCAAATTTATCAATATCAGGTCTTAATTTGCTTAATTTGTCATTTTTGCTTTATCCAATCCCGAGCACATATAAGAGCTTTATCTTTGGAGACAAGGAGCTCCTAAATGCATCTAGAACATGACTGTCAGTGCTAAAAGTAGACTCAGATGCAGCAGTTGATATTGGAACAACCAAAATATCTCAAGCCATTTGAGATAAGATAGAAAATCGAGGAGCATTAACCTTCCATTATGTTAAAATTTTAAAGGCATTTTGCATAATTTCAGAATCTTTAGCCAAGTATTTCACTAAGTCTATTTTACTCTTAAGGTCACCTTGCCTATAGTTATGTCTTTTGAACTTCTCAATCATCATGTATTTTCTCCCACTATCCATTGAATCATTATGACATTCAACAATACTTTACTTTATCTCAATAGTAATTTCATCCTTATTTTTGTCAACTAGCTTCATCTCATAAATAAATAAAAAATATCATAACAGCTAGACCTTATTGCTTGTGTCAAAGTAGCCCTCTCCGAGCTTGTATACATATTTATTTCTGCAAACTCAATATATCTTAGTTTGAATCGTGGATCAAGTACAACTACAAGATAAATATTCATGTTTATTTTGTCAATACATCCTCAATACTTATCAAACTTTAATTTCATTTTTCTAGCAGTGCTGCTAACTTCAAGATCATTATGAGATTCTCAATTCTGAAGCATGCATTGGACCTCCGCAATCTCATGTAAAATATATTTGATGTGACATATAAGGAACTTGAAATACATAGGTTTAACTCATAAATTCTTTCTAGAAAAAACAAGTTTTTCATTCTCTCGGTCACCATCACATGGAACCTCACCTTGACTTGCATCTTATTCTTTCTCTAGTTCAACTCTCAATTAAGGATCAACCTCTTCATACCTCTCAAAAGTTCTTTGAAACTGAAGCGCTGAGTTCATTATCAAATATATAAAATTTCTCCTCATCGGTACATCCAAACTCAACTAGCCACAAGTCTTCTCGGATTCTCTCAGTCATCATCACATGGAATCCCACCTTGACTTGCATCTTTTTCTTTCTCTAGTTCAACTCTCAATTACGGATCAATCTCTTCATACCTCTCAAAAATTCTTTGAAACTGAAGCGCTGAGTTCAATATCAAATATATAAAATTCCACCTCGTCGGTACATCCAAACTCAACAAACTCTTGCTTTAAATTTTTTCAATTTCAATGCATTCTTTGAACTTTTTAAGTCTTGATGGTGATTGTCTAATGTACCTCACTATTATGCGAACACGTTGTACAGATTTATCAAATTTTTTAATTCCATCTTGAACAATTAGGCTTATGATATGTGCAACACATCTCATATGTAAGAACTTACAGTCAAGAATACTTTCCTCTCATTTTAAAAATTCCTTCTGCAAATGATCGAAAATATCATTATTTGAGCTGGTATTATCAACTATGACTGAAAATATTGTGTTAATACCTCAATCAATCAAATATTTTTTCACCCCTTCCCTAATAATCTCATCTCTATGACTATACATGGGACAATAATTAATCACTCTTTTGTTCAACTTCCAATCTTCATCAATATAGTATATGGTAGACACATATAATTAATTCTCAATTGTTGTCCATGTGTTAGTTGTAAAACAAACCCTTATAGTTGAATCTTTAAATGTTCGCTTTCAAAGCAACCTTCTCATCTAAGTAAAATTGAAAATAGTCATGAATGAGTGCCTATCGAGAAGGTATTTAAAATATTAGGCAACATTGAGGCAAAATATTTGAACTCATATCCTTCAACATGTTTAAATAGTAATTCATTCATAATTACCATGATTGCTAAAGCTTTTCTAACAACTTCTTGATCAAACACCCAAGTTTTAAGACCTCCAGTATTTTATTTACCTTTACCACTAGGTTGCAGTACTAATTAACTTTGATTTTGTTCTATGTTATGAGGATTCTTTTGAGATATAGAAAGATGTGCCCATAAAATTGTAGTATCATTAAGCTTTGTATCACTATGATAAGTCTTCCTACAGAAATTGTATTTAGTCATCTTCTCTTTCTCGGAACTATTTAGTAAAACAATCCCAAATATCAGATCTTGGTCGCGCTGCCTTTCTTTTTTTCTTTTCAATTGATGATTTGCTACTTGAAGAACTTGCAACATAATGAGTATTATCTTGGTTGATAGGTATTTGACTTTGGGAAAACCCAATCATATTTAAACTCTCTCCACAATGGAATATTTTATCAAACTATAATGAGACCAAGAAAGAATAAGTTATATAAAACTAAAAAATATAATCTTCAATTCTTTTAATTCAATGCAAACCCTTGATAGCATGAATGTAGCTTATTTAGCTTTACATTTCAAAGAGTTACAATAAACATTCATAATAATTTATAATGCTTCACCTTCAACTACATAGATTAAAGGTCCCAAAGAAATTTACCATGGTCATAAGATACCCTTTAGAGGATTTACAAGTTACATGCAAACTGTGAATGATTTAATAAAAAAGAAAATCATGGATTGGAGCTGTAGTAATGTAGTGGAGTTCAATAAGTAGGGAAACAACAGGCATATTAAGAAATAAACGATTTCAAGCATCAAATGGTCATATATGATACCACTGGCATTGCACAAAATAACTAACTTAGAGTAACAACAAACTCATCCGAAATGAAATAACAATTATACTATCAAAGCACACCTTTACATTTGATTTATAATGAAACTTCTTACATTGAACAGGAGAAAATTCTGTGAGTTTTGAGAAGATTCAGCATGGTGAAGCTGAAACTTGGGAGTTGGGATGTCGATCAGGTAAATAGGATACAAAGAATGGATTCCATTTTCTTTCAAAGAATTATAAACCTTAAATGACAGAGAGATAAAAGGGATAAGATTTGTTCCTAAAAGCCGCTTAGTATGATGAAGGCTGATGATTGCCGGTGATGAGCTCGAGGCCAAGGCCATTGCCAAGCACGGAGGCGGAAGAATGTTAAGGAGATGCTTTCTAGGGCCTTAAGTAGGTTTTCTCGAGCTTGTCTCAACGTTTCACCTCCTCATCTCGAGGATCAGCCCTCAGCCGAACGGCGGGCAAGGGATGTCCAAGAAAGGAGGATGTATCGTCATCGTGCCATCGTGTGAGAGAAAAGCTAGCTGCTTTTGTGTAATCGAGAGGAAGAAGAAATCAAGGCCGAGGGCGAGGAGTGGAGACTTAGGCTTTTGACTTTTGGCTTAAAATCCGAAAATCGAATCTCGAGTCTCGACAGTTGACCTAGTCGACCGGTTTTGGACTTTTGGCTTAAAAGTTAAAATCCGAAAATCGAATGTAAATCGGTTTAAAAAAATATAAAATCAATCCACAAATCGATAATCGAAAATAGGCAAATTTAAAACCAAAATCCATATAAAAATATAAAAACGAACCAAATTAAAAGATTTGTTTCGGTTTAATTTGGATTTTTGGTTTTAACCGAGGAATGCACACTCCTCAGAGAGAGAGAGAGAGATTGTTTGAAATTTTGAAGAGATTTTAGAGACATTATTTTTACTCCAAAGTATAGAATTGTGTCATAGTTTCTCTTTCCCCCACCAATTGCTTATTATTTATAGGTGTGGGCCATGGTCAATGGTATAAGAAAGTCTACATGATAAAAATACAAGAAAAGTATATAGTAAAGCTTAGCATAGCTAGTTGTGTAGTAGGCAACTCTAATTAACAGCTCCCACTAGAAAAAAACTTCACACGAGTAACCTTAAGGAGTTCTTATAGCAACCCCCAAAGTCAGTTGTCGAGTATTTTGAACAAGCAGTTGTGGTCTCTGGGTGGATAGCCTTGTGATTAGGTGATTCAAGAGTTCTTTGAAGCAAATTTAGTAGCTAAATACTTAGGATTGAGGAAGGTCTATCTCTTACACAACTTAGCGAGTCTTTGCTCTAGACAAGCACAAGCTTTAACCAAGCGCCAATTTAGTTTATGATTAATGAATTGTTGAATTGAGTTAAAACTTTCATGATAATTTGTTGAACCCAAGCTAGATTAATATGGGTGTATATTTTTAATTCTTTGAGTATTTTTCAAAAAGTTGGGAATAATTGATGAATGAACCCAAGAACCTATTTTAGCTTGGGCTATCTGAGACATCAGATCTAATGGTTGCTTGGATTTTTCACTAGTATGCCAACATCCCAAAACTTATAAATATAAGGTTTGGAGTTCATCACAAAGATTTTCGTTGCTTGTTCTTTGATCATTGTTCTTTAAATTTTCAATTTCTTATGATTTATAGTTTGTACAATATTAAGAAATTTGATTGCTTTTCTATTTTGAAGTGACTAATAAATTATTGAAGATGCTCCAAGTATCAGTGACATATTGAGCTACGATGGTAGAGGAATTTACATCTCTGAGGTACCTATGTTAAAAGAGGTGAAGACTATGGACTAAGAATTAGATGGTGGTGAAGAATGGATTCTTCCACCAAATGAAAGGATTGTTTCTAGGAAGCTAGCGTGGATATGGTTATTTCGGCATAAGACCTTGCTAAAAGAGAATAAGCACTTTAATGGTAATTGTCGAGGATCTTTTGGGGATTATTTTGATGATGGTGGCAAAGGTTGAAATACTTCCAAAGAAGGGTAAGAACCGAGTGCAGTCTTCTTGGATCTTTCTTAATAGCATAATTGAATAGGCTTTTTTATGATATAGGGATTAATACTCATTCGAGCTGTATGTTAGTTTTTGAATCACTAACCTCTTAGAGTTAGTGGAGAAGGGTCAATAGCCGTTGCTGGTGTTGAACATAGATAGTCTATTTCCAAAATGAGTGAAAAACATAAAATAAGATCATCACACTAAACATACAAAATATTATACATATTCATCCAATTAATGACTACATCTTGTTACTATTGTTGTAATTTCATAATGGTTCGATTGTGAAGAATTGAAAGCCTAATTTATTTACTATAAACATAAGATGTATAAAAAAATTAAGGTAAGTGAAATATAATAAAATTTTAAAAGTACCTTTAATAAAATAATCACAATCTTTAGAATTTGTTTGTCAATGGAGTTTTTGTTGCACATTTTCTTTGAAAGGCAAAAATTATGCTCTAATATTTAATAAGGGATGATTTTAGTGGAAAGTAGAATCTAGTTCTCTGAAGTTGCTTATCTGTGTTTGGGATGAGGAATATGATAGGAAAATCAAGGAATAAAATCTAGAGAATGTGGGCTTTGAAAATTCATGCTCTCCCTCTCAAGAGATTTTAGATTAATCTGAGTCAAATTTTTTTGATGGTAGATGAAATAGTAGATAAGAGGCGCTGAGATTTTCTCCTTGATTTTGTGAGGATTTTAAATTTGGTTACAAGTTCTTATAGGTGTAAGCACCTATAGTTACTTGTCCCTCCTAATAGTGAGTGAGAACTTCCAATTAAGAATATTCATTAGCTAATTACTTAGTATATAGTAGCAGCAAGTAGAGTTTAAAAATTTATGAAATTCATCATTAACTTAACATATGTTGGGAGGAAATGGTGACGTGCTTAATCAAGATCCCTTGGTTCTATTTTCTCGTGTTGTCATGGTCTTTGGTCTACTTAGAGTAGATGACGACTAACTTGACGAAGATTCTGTCGACGCCATGTGTTGCTTCTTTAAAAAAAATTTTATAGACTTGAGTTAATGTTTGTCTTGAAGATAATTTTAAGTCCACTTTAGCTGGCAAAAGGTTTTTTGCCCTATTAGATATACCTTATGATTCATAACTTAAGGGCAAAATAATTAAGGAACACGGGTTATAATCATAGCTATAATTTTGTGGGTCCATTTGTTTGTCGTCGAGCTCAGTTAGCTATAAGTTATTTGATGTCATTTAGGGATAAAATCAAACAAGACACGAGCCGTCCTGGCGACATTGTTTGAGAGTAAACACAACAATGTATTTATTTGACATTGACTCTTTTGTAAGCTATTTTTTTTAAATTTATCACCTCTGACAAACGGTTATGGAAGGTTAATGATGGATGATTTTAGCTTTAAGTTTTTAGATGATAAACTTCATTTGAATATTTTAGGTTTAGCATTTCTTGCATTCTTTCCATCTTCGTTAAATTTGATCTTATATTGATTTACCATTGAATTTTGAATATACCTCAATGATGATATCTCTTCTAGTTGAATTTTGTTAAAAAATGCATGATATTATTGCAATCTCCTTGAATATGAATGTACATGTTGCACACAGATTATTTTGGTCTTTCATAAATAGTGGGAGATCAATTTGGTCTTAAACCTAATTAACTACAGTGAAATATGAATCATTTTTGATATGAGTTCCCTTAACATATTGAATTGTTGAGTATATCATCTATAACATTTATGTTGAATTGTCGAATTCTTTGTGAGTTACAAACTAATGAATTTTGGAGTTGCTTGATTGATTCATGAATTTCTTAGGATGAGTTTCTTATTTCTAAACTTGACATAACTAATTGTGTAAGATTTCATGTTTTTATGAACACAATATTCTTCTACAAAAAGAAGGAAAAGTGAATTGATTCAAAATTATTTTTATTTTAATTTTATCAATTAGCAATATAAAATTCAAAATTTTGGGACACTTCACTTTTAGGTTGGATTAGACCACTACAAAAAAAAAAATCAAATTTACAATTGATCACATTTGAGAGCTTATGAGATCATCTGTACTACTTGAATCACTTGTGCAGGGATTGACTCGTTTTTATTTTCTTCCATTGACATCTTATTTGGTCATGGTTTAGGGTTGAACTCTTTCAAATTTTTTTCTTTAAATAGCTCTTTTATTAGATTCCAGTGATGACAATACTTTATATCTTGACTATTATTTGTTGAAGATGTAATATTTTGATGGGCCACATGTATATGAGGTTACGTGCTTTTGTGGTGGTCAATAAAATTAGTCCTTATGATGCTATATTTGATGATAAAGATGCCAGTTTTTAATGTTATTTTAAAGACTAAAAAGATGTCATATGAGTGAAAAAAGAGTTTGTTGGTTCTTATATTTAAGAATAAAGGTGATGCACAAGAGTGTGCAAATTATAGAGGAATTAAGTTAATGTGTCATACATTAAAATTATGGAGAGAGCAATTGAGCATAGGTTACGATGTGATAAAAAGTTTCTCACAATCAGTTTGGTTTCATGCCAGATAGATCTACTATGGATGCTATACATTTGTTAAGAGGTTTGATGGAGAAGTATAGAGAAAGTAAGGAGGATCTACATATGATGTTTATTGATTTAGAGAAAGATTATGATAAAGTTTCAAGAGATATTCTTTGGAGAGTTCTAGAACAAAAAAGAGTTAATATTGGTTATATTCAAGTAATTAAGGATATGTATGCTAGAGCTGTTACTTGTGTCCAAACACAAGGAGGATTGACAAAATATTTTCCTATTTCAGTTGGATTACCTCAAGGATCAGCTTTAAGCTCTTATCTTTTTGCTTTAGTTGTGGATGTTCTTACTAGGCATTTACAAGAAGATGTACCTTGGTGTATGCTTTTTGCTGATGACATTTTTCTTGTTGATAAGACTAGAGAGGGAGTCCAATTGAAACTTGAATTATGGAGGTCAGCATTAGAGTCTAAAGGTTTTCATTTAAGTAGATCTAAAACTGAATATATGGAGTGTAATTTTAGTTGTAGAAGTTCTAGTGGTAGTATTGTGACATTAGGTGAACAAGTCATTAATAAGAGTGAGCGATTCAGATATTTATGTTCTATTGTTCAAAATGATGGTGAAATAGATGGAGATGTTATTAGTAGAATTCAAGTTGGATGGTTGAAGTGGAGGAATGCATCTGGCTTTGTGTGATAGAAAAGTTCCACTTAAACTTAAGGAAAAATTTTATAAGATGGTGGTAAGACACAATGACTTATGGTGTAGAATGTTGGCCAATAAAGAGAAGCATAAGACTAAGTTAAGTGTTACGAGATGAGGATGCTCAGTGGATGAGTGACTTTACTCTTAGAGATAAAATGCGAAATGAGTATGTTCGGGAAAAGTTGGAGTAGCTCCAGTGATAGATAAGATTAGAGAGAGTCGCCTTAGATGGTTTGGCCACATAAAGCGTTGGCCGTCCGATGAACCAGTTAGGAGAGTAGATGCATTAGATTTGCCTTATGTTAAGAAAGGTAGAGGTTGAAGATGTATACAAAATGACCTAAGTATACTTGAATTAAATGAGAATTTGACACATAATAGGACACAATGGAGCGAAGGATTCATGTGAATTAGTGGGATAAAGGCTTCTTGTTGTTGTTGTTGTTGTATGCTATTTGTGGTGATAGTGTGTCTTTTAGGCCAACTTGTCATGGTCATCATTTTGTTTTTCTTGTTGATCTTGAGAATGTCATGAAGAATCCCATATGAAATCAAAATTGTGTGGCTTGGAGGAAGAAGTAGAGGTTACGTGGTTGTTGTGGGTAAACTCTAACAACTTGCCTAATGTCTTTGGTTATTATAAACTAAATGCATATCTGAAAGTGCTTTTAAGGAGATCCTAAGTCAGTGCTTGCTGGGCAATGGTTGGTCCTTAGTCTTGAACATCCAACTTCTTATTGCTAGAAATGAGTAATGAAGCGATATAATTACTTGTTAGTCTCATGCCTCGTATTAATAGAGTCTAATAATTCTTTTGCTACTTTTGTGCAATAGCGAATTGCATTATGAGCCATCCCTTTAAGATCGAAACAAGTAATGCTCCCCAAAGAAAGATGCGAAAATCATCATAGGGGCACCTCTTTGAATTTGTGATGAGCCAAAACTTTATTATGCCACTAATAGTGGAGAGGAGATTATTGATTCAAAACAGACAATGTGGTTAGATTGATCTAACTTTCTATGGTAAGAGTTCAAGTGAGACATGTTGAACCTCGAGGGAGGTTGAACCTTCATAACTTGCACTATAAAAAAAGTCTTGATGGGTTGAGTATGACACTTCGTTGACTGTTGGGGAAGAAGATCATCAATGTTGCTTTCTTCCACTAGATGAGGCTCATTTTTAGAAGTTACAATAGCTGGTCTAGAGCTGATGATGGATCAAGGAAATGGCTAATTGATGCTCTCGGAGGGAATAGTTGAAATGAGTTGCCTATGAATATCATTGAAGGATGCCTTGGGTTATTCTAGTGAAGTAATCGTCCATGTACTAGACTTACTTTGATGTGATATAGCTATTCTAGTAGTCACTCTATAATAATCATTCTTTGAGATACTCCATAGTTTGGTTCTTTAGCCGTCTTCTTGCTCATTGCACTTTAGAGCATGTTTGATCTAATGTTATCCGTGAAAAACACTAAGACCTTACTATGATTGTAGATTGAACCCAAGGGTCCGGTCAAATATACTCTTTAGTGATTTATAGGTTTATAATAGACACATTTGACCCTTTAGATAGATAAACAATATGTTAAAATGAGCCAAGACTAAGATTATGAAAGAGAATTTGCCAAAAAATTTGGTGAGTTTTCAAAGAGAGAACAGTTTTTAGCCTCAAAGTACTAGGCCAATGGAAAGTATTGTGTCATAATTTTTCTCTTGCTAACCTTCCCACTTCAACCATTGATCTCTTATTTATAAGCGTGTCCTATGGTTGGTGATTCAAGAAGAGCTACATGATAAAAATACAAGAAAAATTTATAATAAGACTTAGTATAGCTATTTGTGTAGATGGTGAGTCTATCTCATTGCTATCTACTAGCCAAGAACTTTGGGCGAGTACTCGGACTAGTTCTTATGTCAAGAACTCCTAATTGACAAATGAATAGTATGAATGTGTAGCTATGGTCTATGGGTGAATAACCATGATGAGTAGGCAACTTTAAGAATTCTCTACGGCAAATTCAATAGCTGAGTACTAAGGAACAATTAAGGTTCATCTCCTAGATGACTTGGCGAGTCTTAACTTTATGTGAGTACCAAGTTGTTTTATTACAAGTGATTTGTTAAATTGAGTTTCAGACTTCCCTGATAACTTGATGAACTTGACTTAGATGAATATGTGTACCATTGCTCTAGTAGTTAATGTCTTGCATGATTCATGCACATCTACCACTGCATGAGAACTTCATATTACACCTTTTATGGTGTCTTAACCTTCATAATGTCTTGGGCTATTTCAGCACGTGCTATTTTATTGTTCCAAAAACCTATTTTGCAATTCTTCATGTATTCTTCCTTGCAATTGATGTTTTAGTAGAAGTTTTAAGAGGTGGGATGTACAACTATCCTCCTTATGTCTTGCTATCTATAATTTGATTGTACTCAATTGTCTTCCTCCTGTGTGTTATTATGTTCCAACTTCCAAGTCTGACCATCCACCGCTTATATTGATGGCTGAAATATCTTTGGAGGTCTGGGCAAATTTCTATCGATATTCCCTTATTTTCACTGATTTACTTGTTTCCTTTTGTTTAGATGCCATTAGGATAATCCTTCCCTTTGCTACCATAAAGTTATCTTAATGACATTGGCACAAAAATTGAAGGTTTGGTGTATTATTGTTTGTCTATCATTTTTCTGGGTATTGATCCTATTGCTTTTTCATACTGCCCATATTGTTATTTGATAGTTTCGCAGCTCAGTAGTTAATTGTTTTTTCATGACCAGCTCTTGAAATGTGTCAACATTGGAGAACTAGGTTTATTACATTTACATCCATGATTAATACCCACACCCTTGAAATGTTATAAGTTCGACTTTCTAGGCTTCTCCATCTTCCACCCTTCTTGATATAAGTTCATATCAGCACTAACTTTTTTTATTTCTGAATTTAGCAAAATTAGCTTGAGGACAGAGTTATAATGGTGAAAATTCTTTTACACGCATGCATTTAAGCATTCCTATATGTAAGTGAAATTAGTAATCTGGATATGGCAAAGCTCAATTGTGGATAGAGATGGACATAGGTAAACTCGAAAGTAGGTTACATGCGATCAGTCCATGAGATGGTGCTCTAAAATCACCCGCCAGTAGAAAGCCCATGATTAGGATCTGGATCTGAAGGAATTATGTATTTCTTGCTTAATAATGGGATTCTCGAACAAAAACATGTGGATAGGAAAGGGAGTGTCTACATTATCACATGTTCGAAGCTGCTACAAGAACCAAATAACGGTTGGAAGAAGAATTGAACAAAATAACAATCAGGTGGTTGAATAGAGCTCAACTGAGAACAGTATCTGGAGCCCAACTTAAAGTCTCAAATACATATATCAGAGAACCAATGCATTGCCTAATGATGTCTAAAACACCAAACTAATGGCTGAATAAACCAAGAATCAATCTAATCTTGAGATTAGAGAACTGAATTATCCAAAGGAAACCAATATAGATATTAGAAATACAACTATTCTCAGTAGGAATCATCATCGTAGGCATGCTTAAAAATTAGAAACATGGACTACTAAATATATAATTGTGGAATAAAATAGCTAAAATTATGTTCAGATGGTTAATTTGTTAGCTCAACAAAAAGATAAACGTTTTCAATGAGTATATCGTATAGACTAAGATCTCCATCATGATTTCTTTCACATAGAATTATAATGAATGACTCTAAGAAGAGGAATTAAAGGGGCTACCCTTCATGAAACAATGTGTTATCTGTTCGCTTTAATCCCATTTTCTGTTGTTGAACCTAGCCCGGAAAATTAATATGATTTTTGAAAGGTTGATGATACCTGCAACACTAGTCTATATTTGGATTCCTTATTCGTTGACATTAAAACTGTTTCTCATTTAATCTTTCATCTGCTTCGTCTTTTTCATTGTAGTGTCAGTGTATTTGGTGTTTCTGCTGAATCTATGCAATGTTCCCATGATGGTAGAGGAAACAGTGTGCCAACTATTTTGCTCTCCATGCAAAGGCACCTGTATTCACAGGGTGGCCTTAAGGTAGTTCCGTCTATCTTATATATATCTGCCAACTTCTGGGGATTTTATTTCATTGAGTAGGTTTGCAATAAACGTTTAACTTTCTGTTATTCTAGGCCGAAGGGATCTTCAGAATTAATGCAGAAAATGGGCAAGAAACGCTCGTCAGAGAACAACTAAACAAGGGCGTTGTGCCACATAGAGTTGATCTGCACTGTTTAGCTGGTCTGATTAAGGTATAGTAAGTATGGCCTAACATAACAAGCATATTGAGATTTGACATGAGCTTGAAATTTATATTTTATATCAAATACAATGATTGCTATGTGACACTTAATAGGACACAATATATTGAATACCTATTTTTAGGAATAAGCAGACCTAAAAAAACATGATTAGAAAGTATAAGAAATGATCATATTTTGTTAGAATTAAATGAGAAGTTGACACTTGATAGGATACAATGGCAAAGGAGTCATGTAGCCGACCCCATGTTGTGGGATAAAGGCTTGTTATTGTTGTTGTACAATGATTGTTATATTTTATATCAAATAGGATAATTGATTCTCCATTAGGGTCTTTATAACCTTGATAAAAACGTAAATTTTAATTGAAATATTTAATATCTAAATCATGATGTGAGCTAAGAAGCTAGCCCATGAAATTAGAATTATTATAGAAACTTAGAATATAGATATTCTTACAAGTAAATTAGTAGAATGAATAGATATTATAGTTCGTAGGAAGATAAATATTTTATGTATTCAAAAAAGTAAATGGGTTGGGGAGAAGGCCAAGGAGATTGATAGTTTAGATTTTAAGTTTTGGTATTTTATTAGCAGTCATTATAAATGGTGTAGGTGTAATTATAGATAAGAATTTGAAAAATTGTGTTGTAGTAATTAATAGAATTATAGAT